>JALJVW010003023.1:51343125-52620000 GCA_024865655.1 Emberiza elegans
CAATAGACTCAGATTCAAACTTCAAAGTATTCCTGAACACTGTATATTCAAGTCCTACTATACAGGTAATGGTCACCCAGGCTTTAAATAGTATCAAGGGATGGTAAGATCTGCAGAGCAGGTACTTCAGGTGACATGTTTCCTTAAAGCTTGCTGTCTCAAGGAGCCACACCTGTACAGTTCTATTAAGGACCAAGGTTGCCTGTGTGTAATTTTCTGTCTTTTAGAAAGAGGAAGAGATAAGAAGGCCCATAGCAAGTCTCTCTCTCCGCTCCTGAGCTGCCCCAGCAGATCCCTTTCACCAGCTTTGGGACAAAAGAGGATGCATGTCTGGATTATGCACCCTGTGCAGTGTTTCAGGGAACCTCCTGACTTACACCTCAGTGTGCTAGTTTGGGGTGTGGTGAGTCACTGCAGTTTAAACAGCACAGGTTGTGACCATGATGCAGCACCAAATGCAAGTTTCTAAATAGCTGACCAGGCAGTTCTCCAGGTTATTTGCCATTTCACCTTTTCTCTAAAAGGTCAATAAGAAAGTTATGTGGAAAACATTCCACATAAATCATAAAGCATGCATGAAAATGAACTGATTGGATGCTTCAATATCACACTTAATAGAAGCATCCAAAACTGTTTGTTCTCACTTCCTGAATGTGTTTAAATTTGCACCAGCATTACTATGCACTTGTCAGGTTTGACACTTCTCTGTGGCTCACAGGGACTGAAACCAGAGCAGCTGCATTTCACTGGTTTCATGCAGGGAGAAAAGATCATAAAAAGATCACACATTTTAAAGCCAGTTTGGCTGATTCAGAGATGGAGGACAAATCCTACTGCTCAGTGGGGAACAAAGCCAAAAGCTCTCAAGCCAGTCAGCTCAGTAGCATCTACATTATCACTTAAGTACAAGGATAAGTTTTTTCTCAGTTCACTTCACTGGCTTCCCCGCAAACCCACTCCAATCATTAGGGTAAGTATCAGGAAAAAGTTTGTCACACAGAAGGTGGTTGAACACTGGAACAGGTTCCCCATGCAAGTGGTCACAGCACAAAGTCTGTCTGAGTTCAAACAGCACTGGGACAATGCTCTCAGGCCCATGGTGTGACTCTGGGGATGTCCTGCACAGGGCGAGGAGGTGGACCCCGTGACCCAGCTGGGTCCTTCCCAACTCAGCATGTTCTATGACTGACACACAAGAACATGCCCAGTCCCACACTATGCCATGATGAGAGCACTTACCAGGGGGTGGGATGGTGATCATGCACCCACTCAGCATGCAAGCATAGACCCAAACTTCAGGAAGCCAGACTAGGAAGGCCAGCACATCAGCAAGACCCAGAACTCCATCTCTGAACACATTGTGCAAAAATCACCCTGTATAAAAGTAAACATTAAACATTGGTCTAACACCTCATTCCTCTGAAAATTAAATTTGCTGAACTGCTGCATAGAGTCAGATGCTAAGGAGTCACATAGATTTCCATGTTGCCTTTCTGACATCCAAACAGATAATTTTATCTTGGCTGGTATCTGTGGAAAGCCAGAGGCACTTTCAGGCAGATGGAGGAGAAATTAGGGCTGGCAGCACAGAGAACCAGCTTAGGAGACCTCAGCCAGGCATGGGGAAAAGTGCTTTTCCCACACAGAGAGGGAGAGGGCAGACAATGCCCACAGAGGATCTGCAGGCAAGGAGAGCAAAGCAATGGGAAATTGCTGAATTGGATGCACATCACTTCAAAAAACAGAGAGGACAGGAGAGAAAACTATTTTCACTCCTAAGTTCCTTTCTCTGTCAAAAGCTAAATGTATCTTAAAATGTACAAATTTTGAGGAGACAGTGGTAAGCAGGAAAAGGAGTTAATTATTTTACATGTTTCATGCAGATCCTAGCAATGGATTGGGTGCAAATCTTTCTGTCTGTATACACTTTACCATGGACATGTAAGTTCTGCAGAAGCTGTTCTTCTGATCTCCTGGCAAATGTATATTCCCCATAAAGCAGATGAACCCAACATCACTCTCAAGATGTCCTCATGAACCCTTTCACATAAAATGCACTTACAGGCACAAACTCTGTCACATAACCTTCTTGAATGACACTGGAAGTAAGAAACTCTTAATTCAGTTCTGTAGGTTTCCTTGAAAAATCATCTATATTTTTCAAAATATATTAATATAAGAATAAAACCTAAATTGTATGTTTTCTCCATTTGTAGCAAGGCACAAGGACTACATAAAATGGCCTGTTAGGAAAACCTGAGACAACTGGCCAATCTCCAAGCCATACAAGAATGTGCCTACACAGGGTTTAATATAGACACCATAGAGAGGGAAGTATTACTCTGTAACAAATGAAGTTTGTTTTACTGAAAGAGCTGTGGCTGTACTGTGTAAATGTTTGACATTCATGTTGTATGAAGCTGACTTCCACCTTACTTGTTTGATCATTATTAAATGTCATTTGGAATTGTTGCATTAGACTGACTCAACAGAGTAATTGTCAAGTCTCACAGCAGTGAGACAATAAGCTTCTAAGAAGCCTCACTTCACCATGTTTAAATATTAGACACATTGCTTTGCTCCCTGCTGGGACTCAAGGGAGTGCCAGCACACAGATCACAAGATTCCATCCTCTAAGGATGCAAAATAGTTGTGTAATAAAGAAACTGAGAAAAGCAACTTGAGCTCAAAATTTATCCAGCTTGAAATTCCCTCTGAGTATCTTTGAGAGGCATTTACATAAACGACCAAGGAATAACAAAAAACCTTTTGCTCATGACAGATTTTAGGTAAATATACACAAATACAGGCATATATATAGGGTTGAACTCAATAAGACACTGGAAGATTTTTGTAGGATGTTTTGATTGTAATGTTACATCTAATCAACTCCATTAAAAAGACTCAGATTTATTAAAAACTTTGTTTCTCATTGAATCACCCTTACTACTGCATTACTAAGATTTTCTGAATGCCAGAAAAGAAATGGCAACTCTCCATTTTGAGATAAATGGGGTTACTAGAGGATCCAAACAAACCTGGCTTCTGCTCTGCCACTTCTATAAAAGCTGTAAGTAAAAGGTTTGGAAACAGAAAGAATTTATGGAGGTTTGAAAAGAAAAAAAAAGCCTCTAAACTAAACAAAACAAAACAGGTGCCCATCCATGACATGCAATTAGTTCTGTTCCAAGTACTTATCCCTGTGAGAAGGCTCTGAAAATCTTATTGCTCTAAAATAAACAAATTATCTGGTTTATGCATTTGTCATTGTTCAGAATGATGCCCATGCCATAAACTTGAACAAACACTTCTCCAAGGCAGTTAAATGTTATGCCATCCTGAAAAGTATTAAAATAATCACAGCTAAGAGACTGGCTGTCTTGGAATTTTAGGGTTTTATACCTCCAGTTTGTTGAAGCTGAAAGGTTTCTCACAGCAGTCAGAGTAAAATTCAAGAAAAAAATTCTTGCAACTGTATTTTTCTCCTTTATTAATATAACTCTCAGTTTTCTAGCAATTACTATTAATGTGTTGAATATTTATAAGTTTAAGTCAATTATATATCACTGTATTTTTTTAGCTACCTTTGCTATAATTATGGTATAATGCTATTACAAACCAAAAGTTTATACAACGGTGCAAAATATAACTTGAGTGTCACGGCCTTTAATTTTTAGCACAAAAGAAATTATTTATGAGCCACCCAGCTTAGGGTGAACAGAATTTTAGCTGAAACATTTTGCAACCAATATGCTGACAATACAGACTACTTCAGTAAGCAGTCTTAACTGACACAGATTTTTGGAGGCTATTTAAAAATTTACTACCATGCATTTAATCTCATTTTTGGGTTGATAAAAAACCAACCAACCAAAAAAAAAACTCCAAACCAACAAAAAATCATACCACAGAAATAAAATCCCAAAATAATTAAAAGAAAACTGGGGGAGGAACTGGAATGTGAGATTTTAATTAATGAGATATGGATTAAGAAAACAGGTCCATTTAATGTTATGTTCAAAGTCATAGGAATCAAAACAGTTTAGATTAGGAAAGCAAAAGAATCTGATCCATTAAGAAATAAATAGGTAGACTGCAGACTTACTGGTGAGAATCAAGCTGTTTATAGGAGCACACAAAAGTCCCAAGCACTTGCTATTAACCCAGCCTCTCATTCATGGATAGAAAAATCAAGGTGAAGAAAACCAAACAAAACAAAGCATTTTTTCAAGTACCAGCTTTAGAAAAACCATGGCTGTGAGCTGACTGATATAGACAAAGAAAACTTTTTTCCCAAGAACAACCCAGATGGAAATGTTCTCACAAAACACTAGACAGTAAATAAAGTGATATTTCAAGAACACCAATCTCTTTTCCTGTAGGCTAGAAAAGTTCATTAACCCACGCACCTAAACTTTTCAAGAATTTTCCTTGTGTCACACCCACACTATCTCCTCCTTATACATGAAGAGCACCCAATAAAATTGTTGTATGGCAAATAAAAGCTGTGAATACCTCCAGGCACATGACAGAAGAATTAGCATGTTTTGTTTTAAACACAAGTTGTCCTCTCTTGATACAAAATCAACCCCACAACAGTAAGTCATAGTCTGGCCTTGTTCAAAGATTAATAGTGCCACCAAAAAGCTTACACTTCTTAACTTTACTCTAAAAATACTTGAGACTGTACCACACTTTATTGTGGGAAAAAAAATCCAGGTGAAGAATGGTAGTTGTTTTTTTTTTTTCTTTTCTCAAGACACATTTTGACTTAGCAAAGCTCAGCACTGTGGTACATGGCCACATGCAGCCCATAACATCCCTCAGACCTGCCTGTGACCCAGGAGCACAGAACTGATGGACATAAAAGCCCAGAATGCTCCTTGAAGCACAGCACTGGATTCACATACAAAAATCTCCCTTTTGGCAACAGTTGTGTGCTGGAAGCCACTGCAACTCTACATAACCAATAACTAGTGCAATTTTTCATGTGTGAAGACAGGACACAAAAATTAGGGCAGGGCTTCCATCAGCTATACTTTTCCATGAAATACAATAAACCAACTACTGTTTGCTAACTCAAGAGATTCTAAACATTATAATTATGCATGTCTTTAGTAATAATTATTACTGTCAACTTTTAATTCTGCTCAGCAGGTAATGCTAAAGTCTCAAAAGCAATTAAATAAAATTTAAAAAAATAAAGTAACTAGTTATTTAAAACTAATATTCCCTGGCATAATGTAAACGACCTATAGCTCTTCATTGTCTGTTAAGCACATGACATCATATGTCTTTTCCATTTCTTTTATTTCCATTACATTATTGTACTACAATTTCCAAAACAATGTTTAAGCCACACAGAGTACCATTGTACATATTAACAGTTTGACATGTTAATGACACATTTGACTAAATTCATATGCCTATTTTCAAAATCTTTCAGTTACTAACTTCACATCAGTAATTTTTCTTCCATGATCTAATCAATGTACCAAATAAGATCTAGTAGTTAATATAAAATGTACAGCATGAAGCATGAGTTCACATTGCTGGCTACAGCTTTACATAGTCTTCAAAAGCTGTTAGGAGTATATTAGCAGCAATGTTTATAAAAGAGAGGACTTTCTCAGAAGTGCATAAGGATCACTAAGAAACAGGGATAACCAAATGCCACATGAGTAAGGGCACACTGCAGCTGCTGCACTGGGCCACAGCACCAAGAGGTAGAACACACCTACCTGTGTTAAAGTGTGAGGGTCACCTACCCAGGAACACAGGCTAGACAGGGTGCCAGGGTCAGGCAGAGGGAGAACTGTTCTCAATTTCTCTGCTGCCCCCAAACACCTAACTGGACCTAGAAGCTTGTATTCAACAGATACACCAGTGGGATTCCCCATTTAAGGATAAATGAGAACTAGATAAAATCAGAAATATCCTACAAAAGTGAAAGCAAATTCACTAATGTGAATATTAGGAAGTAATTCTAAGATACTCAAAGAATTTTTTTTCTTCTTTTAAGGGACCTTTTGACTCTTTCATTCCTTTGCTGATTTGTGCATTTATTCCCTGCCCTACCCTCTCATCCTTTTTGATGGGAGGAAGAAGAAATAAAATTTTCTTCTTCCCTCCTATCTTGCTATCCATTTTTCCTGCTAGCATCTATGCATAATGGTACATCATTGCTTTTAGACAGAATTCCCAAGAAATTTCATTAGGTATCTCTCTGCCAAAATTTGTGATGTATTTAGACCAAAACTTTTCAAGTGCCACAACATCACTGCAGAACTCTTATTCCAATATTGAACAGGGTGACAAACACTTGTCAAATCTGTATTAGCATAAATGTCAAGACACTTTCTTTAAAAGCTTTTTGCTTTTTAAAAAAATTATTTTACTTCTTTGTTAAAGTAAACTTACTGAGATAAGTCAAACTTAAGTACACAAATACACAAAACACTCTCCCATAAGTGTCCTTAATATAATGCAGTCTCATTAGTAAATTTTTTTTCTGGAATTTGGAATTCAGAGATTTATTGGTTCCCACACACAGCTATTGTTACAAGATTTTCAAAGGGTCTGTTTACTAAAATGAGTGCCAATTTTGTTTTCAGTTGCACTCAAATTGCCTGCAGTATGGGGCAACAATGCTAAGCCAAAGAAGGCCTTTATCAGCTGCAGTTTGAAGTACTGTAAACAAATTTATAAAAAGCACCAGAAGGTTTACACCATGCTGTCAGCATTTCTTCTTCTGACCACACAATTCAGAATATGCAACTAAAGCTTACAATATTTAAAAAAGCATTAGTATCCTATGGCAACAATATAAAAGGTTAACATACATTATCAATCTGTCCTAAAGAGTTTTAAACCATGCTTCCTCACACTACTTATGGACCTGACCAGCTGTCTATAACTGGGTAGAGCATCCACTAGTGAGCTCAGATGAAGTCTGAAGTTCCTCTGATCCTAAATGTGTTTAAATTAAAAAGTTTTGTTGCAGACTCCGATGAGGTCAGGATTTCATCACTTCTTTGTTGTATTGAAATCTACATCATGGTCACCCTTGAAGGTGTTAATTTGGTTTCAAGAATAACTTCTTTTTATTTAAATACTTTATAGCAACTTTGGGAATAATCTCAGTTTGGGAGAAGTTCAATTTCCAAAACAATCTCAACTTCCAACATGCTTCCTACACATGACTGTTTCTGCAGATGGCGTGCATCAGGGAAGAGAGATAAATACATGAGAGTTTATACTCAGAAGCTACCATTCATTATTCTTCAGAAGGCACTGTGTAAGAACAATGAAGATGAGACACATGTAACAATAAAGTTGAGGCACATTTTTCAGTTAAAAACCAAGATTCTGTATCTCTTAAAGTCCCCCAAAAATGTATGAGGATCAATAATCACCTCTAACTGGTGTCACCTAAACTGGTTAAGACAGCCAAGTATTCAAGAATTGCATTTATAAAGAAATCTATCATTATGGGCATGGCAGTACACCCTGTCTTAGTGTAAAAATGCATCCAATTTCTTTTTGATATGTTCAAAAGCATCTTTGCCCATATAGTCCATGCGCCCTTCCTCCCATTTCCTCCGTTCATCTTCTGGAGTGGGTTTTGCTGGTTTGAAGTGAATAGACAGCTCTGAAACAAAATGTGCAACTTCATTCTGTGGAAAGAAGAAGAGTGGGAAAACAGTAATTTGGTTTTTCTTATTTCAAAACTGTGATGTTAAACTTTAAATGGTAAACTTCTGCACTGTACACTCCCAGTTAAAACAATGAAATAAACAATATTCAAATGTTGATTCCTGTTTTGATAATGTGACCTCATTTTCCCATGGTTTTACTACTTGGCATCTTTGAACCTACCAAACATTTATTTTACTGATCTTAACTCAGATCTCTTAGCATACTCAGCAACAACACAATGAAAATATTATAAATACTGCCTGGTTAGAGTAGAATATGTGCTACAAGGAAGAATTTATAATTTATCTGTTCAAATCTTGTCTCCAATAAGCTTTCATGTGAACATACATTTCTAGATTTTTTGGTAATTAGTTTTATTTGAACTCCAGTGAGATCAGTATTATTTAGCAGATGTGGGATACGTTGTTTAATAAATTAATTCAAAGTATGGACACTATTCATTATACCAACAGCTAGTTCATTTTGAATGATACTCCAAAATTTTAAAGCTGGTTCAAAGTCAAGTCATCATAGCTGTACAAATGCAAGACACATTATTAGTGATAATTTCTACCACATAAAAGGAAACCTGTGTCCCCAGTTGACCAATGCCAGCAAAAAAAAGGAACATCCCAACAATTATAACCTGTAATAAGGATGAAACATAACAAGGACTAATCAAGGCAGCCACTAAAACCTTCTTTCAGTAGTACTCAAAGAGGTCCACAGGAAAACAACCCGTCTCATGTTGTAAACAAAACTGAAATCAACAAGAACGGCTTTCTACCAAAGTCTTCACAAATTCAAGGTAAAAATGTTTCAGAATAGAATTTAATGGGCAGGAATCAATGTCTTAAACTGCCTAAAAGCCCTGGAATATCCATTACATCTGCCAGTTTGGGGCAGATAAGGTATAGGACTTGTGGAAGACAAGATAAGGTATTTCACACAACTAACATGCAGTAAGGTGTCAAGATTTCTTTCTTTATAATCGGTAAGTTTTATCAACTGCTTTGGAAGCCATTAACAAGATGACCAGAATCATAATGTTTTTAGAAATTAAGAATTTTAGCTAGGGCCCAAACATCCCTGGCTGCACAGGAGCTACGGTTTTGTTTCTCAGTCTTTAATATTTCACCACAGTGCTTTGCAATCATGCCAAAACCCTCATTAGGAAAATGGCTGTGTGATGTACCTTAAAAATCCTTGACACCCTGTCAACCCCACCAACACCAAGTCTGCCCCTGTTGTCACACTGCCCACATGTACAAGTGTCCATAAATGCAGTGCAAGACCACAAAGGAAAGCCTGGTCACTCACGCTCCTGCATGTTCCCTTTCCACTTCCTTGGAAACATCACTTCAGCAGGTAAAAAAATCCGCAACAAAACAAAATATAACAGAACTAACAAACACAAAATACCCAAACAGCTTTGCTTGTGTTAGTATTGGAGAACTAAAATTAACACCATGCACTGATTACTCGGGGGTTAACACAGGAAAATACACATTTAAAAACTCAAAGTTTTGAAAAGAAAACTAGAAAGGGATCACAACACAATATTGAAACCAGTTAAGGAATTACATGGCTAAAACATGAAGAAATTCATTTGCACATTGCATTATAATTAGTTGAGCTTTCCTAAAATTATGTTGGCAGCAAAGATGCACATGCAGTTATCAATAGATGTTGAATGCACAAAGCTACATGTACCATTTCTGAGGTTTCCTGAAGTGCAGGTTGCAATGCAGGTTGTTCTGAAGGTCTGTCAGGCTCAGAGGGACGGACGTTAGAATCTCTTGGTTTGACTTCATGGACAGGTTGCTAAAACACAGCCACTGAGGTTTTATTAAAAGAATATTTTCTCACAATTTCCTTTTCATGAGCATTCGTACAATACAATACAACCACTTTCAGTCTTGGGGGAGGGAAGAGCAACACACAAGGAGAAAATTCATGTCACCCAGCTTTAGTATCAAAAATGGCATTGAATCAAAGCTCTTACTACAATCAATCTAGGAAAGTACCTCCAGAGGGCAGCTCATCTCATCCTAAAATAGGTTCAAAGTGGCTGTCATTTTTCAGTGACTACACATACAGCCTGGGAAACAAGCTTACCATTCATGATTCCTACCCTTCCTGAAGCCAAACTTCAACAAGAAAAATCTCATTTCAGGATAGCTTGCTCTCACATAAGCTTTTTATATGTATGAAATAAAAGCAGAACAAAGTATTCCAAAACAGAGGTAAAATAGATTGCCCAAAAAATATTGTCCCAAATATTTGCTTTTGACAGATAGCAAAACATAAATGACAGATCCCATTCTTAAGTCTTTTCCTCCAAAACAATTCCACGAGTATATTGAAGTTGGGCAACAAAAAGTGGAACAATGGTATTCTTAAGTAAGAAGGGAACCAAGCTATTACTTTCCAATAATATGGTCTTCTGATAAGCCAATCCTAGTAATCAAAATACTAATAGAAATTTTAATTTTAATGAAACTGTGTCAGGTAAACATTATGATTTTTTTACCCCAAACAAACATCTTGATAATGTGTCTCTATTTAGTTTGAGCCTTTCCAATAAAGTCACATGCATAACACACACAAGAAAATACATCCTTTGTAAATAAATTATTCTTAAGTTATGGAACTGTAAAGTTTGCAATTTTCCTTCAACTCCTTCACACTCAGAGGGGAAAGGGAAAAAGGGGAGGAAGAGGGTTACTGGGAAAGGAAAATTACAGTTTTACTTTATAGAGTTACTACAGGCTAAAGAAATGAAGGAAAGAACATCTTGAAAGTTGTCTTCATCATTCTAGAGTGTAGCTCACAAATTACAATGCAGATGACATTAGAACACTAATTTTTTTTTTTCTCCCAGATGTACCATGGGGTAATGCGGTTTATCACACAATATGTAATGACTTACACCTGCAGAGGCATTGTGCTATTATGTCCAACTTAATTCCTGCATAAAATAAGGAGATTCAGTGCAAAAGAAACACGCAAATACAAGAAAAATGACAAAAGAAGCAGAAAGACTGCAATATTCATTAGTGGATTTTTTCATGTCTCTGCTTGCTGCTCAAGTCACAGAAATTTGAGAAACAGTTTTCTGGGCCAACACTTGTGGGAAAAAACTTTCTACAGAGGAATGATAGAAAGGATTCTAGTTTTAAATATATTAATTCACAAAAGTATTAATATTCAAAATATTGCTTTGGTAGCAGATTTTTTTATATTACATTTTATTAAGTACTTAACAACTTTGAATACATAACCTCTTCCTAAAATCAGCAAAGCAAACTCTTTCAACTTCCAGACACATCATACGTGCATAACTAAAGATTAAAAAAATAAATAGGCTTTAGATTATTTTTAATGCTAGTGAGAAAATTCAATAGCTACAGCCAAATTGAAGACATGATCTTCCAAATCAGAAAGAATCTCCTTTTAGTATATAATTTGACTTTGCTTCTGCATATAATAACAATAAACAACACACTTACAGCTTTGAAGGTGAGTTCCTCGGGTGAGCATGCCGTGGGATTTACTTCACTTGTCTGCTGTGGGAGCTCAGGCTTTTGTAGAGAACTGGACATGTAAGGACTGACCTTCTTCAGGGTAACTTCCACTCCATTGAAAGCATGCTAATGAAAACAAGAACATCTCATCACTGAAATACAAATTTTCAGGACGGCAATAACTTATTTACAACTGTTGCACTTCTTTAGAGGGTTCTCATCATTAAAGGAATAATTTAATAAATGAAAAAAAAAAATATATGGTCCTAGATTTAGAGCATGCTGCAGTTTAGGCTTTTGCTTTTTTGCTGTCATGAGGTAAATCTAACAGGTATTTCCACCTTCCACCTTCATAGTTGAAATATTTCTTTAATATGCAGGGCCCTAAAAATTAAACCATGTTAAAGTATAAGATCAAAAACTACCCACTCATTCCTTTGCTTTCCAATTTGTCATGCAGTTAACAAGCCAAATTATTCTCTGGGGCTTTGATGGTAAATATTCAACTGATCTTAAGGGGATTATGCACTTAGTTCAATTATGTTAATAATTTTTAATATTACAAGACATAAAGAAAATATTCACATATGCATAAATGGGATCTAATTTGTCATGTCTGGATAGAAAATAAAAATTGTACTTCTATACATTTCTTTATGCTACTGGTTTCTAAGAAATCATCTATACATAAACAGATTTTTTTTTATTCTATTCATGAAAAGCACATTGCTGCATATCCTTTGGAAAAAAAAAAGCATAAAGAGATCAATAATGTTTGATGACATAGAAGTACTGTACATAACATCTTAAATGCAATTAACACTGCTTTTGCAAACCTGATTTTGTTATGACATCATGAAACAAGTTGTAATGTAGCACTGAAAAGGTAAATTTTATTACAGTTCAAGACCTAGTTATATGGTCTGTATCAATTTAGCTACAAGAAAAACAAAAGTCTGTTTGTTTCATGGGCCAGGTTATTTTCTCTAGCTAATTTGTATCATAGTCTGTGTGCACATACATTACCATAAAACTTTATCAATTAAGAAGATGGCTGCAGGATATCTTGAGAAAGCAGATAATACAAGAAATCCTTCTTAAATCACCACTTCTGTCACTTCTCCTACCAACCAACAGATAGTAAGTCTTCCCACACATTTTGGGATTACACAGCAAGGTTTTGGTAGCAGAGTGATTCCAGGAGTAGCTTCTGAAAGAAACTGCTAGAAGTTTCCCCAAACCCAATGGAGCCAATCACAGCTGGCTCCAAAATGGACCTGTCACTGGCCAAGGCCAAGCCCATGAGTGATGGTGGTAGCACCTTTGGGATAAGATTTAAGGAGGAGGAAGGAGTTTCGTTGCAACTGGACAACTGCAGGCAGAGGAATGAGAATATGTGTGAGCTACCACCCTGCATGCACTAGGGTCACTGAAGAACTAAAGGGAGGAGGTGCTCCAGGTGCCAGAATGCATCAGGGTGTCCTTCTGTAGCCCATGGATGTCTCTGGTGGAGCACAGATCCACTTGCACTCCATGGTGGACCCCACACCACAGCAGGTGGACATCTGAAGGAGGCTGTGACCCCATGGCAAGCCCATGATGGAGCAGGCTCCTGGCAGCACCACTGGACCTATGAACAGAGGAGCCTGCAGTGGAGCAGGTCTGCTGGCAGGACTTGTGATTCCATGGGGGACCCACACTGGGACAGGCAGTGCCTAAGGGACTGCAACTCACAGCTCATAGGAAGGACTCATTTGAAAAGTCCATGGAGGACTGTCTCCCATGGGAGGGAATCCACACCTGGAGCAGGGAAGGAGTGTGAGGAATCCAGTCCCTGAGGAAGAGGAAGGAGCAGCAGAGAAAACATTAAATGAACTGACCATAGTCCTCATTCCCCATCCCCATGCGCCATTGGTGGGGGGGAGTCAGAGAAAACAAGCAGTAAAGTTGAACCCAGGAAGAAGTGAGGGATTGCAGTAGGTGTTCCAAATTTGGGGTTATTTCTCCTTACTCTACTCTGACTTGATTGGTAATAAATTTAATTTCCTGAAGTTCAGCCTGTTTCACCTTTCATGGTTCCTGGTGAGAGATTTCTCCCTGTCCTTATCCAGACCCATGAGCCTTTCCTTACATTTTCTCTCCCCTGTCCATCTTAGGAGCCAAGCTTTGGTGGGCACCTGGAATCCAGCCAGAGTCAGCCCATCACATTATAAAATTTCTTCCTCTACCAATTTTCAGAATTTTTGGTTTTGATTCCAACATATTTCCACTAACTCCTTATCAGTTACCTTGCATTCCTCAGATTCCGATTCTGCCATCTTTTGAAGTTTTTCCAACAAAGGCAATATACTGGCACTGTATATATTCCACCAGAGGGCAAGAAATGACAGCTGATGAGAAGATCCGGAGGTGGCGCCATCCTGCATAACTTTCTTTGTTTGAAGATTGTATTTGTAGTTCCAGGGCTTTGCTGCTCCCAAGAAGTGAACAACTTTGGCATCTCTACCAAAACTGTAGAGATCAAATATATAGGTCTATACATAAAATATTTCTTAATTTATATAAACTTCTAGAAGAAACAAGCTTACTCACAGGTGAGGTAATTTAACATTTTGCAACAGCAACACATTTGAGATTATATGTATTAATATTTTGTTTCTATCTTCCTGCTTTAATTCATCTTGTTTAACATACAGAAAACAAAAAGTTACATTGCCATTTGCTTCCAGCTGCTAATTTTAGGAGAAAAGTTCATGATGGAAACCAACAGTCTCATCGAGTACTATTTCCAGTCCTCCTTCATGCTCTATTCACAAAAAAAATACATATCACTTGAAATATTTAATCACCAAAATTGGGTATTACTGATCCCATATTAAAAATTACTAATTAATACACTGGCCTAAGTTCATCTTCCAATAAGACTGTAAATGTGCAACTGGAACAGAAATTCTTGACACCCCAAATCTAACTTGCCTTTTACCAGATAAGATTCTTAACTGAATTGCCTGGAATCATATAATTAGTAGCACAAATTTCATTTCATAGAAGGACCAAAGGAATGGCTCAAAAAGTTTAAGCAATGCCAATTGTTTCTCTAAGAAATTACTTGAGAACAAAGGAACAAGCTTAAAAGTAAACTTGTCAGAACCTAATGCCAAAGTAATTACATTTTGTCAAAAATGAAAGAAGCTTCTTTGAAAGAACATAAAAGGCAGTGTAGCCAACTCTGGGACTCTCCCTGTGTCCAGACATTCACATTAAATTTAAGCTTCTATTCCATGTAAAACATCTTATGTTTCTACATAAGATCATTTGTGATACTGTAATATATAATTAACAGAATATGCCATTATTAGTCTCTCTTACAAAAGGACGTTCTTTAACAAACTACAGAAGTTTACAGAAGTGTTATTACTTACTGATTGAAAGCAGGAACATAGGTGTATACAGAGCTGCTGCTCAGGTTATAGAGGAAAGGCAAGTGTTTGCCAATATCTGCTGTTGCCCAGTTGCTGAAGAAGCTGTTCAACAGGCCTTGATCACCTCCTAAAGAATACATAAAACAGTATTACCATAACATGTGTTACCATAACTCAAATATGTATCAGAATTTGGATGGGAGTGAGACTGGGGACTGAGATTGGTGTGTTCATGGGACTCCAACTTGGACTTGAAAATATGGCCATGTGAGCATGGAAAAGTGAATAATAACTGATTCGCTCCAATGCAAGCTCAGTGTAAATGAAGTCCTATTGTAATATAAAAAGAAAGGAGTAGTGTTTGGTCTCCCTCAGAGCAGAAGACTGAAGATCAGGTGTGTTTCTCTCTCCTAAGCCAGACAGCAAAATTAACCTAGAAAGACTCAGACACAATGTCCCTTCACTGCCCTTTTCTGGGAAGCACAGTCCAGAGTAAGTCAGCAGGTCTTAAACACAGTCTAAGAGGCAAAGTTCTGCACTTTGAATTCTTACATAGAGCCCAGAGAACTCCTGCCTTCCTCTGTTCTGCCTGATAGCATGGAAACTGTCTAGCATCTCATTCCTTATGCCTTGCCCCTTACCATCAAAGCTGCCGTGCTCAGCAGCAAACTGGAGCAGCAGGTTGTAAGTCTTCAGGGAAGGCTGGAACACAAACACACCACTATTGAAGCAGTCAGGCCAGCCAGAATCAGGAGCTGCAGAAAACTCTTCTCGATCAAACAACTCATCAACATTGCAAAGCACCTTATGGAGAGTAGGAAAAGAGAAAATGATGCTAGAGTAAATGTTTGTCTGGAGCAAGAATTGTCAAATTAGTACCACTGGAGCAAATTGATAGCTTGGCCTATTACATGGCTTGCAGAGCATAAACACAGTGCCATTGTAAAATAGGCTAGAGGTCAGAACCTCTATTTTTGATATAACAAGACAACATTAATTGGGATTCTCCATGATTTCTCTGATAAAATGCAAAGCCCATGAATTTGTTTCATGACACTTGGGAGACCATCCAAGGCCCCTTTAAATATTATATACATATAAATAAAACTCACAATTTCCTTCTTTCTTAATTCACTTTCCATAGTCCATTATTTTTGATAACTACAACAGAACTGAATGAAAATTGGGAATCTAAATAATTTTAGTAAGCAACAGACTGACTAAAGGGTAGTAGAAAAATTTTTGAGTTTTCTGATGTAACGTAAGATCAGATATTTACTTTTCTGTTTTCTTTTGATCTTCACAAGGAAGTGGGAAAATCACTCAGGTTAAGGCAGAGATAAAGTTTGTGGAAAGACAGCTGTGCAATCAGTGAAAGTCAGGACCCCCACCTTTCACAGCCACCGTGAAAAACAGGAGAAATTTTTTTACAAATAAAATTACTTAATTAAATTTTTAAAAAAGACAAAAATTTGCCTTTCTCCTTTAACATTAATGTAAAGCAAGAAATCATAAGCCTTCCTCCTCAAGAAGAATAACTTCATTTGGTTTCTAATTCAAATACAATCCTATTAAATTAAAATGCATCCCAGTCTTTCAGAAGCACAAAGGAAGGCTGACATGATTGTCCTCACCAAAATTATGACCATTTTTATCTCCACACATCGTAAAAAAAATGTCTAGAGTTTTCTGGAGTTTTTTTGTTTGTGGTTTTTTTATTTTATTTTAAAACCATACTTCCTGCCTGACAGAATAGTTCCAAACAAAAATATGTGAGAGAGATCTCTTTTAAACTTCTGTCAGAAGAGCCATAGAGTTTGTGATCTCTTTTGAGGACAGTCCTGAGGCTACTCTCCAAACTGAATTTATTTTTATGCAGCCAGCACGACTTTGAGAATTGCTAAAACGTGCCAGGATGGAGCTCCTGCGACCTTGTGACTGCCAGCAAATCTGGTCACTTCACAGGCCTGAAGGCTGCCTGGCAAGGAAGCATCCCACAGTCAGAAAGAGCCACAAATGTTTCCAGGGCTCCCTCTCCACTCACCAAAGTGTCTGCATCCATGAAGACACATTTGCTGTAATGAGTAAGAGTCCAACAATGAAGCTTAGTGAAGGTTACACCCAGTTCTGGCCTCTGCATCAGAGCCAAATGGACTGAGTCAGCGCTGTCAAGCACACCCACCTCAATCACCTCATCAAATACACTGCTGAGGACTGACCTACCAGAGAGAGCAGAGGAGAGAAAGAAGAAGGGGATTTAGACAAGTTCATCAGAGTTCACTTCAGGCGTGACAACAGTGACACACAGCATGACATTAATTACGACCATAACCAAAGCTAGATTGATTGCTTATATAAGAAATCAGAAGTGAAAAGTCTTTGGAAACAGCCTGCTGAAGAGTCAGCTATCAGGCCATAAAACAGTGTCTTCTCCACCATGGGGGCCAGCACATCTCAAAAGTGAGAGCTGCTGTTTGAAGGAATAAACAATCCTTATTGTAGTCACTTATCTCCTATGGAAACACCAACAGAAATTAAAGCAGCTTTTCTCCTGCACAACTGATTCCAAAGAACATACTGTGTTCCCTCTGCATTTTACAGCATGAGGCATGCACTGCCAGCACAGTCATTTGTACATACTGTGCCCAAGTAAACACTGCTTCAAAACTGCACCTTTTATAAGGGGTACTTGCTCACCCTATACTGTTCCTCACTACTTTGTAGCATCTCCAATGAGACTTTAAGCTACACATTGTTTTTCTATGCATGTATTTCATGGGAATTCTATAGGTAACGCCCAAAGTAGGTAATTTTCCTTCAAGGAGCAAGAAAAAAAACTATTTAAAACACAGCTAATTTACTTACACTATGCTATTATAATCAAAGTCCTCAGTGTCTCACAAACACAGGAAAAGAAAACCTGTTCTGTTCAAAATCTAGGTTTGGGGATCATTAGCTTTTTCCTGATTGATATTCAAGAAACAGGAACTAACTGCCAAAGCACTAAGTGAACAGATTATTAGAAGTTTATTAGTTTATTTCAGTGATCTGCTTTCTCCTTTTTTTTTAATGTTATTCTTTATTTTAAATATTTTAAATTTATTTTAAATATTAGAAATGCTTTTCTTCCCACTCAATGGACATGAAAAGAATTACAGATTTTATATCGACCCATGCATCAAATGGATACAGTATTCCCTCAGGAAGGTTACAGTGTTCTGACAAGGTCCATACTTCAAAAGTCTGTAAAAACCGATTTTTGTGCATCCAGTCATAGCAAAAATGTTAAAATTTATTTCTTGAGCCAGATGCATTGCAAATACATTCACATAGCATACATACAACAAGAGCTTGCACACTTCCTAAGACATAGCCGAGCTAAGAGTTTAAGTTGCTATAGTATGACACATCTTTTAACAAGTGTCACAGTCCTCCAAATAACAGGGCTTGAGTTCAGACTGAATAAGATTTCTGTAAATGCTATTCTGCAGTGCCTGGAGAATCACAACACAAACTACAAAGTGATTTATACAAAAAAAGCAAACAGAAACTAATTTCTTATCATGATTTTAAGAATATTAGTCATGGGAAACTGAGGCCTTAGTTTTATGGAGAGCTCTGATGTCACAGGTGGTTAAGCATCTCATTCTAAGAGAGAAAAAATTGGGAGAAAAACAACAGTAGTGCAAGACACTAAAATCTTAGTTCCAAATTTTCAGCTTAAATTCTCAATTATAAGACAAATTCCAGCCACAAGCTGTGCTTCTGCAAGTGAATTCTTAGTAGGCTTAGGAGCATATAATGGATGTTTTTGAGACTCCTCTTAGAAATCACTAGCCAAAAGGGAAGTTCTAGGCATAATGCTGTGAAATCCACTGAAACCTATTAAAATCTTTCATGCTGTTTCTTATTCTTCCACTATTTAAATCTCAAAATGAACATTAATACTTACCTCATCCCACTGGATACCTCTGGAGTAATTAGAACTGCCAGTTTCCTGGATGTCTTATGATTCCTCAATGACTGTCCAAGAACGAGAGCGCCTTGACAGTACACATCATCAGTAGCAAGGGTCACAAAGGCTTGATCTGTTACTGCAAAAAGATATTCAGAAGAGTCACTTTACACCTTTTATGTAAGCTCTTTCAGCAGGCTCCCTCCTCTTCCAGGTAAAAAACAATCTGTGGCTTATAACAACGACATTGTAGTTGTTATAAAAACCGTGGATTATAAAAACCGTTCCTGTGATGAGACTCCCCCCAAAAATCTCAATTTAATAGAAAACCCAGTGAGTGTGAGGGCAGAATGTATGTTTCTGATTTTTATTATTTTTGTTTGCCTGATTTACACAATAGCAGATATAAAATTTTTTGTACTAGCCTTAAACAGATAATTCCCTAGGTCTAATTGCCAAAACACAATGTCAATCAAAAAAGCTGATCTGCACATATTTAGATTTTGTATTTAATGATCACAGCATAATACAACCGATAAGGAAAATGTTCTTGTTTATACAGTGCTGGAAGTTAAGGAAAGGAAAAAGATGTTGTGTATTAGTCAGAAATGTTCTTTCCATAATGCCACTGAATCAACCCAACATTATTTTTGTCAGCCTTTTTTGTACTAGGGTACCTGGTGCTGGCTGAACAAATGTAGAGAACTCCTATGAAAAGCAGTACACCTCCCAGAAACTGAGAATCCCTACCTCAAGTAACTCCAGGGAATTTAGGAGTGTTCCTTATTGTCAAGAAACACATGAGGAAACAAGTTACAATAAAAAAGAAAGCAACCTATACTCCTGCATAACAGGAGAAAAGGTATTTTGTAGACACCACTCCTATGGCAGGATCATAAGGGGCTGCTTCTTCAGCTCTGCCCTGTGATATAACCACCACTGTCAGAGCTCTTCTGGGGAGGACCTATACCTCAGCAAGGTGAACAGCCTCCTTGGAGCAGAGGATGATACACACTAGGCTGCAAAATTAACCAGAACAAGATGAGCAGGTCACACAGATGAAGGAAATTCCACTGAGCTTGACTGAAACTTCAATAACATTTGTGTTGAAATACTTGTTTAGAACCACCATCATTTTAAGGGACAGGCAATTCCATTAAATAAATTAAACCAAACAAACAATACTAACATAAACAACCTGTCATACAGTTTCCAGGGCCTGTGAGAAACACTAGGAAAGAATCTCACAGAGCTAGATGCAGAGAACTCAACAAATGCCCTCACGGCTGCCTCAGCCAGAGGCTGCCAAAATGAGTGAGTTCTAGCCCCTAACCATCACTGAGGTATGCAGTGAAGTATGGCTGATGCCCATAATAAGCTAACAGATACTAAGCATTTTTATTTTTCACATCCTCCAAATCCAGAGCAAAACACAGGCCCACTGGTGTGCTGCCTTTTCCCTCCACTTTTTGCCCTCTTTCACTCATATCCAGCCAGCCAGCTTCGTCTCTAGCACAATACTTTACATTTGCTGACATTGCCACACATCCCTGCACCTCAGGAGAATCCAGTAAGTTACAGACTTGGCCAAAAAACCCAAATCATCCACTCAAACTTAAAATAGTTTGCATAGCCTACAGCTGAGCAAACTCCAGTAACATTTCTAATTACAATTCCCAGACAAAGCAAATGAAGAATTGAACTTTCAAATGTCCCATTATAATAACAGCTCGAGCAAGTTACAGGTGTTCCAGAAATCAGTGACTAAGGAGTTGCTTTAAAACAACAGATGTGAAGTAAACTGCTCCTACTGCAGTTTCCCAGAAGTTTAAAGGAATAAATATAAGCATCCCTAAAAACCACAGTAAACCAGAAAACCGCTGAAGGCTACTTCAGCAAGAACATTACTCTGAAAAGATGCAAAAGATCAGGAAAGCAAAGCAGTTTTGTGTTAGGCAACAAGCATCTTCAGCCAAAGAAAATTAATAAAACAACTACTGAGAGGAATGTGGGAGTTAGGCTAATATAAAAAAACAAATTGTGAAATGAGCGTGAGTTCCTATCTTAAAATACTGCTTTAAAAACCAACCACAAAACTGAACACAATCTTCACATGGCTTTTGCAAATTTTTTTGGCTGCAGAAGCTGAATCTTTGCTTAAGTAATGCATAGAAAAATACACAGACTACTCATTAAATGGTTCAGCAAATTGGTATGGAAAATTACCATGTCCTCCAAATGCTTTTGTGCTCTATACCCCTGTGGTCATAACCACAAGGAAGCAAACTGCCAAACAACTGCTGCTTCTAAGAAACTTTTGCTGATACCTCCAAAGAACAGAAGCTAAGTCACTGTTTTGAGAATCAGATGTGGGATACCTGTTACAGTCTTCTTAATACAGTGAACCATCATACAGATAATTGAATAGATAATCAAACTATTGACTGAATATATTTAACATTAAAATATTTCTGGTGCTAAGAGAGAAGCAAATTCTAATGATTTTAAAATCATACAGCAGCATCACTAATTCATTAAGGATCCATTAGGGGTTTAAAATAAAAATATTTTATCATTACCTTTCCTTTCATCTAATCCTTGCTTTCAAGAAAGGAGTGTTATTTGTCATGCTTTGTTTATAAAATTCTTTGGAATATAGCCTAATAAATAAACATTTTATTTTTATAACTGAAAGTAAGGGTCAGGTTTTCACATACATGTTTGGAAGTAAATGTTTTTTTCTGAAAGTTTCCATTTAGCTGATATATTATATCTATTCTACACAGAGTTTCACTCGCTGACTTTAAAAGAGAAAATCTTCTTTAAGTTTGAAAGCCAGAGGTGCAGATATTTAAATTCATTGTAACTGTTTTTTGGTTTGGTGGTCTTTCTGGTTTTAGGGGTCTTTTAGGGATTTTTCTGGTTGTTTTGTTTGTTTTAGTTTGTTTTTTAAGTGTCAAGGAGACAATTAAGCATAACTTTAATTCTTTGTGCTGAATGACAATATGTTTTTTTATGGACAGCACCTACAGTTTAGTGTCATAAGTTCTCAACCAAATTGTTTTCAAGTTGGGGATCCTTATGGCTAACACAATACCACCACTGGCTAGAAGTGAACTATGAGAAATGGAAGTGTATTTTTAGAATCCCATTAAAACCCTGTCATATGAATTTATAAATCTGCTCATTTCTCTTGCCTGGATTACCACAAAGCACATGATGATGCAAATTAAGAAATCATTATCATCAGTAGTGGCTCCTCAGTTTTATTACCTAAGAATACTTTCTTAGAACAAAAGGATCTTCAAGGAATTAACTTGCTGAGTTATTCTACAACCTGCTCTGCAGCTACACAGAAGAGACAGCAAAAGTGAAGCACTAAAGTCAGGGTGATCTTAGGTGGAATTTGTAACAGCTTTTTTAGCCAAGATCACCAACTTTTTATGCTACTTACTCATAGAAGTAGTACCTCTGACACTGCCAAAGGCAAAATTCTTTGACAGGTGTGGAAACTAATTCTAGGGCACCTAAAAGCTTTATTTAGAATATGAACAGAGCAAGCAGACAGGGTGGTGCTCACTTTCATGTTCAAAGAGAAAAACAGAATTAAAAAACACCAGGTACCAATTTTGAGACTCAGGAGTGACTGATAATAGCAAGCTCTGAGTGACCCAAGTTCCAACTTCAAGACAAGTTTAAGTAGGGTAGGGAGGGTTTTTTTTATAATCCATTAGAAAAAGCTTTTAAATAACATTTTTCTATTTCTTCTGATAGACAGAGGAAGCATAAATTTAGTCCAGCTGTAGCTCCTAACGTAACAATTCAAATTTGCCAAGCTGCCCACTGCAAAATGGCAACAGGAGACCAGACACTCCTATGTTATGATTTTCCTGTAAGAATATTCTAAGTTACACATTGTCATCTTATGCATAAAAATAAAAGCAGATAAATCAATAGCTAAAAGCTTCCAACAGGCTGGTTATGTCCCCAGTGCCTCCTGCCATCCATACCAACCAACATTGTACAACTGCTTCCCCAAATTCCTCCCTGATGCCATCTGTTGCCCTCTTGTCACCTCCCCCCTTCTACTCCAGAGACAATCTGCAGGATGAGCAGGCTGCAGCCTCCACCTGTACCCACTGAGGCACAGCACCTCTCTCAAATCCCAGGTGACAATGACACAGCTCCAAATCACAGCACATTTCCTGACATCAACTCTGTTACTGCCTCTCCTGCACAAGGACTCTGTGGATCTTCCCCCAGAAGCACCATGAAGGTGTGTTAGACTGCCAAAAAAGAGAACACAAGCTGTAGGCTTCTCACTTCTCTGGCCTAGCACAGCCATATCCTGGAACAGAAATCTCTGCTACTCCGGACACCCACAACCTTATAAGCAATCAAGAAGTATTTTGTTACAAGCAGAAAACATGAACAATAGTGTCAGACAATAACCTGAGTCAGAGCCCCTTCAAAAATTATTATGCAAGTTTCCAGCAGAGAGGCAGTTCTTGTCCTAGTACACAAATGGGAGCTGGCAGTTTTAATTCCCATGCTTTCTTAGATCTAATAGTAGAAACATTGATGTTACTAATGAATATTAACAACAAACACTTTACAAAGACCTTTTTATAACCAGAATTTAAACTGACATTCAGTGGTATAGAATATTTCTCTTGGCTTAATGAAGTTCTGCCTCATCCAAAAACAAATTCTCTCTTGTCTTTTATTAAAACAGTACTGAATTTTAGTAGGCAGGATTACTGCTCTTGCGTTGGAAGAGCACTTGATTCCAGATCTTTGAAGCTTTTATTATGTGTCTTTCAGTTAAAAACTGATACATTCTGCTTCAAGACTTTGCAATGATGTTATTCAACAGATGGTAAATGATTCTCATGAAAACTCAAATGCAACAATATCATAAGTGCAAAGAAGCATAACACATAACACCCAAAACTAGTCCCAAAACTAGAAAATTAGTAATAATTAGTGATATTAGAAATAATTGCTTAAGCAATCCAGAGGCAGTACAGGGAACTTTATAGTACATATCAAGTTAGATGTTTCCAGTCTTTCCACACCTTCCTTTCAACCAAAAGAAAAAGAAATCAAATTGAAAAAAAAAATCAAATTTAAAAAAAAATCAAAAAAACCCAAAAAACTAAAACAAACAAACAAAACCCTCGACCAAACAAAATCACAATGCTCTAATCCATTTCATTTGCAGATTCACTTTCTGCATCATCCCAGTGCTGAAGTGCCACGTACATCAATTCAAACTTGGCATCATTCAGTCCACATGACTAACACCCTTCAAATGGCTCAAGAAACCAAGATTTTGGGAGCTGCTGCTCTCCAAAATGATAAAAAAGGAAAAAAAAAGTTGAGTATGTTCAAGAATCAGAGCAGCACCTGCACCTATCCCCTGTGATTACCCTAAAAGCAGCACCTCACGGCTTTAAGGATAACTGACTAAGACCAATACCACTGCTGTGAAAGAAGGGAGGTGAGAAGGGTTTCTGCCCTGGACTGGGACAGCCAGCCCCAGCCTGTCACCCTGGGGATCCACCAGGAAAGCACGCACAGACCCAAGCAGGCCAAGCTGTACATACAAGCAGAATACATAAATGAGTTCACCTATTTCACCCCATCACCCAGACAGTTAAAAATCCTTCTCCGGAGCTGCTCGTTACAGCACAGCCCTCTGCTGATAAGAAAGCAGCAGGGGCCCTTTCCCGCACCGGGATGTGAGAAGGGCAGAAGTCCTGGGGGCTCCGGGCTGCGCTGCCGATCGCTGCCGATCGCTGCTCAGGGCAAGCCGGGCGGGGCTCTGCGGACCAGGGGTACTCACCGGACATGCTGGGCAGGCGGGGGCCGGCCGGGGCTCTGCGGGCCAGGGGTACTCACCGGACATGCTGGGCAGGCGGGGGCCGGCCGGGCAGGGCAGGGCAGGGCTCGGTCCGCGGCGCCCACCGCTCCTGCCGCCTCACCTGCGGGCGGGGGGGCCGCTAAACCGCACAATGGGATTAGCCTCCTTCTGCTGGAGGCACCGGCAGGTGAATTACATTCGCAGGCACTCCTGCGCAGCGGCAGAGAAAAGGCATTAGTGGCGGAGAGCATGGCGGGGGGGTTGCCGCGACCCACCCCGCCCCCGCTGCGCTCCGGGCGCCGGCTTTGCTGTGAGGGGGGCCCGCTCCTGCCGCCCGCCATGGCCCGGAGCTCGGCCCAGCACCTCTCCCTGGCCGGGCACACCCCAGAGGGCAGCCCAACACGGGCACAGCCCAGATCTCGGCCTGGCTCCGCAGCCCGACACGGGCAGAGCCGAGATCTCAGCCCGGCTCCGCAGCCCGACACGGGCACAGCCCAGATCTCGGCTCGGCTCCGCAGCCCGACACGGGCACAGCCCGGCCGGAGCTCGGCCCGGCACCTCAGCCCGGCAGGGGCCCCGCTCCGGGCCCGGCGCTCCCGCTCCGTTGGCCGCCGCGCGGCTGCGCCCACCCCGGGATGGGAGAGACCCTCGCTCCCCTTCCTCCGGTTCCCTCCCGTCCCTGCCCCGATGCCCCGGGTGCCCTCCGGCTCTCAGCCGCTGCGACAAAGCCTCCCTGTCACGCACACGCTTCCCGAGAGGAAGGGACACAGGTTGGGGAGACTCCACCGCGCAGCGCCCAGAGGAAAATACCAACCTCTTGGAAGGAGCGTGGGAAAAGGTCTCAGAGCATGAGTAGGGCGATTCCAGCGTGGCATGTGGTCACACAGATACACGGGATTCACCGTGAATGAACGGGGGTCTGCGCCGAACTCCCTGGGACCATCGTATCCCCTACAGATACGGTCTGATCACTTGTCACCCAGATAAGCAAGGAGATGTTTTCAGTGTCAGGAAGCTCATGCTATTCAGAGAGCTGTAAATATTTTCACAAGTGCATAAATAAATGCACATATCCTTGCACAGCATGCTTTTTTTCACTAGCCTAGATGTCATGTAATTGTGACGTAATTCAGCCATACAATATCTCTGCAAAGTAATTTTAGGCTGATATGGTTTAGCCGAGGCATTTTTGTTTTGAAATCTGCTGGGAACATCAATATCTATGTAGGAGAGGTAAACAACTTTCAGGTAATGTGCCACTGAAAAAACTGCCAAGTGGTACCACTCAACTATATGAACTTTATTTCCAACAATTTGCAAGAGATCTCTGTTGCCACTCCAAGCTGCAGCATTTGTTCTCTTACACCCTGGAAGAATCCTAAAGGTCCACTGAAGAAGAGGGTGTCATTGCTCTGTAGTAATGGTGGTGTTTGAAGGAAGGAAGGATGGACATAAACACATAGGAAATTGAGTTTTATTTATCCCACAGAAACAAACTTCTCAGGGACCTGTGTTCACCACTGACTTACGTAGACAAATCAACTACACAACATAGTTAGTAATAATTGGTAATAATTATTAGAAATTATTATCAATAAAGATTACTCTTTAAGATAATTTTACTGGCAGATCTATTTCAGATCATAATCTGTTTTACTTGTGTGCCAACAACTTTTTTTTTACAGTATGGAATAAATGTTAAGTATCAGAGCCAGTATCACAAGCTAGAGTTCAACATTCTAGCAGCCAGTTAACCAACCTTCCTTCCTTCCTTTCCTTCCTTCCTTCCTGAACTTCCCTACATAACCTCTCAATTACCTGAAACAATAATACTAGAAATAGTTAATACAATAATTATAAATTTGTTTTTACCATCATCATCATTCTTGTTAAAAGGGAAATTGACACACATTGATATATTGGTATATGCTGACAAATTGGACCAAAGAGCTTCAGAGGGTCAAACACTTGGGTAGTCAGGGTTTATCCATTCAGATTCATGGCTTTTGCTCAAATTCTGCATAATAAATCTGATTTTGGGCTATTAATATCAACACAAGTAATAAATTATTTTGAAAATATTATGAACAATTTAAAATAAATTGTATAAATAGTATAGCTAAACTAAAAATTTTGCACATAGATACTTCTCTAGACACTTAGTAAAAAAAAAAAAAAAAAAGAGAGAAAAAAAGAATATATAGTTAAGCTGTTTTCATTTTTTTCCCTGTAATTTTTCTTTAGTTTGAAGCATTTCCTTTTCTCTAGTGGGACATAGTTGAACTTGTATACAGAACATATCAATCCTTGTATACAGAACATATCAATCCTTGTATGTCCCAGAAAGCAGCAAACAAAAAACAAAACAAACAAAACCTGGGTCATCTTAGATAAAACACAGTAGGTGTTTATTGAAAATTTTGAAGATAAAGAAGCAAAAGATGTATTTTCATGGTTGAACAAACAACTGAAGTTGTAACACCAAAACACTTGTCATATCATTAATCAAATCTTTATGTCTGTCTGACAAAATATATACAATCTGTTTTAACTTTAACATGGAAAATTAATATCCAAAAAGAAATATTAAATGTCCTTGAAAGCCATATTAAAAATATTTTCTCATTTATTAGTTGAAAGTGATAGTCAAAAAGGTGTTGGTTTGTTTGTATGTTGTTGAGATGTTTCTGTGTTTAAACTGATGTACATTATCATTTCTTTCAGGATCAAAAAGAGTGGTAGTCTAAGCAAGTAACTGATATATAAATCAATTTAAAATATAATTAAGATAAATAGTATTTTATTATATGAAAAATTACTTTTTTAGTATATGACTTCCTCTCAATTATGTAATAAGCACAAAAACATATTCACCTCCATATATGTGGAATTGCAGTAAGAAAAACCATGCTTTGGATATAAAATGAAGATAAAACCACACCAATTTCCTTATGCTTTAAATGTCAGTTAAAATGTCTCTATTGCAGAATTATGTCAGTAAACTGCTAGTTTTGCCAACTTTCATCTGTGTATCATTCACTTGCTGGTTTTTTGATCCAGTTAGCTAAATGAAGGCAGAGAGACAGGAAAGGTGTCAATTTTCATTAAAGGTTTGTCTACATGAGGACATTGTTAGCACAGCAAGGTCGTTCAGGAATGAAGGAAAGAAGTGAAACTGTCTAACTAGAAAAACTATGTCAACCACACCTCCACATAATATGAAGCTCAAAAGTCATTGTGACTTAGATTTTAGAGATTGAAGCATCCCAAACTCATTCTAAATGAATCAGAAAAATCTTTGTACCCATTTTCCCTTTTCAGAAGTTATAAATAATATTAAAAAAAAAATCTTTCTAGATTAGTACCTTCAAAGGTTCCTAGAGTCAGGCCTAAGTTTTCAAGAACAGAAATGAAACTCATGTAAAATTCTAGTTCCTGAGAAGAGCTAAACACCAGTTTAGTAATTAATCAAGAAAATAAATAAATAAATAAAATTAGCATGTATTCATCTCTGTTTTATTTTTAAACAGTGCTGTGTCAATATATGTAATCTTTTCAGTATATTATAAAATTAAGAATGAATTTTCTAGCTATGGTTCCTTTCACTTTGCTAAAATTCAGACATAAAGTAAAGGCATTCAAATTTTTAGTCCTTTAGACAACTACAATTTTTCTTTAAACATAGTAAACTTTACAGAAATATACTGGAGAAACCCAACAGGTGTGAAAGGAAATGGCAAACTCCTTATTCCTATTCTGTCAGAAGGACTGAGTTTTTTTGGCTAATTTTGAAAACAGGAAAAAAAATATTTGGTGACTCAAATCCTCACAAACCCAAATCCTTTGATTTTTAGCTTATATCAAACTTGATTTCTTTGTTGTTTATGATAACTTCTGAGTCAAAATTTGTATCCAGCCTTTATGAATGCAGGTCAGAGAGTGCAATACAATCCCTGGATGTCTTACGCATATTTTTGATGACATAAAGCTCGAGGTGCAAAAGTGACATCAGGTTAGAGAGAGCAGGATTGCAATGTCTCAAGAAAACATTCGTTAGAGGAAGATTTTCTTCTGTCAGAATGGCAGTGTAGAATGTCACCAACCAAAGGAGCCTTTGGTCAGACAGCAACTCTTCTTGCAGTGCTTTACACTGCAGCCCCACCTGAAAAATGAAAATTGAACATTCAGTATTTCTCTATGGGTGTTCTTTGCCAGCTTTTCTGAGGCTGATCTGGGCCACCCTGGCTGATTTCACACAGAGCCACAAGTGCCAGGCACCTCTGTGCTGGCAGAGACAATTGTTTGTCAAGTTCCCATCAACTTCACCACTAAATCAGTGGAAAACTGTTTGGGCCTTACCACGTGGTTTGAAACAAAGTTTCTTATTCTTGTAAGCGGTGTAGGCTGCTATGGATCCAACAATCAGTATCACAAAAGCAGAAATTACAGGAGATGTAACTCCAGCAATTAAACCTGAATCTGTGGAAAAAGAAAGAGAAGGGGGTTTTTCAGAGGCATTTAAATGCTTCAAGTGTGTTGTCTATTAAAGCATGCTTTTACCAAATTATGAAAATAGTTTGGTGGAAGTATAGAATTAAGCAGAAGAATAAAAAATTTGTGTTATATTACAGCTGGTGTGAAAATTATGTCTTAAAGCCTAATTTATTATATCTGCCACTTTTTAAGGCTGTAACTGTTTTAGTATTTCATAAAGATCAGAAATCAATTGCAAAATAATGTAAATTATTTACTATACCTGTGTTCCCTCCATGATTGAAATGATGCTCCTGATCTCCTGGAATAGAGGTGAAACTTCATCAGAGAAATGTTTGTCATCCTATTTTGAGAACTAAGTCTTTACTCAGCAAAGTGTGATGTACAAAGGGCAAAAGGGGTGGCCCAACAAGACTACAAGAGAGGAGCTCCCCTTCCACTCCCCACTGATGGCTGTGCTGGCCAGAGGAATAACTGCTCATCCTCTTGAAACTTCCTTTTTGGGGAAGAATGTTATAATCTAATAGAAGGACCATCTGTAATGGGCTACATGAAGCTGATTTCACAGGGAGGACAGAATACTCTATCTCTTCGCTACTGCCAGACAATCAGATCATTTATCAGTTTAGTTTACATCAAGATCATAGTCTTGGTCCATCTATTTCAGCATATCCATGTTTTTGGACTTTCCTTGCTGAATTCAAAGGGATAAAAACCGCAGACCTCTGACATCTAAAAAATGTTTTGGAATATGTTTCAAGTTCTAGCTTCAGGCTTAAACCCATGGTTTTTCATGAAGGATAACTAACCTAAATGAAAACAGTGCAGTGTGGTCCTATACCTTCAGAGACAAACAGATTGCCACAAAACCAAAACCAACCAGTTCCAATTTACAGGTGTTAGGAGCATGTTGGAAGGGAAATAGGCAAATGTTACCTGGTGGTAAAGGCTTTCCACCAATCAGATCTGAGTCATCAAAACCTCCTGCAAGATAAAGATTCCAGTTTCAAAATTATATACAATGGTAACCCTTTCAGCTCCCTTGTCCACTCCTTTTGTAGCATTCTAGGGAGAGGTGAGGGACCTTTGAAATCCCAGCCTCGACATGGTGGATGGGTCACATGTCTTACACTGAACAGTCACCTACCAAAATTCACCTGAAAACTGAGGGACTGACACAGAATCCATAGACACATTGGTGTCTATGTATTCTGTGTCTGTTTTGGGTATTCGTGGGATATGTGGGCTTGGGCTCCCAGTAACACAAACCCTTATATAATATGGACATCCTGAGTCCCAGTGACCCCTGAAGCAGAGTCAGTAGATCTTTTCCAGGAAGGACTCCAGAAGGACCTCTCCACAGCTCAGCGCTACAGGCATACCCAAAGTAAGCACAGGTAAAGGGTGAAAGCCAGAATAGATATGCCACATTTACTTTATTTAAGCAAGTGTCTGGAACCAAACTCAAAAGCAATACAGGCTGCCCCAGCCCCATCTGGTGTATGCCCCGGGGCCATCTCAGATGCACATCTCAAATTAGTTTGAACACAGGTTTATCCCTGCCCTCTGGCTAGATGTCAAATTTGAGCCTTTGCATAGTTCAGTGTATACACACCCAAAATGAAAACATTAACAAGATTAAATTTTAGTCTCGTGCCACTTAATATGCAGCGTCCCACATTTTGAACAAACAGAAAAACTTTATGGTATCAACACTAACATTCAGAAAAAAGCTTTCTCACCTCTGGGTCAGAAACAGTGACTAGAAAAGGAAGATGTGGGAAAAGGATGATAAAGGCTATTACTAGAGAAATAAGACAATAAAGTATTCCAAATGTCTCCTCTGAACAGCTGATAGCACTACATTTTCTTGTGAACAAGTAGCCTTACCAGAATTGCCATAACTTCCTGGGCGTGGTGGAAGAGGTGGGTATAAAGGTTTTCTTGAGATGTCACCTATTGATAATTAATATTGTTAGATGATTGAACAGGCAAAACTGGGAACTTTAAATAAAAGTATTTTATACCTATTTCTAATTTGTTCTCCCATGAATTAATAAAAGGACCTTTTCAGTAGTTAAGAAGTAGTTAAGATTTATGCACTATATCAACAAATAGCTAGCTGTAAAAATTGACTTGGAAGTGAATAGGGAGTATTTTCAAAACAAGAGAAGAATTCACAGAAAACATTGAGGGAAAATATTTTATGTATATCTGGCAAGTGCTAACATTGCTTAAAGCTGACAGCTGAGAGGCAGAACATGTCAGTCACTCTGGGTGTCAGTGGTGCAGTTATTCAGAGCCAACAGAGAAGTTGGTGTTCTAGGCTGGGCAGGAAGCAGCAGGTTATCTCAGTGTCATCAGCAGGTTTTAATAAGGTCTGCAGATTAGTTTCATCTAACAGATGCTGAATTCATCTAATGCATAATGAATTTTCTGCTCTTGAACAGTGCAAAATGATCTGACTTCAGCTTTGCTGTTGTTTAGAACTTTGTGCTAGCATTTAGCCTTAATTTTTTGCCAAAGGATTAGAAAGAGATGCATTGGGTAGAGCAGGAGATCTGATGACTAAAAGCAGTTTTCAAACTACATTTACAATCCTGAAGAGCTCACTCAGGTCAAAGCCTGCCAGATTTAATATCCAGGGTTGCTGCTCTGTGTGTATAGAGTCAGTTTTCTCTTGCCACCCTTTACTCAACCAATTCAACCAGGTTTTCAACTGTTCTTAAAAATTCCAGAGAGTGCATTTTTCTCTGCATAAATCAAAATTAGGTCACAGAAATAAATAGCAATTTTCTTCCCCGTCTTTAAATCTTTCACCTTCCAAACATGCCAGATGCCCTTTTGCTATGTTTTCTTCTTGCCTAGCTGCTAAATACAATGCTTGTGTTTCTGAGCATCATTTCTGTTCTGATCCAGAAAATTATTTAGGTATATGCTTAACCTCAAGTGAGTTTAGTCTGCAGCCAATGGATTTTAGGTAGAGTCATAAAGCTTTGCTGAATCTGACTTTGCCCAATAAATTATATTCAGCAGAGGAAGGACTTGCTTTGTTCTGGCTCTGTGTAATGAACTAAGACTCACTGTGGCACAAAAGCAGAAAACCACCAATCCCACATTTAATTTCTATCATGATGCTGAACTTAGTCTTCTCTAAGCATAAGAGGGCATATTGTATGGCACAGATGGTGAAAAAATAATGTCTTCAGAAATACTGATAATGAGATACATAACTTTAACCTTATTATATCATGTATGAAGGTCAATTAAGAGCCTGAACAGAAAATGGAACAAAGACATAAAAAACAATGGAAATACAAATTTCCATCCTTGGAATGAAAAGATGTGGTTTCTTTAAGATACTTATGCTATTAATACTTTAGCCAACATATTTAACCTATTCTCTCATAACAGTACTCAATAAAAGCTTGCAGGAATGGAAGAATTACTACAAGGAAGAATAAATGAAATTATAAGCATGGGAATTGTTAACAAAATTAGATTCAACTTTGTTAAATGTGGACTAATATATCATTCACACAAAGACATGAAATACCACAGGGGAAGTTAGAAATGGAAAAATAAAACCAACAATATAAAAAGTGTCATTCTCTTAAGACTGAAACATGAGCAAACCAGACCACTGCAGCTGATTCAGAGGTTCTGTGCATTTTTTCTTTTCTGTGCCTGTGATTATAGTGGAATTTTAGGCTTTGATTGAATACTAATTGCATTTTGGGTAACTGCAGTATTAAGAACCTTTCTAGAGTACTTCACATCATTGGTATATCTCTTAACACACTAAATAAAATTTGGTGCACAAATTCCCAACCTCAAGGATTTCATATGTCTGCACAGCTCAGTACAGTACTGTGAATACTTCTGAGGTCAGGTCTGGGGATTATGGGAATATCTGGAAGTTAACAGCACATTACAACAGCTTGACTGCTTCAAGCTTAAGCTGTATTCACCAATGCCCATCTCTGAAACATTCCTTCCTGTGAATTTCTAATTTGCCATCAGCAGAGCTACAAGAAGTGTTACCTCTGGTTCCTAATCTTAGACAGGCTCAGTTTTGGTCACTGAAAAAAATACAGCCATCACCTTCCTCAGGCTTGTGTCAGAGGACTCCACCCTGAGCCATCCCAGCTGAATGGGTGACATTTGCTCTCCCCAGCCACGCCTGGGGTGCTCTGCCATGGTACAGCAAGCCCCAGCCAACTTTAGTTCATGCAAGGCAGGGCAGCTGGAGGCTCTCAAAGGTCACTGGTGACCAGGTGCTGTCCCCACTCTGTGATGGCCTCAGGCAGAAGGGCTGCATGTACATGAGCTGTAATAACTCTCACAACCATAGCACCTCCTGCAGTACTGAAATATCATTTTAGAAATTAGGCAGAGTTCAGGAAAAGACTATGACAGAAAAAAATCCCCTTGTATTCAAGGAAACAAGGGAGTACTCACCCCCACCAAGAGCATCTCCTAAATGTAGATCATTGTCTAAAAATTAATAGGAGGAAGATGTAGAAAAGTGAGTTACACACAATGCTTGAGGGAAATGTAATCTTATTTTCATTAGAATGTGTACAACTATGTGTTTGACAAGCACCTTTTTCAAGACAGTGCCACAAATTCAAATAACTTATCACACTTTTCTTGAAAACTCTTATAGTCTAACATTTTCCCACACACTAATTGACAAATAACACAGTATTTTCTATTCAAAACACAAAGGTTTTTTTCCTGTTTTAAATGATGTCAAAATAAATGTTGCAGTTGAATCAAGATCAATACCTCTTTAATATACCTGCAAGTACAAAAATAAAATTAGCTATGTTATAATATGTAACTGTACTCATTTTTAAAATATACTTAATTATTAACATTTATGTCTGTGGTTAAAATTTGTATATATATGTTTGGCTTAAATTTATTGAACTAGGAAAACTGAATATCCATTTCAAGAGCAAATACTAGGGAGCAATAAACCTACTTGGAGAGATATTGAATCAAATATCTATGTAAGGGTCAGGATGACCCCTTGCTTCAGGCAATCATATGCATCTGTCTGAGGTTGGGAGACAGTCTCTTTTATTTGCCTGAGCATGAAGGTTTTTAGATAGAATTAAATGTGCAGAAGTTTCCCAGTAAATCACCAGGCCGTGACCATTGCCCAGCACCATACACGTGTCTCACTGTAGCTGGGGTGGAATCTTTCCATGCAATAAACAATTTGTCCATGAGCTGCAGATGCAGAAAGAGGAACTCTGTTTCTAACATGCAGGTGTGGGTATGAGTGAGTGTGTATGAAATGATGGTGAGTTCTGAAAGAAATACATTAGATGGATGTTTTAACTCCAGAAATCCCTTTCTTGATGCTTATATGTGTGGAGTGGTACAGTGAATCAGAACAAAAGGGATAGCAAAACCTATCTAAATTTTTGTAACAGTGCTTGTTGCCACAGACAATTAGATAGATCCTCAATTGATTTTTTTTTCATTATAGACTTGTCATAATTCCTGAAACACAGGAAAATCACCATGCACAAATCTGTTTTCTTCTGTTCTTTATACCTAAGAGGATTGGGAAGCTGCTTTTGCACAGTATCTAGTCTCATTTGAGTAACAACTCAGAAATGCTTTGATGTCTCAGGAAATCTGGCAGGAAAATAAACAAATTCATCATACATGACTTGGTTTGTACTTGTTAGGTGTAGGTCCTCCCTGTGTCTGCCCAGCAGAAAGTTTCATTTCAAAAATACTTTTACCTGTCAAATGTTAACACTGTAAGAAGCAATAAATTGAAAACTAGATTCAATTTATTATTGACATGAAGAATTCAGGTAAAATGCAAGTTCTGCTCTGAAGGGTTAATGTAAGAGATTTGTTGCAGAAATGCTAAAGTTGATATGAATGAAATAAAAATGGAAATGCGTGTGTCTGTCGGGACCAGAAAAAACAGCAAAATGTTAAAATAACAGACTAAAGGTCACTGTTCCCAGCAGTAAAACTGAGGAATTGTTGTTTCTGTCAAAACCAGCAGGCCTATGCTCTGGTGACAGCACAGATGACTTGTCATCTGTGAAAAGCAGAAAGGCATTCTAACACCAAAGGTTGCAGCATATCACTACTTTTCTGATCATCCACCCAGAAAAATGTCTGTGCACACAGCCTGTGAACTCCAAACAAGTGAAAAAAAATATAGTGGGCAGCAACCTGACCAAGGGTTCAGAGACAGTGGAGTGAGAAATATTATGAGGCAAAGGACCTCTCTGTAATACCCGATTACTCCTAAAGGATATAAAAGATCTGTGTATAAAAGATCTACTTGCCATTTCTGATCAAGAAGGAGCACAAAGACAGAAGCACAAAAAGACCTGAAGTTGATGGTTTTTTTATCTAGCATTTTCCAAGCATTTTGCTTGATAGACAGAAAGTTATTCCAGTGCAGTTTAGGTGAAAAAAAACCCAAAAAAACCTATGTTGTGATAAACTGCTCCATCACAAATGCAATTTTGTTCTTGTTTGGAATTTGGATTTTTTCAACATTAACAAGTCTTCATTGGAATTCATTGTTTGGCATTCTCAGGACTACAGCTCTCCACTGTTCAGTCTTTTTTTCCTTTCTGACACAGATGGTTGCAGCAATCAATACTAGATAATATGAATCAAATGGTGAGAAGAAAGAATAGCCCCAACTTTCTTCTGATTCTTTTCCAACTCTGTTATCAAGCATCATGAATAAATATACAAAAAATAAAGATAATAGAGAAAAAAAGTAGAGGAACAGTTAGCCAATTTTAGCAACAGCTACCCATTGTTATACTCCCCAAGGAGTTCAGAACCATCTAGAAAAGTGTGAAGAAGGGCTTTAAGAAATAAAATACTATCACTGGCCAGCCACGCTTGATTGCCTCACTGGAAGCAGTAAAGACACGTAATTGGTAATTGTCAAAAGAGCATTTATTTTACTTTAAGAAGACAGCTGTTAATCACACATTATCTCAGCTAAAGCACAGCAGCAAATATGATAAAGAACCTCATGTGAAAGTTTCCTACATGTACAAAATCAGTACAAAATCAGTTTTATGACCCATTATTTATTACTCACTGTACACAGGTCTTGTTGGTCTCCTGATCACTGTGGGTTTCCTGGTAATGATGTCATCTGTTGGACACAATGACATGCCAATAAACATTAACAGCTTCAACTTAACAAAAGCAGGTATGTGCAAATGTAAAGAGCTGCTTTCAATAAGTATTTATGTATCACAGCAGAAGCCAAAAATGAAGGAATATGTTTTCAAATCTAGTTTTTGTTTGTTTGTTTTAAAGAAGATTTTAATTTTGAGATAGAAACATTGAAACCTAGCATTCTTCAGTTCTGTGTATCTTTAACAGAGGAACAAGCCACTTCATATTCAATTCCTCAAGGAAAAAGACTTAAGATTTACCATGAGATGTAAATGCCATAGTAAAATAAGGATAGAAAATTTACATACCAGGGTGATCAAGGGCATCAGCTAAATCAAAATCATCTTGACCTAGAAGGAATGTGACAGAAGACACTAAGTCAGCAGGCAGGTTTCCATCACCTCCAGACCTGAGGGCTCAGTACAGAAGCAGAACACCAATAAGAGGCAAAAGAAAGACCCATCCAAGCTGTCAGCTGTCATCCCTGCACAGCACAGTCCTGAATGACTGTGAGAGATGGGCCCATTTAATCCAAGGAAGTTATATCTTCAGGTAGGCCAAAGAGAAGCTGCTTTCTCTTGTTATCAAATTCAACTGCTGTACAAACAGCCCTTTGAAAAACACAGATTGCCAGCTAGAGGACTATTGCCAGGAGACAGCTGAAAGTAGCATTCAGCATAGTACTTGTGAACCAAAATCATTAGGTGAGAATCTTTATTATCTTCATTAATATATAACATATATATAAAAAAATATATATTACATATATATTATACACATATATAATATATATGTACATATATATGTATATATATAAAATATAACATATATTATATATCTTCATTAATATATAACACATATGTATTAATACTTTTTAATATCTTCATTATTATTTTCCTGTCTCAGCTTAGCAAGCAGCTTTACTGAAAGCCTGCCTTGTGATCAGTTGCAACACAAATCAACTTTGTTTTTTTAATTCTTACTATAACATGGGCCATAAGTAAAATATATTAAGATGTGTTTTTCTAATTTAGTTTCCTCTGCAAATGAAAAAATCTGAAAAGGGAAAAAAAATCTTCCTGTTCTCTTTTAGGTGACAACAATATCTTTGAATGTCACAGCAGAGTAATTAGCATCTGTACTTTTGAAGTTAACAGGCAAAGAAAACTGTAAAATATTTTAAATGTATAAACTGAAATAGATGACTTTGAACTGAAAACACACAATTATTCATGTGAGTTTTGCTTTCAACTCCGCAATCTGCCACTTTCCTTGCTTTCCTTTCCTTTACAGGCTTCATGAAACACGTTTGGTGAACATGTATCCACTGGTTTTCATCCAGGGTGGTGCATCATCCTTGTGTTTGCATTACAAACATAATATCAGCCTACACAAACCCACAAAAAGTCATGACATGCTATGACTTCCCTAAACAGAAATGCATTACTGTGCTCTATTGAGTAAGCCTCAAGCTGCACTTGATCTGCATATGTTTATTATCCCTTCTAAAAGGCTTAATACCTAACTGTTCATTAAGGAGTTTTCCTTGGCAAGTCTTGAACACTTCACAGCAAGAAAGGCATCACTGTTCAAGTGAAGAAGCTGAGGAAGAGAGAGCCTGCCAGAGGTCTGTCAGCACAGCAGTGCTCAGGGTTCAGCTCAGCTCCTTCATCTTGACAGGTCCTGTACATCTTCATGGCTTTCTTCTCATTAATCACTGTTCCTGAATAATAGCTCTTGTCTGTGTCAAAGAGCTTCCAGAAAGATTAATTATCAGTGGTGAAACACTGTGTGATCCTCAAATAACAGTCAGCACAGGAATATAAAGTAGAAACGTTTTGATTCCCATGAGGATTTTAATGTAAGTCTGTGGACTTAATTATAGATGGGACCTGATGGAAGAGATAAAACAAAGCTGGAATGCAAAGAAGGAATGGCTTCTAAAGCAAAACTGTCCCAATAAAATATTAAGAGGCATATGCTTTATAAGTAAAAACAGGTAACCATAAGACTTTCTCAGTAGTGTTAGCAGAGTGGTAGGTTATCTCTTTATTACTTGATTTGTTCTTGGAGTGTTGCCTCATCTGGCCACCTCTCCGTCCTCTGGCCCCTCAGACAACATTCCCATGTTCAGTAACTTTTGGATTGGGTCTCCAGGTGGATAATAATCACGGAATCATAAAACCACAGAATGGTTTGTGTTGGAAAGAACCTTAAAGACCATCTATTTCCCACTCTCACTGCCATGGGCAGGGACACCGTCCACCAGACCAGATTGTTCACTGACATATTCAACCCTGAACACTTCTAAAGGGGTATCCACCACTTCTCTGGACAACATGTTCCAGTGCCTCACCACACTTACAGTAAAAAACAGGTCTTCCTAATATCTAATTTAGAACTACTCTCTTTCAATTTAAAGCCATTATTAAAGCCATAATCTAAGACTCTGACAGGTTTTTAAATACGAATCCCTTAAATACATAAATCTATAAAATAAACAAGCTGCTTCATCAGAAGATATTTTCTGTTTGAGCCTTGAGTACCACCAGCCCTTACTGGCCCTGAGCTTCTGCCCATGGGCTGTCACCCCAGCCATGGGACCCTTTGATCTCAATGTGCAGACACACTATGCACAGGCAGACATCCTGGCACTGGCCTCGACTTATATGGTCAAATTGTATTTTTCTGAAGAATTTCTTTGGTGCCAGCAGTAAAAGCAACATAAGCTTGACAGTCCTTTGATTTTGACTTCTGGCAAAATCCTCATTTTTGATCAGCATCTTGAGTATTGGAGGAGGTTTCTGACCCGAACTCCATTGCCTCAGGATACCACAATCAATGGCTAAAACCTTTTCTTGTTGGAGTGACTTATCAGGAATAATTTTGTAACCATAATCAGAATAAGAGTCTGGAGAAATAATTTTGTAATAACAAAACTGGCCAAACCAGCTTCTTTTTACAGGTCATGACAAGCGGGAACCAACAATATGGAAAGCAACTACTGAGGTCCTAATGCTGTAAAGAGAATGTGACAAAATCATTTTGTGAAGGAAAACTGTGGAAAACTTTCAGATAGAATATTTCTCTGAAGTTAGGGAAAAACAAAAAAGAAGGTGGCATCTAATCAGATTATTAAATTCAAGCATGATGATCCAGATGCTTTCAATGCATGAGAACTAAAGCAAAACAACAGATTGAAACATTTACCGACACCTGCCCTTCTTCTGGACAATAGCAACATTTCCCTCTCCTGTTGTTATGCCTGTTCTCTTATGGAAAAGGTGTGAAAAGGCAAAATGCATTGTTTTGAGACTTCAAGTGAGAAACAAAAGAAAGCTACAGAAATTCTAAGAGAAAAAAGAAGACTGAACAAAATATTTAGATTGATTTTTTAAAAAAATGTTTCTGATGATAAACCAAGCAATAAATAGAAAAGGACATCAACACAGAATGACTGCCTGAGAGTAATTCAGGAGTCCACAGCGGATCTCTTTGACTATGTAAACATAAACCTTGGCAGATGGGCAGTTTGGATGAGGACATCTGTGCAGCATGGTAAATTATATTGCAACAAACCTAAAGATTGCTTGGATTTCAATGCCAGCTTCTTCTGATAATAACATCAAAAAATTACTACAAGGAGTAAGATTCTGTGGAGCAGAATTTTAAATGCTAATTGCCATTCCTGAGACTGTACCTCTGTACCTAGACATTTTTAAGAGCTTAATTTAAGGAGGACAGTTGGTTAAATAACTGCACAACTCAGACATTATACACACCATGGTCAGTTTAAAAACAAAACCACATTAGAGCCTCAGAAAATATTTAACTCAATAGGAACTGCAGTCACTTCAGAGAACTCTGAAGATAACTGACAAAAGAAATAAATCAGTGAAGCTCTCCACAGAAAAAACAGACTGAAATAAATTAATTTTCCACATAATTTATTTTTTAATCAGCTTCCATAATAGAAAGAGTTAGAATATACTGATGATAACAAAAATGAAAGAAATTTTAGTGGGGCAGAAAGAGCTTTGTTCCACTGGTTTTTTTTAATTGGTTGAGTTGTGTGTTTGTTGCTGTTGTCTTGGTTGTTTGTTTTAATCTGGATAAAGTTGTGAAGAGATTTAGCTGTGCAGGTGGTATTATCTCAGAGTAATCTCTGCTATTGCTGCTTTTTTGGCTAGTATGCCATTTCTTGGCATTACTTCTAACCTTTCTTCTGGGAGTATCCCTGTTTTGACAAAGAAAAAAAATTACTGTAATAATGTTTTTTGTGGGTGGTCCTCAATGACTTATAACAGAGAATTTGAGAAAATGCTTGCAAACTCATGTCCTCAGGCACATCTGCATTTAGTGTTCACAAATTTTGAATATTAGTTTTCTGAAAATGTGACCCAAATATCCAGTCACTAAAATGCAGACATTAGCATCTTTTGTCCATGGTTTAATTTGTTTTAAATGTTGGATTCACCACCCTTTAACCACATACCTGTTGGATCACAAGGGTCTGAGGTCCTACAGCTTTTGAGTTGAATTCATGAGGAGCAAGGCTGGATTCTGCAAGTGAGTGTTACCAGTTTGTCATGACGACAGCAGTCCAGTTTTCTGACAAAAGGCTACCATGACATCTCTCTGCAATTTTCAATCTCCAACTGAACACAGCTTGTGGCCCTTACTATGATGCAGATTTAAATAAGGCAGAAATGAATATTTCTATGTGAGGATCAGCTTATGTGACAAGTGAAATTAACTTCTCAGTCTTTTAATATGCATAGTCTAGTATTAAAAAGGAAGCTAAAATCCATGAGAAAATGTGTTTGAATGTGTTTGTACATGTTTCTGGACACACAACTAAAATGCATTTATGTGTATTGTGTTAGATTAATAATTTTGTCATTAAGATGATTAAATTAATTGGTTTTTGGTGAATTGCTAGTAGTCATATGTTTGGGATGAGTTTATGTGTGTGACAAATAAATTAGAAGGAACTAACTTCTAATTCTGAGCAAGATAGGGAGAATAAGTTGATTTTACAGTATTTAAAGACTTGAAAAAGTATAATTCCTTCAGTGTAAATAAATAGGAATTGTTCTGTGAGTACAATGTGCTTAAAACACTATGAAGCTGGAAGAGACTGAGAAAGAAGTCTGTGACTTAAAACTGAGAACAAAAATTTTATAAAAGGGAACAATATGTTACCAAAATCACTCATGAAACTCATTTTATGGGTTTTTCTAGCTGAAATTGTAAGTAATTCTTTGCACCGACCATTTCTGATTATAATACAATCTAGAAAGCTCTTTACTCCATAATGAGAAAATAGTCTGTATTTTCCTTTGCATGGGACTTGGAACATACCCATATACTGGTTCAACTTTGTTCATAGTAATTATGTTTGTTTAAAGGAAATTACTCATTTCTGGGATAACACAAAGATTTACTCCCCACAGTGGACACTGTGGACAAAATCTCAATGAGCAGGTACTATTTCTTTCATGTAAGAGCCCCATGATCCACATTTCCTGATGATGTTACTGTAGCTTGTTTTTCCTTCAAGGACCTTTAGTTTCATAAACAACGATTGCCATTACAACCCCTTGATGCTGGGGTGGAAAATGAGTATGCTTTAAAATCTATAATTAAGATCCAAGGCCCAGCATATAGACCACAACATATGGACCTGATTATTGGCTTCATATTTTTTGCTAGGCCATTTCTGGTTTTAGTTTAAATGCAGGGGAAATGAAAAGGACTCTTTTGCTTATTCATACAAGAACACATTTAAATAATTTCCAGCAACTAAGATGCACTAATAAAGTAGGAGTGGCAGTACTGCTTTAGCTCTGTGCAACATCGTCTCACCAAACACAAACGAAAATCATTTAGTTCTATGACATTAGCCTTTCTGTTCAAAGGTAACTGATGTTCTTTATGATCTGTAATGCCCTGCATACATAAAATAAAGCAGATATGATTTTCTGTATTTGGCTAGAGAGTGAGTGCAGAAGAGATGGTGTGTGCTGTAAAATTGCAGGCAGAGCAAAAGAATTGGGATCTCCCATGAAGGAACAACATACATGTTCCTGTGCACCTTACTCAGATTTTCAGCTTTGTGTCCTGAGGCAGAAGAGCTTAGCCCATGGTGTGGGCTCTTCATCCAAAGCTTCTCTCTGTCTTTACAGGTTCATGAAGCCACCAGCCCTTTTCAGCCATTTAGTCTGAGAGTCTCAGGCTTAATGTTGGTCACATTACATGAGAACTGTATGCAAGCAAGAGATTTGTATGAGCATTCCTACTGAAATCCCCAGTGTGGCACAGACAACAGCTGTGTTGGGCTCTCAGAGTGACCACTCGCTGCCTAAGTACCAGCCAGCTAATCCCCACTTTCTCCAGTGAGTAGTTTGGAGACAACAGAGAGAACTGAATGGAATATAGGTGGTCAGAGGGATGCCAGACTTTGCTGTTTCTCTTGCTCACAGAATGTGTTTTAATTGGTAAAATGCATGCAAAAGAGCTCTTGACCTTCAATAGCCCCTGGTTCCTTCACCACTGGTGTAGTTAGACCAGGGATGTAAGGAAGGACTTCAACTTGCCTGCTAATCTTAGTGCCTACTTACTTAACGCCTTTGCATTCACTTTTTTCTGTAGCATTGTTGCCCTTTGAAAATATATTGCTGTGATTTAACTTCTGCATGAATTCTTCACAAATTAAAAATCTATTGATAACAGGCAAAGCCTTTTCAGTGGAAGTGGGACTGTTATATTTTCATAACCCATCCAAGCCCATTTTTTCAGCTGGGATGGTGTGTTTGCCTTCAGAAGATATTGTACTACGGGTCATATTTAAGTATTTTTAGTATTTTCCCATAACGTTTATAGATGTCAGCCTGTGGAAAGGAAGGAAGACTCTAATCAAAACAAAGTGAATCTCTCTCCTCCTACTATGAGGTAAAATGCCACAGAAAGGTCTATTTTTATTGATTTCTAATCTTGAAAGAATTCTGACATTTATTTGTTTTTTATTACCCTCAATGGGATGTAAAGAGTTTGACAATTGATGGTGCAAATAAGTTAATAATACGTACTCAGGCAGGTTGGTCACTGCTGCCAGGCTTGCAACACGGCAGCAATGTTTGAAAAGTGAACCTGAGAAGCTGAGTAACTGCACCAGTTGTTTTCTCTCCGAAGCTTTGATGTTGCAAGGGTTCTGCCGTTGTTAGTGTTTCAACCAGCTCAGGTATGTGGATTTTTCAAACTGCAATTCCACCCTTAGCTGATAGCACTGATGTGCCTACAGATAATTGCAGTTCAGGTCTTGGGAGTGAAATAGTTTTGGCAGCCAGCAGAAGAGAATTTGTTGCTTGCTGAATCTGTAAGTGCTTCAGCACTTGCACAGGGACCTCACACAGAACAACGGTGAGGACCGCAGATACGTGCAGCAGTATAAGGAAAAACAGGACTGTGTTTGTCATCTCTCCTGGTCTGTCTTTTAACTCCAGTGAAAACTACATTATTCACAGCACTAAGTCACACAGGGTCTCAAATTCAAACTGGTCTACAATTTTCTCCCCATAAAGGGCACAGCGGATTAACTGAGACTAAACTGATTTTGAATCAAAAGCTTTGTAAACCTTAGCTGAACAGAGGTGCTTGGTTTACTGACTAGCAACAAATGCTGTTCCCTTTACCTGTGTAGCATTCAATACCTGATGGAGTAAATGTAAACCATCTCAGACATATCGGTCTTTGCACTGTCTTTGTTACTGGCCAAACCTGTAATCCATCAGTCAGCCTTAAAAGACCATGGATACGTAGATTACATCTACCCTGGGAGCTTGAGGAGCATCCCGAGCAGTCAGGTTTGAGTGGGAGTCTCAGTTGCCTTCCAGGTTAAAGGGAGGCCCCAGGCTGGCCCCTGTGTTTCAGGTGGGACCTGTGTTTCCTGATCTCAGTTACAGGGGAGCAACCTGAGGTGCGTCTGAGCTCTTAAATGGGCAGTGTAGACACAGACAAACCTGAATTACCAGAGATCAGCCAAGCTGCAGGAACTCATGAGGGACGGTACCATGAAATTCAGTGGAAGAAGTTTCTGTTAAGTTTATTGCATTTGGATTGGGCTAAAAGCCTCACAGACAATTAGTTATTGAAACTCAAATACCTAGGAGTCTTCATGTAACCTGCCTAAGTCTGGAAATTCCAAACTCCAGAGTGTAGCTAAAAATGGAATACTGTAATGAGAATGAGAATATGTGTTTCTGAACTGTATCAGATTTCACTTTCCTTGTGCAATATGGCTCTTGGTTCTGTTATGCTTCTGTCAAGATGTGTCCATCAAGGCAGTCTAGCTAACTAACTCCAGACAGACATAGAGGAAATGCTGGATGGTGAGAGGAATGATGTCATCTGGTCTGGCTGTGGTGGTCCAGTAGTTTATAGATACTATCACAGAGGATTACAATTTAGAAAATAATTAATTAAGTGGCATATAAAAGGATGAATCATGCCATGGACATTTCTTTCATAAGTACTTAGACCAGCTTTTCACCAGCATGGCCAAGCTGTCATGTCATGTCTTGATTGGGACTGCAAGGATGTTCTTGTAAATATCCCTGAAACATGGTGAATGCTTTGATGATAAAATTCAGTGGTTGTTGCCACAGACTTAAAATAATTAAGTTTTCTTAATTAAAGTGGATTAAATAGTTTCCAGAGTCATAAGACTGTGTCCAAAGCCCACAGCAACTTTCAGCAATGACTTCTCCCCCAAAGCAGAGCCTGAACTGGCTCTAAATTAGCACATGTATAAATGAAGAATGGTTAGGCTAAGTACCCTTGTAATTAAAACAGTAGAGTATATGCAAATTGGCTTGCTCATGCTCAGATTGTCTGAACAGAACTATTCAACATATGAGAGCTACAGAACAAGAAAGTCTGCATGCCAAGAGGTGAGAGACTCCATGAATAATCACTGCTCACAACACAACATGAAGGCCAGCACAGGCTCTGCTCTGCTCTTTCTATGCCATGCTAATTGCTGAAGACCTCTAAATAATTCCTCATTTGTTAAAATCAAACTATTGAACTAAATTAAGACAAGGTGTTTTTCACTGCCCATCACTGCAAGATCTCCTAGGAACTTCCTTTAAATCAGGGGTGGTGGGAGGATCAGCAGCAGCTGCTATTTTGGAGCTAGTGATTAATGACTGATTTGTGATTAATGAACTAGTGATTAATGAATGATTCCTGCAGCCAACACTGCACGAAAAGCTTCTGCAGTATTGCTAATATACAAAAAAGAAAAGGTTACACCACATGGCAGATGCACACAAAGATAATTCTATTTGGTTTTACCTCAACAAAAGTTTTAAAGAATATTTTGCTGAAAGAAGTTATGTTTGAATATAGTAAAATGACTCAGTATGAAAAGGCTATATTTTCCCTATTGCTATTCATTCACCAAAAATATATACAAAATTTATTCAATTCTTAATTAGTCCTGCATGAAAAAGTATGCTTGTGGAATACATTTACTAATGTAACTGAACTATTAGTTTATAATAAATAAAGCATATGCACCAATATAAAAGCATGAACACCTTTAGACTGCATCAGAATTGGTTTTCACAATAAAATTCATAGATTTCAAAATACTAATAACCAAGAAAACTTTGAGACATGAAGTAATTATTTGACTACAGATCTCTTTGGAAACTCTTAAGTTCACCTGGAAGATCTCATTTTACAGCTTCCATTTTAAAAAGTTTATCCTCAGGCCTAAGCTTGTGATTTATTTTAGGGAAGCAACACTAGCAAAAAAATAAGAAATTATAATAAGCAAACTTAACTAACACAGCTATTATGAACAATCAGTCAGGACACATGTCTCTCTTTAGAAACTGCTGAAGTACATATAAACACCTTTGAATACTTCTCATGAAAGAGTCGCTCAAAAAAAAAGCTAGCAAGCATTTCCAAATAAACAAACATCCCTTTTAAGGGTTGGGAGCTTAGGTTTTCTGGTTTGTTTTTTTTTTTTTTTCTTTTTTAATAATCTAGCCTTTGAAATAAGCCAAGGTAAAGGTCACTTACCTCTCACATGGACTAGGAGGAAGCCAAGGCACAAAAGAAAAATACTTCTGAATTTCTCCATGCTCTTCTGTGCAGTGCCTTGATTGCCCCAGTTGGTTTTTCCAAGCAGCGATGGTAGATGTTGCAACTGCAGTGCCAAGGTTTGAGGGAGACACTTGGAATCAGCAGCTCTGTCCAAAAAGGTTTCTCACCTCTACACCCAAGCTCTGCAAGAAAGAGAGAAACCTTCTTGCTTACAAGGCAAGTAACGAAAACAAGCAACCCTGTTAGAGCCAAGCTGCGAGCAGCACATTAGGTGCCACCTGTGCTCCAAGAAACATATTTATCGTCCAGGCAGGAAGCACAGAGAGCTGGGGAAGCAGCGGCAGCACCCAATGAGGAGGGTGCCTGAACACTCTGGATCCACCTCCTCCCCGGAGGGGAAAGCCAACCTGTTTGACATCCTTGCCTTCCAAGTAGGGTGTGGTGCTATGGGAGCTCAAGTATCTTGTAAGAGGAGACTGTCTTGCTCTAAAGCATGCTTGAAAGAATCACTCAGACATACTCTGTCCCCAAAGCAGCACTTTCCTGCTTGTTTTTTGGCTCAGCAATAACAGCTGATAAAAGCAATCCTGTCAGACTTAACCCCTCACTCAGGCCAGCAAATAAAGAAGTGGATGGAGATTAGGAATCCACTTTGCAGCAGCTGGGAATTGGCTACAGAGGGAAGACAAATAAAACTAGTTTCATAAATTTAAAATGTGATGTTGGACTACTGAACTGAAGCATGCTCTGCTCCCCAGTAGATGCTTATCTTCAGAGGTAAACATTGCCCATCATGACTCTTTCTATTGATCTAGTTTGTGTTTTGGTTTTTTTTTTTTTTAAAATACAAATATCCATACATATCCTTCATGGGGAGAGATGTCAGATAGTGCTGACTGTGATGGTACAAAGCTTTGGAAAATGAAAAAAAAAAACAAACATGCATCTATCTGTACATGGACTTAATTTAAAATTACTGATGTGATTTAAATCCAGTTTTGTCATAGCATCATAGCTATCTCATGCATCCTTCTAGCAAACACAGCCTTGTCCTGTGAACTGGATTGCAGCCATCACCCCGGTGCCCAGCACCAGCAGGGTGACTGCTGTGCATCCTTCCTTGTGCTGGGGGAAGAGCTGAAGGGGGTTTTGTCGGAGCTGTTTTGTCCAGGGCAGCAAATACTCGGGACTCTGCTACCATGAGTGGCCAAACTGAGCAGTTGTGGTGTTGCAGGGTGATTCAGTCTGGTGTGGGGCACTGTATTTCTGTTGAGTTACCCAGAACATACAACAGAACTCATGCTTTTATGGTAACTACAAAAACCAGGTGCAACAGCGCAAGATGGACTGATAGAACTTGGTGGTACTGGGTCCTCAAGAAGCTTGATGTTCAAGTAGGTCAACTGCCTCCCTCTCCCCTGCCCAAATTTGAAACAGCAGAATGGTTTATAAATGTCTGGATTAAAGCTACTAATAGAAGCTCTACAGTTCGATTTGAGTATCATCATTCTCCTTGTCAGGGCCAACTGCTCAGTCTCAGAACAGCTAAGGACATTTAGGCTGAAGAGGTGACTTTTTCAGTCAGTTGAAACAAGAACTATACTATGAAATGAGCAATCCCATAAATCTACTGGTTGGTTGGGGGTTTTTTGGGGGTTTGTTTTGGTTTTTTTTGTTTTGTTTTTTTTTTGTTTGGTTTGGTTTTTGGGGTTTTTTTGGGTTTTTTTGTTTGGTTGGGTTTTTTTTCCAGAATGCCAAAAGCAGGGCCACATGTGCTGATCTTCATAAAAGTGATGGATTTGCCTGAAGGGAACAGGAATGTTGCCCAGGTTAGGTGCTAGTCCCAGGCAGGTCCGAACAGCTTACATATGTTCAGTAGCTTTACTTCAAAACAGTTGTTCCTGCAAGTGAAACCTTCCCAAAATGCATTGTCTCACCTGCCTGCTGATAAAACTTCATTGTGATATTGAAGAGTCTCAGATGAAGTTTGAAGATGATGCACATCTTGTTCAGTTCTTCTGAAGCCAGCTATTGCCCTGTCTAGCTAAATAACAATATGAAAGTGGGCAGCATTGGAAGGAGTGGATCTAGTGTAGGATTCAGGATGTCTTGAATGCTTATCCCCTCCTGTTCTTGGGAGCATTACAGGAACTTCCTAATCCTGGTGCTGTCAAAAACATACAACAGCTTGCCCAAGTTAGCAAGTAAAAAATACTGTATATTGAAAAGAAATATATGAGCTAATACCTGATGATAAATAGCAGTTTTAGCACTTGAAAAACCATTGACCCATCTTTTTCTGCATAAAGGAAAACAAAGTTCTATTATTCACCTGACAATGGGGATGAGTTGCCTAACTTTTTTTTACTTTTTTCCTTGTCTTTTAAGGAAAACTCCAATATCTTAGAAACTTAAATGGAGGTAGAAAAGGAGACAGTGTGTCTGTCTATTCTTTACACCACATACTTTTACCCCATCAGGCCTTTTTCAGATGAGACAAGCTAAAAGGGAACAAGAGTTCAATCACAACTCATCACAGTGGCAGCCCCATCTTCCTATGGGCAGAGGTCAGACATGGCTCTCTTTGGTGTGGGTAACCTGCTGCATGTGTCTATTGGAGATGAAACAACTGAATTATACACTACAACTACTTGGGAATGCCACTAATATCCTACACTGCTCATCTTTTTTCATAAAAGCAGAAGTACTTTAATTAGAATAATGAAGCATCCAGTAATATAAGCCATTAATGTAAATGTAAGCCAAACACACAAATAAATTGGTGATACAATTTCTTGGCAACAGAAGAGTAAAATTACTACGTACTAGCTAAAAGTTCAATGACTTTTCACAAGCAGATGGAGGAACGTATTTTATTCTTGTGCTTATTAAAGTATTCCAAATACAGAGATTTGGGAAAACTGTGGGTTTGCTCCATTTAACTCCTCTTCCCATTCCTAATAATCTCTTCACTTTCTTTTAAATGTGTCTTTGTATCTGTGTAACAGAAAAGAGCAAAAAGAAAGTAACATTTTCAACTTGCTTCTCAAGTGAAAAACATACGTGGAACATGTGTTTGAGATTGTGGCCTAAAGTGAAAAAAAAAGCCAACACAGAAAAGCAGCATTGAAAGTGTATTTCAGCCCAAGATATACTGAAAACTGAGTGCACTAAAATGTTTTTCTTAGCATTCAAAATTTGGCACAGATACTGAAACATACACAAATAAGAGCTACAGCAAAAAGCTGCCAAATGTTATGATTAAGATTTGCTTGCTTTCATTTGCACAATCCAATGAATTAATTTGGATAACTTTGAATAAGTATTTGAAATGAACATCGCATTTGAAAACCATCAAAACATTTTTCAAGCAGGCTTTTCCACCAATAGGATTAATAAACTTCCACTGCAGCTACCTTGTGGAATATAAGTGACATATTATTCTACAACAAGACCCTGCTTTGATTATTTTCCGCCCACTACTGATGATAACCCCTCCTCATCCTCAAAGGAGGTAGACTGGAGTAAGAAATCGAAGTGAAGAGGGTGTGCCATAGTGCTCTCTGTTGCCACCCATTTTAGCTCAGTTTGATGGCAAAGGTACCTCACAGGGATCAAGTTGCAGTTTGGACTCAGAAAGGACAGTATTTTTTTCATTCCACTGCACAGTCTGATTGAAACCTGTAAAGAAACTACATTAATTCCCACATCTTAAAGTCAATGGCAGCTCATAAGGCCATGATGGGCAGCAGCTGATCTGTGGGATGAGACTGCAAAACCACTTCAGTAGAGTGGTCAATAATGGTTAACTGATAATGTTTCCTGTCCCAATGTGTGGGAGAAACAATGAATAGGAATATTTAGCTCTGTAATGTAATGGCAGTTGAGTGAGAAAGAAACAAGATGAAATTTTCTGTGGGTAGTGAGGCAAATAGCAATGCAACAAATAGTACCCCAGTAACTGCAAGTGAATGGCTGTTTTATCCACAGGTAAGTAACAGAAACCCATAAACTGGCACATTCTCACAAGAGAACAGACTGAAATTTCAAGTCTTCTCTTTAACCTTTTATATCCAGGTGGCAGCAGCCAGTCTTCCTTCTTTCTTCCCCAAATCCAGACTGTGGAACCACAGCTGGACAGTAAGTCTGGACAGTAAGTTGGAAAAATCAGTAAATTTGTTACTGCTTAGGCACTTGGCAACCCCTGCTTTGCCTTTTCATTCTCACATCAGCAGGTGAGAAAACCCATGGCCCTGAAAAGTGCCTACTGCTCCAGGATCTAATGATAATTGGATGAGGAAAATTGAATGCTGTTAAGTTTGCCCATACTAAGACATCTAAGTGAATCTTTTCAGCATCTTTTCTGGGTTTCCAAATCTTTTTCCTCAAAAGCCATGCCTGTCCTTCACACAGATAGATGTCTTCTCTACACTTCACATAGGTAAGCAGCACAAAGCTTTGCTGCTTCTGGCCAACTTCATTCCAAAATAATTAAAACGTCTCTAGGAAATAAACCTGAGCTGCTGATGGTAGACAAACTATTTAAAGGATCCTTCCCTAAGTGAGTGAGCACAAAGTTTTTTTTTTTTAATTTTTTATTGAGGAGAAGAAGACACAAACCTTTTTTTAAAATTTATTTTTAGAAAAAACACTATGTTGATAGGTCTTAGTAAGTAATTTTTAGGTTCACAAAAGCTGAAAAAGGATTCAACAGTCTTGGTTAGCTAAAAGCTAGTTTGAGCTCCTCCTGCCATTTTATCCCTAACAAAGTTATTTTTATTTACCCTACACTTGGCATAGAAATATCTGTTTATTCATGTAGGCAAGCAGTACATTTCTTTGTATTTACAGAAATCAAATGCTTATGAAGGAATCACTTTTGCACTCTCAAACACACTTAAAAGCTTTAGCACTTTTATACTAAAAGCAGACATAGGGCAAAAAGAGACTTACAAATTAATTTCATAAGAAAATACTAACATTTGTGTAAAGCTTTGTTGCAAGCTAAGAAACATGTACAAGAAATTCTCAAATGAATTATCCTTGGCATACATTCGCATTTGAATGTACAGATATATTTACAGATTTGATATCCAAATTCATTAATTTCTAAGAACTAAGATATTACAAGAAATGTCATCTTCCTGTAGAACTTTGTCAGGTGGCTGAAGCCCATTAATAAGACACAAATGGTAAAACTGCATGAAAATTTAAAGCAACTAGAATGAAAGCCAACAAAACTGGTCAGACCATTCCTTCCTGACAGAACTAGTTATTATTCTAAATTTAGTCCTTTAGATGTTATGAGTTGTAGTTTTCCATGTTTCCACAGATCCTTGAAACCTTCCTGCTGCTTTCAACAGCCACAGCACTGGTCACAAGTGCTTTCAGAGGAGGATGCAACCATAGGTGATCACCCTAGGGGAATCCTTCACAAGTCCAAAAGCACTTCTCACGTGTTTGCTATTCCTAATGGTCAGTGGATGCCTGTGGAGTGACGTTGGCTTGTTCTGGTCACACTTGCTGTTCATAGTTTGGAACTGTGGCACTGTTTCTGTCCCTTACAACATGTATGATAAGCCTTCTGAATTCAACACTATTTTTACTTAAGCTTTTGGCTATGGAAGTCTGAAAATGTTAATCCCCAATACCAAGTTCCTCATCCACAACTTTTTAGACAATGCCAAAAATTAATGTCACCAGAAATACAAAGTCCAATTATGTTTCTGATCTGCGAAACAGGCTTTTCCACAACTGACCAGCTCAGTACTTGCCAAACAGGAAGAGCCAGAAAGGATGAAGGCTTGGTGTGCATTAACTTTGGGTTTTCTCAATCTGTACCAGACAGATGCAATGAAAAAAAATCTAAAAACAAAACAGAATTTTTGTCTCCTGAATGCTCAAGCACAAGCAGCTCTTCCCTGGCAGCTGGCCCAGGCAGCTACACAGATTGGATCAGCAGCACCCACACTCAGATCCACCATCCATCCACAGGGAGCTGTTTGCTTTCAGGTGCCCACAACATACACCAAGCTGGTTGGTTGGTCCACTCACTGAGTTCAGCTTATTTAAAAAAAATGTTTGTACTGCCTGAGAGCAATGACATAACACAAACTGTAATTGCATATTGGTTTTGGAGAGGTAAGGAAAAGTTAAATACACTGAATGCACTTTAGACACACCTATTTGTCAGAGGAGTTAAGGAAAGAATGTAAAGGCACAACATACTTCTACACTCCTGTCATTAAGGCCATGTATTGGTGTGCAACAATGCTTCACAGGGCTAACCATACAGAAGTACTCAGGTCTAAGTCACAGTCCCAGAGGTGTTTCAAACAAGTTTCATGTTTTCTCATGAAACTTCAGGCTCTGCTGTTATTCTTTTTTTGTTTCTTTTTTTTTTTTTTTTTTTTTTGGCAGAATGCAGATTGTTTATCCAGTTCCAAAGATCTGTTCTTCACCACTCTTCCTTTAATTTAGTTCTCCAGAAGTGTGCGCTGAACTGAAAAGTGAAAACCAATTCAAGATTAGCGCTAACTGAGTTAGCATACAATCTAAGTTATACATTACTATGTAACAGTTTATGCAGTCAACAACACTCAGCAGATGTTAGATACCGTGTGATAAATTTAGGAATGCAGAGGGTGGATTCTATGAAGCCAACAGGCTGCATAGCAAGGAATATTACACCCAGATTTCTCACACAAATAACCACATCCTACTACATACAGGGAAGCTATCTACACTCTCACTGTAACCCAGCACTCAGCTCAGGCTGACAGGTCTTGCAGATGCAAACAGGCTGCTCATACAAAAAGTAAGCTACTGAAAGTAAGCTCCTAGGTTCAGGAAGTCAAAGACAGGTTTACACAAAATTTTAAAAACACAGATCTATTCTGCTATGCCATTTGACCTGGCTTAATGAGAGACTGCTTCTAACTGGAACCATTGTAGGGACATCTATTACCAGAAGCAGACCTAACATCTGCTGACTCCCAGAACTCAGATAAGGAGCAGCACCGTGATGACCATGGCTGCCCAGTCTCTTAGCTCAGCACGTGATCATGCTTGTCTGCAAAATATAACAGAGGTATGAAATCTGGGACATAATACGACATCAATATTAGATCAGATTAGACCAATAGGTAGAAGTTTTGACAGCATCTCAAGTGTGACTTTACTGGTTAAAGTAAGGTTGCATCACCTGATGCATTTCACTTTTGAGTTCTAGTGAATCTTGGCCACAATTTCAGCATACCCAACTACAGGTCATATTTTAACTGCCTTTGAATGAAGACTTTGAATGATGCTACTTGCTTCCCTAATGCACAGCTGTAAGCACTGAGTCTCTTCAATGCTTACAGCCAGTCACAAGAAAATGTTTTGTACCTGAGAGTTTTATATATTTAACAGCTTAAAGTGTTTATAAAGAAGATAGTAAACCAGATGAAAGTTTATAACAAACTGATGAAATACTGAGAGAAAAAAGGCATAATTATTTTTCAATTATTAAAAACCCCAGAAATAGTTCTGCAGGTTTAAGATTAAACTCACAGAAGAATATACTGCAAATATATACTGCTTTGAAATTTTAGTATTCAGTACTTCAAAACCAATGAACTTCAGCATGAGGTTCAGTGCTTCTTCTTTCGTTGACCAGTCACAAGGCCAAGTTTTCACCTATAACATTTCCTCCAGCTCTATCCATGGATTCCTGGAGCTTATCACCTCCTCCATCATCCAAATCCCCTACACAACCATATGTGGAAGGGTGAAGTTCTCAGTATTTGTTGCTTTAAAAGAGATCCTTCCACAGCTCTCACCTTTGTAGAAAGATTAATCATGTGATCGCTCTTTCATACAAGAATCATTCTCTGTTCACAACAGAGAATGCTTTCATTACAACATGTTAGTGAGTTCAGTCCTCTTTTCCTCCAGTGTAATTTCATCTCAGTCCAAATATCATAAATTTTTACTATATATTCTTTTAGTGTTCTGTTACCATTTTATAACTAGAAAACATTTCAGATTCTAATTTCTAATCAGAAAAAAATATGCACTAATAAACTTCCAACTGCAGTTATTCATCAGTGATGGAGCAGGCTTGTGTTTTCACAATTGCCTCTAATGATACTTTTGCAGAGAAAATTCAATTCTTTGCTTTCTCATATCTGCTGCATTTCAATGCACTCTCAAGGCAATATACCAATCTGTTCAATAAAAAACTCGAGAAAAGCGGCCATATTGTCAGAACCGAATGCTTGATTCACTTCTAAGTTTGTCATCATGATAAAATCATAGAATCACAGAATCATTTATGTTGGAAAAGACCTTTTAGATCATCCATTTTAACTCTTACCCTAGGACTGCCAAGTCCACCACTAAACCATATCCCCATGTGCCACATCTATGTATCTTTTAAATACCTCCACGGATGACAACTCCTGTGCTTTTCTGAGTTTCTGAGCAGCCTGTTCCAATGCTTGACAAACCTCTTCATGAAGAAATTTTTCCAAATATCTAATCTAAACCTCCTTTGGCAAAGTTTGAGGCTATTTCCTCTTGTCCTATCACTTGTTACCTAGGAGAAGTGACTGATACACACCTGGCTACAACCTCCTTTCAGGTGGCTGCAGAGAATGAAAAGATGACCCCTGAGCCTTCTTTTCTCCAGGCTAAACATCTGCAACTCCTCACAGCCCTTCCCCAGATCCACTGCCCTTCTCTGGACATGCTGCAGCACCTCGGTGTCCTTCCTGGAAGTGAGGGCTCAGAACTGGACACAGCATTCGAGGTGTGGCCTCACCAGAGCCAAGCACCTGGTCCTGGTGTCCACACTACTGCTGATACAAGCCCAGGATGGCCCTGGCCTTCTTGACTACCTAGGCACACTGTCAGCTCATATTCTGCCAAAACTGCTAATTTTTTTTTAACAAAACAGCACAATTCATTTTCTCCAGTATGGTCAATAAAGTGCATTTAATAGGATCCCCAGCGAAGAGCTGATCTAGATTCTTGTCTTACCAGGTGGCTCAGATTGCGCTCCCCTGTGGCTATCCATATTCACATTCTCTTCATCTGCTGGGAAAAAAACCAGATATTTAGCATTTAAATTCTCTTATATTTGAGGTTCTTGATAAATAGAGATAATTTGAGAGAAGAAACAGCAGTAAAAAAAATGGGCTACTGACAGTTGTTGAGTTGCTCTGTTTTGCCTACACATTAATTTTAACATACACGGTTGAGATCTTTTTCGGTTTCCAAACTTACCAAATTACAAAACAGCACTGCCTGGCCGAATGACTGCTCTACCTCTTCACTAAACAGTCAAAAAGACTAAACAGACAAAACCAAAGCTTCTGCCCGTCCTATCACCCACAGTACTTGCAAAGTTCTCTTATCAAATTATATCTTATTTAGGTGGAAAGGAAGCAAGCAGTATACACTGCAGAAGAGTAATTTGGGGATGAATATTGGGGTAAGTTGTCATAAAACTAATAAGTAGGCAAGCATCTTGTGAAGACACAAAGCCAAAATTTACAAAATTAGAAACTACCAAGTATTTTTCAGCATGAAAAATCTCTAATCCCAAACTTCACTTGATTCACCTTAAAAAATATTTTTTGCAGTCTCTCCTGCTTAATTTAAGCCAGAAGTGCTTTTATTTTAAGAAATGTAAAGCTTTAAGTCCTCCTAGTTTTTGGGCAAGCAATTTGTCAGTGTTAGATGACTAGTAGAAAAGGTTACTCCCTGTGAACATAAATTCACTGGGCTATTACAACTACTTTATGCATAAGATCAATTTATAGTCCACATATAAATACAAAAATGCCTCTCTTTAGACAGTAGGAAAGAAAACTAATTTGGAACTCTTACCGCTTTGCTTGAAACAGAGTTTCTTCTTCTGGTAAGCAATGAAACTACCTACTGATGCAACTACAGTAGCACCCACAGCACTTATAATTCCAGCTAATACTCCCTGAGAACCTGAAAAAACAGAGATGTTTATAAACATTTTTCAGAACTGAAAGCCACATCAAAACATTGCCTCAAAGTAAACACTGTGAACACTTCCAAAAAACATGAAACTGAAATTACATGAAATTGTAATAATCAACTCTGTGCATAATGAAAAGTGAATCCTCTCATTTTATAACCACTGATTTCTTAGCAATGCCCATTGTTAAAGAACTTAAGCATGCCTGTTTTAAGTTCCACTAATTAAAAAAGCAACCCTTTCATTGCCATATCTACTTTGTATGCATGCAATCAATGCACCAGCATCTCTGAGACTTGGGAATCATTTGTAACACAGAAATATTAAAGGACTATGGAAGCAGAGCTTAAAAGTAAGAATTCCAGATTGCACAAAAGCTTTTTAATTGTAACCCACTCCCAGTAGTGACCATTCTAGCAGAAGATTAGCAATCAGAAACCCCAAGAAAACAAGCTTCCTACATCTAAACACCATCATACACACACACTCATGCATTTACCCTCGCTTTCTTGGCCACTATTTGGAGTTGGACCCTTCCGTTCTGTAAAAATAAATGGAGAGTTTACATTTTATATGTCTAAAGAACACTCATATCATAATCAACAAACATTTTGTCAATTAATTATGCAAAAATACAAGCCATCTATTATATCCATACAGTGTTGAACTGGAAACAGAAAACTGAAACTTTCTGTTTTCAAAGCATGGCTCAGAGTGGTGCCAACTCCAGCCTTGAGTGCTCAGCACTTCTACGAAATGAGCTAATAACATTTATGAAATCTGGTTTAATAAGCCTGTGCACCACCACAGAGAACTCGTACAATTTCAGAGTAACATTCAGCTGTATTTCCACAGAACCAACTATCTTTTCCTAAAATCCCAACCTCATCTACCTTTGCAATTCTCTTCACAAGCAAGCCAGAAGTTCTATAAATACTAACTCTAAATTTGTCACTGTGCAACTCATACCACCGAGGCAGGAACCTGTGCAGATGAAACCACCACACAAGTCTCCACAGATGTTTCTTGCCCCTTCCAACTTTCAAGTACTGCCCCAAAGGAACCTTGGAAGGAGGAAGCTATCCAAAACAGTGGCATCAGTAGTCTCCACCTAGGACAGATTTTTGCAGTCTCTCCTGCTTAATTTAAGCCAGAAGTGCTTTTATTTTAAGAAATGTAAAGCTTTAAGTCCTCCTAGTTTTTGGGCAAGCAATTTGTCAGTCTTAGATGACTAGTAGGAAAGGTTACTCCCTGTGAACCTAAATTCACTGGGCTATTACAACTACTTTATGCATAAGATCAATTTATAGTCCACATATAAATACAAAAATGCCTCTCTTTAGACAGTAGGAAACAAAACTAATTTGGAACTCTTACCGCTTTGCTTGAAACAGAGTTTCTTCTTCTGGTAAGCAATGAAACTACCTACTGATGCAACTACAGTAGCACCCACAGCACTTATAATTCCAGCTAATACTCCCTGAGAACCTGAAAAAAACAGAGATGTTTATAAACATTTTTCAGAACTGAAAGCCACATCAAAATATTGTCTCAAAGTAAACACTGTGAACACTTCCAAAAAACATGAAACTGAAATTACATGAAATTGTAATAATCAACTCTGTGCATAATGAAAAGTGAATCCTCTCATTTTATAACCACTGATTTCTTAGCAATGCCCATTGTTAAAGAACTTAAGCATGCCTGTTTTAAGTTCCACTAATTAAAAAAGCAACCCTTTCATTGCCATATCTACTTTGTATGCATGCAATCAATGCACCAGCATCTCTGAGAGTTGGGAATAATTTGTAACACAGAAATGTTAAAGGACTATGGAAGCAGAGCTTAAAAGTAAGAATTCCAGATGGCACAAAAACTTTTTAATTGTAACCCACTCCCAGTAGTGATCATTCTAGTAGAAGATTAGAAATCAGAAACCCCAAGAAAACAAGCTTCCTACATCTAAACACCATCATACACACACACTCATGCATTTACCCTCGCTTTCTTGGCCACTATTTGGAGTTGGACCCTTCCGTTCTGTAAAAATAAATGGAGAGTTTACATTTTATATGTCTAAAGAACACTCATATCATAATCGACAAACATTTTGTCAATTAATTATGCAAAAATACAAGCCATCTATTATATCCATACAGTGTTGAACTGGAAACAGAAAACTGAAACTTCTGTTTTCAAAGCATGGCTCAGAGTGGTGCCAACTCCAGCCTTGAGTGCTCAGCACTTCTACGAAATGAGCTAATAACATTTATGAAATCTGGTTTAATAAGCCTGTGCACCACCACAGAGAACTCATACAATTTCAGAGTAACATTCAGCTGTATTTCCACAGAACCAACTATCTTTTCCTAAAATCCCAGCCTCATCTACCTTTGCAATTCTCTTCACAAGCAAGCCAGAAGTTCTATAAATACTAACTCTAAATTTGTCACTGTGCAACTCATACCACCGAGGCAGGAACCTGTGCAGATGAAACCACCACACAAGTCTCCACAGATGTTTCTTGCCCCTTCCAACTTTCAAGTACTGCCCCAAAGGAACCTTGGAAGGAGGAAGCTATCCAAAACAGTGGCATCAGTAGTCTCCACCTAGGACAGCTCTTCAGAGAAGCCAATAACCATTAGCACATCCCAAACCCCATCAAGATACTTAAAACTAATTCTGATTTGGAAATACTAAAATTGCAGTAAAGCAGTAATTTTAGACATAGCAAATTACCAAAAAAAGTTTGGCAAGCTATGAAATGGTTTTATACTGTTCAGAGTATAGAATCATATGGTGGTGAAGGGACCTTAGCGATCACCAAGCTTCAAATCCTCTACCATGGGCAGGGACACCTTCCACTAAACCAGGTTGCTCAGAGCTCCATCCAATCTAGTCTTGAACACTTCCAGGGATGGAGCATCTACAACTTCTCACTTCCTCACGTGCCTCACTACCACCACAGTAAAGAAGTGAAGGCTAAGCATCACTTGGAAGTGGAATTGTCAGTTCATCCTGTGGGACAAAGGAAATCTTTGAGAACTTAAGGTGGACCCTCTTCTGGCCCACTCCTAGGCTTCCGACCTACAAGAACTAAAAAAACCTAAGAGTATGTCATAAAAGATCAAAAATAGCACTTGGATGACCTTAAAAACTACATTAATGGTCAATTTTTGAAGTAAGTAGTGCATTTACATTTCAGTTTTAGAAGCCGTATTTCTTAGCATAACAGTAAAAAATCACTGAAGATGTTTACTCTAAACCAGTTTTAACCCTGAAGTATTTAGGGCTTTTTTTTGGTAGAGACAGAACATGTTACTTTTGAACTCAAAAATATGCTCTTAAGTTTCAGATACCAGAACCAAATGCATTACAAATTAGAGCATGTCTAACCAGCTTGTGAGCAAGCTTTAATCAAAAGCTCAGGTAGCCATAGAAACAATAGGAAGCACAATCTGCTCTCTTACCATTGCTGCCACTGCCATCGCTTCCTCTCTTACCATTGCTGCCACTGCCATCACTTCCTCCTCCTCTTGGGAAACTGCCATCCCATAGATCTGAATCATCAAATTTGTCTATAAAATAATGCAAATAACATTACCATGTTTTAAGTTTGGTGAATAAGATACACCAAGGCATATAATAACATGGAAACTTTCTCAAGATCATTCAACTGAATTTGTGGTGGCATTAGGCTCAGCACTAGAGTTAGCACATTTAACCTTTTAAAAGCCCTCACAATGTCAAGTCCCTTCAGCTCAGAACTACACAGTTTGACAGCAGCACTCTTTTCTCTGGAGTTCCTAAACAACTGAGAGCATTCAGTGTCCAAGAGCAGGTAGTACTGCACAAATCAGGTTAAGCAAGCATGGAGCCCCATAAGCTGCTTAACTCTAAAAGCCCAAATCTCACTGTCCTGTGAAAGCAAAGAAACAATGTGGACAAAAAAGGACCATTTACTTTCAAGACTGCAACTGTGAATGTATCTTCAGAGTTGGGTCTCTAAGTCTCAAACAGTCCAAATGTAATTCCCTTTTCTGATTTATTGCAGGACACTGAAGTAGTCTCTCTCCATTTCCAATGAACCCTACCTCATGGAGCCTTCCTGTCTCCCTCATGGCACCTTCTCCTCCTTCCCTCTGCTGCCAAATGAATATTTAGTTTACACAATGCAAATTAGTTTTTCAGGCAGAAAAACCAAAAGTATTGCATCAGAGGCTGTTTTAGCTGGGTGCCAAAAGCACTGTACTGAGGCATGCAAGAATCGAATTCAAGTTATCTACTGCAATCAGGTGAAAGAACAAGAACTGAGGCTTGCATTCCAGGGCCCTTTACCACCATGTGTGTGAATAATGGCATCATCACAGCTGCATCCTTCTGAATCTGTTTTTTTTTCAGAGTTAGGCAAAGATAGGGAGGATCTCTAAAGCAGAACATGCAGGAAAGGACATGTATTTAAAACATCTCTTTCAAACACAAAGAGCTGTATTTCTTAATGGGGGTCTTTAAATAAAACAAAACAAAAATAAGGCAACCCTTTAACTCAAAACTTTCCCTTTAATTTAGATCCTTTAAGAATAAAGATCATAGGCAGTTGCTACTTAATTTTGAGCATGACTGGAAGGGATTCAGTTTGTAAAGAAGAAAGAATTCAATGCAATACATGGGTGCTTAACCACAAGCAGCCAAGAAAAGCATTGCCCCAAGCACACACACACTGTCTTATCCTGCCTCTCCCCCATATCATCCTGTTTTAAGTGAAAGTGACTCAACAGGTTTGTTATGGAATTTCAAGACTAGTGCAAAGCTTATTTGCAAGACAACTTTTTCTCAATCTTCAGTGTTTGATGTATGCCACACTTGACATTCATAGCAGGCAATTAACAAGGATCAATTACTGGAAGTGTAACTGAGACAGTAAAACCAGGAGTTTGTGCTAGAAGCCTTACCAGAGTCTTTAGGTTGATCTTTCTTGGGGTTATCTAATAAAAGAAGAGAGATTTAGGGGAAAAAAAGAAGAAAATGTTAAGATAACAAAACCAGACTATAACACAGTAATGTTCAAAGGGACTAGGAGAGATTAACAAATACTCTTTTTACTGTTCAGAAATTCCTGTTAGATCAGTCTTACCAGTGTCTCTAGGATTTGCAGGAGGCTGTGGCTTGGGATCACCTGTAGACAAATAAGAGTTAGAATAAACTGATCAAAATTACTAGTGTGAAGAAACCAAAAGCAGAGCATGGAGTGACCTTGAAAGATGATCTGACCAAGAATATTGTATCAAAACTTCCCCATGTAATTTTCTTTTCATTAACTAATGCTGTATTTCTTTGGCTATTTTAGCTAATACTAATACTGGTTTAATGCCAATAAGGGTTTTCCTGCTACATTAACCAGCTTGTCAGATCCTTGCTAGGATGGAACATACACAGAACAACTCACTAAGTCTTATGCAGCATTTTAGTCTGCACATCTGATTTCAAAGGCTGAGTTTCTTTTAATTTTTCTACCAAGTACAGATTACTCAGCTGTTTTCTTTTTTAAAATTACCAGGTTTTAATTAAATATAAAGTCTAGTATCTCACTTGTAAAAAACAAAGTACAGGGAATATGGTTCCCACAATGACATTTCATTTGGCTTGCCACAAAATAGGAAAATAAGAGATCTTAGAAATTATCTCTGTAGAGTTCTGTCACAACCTTCACATCAGAAAAAGTATTTTCCTTCAAATTATTTGTAACAGATTAATGTTTCTTGTGCTACTAAAAATACTTCTTGAAATGGGAGAGATTACCTTGGAATTAACATTTACTTCTATAAGTAATAGTTTATGGAGTCAGTGCCATCTAGTGAAAAAACAGCAATGAAACAAGTAGAAGCTGGCTAAAATTATTGAAATTCCTTCAGTTTTGGTGATCCAGAATCTTAAGATTAACAAACAAAACTAGGCTGCAGTTATTTTTATCGACATTCTGCTACCCTAATCAACTCAGTGCCTTATTATACATAGGTCATAAAGGAAAAGGATGGATAGACATTGCACCAGGTACATTTGAGCAGTATCCAGGAAAATACGATACTTACCAGAATCAAAAGCATCAGACAAGTCAAAATCATCTACAAAGAAAGAAGGGAAGTTTTAAATGTAATGCAAAACATGTACTCTTAGACTACTTTTGAAACAAAATGGACATCACAACGTTTTCTCCACAAATGAAAGATGCACTCACTCATCAGTGACTCACAGAAAAGCCCTACAAAGTTACCAGCATTACCTGCCAAGCAAGTTGCTGCTTTTGGAGATGATAGGACCTGGGCCAGCTCAAGGTGAGCAAGCTCCAAACATGTAGACTCAAAGCCAACAGAAGTAATTTTCACAGCGTTTTTTGTGAAATCACAAAACGTATTTCTGACAGCAGATTCCAAAATGAAGAAATCCTTTTGCTGTTAGGGGACTGCTTTCTTTTATAGAAATATCACAACCCTGTGTGCCACTAAATTAAAAAATTTAGGATCTCAAATCAGAACGTATACTACACTTGATTTTACAGTAAAAGGCATTACAAGCCAATCAGATCTCACCTTTATCTGATGACGGTGTCTTCTGAGTTACAAGAGGCTTCTTTGTACTTTCTGTCAGGTATGGTTAGGAAAAAAATAATACTATTTAACACACTGTTCAGAAGCAACATGAAGGACAAAGGACAAATCTAAGTACATGCCTATACATCAAAATGCACAACATCAAATCTGTACAGCAAGACAATTTTGCCTCAAAGAGAAATCTTTAAGTCTTCAAAAGACAAATTTGAGTTCTGTGTGGTCAACACCTTGACAAACACGTGGCTGAATTGTTCCACTGAAGTTTAAACAAACCATATGTGGCAAAGTTGTCATGTTTGGTCATGCAGTAATACTAAGAAATCAACAGGTGGAAGAAACTTTTTTACCTCCCAGAAATGCATCCTCTAAGGAAAAGTCATCTTGGCCTGCAGACAATAAAAGAAACAGTAAGGACACTGCTTTTTCTTAAACCCAACATTTAATAAAGTCATAAACAGGTCTGTGATCAATCTTGAAGTATGCTTTCTGCTTCCTGAGTCAATCTAGAAGAATATTTTGAGTCAGGGTTGAAGACAAACATTCTTTATTTCTCCAGGTCACTATCCATATGTCTTTTCAGAAAAAAAAGGAACCACACTAAAAATTAGCTCTATTGAAATAACCTGAAGGGTTGGAACATACATTCCTGCAGTCAATAATGCACTTCATTCTTGCCTCTGCTACTGCATGTTTCCTTAGTGCCAACCACAGCATATTCTTTCCCACCCTTCTTTCCACTGAACCACAAAATAAGCTGGGGGACAGCTCCAATTCATGAGAGCATACAAGACTCAAGTGTGAAGAAAAGCCTTGGAGCACAAAAGCCATTATGAAAGTTATGTAATGGAGTTAATACCTTGGCATTAAAAATTAATTTTCATGGGTTTGTAAGACTTACCTTTCCCCCTAACTAGGATTAGCAGTATGGAGGTGGTTAAGATCTTAGCATGTATGATCTTGAGCACTTTTTCAACTTCCTAAAACACAGCTAAATGCAGCTGGCACCACCATGGGGTCTCCACTACAGGGAGATTAGATTCTATTTTCAGTCCTCAGGAAAAGAACACTGTCTCTTGCTGTACTAAATCAGGTGCTAGAGCTACTGCTGCTTACCCAGCCAACTGCAAACACACAAACTCAAGACACAGATGACACAAACTGATTTCACAGCACAAATGTGGTGGTGTGATCTCAACAGCAGAGGCTTGTAAGGTAAGTGGATAGCTAAAACAACTGTTTGGGGTGTTTCTAATTTTTCACCATCCCTACTTTCACTGAAGCGTGAAATAAGAAAAAGGCCTGAAAGTAGCTATCAGCCATTCAAGAAAAAGACATCTAAATATACTGCTTCAGCTGGAAGACATTTTCTACCTACTGAGGATCAAGCCAGCCAGAGCAAAAGTTATGTCCAAACAGAAACTACCTTAGTTCAGAAGATACCTGCATAAAGCATTATGTGTCTGGCTTTTCCTTAAGAATATAACCACCAAAGAGGCATCAGAAGCAGCTACTGCGAAGTCTGAAGACAGGAATAAAAGCAAACATCAAAATCAAACTAGAAGCAGAAAGCACCTTGCACTTACATGACAGACCAAGTTAAGACAAGTCTTGAGTCTAATACCAGGAATGATTGATGCTTATATACCTGGTGACATCTTTTGACATAACTAAGGTCAAAATTGAAATATCTTTTTCCTTCTCAGGTAACTGCATTAATAATGTCTTTTTTTTTTTTTTTTAAGAAAAGAAAGGAGAGTAAGATACTTTTTTTTTTCTTTTGAACAGGGAAGCAACTGGAATGGAATAAAAAAAAATCTGCATTCTGTCCAACTGAACTGCTACAGCAGAAACTGAAATCTGAAGTCTAAGAAGTGATTCCCATACTGTAACATCTGAACTAAAACCACCTTGCTCACAGCCAAGTAAGGAGACAGGCCTACCTGGTCTCTGAAAAGCCCTTTCATGGAAACAGAGGTGATTGATGGCTTTATTGTGGTGCACAAGCAAAGCACACTTAAAATCGCCTGGATAAAACAAGTAGGTATAGATCTTGAATAGAAAGCAAGAAGACATTTTACTTGGTATCTCTTATTTCAGATGAAGACCACAAGCTCTGTTACATCACGAGAATGCCATATATTAGCAGGTCATTTATCTGAAGTCTACATCAACTTGCAATGCAATTTTACAAACCTCCGTGAAGTTAGAAGGTGCTAAGACACAAATGCCAGTTACTTCTGAAGTTACTCCTTTGGTTAGACTACACCAAGAAACATCCGTATCAACACGCAAAAAAAGGTCAAAGCACTCATAAGAAATTTTAACAGGCACAGCTGTTCCTCAAACCCGAGTTCTAGTTTGCTTGTGTTCTCTTGTACATCTCTCAGGCTACACTCCTCTGAGAGGTATGCCTAAGACAGGACCTGATCAGAATTTGGTAGTCTAACTCCAAGAGGGCAGGCAGAGGAATTTGTTGAAAACATACACTCCTCAAAACACTCTACCAGAGCAGCGCCCAGAGGAGGGAACCATCAGGAACAGGTAACACCATCTGTCTCAGAGTCAAAGGTATAGCACTAACACAATGAACATTAGGCTGGTTTGTGCATATTTCAAGAACCTTGTTTCTTTCCAGGCAGATGGAAAAACAAGCAGATACACTCAACTTTACAGAAAGCTGGTGCAGCTGAAATTTTGCCTGGAGCAGAAAAGAGGCTATATGAAGAGTTTCCCACTGCCAGCATAAAATTCAGACCAGGAACTCAGAATGGCTTCAGCTGCAGTGGTTTCCCTCAAGAGGAGGAAACCTTTGTAAAAGGGTGTTCAGGCTTTCAGTGACATTGCTATTTTAGGGGTTTTGCAAATGAGCTTCACAGAGAAATAATTTAGGATGAGATTGCTCACTGCTAAGCCCACATAAAAAATGCTCTGACAGAAGAATAAATAAAATTGAGAGTCAATAAAAGAAAAATATAATCATGCTTTATTTACTGGAATTACTATTCTGAAACCAAAATTCTGCTTTCCAAGCATACAGCAAAATATCAGGCTTCTCATATACATTACTTTTTTTGAGATACGGTAGCAAAAAATGTCAAAACTTAGGTTATGGAACTCATTACAAGAAAAATCTGCCCTCTAAGGTGCTGGAAGTGAGCTTTCCCAGCAAAGAAAGGTATTTCTCCACTGTTTATGAGAAACCTTCCTATGTCTTTAAAACAGCTGCTTTTAAAAATGTACTCACTGCACTTTTGGTATGGGGGGGGTCCAGCTAAAGTAGAAGTTCAGAGACTTAGTCTAAAAGGAGAAAAGCTCAGTATGATTCAGGTGGTTCCAGGAAAAAAGTAATTATAAAACAAGAGATAAAGCTAAAGAACAAAGGTACTATCAGGGCCCTAAGAAGGAAAAGTCAGCAAAAATTTGCTGCACTCTCTACAGATTTAAGGAACACCCAGAGCAATTTGGCTTATGAGCATTTTCTTAGTCTAAACAAGGATACTTACAAATAAAGCAGATACTGTATGAAGAACTTATGTAGAACAATATAGCAGGTATTTCTAGCTCCTAGGAGCACGAGCAGATTCAAGAATTCTTTAGAAGTGTCTACACTATTTTCCTTTCATTTCTGTATCCCAAATAATACCTGGATCTCAAGAGACAGATCTGTAGCAATATATCTGAACCACTCAGATTACAGCGTGCATCAGCCATTTCACTCATAACTGTTTTTATCAGAATCTTCTCAGGGCTCTCTGGAATCCATCAAGGTTACTAAGACATAAACTGTGCTAAAATAAGAAAGAAGAAGCTAAGAAACAGAATTCCAAGACCACAAGAAGGAGATACCAGAGAGCTGTGAGCCACCTGGGCTGTAACCAATCACATATTCTGAGAAGTGCATGCAAAATACATGGACAAGCAAAGGCACCAATAAGAAATGCCCAATCATCATGGGCAGTAGAGTTAGAATGTATAAATAAATGCATAATGTAAACAATAGCTTCTGCTTAATCATATTGATAAGTTGTCCAGGAGTCCTGAATTTCCCCACAGATCTTCACCAGGCCATTGCTAGTAACCAACACAGTTTGTTAGCTGGGGGGAAACAGTAGGCAAAGAAAAAGTTCAAACACAGGCTTTGAATAGCTGAAGAACTAGAGGGTATCCAAGAGATCCAAGTAAGCAAATAAGAGTGCCAAGATCTTTGCAAAGACCTGTCACTGCTCTCAGATACTTCTGCTACAGAATTAGATTGGCCATATTCACATTCCACTGCAGAAGGCAGAGAAGTACCACCTCCACATGCTCAAATTAAGTAAAACCCAGCTGACCACAGTCCTGGGCAACAGTCCTGCAGAGGCTGAGCCTTCTGAAGCAGGGAGTGGGACCCCAGCTTCAGCAGCCTATGACTCTGTGACATGGGCCAATCCTAGCCACTGGATATACTCCTTGTGCTACAAAATCATAGAACTAAAAATAAAGTAAGTCTGCAACTCTTTTTATAAATGAAACTTAAATACATTGCCCTGTTTCCTGAAGTTTGTAAGCAGAAACCTAAGCTACACTAACAAGAGCTGCTAGAAGAACATTTGGGTGAAGAAGGCATGACACTTCCACCAAGAAATGACAAGTTTTGGGGGCACTGGGATGGGAAGTAGAAGGAATGGAAAAGGGTTTTGTAAAATGTAACAAAAGTACTAAAACCACATGGCAAGCAATCAAAAGTCATTAGATGTATTTATTTGATTTTTTAGTCCCAATTCAGGGACTAAAGCAACACATAACTGGCAGACAAACATGGGCTTGTCTGTATCCGTGCGCAGCAGTTCATGGCACCTTCCTCACAGCAACCCTAAACCTTGCTGAGGTCACTCTGTGCATTAAACATGAAGTTACTTGATGTCATCACGGCCAGCCCCAGAGCCACTGCTGCCACTGCCTTCTCTTGCACCAACAGAGCAAAGCCAGCCTGTCACAATAGGACACGAAATAAAATGACACACACGCTGGAACCTCCAAGGTAAAAAAAAAGAAGGGAAGTTTATTCTCAACCTCAATATATATAGAATTTGCAAAGTGACCCTGGATTGGAGGATGAAACTGCCACCTCTCCAATGACACTGGTCAAATCAACAGTCTATCAGTTTTCTCCTCCTCCAGAAAAGAATGAAAAACAATCATTATTTACATGGAAGTGTGCATGAGAGAGACTCCATTACAAAAATGTAAACATCAGAAGGCTTAGAACTTAAAACAACAGGATGACTGATACCAGTCCTGTCCTTCATTCCCTGGAGCAGGCAAGGAGTATCCCTGCCCCTCTTACGAAGTCTCAGGGTAATCACTGTTCCTCTAGGGAGGCTCTCAACGTGCCAAGACCGCTCTGATCTCCACCACTGCCTCTGTGATCATGGGGTTGGATCAGGAGCTCTGAAGCAGTCTTAGGAAAACCTGCTCCAAAATCTCACCAAGATCAATAAGGAATGTGCTACTGCTTTGCATTCAGACACTTTTGAAGTTCTATCTTGGCATAAGAAATGTCAGTAGTTCATTTTTTATAAGCCTAAGACACCAAAATTCTTTAATTACATGTTGCTCACAGTCTACAGCTTCAATGTTTAAGCTGTTCAACAGACAGGATTTTAAGCTTTCACAAAGCTGACGATCCTTGCAGCTACTATTCACATACCCTGAATTTCCATAACCAGGTGCATTCTGACCACAAGGCTCACATTTACTCTTGTTATGTAAGATTCCTTCCCAACTATTATATCAATCAGGTTTTGTAGCATAAAAATACATTAACTTTGTTAATGTATATTAGTTCACATTTTACATTACAATGCAATGTGGTAGTGGAAATTTACTGGACACTTTGGTACTGACCATGCTGAAGTAAAAGAAACCAAAGGACAGCTTGGCCCTGTAAATGCTGACTTTATTTCTTAGAAGCTTAGAGATAATAAAATATATGTGCCTGGGCAATCAACATTATGTCAGCATCCTAACCCCTCCAACACCTCTAAGAAACTGTATTGGCTGCCATCACACATAATAAAGGAAAGTGAATCTGATTCCAAGAATGTCTGGATCAGTTGAAAAGCAGTAAAAAACACAAGTGCTTTCAAATGTTTTACCATTATTAGTATTCACTACTGTGGGTGTCAGTGACTAGTCAAATTGTGTCATATTCAACATTTGAATATAACAAGAACCCTGTGTAAAACCACATTCAGGACGGCCCAATTTGGCTAGGATACCTCATGCACACAAATATTTATTCTTGTAATTCTGCATTTTGCATCTCAGTCCTCAAGGATTGAGGACTGCAACCCTTGCAAATTTTCCTAACATCCTCCAAAGGTCAAAGCCAGTATGTCAGCACCTCTCCTTCTTCCAGCGCTGAAGACTCTTGTTACTCCTCGAGGTTTTCTGCACTTACGTCTAGCAATAGCTTCAGCAGTTCTTGAGAAGAACCCTTCTGACTGACATCCAGGCAGCCTCTTGGCCTGAAGTGTGTACCTCAAACACTGGCCACATCACAAGCAGCCAAACCTCTTTATGCATTTCTAGAGCTCAGTACCCTGCCCAGTCTAGGGCAGAGAAAGGAAGAAGTGTCTTCAGGGCAACTGTGTGATGTCTGGGGCATGACTTCAAGGGCTGTGTGCATCTTCTGCTCATCCCAAATCAGTAAAACACTTCATACAACAATAAAGTGTGTAAGATGATAATTAAAGGTTTCACTCCACAACTAACACTCAGGAATTTGTTTGCAATCAATCAGCATTTTTTTTGGTCTGCAACCTCATACTCAGCATCTCTGGTGGCCTCTTGGATTGGGGCAGGAAGGAATGGAAGAAAGAGTAATCCCGGTGTGGTGGGGGGCTCAGAGGAAAAAAGGAAAGTCTAGCAGCAAGGTTCAGGGACCAAAAGATTGGGGCAATCTGCATTAGACGAAATATGGTGAAGTTTTAACACAAGAAATGATGAAGTACTAAGAACCCAAAATTTGTGATCTGGCAGACATTGGGTAATAATTGGCATAGGCACTGGTCCCAAAACCTCAACTGTTGGACTGTTGAATAATCCTCACTCTGATCAAGGAAAAAAGTTAAATTATGATTTATGTTGAACAAATTAATGGAACTTGGATCTTCATTTATAAATTACTTCTTTAAAATAAAATGTATTTGAAATATACACTTGCAATGCTTACAGAGCCAGATCAACACTGTTATTTTTATACAGCACACTGAAATGAAGATTCACAGTAAGAAGAACTCCTACGTCTGCTGATACTTGTAAGATGACAATTTCACAGCTTTTTCTTTTACCTTCCTCACCACAATTCTTAACAATTCAATACAGTTTATATGCCAATAATAAAGTCCAAACAAAATCTGTAATCTAACCAGAAACATTAACTGAACAGTAAAACCAACTTTGGTTTTCCAGGCTCTTCATTTTAACTGTGGCTTTTTCAGTTATGGCTAAAAAGACTCTTCAGGCTTTTCCATCTGTTACAACCTCCCGTGCTAACAGAAAGAGAAAGACTTTGGGTTTTATGATGAGGGTTTCCTGTGGGGAAGGTGTGGGTTGAGGAAACCAGACTCAGTACAGTGTTTGCAATGATTTGAATCACAGGAGTTGGCACAAATACATGGCAAGCCAGAAACATGGTATAAGTTTTGTTTCTCATTTAAAATAAGGTTGAGAGGTTTTCCTTTCCACTTCCTATCCTTTAGTACTTGAGGAAAAAGGCAAATTTTCTCTTTTGTACCAAGGCTATGTTCTTACTAGTTTCAGTGTGTTCATGAGCCCAGAAAAACAGCTGGAATGCATTCTCAGTGGAACTGTAAGTATTTCCAGTTCAACTGCATCTTGTGAAAGTACTACTGCTATATTTAGACAAAACCTTTAACAAGAATTCTCCACGTCCACTCTAAGATTTACATCACCTTCACTTTGATTCTGTATCACCTCCTAAAATCAAATTAGATTTTATGATCCAGTGTTAATCACCTGCAGCTTGCCATTTCAGACGCCAGACTTCACTTTGCACTATAAACTTACTTATTTTTTTAAAAATTTATTAATTTAATAGAACATCACAGGAAACCAATAAGAATGGATGTAGGACAGGTAAGAATTGCAAGCTGAAGGAGCTGTGGCAGGATATAGAACTGCAATGGAGCCAGTGACAAAGATACAATGGCAATGCCCAAGGGATAGGAGTAGCAGCAACAGTGACAGGGAAGGGAGAGAGAGGAGAAATCTGGATGCAGAGGAGTTGTCAGCTCACTACAGCCACAAGCTTCAGAATCACAAGTCTTGCCTGAAATTTGGGGAAAAAAGGTCCACATCTCTGCTTAGTATACAAAGACCTCCACAGAAGGCCAAATTAGAAAAAAGGAAAGCTGAAAGTTTTTGTAAGAACAGTGGAGAAGAATACTGTAAATCAGATTGCAAACTTGCTGGCTAAGACAAGCAGGGACAGCTCTGAGGTGAAGAAGAGATGTCTCCATAACCATGTGCAACATTTGGGGAGGGAGAGAGCAGGAAATAGATGGTGAAGTAACCACTGAATTTGGGATCCAATTGCAAGAGGCCTGGCATCCAGGATGGAATGAGAACCACAGAGTAGGCAGGAAGGCATTTCTGGTGTTGAAAAAAACAGACAGGTATGGGTAGCTGGAGGTGAGGGAACAATCAGTAGACTGAAAAATAATGATATAAAATGCAGAAAAAGACAGACTTATCTAAAAGCTTTCTGCATAGAATTCCCCAAGCCCCTCCCCCAAAGTGTATCCCAAAATCTCTTGTTTCTAAATTTAACAAGGACTTGTGTGACTCTAGAGCTGTCTGGTTTGTCCAACAATAGCATCAGCTCTAATAAACACTGTATACTACCCAACACAACAGCCTCACTTTTTATTCACATCTCATTTCTACTACTGCTACTATAAACATTAGTTCCTTTCATCTTCACATAGTTTATTCTTCTCCTCCAAATCACAGGGAACAAAATAAAATATAAATCTAAACACTCTAACTGCACTTTTTCCAGAAATAGAAGGTTTAGAGTGCAATATTTTGGTGTCAGTCGTAAAAACAGTAATCCTACCAATATGACTTGAATTTGCTTTCCTGGAAATAGCAGAGTTTCAAAAACTTTCACTTTATGTTATCCTCAGAATGTCAGATTTCTTCACAAACAGAAAATATACAAGTAATATTTTTCTGTAGCTAAGCTAAAAATCATACAAAGACAGTTTGATAATTAAAATCAGATTTTTACCAATTAAACTGATGGGTGTTTAATTAAAAAGAACTTCCATTTCATGGAAAGATTAACTTGAACACTAACTTTTAACCAATGAAAGAACAACTGTTATCCTAAAAAAAAGTTTGATTTTACCATGATTAAAACTCTTGGGCTCAAGGTGAAATGACCTTTGTGGATACTTTACTCACATCAAGAAATGGATACCATTTCTTGTGAAAAATTTGGGAGCAAGAAGAAATCCAATGGGAGTTTTACAGGATGCAAGCTATGAGAAAAGTAGAGCAGAATTAACATCTGCATTTAACTAACCATTGCTCCAGTCAAGAGGCCTTCCTTTTCTTTTACAAGTACTGTTAAGGATGCCAATTTTAGATGTTTATAGCATGTGGACACTTCACAAGTGACAGAAATGTTCATGGAGTAAAACAAATGCATTTGTTACGCAACCAATGATGCTGTGTGATCAGACCTGACTTAAAATGTAAATGCTTTCTTTCAAAATAATCTTTTTCCCAAAACATGTTTGAATTACTCCAGCATTTGACATATCAACTATACATTTTAAAGGCACTGTTCTACATTTTAAAACCCATTCAGGATTTAGAAACTGTAAACAGGCCTTACACCACAAAGATGTAAATTCTCGTACTTTCACAGGAATTTGCCTTATGACTTTTTGGACTTCTTTGTGAAAAAATCTTCTGGATCTTATTATTTTGGGCTTCACAGTCACATCAAATGCAGAGGGCTAAACCAGTTTAAAAGGAATTTGTGATGACTACCACTGCATTTCTTTTCAACAGGTAAAAACTGTACCTGTAGAAGGAGCAACCAATTTACTGCAGCAAGCTGGGAAATCTTTCCCACACTAGAACTGACAAACATACAGAGAAACTATTCTTTTTAAATGAAAAATAAACTAAAACTACCTTGTATGATATCAAGCAACATTCCAAACACTAGCTTTGGGTCTGCCTTCACCTGGAATGGTGTGCAATATATCTGGAACAGGCTGTTACAAGGGGTAGGAATGCAACCCTACCATCTTCCATGCCACCACCCACAAAGGTTCAAGGCAATATCTCTGGAGATTTTTTTCCATGGTACTGATGCTATACTAATTGAAGGAAAAACCTTCAAAACAGTACTAAGGAATGAATGGGCACCATGTCATCTTTGTCTTTCCCTGGCCTGAACTTATTAATCTGAAGCCAGCAAATCAACATGAAGGCTGTAAAATATGACAAGTTACATGCTGAAGAGGCTGCCATGAATTTGCAGAAGTAATGGCCTCTGTTAGCCTTAGAACATGCCTGGGAGCCCCAGTGGCCCTGAGAATACAGATACACAGCCTCCTGAATGATCACTAATGTAGTCCAGAAATGGCTTGAAGACTGGAGTCATGTTAATCAGCAACAATGAGGAAAACCATTTCCAACATCAGAAGAATGGAAAGTAATACAACAGCTGCTCAGAGAAATAACTTCAACATATGATGTAAATAAGAACATCTGAAATTCAGAGGCAATTTAAGAAATATAGTAACCAGGTTGATCAGTTAGACAGACTTGCCAGTACAGGCTTATGGTGTGGGCACAAAGAAAAGCTATTTTTAGCCAGGTAGGTCCATGAAATTTCTGCTCATGTACTGAGGGAGAAAACATAGCTTAGACTTGTCTCAGGAAGCCACAGTGCAAGCATCAGGCAGTGTGAAATCAGTGGAATAATAGGACATGCATGAAAAGTACGAATGTTTAAACAGTAAATGTGACCGGAGAAAGGGAAGTTTGAAGAAGCCTGTCAAGTAGAGCAGCCCCCTTTATCTTCACAACACCAGTCCATGCAGCAGCAAAGTCAGACAGGAGCTGCCAGCAGATTTTCTACTTGGAAAGATAATGTAGGTGGCACCCTAGATGCCATGTGTGTGTGTTGGCATGACAGAATGCAGCCTTGGCTAGGCTTAGCAGTAATCATTTCAAAACCACAGCTGTTGAAGAATGAGGGGAAGATCGTGGAGCAGAGATGGTGTATCATATTCCTTCTAATCCCCTGGCATCTAGAAAGGTAGAACTCTACAATATCTCACTCCAAACTGCACTCCAGGAAGAGCCCACCTCAACTCTTTGAAGCTGGGGGGGAGCCAGTCAACACAAATGTAGGAACTCATCACAGCAGTCTCACAGACAGCCATTTATCCCAATTTCAACTGGGTGACAAAGTACCAGCCAGCCCCTGGGATGCCAGAATTAGAACACAATTTATCCTCCTGCAGCAATTGAAATCCCTAAGGAAGAAGTCCTTATCAATTGAGGACCAGGAATTACTATTAGGAGGCCTTCAAAAAAATGATAAAGAAATTAGATATGTGCTGTTACGTACCATAAATAGTCTTAATTTACTTCAAAAGCATACCAAGTGTTTTGGAGACACAAGATGTAGGTATTTGAAGATTTATGTCCAAACAATTCCTGGGCACAGGCTGCTCAAGAATGTGTTGCATGGATGATCCACTCCTGGAAGTGTTCAGGTTGGATGGGGCTTTGAGCAACCTGGTGTCATGGAAGGTGTCCAGGCCCATAGCAGTGAATTTGAACTACATGATCTTTAAGGGTCTTTTCCAACCCAAACCATCCTATGGTTCTATTCCACTGGTCAGTGAAGGTACAGGACATGAACTTGGCAGGGTGTCAGCAGCAGGCTGCCCTGTCTAGGAAGAGGCCCAGTGTCACTTACAGTTATGTCACAGTGGCACTGACACTGCTAGCGCACACCTGTCTTGGTTTGACAGACAGGTGTCTGCCAAGGGAGGCAGGAACCTCCCTTGGAAAAGAGACTATGACCTCCTTCCCTCTGAATTATTGTAACTTGGAAATTACAGGGATTTCAGGCAAAGATATGGGAAAAGAAATAACAGTTCTTTACTATATGTGTATGGATAAGAAGACAAGCACCCAAGCACACCGGCAGCCACAGCAGACAGAACCAGGAGGAATCCAATCCTGGCCATGTTGGCCGCAGGCACTTTCCCCTTCGCTGCAGTTCCGGTCACAGCCAGCGGGGGCGCTGCTGGCTCCCGGCCAGGCAGGGTGGTGCCGTGATCCCCCCGCGCCTGCAGGGGGCGCTGTGGGCCAGCTCAGCCTCCCCCACCCTCATACAGTAATGGTGGATGGGCTGGATGGCAAAACAGGCTGCGGCAGGAACATCAGAAAGGCAGCTGGAACCGCAGGGTGGGCTCAGCCCGGGGAGCAGGAGAGGTAGCAGAAACTCCACAGCTGCCGCAGGGGCCATGGGGTGTCCCAGCAGGCAGGGTGTGGGTTAGAGTGCAGTGAAAAAGCCCGAGGCAGCAGCAGAAAGCAGCAGGGCTGGGCAGCGGCAGCCGGGCTCCTCCACAGCAGCAGCCGCATGCAGTCAGGCAGACACACCCTCCAGGAAAGGGGACACGGTTGGGGTATCGATTTTTTCCCCTGAGGCACCCGAGCAGATGGCAAGGGTCCATTCCAGTGAGGCAGGGTGCCAATAAGGTCCCAGTTCAATGGCTGCTCTCATGGGCAATGGCAGGAGAAAATAGAGCAGGGCTGGGCTCTGTCAGCAAATTCCCTCACCAAGCAACAGCTCAACCATCCTCCTCCAAAGTCAAGAGAGCTAGGAGCTGCCCTAGCCCTCTTTTTCCCCAGCCCAATTCTCATGGTATCTCTGCCCCTCCAAGAGAAATCCCCAGCTAAGAGAGTGGCCAGCTACACCCTTCCTGTGGAAACTTCTTTTGTCTCTCCTAACTATCAGTCATGGTTTCTTAGTGTCAGATGGGACAAAATTCCATGAGAGAGAGAAACAATAGGAAAGATCCTAAACTCCAACACCACCAAACCTTCTACTGGTCTCAGAAGCACAGAGTATTCCTGCTGGAGCACACAAAGAGTCAGCCAGCAGGGTCAGGAGACACAGGAAGACATGGTTTGAGAGACTCACAGAGACTGGAGAGGGAACGTGTGGCTGTGGATATGCTCTGGATAGTAGAGGTTCCATGCCAACAGGAGACCTCCTGGAGGTACTATGGCAAAGACACCCCTGAGGGAGTGTGGCCATTCACACCAGGACCACCCACAACAGAACAGTGACAGCCCTGATGTACCATAAGTGAGCCTCATGGTGGGTGGGACACTGAAAAGCAAAGAGGAGCAGAGGAAGATCAGCATGAAGGAGAAGCAGAAAGACACCATTAGGCTCATTAGAACCTTCTTGCTCTGCATGTTATCTCGGCAAAGGAGCAGAAGATGGGCTGAGCACAACCTGCAGTGAAAACCAGAGAAGCTGATACAGAGTAGATAGGGTTTGATAGAGTAGATTTGGGCTTAAAATTAAAATCTTTAGGGTTTGATGGATCAACTTTTTTCACTCAATTGTCAAACATGTAATTAGAAGTTTGCATTAACTGACAGTGAGTTAAGTAAAAGCCCCATGAGTTGAGACTGTTTTGCTCATAACGTTCTCTCATTTTTACTAGACTCCAAAGAGCAGGTTCCTACGCCAAAAGCAGTTTGCAGAAGGCTAGAAGAAAATTAAATGTTCCTGTCAAAATGATCTTAACTAATGACTACTACTATCACTGCATTTTCTAACACAACTGACAGCTGATGAAATACAAAGTCATTTCAGTGGGAAGTTCAACACAGCAAGAGTTAAAAGTAGGCAGGAGTCTCAAGCACAGGCGAACCAATCAGATGAACCAGAGTAACGTCAGGAAAATATTGAAATTGGTCTTGGCTAGATGGCAGTAGGCTGAGTCACACTTAGCTCTTGCCAAGCTAAATCACTGTAACTAACAGTTATGGCTTAAGGAAAGCTTATGGATTGTTGCAGTGACATCATTTTGATATAACAGTGCAGTTGCCATTTTATATAACACCACATGAAAAAATTATTAGCCATTTCACATTAGAGAAAATAGATGGAGAAACAAGCACTTTGTTTTTCAAATTCATGCTGCCATGTATGCATTCTAGCACTGCTACTGAAATTTTTCAAATTAAAACTACGGGGTGGTTTGTTGGTTTATTATTGGTTTTGTTTAGGTTTTTAAAATCAGATTTAAAAGGCAACAGCTCCAGAGCCTGGAAAGGAGAGCTTGGTCTCCAGGAGTCCCTACAGCACCTCCCTGTCCCAGCTGAAAGCTCCATCTACTGCATTACAGACAGGATTATTTCACCATCTTCCATCCAACTAGTCATCTCTCTCAACACTGAATTGCCTCAGCAAGAAGTCAGGAGCTCAAGTGTTTCCTTCCCTTCCTCAGGGCCCTCTGATTACAGAGGTCTTAGAAAGAAGGGATCTCCACCCACACTTCACCCCAGGCTACTGATCTTACAACATGGGTACCTCATTTTCCAGCCCGTATTTTGTTCACCTCCTTTTGGCAGCTGTGTTTCACTCAACAAGCTCTCCCCAATTCTTGCAACAGATACTTAAACCATATATCCTAGTCCAAACTCCAGGCCTGCAGTAAGCAGACAGCTTTTCATGCTTTACCGAAGGAAGACTTTTGAGCCCTGTGTCTGAATGCAGCAGTTTCTTGCTGCTCATCATGCACAGAATCACAGAGAATCACTGAGCTTGGTTTGGACCTCTAAGATCATCAAGTTCATGTATAGAGTATCATGCAAGGCTTTTTTTTGTTTGATTCTTCATCTGCTGTGGTCTTCATACACATTGTACACAAGTCATGCTGCCTAATGCTTCTTTTTGCATTGTATTTTGAAAACCACATGCCTCAAATTAGACACAGATCTAACCTGATGGTTTTGCAGCTAGAAGATGGCTGAGTGGGGTCTCACACCTCACAGCCAGCCACAGCAGGAAGCCTCTTGCCCTTTCTTCCCTGTCCCCAGCTCATTTCCACTCTCCCGTGCTAGGCCCTGCCACTCCCTTGTGCTGGCAGGAACACCCATCAAACACTCCGCAGAGCAAACTCAGCGCAGATTAGTCATCTGCTGATTTATCAAGCTGAATCATCTCAGAGCACGCCTCGATGGGCACCAGACCAAAAAAAAAAAGGAAGAGAAACAGAGATCCCGCTTCTCAGGAGGGGCAAGCTGTCAGACTGCCTATAGAAACTGGTGATATAAAAACTCACATTTAACATTCCTATGGACACAGCCCCAACGGTATCTAAATTCCAGCTTTGCCGGACTGGCAGAGCTCATACCTGGCACATGAGACAACACTTAAAAAGCAGCTTTGAGGTTAAAACGAGATCTTCCTCTAAGCAAGCTCAAATTACACAGTATACTTTTGCTTAATAATACATTCAAATCCTTGCTGATACGTTGAACTTTGATTTAATACTAACAACTTTCCTATGCCTAAAATGATCTTGTAAGAAGTCATCAGTCCAGAGCACAGATTCTTCTGCTTGAATCATGAAAGCAGGCAGTCCCCCAGTGAAAACAGTCAACTCCACACAGTTTCCTAACAGCTGAACTGCTGATAAATCAAGACCCTTAACTTTCTATAGCAGTTCTGTAAATTCAGAGTATAGACAGCCCACCAACAGTGAAATTTAAGTTTTTTCAAAAGCATGTAATTCAGGTTTTGCTTTTGTCATTCAAGATGGCATGAGCACAAATCTGAAATTCCCCGGGTGGGCCCCACCCTCTCCAGGCTGACATTCTCTGCAGTTCTCAAATTCTTACACATTTTGTTTAATGAAAAAGCGTCCAAACTAATTATAGCCTATCTACTCAGTCTGCACTATTGACATTAACAAGCACTCATATAAATTAATTAGCTTTTAAAAGCAATCTTTTAGATTGCTTTTAGTAGTAGTATAATTTTCCTCAGAATTCAAAACAAAACCCTGAGAGGCAGCTGTTGTGCACCTTCCCTCCAGCAAAGCACAATCCTGAGATCTCTTTTCATCTCCACACTTCTTAGCAGAGTATAGGAAGACACTGTTTCTCAGTGGCCTGAAATACTTCCACCTGTTAAGAGCATCACAGCAAAGATCTTGCTGTCCACAACCATGAGGACTGCTTGCAGAAGTAGAGGAGGAAATTTTCCACACAAGTTTTAAAGGCAGCTTCTATAAAATTATACTATTTTTTCCAAGAGCTCAGATCTTCCAACCTGCAAATCAAGACCACAACAGGGCCACAGCAGAACTGAATTCAAGCAGCTGTGCTGTCAAACTGCTTATCTGGCATCACGTGTGCACTACCTACAGCTTCCAATCAACGTTAAGAGCATGCATTTTTCCTTCTCTTTCACAGTGAAGAGGCAGATATATAAGATTTGAGGTGTTGCTTTTATGAAGTATCTGGAAAAAAAAAACCAACCTAGGCATAGCAACAAGTAGGCTTATTGACACAGTAAAAAGAAGAAAGAAATGTCTTAAAAACAAGTAATATGAATAGGAAATGACAGTTTGGACTGCATATTCCAGTTCAGCAGTTCTCCACCTGGAAAAAAACACCTTCATACTGGGGACTTAACTACTTTCTCCACTCCCAAATGTTTCTTTTTACCAAATACAAACGTGCTATTACGTAAAGACTTTTTTGATCAGGGTTCAGGAAAACTATCCCTGATACATACTGAAGCAACGAGAAGCTTCTCAGAAAACATACCAGTGTGTTTCACCGTGCGGTTTTGCCACAATTATTTTTTAAAGGCTGTCGTGTGACGGCAGACTTTCTGGTGAGTAACTATCCGATGCCCTGGGACTGCCGTGACTCCGTTTTCTTTCCTAAAATGGAAGCTGCGCTCCAGCCGTCCTCCCAAAGACCCGAAACCCCCTTCGAGGACCACCGTGCACCCAAGGGCCCCACTGGGGCGAGGACCATGTATTGACCGCAGACGATAAACCAGTCAGTTTCCAGTGCGGAAGGCGGGCAGAAAGCTCAGGAACACTTTTCCAGCCAGTAAAATGAGAAGAAAGAAGGAAAAATAAAAGCCTGGAGGGGGAGAGCGCTGTTTCGCCGGCCTACGAGACACGGCTAGGCAGAGACCCTCCCGGGACAGTTTGGCCGATCCGCAGCGCTGCGAGCGGCGGCGCTCGGCCCCCGCCCCAGGGGCTCCGGGCAGGGCAGCGCTGCCTCCCCGAGCCGCGGCAGGGCCGCTCCACAGCTCCCACCCCTCCTCACCTCTGACGGAGACCAGGACGGCGAGGAGCACCGGCAAGAGAAGGAGCCTCCAGCGCCACATGGCTGCCCGCCCCACAAGCTCACAGACAGACACACACCACGCGCCGCCGACAGCCGCTCCCCGCACCGCCGCAGCTGTTCCTGAGGCGGCAAGGGCGGCACCGCCCTGGGGCCGGGCCACCGCCCCAACGCGCTCGGGCCGCCGCGCCCCAGGGCCCTCCTTCCAGCTGGGAGGCGGGATAGCTCCGGGAGCCGGCGGCTGGGGCCAGGGGCTGGGTTTTCACTGCCGGCCGAGATAAAGGAGTGGAACTTCGCCGTGCAGCTCAGCCCTGACCGCTGCCGTGCAGCCTGCCTGCGAACCGAAGGGAGCTCCGGAAGGAGGCTACGGGGCTTAATTCTGGTCCCAGGTTTTAATAGCAGAGATGAATGCTCAGGTGCTCAAGTACCACTGCCCTCTCTTAAATCGGGCACTCCCGTTCATTGCTTTTTCTCAGGAACAGTCACCCAACGCAAAACACACCAGGACACCTAATAATGTTGCCCATGGCAGGCTTGCTTTTTCTTTAGTCAGAAGAAAATAGATTTGAGTTTTGTATTTGATACTTGTGCTGAGCTATGTTGAGGGGCGTGTATAAAAAGTACACTGCCACCAAATCCTGGTTCTTGAATTGCCAGTATGCACTGGTTATTGACTGGATAATAAACAGTACAGTGACACACACAGTGTGATTTAGAAGGTAGCTGACTTGGATCCAGTGGCCATAGACCTATACTTTGCTCAGAGAGGTCCATACCTGTTATTTAGCATTTGTAGGACCTTGCCAGCTGGAAAGGTGGAATGTCAAATCAGTGTCACCAGTTCATAAATTGACGAGTGTTTAATTTTTTTTCTTTTTTGACAGTGCCTAATCAGGTTATTTTTAGATTTACTCTAGGGCAGAAAAGAGTTTAACTGTACTAATAAAAACACTTAGAATTATGCTGTGTTTTAATTTAAGGATAAGCTTTTTCATTAAAATATCTGAGTTTTGCACGAGTAGTATTGAAGTCAACATTATGTAGTGGTTAGCAGCTCCCATTTTTGCCAGACTCCAAGCCTAGAAGGTAAGATTGAACATGGATTACACAATGCATATGTATCCATCAGTGTGGATCTTGCCATTAATGCTGTGTGCATGTATACAGGAAATTATTAATATTGCTCAAAGGATGTCCTTTAACAGAGTGTTTATGGTGATTGTTAAGAATTGCCCAAGAAGCTGGTGCCTTGCCAAAAAGAAACTGAATTGGTACTCCTTAGACTACTGCACACTTCTTTAATCACATCATACCAAAACATGCTTCCTGCCTAAGAACTGTAGAGCTAACAGAGAAAACTTAGTTATCTCTCGGGTATTACCATGTCAGAACAGAACAGGGCCCTGTAGTTTCCTGTTGCCAAAATTACTCTTCATCTAAGCTACCTTTGTCAAAATTGAACAAACTTCATCTACTTTATACTACTTGTGTTTTCTTTGTTCAGATGAGGCAGGAGCAAAAGCAACTAGCCACTTTATCCTGTTGAACAAAACAGGTGTTGAGATAACATATTGTAAGTCCTTTGTTGTATTTAATCATATTAGATAAGTCCCATATTGTTTTCTATCATATTTTGGTTCAGTCCTTTGGGAGGATCAGGAGCACAGGAACTAGATCTTCCTTAGTCAGAGCTCCATCATGGTTCTGCACTTTTTTACCTTAGCTGCAGCCCAATGAAAACATTTCCAAACTAGGACTTTATAAAGATATCTACAGGTATAAATATTTTTTAAATCCTTACATAATTCTTATTATTTTTTTTTTGAAATTTTAAGTGATATTTTTGATATTTTGTGAAAATAAGGTTCCTGATTTGTTGTTACCAGCTCTTCTATGTGTGGACTTGATTTAAAAAAAAATCAGTCTTTGTTGTTTCACACATAAAGCAAACTTAATTGTAAAAAATCAAATCATTTAGTAATGATTAGTAATTTAGCTGCTACTAGTAATTTTAGCTGTTTTTCCTATTGTGTGAATAATAGTCATAATCTGAGACCCACCTCTTCCAATAGCACCCATCTCTGTCTTGCCCAGCCTGCAATGGTTGTCCTAGCAGGTCTTTTACTCTTTCTGTACAGTCCATAGCCTCTGCCAGGAAGTCTCTGCAGATAGTGTGGGCATTTTTCTGCTCTGAAGATGCTGTAGTAGGAGAAAAGGTTGCCTTATGGCTTATTTCTAAAAAAAAAAAGAACTTTAAAAGGCATGTGTGGTCTGTGGTTTGACCTGAATAAAAATGTGACTTATAGAGCATCACAATGAAGGCTGGAATTTGAAAACCTAGGTGAAACTATTCAAGCTTGAATAAAATCTGTGGTGTGTACAACTGAAGATCTGTCTCTGAGCTATGAAGGTAAATGTTCTTTCTTCTCAGATTGCCCCAATTCCTCTTGTGAAATAAGATCCTTGTAGCTCTTTTACTGTCTCACCCTAAATTTTTCCCCCTTTACTTATGAATTTTCAACCTTGCCACAAACATCATAGCTCCCCAGGTGTCCAAAAAAGCTAAGGAAAGTCAAATAGATTTTCATTTGCTAAAAACCAGATCTTCATGGTGCAGTTAAAACCTTACTGTTCTGTCCCCCAGGGAAACCTTTTGCAATCAGAGGGCCACTGGCAGTGGATGGTGAAGCAGATGGACAAAAACAGCACTAAGGAAGAAATAAAGGAGATGGTCAGGATTGGCAAACTAAGCTTTGATTCACCCATGTTCTGTTACATGTTATAAAATTGGTATGAGCACAAAAATAACCCTAGAAATTATGTTGTCATTTTTGCTTTTACAATTCACCAGAATCTGGCAATACTCTGTACTGACTATATTTCAGGTACAATTCTTCTGAGGCTAAGAACACACATTTAAGGAGTGATTTGGGTGTGTTGATGCTGAGGCTCCATCTAACAGCATGTATTAGAAGAATATTTGCCATAAGTATCTCATGTTTTTTACTCTGTTGGAGATCAAACTGAAGGGCAGGGTTTCACCTCTGGTTTCTGTCATGGCCTCTACTGAAGTCTGTGCTCTGATATTTAGGTTTCTTCTCACTGTGAGGATATAAATGTTTACATTTGTATGTATTTTTAACTTAAAGTCAAACATGTAGCACCTTATTTTCTCCCAGTGTTTTAATCTTGAGCTGTGACAAGGGGGTAGTTCCACCAGCAAAGTTTCCTGTAATATTTCATCAATGAGGGAAGTTTTAGGGCCGCAAACAATTGGGTAGTCAGTCAATACAATAATTTTTTTTTAAAGGATTAAATATAAAGAACTTGTTCAGCCCTATTTAATCTTTGATCAGAAAATATAAAAACTTTATCAGTTCTGTTTGGGTTTTGTTTGGTTAGGTTTTGGTTGGTTTTTGTTTTTTTTTAAAGTGACAGTAGTATTCCCAATTCTAAATATATTCAGAATAAGCAAGAGTCCAAATAGGCTCCAGAATCTCTGCTGACTCCCGCTTGGATGCTCTTTTCTGATGCTCTTTGTCTTGCAAGAGAGCGGACATTAAGATACAGAATGACTAGGTTGGAAGAGACCTTCAAGATCATTGAGTCCAACCAATACCCTAACAACTAAACCACAGCACCCAAGTGCCACATCCAGTCTTTTTTTAAACATATCCAGGGATGGTGACTGCACTACCTCCCTGGGCAGACAATTCAATACTTATCACTCTTTCCATAAATTTTTTTTTCCTAATATCCAACCTGTATTTCCCTTGGTGCAGCTTAAGACGGTGTCCTCTGGTTCTGTCAGCTGCTGCCTGGTGAAAGAGACCAACCCCACCTGACTACAGCCACCTTTCAGGGAGTTGTAGCCTAAGAGTTTCTTCCCAAGGAAGCAAACTATATTCTTCTAAAACGAGCTGGTTGATAACAAATAGTGCTTCAGAAAGGACTTTCTGCAGGTGATTCTGAACAACTTCTGCAAATTACCTGATCTTTGCCACCCTGAGCTTTTCCTGCAGTAAATGTCCTCTTTCTGTTTGTACCCCTTGCTCCCCCCCAGTAGCATCAATAATTGCAGTGTGCTTACATGGCTTTCAGCACTGTCTTTTGTGCTTTGGTACCAAGGTCTATGGCAACTGAAAGCCCATCTCCTTTAAAGCTCAGCCCATTTCTCCCACTATAAATACCAGCTGGGTATTATTTCCTTTTCAGATTTCCCCACATATTTTTATATTTTGTTTTGTTTGTTTTTATCTTTCAGTAATTATCCAAATACGTTTCTATGTCCAAAGTCTATTACACCTTTTTTTCATAACAGTTCATAAAAGGAAATATGATTTTTTGATCAATTTTCTGCATACTGATCTGCATTGGAAGAGACATCAGGCAAAAAGTTGTTTATAAAGTAACTGTTGTTTTATGACATGGACACCATCAAAGATTAGTCCCATAAGAGAAAATACAATTTACTGATAAATGAAATAATTTCTACCTCTTAAAATAATTTTCTTGGTAGTATTGCATTTTATCTAAAACAGATACTGTTTTTCATGCACCCCTTTCAAAAACAACCCTTAAGATGTTTTTTCTTTAACTCTTGTTTTATTGGATTACAGTATCTTCACTGAATTCTAGAAAGTTGAGCTTTTTGGTGTCTAGAGAGACATTTATGGCAGTTTTTCTTCGTAAAGTGTGAGCTAGAAATATCTAGTCTAATATAAATGCTGTAAGTAGTCTGGTTGTAGCAGTAGATGGTATAGACCTCTACACAGGCCTATAAATTATAGTGAAAAGATTGTTTTGGTTTTCTTTTTTTTTTTTAAGATAAAGTGTTTTAAAACAGGCTATGGTATAAATTTTGCCAAGGAAAGTAAAGTAGTAAAGTACGTCTTTTGCTAATAGGAGCTCTTGATACTTCTTATAATGTTTCTGATTTATACTAATTGTATAAACTTGTCTTTGTATTTAATTGCTGACATTCAGGTTTCATGGTTTACTACATATCTTTTCGAACCTGCTTCTTCTATCTCTTCATTTTACCATGAAAATTTTGTTTTAATTATTTTAAGTCATTTTTATTTAATATAAGTGTTTGACTTACTGAAAAAAAAATCTGGAATACCTTTCCTCTCTTTTTGGCAAAGTGAGATTTTTAGTAATGAAATGTTTGTTCCTTTTGGAAAACATCTGATGTCCAATTTTTTCTTTCTTTTTGTTTCATGAAGAAAATAATTAAATTTTAAGATTATAACTTAATGCACATTTTGTATGTTGTCTGTCCTGATACTAAGTTCTGTTTGTCTCTGCTCTTCAGAGAGAAAGGAAAGAGAAAACTGACTGAAGCTATTATTAAACAGGTAAGTGACACATTCAGTTTATACTGTTTGATTGAGCTGCATCCTTCCAAGTCTAAGTGAATGTGATTTTGGCACTCCTGACATATATTAGAGGTCTTTTATTCTATAAAACAGGAGCATGTGAGTATATGTTTTAGTTGTTCAAGTACTGCTGCCATTTGCCAAATTATCTAAACATTTCCTATTTAAGGCTTTTGTTCCCATTTGCATTTTCTCCTCAAAGCAAAAATAGCTCATTGTCATAAACTGTTATATTCACAAGAAGTAAAACAGAGTTGGAATGCCTTCATATTCAGTAACAGAGCAATGTTTGTGGTATTCCCAGTACTGACATTGTCTAGACAGTAAAAAAAGTTCCCTTATTCTTGAAAATCTTCCTTTCAAGCTCAAGTCTGCATGTCTCATTGTTTCAGAATCAAGTTGCCTAGAACATCTTTCCCATAAGAATGGAAGGAAGCAGTCATACACGTCACTGCATGGGATGCAGCTCTGTGTAACAAGGGCTTGTTAGGGCTTTCTTTCTTGCATGGCCTCTGTTCCATGCAGCTGAAGTCTCCTGCAGTGTGGGCCACAAGGCCACCTGCCTCAGGGACATGAGCTGGACCAGTGGCCTTTGAGGGGCTTTTAGTTTGATACCAACTGCATGAACTCTAAGATGACCAGGATTTAGGAATTTCCAATGAGATAATCCCAGGTTATGTGCTGTGCTGATGGCTCGGGTTAAAAACCCTGATTTAGAACAGGAAGAAAACTAAGGTTTAATGAATGATAATTATTCCTCTATGGTTTGTTGTCTTCTGTATCTCCACCTCTGTTATGTAGGATGAGTTATGTGACTGCTCAGTTTCGTAAACACGGTGAGGGTGTAGCTGGATTCTTGAAAGAGGCCAGAGGATCTGACAAACATGGCAAGAATTTAGCAGCCATCTGTGAAGGCATTTTGTCCATAATGACTTTTGTATATGCACGCAAGATGCATCACATCAGGGCAAAATCTTTTGAGCTCCACTGATAAAACAAAACCATCTCTGTATTCCTTGCTTAGATCTCCTTCATTAAGATGCTGTGGCAAATGCTGTTGGCAACTTCAGCTATCCACAGTCTGACAGGAATAAACTATTTTAGTCCTGTGTTGCAGCTGCTCCAGTATGTTATGAAGTGTACTGTTGTTGCCCTTAGCCTTAAAGGGGCTATGGGAAAGAGGGGGAGGAACTCTTTGTCAGGGAGTGTAGTGAGAGGACAAGGGGTAGGTCTGGGAGAACCTGATGTAGCAGGAGATGTCCCTGATCATGGCAAGAGGTTAGAAGTGGATGATCTTTAAGATTCCTTCCCAACTAAACCATTCTGTGATTAAAGCTTTTAAACTTATGCTTCAAGCCCTAGTATAGTTTGAAAGAAAGTGGTCTTTGTCAGAGCATAGCCTGGCTATGGACTAAGAGACCAAAAGAAACTCAAGTCATGTATGTGTTGGGAAAGATGCTTAATTTGGTGCCTGTTCATGAAGACAGGAAGACACTGATCTAGAAAAGACATAGTTATAAACATGAATGCAAAAATCATGGCTGTGAGAAACTTGCACTGCTTTAAATACGGGAGCACCCAGAATATATCTGCTGTCACGCACAAGAAAACTAAATAAATTGCTAGTCATGGATGGTCTGAGGAACAAATGAATCCAAATAGTCAAATGTCCCCCTAATGGGGTGTTTGACAAGATGCCTAGGAAACCATAGTTCTTATTTCTCTTTGAAAATTTTAACATTGTCCTTTAAAAAATAATTTTCAGCATTGCGCTGTATTTCCTGCTTTAGGATCTTTCTTGTGGTTTATCACTTCATCTGTTTAGGAGCACATGACACTCTGTATCCTTGTGCTCCATGATGCTGATGAGCCAGCTCATGAGGTTCCCTCCCCAGCCCAGAAAGCTTTTTCTCAGATCATGACACAGAAATACATGGCTGTTCTTGTGCATTTCATTGGTGAAAAGAAGTTGGTTTCCTGAGTTTGGGTCCCAGAGGAGGGCTGTTAGTATCATTTCCCTTGCAGTGTGTACCACAGTGGTGGAAAGAACAGTGTAATGATAAGGAAGTCTAGATATTTGTCTGGGTGGAGAAAGCAGAGGAGGAGTTGCTGATATTGATATTGTAGTCCAGCTGAAAAGAAAACAAAAGCAGTTAAAATTGTTACATTATTCAACTTGCAAGGACTGATATAATTTGTTTCATAAATTAATCAGTTGATTCATAGCTGGAATTTCTTTTTTTAAATTTTTTTAAACTAGTGATTTAAATTTAGTTGAAGGCCAAGAGTGAAACTGCAGGTTGGGAGTTTTCTCCATACTACAGACGACAATAGTTTTTCCTCCTATTCTCTACTAATTATTTGCTTCCTTTTCACTTCTGCCTTTCTCCCTTTGCATGCAAAATATAAGCATATATAACAGAAAGGTACTTAGTATGACTAAATAATTCATGTTCTCTTTTGTTTTTTCCCTTAAAGGATATCTTATGAATAAAAATACTCATATTTATATGTGGTTTTATTGCTAATGCTGGGATCTGGGGCAGCAGATCTACATTTTAATTCTTACCAAGAACATTCACAACTGTATTTTTATAGTATTTTCCTCTTATTATCTAAATAAAAAAGAAAGTGCGGCTTTCTAAAGTAAAATTATAATGTTCTTGATTGTCTAAATTTTACTACATTGCAAGATTAAAAAAAAAAAAAGATAAATACAAGGCAAAATGGCAAACTGGTATGTATGTGAGATACAAACCACACAGCTGGAACACCCCCTTTTCCTGACTGTGTAATTTAGGAAAAGCCATTCAGTCAAACAATACAGCATTTTCCATTTGAACTCATAAAATTTGAGTTCATGAAACAAGCTAGCATAACTCTTCCTGCCTTGGGAACACTAGCTGTGAATAACTTCTCCACAGAATGTAGGAAATGTGGAAAGCAAGCGTCATTTGAGAAAAATAGCTCATGCATTTGTCATTCCCACATCCATTTTTGTGACTCATTTATTTTTATGCTGCTGTTTTCCTAAGTGCCTGGAGTGCTATCAGAAAGCTTAAACAAATGACAGCAAATCCTCTTGCCTTTTTTTTTTCCAGGAGTGGAGTGGGGAATTGGAGTGACGTCTTATTTGTCCTTATAGAGCGGGATTTCCACTTATGGGGCTTGTTATTGCCAGGTTTAAAAATCTCAGTTATTATTCTTTACTATTCTTATCATTGCTTTGCCTTATTTTCCCCAGATTCTGTTTCATTTTGTTGCCTTGTCTCCTTCTTCTGCATCTTGATAATAGGAAAAGTCAATTAGACTTGCCCTTGCTGTCAGCAGAAAGCACTAGACAGGAGCCAGCAAAGGAATTCACCACAGCTTTAATGTTGAGCACCCCCAGCTATGTCTGGTGCTATGAAGTCAGAGAGGAGAACATGTTGAGAGAGAGATTAACTGCAGACCCTTCCCCTGCAGCCTTCTACTGTAAAATCTGCTTGCCAAGATTTAAAAGAAGCTAAAACTACATAGTGATATCAGATGTCGAGTAGGGATCAAAAGCAAAAATGTGTATTGATGAGTTCTTGCATTGCTACTGACTAGGCTGCATCCCATTTCTTGCCAAACCCTAATGACTGGGATGGTTTGTTATGCTTCAGCCTGCCCTGTGTTAAGTGCAGTGACAGACTTCAGTACTTCAAAACCAGATAAGAAAGTGGAACACATCAGTTGATCATATCTTATATCTCAGAAGGGCAGTAAAGTTTATAGATCTGCAAAGGGCATTTCTGCCTTAATTATATGTTTTATTATAGATGGTCCCCAGTTCTAGTTAGCATTTGCTGATATATGTGCTAGGGAGAATCTTTTTAAAGGTAAAAAATACTACAGAAGTCTGTAATTACTTTCTTCCTGCTTATTAGTAAGAACTAATTGTGTGTTCACATCTATGCTTTGTGTGCCAAATATATATATTTTACCCTTCCCTCTATATGCATCCTGTTAGCATGGGTTCCTATCGGAGACTACCATGTAATGGCACACTGGGGACAGATGTAGCCTGTGGTTTAGATGAACAGCAGAAAGGTAGAGAAAGGTGCCCTTAGCCTCTTTCTGTGAATATTCTGTGAGGCAATGTGATTATGGGGAATGAATTGTCTTTTTATAATTAAAGTAGCCCAGTCCTACAGACCTCCATGGCTACATTAGGGTACAGAATATACAAAATTATTTTTGGTTTGTGTAAAGGTTCAGAGAGGACTTTTCCGTATTTTGAGCAAAAACAATGATTGTTTAGTGATACAAATAGGGAGGTTACAAACTGAGGTTTCTATTCCTGATTTGTGATCTTGAAACACCAGAATTTCTGCTTCTAATTTCTTTCCATATCTCTACAGGTGGACTGACACCTTTAAAACTTCCAAAATTTAGCTCAGATTTTTTTAACAAGATAAAATGTGCAGCCTGGTGCTGTCCTTGGATACAGCTAATGCAGATTCATTGGATGACTTGAACAAACCACAGGTAGCCTAAACATAATTTATGTCTTCCTGGATACAGAACCAGGAAGGATATGTTTCAGGCTGCACAGCTGAAATTAGCACAGCTGAAAAACTGACCAAAGCTTTATTGCAACATTTTTGCAGAGGCTGTGTGAGCAGGAGCATGCAGCAATTGAGCCTCAGCTGTGTTATGTTCTGGTGCTGGGGGGACTTGGCATCACGAAACCAATACTGCCAGAAAAAGCAGATGTTTGCAATCTCTGACATAGCAGCAACAATCCATTGATTTCCAGAGGCTAAACTTTGTATAACGATCTCCTCCCTGCTCGGCCAGCCATTTTCTACGTTAGCTTCCCAGCCCACTTTCTGAAGACAGCACTGAGACGGAGGTAGAAGAATCTCTTCTTTACTGTCTTATGCACAGCTGAGAATATTTTGAAACACCTTCAGGTTTCACAAGCATTTTTCTCTGCTGCATTAACTCTACTCACCAGCCTTAGTCTTCACATCTTAAGATTGGCTAATGAGAAGGAAAATCAAGATTTGCTTGCTTGTTTTAGAGTAGTGAATTTTCTGCTTCAGAAGTAATGCTGGGCAGGAGAGGATGCATTAAGAGGGTAAAGCAATGGACAAACATGCATCTGACCTGACAAGTTCTGTTCTCACCCAGTGCTTTTGCAGTGAACTTTTTAAACTCAACACAATGGGATTTGAGAAAAACTTCAGCTCAGCACATCAGTTTTGGCAACAGTTGAATGTCAAGTTTATGCTGTTCTTGCACATGCCTGTTAGCCTTTATTTACAAATAATAATTTATACAACTTTAATTTTTTATGCTATTCTTTAAGTTTCCTGTGAATTTACAAGTATGTTTAATTACCAGTGTAATTTACAGTACGATATATATTGTCTTCTGCTCTGTGCTCAGTATGTCTTCAGTGAAGCATTTCTACAGTGATATAAAGGATTTTAAAGCATAAAAGATGAGGTTGATGCACACAACTAATTTGCTATATAAACAAAATATAATATTGTTTAACTAGATTAAGTTTACATCACTTAAGTTTTTACATCCTCTTTTAAGTGTTCTAGTCTATCATATGGGAAGGCGAAAATCAACACTTGATCACTTGATCAAATTCTCAGGCATGTGGCTTGCAGACTCTTCATTATTTCAACAACATTAATTTTGTGTGGAGCTATTTTAGAGCTCAGAAACATTCCTTAGTAGAGAATAGAAGAGTGGAAGAAAACAATTAACTATACATTCTCAGAAGTATGCTCCTTCAGAAGCTTAAGTTGGACTTTTTTTTCTTTTTGCTGAGAGGAGGATACATTTTTATGTTGCCATGAGTGCTTTACTGATTGTGTTTTTGAGCTAGTTTCCAAGAAGAAAATATCATTCATTTATGCTGTCATCCTCAAACACTGTTTGGGGAATATCTGAGAAATGCCCACTCTTGCTGGAAATGTCAAGAGGAGTAGCCATGAACTGATACCTGATCTCCTCCAAACCGTGCAGGAAAGAAAGGTTGCTGTTCTTTTTCCATAGAAAGGTGTTTTCTCCAAACAAAAACCCACTAGAACTTATTTCCCAACCACAATCACTGTATTGGTGATCCAACAAGGCAACATTGATGCTCGATGCTAGATTGAGTTACTTTCTTTGTTAGATGCAATTGCCTACACCTTTTGTTAAAGTAACCAAACCAAAGCAACCAATGACCTTCTCAGTTATTTCCATTTCTTACCAAGTCTGGGCAAAGAGGAACTGGGAGTTTCAGCAGGCACAATGAATGAGCAATAGGAGCTGTAGGAAGCACAACTCTGTAGTTCACGTTAAGGGATTTCCTGCCTGAGATTTTTCAGCTAATTTCAGCTGCAGAAGTATGTGGTAAAGGAAGGTGGTCATTAGGGTAGGGCACCTGCACTCTGCCAGAGAGAACTTACACACAATTTGAAATTTTATACAAAGCACATTCTCCACCCTCAGATAGAGGAAGCAGTCAGCAGAGCGTACAGAACAAAGATGCCTGTGACTCATGAAACAGATGAATGGGGTTTTACTGGCATGCCTAGTTTGAGTTGAATATGAAGGATAAAAAATGCCTCAGACCATCCCTGGTGAATTAAGCAAATACTGGATTCAGCTGTGATTATGCTTGCTGCTCATATTTGGAAGTTGATTTCTGTTGGAATTTGTCATATCTGTTGTTTTTCTTCATAAAATCTTCTTTTGTGTAGCCAGTAACAGTGGGTCAAAAAGAAGGCATGCACACACACAAAAGCAGTGGGATGTATTTTAATAGGGATCCCTACTGCTTATCATTGCTGGTTTATGTAATTGTCTGGAAAAGGTCAGCATAGTTTGTGCTGTGAGCAACTGAAGCTGAAAATTTCTGTGCTTCTTTTTTTCCTTTCCCCTGCACTGGACTTGTAATATTTTGACTAAATGCAGTATGAAAAAGAAACTGCAGGGGAAAATTACTGAATTCTAGCCTCAGGCTATTGCACCTTTCTTCTTAAATTGTTGTGAATCTTACTAACAAAGCTGGTCCCAAATAACAGTTGGTCACAAAATATTTAGTTTAAAGACCAAACATTTTCAGATCTTTAGCTTGAAGGCAACTCCCACAGTGCTTGGCTGGATTATTTCTGTATCTCTCTTATAAATTCTGTGCTAGAATATCTATAATTTTGATTTTGTTTTCTCTGGTGCATACTCAAACAGTCATATTCAGTGTGATTTTTTATGTTGGTTATACTTCACTAATTATTTCTATAGGCTTTGCATATAATTTAAAATATTTTCTTTGCTTTTAACATTGTGTTGCTCAAAGCAGCTGACTGGTTGCTCAGATACGTTTCAGATGAGGATAGGGCTGAGGTAGTGTTTCTGCTCTTGGCTGAGTGAAGTTAGCCTCTGCTGTCTGGGGGAAAATCAGGAAGAAGAATTCAACCTCAGCTTTTATTTGGATTTCAGAGCTATACAAGAAGGCTCTGAGAGATTTGGGCTTGGTGCATGGTCCTGAGGTTCTGGGGAAGGAACCAGAACCTTGTGTTGTATTGAGAAGAAAAGCTGACATGTCACCTGCAAAGCCAAGACCTTTTGTTCTTCTTCAGAAATGGGGAACCTGAAGAGATCACTGACAGTGGTGCTGTGTTATGGAGCTGCAATCTGAGAAAACTTAGAGCAAAGGCAACATGATGAAAAGGAAAATAGTCCAGGAAAGACATTGGCAGAGAACATTTGGGTTCGTCAGCATTTTTTTATTACTATTAAAAAAATACTATTAAATATGTAATGGATGGAGTGCAAAAGATTTTATTCCAGTGTTCCTAAAAAAGCAATACTAATTTCTTCAAATTACAAGGCTATATATTGTTATTCCTGTTGTCTGTCTTTGAGAAACCAGGCAGACAGAGAGATATGCACAACAGAAAGATAGCTAAATTGTCTTGGAAACATGCACTTTCTTTTCAAATAGATGGGGAAAATTCCATCAGCAGTTGCACAAGCTGCATTTCTACCAGGGCAACCTGGGAGTGATTCCCACCCCTTGGCTTCAGATGTACCTCTCTGCACCCTTTCTGTATTGAATAAGGTGAAGACCCAGATATACATCTCTCCTGAAAAGTTAAGCATGGGATATAGTTGCAGGATTTTTCAGGAGATCCCATAATCAGAGTGACTGGGAATCACAATATGTTATGGTCCTGCTGTGGAGTATGTCTGTCCTTTGAGGTAAATATAGTACAGATGCTCAGAAATTGAAGGCATGTTTATTACATAAGGAGTTCATCTATCCAAGTAAAGAGAAAATAGTATCTAGGAGACTTGTTTTGTAATTGCAGAAGCAGTCATAAGGAGTGCCTTTTGACACACCTGATGTCACTTTCATAAAATATTTACAGAAACATGTGAGTAATGAGCTGTAACCAAAATAAGTTTTACTTCTGAAAGCAGGAGTCTGTGAGTGAAGAAATCGGCCAGATTTACTCATAGCAGCAGAAGCTGCAAGACAGCTGTCTCATCAGAATTAAAATAGAAGTGAAGTCTTTTTTTCAGTAAGGTCTATGTGCTTGTTTGTCTTTTGTTTCCTCTTTGTAGCCTTGTTTTGCCCCAAATTGGACACAATAAAGTAAGTTAATTATTCATATTTGAATTTTGTTTCATAATGAGCATGGTTTCTGGGAACAGAACACCTGTGTGTGCATTAATTTCATTTAGAGAATAAATAAACCTCAAATAGGGCAGGCAATCATACTTTCCCTTTACCTCATCTTAGATTTTTCTTACCAGTATCAGGCATTTGCATCTATGAGGCTACAGAGGTGCAGAGGCCAGATAAAATTATGTAACAACCCCTGCTACTTGTGAAGAGGAATATCCTTCAGCAGATGTTAGTCAGGAGTGCTGTAGTTAACAGAATTGCAGAGATACTCACTCACCTGACGCAGGTGTCACTTTTCCTACCAAAGTCAGGAAACACGGAAAGCTAAAATCTCAGTGTGGGCAGGAGAGTGCAATCTAGAGTTTGACCTAGCAGGACACTTTTCTTGGGAAAGGGTAAGAAAAAAGAGGGCCATTGACCTAGAGTGCAGTTATAGGAAAAAGGTTGGCTCCTGTAGCCCTACAGTGCCAGGGACAGTCATGCACTGAAATGCAAAGGAGTCCTGCAGGGTGAGTAGCCAGTGCTGTTGGTGATGTCTTCTATTGCCTCCTGAGCTTGTCTGAATAAGTTTGTGTCCCAGAGAAGCCAGAAGGAAATGTAGGCATAGAATTTAATTCTCTGTGCATGAGGGAACAAGGCTGGAATCTGCATAAGAAACAGGGAGGATCTGAAATTAGTCATGACACAAAAAGGCTTTTATGTGATATAACCAGCTCCTCTGTGATTGCTTAGACAGCAGTTCAGCTGTCCTAAAACTGCCTGCTGGGGACCAAATGCTGACTTCTGTCAAAAGATCAAATGCTAAATAACAGAAATTAATGCCAGATATGTTACCCTCTAGAAGTGACTGAAAATATGGCAAGACAAAATATCAGAAAAGGGCAGTCTTGTCTAAGTCAAGCTGGAAGTAATGCAAGGGTGTGAGTGGCAAGTATTAGTCATCGGTATTTTCTGTGCTCCTACACTGGCAGATCCCAGCTGCCTGCTTAGGCCAGATGCAGCTGTGCAGGGCAGTGTACAGCCCCCAGCTGCATCTGTGGAGGGATCTAAACTTTCTGGCTGAACAAAGACTGAACTTTCTTCCCTTCCTCCAGAGCGCTTCACTCAGCAATAGAGCAACTGTGGAGTATATGTTCTGCTGACAAGGTGGAGGATCTGACTCCTCACAGGAGTTCTGCATGCTCTGGATTTGGTAAAATACTTCAGAGCAAACCTCAAAACCTCAGTCAAGACTGACTGTTTTCTGAGTCTTAGCTGGTACTGACTAAATGTCTGCTGAATGGCACTATGCCAAGCACTACAGTTTATCTTATCATCCCCTCAGAAGGAGATTTGCTCCATTGTGAAATGACAGGACTTTAAATTTCTATCAGTTAAGTCTTTGAGAGCCTTTTAATCAGCAGAAACCTGGAGTATTACGCTGGTTGACTGGATTCTGACTTATCAACAGTGAGAAAACACTGCTAATCTTTTCATAGTTTGTGGTTTATTTATTCATAGAGGCTAAAAACACAGATAACAGGAACTCTGGGCCATCCATTTAAGACTGCATACTCAACAAACTCCAGATAAGCCTAGCCCAGAAAGTTTGCCAAGTTGTAGGTACTATTTCTTTCTCTTCTGCAGTATTTATGTATGTCAAAACTCTTAACTGCTACAGCACCTGTGGTTTGTGAAGAATCTTTACTATCTAAGTCTCTAGCCCTGCTGCCATAGATGGTCTCTGAAGAGAGCTGAAGATCAGCACAGCTGCAGTCCAGAGGCTTTTTATTTTCATTGTTCTCAGACATCATCCAGATAACAAGATGAATTTATTACCACCTGATAGCATGGAAAAATCATAGGTAGTTTGGCTTTGTTGTTTGTTTGGGTTTTTTTCATCTTAGGTATTGGTTTTAGAAGAAAATCAAAATGTCTGTGTCTAGGTGTGGACTTGCAAAAAGAGGAAGGTGATCTGTTGCCCAGTGGACTTCTTATTGCATGTTCCAGCTTTTGTTCCCTCAAACTGGAGCTAAGCTAGTTTTGTGTTTCTGGGAGGAGCATGCAGCACACTGAGCAGAATACAAAAATACTGCTCTTAGATAATAGGATATTAAGTAACAGCCTAGGCTCTTGGAAGCATTTGCAAGCCAAAAACTTGGTGCTTGGGGCCGGGCTCGGCAGTAGCAACCCATTTCCACTGCAGTTGAACTGGTCAGATCCTTTCAGCTCATGGAAAATCATAACATTTAAACCTTATTCCTGGGCCTCCAGCTCTTCTATGTATGCATGGCTTTCTGGTGTGTTGATACTGTTGAGGCTAGTGAAACACATTACTAAAAATATATTTTAAAGCTACAGTGACAGACAGGATTTTAGCAGATTTTTTAGCACAAACAGCACTAAGTCCAAGCTTTTCTAGTCCTCTTTTTAATGTAATGTTTTGTAAATGTGATTCATAGAAATGGAGTACTAAACACGGGCCTGTTTAAATCTCTGGCTTTATCTGGTCCTAGCCTCTGGAATTCTGAAATATTTGTCTGTTATAGTTGTGCAAATCAGGCAAATCCAAGTCAAACATCCTAGGACCTGTTATTCTTTTAATCTCATGTAAATGTAATTAAGAAAAAGCTAAAAGAATAGTTACACTGAATTATAAAAAAGTTCTGCCGAGTAAGCATGCCCATCTGTCTTCTGTTTTCATGCTATGACTCACAGATGTCTGGAAATCATCCCACTTCCTGCCTGCCCTGAAAAATAAGTTTTTACAATTAGAGTGTAGCTACCTTCTTTTAGAGTTAAATTTTGATTCCTGTGCAGAAAATTTATTCTAGAGAAAATAAAATGGATGTAATTTGCTAACTAGTTAAAGAAAGAAGCAAAGTCAAAAAGTATACTTACTTTCTTTTCTTTTATCTTTTTCTGTATGTTGCCTCTGTGATGCTTTCAAAATCATTCTGGAGTAGTAAGACATGATATATCTGCTGTTCCTCATTGTCTGTGTGGTGACCACAAGGATGCAGGTGAGGGAGCTGGTGAAAGATCTCACTGAGCCACTTTCCATCATTTCCCAGCAGTCTTGACACACTAGGGAGGTCCCAGTTGACTGGACCTTAGCAAGTGTGACCTGCATCTACACAAGAAGAGGATTCCAGATGTTACAGACCTATCATCCAGACCTCAATGCTGGGAATGATCATGGAGCAGATCATTTTGAGTGCCATTGTGAGCACACACAGGACAACCAGGGATCAAGCCCAGCTGGGATGGGTTTAGGAAAGGCATGTCCTGTTTGACCAACCTGATCTCCTTTTATGAAAGAGTGTCTCATTTAGTGGATGAAGGAAACACTGAAGATGTTGTCTGCCTGGAATTTAGCAAAACTTTTCACATTATTTGCCACATGATTCTCCTGGAGAAACTAGTAGTCCATGGCTTGGACATGTGCACTGTTCACTTCATAACAACTGGCTGGATGGCTGGGCCCAGAGAGTGGTGGTGACTGGCGTTCCATCCAGCTGGAAGATGGTCACCAGTGGTGCTCCCCAGGGCTCAGTGTTGGGGCCAGTCCTATTTCATGTCTTCATCAGTGATCTGAATGAGGGGATTGAGTGTGCCCTCAGCCAGTTTGCAGATGACACCAAGTTGGGCTGGAGTGTTGAATCTGCAGGAGTATATGAAGGCTCTGCAGAGGGATCTGGGTTGATGCGTGGTGTGAGGTTCAACAAGGCAGAGTGCTGGGTGCTTCACCTGGGTCACAACAAGCACAGGCAGAGCTACAAGCTCGGGGCAGAGTGGCTGGAAAGCTGTCCAGCAGAAAAGGAGCTGTGTGTTTGTGTTCACTGCTGGCTGGACATGAGCCAGCAGTGTGCCTAGATGACTAAGAAGGCCAGTGACATCCTTCCTGCCTTGTATCAGCAATTAGAATGTGTTCCCAAAGTACAAGAGAAAGCATTTTTGTAAATATTTACTACAAGTGCATTGTTAGCACTTGATTAATATGACAGAACAAGAGACAAACGTTCTGTTTAATGTTGTGATCCTTGTTCATTTACGCTACTTTGTTTTCTGAAGGCAAAAGGACACACAGGAGTTTAAGCAGTTTAGAGAACAAGGCTATCCTTGCAGCTAGAATAACTGCTCTGTTTTTCAGTAAAATGATAATGCATGAACATTCCCCACTAGATGAGTGGTAAATAAGGAAGATGTCATTGTGCAAAGCTTTCCATACAGATAGATTAAATGTGTCAAGGAAAACAACCTACTGTTTGATAGACAATGGTTTTCAAAGAGATCATTGCATTAACCTTGCTGGATTTGTATTGGAAGAGCCAGATGAAGCTGATGCTGTTCCACATGTTGAATATGAAAATTTTATTGGAAGGCTCAGAGAAGTAGCATTTCCAGCCACAGACTTGCTACTGAGGTACCAACTAAGTCAGTTTTATGTAGTCTCCATGTTGAAGCTCAGCAATGCACAGGGTAATACACGAAGGAAATGTTAGTCTTGATGTCCCAGACACACATTCATTTGCAAACAGTCCATAAGCTAAGGACTGTTTTGTTTAGTCATAGACATAAGGTTTTTGTGGCCAACTTCAATAATCATTTAAACTAACACAGCAAGGACATCAGTAATTATTACTGCAAGCAGTTGTGTGAAACAGTTTGGGTAGCTTTTCAGATAAAGAGAACTGCTAGTGAGAATGCTGATAGATGCTGACATTTGTTCTCAGCTGGTGACCTTTCCTTCTGTGATGTTATTTAGTTGAACTTGAGAATTTGAAATAACATCCTTCATTTTGAATGAGAGAAGGGGTAAAATACATCCAATAAAGATGATTAGAAAGTGCAAAATAATCTTTACAGCTTCATGAATACTGCTTCCCCCTCCCTGCAAGTCATCCATTCCTGAGGTTTGTGGTTCTGATGCTTTTAATAAATACCTACTTTATTCCTTTAACTCTGTCTAGTCTCTGTTCCAGATCAGCCGCTCTTGGCATCAATTCTGGCAGAGTGATGATTCATTGGTGTGCCCTTGACACTCAGTTGTTTTACAAATGGGACTAGTTTTGTAATAGCCTAGGATATCCATAAAAAAGAGGGTGGAAGCAACTTCAATTAATGTATTCTATTCTCTCACAGTATTGTGTAGGAACTTGAGTTTTGGTATGATACCTATGGATTCTGAACTCCAAGTCTTTGGTAATTGGATTTATTGTTCTCTCTCCTGCAGGATTTCTTTCCTGTACAGTCAGTATATCGAACATATTGTAACAGCTTTTAATGAAGGAAAACTTTAAAAAAAACAAAAAAGTCTATTAATAAGATTTCTTTCCACTGTCCTCTGAAAGTACATTACAGTCTCAAGCGTCCTTCATAGAGGGGTTTGCATTCAAAACAATTCTCCATGCTTTTATCTTAAAAAAAAAGATTTTGAGTCTTCCTGGTAAAATACATGAAATCTGACTAATAAAAGGCAAGTAGACTACTCTCCTTAGTCCTGCATGCTCAGAGCAGAAATTAAATGCTGGAACAAGCTTCTCTAAAACTAGTGGTACATGTTGGACTATTGTTTATGGTTTCACTATAGCTCTGGAAGGCACTGACTTCAGCAACTTAAGAGACACTATGAAAGATATCTTTTGAAAAAAATGGCAAAGTCTGATTGCTTGTCTCAATGCCATGCCATACTCTATGATTTTTCTTTTCCATAGACTGAAAGTGCAATTGATTCTACTGATCTCTTACAGTGTTTCAGGTTTACAATGCTCAGGTTCTGTAGGTGATGTACTCAAGGCATGTTCACACATGGCTGCTTAGGAATGGTGCCAGCATCCTAAGAGTCCTCTGAAATACCATGACTCTCACACATCCACACACTGGCACGGTCACAGTGAAAGATGGGGGCTGCATATGAAGGCTTATTTCTCAGATCTCCTTACCTCCTTGGGGGAGATGTCGCACATCAGAGATGCATTCTTTTGAGAGAATTGTGAGATGGGCACCTTCATAGTTTTCACCTTTGTCCCTGACTTAAAACAATTAATGAAATGTCATCTTCATATTGGCTCAAATTATCATTTCTGGTATTTGACTTTTTATCACAGGTCATTATTCATAACTTAGATAAGAGCAAGGACTGTCTGTTTTTGTGTTTGCATGTGAGGGTGTTGCACTCACACACTAACTACTACAGGGAGAAACCCTTGGGAAATGACTGGCACATAGCAAGAAAACAAGAGGACTTTTTTGCTATTTATAAGATGAACCCTTCTACAATCATAGTGAAGAGTCTGACATTACAAACACAGAATCACAGAATCATTGAAGTCAGAAGACATCTCTTGAAATCATCTAGTCAACACCCCATCTGAAGTAAGGTCAGCCAGAGCAAGCTGCTCTGGACAAACCTCATACTGATCATCAAATGATACTAGATTATTTAAAAAACTACAGTAGTTTATTAAAATCATGTACTTTGTCTTACCAGATTCTGTACTTAACATTCATGGTTCCTGTTTGTAACTATTTCTCTGAAACCATGACAGTGAAGAGTTGTTTTGTTGAGAAAACAAAAAGGTCTGTTCTTAATCACATTATTCCAAGAGCTGAAATTTTAGGACAAATAAATAACAGAGATTTTTTAATTATGCAAACAGCATGTCACCACTATTCTAGACTCCACACAAAGCTGTATAGAATCTAGATCTTAGATCCAGCCCTTGAGCAGAGCAGTGGATATGAATTAAGTCCCTGTACTGTGAAAATAATGTATTTTATAATCAAGAACTTCCTAAGGCTTTGCTCATCTCAGGGTGAAAACTAGCAACTGTTTCAGCAAACCACAGCTGATCTCAGCTTCCATCATGACTTTTTAATGAAAGGGCCACTCCACTTGTTCTGGCAAGGACTGATTGCTTCAAAAACAGAAGAGGAGAGGGAAATGTTGACTAATTACTTTGAAATCTGCAAATAGTCATAAGCATTCTTTGCTTTCTTCTCTGGAAGCTTCAAATTCTTTCTTATGTCATTTGCATTTCCATCACATGGCTTTCAGTGATTCATCCCCATCTCCTGTTTGTCATAACTCTCCTTTCACCCTCCTTGTTTACATCTACATCAAACACTGAGGTTGTTTGTTTGTTTTTAAAATAACATGTGTTCTTACTCATTTAAGTACTTCCATAAAGGTCCTGGAGACAGGAGATTTTTTTTCCTACTCATGTGAGTAATGTCACAGGCATGATGTATCCAGGATTTTCAAAGGATCCAAACAGGTTGGTTTATTAAAATTAATGAACAGGTAGAGCCAGAAGATTCCTTAGCTGGTTGGTGGTTGGTTTTTTTCAAAGGTCCTCTGATGGGCTTGGTTTGGCTGCAGGGGTCAGTAGGGATAATTTATTTTTTTGCTCCTCTAACTTTTCTACAAGCATACTATGTCATTTCTGAGAAAGCTGAAACTGTTTTAAAACTTCCCATGGGTACTATGAATTCCTTCATCTCACATCATATTGCCAGCTACCAGTAGGCATCAATCAAGGGTTCTATTCAACAAGAAGCTATTGACCTTGAAAATGGGTTTTATGTCCTATTGAAGTAAACCTGATCTGACTTTACAAGATGATCTAGAGGAGGTTTTTTACCAAAAATGAGTCTACTTCTGGTAGGTTATTTTCTATTCCTATTTATTTTCAGATACAGGACATCTTATCTTGGGCTTTGTTTAGGGAAATATATCTTCTAAAAGCTGCTTCTTTTAAAATCTGATTTTCTGTGTTTTTTCTTCTGACTTCAGTTTTTTCAAATAGAACCCCTGCAGATGAACACCGCTCTAATGCATAACCCCACAATACTGAAAGGAGAGAGTTGTGAGAGATCTGCTAATATTCTAATTTTCTCCATAGCTCTGTTACAGAACTACTGCACTGCTGAGTGTTGTCTTTGCAGTGGTGCTGGCAGCCCTCCCATCCATACCTGAACTGTAGAGCTGCATAACCTCAGGAGGCTTCCAGGCTGAGCAAAAGCACAAGGGGCAGGGGTGCAGAGGTCAGATGAAAATAAGAATAATGGCCACCAAGTAATTAATATTACATGGTGATCAGGGATGCTGAGGTTAATTTGGATTTGGTTTTGGAGTGTTTAGTTTTGTATTAAAAATATTTGTTGAAATGTTTACATTCTTTTTTTTTTCCCTTGAAAATAGCCATTGAAAAGCCAATCAATAAAATCTGAACTTTGCAAGTAGAAGTTGATTAGCTACTAGAAAGTGGATATTGACCAAAAAACACAGCTGTGTCAGAGTTGAATGAACAGGAGAAAATTAGAAATTATAATCAATAAACACTTACTAAAAAAATAAAGAAATCATCAATTTTAATAGACAAATTTTATAATAAAGTTTGTGATCTGCCAAATGAAATTAAAAGACAACCTCCCAGTGTTTCTGAAAGAGTAATGATACTTCAAATCACAAGAGTGGACATCCTGGGTTTGGCTGGGACAAAATTAATTTAAATTACAGTGCTGTGTTTTGGATTTTTGTTGCTCAGTAGTGCTTAGACTAAGTGAAGGACTTTTCAGGCTCCCATCCCCTCTGCCAGTGTGCAGGTACAGAAGCAGCAAAGAGGGAGCATGACAAGGACATCTGATCCAAACTGGCCAAAGGAATATTCCAGGCCAGAGAATATCAGTATATAAGCTGGGGGAGTTGGGCAAGAGGGGCTGATCACTTCTTGGGGATGGGCTGGGCATCAGTCAGAAGGTGCTGACAATTGTATTGTGCATCATTTGTCTTTCTTCGGTTTTATTCTTCCCTCTCTCTCTCTCCTTTTCTCTCCATTACAATTACTGTGATGATTATTATTAATTATATTTTAATGAAATTATTAAATTGTTCTTATTTAAACTGATGGGTTTCATCTTTTTCTGATCCTTCTCCCCATTCCATTGGTGGTGGGGACAGAGGCAGTGGCTGTGTGGTATTTTATTAGTGACTGTGGTTACACCATGACCACAGTGCAGTAGAAAATATAGACTGGGCTTCCTGGCTTTAAGGAAGAAAACACATCTATGTGTTGACTGATACCTTCACTCAGATCCTTTTCCATTATTTATTGCCAGGAAGCTGGAATGTATGACCTAATTCCTGGAGTAAGTCCTTCAATTTTCCTGTTAAGAATAGCTTGTCCAATAAATGTGAATCTTGAGGAAGGTTCTTGAAGCCTCTCAGAAAGGAGAAAGAAAGCTAAGCAAAGTTCCTTTTCTTCATCTCCCTGTTTAAAGGGTGCTTCCATCTTTTCCCCTCTGGGTAGTGGTCCTGCACTGCTTCTCTTTTCAATACCACTTGAGTCTTCCAAAGTTTCATCTTGTTTCTATCTGACTGGAAGGAACACAATGGATGCAGAAGCCTGAGAGAAGGATTAGTGAGCCGCTTGTGTCCTTTTCTCTCATCAGACAGCTTGCAGTTGGATATAGTTGGTGCATTGAACCCATCTTGTCCTCTCCAAACCTGAAAACTGTGACAGATCTTGGTTATAAACCAGAAAAATCCATGCTGTAAATTGCAGCTGTTCAGGGCCTGACCCACCAGCACTTCAGATCTCTGCTATAGCAATGGGAAGACAGTTGGCTATGGCACAACACCCTGTCTCAAGCAAAGTAACCCTCACATGAGAGCCAGCTGCATACAAACCACTCACTGATCTGCCTTTTAAATGAATGCACAGCTCCTGGGCCTCAGGGGAGGAAGGAAGGGGCCTCTGGTCACTGTAGAGGCTGGCATTTGTGGGGCCATGTGATGTGTCTGAGCTAGAGGTGAAGATGCAGATGGTGGCTTTTGACATAGTGGTGGGACATGGCAAGCCACTGGCAGCAGGGGTGGCTTCAGTTTTCTTTCCAGCACACCATTTCTCAGAGATCAGGCAGTGGAGGGGCAGAGTAGGAAACTACTCACTCCTTCTCTCCCACATCTCCTCAAGGGATGTCTTGAAGAGCCCCCACCTTTGTGGTCACACTATCTCCTTATGGCTACCTCTGAGCTATAACTTGAAGACATCACTACTAGTATATTTTAAATAATAGTATATTAATTTATATTAATACATATGAATATATATTAATAAAAGGTTATGCCAAAAGCAGTACAGACATGAATTTTATTAGTAAGCTGTGGACATGTAAAACGTCCATGTGACCTGTTCAGTGACCCCAGAGCATGCTGAGGTTATCAGGAAGATACAGCTGGCAATGTTAGATCTCTAATCAGAAAACACTCTTAAGAATGTTGAAGATAACAAAGACAATCTGTTGGGAAAAAAAGCAAGCAGCCATGGCACAGAGGTCACATAACCCAACCATTCACACAGCAGTTTGTAAAACCTGGACAGGCAGAGACTGAGTATTTAGGATCCTCATGAAAACCACTAGTTCTGCACAGGCTTTTGCTTCAGCACTGGGTATGCAGAAATGTTCACTTGTTACCTTGTACTGCTTATGTATAAGTGTTAGAACATCATGAGGGGGAGCAAATAACCCATGTTCATATGCTTCCCAAGGCTCTGTTGTACTTCAGCTGCAGCCTGTCTTATGTATAAAATGAAAAATCCCTCCATTTCCAGCCAGGTAATTTTTCCTAGAGATAAAGAGGTAAATGGGCCTCAAAATTAGGTAATGACTTCCTTGTCTTTGCATTTGTCATCACTGGTGATTGTAGGGCCTACATGATAAACACTGATGGCTCATATGATGAGTGAGGATGCATTGAAAAATAATCATGATTAATTTCCTTTTCTCTTACAGAAAGTTATTTCACACAACAGCCATGAGGGGAAAGTCACAGGAAGGGAACAGCTGTTAACAAGCCTTTAACAAATCACTTTAGTGGCCTTTTAGGAGAGACTTAAGAAGAGTGATGGAGGGAGGAAACTAGTTAGATTTTGTAGAGCAAAATCTTGTTATGAGAGAACCCCAGGACAAGATAATTTGTTCTTTCTTTTATAAATAGAAGAATTATGACTTTACCAGCATGCATCACAAGGCCAGTATTTAATAAGACATGCAGTCTCATCTCAGATGCAGAGCAGAACCTGTAATAAAGGACTGGTTGCTGAGCTAGCTGGGATGTCATGTTAACACTAATCCCAGCTCCTTGGAGAGCAAGTAAAGAGCAAAAGGACACACTGTAATGAATGCATATTCCCAAGGAAATAATTGCTGGATTTTTTTATAAGATCTTTTTATTTTTTTTTTTTTTTTTTTACTATGCAGTGGTAGAAGACACGTAGCAAGGCTGAGCTTAACAGAAGTGAATGCCTATGTTGGTTGAGGAAACAAGATCTGCTCTACTAACATTTGTTTTGGATGAGCTCAACTTACAATTATTCAAATTCTTCTGTATTCAGCCTTTGAATCTGGCATTTTTATCTAACTGGCTTTATAAGCAGAATTTGTCTCTAGGTAGCAGTTGATATTCAACAACTTCACAATTTTTTTTGATAACTAGACTGTAAGAAAATCACAGAAGCAACTGATGTTGCTAACAATAAGGACTGATAAAAATATCTCTTTGGAGAACTGAAGTTAAAAAGAATAGATTATAAAGAAATGAAGAATAGCAAATATCTTCTTCATAACATTTCCCTTTCTTTTTTCCCCTACCCCAGTTTTTCAAGCAGTAGTAGCATTAGTGTCTGGTTATCATGCTGTTGAATCTTCCTCTTCATTAACTCCTGGCTCATCTTCTTCCAAATCATGCCAAAATTTAACCCAGTGTGAAATTTTATGATGAGGTTGCAGAATAGAAACTTAGCAGGGGAAGCTGATGTCAACATCCAAAGGAGTATATACAATCCTGTTTGTCTTTCAAGGAGGATTTTTGAGTGGTAGCTGCTCTGATCCAGCTCTATGCATTGGAGATTACCTTAAAAACAAACAAACAAAAAAAAAAAACCAAGAAAAGCCCCAAACACCAGCGAAAACCAGCAGAAAAACCACTTCCTCCATAATTCAGCCTCTGCTTTCCAAACTGTAACTGGTTTCACACCAAAGACTCAGAGCTCTTTCTTCCAGAATTATTTTTTCCAGTGTTATAAACTCCACCTGCTTCCATTAGGAATCCTGGTGAATTTTGAAGAATTATTTTAGTTACAGCAGAATGAAGAAAGTATACCTAGGCCAGTGCAAGCAATATAACTTAATACTCTAAGTGTCATATCAGCAGTGCTTCCTTTCTCCATCCCTTCTTTGTCATTGTTAAGAATACACTTTGATGCCTCTCTCCCTGGCCTCACAATTTATATTCCATATAAATAAAACCTCCCTTTTCCTGAGTATCCCTTTGGGCTACCAATAAGTTGAACAAACTGACAAGTTTTTTTAATAATGATTTAAAATAAAATATCCAGAAATACAACCCTGCCAGCTCTCCACACTTCCTATATCCTCCTTTTCTTCACACTTTTCAGCTAATGAGATCTCAAGACAGTGTTTACATGGAGAAGCTGAGGCATGGTAAATCTGCAGATGTTAGATGAAATCAGACACAGATCCAGCAACTGAAGTAGAAGAGCTGTTCTGTCCTTTCAGCCTATGCCAGGAAAGCAAAGAAAGTATGGGCCAAACAAAAAGGAAAAGAAAAAAAATGCTTTGTATCAGAAACAGAGCATTTGTCATATGCTGAAAACCTAAAAAACACACAAAAAAACCCACTGGCTAGTTCCTTCTCTAACTTCACATATGAGTGAGTCTAAAGAAGACCAAAGGAAGCTGAACCAACATTTAAAACCTGCATTGCAAAACTCTCATCAGTATGCAGGAGGCTATCCTTCCATATTAACCCTCTCATTGCCATATTTTAAATGTTGGTGTGGTTTTTACCTCATATGAAATGATTAAAGTTCCTTGTCTTCAGAAAAGAGAGCATGCCTCCTACAGGTGCAGTGTGCAACCTTCTGCATTACTCTACCTCTGATTCTTCATTTTATCCAGTGAAATTTTAAATAAACTTTAGCAAATGAGTTTTAGAGAAGCTCACAGGAGCATATCTCACAGGCCATGAGGTACTCCTGGGATAGGAGTGCTGTGAGGAGGACATTTGGACTTGAGCTCTCTCTATATCAAGCGACTTGATACAGAAGACATGAAGAGGAGGTGTCACCTTATGTTGTTTTATCTGAGTGACTCCGAGAAAGGTTTGAGAGTCTCTTTTCCCAGCCCGGCGCTGAAAAAGGAGTCAGGGCTCTTCATTTCACGGTCGCAAGGTTGTTTATTTTTCCTTACCTATAAAATTCTTTCTCTTGCCCTGACGAGGTCAGTTCAGCAAGACCGTCTGAGGCACTCTCCACCGCCCCCGAGGTGGTGTCGTCTTTTATACTACAAACTATGTATATCATATTTACAATTACCTTCCAATACCTATCACCTATGTTAGACAGTGCACCTTCACTATGAACCAATCTACAAGTGCCAAAGTCACCACAGAAGATGGATGACAAGAAGAAAGAAGAAGGACGAGACACGCCCTGATTCCTCCATCTTGTCTCCATACCCCCCTGTACCAAAATCCTAAAATCTACATTTCACCCTGTAAATGTGTCATCCCTGCACCATTCAAATTTGAGTGATTCCCATGTCCCCCCACACAGCTGGCAGATCCCTAAAAGGGTCAAAATCAAGCCACCAGGTGCTTCTGGCAACATTCCAGGACCTTCGAGCACCCCAAGGGTTCTCTCGGTAGCTCTGGACATGCGGAGTGATGTGCTGAGCTCCCACAACCTTATATTCACTCTTCTTTGAAAAACAACTAAAGCCTTTCTAGCTAAAGCAAAACAATATCTGCAGATTCCACACAGACTTAGGAAGTTGCCTGCATCTCCCTGTACACAAAGCTCATTTTATGTTTGTACTTTGGACACTGGCATCTGTGGCACCACAAAGTGCCTTATTCTCTCTGAAGCTTGTTGGGACTTGTTGGGAAAGCAGCACAGGCAGCACTGAGCATTATTCTAAGTTCTCCATGGGAATGTTTCCCTCCCTACTGTTCAATAGAGCCATTTGAAAGAATATCAAAGCAGGATACTTCTTTGTACACTATTAGTCAGCAAAAACAGTAAGGAAATTGTGTGCTTCTGAGTCCCTTGTCAATGAAAATGTGGCAAAGGTGTTTGGGATTTCTAATGTCACAATTACCAGGACAGAGCTGTATATAACACATCTCCTGTTGCAGTGACACCCACAGTTTAGGTTCTTTTATCCTTTGTGAAATGAAATTCCCATTGGTCCTTGCTACAAGATAGAAAAAGGACTCTTCGTTACTCACTGTGGGAAAGCACATGATAAAGGTTGGGAGCTGGCTAAATAAATTTTCAATGTGTTTATCAAATTTTCCTACAGAAGCAGCCCAAGTCCTCATAACCTTATATTAATGCTGATAGAGCAGCTCATAGTGCTCAGCTTTTCCAGTGCAAAGCTGTGAGCATCTTTCCAACAGGGGAAAATGCACAGTTTTGGACTTGAAGGGTAAGCACAGCTGAAAAGTTCATTTTAATCAGGGTGATCTTTGTAGAAGTCTCCAGCTTTTACTTTTTCAAGATTGTGTGAACAGAGGTGTTCAGTAACATGAATCAAATTGTTAATGGTACTTCAGCAAAATTACAAAATTACTGTCTCCAAAGTTAAGATATACCAGGGGGGTAACACATTTTGCAGCTGCTAAATGCTATATTGCACCATTTGGGAATCTTCAGTGTGATGTAAGTCTTAAAAAGACTGGGGTTTTTCCCACTGGTCCTGGTATATCACTCTGTGCCCAGGGGGGAAGGAATAATTTCCTAAGCAGCTATTTCCTTTGTCAGCATGCTGTTCTGTGGGAAGTCTCTTGCCTTGTTCACTGGTCATTATTTCCCCAGCTTGTGTGATGTATCTGTTCTTCAAACTCTTTCTGCTGTCCATGATATTGGTGCTTCAAGAAACTGAATGAATTCACCATCACATTATTCCTGGGGGAGAGGGAGATTGTACCCTTCACATTTAAGCAAGAAGCAACTGAGATGCAGGGGAACCCAGGGAAAATCTTCCCGCTGTTTTGGAAAGTCCAGCCTCAATCCTCTGCAGCCTGATTTTTTGGGAGCACCTTATATTAGCACTTGGGTTTAAGCTGCAGTTTGCAAGAAGCAGGGTGCTAATACTCACTTACAAATTTTGATGATAACATAATTAGTGACATACAATTCCAGATTCTGTGAGAATATTTCTTTAAAAAACAATGTAACAGTGTGCTGATACTTCAGTGACTCAGTTGGCTCCACTAGAGCATAAAACAGGTATTATATGAAGAACAAATTGCACCCTTTCTACCACATATTTATAGAAATTTGTTCTTATGCTAGCACAGATAAAACAAGATTCCAAACTAGCAATCAGGCTGCCATCATGAGGTTCCACGACTCATATGTGCCACTCTGTCACTCTGATGATAGCTATTTATCTTAGATCACAGCTCTCCTAGACACAGTCTAAATGATTTGCCTCTCAAGAGACAGCAGTCAGGCTTTCTGCAAGTGATAAAGAGGAAAAATGTGCTGATCAAGTGCAATGCACAAGCTGCTTTTAGACACATCACTGCACTAGGCTTTGTTTTTGTGGCTTGATGCTGAGAGCCTGTTTACTGACTCAAACAGCTGAGGGCAAACCTTTATATCTGGGAGGGATGATGGAATGACAATATTATCCATGTTGGGTTTTTTTCCATTTTTTTGACTCCAAGGGCCTTGCTTGTGTAACTATGTGTACCTCAACCCCTACTGTCTTTTGTTTTATTCCTTCCCCATTTTGGCAACAGCCTTTGATGATTCCTAGGGGTTCTAAGTGTCAGGAGCTGCAAGTGGAAAAGTTTTTAAAAGATATTTGTCACTGTCATATTTTCTGAAAAATCTCTTCACCAGGATTTCTTCTCCTGGGAAGATGAGAAGCTTCAGAGAAAAAAACAATATTATCTCATTTGCTTCTCCCTGTTTTGTTGCTTTGGAATGTGGCTGGAGATTGTTTACCAGCAGGTTCATGTTTGATTGGTTTCATGTGAATTGTTTTTACTTAATGACCAATCACCATCAGCTGTGTCAGACTCTGAGGAGTCAGTCATGAGTTTTTCATTATCATTCTTTGTAGCCTTCTGTCTGTATCTTTTTCTCTATTCTTTAGTATAGTTTTAGTGTAGTATAATATAACATAATATGATATGACATGATATGATATGACATGATATGATATGACATGATATGATATGACATGATATGATATGACATGATATGATATGACATGATATGATATGACATGATATGATATGACATGATATGATATGACATGATATGATATGACATGATATGATATGACATGATATTTGACATGATATGATTCTTTGACATGATATGATAGTTTGATATGACATGATATGATGACATGATATGATATGATGATATGATATGACATGATATGATAATATAATATAATATAATATAATATATGATAATATATATGATATGAATATATGATATGACATGATATGATAATATAATATAATATAATATGAATATATGATATATGATATGATATAATATAATATAATATAATATAATATAATATAATATAATATAATATAATTAATATAATATATATGCCTTCTAAGAACATGGAGTCAGATTCACTCATCTCTCACCTCGTCCTGGGGACCCCTGCAAATACCACAGATATTCAGTAATTCCTCGGGAATTACAAAGACTTGTCCTTTTTGTATACAAACAACTATGAGAAATCCATTCCAGAATAGCCCACAATAGCTAACAGTCCCCTGGACAATGAAAAGTTCTGGTCAGAGGACCAGGAGTCAGGCACCTTGCCATCATGAAGCAAATCTCAGACGTGTGTGTCAGCTCTCTGGGCTCCTAGAGATTCTGCTCAGGCCTTGAGGCAGCAATTTTTTTTTCTTGTTTTGGTGAAATTGCTGACAGTGACTTAAAAATTCAAACTGTCTTACACCGTTCATTCTTTCATAGTGGGATTTTCCTTCTAGCACCTTTATTTTCAAGATTATAGCAAATAATTGCTGCTGATAAAAACTCACATTTTTACCAAGAGTGTAGCCAGCAGGACTGAGAAAGGGCTCATCTCCCTGTTTTCAGCATTGGTGAAGCCACACCTGAAATAAATACAGCATTCAGTTCTAGGCCCCTTGCTGTAAAAAGGACATTGATGTGACGGAGCGTGTCCAGCAAAGGGCAGCAAGGCTCATGACAGGATGAGAGAATGTGTCTGCTCTAGTGTGCCTGCAGTGAGAGGAGCAGGGGGAATGGCACGGGGCTGAGACAGGCAGTGGGCTGCCCAGGCAGGTGTGCAGTCACCATCCCTGGAGGTGTTTAAGAGGTGCCTGGGTCTGGTGCTGGGGATGGTTTGGTGGTTTAGGGGCTGCAGTGGTGGGGCCAGGTTGATGGTTGGACTTGATGAGCCAACCTTTCTAGTACATAGAATGGCATTGGGTGAAAGTTATTTGCAAATTAGGATTTTTTTAGATTTTTCCCAGAAATGGTAGCTCTGTTTCCTTCCTTTTCTCATCAGTTGTTGTGTCTTATTTTGAATAAAAGACAAAGCAGCCACTGGGCATAACCATTCAGTTTTGTTTTCACAGAACATGATAATGAAAGTCAGCCTAGAAATTTATGTGCTGTCTGGCTACAAACCTTTAATCATAAGCAAGCTGTGTTTTATAAGCTGTTAAAGGATTTTGCAGACTACACTTTTATGAGCAAGGGTTTTGAGGGCAGCACTCCATCCTGCAGCCCACCTGTCCCCCAATACTCAGCATATTCAGGGTACATACTCAGGCACCAGGATGTACAGCCAAATGGGCATGAGGATGTATCTGCAGTCCTACTCATATTCCTCTAGGTTATGCTCAAAAATCAGGCTGAACACGAAATTACACTTTCTCTTTTAATCCTTTAGGCTGGAAGTATGATGCTCTGGCATGTCACTTGCAAGCTAGGCACTCAGAGGATGGTAGAAAAATGAAGAAGAGGGGGTTTTTAAAAATCTAGCACCTTCACCATCAATGAAAAAAGTCCCTTCTGGAGCTGGTGGTGTCAGAAATAAGAAATCAAGCATCCTTCTCTGTAAATATTATCATTCCACACAAAAGAAGACACATGGAAGTGGCTTCAAGTGGCATGAAATTTCTGTTGAGTGAGTTGCTTTCTTCCAGCTTGTGAGATGCAAAAAAACCAGTCATACACGTTGTAGTTATGCCAGTGGCAAGATATTATATAGAAGGGATCACCTGTAAATAAAGAAAGATAAAAAAACCATAAAAGAATAATGAGTGATTATGTGATTATGATCTTAGAAGCAGAACTTTCCAATGCCATTTGCTGTGCAAAGCACTGTGAATATTACTTTTTCCCCCTTGGCTTTATCTCTTATTGCTTCTGAAGATGGAAATTGAATTTTCACCCTTACTTTACAATGACTTTGGAGTAATTGGTTAACAAAATGCATAAAGCTGAGGCGGAGAAAGATTTACTGCAGCAGTTTTAGTTGTATCCATACAGAGTGCCATCTAGGGGAGCTCAGTAAAACCTCATCCAAGATTGATAACCTCATCTGTCCTTAAAAATCCAACTGGAAAATTATTCATCTGTAGGATAATGCTCCAGGATCTTGCTACAGCTACTGAGCACACTGCTTGAAGTACATAGGGTGACATTCAAATTACAGGAAAATAAATTGGCAAGAGATTATGGCAGGATACAAACTAACTAGTTCCATAAAATCAACAATTTCTTGTTCAGTTTGTGAGAAAAATTATGAGCTTTAAAATTCTAACATGTAGATGCAGTGATTAAATCAATGAAGAAAATTAATTTTATTTTTTTCTCTGATAGGACAGAAAAGAAATCTCTAACTGTTATAAACATGTAAGGAAATTAGCAAATTTTTGTTTAATTTTTTTGACCTGGTTTGATTTCCTGTTCTAACTTTATATATTTTTAATCAATATATATTTGGAGTAATGTGATCACATCAATAATTGCACTTCTGCCTAACATTTCCTTTACTTAGGATTACTTGAGTCAGCCTAGAGAAGTCTGTTTTTTCTCCTATCTTTCTGGAAATTGTGATAGGCATCAAATAAATCCTGAAGGTCTCAAGGCAGCTAATTATGCTGAGCTACTTTGATGACGCTTGAATTTCTACCATTATTTAATTTCCCAAGATAAACTTGCTAAAGAAAACGTGCTTTATTTTTATTCTTTTAGAAAGACTCCTAAAATTCTCGTAAGAAACACTCAGAATGGCCTGTGCATTTCAGAACAGCTCCTCAGTCTCCAGGCATGGAGCCATATGCAGACTAGGTTCCTTTCTCCTGCAGGAAGCAGCATCTGTTCCTTACACCATCCCTATCTTCTCAGGCTTGCATGTTCCTTTGTCATCTCTTTTTGGCCTAACATGGTCAAAAAAACTCTATCTTACACATACCAGCCTCACAAGGCATTGCTTAAAGATCTATTTGAGTCCAACAGCCTTGCTGTATCTCCTCTCTTTGAGCCTGGTAGCCTTGCTGCATCTCCTCTGCCATATACATTTCCTAAATTCTTTGGGTTAGGAACAATCTTAAAACTCTATTCATTCCTAAGTCACTAAGTTCAGTCTATGGCTTGGCTCCTCAGTGCTGTTAAAGATACATACCTGGAAGACTTCATTCTGCTTACATCTCTTATGCATCATGATGTGACATTCTCTTCCTGGGAAGAGCTGCCATTGACAGGTTCTGTGGTAAATGAGACAATGATAGAAGTTGTTATCATTATTCCTTGAGCTGAGCTGCACTATTTGTACCAATGTGTAGGAGGCCTTAAATATTTTCTCCATCTTTAATAGTTTAATGTCCTTCAACAACTGTGGTTTATACATATTTGCTATTTACAAGTACCAATGGAAGTAAAAACTGAGTTTGCAAACATATCAATGTCATTCTATCATTCTGTCATCCCTCTCATGAATTCCTAGCACATATTTTAGCAGCAATCTCCACTCACATAACTTCAACATGAAGATAACAGTAAGTTCCTTTATTTTTTCTGAGCATGATTTACAGAAGGGGCAATGAATATCAATTATAATTATGGCTAACACACTAAAAATACCTACTTGAGCTGTGATACTGGGAAGCAAATTAATGGTAGAAACTGTATAAATGGTTAATAAGTATGGAATCTGTTCTTGCTCTAGCATTGTTCACATTACTAACCTGGAGAACTCAAAGAGTTAATGGTACCAGTGGGCAAAATTCCTCCCACTTTCATCCCCTTCCAAGTCAGTGTCAGTATCCATTGATTTCTGTAGGTCTCAGACAGTGGGACACAACACATACCTGAGTGCACCTAACACTTAAGTAGGTATGCATATTTCTGAAGCCAGGGAATGGTAAAGGATCTTACTTTTATTTCACACTGAGTAACAGTGGGTGAAGTTGTGCTGTGATTTTTTTTTCCTTAGTAGCCAACCCTCTAATGCAAGCTCTCCTTCCTCCCATTTCCAGCTTTTATGAGAGAGAGGTGCTGTTATTTAGCATGTGGCTTTGTCTACTCTACTTCATGATAAAATGACAAATGTAGAAGAATAGTGAAAAAAGCCAAAAATTGAAATGATAATACAGCCATTTTTTCCTTTTTAAAGGACAATGTATGAATAAATCATCCATAATAGCATATGACTATCTTTTATAGTATCTACATTATAAGAAGCATAAAAGCACAATAAGCTTCAGAAAGGTAAAAATGAGTTTGCAGTGCTTTTTATTTTGTTGTTCAAGGTATACTACACTATATGGAATGGAATTAATACCTAATAAATATATAAAATAAAGAAGGGAAGCTTAATTCTTCATACTGGAAATAACTGAAAACATTGTTTAATTTTGTTGACCAACAAGTTTTTGCTTGGTGTTTTGTTTTTCTTAGAAGCATTCAAGCTTTGTCATGCCTATATACAATTGCAGGACAATTCTCATTCACCAGGCACTAAATTGCAGTAAATCAGAGTTTTAAATGGAATCATCTGTCATGGGAGAATACTGTATGTGGTTAAGCCCTTGTCTCTTTGAAGTGTTCTATGTTAAAATGCCAAGATGGGAAATTGTATTAGCCAAACACCTCTCTGTCTGCCAGTAGCTGCTTTGAGTGGAAATCAAGTGATCTGAAGAACCTGAACTGGGGCAAATCCCTTCCTGAGTGAGGGACTGGTATACAGACATCCCTGTCCCTTTCTAATTAGCTCCAGCAGTCACTGTGCCCATGATTCAATTAGCACTTTGTAATTGTAATTTCATTCTAACCCTATTTTTGATTTTATATAATGCCTCAAGCAGGCTAAAGTTCTTTTCCTTCTGTCAGGAGGGAGTTGCTAGCAGGGAGCTGGAACGGCCCTGACAGACCTCCCCTGGCAGACACCGTGCCTGCTATGTGAAAATGTACATTTCACCCTTCAGCTAGATCTAATTTAGAAATCTTTGAGCTCTTAATGATTTCCTATAGTTTGGCCTAATTGAATCTAAGTGCTTCTGCATTAAAACTAGAATGCCCAGCTGGGCTGAAGCTGAAAATCCGTGACCCTGAAACACAGTCCCAGAAACACAGAAACCCTCCTCTATGTTGGCAGTTGCCATCCACTGCAGCAAAGCCACAGCCATCTTCCATTTAGACCCAGTGCACAGATTGCAAAAATAGTTTGGTTCAGACCAGAGTCTCCTGCAAAACTGGATTACCACCAACGCATGCAGCAGCTGCTCTATGCAGTGGTGCTGCTGCAGCCAGAGGGGCTCTACTGCAGGAGCTGCTCTGACCAGTGTTCCCCTGGGACAGAAAGGGGCCCTGTTTCTGCTGGGAAATGTGCCACCCAGGTCAGCATCACAGTGGGGAGCAGCACTCTGGAGCTCCACCTCCTCTGTCTGACTTGAGATGCTGTTTATGATTGACCATCACCCCAGAAGTTCTACCTCCTGCAGGTGACGGGAGCAGGGGGACACATGATGGCAGACTCAGATGAACCTGCCTGGGCTCCCTCTCTGTGTCTTCCACCAGGGTTTGCTGTTGGTGTTTCTCTAAATCTATTAAAGCCACTACTGAAATCTCACTGGTTTCTCTAGGAGATTCTCTTATTGAAGGTTTCTACAGTAGAGGACCACATACCATGCAGGGTTGATCCACTATCAGTGTTTTGTTGGGGTTTTATCCCCCAAATTCTGCTGTTCACTTTAATGTTCAGGCAGGAATGAGAAATATTTGCACCATGTCTAATCTGAAACCTCTTCTAAGAACACCACACCACAAGTGCATAGTACAGAATTTCTTACTGGTCTATAATAAACATAAAATAGTAAAAAATAACTTTCAAGCACAAATACAGAATATGAACTCATAATCTTATCCTCAAGCTAAGAATTATTCAAATGATAGTATGAATAATATCTAATAATTGTCTTGCTACTCAAATCATATCCCTACAAAACTAGACAGACTTGGTTTTTTATTTTAAAGACTAAGTTTAAGTAAAAGCACTGCTGGTGTGTCCAGGGGGTTGGAAGAACTTAGCCAATTGCTGTCATATATTCAAACTAAATCACTGTTAGTCTCTAATATTTACATTTCAAAATTTCTGACCTACTAAATTATACTTCCAAAGTAATATCATTGCTAATATAGTATAGGTAATTATTGCAAAAGATGAGCTAAGGAAAGCAACTGCATCATTTATGTTTTCATTGAGGTGAAAAATACAATCATCGTACTTAATCCTATGCTCCATTAGCAGGAAATTTTCCATTGAAGTCAGCACAGATCTGGGTTTCAGAGGAAAATATTGTATTCTGTAGCAACAGCCCCCTTGCTATCAGTAAATTCAGTGGAAGACATGCTTCTGAAGGTGATGGTAGTAAAGTGGGATCTTCAGTGATGTTTCCTAATGTGCTACACTGGCAGGAAAAGAAACATCGATTTCATAGAATCATAGAGGTTTATCTCAAAGAACAGATTTGCTTCTGGTTAAGAACTTCATGGGAGTGGGTCTGAAATTTAAGAAACTTCAAAGTAACCTGCAATGCAGCATGGAAAGAATGTTAGACCTTATGAATTTTAATAAACCCCACAAGGACAAATCAACTCACTCATTCAATGACTTTTGTGCTCCAGTTAATGCTAAATTGCATGCAATATAGCACCTTAAATTGATGATTTTGAAGTTTACTTCTGGTTTTAACCAAAACCCCTTTGTTTCTCCCAGAAATGTCACAGAAACAAATGAAACATTTTATTCTAAATGAAAGATGTTTCATTTGACCAGACAGAAGTATTTTTTTCAACTTCTAATTTGGCAGAAAGCAGGAGAATCCTCAGTTTTATCCATATTTATTTGGTTTTGACTGTGGTTTGTTTGCATTTTCCTTCTTTGAACTCTTTCACAGATGACCTTCTGAAATGCATTTTAAGTCCAATTTGACAGTTAGGGACAGCATATAGCTCCAAAATCACTTATTCAGTCCTCATGGGATAGTATGTAGGACTATCCTCTCCCTGTTTTCACATGCAAAACCCTTTGGACCTCTCCACAGAGATGTTCACAGTGTGCAGTTAAAGAGGGGTGGTGCATAGATTTTGCCAATTTGCCTGCATATTTCAAACAGAACAATATTGTCTCTGGATTTTAGCCAGGGAAATAATTTAACTTCTCAGAGCAGACAATTTTTGTCTTTGGCACAGCTGATACTCCCTAAAGAAATAAAAAGATCAGCCTATGAGCTATTGACTTAGAAAAAAGACATTATTTTAACAAAGTGTGTTGCAGTAATGTTACTTTTAATGAGTTTAATCACGAAATTTTTCCAGTTCTAAGCTTATGCAAAAAATACTTAGGGCAGATTTATAACACCAAACATACTTCCGTATTTATGGAATACATATTTCCATAAATAATTGTCAGAACAATCTACCAATTGTTCATTGTTTGTTGCAGATATTCCCATATATTTATAAATTTTTTACTTCAATAGATTTTTAAGATTAAAGATTTTATAAAATTGATCACTAGTAAAGAAATATTCACAACTTGTTCTCCAGTTGGAGGTGTGACTTGTTTATAAAGTTTCAACCTTCATAAATTTTGAATTTATGGTAACTAATGAGCTGAATACCAAGATTAAAATAGTAGCAATGACAGTCACTTTCAGGATTCAGCATAGTTTATACACAGTTTTATTTTCCCCATGACTGCTTATTAAAGGAGTGGACAAGCACCCCTTTACCACCTGACCCTGCAGTACAGCACTTGGGTGACACAACATAGTCACAGTAGGTTGGACATCGAGGCCATGTGCAGGCTGTTCACACTAAACACACCTTGGAAATGTGTTGTTAAACTTAAAAAATGTTTCAGGTCATGGTTTTAGCCTGACCAGATGCCCAGGGAATTTGCAGGCATGGCTCAGGGGTCAGCACGGGCCATTGACAGGTCCAAATACACTGTGTGCAAGTACCCATGCTGCTGTCGGTGCCTGTGAGCTCAGAAGGTGCAGGTTTTTGGGGCCAGCTGGCCCCTGCCAGGGAACAATCCTCTGCATATTTAACTTACTAGCACAGCTGAAGCTTTAGAGGCAGCTAAACTAATTTTCATGTCCATCAACAGTGGATGAACAATTTTTGCAAAGATGAAGGAATGAGCCTGATCTTTACAGCTCAGCTGACTTCACACTTGTATTAATTTCCTCTTTCTTAAGTAATGGTTGCAGCATTTACTGATTTTAGATCCTTAGCAAAATAAAAGCAGGTAAAAAGATCAGTGCATCTTCTACAATTTTTTCTTTGAGATCCATAAAACTGTATCTTTGCACTGGTGCTGATTCTCATTTTTCAGATGCTGTCTCTCTATTGCAGCACTACCCCAAAAGACACAGCCACCACATAAATGATGCACAGGCCAGGCAGTGATACAGTACAGTGAGGAAAAGCAGATGTAGCAAGGAGGAGTTGGGGCAGGGAAAAGGAGGGAAGCAGGAAATGCATGAAAAGCATGGCATACAACATAGCAGAAATCAGCTACTTTGAAGTATTAGCTATGACAGGAATCACATGAAATGAGTACTGCATCATCTGCCACTTTTAACATATGTCCTCTGGGACTTCAGCTGGAGCACTGAATCAGCGTCATTCATACTGCAGTCAAACTCTTTCCCACAAAAACTTCCCTCCATGTTCCACTTGAGGGGAAACCCCAGAGAGCTGACAGGATAAAAGCTTCACAGCATCTTGGGGAACTTGTGGGCCAGAGCAAAAGGATCAGACTGGCTCTGGTGCCTCACGAAGCAGCTGTTGTTGACAGTAGAAGTCACGGGGTTGGTCAGTGGAACAACTGAGAAGTAAATCTCTGCAAATTTTATTCACCATCCCTTCTTTCCAGACTTCTCACTGGTTTTTTTCCTCCTAAGACGAGGCTGCTTTAACCCCTGGCTTCTCAGTAATACCCAGCTGAAAGTGGGGCACCTGGAACAGTCATGCTGTTCTTCCAATTGTATATGGCAGTCAAGTGTAGGCATCAGGAGCATGATTCATCAGACACATACTGCTGGACACATATATCTGAATTAGCTGTCTAGACTCTATTTATCATATAATATTTCTGTTTCTACAAAGTGACACACCTCATGCTAAAGTTGCTTTCTGAAATGGATGGTACACTAGAAAGTGCTTGTTTCCCTCCATTGATAGCAAAGAAAGTTCAGATGTGCTTCAGACATGGTCACAAGACTATAGACACATAAAGTTAATGAGGTGAAGCTCAGCTCTTTTTGCTATATATAATGAATAAAATAATCCAGAAATTAGACTATCACAATCCAAGATGCCTTGTAGCTGAATTAATAAAATCAGAGTTTCATTTAAAAAAACATTCAATTTTCCATAGCATGTTTCAGTTTCTATTTAATATGGAAAACACTGTTGAATGAAATGTTATTATTTGTAGTATTGCTCTTGAGTGTCCACTTGACAAATCAGGATGTACCACAACCAGAACATGAGATGTTATATAGACTTTAGGCACAGGATTAAAATTTGTCTGTTGCTAGAAGTAGGTGTCAGCTTGCTCATTTCTAGGAATCAGCTAAGCCTCCTTGCCAAGAAGAAAGCTTATAGTACCTGTAGCCTCTTGCTTCCTCACAGCTTTCTGGGAGCAGCCTTTCCTAGCTCCAGCCTGAGGCAAGAAGCAGTCATGAGCAGTGGTGTTCTGGGAGACTCACACCCTCGTGTTTTTTCTTCACCACGTTAAAAGTGTAAGCATGGCCATATGTGTCATTTCTGAGTTTCCTAGAGCAGAACAAATTTACAGTGACGTGTAAGGAAGGCTTCAGAACAAAGCCTTATTCCTGCACTTATCCACAGGTACAAACCACAAGATTTGACAGGGATGCAGAAATGCCCATCTGGATCACCCCAGTGGTCCCTGGAACCATTATTCTGACTTCAGCAGTGGCAGCATGATATATTCTGTGGGGCAAGCATGTGAATGTCACATAAAAGGGGGATTTCCTTGAACCATTTATATTTGTTTGGTCTGTGAGTGCCCCAGGAAATCTGAGACCCTTGTGCCTGCCCAGTGTGCCAGTGTCCTATTACAGGGACTACACAGATCAGTGTGCTGCATTGGAGGGCAGTTTGGCTGACTTGCTCAGCGACTTGTGCTGAGCAATCAGCACAATTTATCAGAGCTGAACACTTTATAAAAATTTAGGAATAGGAACCTCCTCCTGGATCTCCCCACTTTTATCAAGTATGACTGCTAGCACCCTTGAAGGATACACAGTAAATAGTTTATGGAATAATGCACTAAATAGTTTATGGAATAATGCACTATCAGTAAGCAGTCTAGTAATAGAAAACTGTGAAAATTAAGTTTAGAAGATTGCAGTAAATAGTAAAAAACCAAATTTAAAGCAATAGACAGACAAGCTGTAATCACCAATGAATGCTATTTTAAGATAATGGGTTCAGCACGCATAGAGTTTGTTTCTTCTCATCCAATAGGTATTCCTGTGGAGGGGGGGAGGCAGGTTCAGCCTTGTCAGCTGATCTCAGAAGTTATGATGGAGTCTTCCATAACTTCTTCCCATTCTTAACTTTCAAATTATTTCTTTAAATTTTGGGTGGACCTTAAGTGACTCCAGTCATGCATACTTTTGTTACTGATAGCTGTAAAATTCTCTTATTCTTTTGCTTTTCTCTTAAATCCCAGAATCACAGAATATTCTGAGTTGGAAGTGACCCAGACAGATCATCAAGGCCAGCTCTTACACATAACAGGGCTCAAACCCAGGGCCTTGGTGTTATTTGCACTATGCTCTATGGTCATGAAAATATTCAGCACGTGCCTAGTGAGGGGTGGTTGTACCTTGGAGGCAGGCACACCTGGGAGGTGTGTGTTAATATTACAATTAGGTTATAATGAGCCAAGTTCACCCAAGGGGAGGGATTTTGCCACAGTGGCTGGTTCAGCAGCAGTACATCTGCTCCCATCTCCCCTGGCTGGCAGGTGCTGTGCACTTCATTGGCTACATGATACCATCGAGCTCCCCTCCCTGCAAGGATTTCAACAGAGCCTGGCTGAGATGTCTCCACTATGCTCTACCCTCCATTTCATCCCTCTCAACAGGTGCTTAAGGTTGAGGTTGAATATGTGGGGAGTCACTGTGGAATAGGTTTCATGCGTGCCAAACCACATTCCATCCAGGAAGCAGCAATTGCATTTCACCCTATAACTTCAGGACTGCTACAACTTTCATTAGAATTCAAATACAACTTCCCAGATTTCTCTAATTTCAGCCCAGTCCTCTTCACACAGTGAGTTTACCATTTCCCACAGTCTATTGCCTCTCGTGCATCCTCAGAATGCAGTAATTTCATTCATAAGTTGAAATTTGCAATAGTGTGACCTCCTTACCTTTTCCACCAAGTCACGCAGGGATTTTATTTGAGTTCTTGCCTTTTTGAATTGAGGCAGTTTACAGGGCTTATAAGGCAATATTAGTAACAATATCAATATCAATACAATAATAACACTTCTGTATGAGTCCTGGCATACTGATATGGTATTTAAAGCACCACAATTGTCTGGATATAGTTCCCTTTACCTGACCTCCAGCCATTCACTGCAACCTTGAATACAGAGCATCTGACTCAGCTGCTCTCTTTCTACCCCAGTTAGAAACTGCCTGTCTGCTGATGGCCTTTTCTCTCTATTTCCTTAGACACCTGTCAGCACCTACAGCCCTCTTTCTAATATAGCATCCATTGGCTTATAATTAAACTTTGAAGAGTAAAATGATTTTAGTCTGACAGGTATCAGGAAGCCATATTCCTCAACAAACAGCATCCTTATTGCATTTTCAAGGATTCATATTGCTTTGCTTTTCTTGCTGGCCCTGTTACATCTTCTTTTTTGTTTAAATCTCTGTGCTGAAGCAAAATAACACCTTGTCAGTAATGGGGTTAAGCTATTAAAATATTACACACAATTGTCTTGGTTTTTGTAGGCTGCAAGTTTAATGATGTTCTACATCATGTCCCTCAGGTCTTGGATAGTAAAAGGATCTTGCTTACTGTGAGGATTTCAGATTTCACTAAAGAAAGAGGAAATATCTACTCCTCCCTTTTGCAAAGAAAACCTTGAAAACATTATTGCAGCAACAAAAAAAAATTAAAATCTGGAATAAATGTAATATAAAAGGTAGGTTCATGATTTTTATGATTATACATGACTTTGGTGAGGGCAGAGGGAAGGGACAGTCATTCATTATTTCTGAATGTTTGCAGGGTAATACTGATGGTGGAAATTTCATCTCTGCCACCAAAGACTTTAGAGCAGTAACAATAGCATTCTCTCCTGTGTTTGTGTAAATATGAGTAATCCTATGGTCTCATTTATTGTCTCTGCAGATTGAGACCTTGATCTTGAAAGCTACCCCTGGAAAGTGCTGCAGTGATATGCAGTAGTGATGTGCACAGGTAAGAAGCCCTGACTGTGCAAGATGACAGATCTTGCAGCTGAGAAAACTAAGTGCAAAAATTCAGAGACATTCAATTTATCTACATCAAATTTGCCTTTACAGAAACTGCAGTAAGTTCAAATCCTGCGCTACTAAAAAAGGAGATTGCATAATACAAAATTTCTGTTCTGTAATTGTCCTTTACTCCAAAAGTCAAAGGATGCACCTCCTCCCACACTCCACCCTGGCGACACATAAACACCAGCATGAAAGTAAAGAGAAGGATTTTAGTGGAAAATCTGAAAGGTTGACACCTTCCTTTTGATTCCATTAGGTGGAGCTCTCAGACAAGAAGAAATGAATGAAAAAAAACAACCCAGCAGAGGAACCCTTCGGAATTATTAGTACTGTACTATGCGGGTATTTTTCCCTGCTGAGAGCTCTCTTTTCTTGATAGAATTTATTTTTTATCCAACTAGAACTCTTATTACATGCTTTCAAAACTGCTATTATTCAGCAACCTACCTCTACAACTAGGTTTTAATTAGCTCAAGACATTACTGAGATCAAGTTGCAAACTTTGATCTGTAGCTGCAGGTCTCAACGTAAATAAACAGACTGACAAAGAAATAGCTATGGAACGGGGAAGAAGAGCAGATACAGAATTGAAGAGCAATTTATAAAAAGCAGAACATTCTAGCAAGTTATTGATCATTAATGACAGAAGTTCACTGACATTAATGGTGCAGGATTCAGCTGAAAATGTTGCCATGCAAATGGCAAGGGCATAAATCAAACAAAAATGGCAATGTGTTTGCTACATGATTTTCTGCCACTTTCTCATTCTAGTTTCTACTTTTGTTTTGATGTCACACTTAACATATACATTTTTGAATAGTTTTGGACAAGCTCTCCCAATTCCTACAGAAGGGGAAGGATGAAAACAATCCTGTTTAAAGCAGTGTATGAGCAAAGGACAGAATACTGGCTGCATATTTTCAAGACTACTGGCTTTTATACTACTTGCTTGTTGTGTGTGGTAAGTTAGAAATGCCAATACTTTTGCCAAATAAATTCTTGCTTTTGACAAAATTGGAAGAAAGTAAACAATATTATAAAGAATACTATCTGAATTAACAGAAATTAATTTGGACAGAGATTGTCCAGAGATATACGGAAGGAAAGAGTCCAAACTGTTTCCTATTAGATTCTACACCTTAGTTAAGAGAAATGATTAACTTAATTTAATCAATTTAACTGTAATCAAATCTTTCTAGTTTTATCTTTTCTGAAGGTAAACAGGACACATTTGTAACTGAACAATTTCATTTGGGCTAGTCTTTGTGCTAATTTAAAACTCAGCCTATCTCCTAAATTCATCCTTGATACAAAAATACAATCTTTTAATGACTTCTGAAGTATGATACTGGAAGGTGGTCGGTATTTTGTGTTTGAATATCATGTCTGGTTCCAGATTTTGCAGCACAATATTTTGAGGACACTTGAACAGTCCTGCAAGTCTATTCCATTTTCAGACTTTTTAAAACCTGTACTTTCTTGTACCAAAACCACCTTTTAGTACATTGTGCTAAAATAAAAAATATACAATGCCCATGAGACATGAGAACTTGCAACTTTGTTTCTGTGTTGAAATCAGTTGGCCTCAATATTTGGCAGGCTTTACTTTTACATATTACTCTAGATTTTTTTTCACTAACACAAAAAGAAATCTTCTTTCAGTATTACAGTCTGCTGCAATGTAGGAAGGGTGTCTTTCCCCAACACTGAAGCTTTATCCCTCACTTCCATATTCTGCTCTGCACAATTCCTCAGAGGAATGTTTTTTGACAAGGAGTATCTTTTAGGCTGTTAATTTTTCCCATGGGCATCTGCCACTGACACTAGAGAGGGGTCACAGGTCTGATCTGACCTTCCCTTCTTGGCACAGATGAGATGGAGCAGGATTGTTCTGGTCATACTGGGCAGAGAACACTGCTTCTGGTGCCTTCTAGCTTCCACAACTTGTTTCAAATGCAGGAGGCACAGAAAGCCAAAGCATCAGGAGCACATCTAATTTTGTCCTTGCCTGCCTTCAGGATGGCTTTAATGATTACAGCATGGGTAGGCAGTTTTCCAGTTCTTGTCTCTGAATTTATTTTCCTTTCTGAAGACAATACATATCTGTGCTTTGCTATGCTCCATTTTGGTCATATATGGCTACTCAGAGCCTCTACCACACTTATCCTGAGACCCTTACCTCTAATGGAGGGAATTATTATTATCCCTATCTTATGCCTTCAGGCTATTTGATTTCTTTAGCATTTTCTGTGGAGGCCAGGGCAGAGTAGGAAACTGAACCCAATTCCTGATGCATTCCAGCTCTGCCCATTGAACTACACTGCAAGATAAGGTGACGTTGCACAAAGAGGTGAGTGTAGGTCTGATTTAAAGTGTGGGAATGTAGGTTATGGCAGTCTTACCCCACTTGCCTAGATTCCAGAGAGAAGTAAGCAGGAGGAGGGCCAAGATGGTGCAGAACTGAACTATTTTGGTGCCCTACAGTGATCCTCTGATAAAGTCCTGTAGACAGAGAGCACAGCTGGTAAGATTCATCTGGCTAGGAGGAATGGCAGAACCAACACGCCCATTTTCCCAGTGTAAACCAAAATGCTCTTTCCAAATCTGAATTTTTTCAGCCAAGTGCCTGTTTTTAGGAGATGAATATTTTTCCTTGGAAATTTTTCCAGCAGAAAATTCTCAACAATCCACTATATGTCCTCTTAATTCCCTCCTGCTTTCCAGTGTCCATGTCCTTGAAGGGGAGAGAATGTTTGCTTTTCCATGATTCAGTATTTCCCTAAAGTACAGCACAGTTAAAAGACAGACAGGCAAACTTAACTGCCAGGATTTCCATAAAGCTCAATTAAAAGTGCCAAGCTATTGTGACTAGCTTTGTCAAAATCTGGGTGGTAAGTTCTGCTGTGCAGCAAATCGTGCTTCCTTCACAAATCACCGGTGAGGAATAGCAGGTTGCTGTTTCTCAGGAGGCTGCAGGCACATGAGCCTTCTGGATGGATCTCCTCAGCTTGTGTCTGACCCATGCACCCGAAGCTGAGCTGCCCCTTTGAAAAGGAGGGTCTGAGAAGACAGCCAGTGCACGTGCTCTGGGCTCGGAAGGGAGACAGGGTGATCCTGACAGGAAAACAACATTTACACAGCCAAAATCCTCATCTGTTACTGATCACGCTGCACTGTTATCTTTTTTTTCTTTGCCTGATAATCAGGCATGATGCTTTGAAGCGAGCATAAATCCACTTTTCTTGACTTCTTTGCCTATCTTTTTGGAAAAGTGCTCAGTGCTTGTACTGTGTATCCCAATACGGTTTCTTTTTGAATATCTGTTTCAGAAAACACACCCCTACTGCAGCACAGTGCAGCCTATAGCAATGAAGGGAAAAATAATAAAATCCTTAAAGACAAATCTGGCATTCTGAGTGCTATACTTGGGTCAAACTTGAATCTGAAAGGCTTCTTTGGACCACCCAAAAAATATTTTCTCCCAGTATCACAATAGGTTATTGGAATGTCAGAAATTTCTGCTAGTGTGAATAAGCTGAATTAGCTGAACTCATTATACTTCTTAAACCAAGTTTTTATTTGCTCTGAATAAATCCAGTCTCCTATTTAGTAGCAGTCTCCTCCTCCTCCTAAACTTCATTAAAGCCTCATCCTGTCAGTGGCTGGGCATCTGCTAGTAAACATAGGTGCTTTGAGAGGCTCCTGAGATCCGTGATAAACAAAGCTTCCCAGGCCGAGTTACATGTTTCACTCAGGACTGATCTGTTCAAAACCTGGTAATCCTGCACATTTGTTTAAACAAGTGGTTCTGTCATGACCAGCCCTGACCTACTTTTCCCAATGCCTTATTTGCTGCACACACGTTCCGGCTTTCCACTGACTATACTCCAAACACAGGCTGCCTTTTGCTATCCCTTAGAAAAATTGCTCAGAGCAAAGTGGGCCCTGATGAGGGGACACTAACACCACTCTGCTACACAGAGAAGAAAGTGCAACACATTGCCAGCACCTATCAAGCCAGAGGTATTAACCTGCTCCTCAAGCAAGCTTGGGATTCATTTCTCTTAGCTGGCCAGTTTGACTTATGGCACGGAAACAGAGGAGCAAGTTGAACATAAACATGTGACTCCTGCAAAAAGAAAAATCTATAGAAGAAAATACAAATGCCATTAAAGGATAACAGCATTTAACAGTGACCACGTCTAACCTCTCCTTACTACTATCAAGAGATGGATAGAAGACAAAACCAGTTCACTCCCTGCAGAATACATCTTTCAAGCACACCCAGGATAGAGCCTTTTTGTTAGGCATATTGATCTCTTTCACACTGCACATGGGCTATCATTTTTTTTTCAGGACATCTTTCCACTCTTTAAATGACAGCTTGATTGTCGGAGCCAATCTCCATCACAGCAAAACTGTGTATCTAGTGGTGGAATGGAGCTGTAGTCCCAAAGTACAGCTCTGTGGTCACTGGCTAGAGAAAATGATTTAAAGTTAAAAGGATTCTGTTTTGATGTTCAATATCCAAATCTTTAACTGATTAAGGATTCTCTAAAGGGGCATGCAAAAACAAATGAAAGCTTCTCCACCAGCTCTTCTGCCACTGAACTCAATATGATGTCAGGCAACTCCTAGATGTTTTCTAAATTGTTCACCTTGGGCTTGGTTTTCAGTAGATATTTTTCATTCCAAATGTATGATATAAAAACTCGATAGATTTTATTTAAGTGCAAATAAATCTATAACCTAAGGTATTTGTAAAATGTTCATGTAGGAGTGTGCAGGATGAGCTAAGGGGAAGGAAAGGGAAAGGGAAAGGGAAAGGGAAAGGGAAAGGGAAAGGGAAAGGGAAAGGGAAAGGGAAAGGGAAAGGGAAAGGGAAAGGGTCTAATTAATTTGTATACTTCTTTCTCCCTGCACTAACTTAAAAAAAGACCGATTAGCATATTTAAAGAGTCAAACAAAAAAAAAAATATATAGACTTCTCCACCATTGTACCAGGTAGGAAGGAGAAGGCATTAAAATTTCATCAGATTTCTCTTTTGAAATCTGATGGAAACACAGCTGAGCCATATTAGCTATCTGTTAAGATGAACATGTACCTAACATAAGCTCTCTTCTGCCCTCTAATCCAAAAGACATGTATCGAAAGTATCCATAGACAATTAGGCCAGAGATAACTCCTTTGAACCTCCTTTTTCTTAACTTGCTTGCTGAGTTTATTCCAGGTTTTCAAATTCCTGTGGATAAAATTGAAGAACAAAAGTGCATCTGGGGTTTTTGCAAGTGGCAATTTTAGGAGTACCTTCATTCTCTAAACAGCTTGACTCTTCTCGTCAGGGATGTGTATCTGTCAAATCACATGTTCCTCTCCCTAAGACCCAGTAACAGTTGGCTGATATCTGAAAAAGGATGATATTCAAGAACGTGCAGTATTTCACAGTTACATTCACAACAATACAGCAATGCAATCACATCCACTTTCTATTCCTCCTGGACAGGAGAATTAAGTAAATCACCCAAACCTGGTTAGCAAAGCAATGTCACAGGCAGGAGTACAGCAGAGCTTTCCCAAGTCCCAACCCCACTGTAAACCCACAGGGACATATAACTTGCTCTCGTGGTATCTTAGAAACCCCAAGTCACTCTAGCAGACAATGATCTCAAGAATAAATCCAGCTGGCATCAAACACAGCCTCAGCTAGGTACAGGATGAAATTCAACCTGGGGAATACAATGAACATGGTCCCTATGGCCAGGACATGCCAGTTTCTGCAACATTACACAAACCATCTTCCCTCTTTTTCTTGGATGAGGTGTCAGGTTTGGATCAGGAGCAGCACAAGGGCAGGCCCAGCAGTGTGTGAGGCAATAGCACAAAGTCTACCCCAAATGTAATTGCCTGTGCCATAAGCCAGATGCCCACAGAGGCCCAGAGGGCCTCTAAGTAAACCTCTAAGCTGTTACCTCCCCTGAAAACACAGGAGGGCTTCTATCTGTAGCTTCAGGAGAGTCTGGGAAAATAGACCTACCTGATTTTCTGCCCCAATTTGAAGCTTTGATTTGATAAAGATTCAATTCTTACAGGCTAGAGTAATTTTAGTTACTTTTTCTTGCCTTTCTTTTCCCAAACACTCTAACCTGTAAGTGGAGCTCCAGTACCCCAGGAGGGTATTACTGATGTGATGCATCCTGACAATATGTAACTCCTGTCTCCATCCTGCATTTCTACTCTCAAGTATTCTGTAAAGAACATTTTTTTCAAAGCTGTATTGTGCCTAAAACTCAGTTAATCTGTTCTTTGCTCTGGCCAATAGGAGCTTTTTCTTCTCCCCTTAAATGACCATTATGTTATACCTCTCCTTGCCATGAATTTCTCCAAAATGTAAAGTCTTACACCCCCTTACATTAAACTACATCTTCTGAATATTGCATATGGATTATGAACTCCTATGGTTTTTCTCATTACTTGGCTCATCCAATTAGCTTCCCAAAGGGAGGTCCATTAATTAGCCTATGTGATAACTCAGATCTTGTTTTCTGGCTCACTCTTTTGAGAGGAAGATATGTTCTGTTTGTTTGATTGCTCTTCACGCTGCGTGTTCATGTCTACCCAGGCTTTTATGTTGTGTCCATCATCATGAAATGTGAGATGGTTGATAATTCTCTCCTGATTTACAGGACAGATACTGTCTCGGCAACAGTGCATTTTGGCCCAAAAAGGGGTACTTGAAGCCTGACATGTAATCTATGGATTTGTCCAATCTAATTACTGCCACTTCCATCAGTGTTTTATGACATAGACATGCATCCACTCAGAAAAATCACTAAAGCTACAGAGGTAGGTGCCAGGCAGTCATTCCATCACTTTTGGCTTGGAAATTATTTGAAAGATGCTATAGAGTTGGAGGGCTCTGATAAGCACCATCAGTCCCTTAAAAATGTGTTTTCCATCGTTTCTGCTCACATTCAAGTATTGTTTTAGTAGATTAGACTCAATTTTTCACTAATTAACTATACTTTCTTGTAATTAGGTAAAATGCTGGTTTTGTTGAAGTCAGTGAGTAATAAAACTTCTGCAGCAAAAAATTACTGAATATATAATTTTTTAAGATAATAGACTGAGAGTTGGGGGTAAATTAACATGCATGGAGCACTGTGCAGCAATCCCAGACAAACTGCTGCACTCGAGCTTGTTTGTTCACAATTGCCTTTAGTGTTTCTAACATGTGTGACTCTCTTCAATGCAGACACATTCCAGGAACAGCTGGCCATGTGCACTCACTGGGCATCTCAGACATGTTTCTGACACTCATTCTCCAAGGAATTGTTCTGTAAATCTGAAAAACATCCTAATAAACCAGAAAATGTCTTCTTGTATTTTTCTTGGATTTAAAACTCCCATGAAGCCATTAGAAACTGGGCATGCAATGAGAGAACAGATTTAGAAATTATCAGTCTGTGTTTGACTATCTGCACCAGAATTGCCTCTAGCTAACACCAGTGTAAATCACAAGCCTTTCACTGACACCCCTGAAATTATATGCAAAAGCAACTGCCCTCTAAAAATAAAGGTATTAGGCTGGTTAGATGTTTTCATTGATAAAGGAATTTTTAAAAAGTGATTTATTTCATCCTCAACTCATCAGTATCCTGCCCAGTTTGCTGCTGTCCTTACTGAAAGAGGGAAACGCGTTGGTTTTGCATTGCTGCCAATTTTGGGGTTATGGTGAAAGAATATTTACAGTTACAACTTCTCTGAGCAGAAATCTCTGTCTGCACAAGCCTTATCCACCAGCACACATCACTGGCTGTCTCCTTGTCAAACACAGCAGCCAAGTCTCAGGGATCCAATGGCTTCGGATCCCCTCCCAAGCCAGGGATGCACCATGAATTCTCAGGATTTGCTCCCATTAGTGGAATCCAGGATGACATAGACTGTCCAAGGCTGGGGAATTTAAAACTGGCCCTGTCTTTCCAATAGATTTTAGCAGGTCTGAATAAACATCCTGGCAGGAGGACTGGAAAGCCAACTGGAGCAAGGATAACTTCATTTTGGCTAAGATTGCTGGTGAAATTAAGGAGAAACAGCCCGGGCTCCTTGCGCCATCTACGTCGCACAAGCATCCCTCACATTAGCATGGGATTTAATTTGGGCATTTAAAGCTGCCTGCATTATGTTGTGACTCTGGGTCTTTTTACCTGTCTTTTCTGCATGCTCTTCCTTGCAAATGTATATTTGATGCGGCACATTTTCAAAGGGAATCAAGAAAGAGAAAACTAAAAGCTACATGCATTAGTATTCCTGTTTAATTTAATATCAGCTTACTAGGTGGAAATTAAAATGATTTTTCTGTCACTGTTATCTCTCTCTTCACTTGGCAAAGATTGATTTCCTTCTTCCCTGCTGCTTACTAATAAGACATCTGAAAACTAAGATGGTTTTTATGTTTACTTCCTTGTTTAAATCAGCTTTCTTAACTAAGGACAGCTTTGGCAATATATCTGTTGCTTAACTTGTGATTTTGTGTTGGCTCAGGCTCCACCAGTGACAGAACATCAAACTCAGAGAGACTATATATTTTTAATTACTCAGGAATGCCCTCATGCATAAGTACATGCAAATTAAACAAACGGATTTCAAAACCGGTTCAGAACAGATTGCACATTACACAATCACATTTTGGTCTCAGAAATGATGGTGCATTATTTTGCTTCTCCTGCTGACAAGTGCGGAGGTTATCAGCCATGCCTTGCCATTCCCCCTGCTGTGCCTGGCACTGCCAGGTTTGGTACCACTTTATTGAGAGCTGCCAAGCCAAGGAAAGCTGATGGCAATGCACAAGCCATTGAGTGTGAGCTGAACAACCATTCTATGTGCAATGACACCTTCCTACAAAGGAAATACTAATGTCCAGCAAGTGGATTAGAAAACATTTGTCTCAAAGAAGAAGACATGAACACCCAGCCATTTGCCTCCAGAACCTAGCACTCCTTTGAATTAGAAACAATAAACTAATGAGCACAGTTGCTATTTGGAGTCCAAGCTGCGTTGTATGAACTTGGTACTTGCACCCCAGCAGCAAGATAGCTCTAAACAAGATGCAATCATTTCAAAAGACAAGAAAGGTTCAGTGAAAATTTTGCAGGGCAAGGTAGTCATACCAAAGGAAAAAGGTGGGAAAAATGGCCATCTGCATACTGCAGATGAGGAACTAAAGCATTAGAGACAGAGGTGGTGTGGTGCTAACCATTCCTTCTGCACAAAAAAGCTGAGCTTTTTCGAAAAGCTGTGTAATGTGTCCTGCAACACTTTCTCTTGAGATATTATCTCATACCCTTTAGACATTTCACTGCATTGGAGGCCTTCTTATTTAAGGACCTAATATTTGTCTTTCCAAATATTTCCTAATATTTTTCTTTCCACTCCATCCTAAATCCCCATGCTTGGCATTAATAACAAGTAAATTTTCCCTAGAGTATTTGTGCCTGGAATACTTATATAGCAGTATCTTACCTTTTCCCCCTCAAATTTGATTATCCTTCATTTATCCACTTTTTGTATATTGAAGTTTAAGTCATTCTTTCTCCCTGTTGATAAAGTTGCTCTTGTCCTTCTTGGGGGATGATGTCTCAAGGTTTCTTTCAGCCCTTTCTTACACGGTTCAATGATGTTCTTCTGCGTTTCTGTATTTTTGATACAACTGCACTCAGAACTGAAATCCAGCAAGAATCTTCTGTGAAGATGCACCTGGTCAGTCCCCACTGGAGATCAAAGGTGGCAGCTCCTTGCATCATACCAGAAGCAGCTCACACCACAGGAGCAGCCTGTGTCCCACCCAGGGTGTCCTCAGCAGCCACCTGAGGGAAGGGTGCCTGCATCTCTGGTTGCCTCTCAGCTCAGGGCTAATCCTGGGGCACCTGGCTCCTCGCCTGGAAGCCTGCTCCTGATCAGCTGTGCCGGGCGGGCAGGCAGGTGTCTGGACACACTTCAGGTGCTGGGTGCCAAGGTTGGTGTGCACGTGATGTGCTGCTACACGAGCACTTCTGGCGCTGCAGAATTCAGGGGTGAGTTGAAAGCTATACCAGACCTGCTGCTGGGGGTGAATATACAAGCGATGCTCTTTCATACAATTTCCATCTTCCTGTCCTATTTTCGTGCTATCTGTCCTGGTGCACCTTTGGTGCGTATGCCAAAGGCCACAGAACCGCAGAGGGAAACTTGGCAGGCTGTGACCCATGCCGACCTGCCTGAATTAAAAAAAAAACCTTTATTTTTTTCGGAGGTGGGGAGGAGTGACCTTTCTGCTTAGAAAACGAAGACAAGCCTCAGCCGTCCTCCCCGCCGCCGGCCCCCGCTCCAGGTCGGTCTCTGATGGAGAATATGGGGGATGAAGATGCCAAGAGCAGGCGGAGGGGATGGACAGGGAGAGGAAATCCCGTTCCCTCGCACCCCGTTACAGCGGGAACCACAGCACAGACCCGGCCGCCTGGGCTCCCCCGCGACGCGGTGGCCGCGGGAGGCGGGGGGACCGCAGGAGGCGGCGGAGAAGGAGGAGGAGGAGGAGGGAGGAGGGGGCGAGCGGCGGGGAGGGGAGGGAACACCTCGGCTGGGCGGAACACGCCGGCCGGCGCGTCCCAGGCTGCCGCGGCCGGGCTGCCCGCGCTGCCCGCGGCTCCCTCTGCCCCCGCACGCTCCCTCTGGGGCCGGGGGCGGCGGCGCCCGCCGCGTCCCGCCCGCAACTTTCCCTCCCCCGTGGATGGCTTTCGTCGGAGACCTGCAGGGCAACCGGGCGCTTGACACCTGTCCCCCATGGGCCGCCCCCGCGCCTAAGTTTGCCGGCGCCCGGCCGCACTCCGCCGCCGCCGCAGGGCGGGCTTGAAGCCGCGGCGGGGCCGCGGAGCCCATGGCCGGGCGCCCCGCCGCGCCGAGCTGTCCGTGCGCGCCGCCCCGTCCCGCCCGCCCGGGAGCCGCCGCGCCCGCCCGAGCGCCGCAGCGGGGGCGCTGAGCGAGGCAGCCCCCGGCACTCCGCCACCGGCTCGGCGCCAGCCGCCGGTGCCCGCCGGGTCGCTGGCGGCGGCGGCGGCGGGGGTGGCGGCGGGGCCGCGGGATCCGTCCGCGCTCGCTGCCCCCGTGTAGTTCTCGAGTCGCCTGTCCTCGGCGGCGGTCCGCGGGTGACATGCAGTCCCTCATCTCTCCGGTGACCAAGGCTATCCTGGTGGCTTTGTTCATCTTCGCCATCCTGCTGATCCTCTACGTGATTCTGTGGTACATCTGCCGCGATGTGGATTGCGACCATGGGATCTGAGCGGCGCCGCGGGGCCAGGGCTTAGGAGCCGGGATTCACCCCGCGGGGCCGGGAGCGGCAGCGGGAGCCCCTCCGGGCGGCAGCCGCCGCCACCGCGGCCGAGCAGGGGAAGAGAAGGGGAAGGAAAGAAAAGAAGAAAAACAAAAAAAGAAAGCGAGCGAAGGACCCGAGCCGAAAGAGCCCGGAGGACAGCTGCGATCAAGAAACCAACCTGAGCTTGACCTTCAGAGACCAGGGTGACCCGGTGAGTCTCCGCTCTCCGCGGTGCGGGGGATGCGCGGGTGCGGCGGGGCTGCCTCCCTCTCTTCCCTCCCGCTCCGCTCCCGCTCCGCTCCCCTCCCCTCACACACACACAAACACACTCGCGCACACACGCACATGGATGTGGCACAGGCGCCCCATACACACGCCGCTTACACACACGCCCGTGGATGTGCGTGCCTGAGCGCCCGCTGCACGCAGGCATGCGTGTCCCTTGGGGACAAGCAGGACCCGTCCTGCTGGCCGGGGTAAATTGTGCCTGCCCCCGTGTCCGTGTCCCCCCGCTTTACATTTTTCGAGGTGACAAGGCGCCAAAGGCAGCGCGCCCACGGGAGCGGCGGGGCGCGGGCGCGGGTGCCGGAGCGCGGCCGCCGCGCTGCCTTTGCGGCCCCACATTGGTATGCAGGCAGTGGCTGCGCCGCCAGGCAGACCTAAAAGGTGAGCCCAGGGGATGGGGAAAGTCAATGCTTCATCAGTCCGGGGGCAAATCGGGAAGTTACAGAAAATGAGGGGAAGATGTCAGGTATCCGGCTAGTGCCATGCACGCAGACTTCGGGGAGGGGATGTGAAGCAGGATGAGTTTCTCCTTTCTAGGGCCAGGTTGATGGAAAGAAGTGGGGGAGATGACAGAAAAATGTGCATGGGAAGTTCTGGATGGTAGCGCTCCGTGTCTGGTCTCACTGACACTGCATTTCCTACGTGCTACTCTCTGTAAAAGGGTTAACACTCAACGGCTTACCACAAGCTCAGCAATTTCAGAAAATGTTGATCAAAAGTACACAACTGGTGAACATGTACATGCTGACTTGCTGGGACACAAGAGGGGATGTATCCTGCCCAGCCTTTTTCCCACCTGAGAGAATTTGTTGTTGGCGATTTCTGCTCTTACTGTTTGGTTGTGTTGAATACCCTGTGCTGAAGGGGAGAGACAGCAACACATTGTGTTTGAAGTGGAAAAGACCTGCTGAAAGAAAAATGGTCCCAGACACTTGGGCTGTAACTGTTTCTGTCCTTGACAGACAAGCTGTCAGGAACAGGAGCAAGCTCCAGCTGCGTGCGTTATCCCTGGCGGGATGTGTTCGGGTGCCGCAGGGTGTGGGTGCGTGTACACAGTGGGGAGGAAGAGAAACATCAAATTCGTGTTTCAAGTGGGGGAACAGGAACCCAGCCAACTGTAAAGTGTAATCGTGTGATTCGGGGTGATTTGACATTGAGTATTGGTGACTGAAAGCTCACCTTTGCAACAAGGGTCTGTACGTGGAGGAAACTGTTCGGAGGGCGATTCTCTTGCCATTTTGGTTTGTGCTTCTGTTCCGACTGTATTTTGAAGGGTTTTTGACCTGACTAGTTGATCAAACATGACATTACTGTTAACACACGCTACTAATGTGATTATAACGGCAGTGACATCAATGTTTCCTTGCCCTGCAACTACAGAGCAATGCATTTGTTTACTTCCCCCATGCCCGCTCTGAAATGTCTGTTACTCAACAGCTCTGAACAGCAAGGGAAGAGGGAGGAGGAGGGGGAAACTTACAGACATTTAAAAATGGCTATAGCTCTGTTTCCCTTATCCGTGTAATGATGTGGAAATAAAACAACCTCCAAGTCCTCTTCATCTTTTTTTTTTCTTCCTCCAGTCAGTACACTTTTTTTACCAAAGTGGCAAAAATCTCTTCACACTTTGACATGTCAGGTTGTGTCACATGTTCCCTTCTGAATAAACAGCAGTGCACACCTTCTGCCCCTCTCCCAGCTGGCAGGAGCTAGCGGGTGAGGCAGTTATAGAGGCTTTGCCTTTTAGTGTTAATTATTTCACAGTAAACCAAACTGTTATTTATAGAACTGGATGAAGTGTGGCAAATTAATGTGGTTTTCAGAAATCTTTAAATATCAAGAGATATGTGTGCGGGTGATTAAATATCTGAAGTGTTGATGTGACCAAACATATTTTGTACTACCCATCATAACTGACATTAATCAACTTAATAATTGTAGAAACCATGAAACAGTCCCTTCAGTTATTGTCTGATCATTAGCATTCCCAGCTGGCTCATTATTCTTTTAAGCATATTGTTTTTAGGAGACAAGATGTAGAATTTTTTTTAATGCCTGATTTTATTCTAAATAAGGTGACTATATATGTATTTTTATATAAATATGCATATAAGGTTTGCATACAATCAAATGGGAATTTTTCAGCCTGACATAACTTAAAAATAAGCAGAACAATGATTAGCAGTATTGAATTTGATTTGTAGTTGTAGTCACAGATGTGTTGGCTTTAGTTCAATACTCTGTGTGTTCATTATTGTGTACTAGCAAATGTAAAACCCTAAAGATCTGAAACACACCTTTTCCTTTTGCTGCAATGCCTCATAGAAGGGAATGATATCCTGGCCTTGCTCAGCTGTGTGTGGAATTTTGCAGTTGGTTTTGACGGAGTCAGAAATATATTGTCAGATTAGCATGTGAATTTGTAACAGCATGATGTTACTAAAGTTGAGAGAGATATTAAAACAGTAAAAAGCGTAGAATTGATTCCCGTGGAATACGTAGAGACCTTATTTTTGTAATTATTTACTTGTTTGCTCAGAAGTTGGGTGATGATTTTATTTCTTTCGTGTTTGTGCTCGTGCCTCAACTCAACAATTTTCACCATCTTGCTCTCTTTTAATGTATGAGAGTGTTTCGAAGGTGAACTCTGAAATATCCCATGACTGAGATGCAGTGCATCAGGTAGATGTAGATCACCTGTAAGTTTTTATGCAATAAGACAGGTTGTAACATCATTAGTAGCGCTTGTGTTTAAAGCAAAGACAACTTGTTATTGTGTTTCTACTTAAGCCAAGAGAATTTTTTTACCCTGTTACAAAAATTAGTAATTTCATGGTCTGAAAGTATGTTTTTAGCCCAAAAGTTATTTAATAGGCTGTTCAAAAACTGTGTTAAATGATATTTCAAATCTTTGCCTTTTTTTTTTTTGCGTGGAAAAAGACTGTGAAGTTACCACTGCTTCATCAGCAGAAGTGTAATGAATTTTATGGATTAATTCCTACTGCAAGGTGGCGTGCTATGTCATGGTCCTAGGAGTCTTGTCACATCAGACTTAAACATGCAGTATGTTTCTGGATAAGTCATTCTTTACTCAATTCCTAGTCAGGCAAATTCCCTGCAGATTTATTAAATATTTCCTGTACGTGGCATGTAAGAAGAGTAACTGGGCAATAAAAATCACAGATTTGCTTCTTTTCTATTTTCTTCCCTATAAGATGGGTTAATAAGAACCAGTGTCTTCATGGTGTGCCCTCTGTGCATCTTACACCATTTCCCTAAAACAGGCTTAAAATGAGCATTGAAGATGATTCCAGCACAGGAGGATCTCTGCAGAGATGAAAGGTTAGCTGAGGTCCAGGGATGGACAGTGCTGCATCCTCGCGATGTCCTTGTGTCAAACGAGTGCTCAGCTGTACTTTTTCCCTCCAGGTGAGTGTAAAGCAGAGAGCCTTCAAGCTGCTGTAAGGCAGGACATGCAGATCTGCCCTGTGCAGCTCCAGCCCAATTGGTTGGAGGGCCCAGTCTAGGACACATTTTCTGCTGTCTGTTTCCATGCAAGGTGATAATTTTGTAGTTGTTCCTCGCAGTCTTAAAATCTGTGAGCCTTAGATTATTGGTAATGTGACAAGCACTTGGCCCAGTTTGTGTGTTTATAAACAGCTTGGAGGTGGGATGTTTGGGATTAATTGTACAATTGATGCCATGATTCTAACACTTGAAACTGGCAGGGCCCTTTAAATGACAAATTTGGGGGCAGTATTAGGGAATACAGTGTCACTGTAACAAGTGGATTAAACCTGCAGTGTGAGCAGGCAGTATCTTGCTTCTTGCTTGGCTAGAATAAAGTCTTGCATTGGTGATGTTCATACAAACTCTGTGTGTGAGGAGTTATTGGAAAGGTGGTCTCAGGGAGTCATGAAAAGCAGGCATGTTTGCTCCTCGCCTGAAGATCCATCTCCCTCCCTGCTGCATGGCACGTCAGGGCTGCAATTGGGCATCCAAACCTACAAGAAAGTTCCACTGCTGTTTCTCAATGGATGACTTTTCCCCCAGTTTTTCTTTGATGTATGAGTGTTTTCTCCTTTCCCCTCTAAGCATTAATCCTCTGAGCTGTGACTTTGTGCGTAATGCGGTTTGTAGACAAACTGCACGGATTGATTTTCCTGAAGTGGGCTGACCAAATGATGAGTGTATTGGAAAGCAGCACACACTTGCTTATTTGTTGTTCTACATTAAGCTATTTTTTTAAATGAAATATCCTAATATCTAATAAAATACCTTAAAAAAATTACTGGTTACTTCTAATATGCATTGCTGGTATGGTACATGTGGTTGCATAGCAGCATCTGCTCTTCTTAGAGGCATTCTGATAACTTTTAAAATTTTACCCAAGTGAGAAAATGCGAGCTTTAGCTTAGAGAGGCTCATAACAGTCTCTGCTGTTGAGAATTGCATTCTTATTTTGAATGTTTTGATATATTACTTTGGAATACTAAAGATATTTACTGGTGTTTTCACAAGTCATTAAATCATACATAAAGGATGCCAATAAGGTGACATTCAGACATTCTATATTTCATTGTAGAGCATAATTTGAATGTGGATTACAGTTGAGAAAAAAATGTGGAAAAAATTGCTTGTGACTGATGAAGAAAGACAAAGGTTTGGGAAAAGAAAGAAGTGTGTTATATCAAAACAGTAGAAGAGAGACTCCAGTGTGTTCAAATTTTAAGAAGTGGCACTAATGTGAAGGAAAATGAGAAGCTTAGAGCACAAAAATTGTCAGTTTCCTGTACAGAAACCGTATGTACATATAAATATACATGCATACATATGCCTGTATATACATTTGCACAATCTGTGTGATCAAATTAGAAATTTGCAGTTCTAGAGCAAGCTGAGAATCTTTACATGAATGTTTTTTTTTCCTTTTTCCTTGAAACTTGACTCTATTAATGCCCAGTTGGAATTTACTTGAAAACCAGATAGTGTTGCAGGTGCTTTCTTGAGCACTCAATGTTCAAAGATGAGTGATGTTGAATATTGGGGTTATAAATGAATCATTCTATAAAGAAAATGCTACTGCTCCATTCACTTTGGAAAAAAAACTCTGGCTATGTGGGCTGGAAGAAATACATTAATAAAGATAGATTTTATGTCTTGTGTTTTCCATTGACCTCAAAGAGACAAAGTCGCTACTCAACAGGGAAAAATCCTATTAGGTAATGAACCTATTATGACCAAGAAATGTATGTGAGAAAAGAACATCTCAGAGAAAAGATAGCAGAACTCTAATATTTTGGCTCAAACCAGTAGCCAACATCTTCTTGCAAAAGTACAAATGTACAACTCTTTGATGTAATAAAACTTCTGTATTTATGTTTTTAAGTGCAAACAATGAAAGAATCCTCCTGAAGTTATGAATGTTAAAACTTATTCACAGTGAAACCTGCTGCAAGATTATGATGCTTTTTAGGTATAATGATATTTTATGTAACACCTGAGTAAGAAAATGTTTTGGTTTGCATGAAATACAGCAATGTATTACCAAGGGCTAGGGGGAAAAAGTGCTTTTTGTATGAATAGCCTCTTCTGTATTTATTGCGTATTGGGGTAAAGCTGAACTCATGGAGAAATTTTTATTTGCTATTCAGTATCCATTTCAGTGGTGAGTTGTGACTGCTGTGAACCCTATTAAATGGATACCCAGCAAAGTCATCGTGCTACCTACAGCAAACATTAAACAAGGTCTTCATTAAGTTGTGGTCTTCATGGACACGGTATGTGACAGAGTTAGGTAACCTGCAGTGCAGGTTTCTTATATAGCTCTTATGATTAATGCACTCCTATCATACTATCTACTATGAACATACTATCAGCACCTCCCTTGTGAGATATGTGTATATAAATGGACTTAAAAACGAGTTTGCCACTAATCTCCATTCTAATGACTTGTTTTTATTTCCTACTGCAACGCCATTCTGGCAGGCCTGAGAGGTATGATAACTGAGTGGGAGTTTAATGAAGCCTTGGTATCAGTGAAGATAAAAGGGAGCCGCTGAGCACACAGAAGGACACCAGTATTTGTTTCTAGTGACTGATAGAGCATAATTCAGCTTGGCTGCAGTGACCATGAAACAGTGAAGTTTAAGATCCTTGGGTCAGTGAAGAGGGAGCACAGCAAGCTCTCTGCCCTGCTTGTCAGGAGAGCTGACCTTGGCCTCCTCAGGGATCTGCTGGGTAGAGTCCTGTGGGACAAAGCCCTGGGGGAAGAGGAGACCAAGAAAACTGGTTGATACTCAAGGATTGCCTCTTCCAAGGCCAGGAACAATGTATCCCAAAAAAGAAGTCAGGCAAAAATGCCACGTGGCATTTTTGTGCATGAACAAGGAGCCCCTGGACAAACTCAGACACCAAAAGGAAGCCTACAGAGGATGGAAGCAAGGATAGACATCTTGAGAGGAATACAGTGAGATTGCCCAAGCAGCTGGGGATAGGGTTAGGTAAGAATTAAATGAGAATTAAATCTGGATGGTGACAACAAGGACAACAAAAAAACCCTTCTACATACCTGGGTTATAAAAGCAAGACTAAGGAAAATGTGGCTCCTCTTCAGAAGATGGTTTCCCAGGACATGGGAAAACTGAGGAACACTAACTTTTTTGTTTGGTACATAAGTTGGCAATGTGCTCATGTCCTTGCTTCCTCTGGGGGCTTCCTTTTTGTGTTTGAGTTTGTTCAGAAGCTCCTTCCACTAGACCAGATTACACAAAACCCCATCCAGCCTCACCTTGAATGCTTCAAGGGATGGGGTATCCACAGTTTCTCTGGACAAGCAGTTGCAGTCTTTTCCCCATCTTCACTGTAAATAATTTATTCCTAAAATCTAATCTAAACCTTTCTAAATCTAAACCTCTTTCAGTTTGAAGCCTTTTCCTATCACTGCATGCCCTTGTAAAAAGTCCTTCTCCAGCTTTCTTGTAGCCCCCTTTAGGTACTGGAAAACTGCTCTAAACTCTCCCCAGAACCTTCTCTTCTCCAGGCTGAAAAGCCCATCTCTCAGTCTGTTACAGCAGAGGTGCTGTGCTCCCTGTTCCCTGTGTCCCCTCCTCTGGACCTGCTCCACCAGGTCCATGTCTTCTCTGCACTGAAGTCTCCAGAGCTGGAGTTCAGTCGTCTTTGTCCTTGGGGGTTTTTAAGACCTCTTGAGCAACATGGTCTGACCTCAAAGCTGGCCCTACTTTCTGAGACCTTCTGAGGTACCTTCCAGCTTGAACTATCCTAGGATTGTATGATCCTTTCAAGCATGTATTCTTGAGAGTCTTCTATGGGAATGAGCACTGGCTGGCCTGTTGTTATGCACGCTTTCCTTAACTCTTAATATGTGCTAGACAGGTAAACCAAAAGGATAGAGGCACAGAACGTGGGAATCTGTCCCCAGTAATCCTAATCATCCTTACATTTTACATCTACACTTCCTATCCTGTACAATACTCCCGGATATGGTGAGGTGTGGAGCTGAAGTGGAACCTGGCAGTGCCCCACTAGAGCAGGATGATCACTGTGCTCATGTGTGGAGGGTGAAGCCTTCACACATCACAGTGGCCTGAAGGTTGAAGACAAAAATTGCAATATACTTATAGCCTGCTTAATTCTTACACCTCTGTGGGGACTCCAGCACATTTCTAGGAGCTAGAAATTAATTCAGTTACATCTCTCTGACTATAGTATAATCATGCTGGTCATACCCTTGTGTAGTGTCATTTTTTCTGTAATCTGGTCCATTTTTTATCTTTATGTTTATCTTCAGCTATACAAAGCCTGTCACATTAGTTGTCAGGGCCATACAGGTAGTTGGTGCTGTAGGATTTTCAGATACTGCCTGGCTTAAATGTGAACTGTGGCTTTGAAGAAAAAAGCAATCTCATGGGAATGGCATGCTTCGGCACCAAACCTGTCATCTCATACCTAGGCTACTCACAGCTGATATTTAGGAGGAAAGCAGATTACTAACTAGAGAAAAAGGTACTTAATGCAAAAGGCCATAGTACCTTTCCTTCCCAGGCAGAAAAAGCCTTTTCCTCAGTGCTCGGAGCTGTGCTGCAGTACCTGCCTGCCTGTCTGGACGGTGGGCTGACTCAGGGAAGCTGCACAAGGTGATAGTGGGTCCCCGTTATTCTGATATTTCATCATACACCCAAGAGTACTCCAAATTTACAAGATGGAGCTATCAAGAGTAATTATTTTCAGTGCAAATCCAAGATAAATGAGAGCTGCAGTGCATCTGTTGTCAGGGGTTTAAACAGTGATTCTCTCGTGTTAGTATACAGACTCGCTGCCACCCCCCACCTTATTAAACACATGAAAAAACACATTTCTATATCTCAGTTGTTATTTTTTTGCTTGGAGATGTATCAAAAATGATAAAAACATTTTGAGCCTAGGAAAAAAACTTACATGTTTGAATGCATAAACTATTGCTATTTTTGAGAATTGTGAAGTGACGTTAATTTTTTTCTCTCATGTGGGTTTACAAGCCTGGAGAGATTTTAAATTGAAAGTGGAAGAGAAAACCTGCTTTTTACTTGAGTTCATGAAAGCTCTCTTAGTTCTAAAACGAAATTATGTATGAAGCAGTAAGGTTCTGTATCGTATATTAAATTCACATGACAATTCCCTTTTTAAAATTTTATACATTATTCAGGTGAATAGAGAGTATATGTAATCTGTTTATTCCAGACTTCTATGAACCTGCTGCTGACTTTAGGAATTAAATGTTTTGACTGTTCCTGTCCCAGGAACAAGACATTGACACCAAATTCCTTTAGTTTGAGTCTGCATGTTGGAAGTGCTGTGAATTCCAAGGATAAACATGTAATGGTATTATGAAATAGTATTATCTTCATTATCAGCCAAGGGTTTCTTCTCTTACTTTTGGCCACACCAACAAGGTCAGTATGGAAGGAGGGTAAAGCACAACAAACGAAGCTGGGACTGGCTTGGAAGGCACTGCAGCCACTATTGTGAGTCATTCTCTTTTAATCACCAAGGCAAAATCCTATGGGCATGTGGGATGATACATAAAGGAAAGCAGAATTTTGCTTGCTGTGGAGGAGCTGTTCATTTGTTACAAACATTCAGCTGACTCCAGTGGAGTGGTGCCAATTTCTGTTAGCACAGGCGTTGGTTCTGAGGATACATATAGGCGTTAATAAACAATTGGAGTCCTTCTTCAGGCTGCAGAAAGTAGCAACCAAGTAAGGGATGCAGCTAGGATGACATCCAGCCACCTTTGTCACTCTTCAGCTTGTGTAGCCAGGTACCTTTTTTAAGCTGATTTGATAGAATGTCATTGATAGAACTTAAAACTAGCATCATCTATTAATGTGTAATGTGTGTTCTATACAAAATGCTGCTAAATTAAAAGGCAAACTGTTATCTCATGAAATAGAAATGTTCATGATATATGGTTGAAAAATGTAGCTATGTAATGTGTGCCTTTGGTTCAGCAGAGTTCATGAAAGAAAGTGAAAGAATCAGCTCTCCTGAGAACCTCTGTGTGAACCAAAATGGAATCACTTTTGGATAAGCTTTTGGATATTCTGCTACTATTTTATGAACGTCAGCTAGGCAATCCAGACTTCTTTTACACACCATGGTCCTCTGGATGACTAGAGAAATTAAATGGCTCTTGTGATAACTGTAAAAAATAACTTAAAGCCTCCTGAAATTGAGCAAGGAGAGGGTTCATGGAAAGGCAGCATCCTGGATGGGATGCACCAGTGGTAGCTGTGTTGTGTGGGGTGGGAAAAGTTTTGCAGCATACCTTGCTAGCAGCTGGAAGAAAATATTAATATAGTTGAAAAATTAATATAAATGGATGGATGGAAGATGGATGGATGGATGGATGGATGGATGGATGGATGGATGGATGGAAGGCGGATGGATGGATGGATGGATGGATGGATGGATGGATGGATGGATGGATGGATGGATGGATGGATGTCAGGCAAATCCTCTGGGGAGTGGCATTTCCTCCCAGGTGCATTTCTCATGTGGAGAGGCACTTTGAAGACAGAAGAGTCGACCCTGACAGAGGCTCCCCAGCATCTGACAAGGAGTGGGACTGCAGAGCTGTGACTTCAGGACATGTGGCAGTCACTCTTTAGTGCAGTCTGGAAAACAAGCTCAGATGCACAATACAATGTTTAGAGTGATGTGCCTTATCAAACAACACGATGTTGTGATCCAGCATGGGCATGTAGCTATCTGTTTATTGGATATTCAATTAAATAACATTTTGGTCTGTGTAGTAAAATGCATTTCTTTATTTGCCATTTTTAAGATAGCTGTTGTTTGACTTAAAGCTTGTGAATAACCTGTCTTTTATAGTCCTGTGATTTCTGCTCTAGAACTGTAACTTCATTTCTTTTTGACCTACATTTGTATGAGTAGAGCAGTTGCTTAGGCTGAAATACATTTATTTTTCTCTTACCATTTCAGTTAGTAGGTAGTTGTAGAGCTCTTTTGTTGTAAGAGTGTAATATTGCTTTCATAACTGGCTGGATGGTGTCTACTGCTTGATTTCAGTTCCAACACAATCTCCTCATGCTTTTTTATCCTAACAGGCAGCCCTATAGCCACCTATCAGCCTCATCCTCCTCCCACCAGGGCTGTTCTGCTAGAAACCTGTGCTGGATTTCCTTGCTCCTGTGTAGGCAGCAGGTTTTGTGCCCTGATAGGGGACAGACTGAAAAATGCAAAATTATCAGCACTTCTGAGCATCACAAGAGAGGAGAATAAGCACTTTCAAAGCAGAAAGTGACTACATTTTTCTTTCCCTTGCTGTAATAGTAGCAGATGGTACTTGTGGACCAGAATAATTTGTCCTTTGAATAATGGTCCTTGCTAAGGAAAGCTTAATTTTGTTTTTTCCTATGCGTAAAAAGTAAATTTTTAAAAAATTTAAACCCACACGTAAATCCTTCTGCTTACCTGCATTTTGCTGGTTTCTTTTTTACCAATTATAATGGTTCTGGTTTTCAAAGCATTCTGTGTAATATCTGTTACATTAAAGTTTTGCACCAAGAGGATTTATTATCAGGAATTAAAAGAGTTGTTATACAAACCCACATATGTGCACACATTTATTACCAGCGATGCTTGAATTGCAAGTGATCACTTCATTTGCCTATTACCACCAAACTCATTTTGATTTCCTTGTTTTGCTTAGCTTTAGGTCACAGTTTATTACAGTTTGTTATGCAGTTTATGAGCTGGGTCAGTGCCCCAGAAATGAAGGGTGAAACCACTTGGTTTGGCTTGCAAAAGCAGCTCCTGGAACTCCTGGCAGTGTGAGGTTTGCCTGGCCTTTCATTACACTTGTACCAACAGGGGAGAGAACAGAAATAAACCCCTTTGCAAATTAAAGGCACTTCTGATTTAATTTTCTGGGTGGGCTTTATCTCTGGTCAAGATGGTGGTCCACCCATGCCTGTCTGCTTTTCTACTCAGCACCTTGGGGAAAGGATTCTCTCTTTCAAGGGAATCCTCAGCTTTCATATGTGGAATGCCCTTATTTTGGTGATGAAGCACCACTGAAACTCTGTGGTGTTATAGCCAACATTGAGATTTGCAAAGTCACTTGATTTTCGCCTGACTTGAACTGGCTCAGCTCTTAGTTTCTTGTATGTATGTCTGTCTGTCTACCTATATCTATCTATCTATCTATCTATCTATCTATCTATCTATCTATCTATCTATCTATCTATCTATCTATCATCTATCTATCTATATATAAATTTTATAATTTGATATAAAATGCAAATGATAAAATCTTAATCTATAGTTTTTATATTAAAAAGCAATCTAAAGATGTGTACAGAAGCCTGTATCAAGAAATCAGGAGTAATTAAGGAGAGGAGAAAGGAAGAATTAGTTTTAGAATCCTTGGAATCTAAAATACAATACAATATTGCTTTATTACTTAGTTAAGGGACAAAAAGAATAAATAAAAGTAAAGACTAAACAATATTTCTTCCTTTAAGAAAGGTTTTCTGTCTCAGGGAGTTAACCAAAGCATGAAAGTATTTCTGTAAACATCTCACAAAAAATATTTTACTTTTGTGCATTTAGCACTATTGCAATTTTTTTTTCTGTTTATATTTGAGGGTGGTTTATGCCTTTTTAACTGTGCAAGACCTACTGGAAAAAGCCTAGTCAGTTGTAGAGAAAATTATTGATTTTTCTGTACGCTTAAGTGCACTGGTGTGGAAAGGATGGTCTCACACTTCTGAAATATTTTTCAAATGTAAACAGCAGTCAGCTTTGACCAGCCTGCATTTGAGTTTGCTCAAGACCCAGCACCCTGGAGGCAGAAAACTGTAGCAGTAGGAATAATACAATATCCCTATAAAAATAGAACAAAAACTGTAATAACAGAAATAATATCCGGCCTCTATACTGTAAATACAAAAACTACGTACACCATGATGTCCAAACACTTTACAGAAAAGATGGGTGTTAGTGCCCCTGCTATAAAGGAGAGGAAACTGAGGCTGAGGAGGCTGGGGGCACTTCCTTGAATTTGCTGCTTGGACCAGTAGCAAATCCCAGTCCAGTGAGCTGCCCTTGAAACTGCTCTGAAACAAGATAATGATGTTGGTGATTACTGTGTTTTGATCTGAGAATGTAGTGGTAATGGATTGCATATCATACACTATAATTTTATGTAATTTTCCAAACATTTATAAATAATTCAAGCTTCAGGTTGGATGTGGCACATCAAAGTTTATCTTGCCATATCCCCTTTTTCCATCAAAGGAATATTGGAGACAGTGCTGACATGCAATAACCATTAAATAAAAAGGGAGATTTTGTAATGAATGACATTTGAGTACCAGAGTTTGGCTTATAATGGTAAAGTAAGAGCATGGCTAATAAATCTGGTTAGAGCACTACCATCCTAAGGAGTATATTAACACTGTAAAGCTTTGTCATTTTAAAGGAAGACTAAAGGCTGTTTTTGACAAGATGAAAGAGGGTTGTTTGGTAGAGAGGGCAGGGTTCTTTACCGTGACCATTCCTCTTAAATTATATGTCATTATTTTTAACAACATTTTATATATGTCAGCTTACACTGAAGTGGGAACTGCCACTTTCAGCAAAAGGAAGCATCATCGTAGACTCCAGCTGAAAAACCAAAGCAATCCCAAACTGCAGATTTGGTTATATTACAGTGTGAAACTAGAAATGTTTGAAGATACCTTTGACCTTCAAGCTGTTTTGTTAAATATGGGAACAACAAATGATGTTGCTAAATGTTTAAAGTTGCATGAATGATCACATTTTGAATGGATTGCTAAATGTTTAAAGTTGCATGAACAAGCACATTTTGAAATGGATGTGGTGCAGACAAAGTCTAGAAACACTTAGGAAGGATTCAGAAGGTAGAACTGCCTGATAAATTAAGAAAGAACCCAGCATAAGCAATAACTGCCCATGGTACATTGGCTAAAACCAACATGGTGTCTTGTTGGGGACACAGAAATGGAAACAAAACCCATTCCATGAGATGACACCTAAACTACTTTTGGCTGTTTTAAACTTGGAGAGATGTGTTAGAGGCAGGAATGCAAACTTACCTGGAAAGCATGTGAAAGAGATAATGCAAAAGAAACCAACCCGGAGAATCCTGTTAGTGGGTGAAAATGCAATACCTCCTGTGACTGGAGATTTGGAAGTAATGAAATTTCAGTCAATCGATTATAAGGCTCCCTGGGAGAGAAATGCCATTTTCAGTCAAAGCAAAAGAGATGTTCTGTGTAAAGTGTCCGGATGTTATTAATACAACATGATTGCTTCTCTAGGTATTGTAATAATTTTTGCAGCAAAGAAATGCAGAGAAAAGACCTGCAGGGTTCATTAGTTTAATCTGTTGAAATGTACAGTGCTCCACTGCCCTCTTTTGCCACACACCTGGAAGAGCAGCAGCAGCTGCAGTAACAGGTGCCACCACAGCAATGGGTGCCTTTTTCTTCCAGGGCATGTGCCTTTTGAAAGGGCTCACAGACCAGTGACAGCATGCAAATAATCCTGTGGGAATCTTCTCTTTCCTGCTACAAAAGGAAAAATACTTTGAATATGACCTCTTCATTGACATGCCTAAGGACCAAATATTCATTCTTCAGTCCTGTAGATTTTCCAGTGAAATCTTAATTGATACTTAGAGTTTGATCCCAAGCAAATTTCTTCAGAAGGTACTGATATGCAAAACATCTAATGGGGATGATGAAGAGATGGAATTAACAACTGCCATCAGGTCTTGCCCTCCACATGCATTCTGCTAAGAACCAAACCAATCTGCTTAATATCTCTTTTGTAAAAGTATTTTGCAAAGGAGGAAACCATCATAATCATTTACTATCTATCTGTCTTGCTTAGCACATTTTAAAAATTCTCTCCTAGCCCTTCAAAATCTCCCTGTTAGTTCAGAGGGTGCACTTGAATAATTATGTTTATAGTTGTCTTTCTGTTTTTCACAGTTGACAGTACCCTCCAGCAGCTTGAAAATTATTTTGGTTTTCCTACCATTTTCACACTGAAATCTATGTAGAAAAGGAATAGCCTTGGGCTATTGGTGTCTTACTGTCGTGCCAAGACATACATTCTTTTTTGATTTTGCACAAGCATCACTGACAATGAAAATATAGATCTTGAACCAGTTTTTATCTGTCAGGCTTCCTGCAAAGTTTGTAAAGAATAATAATGAACAAATTAATCCATCCTAAACTAGAGCTATCTCCTGGCTAAAGTTGTTTGTCTGTATTTTTACAGCAAGCACTTTAATTTTTGTATTTTATGGGGAAATGAGCCTCTTATGCATTCATTATTTGTACTGAAAAATGAATATAGGTGGAAACATACAGAAGCATATGACATAGAAAATCTTCATGCTTGTATGTTGGCGTGTACATTCTCTAATGCCAGTTTTTTTGAGATCATTAGACTCTGAATTGCAAAATCTGGCTTATAGCATCTAACCAAGGTTTGTTTTTAATCTGAAGAGGTAATAAATATTCTGGGGATTTTTCATTTTATTTCTGTACTTGTTTATGATAACTCATTTGTTGCTGTTGAAAATAACCACTCAAATATTTTAATTGATATTTTCACCAGTGAAAAAGTGATGCAGTAGGGTACCCACTGCAGTGTTGAAGTCTGGGAGCAGGGGAGATACATGGAAGAAATGGAGAAGACTGTTGGGAGGCAAAAGAACATTGCACAGAGAGAGATGTTTCAAGGAGGCAGCAAATCTAGAGATTCAGAGTGCACCTTATGAGCATGCAGGAGTGCTAGGATACAGTGGATATTTTTGCCCCTGATGAAGGAGGAATGATGAGGACTCCATCTTATCAGAAGGTTAATAATTACTTTATTATACTATATTATTCCCTACTATATTACATTCTATTACATTACATCTAAACTGAATCTGCTAAGCACTCAACTGCACACACTGCACTGAATCTCGTGACTGTCCCCCGACAGTCCCAACACACACACGTGCTGGGTTGGCCCTGACAGGCCAAGGAGACAAAACACCATCACTTTGGGTAAACAGTCTCCATATTGTGTTCTACTTTTGCACAAACACAGGCACAGCAAATGAGATAAGAATTGTTTTGATCGTTCTCTGATGTTCAGAGAATGTGAATCCCAGAAATATTCTTGGGAAGATTGCCTTGCTTTTCTCTGTGAGGAGAAATGGGGTGACAATAGGACATATGGAAATGGACACTCCTGAGCCCCTTTCTCTTTCTGATCAGATCTCCATTTGGCCTCAGTGAATTTTGAGATTATATGGATTTATCAACATGCGTACCTTCCTCCTAAGGAGACTGAAGAAGGAGCTCTGGCTGCAGCCCAGCTGAGTCCTGGACATGAGGGCAGGGCTTGTAACACAGCTGCCTGACAGATCTGTGAAAGTTGTCTTGCACTTGGCAGCTTTGTGGGACCAAACGTGTTGAGATAATAAACCTCACAGAATTCACAGCAATCTATTATATGCTTTCTCTGGCCTTGCCTTGCCTTGCTTTGCCTTCCATTTCTTGGCTTGGTTTAGCTTGGCTTGCCTGGTTTTGGCTTCCTTTCTCTTGCCTTCCTCATCTCTGTTTATCTACAGATGACAATTCCTTACTGACACAGTCTTTCTCAAGGTCTTTGAAATGCTTGAGTTCAGTTACAAAGATTCTTACTTTGCTTATTTTAGGAAAAAATCTTATTTTAAACCAAAAGCCCAGAAAGCTAAATTGCACTTCCAGGGTACTCATCTGACCCACTGTCAGGCAATATTTTTTCAAGTCTTAATTTTATTTTATTTACTGGAGATAAAATGTATCAAGAACCAGCACCACAGCAACAGCATTGCAAACCTGTAATAGAAGGATTTAAGTGCCAATGCATGGGATTAATGGAAAGCATCTACATTACTGTTTTGGTTTGGATCAAGAGCATGTGTTTAAAATGAGACTGCTGGTTATTGCCATTTTGCAGACCTTGGATCACATCACACACAGATCTCCCATGAGTGTGGGAGGTCTTCTCTTTGAGCAGCACAGAGTGCAGTCTAGAAGCTCTCCTGATGTGCTCCAGCTGTTGTGTACTAGTGATACTGGTCACACACAGATGCCAGAAAAATATGGGCGTCTTTTGGAAGCTGCAGATCTTTCCAGAAGCTCCAACTTTAGGTGCATCATCCTCTATCTACCTCCAAGCTTACTCCACAGTGTTGGTTAGGATTGAATCCACAAAAGTGATTTTTCCCATGTTTTGTAGGATTTTCAGCTGTATGAAGCAAACATTGGTGGAGTCCAGAAACTGCATCTGTAAACTCATTCTCATGACATTTGGGCAGCTTGTGTACCAGCAAATGAAGTTCTCCATCGTGGGTATTTTGTATTTGATGACTCTTCTTTATCTAGCAACATCCAGATAATATTTTTTAGCAACAACTTGATAATATTTTTTAGTTCTAGAAGTGTATAGCAATAGCTGTAAAATCTAATTTAATTGTGGCTAGTATCAGGAAAATACTAAACCATTCAAATGTTGTGGTTTTATAATTTGAGAATTTGTGTCATTTTAGATACAGATAATTCTACAGTTCTGTTCTTTATGAGTCCATAGCTCTGATCTATTAAGCAATTATACATTTGGCCCTCTGGGTTGCTGTTATTCTGTCAGGTGATTATTTTTATATTATAAATGCACAGTATTTTGTGGGTGCAACTATTAAAAGATGCAAAAGACAGTAGGTGTTTATATCTTGTTGAACTTCAAAGGAAGCTGATTCCAAAAAAATGTCAGGATTTTTTAGGCATTCCAATAAAATGGACAGTAAAAGGATAGCAATATACACCAAATTATTGAGAATTCAAATGGGATGTTTAAAGAGGATGTCAAACAGAAGTGAGATAATCATGTACCAGCAGAACTGCATACAAATTATATTAATTATTAAAAATATATGTAAAAAGACCTACACATGATCCTTAGGTCAGAATAATGGTCTGATCCTCTGTAAAGAATTTTGGATATTTGTAACCAGTTGAGAAACAGCTGAAGAAAAACACCTGTGTAGCTACCTAAAGTGACAATAAATCTGTAAATAGACAATAAATGTGTAGGGGACAAAGGATGCAATTCTTTAATATATTGAAGCAAGGAATCCCACCATTGCCATTCAGTCAGTTGCCTGTTGAGCTATGGTTAATTACTGATACAAATGGTAGAAAAGGATATCTTTGAATTTCTGAAGTATGAGGAAATGAGGAGCAGCACACATGAATTTAAAAGTATAAAATCAAAGCAGATAATGCCACATCTCTCTGAGGAGAAAAATAAAATTACTAGACATTGTAAAATGTCTAGAGGGCAATAAAACATTCTACATTGTGTCTCTCAAAGCACTGTGTTGAAAAAGAGTAGGCTGATTTTGGTACAGTAAACACTTGTACTAACATTGACAAAGCTTACTGGAGGACTGTGTTAAAGGTGGCAGGTGCTAGGAATTAGGGCCATTTGCAGTGAGATAGGTGAAAAAAATATTGCAAGGCATAGTTTATTTCACATCTCATGAATGGTCTGCCTTCACTACAGATTCCTTTGGCCAGAAGCATCCTTGGTCTTGTGTATCCCTGATAGTAAACTTCCCTCAGGTTGCAGGGTGGTAATAGTAATTGATTAAAAAGTCAAGGATGTGTTCTGCAAATTTCACTTTCCCCATTTGCAAGACAAATTTTGCTGTGCAGGATTTAGTTCAGGTTCATTTCCTATAATGTACAGGGGTCTATTCCACTGGACCTATTTTGTGGGTTTCATAAATAATTATTTTTAGGATGGCCATTCTTCCTTGGGTTTTCTATCTTGAGTGGCAGCAAGAGAAGTCTCCATCATCTAATTTAATTACCTTGGATCACCATCTCTACAAAGGTCTGTAATTCTCCATCAGCTGAACACCATGAATTAAAACTTTTTTTTTTACTCTCCCTAGAGGAACACCAATGAATGCCAGCTTTTCTTCTTAGATCCATAAAGATCCACTGCCTTAGTGAGGTCTTAATATCTACCCTTTGATGAGAGAATTTGATCCTAAGATGTGTCCAATTACAGAAGTATCCAAATAAAGATTCACTTCATAAAGGAGCTTTTCTGGGAGTTGCTGGGTGAGCCGCTGTGATTTTTTTATCCAATCACTGCTTCGTTAGTTCTGAAGCCCAGTGGTTTTGCTGAATGTGTGACATTCATTACAAACCAATGTGCTAATCAGAGCACTCCTGTTTTATGTTAGATGTTCCTTTTTTATTACTGTGCTACCTGACATTTTGCTTGACATTTTAGAAGCTGGATAGAAATTTTTCATTTTCAGTCTTTATCATGCTGAATGCATGTGAGTGTTCTGTCTTTTCCATCAAAATAAAAATCAGGCAGCATATTGCTGTCCCTCTGATGAGGGAGATCCTGGGGCTCTGTAGAGGTTTACTGGAGTCACTGGATCTCTCTGAAAATTTTGGTTCCATCTTTTCAATTTTCTTAGGATCATCTTCAAGTTTTTGAAGGTTGTGATAATCCAAATGTAGCTTCAGAGCAGTATGAGAAACCTCAGTATGTATGGATCCCATCAAAGATCCAATAAACAAGAAATCCAAACAAATAAAAATGAGACAGTGATATAAAAATATAATAAAGTGACTTGAATTACTAACCTCTGTGTTGGTGAAAACACATGGATAATTTAACAGAAAAATTGCTGTAAATACTGTGACAGTGATGACAACTGTCATGTTTGTGTTTGATTAGATTCTATTCTTAGAATCACCAACTTTTACTTTCTAATTTCATCTGAACCCATTAGGCTCCCCATACTTTTAGGAAAAGTTTGTGTCTAATGATCAGTATTGGAGAAAAAGTAGCATTTTACCATCCTGAAAGGTTCACAGACTCGGTAACAGATTAGAAAAACAATTCCCGAAATGCTAATTTTACAGAATGCTCTTTTAGTCTGAAGATACTATTTTAAGCCAGACATCTGTTAAAATGCACCAAGAGAAGTCAGGTTCACCCAGGCCCCACATTCAGATGGTGCTTTGGGGTGGACTCTCCTGCCCAGCTGGAGCTGCTGGTGGAAGCAGGATCTGGGGAGAGCCTCCAGAGGGAGATGCTGCCCAGCAAACCTGCCACCAGGGCATCAAAGAGGAGCCTGCACCTTGGCTCTGCCTTGGCTTCCCTGGGCTCCTGGGGCTTGGGTACAAGCCAAGCACTGCTTGAACTCACAGCCCTGAGCACTTGGCTCTGGAAGTCCTGGTTTGCCAGCACAGGTCGCCGGAGAATTTCATCTCCCATGCTTGTTCTTGCTACTCCGAGTGCTGCTTGCAAGGAAGTTGACAATTTAATGAGATACTTGGCATTAAAAAGGTCTCTGTGCTGTATCCAAGTGCTTACTTCTATGAAAACCCATGTTTAGTTGGCACTTTGAAGTCGGTGAGTGTCTGGATCAAGCTGTAAGGGCCATGCTAGGGCTTCCCAGAGGAAGGGCATCTCTGGAGCACCTGAGCAGGGCAGGAGCAGGAGATGCCCCAGCACCAGAGGAGGCCCACTGAGGAGCACCTTACACTTCTGGGGGTTGTGTGGTTTGGAACTTTTGCAATTTGTCCTGTACCTGTTACTTTCCAGGGCTTGCTCAGGCACAGGCTGAGTGCTGAACTTTGTCTGGAAGTCGGCAATATCACTGTACTACTCAGCAGTTTGGCAACACACTGAAAACCCCACCATTAGCTTTTCAGTGTGAGCATGTCCCTGCTCACTACATGGGCTCAGATAAGCTTGTTAAGTGATGGAGACTGACATTTCCTCCTGGAGAGAGAGGCCTTTATTTGGAAAAGTTATCAGATATTAGAATGATTCATCTGCTACTTGAGGCTAACTGTTTAGCTTTCCTTCAAGTCAAATTAAACAGTTGCTGTTGGCATGAAAAACAGGGAAGGCAGGCAGAGTAAGAGAAAGGACAACTTATAATTAAAATCAAGCTTGATCTTATACCACACTTCATTATACCACTGAAGAAAATGGCTGGTTTTACTTCCAAATATTTAGACACTGCAAGCAATATTCATCCATAGCAACGCAGCTTTAGACTAAGCAAGAGCTAGTATTACAGTAGGAAGATTAGCTAAGTACTTTTAAATGCTCTTAAATGGCAACATCATCTTTGAAAAAAATATAGTGGGGGCCTTAAAAAATTGACATTGGCATAGTCATGAAGTGGCAGCTGACCTGCAAGTGTGGTGTTGCTTAGCAATGCTTCACCATCAGGCAAATTGGGAAAGTGGGCTAGAAGGATTTACACCAGGGAAGAGATAAATGCTAATTTTCTCTAGAATATTCAGGTTACTGTGGTTATTAGGAAGGATATTAGATCATAAACACCTCTCCAGCTCTTCTTCCATTTTTTTTTAAGGTGTTGAAAAGTACTTCTTTTATGAAGATGGGATGAGGATGTTGGGGTTGTTCAGCCTGGAGAAGAGAAAGCTCTGGGGAAACTTTATAGCACCTTCCAATACCTAAAGAAGGCCTACAAAAGAGCTGGGAAGGGACTTTCTACAAGTGCTTGTAGTGATAGAACAAAGAGGGATGGCTTTAGACTGAAAGAGGGCAGGTTTAGATTGGATATCCAGAATAAATTCTTTTCTATAAAGGGTAGTAAGGCACTGAAACAGGTTGCCCAGTGAAGTTGTGAATGTCTCATCCCTGGAAGTGTCCAAGGCCACATAGGATGGTGGCCCTGAACAACCTGGTACAGTGGAAGGCCTTCCTGGCCATGGCAGGAGGGTTGGAACTAAGATGATCTTTAAGGTCCTTCCATCTCAAACCATTCTAAGATTCTGTGATTCTGTGATTTTGAGAAAGATCATCAATTAAAAAAAACAGTCTGTGAGAATGCAAGTGCATTTGCTTCCAGAACAGTAATTTCAGAAATGGTTGATACAAACAATACAGTTGGAGGGAAAGAATAATTAAAAACACAAAGGAAATTTTATTTTAATGCTTCTGTAAATATTTTCATAGCCATTTAGATTTCTGGATCAGTTGCCAGAGTCCTGACCCTGCCAGAGTCCCTGCAGGTGGGATTCTGAACCTGCCTGAACTTCAGTGGCTGCCAGAGGCTGTGCCAGCCCAGCTGAGCTCACTGCAGGACCCAGGGATGAGTTAGCTGGTGGTCTGGGTTGAGACAGGTGAGGCAGAAAATGAGGTATTTTGAATTTGGAAACTTGGTGGCAAAGTTTGAGAGTTTAATAAAGATAAGAAGCTTCTTTCTCTCTCGTCATGTTTTCATGTGCAATCCACTCTCTATGCATCCATAGCAATAGATAAGGAAAAGGAAAGCATTTTGCTTCACCTTCTTTGCCTATTCCAGATAGATCTCTTACTTGGTGTGAGAGTAAAGTGAAAGCTTTTTCTGTCAGACTTTCTTGTCATCCTGTAGGAGACACAGGATGCAGTGATGCCTTCTAGTGTACTGTGTGTCTGACAGGACAGCTTTGCACAATACACGACAGAGATGCTGTTCTTTCTACTGTTTTACCTACAAATTTTTCATGTGTCTTAAAAGCCACAAGAAATATAGCTGACGTTCCATCTAAACCCACCCACCCACCTCTTAAAACTGCTTGTTTTACTGCTGATGGTAGACAGGCAGTTTAATTGCATTTCCCAACCATAGGAGTTATAGGTGTGCCAAATCTGTTTGTATAAAACACATAGATTCTCTTTACACCCTCCCACTGTTTTTGCACAAGTCTAAACCCAGACTGAGCTCTCACTTCCAAAGGTTTCTGTAAATTATTGTTGTACTTTGAAATTAATGTTGCATTCTGAAATTAATGTTGCACTCTAATTGAGCTTTTAGCACCCCAGAAATACACCAAACCCCACTGAGAGGTGCAGCATGTTTGCACCATGTGACTCGTGAGCTGCTCAGTACAAAGATCTCGAAAACTGAAGCATAGTATAGGTTAGAGTAGATGGTATATTCTGAACTGAAATATGTATTTTGTGATGGATTTCCATAAAAAGTATTACCACATTATTATGTGGTAGCTGCCCATAGAAAATAAACACAATAGCTTTGCATTTGCTGGCTCCTTTGGTACATGGTCAAAGAGAGAAAAGGATTTCATACTGCTATTGCTTAAGCTGGAACTCTGACATTTCTATAGCAGATGAAAAATTATTTTCTAGGCACAATTCTGAGTTCATCTAAACTGAGAGAGGTAGCTGTTATCTTTCTGTAATATCAGAATGTTTGTCTGAGAAATAGTTATTCCTCTCCTTAAAGTATGTGAGAGCAGGATGCAGAGGGTCAAATACAGACTCTTTTGTGCAATAAATAACTCCCAAGTCATAACTCATCTCTTTATATAAGTATCCAGAAAGTTTTCAGCACATTTTTGTCTTGACCTTTTAGCACAAACAATAGTACTTCTGCTTGCTAGGCAACTGATTTTTGCCCATCACTTGAGAGGTTCAAATGAAATAACAGTGATTTTTTTACCACTGTTTCAGAGGACTGCAGAAAGAAGAGGTATTTAATCGAATGGATAGCTTCAGGGAATTATTAACTGCTACTATAAAAATAACAGAAAATATTTTAGAACCCCCAACCATGACAAATGTTTTTTTGCCAGTGTACCATTTTAATGATAATTTCAAGAGGAGACAATCAGAACTGCAATCCAGAGAGCAGTTTCAGGCAAGAAGCAGTGGGAGAGTTTCACAGTTCCTTTCAGATAAGAAATGCAACCAACATACACATGTGGAAAATAAATTAAAATGCACCATTAGAACTCCTCTCCTAAGTAAGATAGTGAAGAAAATCCTCCCGAAAATGTATCTAAAACTTGCTGTGGATGTGGATTTTCCTACTGTCATCACTTCAGCTTCCTGTGACTATGACAATACAAACCAGAACCAGACACTATTAATGATTTTAGTAACACTGAGTGAGGTGACTGTGCTTGTTTTATAAATATTTACATTTTGTCTTTATAAATACATGTTTTGCTAAGCTGACAAAGGACTGATTTCAGTAGGGAATGCAGGCTTCTGTGACCCCCAAATAATAGAGAGAAAATTAACCTCCTTACACATAAGTAATAATAAAACACTTCAATCCAAAGTTAATACAAACTCTAGTCATATTCCCATCTTCATACAGACTTTGCTTTTGCAGGGTACTGTGCAACTTCACTTTCTTGGATGAACTGTGCAAAACAACATCAGTGTATCTGCCTAACAAATGCTCCCTGAAGAATGTGAAGATCCTGAACGTGCTTGCAAGGGCGCCCCGTTAGCTTGCACGCACCATCCGTGCTCTCAGTGCCCAGTTCATGGCCATAACCTCCTGCTCCCTCCCGCTCTCGGCTTGAGCACTGGGCAGGATGGGTGAGGCTGCAGAAGCGGGTGCCTGGCTCTGGGGATCTGTGCCACAGTGTCCCTTCATCAAGACATCGGCCATCACACATGAGTGGTAACTGCTTGCCCTTCTCCAGCCTGGAAGAGGCACCTGTGGAGCAAGACTGAACTTGAACTGAAGTGAGAAGATGGACAACAAAGTGTAATGTTCCTGAGTTTGCCAAAAGTATTTTACTTACCAAACGACACAGCTTTCATGGGCTGAGAGACCTTTAGGAGAGAGGAACTGTGCAGCAGGAGAGCTGGGCTCATTTGACTGTGCATATCAGGCTGTGGCCAAAACCAAAGTAGCTGTGCTAACATGTGAAAAGTCATCTGATGAAAGGCCACTGCCAAACAGGCCCAACTCAGAGGAGGAATAGCCTTAATACATTTTTTTTCTCGGTTTTGGTTCCAGAAGATGTCTGTGTCTCGTGACTGTAATAATACTCAATCATCATGCTATAATGAAGGGCTTTTCATGTAATCATCTGTAGAACTCATTACTTTGGTCTATACCCTTATCATGCTGAGCCTCCTGGCAAAATTCCCACTGACATCAGTAAGAGAAGGATTGGAACTTTCCTCAGCAGTTTACCGCTTTTGTTTGACAATACCATGCTTTTCAGACACTTCACCGTGGAGATTAAGCATTTAGACTCTTAATTCCTGAAATATTAAAAAGGCTCTGTAGAGATAACACACTTATTCTCAGTTTGTTCTGGTCATTATTGCTTCTAAGAGTACAGCACCAAAGCAAGGCATGAACAGGTATGGAAAAGCTTCTATCCAAGATGCTGAAAATGGTAGACTCTCAAGGTGTCATGTCAAAAATAGGAAGGAAGGTAGGAGATTTTATACTGTGGATGATATATAAATATTTGATTGCTTTTTCTTGCCATAAAAAAAAAACCAATTAAGCAACCCAAACCACTAAAACTTCAAAAGATAATGCACCCACAGATTTATTAATTATTTTTTAAAAATACACTTCATCCTTTTCTGACAAGTTTTGCCATTAACTCTGAAGGGACTAGGATGCCCAGGAGACTAGTAGGATCTGAAAAAGGATTGGACATTTATAGGAATAGCCAGAACACACATGATATGAAGTCTATAAGCTTGTTTGTAGAGGTTAAGAGCTTGTTTTTCAAAATATTGAATGTATGTAATTCATTTTGACTTGAGTGGGAGTTCAGGGCATGCAGCAATGCCAGAGAGGAGACCTTAATTTCCTGTCACAAGGGCCAAGTGTGTCTATATTTGGATATTTTTGCTTTTCATAATTTGCACTGCAGCAGCAATTAAGGGATAACATTACAGGCAACGATCCCATTGTACTAGAAATAACAGTTGTTCATTACTCCAGAGGCCTTCAGCTCTAAAGCCAAGGCAATTATCAGAGACAGTTTATTGAAAAGAAAAGTGAAGAGCAAATCCCTGCAGTGCCCGTTTTTAGGCACCACGTGCAGGTGCCTGGGTGCGGAGGCTGCTCTCTGCAAACCCCTTGCTTGTCCCACACCCAGACAGGCCACTTGAAGCAGTGGCAGAGGCATCCCAAGCTGCACAAGGAGGCACTGTAGCATTCCCTCTGGGGACCATGCAGGTCAGGGCTGGGGAACCCAGCCTGGGGAGGGCAGGGACAGGATGAGCTGGGCTGTGGAACTGCAGCTCTTGCTGTGGGGTGAGACACACGTCATCACCAAGCATTATTTTCCCCTACTTCCAGCAAAGCTTTTGGTGCAGTTGCTTGTCAGAGGGAGAGCAGCAGGTTATTGTGGGCTGCAGCTTGGGTTTTCAATGAACTAGGCATTTGTGAGTGTGGTCAGGAGAGCTGGTCCCCTCCCAGTGCAGCTGACACATCTACTGTGAGGGTGTCACAGGAGACATCCTGCCTGATCACCCAGTTTCCAGACATGGAGGAGCAGACTAAGTGGCTACAGAGACAGGTCAGGGAGTGCAGGAGAACTTCTCCTCCTTCCAATAAGCATCACCTTCATGGGGAGGTAACACAGGTGCCCCTGTGCTGTGGTTTGCCATAAGACCTGTATGTTTCCATAGCATCTTTACCACGTTTCTTAAGGATCATGATTCACAAACACTTTCAAAAGGTCCAATTTCAACTAAGGAGCTGCAGGAATATTCTAAATTTGGTGGATAGTATGTGGAATTTTATGGCTATGTCTGCACTAGCTCAGCAGAAGCAGACTGGAGGAAAAGGGATCTGGTGCTCCAGGGGTTTTTACTTTGGACCAAGTCCATGGCATGGAACACCTGCACACCCAGGAGTGTCTCATGAAGGGCCCCTTCTTCTGCAGCCCAGATGCCTCCAGGGTGCAAGCCAGGCAGGCTGCTGGGGCAGGCAGGAGCTGAGTGTGCCTTGATCTGAGCTAACAGACTCCTGCAGGTGTACCTGCACTCCCACGGGCATCAATTTTGTGGTCAGAAATAGACATAAAAGTTGAGGTTATGCACAGCACTTTAGCTGGCCAATCTCTTCTGTGAACTGATTCACTGAGCTGTTTTTCCGGAAGCATGACATTCTGAAGCCCAGTCTGAAACGCAGGGCTATGCTGCTTCTAATTCTAGCTCTCCTCTGAAATGCACATCTCTCTTTGTCCATCATTTTATCTGCTTATTTTCCTTGCCTAGGTTTTATGAGGATTCAACTTTGCACATTAGTCCTAAGATGTGCAGGCTTCCATATAGGCATTGAAAGAAAAATAAATTGAAAAAAAAAATCACGTATACTAATAAAATTGCTTTATCATTATCATTATTTATTGTTTTATCATCACATAAAGAAAAAAAATGAAAGGAAGGAAAGAAACAAGAAGGAAAGACAGACTTCATGATCAGGATTTTGTCAAAGAGAAGTGGAGCTGGAAGGTGTCCAGACTTAGCTACTATGCAGACATTTCCACAGTGCTTAGAATCTCCTCCCCAACATCCTTGTTCAACATCAAAATACTCTGTTTTGTGAGTTGAAAGACATAAATTTTCCTATTCCTTTCATGTTGATTTTGTAATTGTTTTAGAATAATGAATTAAATGGTATGTTTCTACTAAATGCTGCAGATATTAATATACATAGGGCAGTGTTTTGACAAAATCTATATGGAATAACTAAAAATCAGAATTTTTCAGAATTTTTCTCTGAGAAGAATTTGATTTTTTTTATTCTGATTCAGCATGAAAACAAATGTTGAAATATTAATGTTTCCCCAAGCATGGAAATTCTCACTGGTTGTAATTATAATTATCCTAAATACTTTTGTTTCTTAAGCCAAATAGAGCAATAGCAGCTAGAATATGCTGGCCTGCATGTTGTAATCTATTGAAATTCACATCTTATGCTTTTTATTTGAGCAATTTTCCTTAATTTTAATTTTCTTACTGTGTATGCAACTTATGCAAGGCACATTTATTCTAAAATAGCTGTTAGTCATTTAAATATTTTGCTCTATTGTTTCTAACATCAGACATTTCAGCAATGGCATCTTAGCAAAGCATAAAATGTCTTTGACTTTTTATGACAACATTTGTTTGATCTGTTTCCTTCTTGCTTAGGTTATGAAATTAGAGAAGAATAGATTATTGATAACCAAAGAAAAATAGTATGGAAAATTTAGGATTTTTCCAGTAAACTACTCAAGTATGAGCTCATTTTTTTTTTTTTTTATATTAGACTTCTTTTCTTAGGTATTGCATCTTTTTTTATGACTATGTCTAGAGATACTCATATCCCCAGGTGAGACCTGAGAGGATTTAGGAGGAAGAACACACCATCTGGAACATTTTTTCACTTTATACATTTACAACATGATTTAGCTGTACCCATCAGCTCTGCAGCTTGGCTTGGGCTGTGCAAGTTGACTGGTGTTTTTCTAGCTGCTGTCCCATAGGATTTATGGTTCTGCAGTCCAAGTCCACCTTCTAGATCCCTGCAATCTCACCGACAATTCATGATGTTGTATGAGGTTAGTTGAGGATATCATTTGCAGTTATGTGGAATCATGTGATGTCTTTCTTTCTTTCCTTTTTTTTTTTTAACCTAGGATCCCTTTCTGGAGCAAAATCATGGCTTAGTTACAGGGGCCTTATGTCAGTAAATAAATTTGAGACTCAAGGGCAGTGTTGAAGTGACTAGTGATAAAGCAGAAGAGTCACAGTTTGGATAATAGATTTTCTATAGCATTTACATTTCAGTTATCACTGGTTTTTTTCCACTCTTGGGAAACCAACCCAAAAGCAAACCGGCCACTCTTAAAGCTGAAAAAGCCCCCATGGATTTAGAAGATGAAGGATTGATTGTTGGCTTGCTCAAAGAGACTACTGGAGGTCTACTACAAGTCCTTTTTTTTACGATTGATGGAGGGAAATATTTTGTGTTGGAAGGTCATTCTGGCTGCTGCTTTATTTTCTGTTTGTCATCTGTTTTTACAGACCTGAAAAAGTGCTGGGTATTTCCAGCCAGCCCTCCCTCCCTACCCTCCTTTCTACAGTATTCTTGAATATTCTGTGCAGCTCTGCCCTTTCATTATGCAGCTGGGGGTCATGTCCAAAGAGAATCAAAGTCTACTGAGATCCAATCCTTGGACTTGCTGGGCTTTGATTCTTGCCCTTCATGCATTATCAGAGAAAATTCTCAGCCTAAGGAATTTATATAACTGTTGAAAAGATACTAATAGCTGCAAATTGGATTTTCCTGGCCATAGAAACATAGAATCACATTGAACATTTCCAAGGGTCACAACTAGCACTAGGCTTAGAGATAGTTGCCAATATGGACCATAAGACCAGGCAGCCTCTCTCTCCTTCCTCGAGCTGGACTGTATCCACTGGGATTTTGTCATTCTGTGCCAAAGAAAGTGACAGGTGAAGCTGAAACTTCATTTTAAACCTTTAACTTCCCATGTCACTTGACTATACCCTTGAAGGAAAGTGATTTATGATACTGGCTTTGCCTTCCTTGCTCTACTAGGAGATGAAGTGATGCCTGACAGGGATATCCATCTTCATTGCTGATATTTTGATTGGAATTGGTGGGTGCTAAAGATGCAAGAGACAGTGACTGTGCCTTTCAAAATATTAGGAGGTGAAGAAATATGCTTGAGGAGCTGGCAGATTATCAGAGGGAGAAAAAATCCCAAAAAAAAAGAAATCTCTGTTAGAAAACCAGTAGTTTTTTTGCTGACTCTACTAATTAGTCCATATGGGTTTTGTCATGTAATTGTTACTGATCTTAACAGATATATTTCTTTCTAGACACACAACAGGTCATATTTCTCAGTTTGAATATTTTCAATTGGTTTATTCCATCATTAAATAAAAAAGGACACTGAAAAATAGGCAAAGCCTAAAATTTTGAAAATCCACTAAGTATCACAAAATACAGGAGGATTTCTTCTGCTTCCAAGACTGCTGGAGCTGGGTGGCAATTGGGAGTGCTTGGTATTCTGGTAGTGACCCTCCTCCCTCGACAGCCAGATCCTCAGAAGAGTCACAGCATTGAGACACGAGAGCGTAGGTTTGGGTTTCTCTGTAGAAAGGTCAGAGGCAGCAGCCTCAACCTGCAAGTGCAGGTACAAGGCAACAAAGAAAAATAAACAGAAGCTTTGCAAAGAATGGACTGAAGCAAGAAAACAATATAATAAATAAGTGTAACATACTTTTTTCTCATTTCCAAATTCTGCCTAGGAGGACTGGTAAATAAAACTAGTCAATCTGTGGATTGATTCCTAGACAAGAAAATTAGTTACTGTGCAGCACAGTGTGGAGCTGGTGGGCATCATCTCTACCTGCTTGTTTGTTTTCCCCTGAAACAAATATTTCCTATCATCACCAATGATAATTTCTGGAGACACTGTACAGAGGTGATAAAATCACTCCACACTTCAAATGCGTGTGGTTTTTAGTCACCAATAATTGATGTTAGTTTTTTACTGGTGGCTAGGAGTTATCAAGAAATGTATCTTCTGGGTAGTGAAACCTACTTTCCTCTCGTAAATGCAGAACAAACCTGAGAGAGAACAAACCTGAGTAGTGTGCCACTGATGCACAGTAAATGCAATTGAAGGTAATATGACTTCTATTTGCAGACACAATGCTAATGCTGAAAGAAGAGCAAAGTTCCCCTTTGTGCAGGGGGCCTGAATGCACCAAAAATCACCTCTGAGCACTCAAAATTATGTACTTCTTGTCCTTCTCTAAAGGTGTTAATGAATTTCAGTCAAAGGACACAAACCAACCACATAAAACCACATTCAGTTGTTTTTATTTTCTACTGGAATCATTGCAGTTTGTATAAATATAAACTGGTTAGTCTGGAAGCAAAAAACACCCAACCAACAACCAAGCTTAATTAAGTATCTGTACTAAGTGGGCCCATCATCCAGTGCAATATGATCAGAAAAATGGCTTGAAGTTATTAAGGAAAATCTTTGAAACTATCAGTCTAGTGAATAGTAAAAAGCCCAAAGATTGCAGTAGATTGGTCTGTGTAAGCAAGAAAATAGCAGGGAACACATCGGATTCTTGATATATGGAAAATCACTTTTTTTTTACTGGGAAAAAACCTGAAGTATCCATACATACACTCAACAGGTGTGTTTATTTTCATGTATGATATAGTTAGCAGCTTGTGTATCAGTGTGTACATCAAGTGTTTGCTTTTAGAAAATTATACTGATTGGGGTTTTTTGTCTTTTTAGAAAACCCATTGCAATACATACTGTGAGCATAGGGAATGACACAGCAAAAACAAGAGAGAAGCAATCAGCATGGTCTCCCCCCCCAGCAGGAATAAATCATTATAACTATAAATCACACAAGTTATTACAGGGCTCAAACAGCCCTGAAAATTCCAAGTAGCAGAAGCAGATAATTAAAGAGGAAAAGTTGAGACCAAGCCTTCAATTTAAACCGTTTCAAGAACTCATTGCAAATCCCTTTCTCTTCTTTCTTTTCTCACTCTCTCTTTAAGTGAAAAACAAATGTAATTGGAAAAACAAAGTGCACCAAAAATATTACTTACAAATTGTCCTTAGCAGCATAATGGCCTAATTGGTGAAGGGGTGATGCAGTCCCAGAGTATGGTGAATGGCACAGATGGAGAGCAGTTGTGTGTGCTGATGAGAGGGCAGATGCTCTCAAAGGCATTTTGCAGCATTAGATATCCTGGCTCATCTCCATCGGCGGCACCGATCTCATCACTCCCAGCATGTGAAGAGATTTCACCCTCTAATGCCAGGGCTGCATGGCTGTAATGAGATGCATCAGTGCTGGAGACATCATGAGAGCCCAGGGGAAGAATTTTAGAAAAACATCCAGAGCAGTTGTCATCTGTATTTTCATATGACCTTGCAGTTCAAAATAGGGTAGACAGCAGCCTGGCATGACTAGCTGATTCTGTGCAGGCCTTAACAAGAACATCCCTTGTTGGTGGTTCACTTATTACTCATCCCTTGGTCTCTGCCTAGTTTACACTTGCAGTTTTGCTCTATAAATATATGAAATACTCTTTATATCAACACCTCTTTCCCTGCTGAAGTCTCAGTTACAGTATGCACTCTATTGTACAGTTTGAATAGGGGATGTCTAAATAAAAGTTGACAGATTGTGTTGAATTGTGAATTCCCTCTGAAGAGACATAGAAGACCTTTTACAGTAAACAGGAAATGAGTAAGACAAAAAAGCAGTTTATGAAATAAATTGTTTAAAGATAGACTGAGAATTTTTTTTTCCTGCCTTGTACAAAAGTAAAGGTCTATGCAATGAACTCAGAAGGTGGCAAGTTATAAAATATTAAAATATTTTGTGACATGATAATCATATAAGTAAAATTCAGCAGACATAGTAGAGACAATAAAATTTAAAAATATTTTTGAGTATCACCTACATATCAAATACCTACAAAGAGACAATTAATGGCAATAGGACAAAAAATTATATAATTTTCAGAATCTTAGCATAATAACCATTACTAAATAGCAGTATAATAGGCAGAGAAGGAGAGTAGAGATTACCACGTAGGAGGTTGTTTGCTGAGAAGATTTTAAACTTCCTCTGAGATACCTGATCCTGGCTGCTGTAACAGATATATACAAATCTGTGCTGATTTTCCATCTCAGCCAGTGTGGCTCTCCAGTGCCTGATCCTGTCCCTGAACTACAGATCATGAATTCATCCATATGCATTTTTGAAGCTGAGTAAAATATTTTTTCATAATATCATGATTTAAACTAATTTTTTGATTAGCAGCAGGATCAGTTAATAATTAAATAGAGAAAAAAAATCAACCTGCAGGTAAAAAAGAGGCCATTTCTTTGGGTCTGATCATGGGCAAATTTGTGCACTTTTCTGTAAACAAACTGTATTTTGATGAAGCAGTAAATTCTCTTTCACTTCATACTCTCCCTATTAATTCAACAACAAGAAAGACAGAACCAGATCCTTTGATTGCTATTAATGACATATTGTAAGCAGTTGGTTGCAAGACAATGCAAAACAAGGGCATAATTGATATCGCGACAAACAAAAACCAAGGGAAGCCAGATATGAAAACTTGGCTTCTCCTTGAGAAAAAAATTAAAAACAACCTAATAAACCAACTAAAACACAGTGAATTGGCTGTTAATAGTCTCATAATTAAGAAGCAAAACCCCAATAAAAGGCAGGCTGGCCAGAAGTGAAATGGGTGCAAGAGCCAACATGCAAGTTGCAGGAAACCCCCTTGGTTTTGCAATTAGAAACCCAGCTAGTGAAACTATGAGCATAAAGCCACTCATCCTGTACATAACGTATGGTTTTTGTTGCTTATTCTGCTTTAATCTGTAACAGCAGTAAAGCCTTCTGGAGTTAACACTTTTGATGGATAAAAACTTGTTTCGCTAGGGCTTGCAACTCCACTATGTGGTTATCAGGAGAATTTGGACTCCATCACTAGGTTTTTTTTTGTAGCTAGTTAATGTTATAACCAATATAACCCCTTTAATCAAAGTAGTAACAATGCTGTAATGTGATTTATATACAAAAATCCCTGCTCTTTTGAGTAAAGACGTTACAGCATAAACCAATATCTTTAAACACTTCTCTATTCACTCTTGGGTGCAGAAAATGCCATTCACCTTCCACAGGCTTAATACAAATTGAAAATGTTATTTTACTCTCTGTACACATAAATGTGCACATACACTTACAATGTATATGTATATACTTTCTTTTTTTTTATTACTAAAGTAGTCTAAACTCACTTTAGTAATCTAGACTTTAGATAAATCCGCTTTGAAGTGAAGTCAGGGGGTAGGAAAACACCTTCTAGCTGGGATTATGGAATAAAATGTTCTGTATTGCTAAAGCAGCTTATCCTATACTTATCAATTAACAGTTAGAGTGACAGTTCTGACTGGATGATGGTATTTTTGCAAGTTTCTAGAAAACAAATAGGCTAGTTTTAAGAAGTAGGTTTAAAGATTGCAAGTCATCTCTTTAATTGTTGGTTGGTTTGGATTAAGGCCTTTTACTTGATGAAAAAATACTTGTTATAAAACAATTTTAAAAGCTTCTTATGCATATAAAATACCTATGTAATTTTATAATATAATGCTGGTATTTAAACCCATGCTCTTAGACATACAAACACACGCAAAAAAATCCCCAAACTCAGACACTAAGAATTTAACATATATACAAGCAGCAATAGCTGAGTCCTTTAGGTTAGGCTTATTGTCATTAAATACTGAATGTAAATGGCTGATATTACTGAAAGAGCAGCAGCAGATTAGAAAGTAATATGAAGCCAAGACTAATCCAGAATCTGAAATGCATCATTTCTAACCACTGCACCTCATGGGAATCTGAATTTCATCTATCAGGCTCAAGCAATTTCAGCTCTCAGAAAAGCCAGAGGACTAAGAATTACCCACTTTGTTACATATTTGAGAATATCTAGCGAGAGATTTTAAAAAATGGCCAATGTTTCATTCTGTACTGTCTCAGCAGACTGGGATGTGATGATGATGTTGAATTAAACTGCCATCTTAATAGACTTTCAAATTAAATTATCATAAGTAATGGATTACATATAATCAAAATAGTTTATGACCTCTAAAAAATATGAAGACTAATACCATATATAAAATTGGAATCAGACATAGAATCATAGAATATTTCAACTTGGAAGGGCCTAAAAGTATTATTGATTGCAGGTCCCTGCTCCTCGCAGGACTGGCCAAAAATAAACCATGTGACTAAGAGCATTGTCCAGATGCTCCCTGAACTCTGTCAGGCTTGGTGCCATGACTGCTTCCCTGGGGAGCATGTTCCAGTGATCAATCAAAACTGAAAGTGTGTTCTTAACAACTGTCAGGATGAGCCTTTGGCTTTTTCCATCCTTTAAATTATTTTTATAAGCAGAATGAATTTTCTTTGATAATTTCTAGGGCATACATTCTAGGGGGCCAAACTACAATTCTGGAACATTTGGCACTTCCTTACAGACAAATATTGGAGAAAGTGCAAGGTGTGAACCCTGCTGAATCTTCTCTGCAGTTGTTCTTAAGGCAATTCGGCATTGATCACACTTTGATTTGCTTTTACGCTGAGAAAAATGAGATGAAGAATGAAAAATAAAGCTCAGTGTTTACCGAGACTTGGATCATCCCAAGGACAAGGAATGAGAAATGTCTCCTCAGCCATCAGATGTCTCCTCTTACCTTATCTATGCTATATGTGAATTTGTCCTCAAGAATAGCAGGACTTACTTACTCTTTGTTTTACTATTCCCTTCAAATTTAAAATGTTGAGTCTATTAATTTCTTGGCCATGTGAGCTTTTCACACAGTTCCTTTGTGTTTGGTGAATTAATGTAATGCTATAGAACAGCCGAAGTCCAAACCAGCAGTGCACAGGCCAAACATAAACAAGTTATATAACACTGCAATCATTCATTTATTAAAGTGGAAAATTCAAGGCATACGTAATCTTTTTGGACAACTGACAGGCAGGTGTGATCAAGAGAACAGAGAATCCAGTGATTGTAGGCAGATAGAGAGACAGGTTTGTCTGGGTGATTAGAAAGTAAAGTGAGATGGAATTGGGAAAAATGGGAGAGAGCATTGGCTGTCCCAGGACAAGGAGAAGTAACAGTGCAGAGATTGCTGAAGGGGTTAGAGGAACATGCTGCAGCAGTATTAAGTGTCTAGGGAGATTAGGAAGACAGGACCTATTGACAAAGAATAGTGCAAAGCATCTGTTCCAGAGGGAAAGGATAAAAAGAAGGGTAAAGTGGGCTTAAAGAACTGCCAGACCATTTCCTACTCTCAACAATCCCCAGTGTATTTGATATAGAAGGGAGAAAGATAACATCGGGCCCCAGGCATGCCCCCTGTTTGTGATTCCACCTCTCAGCACACCTCTGCCCGGGGTCAGGGAGGGACAGCTGCCCCTCGCCCCAGTGCTGCCACAAGAAGATGATGATTTTACTGCACCAGGCTTTTCAGCTCCACTTGCTTTCAAACATCCTCACCCTACAGACCAGAAGGTTGCCCATATTCATCCCTCCCACTGCATGACATGAACTAGGTTAGCAGTGAGCTGGAACATTTTTTAGCAAAGTTAAACCAAAGTGAACCACCCTGTAGGCTTTCTCACAGTTCCTATCTTCTGTCACCTGCATGTCTTTCTTTGCATCATGTTTTGGCCTGATCTTCCCTCCAGCTTGTTTTACACATCTCTTTACCCATCACTGCATTTGGTCTCTCATATGCCACAGTCTTAGAGACAGGCAGCTGGAAACACCCCAGTCAGTCTTTAGAAACATCAACAGAAATATGAGATGCTCTTCCCATGCTTGGGGGAGCACTGATGTCAGAACTGCCCCCAAGGAGCCAAGTGCAAAAGCAGTGTGGGTCCTAAAGACAACATGTAAGAATCCAATCTAACAAGTCAATTATCAATTGTTGAAGTCAATTGTTGAAATAGGAATACATGTGGAAAAGTATCTTCATACTGATGTGAGGCACACACAGACAGACAGGGGTCACTTCAAGCTGTATGAAAAGCTCACAACAGGTAAGAATTGCCCTTTTCTGGCAGCAGCAGGTGCCTCCACTGACTGTCTAAAGCATCAGTCACAGTCCCATCTCACATGCATGTGCATGGGGCACAATCCTTGCCACTTTGGAAAATTCTGTCCAACTCTGAAGATCTTGACATTCAAACTCCATCTCTCAGCTTCCTTGACCTGGTCACCCATCTACCATCAGTGTGAGGACACCTGCTTATCTATAGGTGATATGCCCAAAACCAAGACTCTCATGTCCTCAAAGGATTCAATGTCACTGCTTCCTGAAGCTGACTGGCCAGCTGCAACAGCAGTGAATGCAATAGTCAGGAAGTGCCCAGAAACAGCACAGATGAGACCAGTGCACTCTGCTTTCAAACCTTAAAATACCAACAGTAGCAGTGCTGTCACAGTCCCGTTTGGGTAAGGGGATGGGCAGGATTACACGTACCTGAAAGCAGGTCTGCAGCATTCTCCCCACAAACCTTGGCTTGAGCAATATTATTTTATGTGCCACTCAAGTATTCTTGCAAGCAGATGCAACAAAAACACAGGTGCAGATGAACTCACAATGCCCAGTTTTTGGGGGGTGATTCTGCTTTATTATTTCCTTCATATTAGAATGGTGCTAGCCACACTGATGAAAGATGTCTTTGTCTTACAGTATTGCCAAGGAACGTAGTGGACCTGGATGTCATGGAAAACTCTTGCTTTGGACCATAATAATCTTTCTGTCCATTTGCTGAACCCTAAAAAAATACTCCTAGTGATGGGTTGGGCAGTGTTGCATAGGGAATGCCACAGGTGCTTGCAGACATCCCTATACAAACACTGAAATAATCACATGGCACTTATTGACACTAGATATTTTTTAACACAAATGAACTAATTGTCAACAAAGCCATTTCTATAGTGTGCATAATTAATCTTTTTTTATTTAATAGCATTATTTTCTTGGTGTTGGAATATTGCCAGTACACCCTGCTTGTTTAAATGTCTGGAAGTCCTCTGTTCCTCTACTGTCCTGACTAACAGAAATACCATGCCATTATAATGCAATAGTTTTTCCCTTACGCCATCTGAGGCATTAAGGAATGTATTAGCCAGAGATGGATGTTCAATGAAACCTTGACACCCTGTTCTTCTTTGGCTGTGATTTTCTGATGAAAATCAATTTCTTTGTTTCACTCTCGTGGGGTTTCGTTTCTATTCTTCTCTTTCACATACATGCTGGTTCTTATCCCCTGAGTGCTTATCATCCCTTGTGCACAGGATTTTGTCAAAGTGCTTTTGAAACTTCACGTATGTTAATCAATCAGTTAATCTACTTATAGACATTTTCCAATAAACCCAGGAATTACATAAGAACTGATTTCTTCCACTGCTGAAATAATGCTGGGTACATCTAGAATTTCCATATAACTTGTTCTTCTTCCAGCCAAGTCAAGTTGCCCTGTACAGTGTGAAGTCTCTTAATACTCCTGCTCAATTCTAAATATATGTTGTATTTTTAAGTGTTTTATAATAGAAGTTTTTAACAAAAGCTTGTGTATTTTTGCTAGCAGTTCACCTGCCTTATGCCTCCATGCAAGTTTTGTGGGCAAACACATTTGGAGATTTAAAAAAAATATATTTTTGCAATTGCTTTATTTCTGCAAACCTTCTTCTAACTCTTTGGTCTCTGCATCTTGACTGAGAGGCAGGGGGGATGCTCAGAACTTACCTGATATGGAGAAGGCATATGAGGGAAGGGGAATGCAAGCCAGACCAAACTACTCATACTTCAGGCTTTTCAGACCACATAGATCCTGAAAGTGTGACATACACTCAATACTTAGATGCACAAGTACAACAGTTGCTGCAGACATGATTGATAAAAAAAAAAACCAAAACAACTCAGCAGGAACAATAAGCACACTATGCTTCTTGCATAATAGCTGAGTGGTTTGAGCATTTTGTGGACAAGGAGAAGTCGTCCCTATTCCAAGACATTAGTCCATAATTCGTCCTGTTCTTCTCTAGTCTAAAAAGTGTAGATTCTTCAGGGAATGTGGATTTGAGCACTGTTGCCTCTTTCCGATGAATTTAATGCTAGGCTAAAAAACTCTCAGATTTCTTTTCTTTACTGTGTTCCTGGGTGCCACCTCCTTATAGCCACACTGGCAAAGGTAATTCTTTTCCCAATGAGACCATTTTCTTGAAAAATGAAATACCTGAAAAAGGCTGAGAGGGACCAAAAGCCATCCCCATTCATGGGGAAATGCTGTAGCATGGTTCTGTTACACAGAAACAATCTTCTATCTTCCCCAGTGTAACTGAAGAACAGTAAGTATGTCCCTTCAGATTGCTATGCTCAGGTGCCCAGTATTATGCAAGATGATGTCTAGTTTGAGGGAACCTAAAATTACTCTTCTTGCATAGAGGAAAGAAAAAAAAAGGCATATGCAGAAAAAAAAACCCAAAACAAAACAAAAAAGGCAGCCTGTCAAAATTGTCTGCAGGTGAAAAAACCCCTACCATGAATTCCAGATGTAATCCCAAATGACTGTTTCCCAGCACTGCCTATTACTGTGAGCAACTCCCTACTGAACCTGAAAGCTCCTCAGGCATTTAACTATATTCACCCACACATGTTAAGGAGATCCTGTTCTGGGGAGATAGGCACTTATCTCTTGCCTGAAGTCCCAATACAATCCAGCTTAGGAAGACAGGCATTTAAATCCCTTTTAGAAGCCTGAAAAATTAGCAGCAGTCAGAATCATGTCTGGCTTTCTCCGACATGGGCCATCAGCTTCCACATAGGTGCATAAGGCTGAGAGCACAACTTGAGTTAAGCAGAGGAGTGCAAGTGTGCATTTTACCATTAGAGAGGAACTGATGTGTCACTGACATCTTACAAGACTACCCCAACTACTACACCATGCTTGGGCAGAAAGCATGAACCTCTGCTACTGTGTGTGGATATGAGGAGTTGTTGGCTCCAGTTCTCATCTCAAGAGAAGAAAAAACAAGGGGAGCAAACTTACATGTGGAAAAGATGCATCATACAGCAGACAAGAAAAGCAAAGCATAATCTTGCAACTCTCCACCCTGTGCCAGAGAGCATCTGGGCTGCTAGGCCAACCTTGGGTTTGTGTCTTCTCTGATGTGGCGCTGTGCCTCATGTGTTTCAGGCTGCACAGGCGCTCAGCTGCAACACCCACCATCCACACTACCCCATGGTTGCTGGTTCTAACATTCTGCTGGGAAGTTGGAGCTCAGGGCTTAATTAGAGTCTAAAAACATCACCCACTTCCTTTCTTACAAGTTTTTGCATCTTTATGCAAAATGTGGGTGGAAGCACTGTGATCTCATTAATGTCAGTCCTGCAGTAGGGATAGAGAGGCTGGATCCTGTGTTGATGGAGTGTTAGGAGTGTTTCAGATGAGTTTCCAATAGGACATCAGTGCTCTAGCTGCAGGCTGGCTTTGCCCACTGGCACTGGGAGTTCATTTGCAGCCAGTGGAAAGAAGGAGGCACTCTAAGTGCCTCAAAGAAAGCTGTCATTTTCTGCAGGTCTTCAGAAGTGCCTCTCTTTGTGTCCTCTGCCCATACAGCAGAGCTGAGGAATTAGATTGCTCCTCTTGTCCCTTCCAGGGCTAAGACACCTAAAATTTCATTGAGGTAATAATGTCTCAGTGAGGTATTTATAGTACATGGATGAGATTCCAGCCTGAATATTTGGGGCTTTGGAGTAAATGATTGCAAGAAAAACCAAATGTCAATAATAAGATGCAAGCTGTTGAAAACCAAAGAAAAGAAAGTATTGATTAAAATAAGGATGTATTAGAAGACTATTTGAAAAGAATCAAAGACTACAGCCTTTTGTAATTATTTTCATAACTCCTCCATGCCCCATTAGCCTTTAGAAAAAAAAATATATAGTTGGAAAAAGTTTTCTCATCTTTTCTGTGACACTGTACTCATGAACCATGGAGGGCTTGTAACATGCTGAGAAAAAGTAGTGGGTCCAATAAGACTGTAATTTTAACCCATCAGTTTTCCCTCACTTAGTCTAATTCCTTGGATAGCATTGTCTGAAAAAAACAGAGGAATATTTATTGCAGTAGCTTGAATATGCATCAATTGATTTTATTATACTAGAAAACCTGAGAAAGTATGGTTTATTTATATACAGATTGTGTAAATACACTCTAGGCAAGTTTCACAGTTTAATGTTGAAAGGGCTTTCATTAATGGTTTAGTTCTGAGAAAAGGATGTAAAGCAACATAAAAGAGTCGGGATTTGATTTTTACTGAGATAAGTTGAAAGAATAATTCACCTTTAGTAAATGTGTTTCTTCTTTCATGTTGTTTTATGTGTTGCTCTTTCTAGTACTCTATGCATGGTTGCAAAAAATATACATTAAGAATGAATCCTTCATTGATGTGACTTAATGATGTCTATAATTTATGTTTGCCTAATTCTCTGTGTTAATAAAAAAAATCACCAGAGATCCATAAAATTAAATGGTTGATTTTGTCCTGGAGCAACTACACACTATGCTTTTACTTTAGGTGTATTTCTGACAGAAGACATGAAGTCAGTTCTGCTGAGCAATATAATCTGATACTGAAAAAGTATCTTGTTAATTGTATTGTTTTTTAGAAAGTATGGAGTGGGGTTTTTTTAAAGGCTAGGAGACTGCATTTCAAATACAATTCCAGAACGTGGTGTGGCTTCCCATCCTTCTCATAGACAAAAAGTTACCCAAAGATTTGAAACTGAATATATGGGCCAACGTCTCCTATTGTGCAATGACTGATTTTGGTTTATATCGATACTGAGGCTCATCTGCATTTTTGAAAACCCACCGGTTCTGTGAATGAAAGCCACGGCATTTCCTGTAGCCGAAACCAGCCACCTACCGCAAGAACTGGTAGATAGGACCCGCTTCTCTGTCCCGAGTACTCAGACTAAGGCTAAAACTGACAACGCGATATAGCATGCGATACACCAGTTATCATTGTAAAGAAGGTATTCGTCAGACAGGTGTAAAATTCCGGCTCCTGAGGTAGGAAAGCTCCGTACAGCGAGCTACATTTGGAGAAATCGGTACCTGCAACTGAGACCTCGAGAGGAGTGAGCCTGAGGGATGCCCGAGGTGAGAGGGGCCGTGCCCAGACCCGGCGACGCCGTGGGAGTCCGCAGCAGCCCCTCATTTGTGCCAGACTGAAGGGAAATGGTGAGACAACCCGACGAGCGCTTTCAGTCACGGGATCCTGAAGCAACGCCGTGTGCCTCACTCCGCCTAGGCACTGACCGGCTTGTAGCTGTCACAGATGTGGCAGCAAGTCCCTGCGCCCCAGCCCCGGCGGCCTCACCGGGCGGGCTGTCACGCCGCCACCGCCTCCCCCCCGGCTGCAGCGCCGCGCACGCCGCCCCTCTCCGTCTCCCCCTGCCCAGCCGCTCGGGCGTCCCGGCGGGGCTGGCTGAGCCGCCGCCTTGTCGCTGCTGCCGCCGCCGAGGCCGGTCCGCCCGCCGCCGCCCCTTCCCTTCCCTTCCCCCGCCACCGCACATGCCCAGAAGGGCGGGAGCCGCGGCGAGCCCGGGCGCTGCTGTGACAGCGGCGGCGCTTTCCCTTCCGTGGGTGGGTGGGGGCCACGCCGCGCCCCCCGGCCCGGCCCGGCCCGGCGGAAACACTGCGCCGGCCGCCTGCTCGCCCAGTGCCTTCCCCGCCGCGCCCCAAGCCCGCTGCCGCCGCGGGGCGGGAGGCGGCCATGTCGCTATTGTCTGCGCTGGTGCCCTTGCTCCGGGTGTACTGCATCGGCCTCCGCGTCATCCTGCACCAGCTGCGCCGCCGCTTCCAGCCGCGGTGCGCCCCGGCCTCAGGTGAGCACCGCAGCCGGCGCCGCGGGGCGGGGCGGGTCCGGGCCGGGGGGCGGTAGCCCCCGCCGCGGAGAGGGGAAAGTTTGCCGCGCCTCCCCCCACCCACCACGGGCAGGCGGCAGTTCGGGGCCCTGGGGCCGAGACCGCGCGGCCCAGCCGAGAGCGGCCGGACAGGGAAGGGAAGGAGAGAACAGGGCAGGGCAGCCGCGACCTTGGCTATAGCGAGGGGCGCTCGGGCCGTGCCGCATCCCCCGAAGCGGGGCAGGGGCTGAGGCACCGCGACGGCCCCGGCACGGGCGCCGCCGCCGGACTCCTCCCCTGCTCCCCTTCGCCGGCCGAGCAGGACCCGCCAAGCTGCCCGAGGGCATTGGCCCCGGGGGGCTGCGACTGACGGGGCGCCCTCCCCGCCCCCGCCGCACCCCGCCCTCGCTGCCGGCGCCAGGCCCCGGCCCCACCGCTCCGTCCGGCCCCGGGCCGCGGCCGCCCCGGACGCGGGGCGGGGCGGGGGGCCGGGCCCGGGACGGGCGCCTGGCTGCACGCCGGCCTGACTTGTGGCCTCGGGAGGCGGTGTGGGGGTTCCGTGGTCCGGGGGTCCCCGCTTCTCTTTTTCCTCTCTTTGGCTCTCTGACAGTGTCTCCCGAGACCTCGGCTCAGAGCCGCGCGGGCGCTCCCTCCCTCAGCCCAGGTAGGTGCTTGGAAGGCGGGTAGCGGCGGGCAGCTCCCCCGGCCCGGGCGTTCCTGCTGCCCGCTGTGCCCCCACCCCACCGGGGCGGCCGGGACCGCCGCTTTCGGCTTCGCTGTCCCGGCTGCTGCAGGAGGGGAACGTACCCGTGCTCTAAAAGCTTAGTATTTGATAGCGGCTGACACTCGCTGACAGCCTTTAAGCTGACAAGTGAGTGACACTTGTAGTTTTTTTTCTAAGGGACTTCAGATTAGTCGTTGGTTTAAGAAGTTAGGTTTTGGCACTTTTCTGATTTGGATCAACAGTGTGTTAAATGCTGACTTAGGGGAAACTTTATCAGAAAAAAACAGCGATCTGCTTGCATTACTCTTGAAGACTAAAATGTTTCTGAGTTTATAAACTTAGAGCAAACTGTGAGTTCAGGCAGATGTGTAGGTTATCATCAGAGCTGACCACACTGCTGCATTGAAGACCATACCTTTAACTTTCTCTCCTTATCCGCAAGTGAGCCTTTGTGGCCCTCTTGATCGTTTTAACTAGAGGAACAGTGAAAAAGTAATATTGAGAGGGCCTAGTGTTTCAGTAAGGAATTCAGGCAGATGAAGATACTGGTATAGACAATATCTGAAGTACTGGGAAGGGGATGGAACAAGTACACCGCACAATAGGAGCTTATTCATCTTATCACACGTCGCATCCTTGGGTAGTGTTTTGTGTGCTTTTTATTCATTCCTGATTCTTCTGCTGGGGTTCCCTTCCTCATTCTCAGAAGGCAGCAATGAAACCCTCAAACAAACGAGAGGACCCCGGTGACAAAAAGAGCAGATGTGCATATGGTTTGAAGTCATCTGAGCATTTTTCTAGCATTAGCGTTTCTTGGCAGAGGAAATTTGGGTATTTTGCCTAGGGTGTGTAACACTTTCCAAATCTTTTTCTGAACCACAGAGAAACAGCATGACGAAAATGTGACCCAGTGTTTTGTTGCACTCTGCTCTTTGCTACTAGTGAAAAAAAAAAGCGTTGAATTTAGAAATGCCAGAGGAAGGCAATGAAGATCCAACCCAGGAAATGTCACTTACCTAAGTGGGACCAAGGCAGATTTGACAGATGTGAAAAGTTTTCTTTGAGCCCTAATTTGTGATCTTTTTTTTCCAAGGACAAGCGGATTCCTCCTCAGCTAGTTGTTTGCACGCAGTTCCCTCTTGGCAGTTACCTGCTGCCTTGCTTTCACTCGCTGTGTCCAGCCATTGCTTAAAGGACTGCTTCACCTTAACAACTGCAACCTTTTTATCCAGATGAACCTTGTTTCCATAATAACTTCAAAATAGTGATGTCAGTGTAACAAAAAGAAAAGTGTTGTTAGAACAAGCTTGGATCAGTAAACTACAGTTCCTGTGAGAAAACCCTGAGTACCCTTTTCAGGCCGTAATCTAGAAAGGTGTGTATGTTTAAAATTTTCTGTACCTTTTCTGAGGGGTGTCCGTTAACACTCACAAGTACAGGCATTTTATTGTCAGGGTGCTTTTCTCAGGAGAGCTTGGAGTGGCAAAGGGGAGCTGGGAAGGACAGGACTGGGAGGCAGAGATAGCCATTTCTCTGTTCCTCTCTTCCTTGGCCCCAGTTTCCATATCAAAGTTCCCACTCTCTGTGGAACAGCACTGCAGATCTCACTTGGAAGTTTTAAACAAGAGAGATGTCTGCTGGCTTGTCCTTTAGCTCTGTGGATGAGTGAAAGGTTCTGGTCTCAGTGCAGCCCTTCTGCCTCTGAATTTTCCAAGAAAAGCTTGCTTTTCTTGCTCAGGATTTTAATCCAAGTAAACAAAACTAGTTTTACTTTTATTTTTCCTTACCCTAACTTAAGAGTTGTGTGCTCTTTGCACACGTGCTTTTAAGTGACCCATGTGTTCTTTCACATCCTACTGGAGTTCGTCTGATTTTTATAGATGGAGTTCAAGACATATTTTTGGGGAAAGAGTTTCAACTCTGAAATCTAGGTTCAGTGCAAAAACCTGGTAATTGTTTTGAGTTGCAAACTGAAAAAATAATAACATTCTCTATTCAAGTGAATGTCCCCCACCTCAACGCAGAGTAGGAAAGTTAGCCTGAAACTCTGATCTTGAAGCTCAAGGAAGGAAAATACAGAGCTGAGACTACAAACAGCGTAGTTTGTAGTCAACGATTGCTCCGCTAACTAAAATCAACATAGAGGAAAGTGCAGAAATAAAGGGGAACTTAAAAATACTTCTTCAAGTACTAATTGCATAAACAGTATAACTGCTAATAGGTAGTTTTAGTGTTCGGTGGTTTAAACTATTAATAGTTTTCTTAGAAATTACTGTTTGGAGTTCTTTACAGTGCTTAATCTTAGTTAATTGGAGGGAGGAAAAAAGCCCTGCATGACTAAAGTTCCTGATCAAAACAGCTTTTTTAAAAACACAAATCTAATCAGTGAATTGATAAAAGATAAACCAATATTAATTGTGGCACCAGGATATTACCAGTGGAAATGTGATCACCGAAAGTCATCCTACTGATAAGAAAAATGGTTCATATAATTAAAAGCTTCTCAAGGAATTTATTAGTGAAAGGTTCTGGTCTCAATGCAGCCCTTCTGCCTCTGAATTTTCCAAGAAAAGCTTGCTTTTCTTGTTTAGGATTTTAATCCAAGTAAACAAAACTAGTTTTACTTTTATTTTTCCTTACCCTAACTTAAGAGTTGTGTGCTCTTTGCACACGTGCTTTTAAGTGACCCATGTGTTCTTTCACATCCTACTGGAGTTCGTCTGATTTTTATAGATGGAGTTCAAGACATATTTTTGGGGAAAGAGTTTCAACTCTGAAATCTAGGTTCAGTGCAAAAACCTGGTAATTGTTTTGAGTTGCAAACTGAAAAAATAATAACATTCTCTATTCAAGTGAATGTCCCCCACCTCAACGCAGAATAGGAAAGTTAGCCTGAAACTCTGATCTTGAAGCTCAAGGAAGGAAAATACAGAGCTGAGACTACAAACAGCGTAGTTTGTAGTCAACGATTGCTCCGCTAACTAAAATCAACATAGAGGAAAGTGCAGAAATAAAGGGGAACTTAAAAATACTTCTTCAAGTACTAATTGCATAAACAGTATAACTGCTAATAGGTAGTTTTAGTGTTCGGTGGTTTAAACTATTAATAGTTTTCTTAGAAATTACTGTTTGGAGTTCTTTACAGTGCTTAATCTTAGTTAATTGGAGGGAGGAAAAAAGCCCTGCATGACTAAAGTTCCTGATTAAAACAGCTTTTTAAAAACACAAATCTAATCAGTGAATTGATAAAAGATAAACCAATATTAATTGTGGCACCAGGATATTACCAGTGGAAATGTGATCACCGAAAGTCATCCTACTGATAAGAAAAATGGTTCATATAATTAAAAGCTTCTCAAGGAATTTATTTGGCATCTTTCTCCTGCATTTTTTCTTCTCCTGTCCATATTTAATTGAAATTTAGTAGGGGAAACCTAAATCCTGAGTGTTATGTAGTAGTTTTGAAGTCTTTGTGGTTAAATTTGGAACCTCTAATGTGTAGAAAACTGTATCTGAAGAAGATGGTTATGTAGATTAAGTTAAGGAGATCTTAAAGGTGACTCCTGTTCTTCTCAAAAGCAGTTGAAATTTCATACATATTTTCATTTCCTCAAATTTTAGTTACTCAGTATCCACATTTGTAGCAAATTTCTTTACAGTTAATTGTGAAATGTTGATATAGCATCATGCATCTCTTAATTTTGATTCATATTTTGAGGTTTATATGACTAAAGCATAGTGAGAGCCTGAGCACTTCCTGCTCAAAGCTGTGTGAGCTCCAGGTAGTAAATCATCCAGAGGTGGGTAAGGAAATGACCAGGTAGGAAGGATTGATGGCAGGCAAAAATGCAGTTACATCAAGCAGTTAAACCCTCTCCCCACGCATGCCCCTAAAAGAGTCATTAAGTTATTTACAGAATGAGGAATCACTTGCTTTATGGTTGCCCCTCTGGTGACTGAGGCAAAGGTTGTGGGACGGGGATACCCACAGGGTGCCATTGCTGTGCATGCACAGGGAGGCAGAGCTAAGGTGGCAGGGTGTCTGCACACCCCACGTTTCCTCACATCCCCGTGCTTGGTTTCACAATCCAAGTGGCTGTCGTGTGGGTTTTGAACCAATTTTCTTTGCCAGTGAGGAAACTGAGCCCTACCTGCAAGGGTAGCACAGCTGCCTTCCAGGACACAAGCCACCACTAGCATTGATATTTTGGCCCAAGGCCTGCCCTGGAGAAGGAGGTCTTGTGTTTGTGTTAGGAGAATGAGACGGGAAGTCTGAGAGGTGTGAGGAGACAGCACAGCCTGCCCCAAACAGCAGGGATGAGGTGCTAGGGCCAGAGACTCTGAACTCTTCCTCCTCCTGTAACAGCAGAGTTCACTGCAAAGCCAGCAGAGGATCCTCTCTGCAGGCCTTAGAAACCTCTGTTCTGGTACTGGCTGGTGGTGTTGGCCAGCTGTTGGAGGAGGCAAGAAACAGCAGCCTCTCCAGAGATGCTCTCCTGTAGGTGGGAATTCATGGTTGTTGTTTTTGCCATGACTAGACTATGAACACTGTTTTTCTGAAAGTGAAGTTTACCTCTTCCTGGAGTAAAAGGAGAGGTGTGGGGTTTGGGTTTGTGTTCATAATGCTAGTTATGCTGTATAACATTTGATGAGAAGCAGCCATGATGAGCAGTTTATATTTGAGCTGTTACTAATGGCTGTATTATACTGGCATATCCTTAGCTGTGGCAGTGCTACTCTGGGCCGCTATTGCCAAGTGCCTGATACATCACAAAATGAAGGCAAAGCTGTGACATACATAAGAATGAAGAGTGGGGTGAGTCTGTAACACTCCCATACTCTGAAATAACTTCTACTTTGTCAGTTGGTGATGAACTTTTTATGATCCAAGGTGTGTCATGCTAATTTTGAACATTAAAGATGCATCAACTCTTTTATTTCAGTGCCTTCCTCCTTACTTTCAGGAATTGCCAGGTAAACTGCAGGGGAAACTGTAAGATTTAGTGAAATGCTGTGAGCCTCTGCTTCCTCAGGATGGCATGTCATGGATTGAAATGGAGGAATCTAAAAGCGATGATAATATGTATCAATATGATATGTCAGTGCACTATCTGATGGCATGGCAGAGTTTCCTCATTACACATTACACCACTTGGTCTTTCAAAATCATCCGTTTTTGTGGGATTGCATACCTTGGTGCTGTTAATATGCACATGTTTGGAATTAGGCAGCATTACCATGTTGAATCAATAGTTTATCCTGGCAACTTAAAGGCACTGAATGAATCACAGTAGAAGGCATGCTAGTAGGCAGAACTTTGCCCCTCCCTCAGGAAAAAATGCAAAGTGTCTACACCCAGAAGTAAATCTTCAGAACAAATCCAATAAAATGCTTCCCCTGCATCTCTCATTCTGCTTCTAAACAAACAGCTGTGTTTAGATAAGTATGTTTAGTATCGGTTAACCTGTCTTTGGTTTTCCATTCAAGGCATTCAGAAAATGTTGCAAAATACCAGCTGTAGTTCAGAGAGAAAACTGTGTTTTCTTGTGAATATTCTCCAACAGCAGAAAGCACCCCAGAGAAGTTTGCACACATGCTTTTTTTTTTTTTTTTTATATTCCCTCGCAATAATGTGAAAAAGTTGTATTGTTCCTTCCTGCCCTAACCAGCCAGTCTTACCACCTGTGGATTTCTGGGCTTGGGCACAGGTGCAGCTCCCGAGCAGCAGAGAAGTAGCAGTGCTGTTCTTTCTAGTCTGATGCTCCTTATGTTCCTCTCCTGTTCTCTTTCTCTGGATTTTTGTAAAGGAAGCTGCATCTGTGTCTAACTAATGTCTTCCTTCTCCTTCCCAATGCTGGCTGGCCAAGGCCCTGGAAAAGGGCTTGTTGCTGTCACAGTGGAGTGGAAGAAATAGAGACGTGTCAGTCCAATTGTGCTGCGCTGTGACTTGGCTTTTTGGTGTAGTGAGATCAGCTCTGGTGGGTGCCAGCTGCCAGCACTGTTCACAGAGGCACTGTAGGCCTCAAGTAGCACTTGCACATGACTGCTCAAGAAGTGTTTTCCTGTGCAGATATCAAGGTACAGATTGCCAAGTCTTGCCTTCTCAACACACTCGTCTCTAGTGTCATCTCTTCCCAACTTCTGTAGCCTTTTGAAGAAAATGCTGCAAAATTATTTTCCAGCTGATGTGGATAATAACATTTATTAGTGCTTTTCTGTCTGCTTTTCCTGTAATTATTATGTGATGTTATTCCAGGAACCACAAATGTGAGCTAGTACTTCAGGAGATGACTTTGATTTCAGAAAGAGAAGGACAGGAAAGGTGTCAGACATGTATTGTTGATCTGCATGTAGGTTCAAGCTCCTTTTCCTTTTATTTCAGTCAGAAAACATCTTTGTATTTGAGAGGAGCAGATTATTGCCATAATTTGCATCACAGATTTTTTATTACAATTTTTTTAAAGTGAAAGCTAGCACAGTTAGATCAAGCTTACAAAACTTCTTTCAAAATAAACAAATAAGAAAACCTTTGCTCCTTCAGTATCAGGTTTCAGTTGAAATAAATGTTAACAATCAAGTTTAGTAATTCTTTGGCAAGAGGATGTTGGTTTAGTTCTAACTTAAGAGGCAGGAAAATGCTATAGCAGATGACCAGTTCTTGTGACAGTAATTTATCAAGTCTGTGGTGGTACTTATGCTTTCTCTACCCCGAATTATGAAATTAAAAAAGAAAATTTACTTGGGTCTTCTAGCTCAGTTTCACAGCAGAATGGGATCTATTAAAACCCCTTTGAATTTTTGACAATCCAGTGGGCTTCTTATAGGTCACACTTGCTGCAAATTTCATCTTTAAATTTGCAAATGTAATTAGTGAGTAGGTTTCTTGATACATTCACAGAAACGCTGATTTCACATAGTTGAGCGTGGTCAAACTTGTGCTTTCTCATTGTATCTTTATCTTACTGCCTTTATCAGGTACTCATTAATGAGTGAAGGATCAAAAGGTGGGACGGTGGCCAAGAAGCAATGGAGAATAAAAGTTTAGAAGGTTCCCCATCAGACCTAAAGTTAGTGGCTCACCCGAGAGCAAAGAGTAAAGTGTGGAAGTACTTTGGGTTTGATACCAATGCAGAAGGATGCATATTACAGTGGAAGAAGATCTACTGCCGTATTTGCATGGCACAGATTGCCTATTCAGGAAACACGTCCAACCTTTCCTACCACCTGGAGAAAAATCACCCCGATGAATTCTGTGAGTTTGTGAAAAGCAACACTGAGCAAATGAGGGAAGCCTTTGCCACAGCATTTTCAAAAATCAAGCCGGAGTCATCACAGCAGGTTGTTCAAGATAGTCTCATCATGAAGACCTACCAGAACTACGAAAACAAAAAACATCAGGAACTGACATCTGCAGTCATCAGCTTAATTTGCGAGGGCATGTATCCAGCCTCCATCGTCGATGAACCTACCTTCAAGGCCCTCTTGAGAACAGCAGACCCCAGGTATGAACTTCCGAGCCGGAAGTACTTCTGTACAAAAGCAATTCCTGAAAAGTACAGTGCTATTAGAGAAATTGTGCTGAAAGAGCTCACTGAGGTTCTCTGGTGTGGTATATCCACGGACATGTGGAGGAGTGAAAACCAAAACAGGTCATATGTAACTGTGGCAGTTCACTTTCTCAGCAGCAGTCCTGCCAACTGCCTGGCTGTGAACTCACGGTGTTTGAAAACGTTCGAAGTACCGGAGGATAACACTGCAGAGACCATTACACGAGTCCTTTATGAAACATTCATTGAGTGGGGGATCAATACAAAAGTCTTTGGTGCTACGACAGATTACAGTAAAGACATTGTAAAAGCTTGCTCTCTCTTAGATATTCCCGTACAGATGCCTTGTTTGGGGCACACTTTTAATGCAGGAATACAACAAGCTTTTCAGCTCCCCAAACTCTGCAACCTTCTTGCCAGGTGCCGAAAGCTGGTGGAGTATTTTCAGCAGTCTACAGTCGCAATGTACATGCTGAGCGAAAAGCAGAAGCAGCAGAATATTCTCCACTGCATGCTGGTAAGCGACCGTGTTTCCTGGTGGGGAAGCACGCTCGCTATGCTGCAGCGCCTCAAGGAGCAGCAGTTTGTCATTGCGGCTGTTCTCGTGGAGGACAGCAACAACCACCACCTCATGCTGGAATCCAGTGAGTGGAATACAATCGAAGGGCTGGTGGAGCTGCTCCAGCCTTTCAAGCAGGTTGCAGAGATGATGTCTGCTTCAAAGTACCCGACGATAAGTATGGTAAAGCCACTTCTCCACATGCTTCTGAATACCACTCTGAACATCAAAGAGAACGATTTGAAAGAAATCAGCATGGCAAAGGAGGTGATTGCTAAAGAGTTGTCAACCACCTACCAGCACACACCTGAGATAGACATGTTTCTCAATGTTGCAACTTTCTTGGATCCCCGCTACAAGAAACTGCCTTTTCTTTCAGCCTTTGAGAGGCAGCAGGTGGAAAACAGAGTGGTGGAAGAAGCAAAAAGCCTACTGGAGAAAGTAAAAGAAAATAGTTTTAGAACTGAGGAGAAATTCTTCACTGTTTCAGAAGAGCCCCCTATGAAAAAAATCATAATCTCCTCTACTCCTCCTCCTACCAGTGTCATCAACAACATGCTTGCAGAGATCTTTTGCCAGACAGGAGGCGTGGAAGACCAAGAGGAATGGCATGCTCAAATCGTTGAGGAGTTAAGCAACTTCAAGTCACAAAAGGTCCTCGGTTTGAATGAAGACCCATTGAAGTGGTGGTCTGACAGACTAGCACTGTTTCCAGTTTTACCAAAGGTTCTTCAAAAATACTGGTGTATTCTGGCCACAAGGGTCTTCCCTGAACGCCTTTTTGGCTCTTCTGCTAATGTTGTGAGTGCAAAGAGAAACCGGTTAGCCCCGGCTCACGTGGATGAGCAGATCTTTTTGTATGAAAACAGTCGCAATGGGTCTGAGGCAGAGCCGGAGGATGAAGATGAAGGAGAGTGGGGTTTGGAACAGGAACAGATTTTTAATTTAAATGACTCAGTAAACATAAACAACAGTTTCTTTAATATTCGAGACAGTGGGTTTGTTTGACAGGACTGCTGCGGTACATTTAATGACAAAGAAAAGAGGTATTTGTCTTAAGTTACCAAAAATTCTTCTGTTGTATGCTATGAATGCTGTAAATATTGAACAGTTGTAACAAACTTGATTTAGCTTCCATTGTCTGTGTTTTCCCCACTGTCTTAAAACATGAATGACTTGTGATCAAACAGCACTGAAACAAATGAGGAAATAAATTCTACAAAGACCGTGATTTCTGACTGTGGCCCAGATTTCAGAAAGCACTTATCCATGTGCTTCCTTTCTACTTGTTTCAGTGGGAGACAAACACATGCTTATGTGCTTTCTATCATAAAAATATTTTCCTGAGTTTGGACCTTGAGGAAGTTTTTTAAAATTTATGCCTCCATTTGTAAATCCTGTGTGACTCAGGATGCTAGCTTTAAATTTTGGATTTTAAAATGTTTTTAAAATCCATAGATCTGAGCAGTGAATATTTTTAGAATATATTGTTGCTATGGGATGAAAAAAGATCTTGAGCCTGATTTTCACTACCTCATGTCTTAGGTCTGGTCTATGCTAGTAAAGTTCAGCTGGTATAATTATGTTGGTTAGGGGACTGGTGTGTTATTTTAACTGATACTGTGCTGGCATAGGCTGTAGTGTGGATGCATTTATACCAGGATAATTTATTTTCCTTTCCAGTGCAGTGTAAATGGTTTGAACACTTAAACTGGTATTGCTGTGTCCGCATTAGTCCAGTTTTACCATTTAACTGCAGCTAAATGGCAAAATTGGCTTTTTTGTTTGTTTTGCTTTGTGTCTAAGCAAGTCCTGATTGTAGTCTCTTGTGCTTTTGCAAAGTGGGAACCAAGTGTGGGGTCAAGGCAGTGTTGCGTTACCTTCGCCTTGTGCCTGTGCCATGGCTGATGCCACATGGTGTGTAGCAGGCAAGGCATCAGCTCTTTGGTAAGGGAGGGAGGGGGAGAGGGCAGGGAGACATCTACAGGCTACTGGTCTAATGGTTTGTCTGTGTTATAAAATCCTTAACCTCTTCATTTAACGGGGACTTTGCCCCCAGGGTAGCTTGAAAATTTTGTTGGCAAGAAAAGCAAAATAAAAAGCTTTAATATTATGTAAATATATTTAAAAGAAGGGGACCCCTGAATTTCCTCACATATATTTAGTGAATCTTTAAAATTGTTTTTTGTTATGTTAGCACTTAAAAACTTTTTTTCACCTGTCTCTTTTTAATTCAGTTTGTAGAGTGGACTTCAGTCCTGTCCAGTCTAATGTTTGAGTACTGTTTCTGATTAGTTGTGTATTGTAACTACTGCCTTTGTGTCTCTGAGTATGTGTTTTAAGCCTCTTTGAGAACTTGACAAAAAAGAAAAAAAAAACCAACCTGAGATCCCCCCCCCCGCCCCCGTCCTCCCCCCAAAATCTCTTATGAAATACTGCAGGTCATAAACAGGATCAGAGTTCACTCTAGACACAAAATAGGATGCACCAGCTTTTTTTTCTGAGATGCAATGGAGAACTCTTGGCATTTTCCAGTTATAATCAAGGTTTGGTTGGGGTTTTATTTCTGTTACCAGTGTCTTACCCCTCCCCCCCACCTTGGTGTTAGTCTACAGCTATGTTGAGCAATATCTGCTACTGTTCTGGAGGAAGAAAGTTGGGGTTTTTTCATCACAATGACACCTGTGGACATTGGGTTGTAAAAAGAGCACAGACAGCAAGAACATACAAAAATGGGAATGGCGATGGAATTGAATCTATTGCCAAATGGTTTGTTTATGGCTTGGTTTAATAATTTTTGGAAGTTTGAGGCCTCTGTGTTCTTTGTAGGTGGTGGGAAGGGATGGGTGAGTGAGGGGAAAGGACAGAGGTTGGGCTGAAAGACCATTGAAGTAAGTACTTGCAACTACATAAGTAAAAATGTTTAAGCCTGGGAAAAATGCAGTTAGCAAGTGGTGTGGCCTGTGTTTGGCTTTTAGTAAACCTGGGGTTTTACTTTCCAGCCCCTGAAAACTGATTTGCACTTGTACAAAGTACATGCACTGTGCATCCTGTTGAATGTTGCTACTCTCCATGTCCACTGTAGAGGTGTATATGTCTGCCCAAGGCGCAAAATGCAGGCTTGGCCTAAAATTCCATAAGTAAGTCTGCTATCTGTGAGGGCAACAAAGTCAAATTATGGGAGGGAGTGAGGTACCTGAGCTCCTGTGACACCCCAGCAGTCTGCCAGGAAGAGCTCTTTTTTTTTGCGGTCATCACTTGCAGGAGCTGTTACCACCACTGCAAGCCCTCCCTCCAGGACCTGCACAAATGCTGGTGTGAAATGTGTGGATCTTGTCTCACATGAGCAGAATTTAAAGTTGTGCCCTCACAATCAAGGCAAAGCCCTGAGCACCCTTGGCCTTCCCCTGTTGGCAGCATTGTATCCATCTTCATCTTCCTAGGGCTGAACATAAACAGTGACGCTTACAAGGAGTTTTACTGAGATCAGTGCAATGCACTACTCTCTTCGTTCCAGCTTCTTTTTATTTTTTGGTATCCAAAATAAAATTGTAGTTGGTTCAATTGATGTGTCTCAGCATTCTTTGAAAAAAAGGAGAAGAAAAAGAAAAAAAGCAAAACCGTTGTTAGTCTTACCCATTGTCTGTGAGATTTTTTTATTTAATGTTCTAAACCTGGAATATTGTTAAATAAACCAGAAAAGTAAGTTAGTTACTAGATTATTTGTCTGATGTGTGGTCATATCTACAGCACTTTATGACTTTGAACTCTTCCGCAATAGGGGGAGGTTGTATTCTGAGGATTTAAAGCTATGCATTTATTTTCCTTTTGATCTTGTAAGTTATTTTTTAAAAATGCTGTACAAATCTTTTGGATTAAAAAAAAATGAGGATGAAAAATCTTGGAAGTTTAGATGGTTTCACTTAAATATGTGTGGTGTTTTTCATTTATTGACAAGATTTTCTGTTGTTTAGTTGGGTGGAGAAGGAAGGTTCCAGAGCTGTTCTAAATATTGCTACAAATTGAGTTAACCCTCATGTTGCTGCTAAGGGTGGGCCCAGAACAATTTCCTAATAACGCTATTAAGTCATCTTTGTGTTTGTGTTTCTTGACAGCTTCTTTGAATCCACAGCCTAACGTTTCCTTTTCTCTTCAGTACAGCTGAAACATCTTTTTGGAGGGACAATAGAGGAACAAACTTCAGCTTTTGAGTACTTTCATGCTGAAAAAGTGAATTTTTGAACAGGGTCTCAAAGTACCTTCTCTGTGTCAAAAGAAGAATTGCCCTGTCACCAACTAGATATTGGCAATTCAGGATTAAAAGTCAGTGGGCTAAGTGAGGTTTCTTGGGGTAACAATATAACTAAAGGGAGTTTGGGGTTTCTGACCAACTCTTGCAAGAATTTCACCTCCCTCTGCCATCAGGGATTATGAGAAGACAAAGAAAAAATCCTGAACCATACTGAAGTTGAAAAGATGAATTTTTCCAGCAAACAATGTCTGAAGTGCTTTGGTTTAAAGGAGGGCAATAAAGTTCTATATTATTTATGGAAAGGGTGTATGGTTTTAAGTTTCTATTGCAGCAGTCTGTTAGATTAATTTCAAGCATTTTCTTTAACCAATGTCATGGTGTCCAATTAGCTTTACAGGGGCATTTGTAAGCAGGAAGATTAAAAGCAAAAGAAACACAAATTGTTTATTTGTAATATTCTTTAGGACTTCTGAAAATTTAAAAGTCATGTGTAGTTCTTGATTTTTGTCCAGCTTAAAAAGAAGGGGCTGCCTGAGGACATAGTTTCTGAAGGAGGGGAAATGCATGTATATGAACACAGAAGTAGTGTATTTTACATATTCCATGACAACTGGATAAAGAAAACTTCATGCTGGAAAAATTACATTTTAGTGTCTGCACACCATCCTCCTTTTGATAATCTCCATTTCTGAGTGTCCTTCTGAACATCTGGTGATCCTGGCTCTGATGGTGTTATCTAGTCTAGACTGCCTTTTTAGCTCTGCTGAAAATACTGTCATGGTCTCTTAAGTTTTGTGGCTTTTTTTTTCCCTTTGGACAAGACTATGTGGTCTGTCTTGCCTTATCTCCTCCAAATTAATGTTCTGCTAAATTTAAAACATGTGTAGGGAACATAGGGAAATTACGGAAATTGGTTTTGCTTTTTTAGTAACATTTGGTGCCGTAGAGAGAAGTTGAACATACAGCTTCATTTTATGTCTGCCTTAAGAGCACATCAGTAAAGCATGTCTTAATGATACTATTTAAACTGTAATTTCAAAACATCTCTGCAGTTGTAGTTTATAATGCTGTTGTTTTTAAATGCAAAAGAATTTCCTTTAGATTGAATAATAAAAATCAATTAAATACAGATTTACTGTTGTTGCAGTGCCCCTTCAGTGGCCCTGCAGTTGGGTTAAAATGCCACAGAGGAACTGAGTTTAGCATTAAAAAAATGGAAAAAATTAAAAACTAACCACTGTTTATGAGCTTACCATGTGTTTTAAAAACACAATTGGATTTATACGTTTTTAAAAATTCAAAGGCTGTTGCAGCACATATTTTCAAATAAGAGTCCTCAGAACTTGGAATTGTTAAAATATTAAGATTTTTGAGCATTTCTGCTGACATTTCCACACTGAATGGTATTGATTTCTCTTGCTGCCAGAAGATCACAGAAGTGATGCTGCTATCTGCAGTGCTTTGAAATGATGATCAGATGTAACTTTTTTTCGGAGGTTTTGAAAAGACGATTACCTGCTGCACACGTGTGCTGGTTTCCTTGCATCACAATTACTTATTTCCAGTGACTTGAGTTTGCCAAATCCTCTGTCCCTCTCCCTGGCCCTGCCTGGGCAGAATGTTGGGTGGAAGCAGTAGGGAGGCAAACTCCAGTTTCTTCTCTTACAGAGAGACTTCTTTGAAAGCAGATAAAATTAACTTTAAAAAGAGTTTAAACTAAGTTCTTATTCCAGTCCATGGGGGCTACAGCACCTTTGCCATGGTGTGAAAAGGCAGAGCTGGTGCTTCCTCTCCCCACAGTGTTGTATAGTGGAACACATGACTGAATTGGACCAAAACTGCCTGAGTAAGGGGAATATGCTGGGGAATTGAGCTCAGCACAGCTAGGAAACTACACTCAGAGCCAAAGGCATAATAAGCATGTCAGGGTAGAAATAATATCTGTGCTGCTTGCCTTAGATAGGGGTTTAAGGTAAATACTGTAATAAGATATTGGTTTGTTCTCTGGGCTGAAGCTCTGCCTGGGAAATTTTGCGATTATTCAAATAGCTATGTGTTTATTACTGACAGAAAAGAGTGACATTTACATAAACATTTTATATAGACAGTAAAGCTTCCATTCCTATTTGATAGATATTTTGGGGGTAATATTTACAGTTGTTTTCCTGGAATAAATGCCATGGTCAGAAGTACACCTAGATTCAGCTATCAGAAGCAGTAGGGCAGTCCTGTTTGTAAGTATAAGAGACAGGAAGGGATACTTCCATTTGAAATTAGTGGGAAATGTTGTCTTTTTTTAACACTCTTAGGAAGGAGATAATTAAAATGCATCTGTAAAAGTTTGTGATAGCCTCATAATTTAGATGTATCTGTAGAGAATTAATCCCTTTGTTTTGCTTAGTTCACTGAAAATATGGATGTATTTTTCCATGGCTGCGTGTGCATGATGTCATGTTCAACAGTGCTTCCCCAAACAATGCAGAATAAGGTTATTTTTAAAAAGGCAGTTTCTTTGATTACATACAATATTTTGTCTGTTCATTGTCCCCAAATACTTGCAGTTAGGAATGAAAAACTCACTCATTTTTTATTTGTCCAGTGGATACTGCTTTGCTTTTAAATTTGAGACATTTTGTGTATCACTGTGTCTACAGACACTGCAATTGGAAGGATTTCATTCTCTCTTTCTTTTTGCTTTTTTTGTTTGCTTTTTTTCTCATGAGTCATTAGTTAGCTTTACAGTGATAGGAATTTGCAGTCATAACAAGGAAGATGTCAAGTCAGCATCAGGAGAGCTCATGCCAGAAACATCCCATCCCATATTGTGAATGTAGTGCTCCAAGATAAACCATCTTCTCAAAAACAACCTTCTGATGTGTGTGAGAGAGAGAAAAGTGAAGTGCTTTTGCAAACAATGCACAGTTCTGTGTTATGGTGTTAGTGCACTTTGGTGTGAGTTTGTGCTCTGGGATGCACTCAGTGGTTTGGCACGAGATAAAAAAGTTTCTTGAGCACACAGCAGAACTTACATGAACAGAAGAAATTTAATAATAAATGGGGAAAATGCTGTTGCTTTACTTATGGGAACAGATAGAAAGTGGGTCCATCTAGGGAAAACACTGAAGTTTTTATCAGGAGTCTCCAATTCCTGTCCAAAAATCCTGATAGCATTTAAAAATGCTAAATGGCTAACCTTCCTGTAGTCTGACATTTAAGAACGCTGTAAAACAATTGTTTTACACACATCTTGGTGTTCACATGCTGCTGGCAATGAGCTCTGCTAACTTCAAAAAGCTCCTGCACTCCCAAATGGCCAGGGAGGAGTTCTCATTAATGAGGTATTGGAGAAGAACGGAGATTCAAGCTCTTACTGTGACCTGGCCTTCAGCCTGTGGGAGTGTAGGCTTAAGGGACTGTTTCTGGATGTATTTTGACACATTGATCTACATAACATTCACATGCAGTCCAAGAACTTGCTACTGATCATAAATCTATCTGGTCCCAAGGGAGTGAGTGCTGTGGTGAGAAAGCCAGTCTTGTGGATGAGTGGAGCATGTTTCCCTTTTGTCCCTCATTCTAACCCCCACTTTATTTCCTGTGCAGGCAGCAAGTATGTTGGTGCTGCTCTTTGCTGTGTTATTTGCTGTGTGCCTCTTGTATTGCAAGTGTAAAAATAGGAGAATGTGACCTGCATGTTTTCAAGCCTTGGTGAATGCAGGCAGAAGTTCACCTGCGCTGTTCATGATTTGCTGCCTGGTTTGAATGAGCACTGGGTTGAGGATAATATGGCGTTTACCCCGTGGTCTTGAGAACACAAGGCTGGCATTGCTGCTCAGAGATTCCTGTGTACCTGCTCAGAGAAGTGAACTGAGAAAAGCACAACCTTGTGTGTGTTGTATCTGAAGGTATGACTCAATGCCCAAGTGGGCTTAAAGTGCTCACATGAACAAGTTCTGCTGTAGTCCTGTATACAAACGTCCTTGCGCATGCTCTGCCCACACCATCCCACCTCCCCTTCGTCAGTGTTCACGAAGATTTCACAGTTCTTTTTAGAGAGATGAATTCAGAGATAATACATGAAACTATTTGCCAGTTGTTAAGACCATTGCAATATGCTTTTTGTGCCTTTTTTGGCAATGCATGCTAGAGCTGATGGAAGATAACATTCTTATTTTATCGCAGAGACAGCTCTTCCCTGCAGTGGGGGGATCAGCTCAGTCCTCAAAGCTGATCTGTTGGCTGCACTTCTGCCTTTTCTCTAGACTATTTAGGAAAGTTGCTGTGCTCCACAGGAGGAAAAACAGATTCCTCCAGAGTGTTTTCCCTGTGTTTTTGTGTTGCTGGGGCTGCTTTCTGGTCTGCACATGCCTGAAGGAAGGGGATGGGCCACAGCTTTTGCCATGATTCTGCTTCTACTCTGAGCTGATTGGCCATCCCTAGAAGAAGATTGTGCAGAAGGTGACTGCTGGCTGATAAGTTTCAAACACCAGGACTACAAAAGGATTTGTTGATTTTATATTTATATTTAGGCTAAGATTAAAATGATACAAAATGTGGTCCTAAAAGGCGTCTGCAGAGTCTGCACACTAACTCCTTGACTTAGTTGTCTAAATGCAGATTTAGGGACCTTATCTCCAAAAGCAATCCATTTTGCATGCTCTGCCTTCAGACCCTCTAAAAATGCCAGCATCACAAGTGTGTCTCTTTCAAATAATGATATTTTGGGGTGGACTGTGTGGACTGTGTATGAAATACAAACCACAATTTTTTATTTTACATGTGTCCATTTTGTCTTCCATTGTGCTTCAAAGGTTAGTATCCATAGAATTATTCTGTCTAAAAAAAACTGTTGGAACACTTCAGGTCCCAAGTGTAGTTGAGCTTCAGAAGTAAGAGAAATATTCTCCCCCAAAATTCAGAAACTGCAAGACTTAATTATTCTGTTGTTGAAAGAGGCAATTTTAACCACATTTTGCCCAAATAGGGGAGAATGTGAAGTGTAAATATTTACATTTTTAGGTAAAATTCTGAGTAAAAGGCTTAAATCTAAGGACCTCATTTTGTGCCCTTACCTGCATCATAGCAATACAGAACCAGACCCATGGTATTTCAGTGAGAGTATAAGTGAAAGAGTGACACTCTTTTACTTAGTCATTATTCTGCTTGTGAGATGTTACAGTTTCAATGATTTCATTACAAGCATGAAATCAACCCCTCCAGCAGATGTGAATGAGCATTTCTATTGTGTGGATCTTCCTTCCTCAGTAACAGGAACTTGGGCTCCTTTGTTAGTGTAGAAACAAAGGAAAGGAGGCAAATAGGGGTACACTGTTATAAGTGGAAGGTTGGCTGTTTGCTTTTTGCTCATGCAGCTGAATCAGTGATGGGTTTCAGAGCCAAGCGATGGATTCCATCTGTGCATTTGAGTCTAACGATGGGCAGATGGTATCTTTGCAAAGGATATATGGTCTTTGTCTTCAAATCAGCACTCTGCCAAGCAACGTCTGGTTGTGTAAATTCAAGCTTTTGCAGTCTTTTTATCTCTGCAGTTTTGGGGGCTATTTGGCCTAAGATCTTGTTGAGGTGATAGAGCAAACTCTGTTAGCTTTAGCATCTCTGGTGCTAATGATGAGATGCTGCAACTCAAGAAAATGAGCTAGAAAATGTAATTGTTCCTTTACATAATAAAAAGAGTTGTTTAACCAAATTCCGCTCAACCATGCTTCAGCTGAAGGCACTGGAGCTTGTAGATGCTCAGCTGAGGAATGTAAGAGCTTTATTAGCAGGGCAGTTGGGTGGATTAAGGTCTTGAGTCATGCAGGACCTTGGGTGGACTCCACTGTGAGTCTGCTGGTGTAGGACAAATTGCACAACCTCGTGCAAAGGCCTTGTTTGGTTTAGTGCTGAAGCAGCCTCCTAACATTTTGCATTGCTGGAAAGCAGGTGGAAGTAGTGGACCCCCTGATGTTATTTTTAGAGATATTTTTGTAGTAGCTAAGTAATAAGTCAGTTTTCATAGGCCATGTAGGTACTGTCCCACCACAAGTGCTTTACTTGGAGCTCCCTTGCACAGTGCTGGAGTAGTGTTGAAGTTCCATGGGCAGTAATGTGTGATTCTTGATACAACTCAGTCATGGTAAAACTTTCAATGCATTTGAACAAATGCATTCTTAGGAAATACTTTGATACTCATGTCATTAAGATTATGTATGCCTTGCCCTACAGACCAGGCAAGGATCAAGATTTGTGCAGTTAAGAGTAAAGAAAGTTATATATCCACACACACACTCAGTCCTCTCTTGGTATTTGCAGAAACTGTTGCCTGCCAGTTTCAAGCTGTCTATCCTCAAAGTTTCTAAATTACAGATGTCATTACAGACAGTGATTTTCGGTTTGTGGCTTTGTCATACTGTCTGAATTACTGCATTAAAGCTGCAGATATGTTGGAATAAACCAAGATTCAAATGGGTGTTTTGCCAACAAGGAAAGAATATATTGGAGAGCTGTGGTTCCCAAAGCAGATAATCAAACAAGCAGGGAAGTTTTGCTTCACATCAGAATTGCTTTTTTAGGAAAAAGAAAGTGACATTTTGAAATAAAATAATGACATTTGTTTTCATTTCATCATATTTGTGCTCTGCTAGGAGAGCTTTGATACTTCACAGAACATTAATTTGGCACGAAAATTACATCCCCCATCCTACCCAGAACTTCCTCTGAGTTGTGTAAAGTTGAGTTAGAGTGCTTGGCTCTGATACACTTCTGCTTTTTGTTGTATTCCTGTTTTCTGCCAGAGTATGCTTGCTGGGTCATGGACATTTTGCTGTCTGAGGGAATGCCTAACCATGATTGCTAACAATGCTCAATATTTTAAATTATCCTGGAGAGGTAAAGAAAAAAAAAGGAAAGTTGGACCAAAAAAATGCACTGAACTTGTTTCTGAAGGAGGGGTTTGAGGGAACAGTTTAAACCTTTTTTTTTTTTTCCTTCCTGTTGACGCACTGGTAACGTGGTTGATATAACTAAACACCTGGTAAGCTCTGCACCAAGTTACCCTCTGACATGAACTTCGCTGGCATGAGGAAACAAAGTCACACCAAATCAGAGCAAAGCTCTGCCACCTCCTGACCTTGCATCTCATGCTGGTGTTTCTCTTGTGTACAAACCAGGGGCTGAAGTTAATGAACCTTATGAGTGTTCAATGAATTTGGGATTAAGATTTTAATCTGCTATGCTGTGGGCAAGATTGCCAGCTCTGGCTGGCCAGGTGTGATGTGCTGCAGCAGGATGTAGGTGATGCTCCATGTTAGCCATTTGTACCAAAACTGCTGATTATGGCCCCAAAGCCGTGTTCTTTACAAAGCCAACCCACAATATGTACTCTGTTCTAGGAAGGTTATTTTTAAAACATAAACAGATAGTTCTGTATAATAGTATTTTTAACCAGCATGTCAACCAGTCCCGACTAAGGAAATTACAGAAGAGTTGGAGTCAGACCTCATTCTTTAAAAAAAGTTCAGTGGCACCACTGCAAATGGCTTATGAAATCTGCAACAGTCTAAGAATTACACAGAATGAAAGGACTTTGTAAACAAAACCTTACTGGCACTATACTTTCTGCAGACCAGGACTGACTCAGTGATGAAGCTTGTAATTTTTTTACTGAATGTATCCCAGTGAACAGAGTGCCTGCAGAGCAGTAACTGTTGTCTTTCTGGCAATTGGATATAACCTAGAACTAACTAGATACCTAACTGGTTACTAGAAATGGGACATTTGTGCTATGAAACACTTCTTATAGATGAAGTACAAGGACTTTTCTTGGACATATTTTTCCAAAATAACATCTTGTTAATGAATAAAGTCATCCAGGTGAATGCAGATATCACCTAGTCTGCCAGCTGGGGTGTTTTCATGCTAATTAATACCACTACCTATATATGCCAGTCTTACTTGTGCATTCCTAGCTGGAATGACCACATTTCACAGTGTATAATTTTAACATTAAATAGTCTGCTGAAAATTAGTAGGAAAAAGGTCAAGAAATGCAAAATCCATGTTCTCTTGATGATGCTGTACTTCCTAATTATATGATACAGATATTTGAAGAGCAACTAATTTGAGTCAGAAGCAAGAGCCAAGACCTGCAAACGCTGCCATTAGTAGTGCTCAGTAGGTGCTAGCACAGTTCTTTGCACTTGGTTGTAGGCATGTATTCTTCCTGTGGTCCTCATGGGTTCCTTTTCGGAGTCAATCCATTGAAGACATTATGTGTAGCCATCCAGCACTCCAAGGAAGAAAAGGATATTTGAAGATACAAGAAAGGATGTAAAACAACGAAATAGGTGGGAAATGTTGAGGCCTGGACTTCAGCTTAAGCATGGCTCTGTTAAGGTTGTACTACAGTGGCATATGGACTTACTAGTTTATGCTCTAATATAATAACCTTTAATGGGATTTTTGCTATTAACTGTATCTTCTATCCATCTCTTCCACATCAATTTTCAGTGATTTATTTTTTTCTCAATATTTACTCATTAATGCTAGTCATAAAGTGTTCTAGTGAGGCATAAGTGAAAACCATGATTTTTTTTCCCAGTCTTCTAATCCAATTATCAAAGTATTTGTTTTCTTCCCTAAGGAAGAAAAAACATATACATACCCACGTATGTATACAGAAAATGATTGCAATTTAGCAATGAATTCCAGTTTTTTCAGTCCAGTTTCTTCCAAGCTGCCACCCTTTTCTGTAAAGAGCATAGTCATCTTTGCAAGTTTGGTCCGGCTGATGGCTAGCACGTGGTTTTGCTGAGGGCTGTAGGGACAGGGACCGAGGCTGGGTGGCTCTCTGGGCAGCATGTGTCTGGCTGTTCTGCCAGCAGCCTCTCTGCTGCTGTGATCCATTAGGTGTGATCTATTCCTTGCAAAGGCATCAGGGTCTGTGTCAAAGTGGCTTCACAGCGTGCTCCTCTGGCTTGGCACATGGCAGCTTGGAGCGGGAGGTGCTGGGACCTCATCTTCCTGCCTGGTCTCTTACACTTGCAACTACAAAAAGGGCTGAGTAAATAAAGGGCTGCCAAAGTGCCTGTGTTCCCTAGAGAAATGTCACTGTTGTCACAGGAGTGTAGGTGATGCCATCCTGGTGAGTAGCTCTGCATGTCCCTCTTTGTTCTGACAGTGCTCCCCTGTGCCTCATGTTTGACTGCAACTACTGGTTTTCAACTTGAACACTTTTCTCCTCCAGGATAAACCTGCGTGGGGCTGGCTGTGCTGGTGTACTCCATGCTGGGCAAAGCACTGCCCTGTAAAGTTACCACAAAGATTAGCAGGACAGCACTTGCAGAACAGATTATTCAGTCAGATAATATTTTCTGTTTTCCCAAGCAAAACCAGGGAATGCTGGTAACTGCCTAAAGCAGAGTTTGGGCTTTGCTGGGACAGCAGCAGCACTGGTCACAGACATGTTGGCCAGATGTCTTAGCATGCCTTGGGAGGGAGGTGGTACTGTGGCCAAAATGAATGTGTGTGACCCTCAGCACTGCTGGATTTTCTGTGTTGATAGTTGCAAAGCTTCAAGTGCAATAACAAAAGAAATGCTGATGCAAGGGCTACAGAAGCTGCTGGTGCAGCTTGCAGAGTTGGCAGAGGCTCACTTTTCTCTTCTTGCAAGGAACTGTTCACCTTTACCTTCTGTATCACCAGGATTTTTTCTGGGAGGGGTGCTAACTGGTGGCAAAGCCTCGCCAGAGAACTGAGTGTGAGCGGGCTGGCTGTTTACACCGTGTGTTACGGGGGGCTGATGGAGATGTAAGGCTGGAGTCTGGAACAGAAATTGCATTTTAGGGTCATATCCTTCAAATCATCTAGAAGTCAGTGCACAGTGCAACACATGCATTTCAAATGCCTTGTAAATTTATGGAAAAAGGCCTAGAGAGAAAAGTATTGGAAACAGCAGAGAGCTGCCAAACAAGCCAGCGCAAGCTCTTGGGCTTTTATTCCTCAAGTTCTTTTTTTTCCTCCCCTTGATATGTTTACATTGCTAAATTCCTTTATGCTTCTTAAAAAGAATGCTTCATTCAAATTTTTTTAATTATTTAGCACCCAACAGAAATTACACACAGCTATAACTTTTTGCTGTTGAGTGTGAGGTGGAATGAAAGTGCTGTCCGTTGGCTTAAAATCATAGGATTATTTCGGTTGGAAGAGACTTACAAGATCATCAAGTCCAAACACAAACCCAGCACCACCACGTTCACCAGCAAACCTCGTCTTTAAGTGCCACATCCCCATTTTTTTTGAACAATTCTCTGGACATCCTGTTCCAATGCCTTTGCCTTTGAGAGGTAGCTCCAGGTATCAGCTTTTCTGGAAACTGATGATCAGCTTGGTATGATGAAAATAGGACTATAAGATCTGTTATAGTAAAGGAAGTATTTGGGGTTTTTTTTATCCTCAGGAAAGAGAAAGGAATCATGCCTTGAAAATATTGCACACCAAATTGGCTGTTGCAGAGCTGTAACATTTGAGCTAAATCCTCTGGTCAGGTGGAAAAAATAAGCAGGCATGAAGCCTGTTTATGCTACTACCAGTGATGTCTGAAAAGATCTGGCAGTTCTGGGTGATGTCCTGAGAAGGACTGACAGGGTGCACTATGATGTATCAGCCTGTTTGACCACCTGGTTGAAGAGGGATGTTGTAAAGGGGCTCTGCAGAAGGGCCAGTATAATTCCTGTGGCTGTCACCTTCCTTCTTAGAAGCAGAATGGTTGGAAGGTGTTCGTCAACACAAATGCATATTTCTATATGAAAGGAGCTAATCCCTTAAAATTTTGGCAAGTTATTTATAGAAGGTAATTAAATGTAGGAACAAAAATAGGATGTTTGTGTCATACTCCTGGAGCATTATCAATAATGGGACTTGTTTTGTGAGTAGTTGCACATTTCTTCAAAGGAGCATGTGATGCTCTCTAATTGAAATATTAATAGCAGATAATGACACTGTGGAATGATGGCCTCTTAAAACGGAGACTTACTTTAACAGCTTTTAATCTGTGTGGTAACTGCATATTAAAAATCTTTGACAATTTTGATGAAGAGCAATTATAGAGCATGCACAGTAGCTGTTCCTCTAAGTTAACTAATTCCCTAAGTCTCGTGAATTTGCTCTAGATTGATGGGCTATACAATTTCATTCAAAATTAGGTTTTTCACTGAAGAATAAAAACATCTAATTAAAAAATAATTCAAAACAATTACCTGTCTTTATTGCAAAGTAGTTGTTTTGCCGTGAAAACTTCAGTGCATATTTTATGAGGAAAAAGAAAGATGAAAATTGAAAGAAAATCCATGAGTTTGAAATCACTCCAGAATGTGTTGAGAAAGAGGATTTTGAAAATAAATCAGATTTTTCCTAGTAAAGGACTGTTAAGAGACAGTTAGGAAATTTCATATGTAGTATACTCTGGACCTTTCTGTACTTGCACATTCATACTCCATTTGAAACCCCTGACCTGCTTGTGTTATCAAAGAAGAGAAAAATGAATGAAATTCCATATTTGGAACACAAATGTTGTAGCTGTCTTGAAAACAAAATATGTGCATGCTGTTTATACTTTCTCATTCCAAGTTAGAACTGATTTTTAAGTAGTTTTGAGTACGAAATTGAGCTCCATCCAGAGGCTCAGGGGCTTCAATAAAGCTATCTTTTAAAATATAAAAAAATAAAATATAAAAAATTAAAAATATATTTTAAAAATAGAAAAAATATCTTAAAAAAAAAAAAAACCCCTCAAAGTTCTGTTCCATCAGGGATTTTTCCTGCTGCAGGTTGGGTGATGGCCCTGGGAGGGTGGCAGCAGAGGCTGGGCAGCCTGGTGCGGCTGGGGCATCAAGCTGGGGCACTGCCCTGCAAAGGCAGCACCTGTGGGGCTGTGCAGCTGTGAGTGTCCCCCACTGGCTTGCTCTGCTTCCACACAGGCCACGTGAGCCCTGCTTTCCTTGGGGCCATTGTTTTGGGCTGTTCTCCAAGAGGCACCTCTAGGAGGGACCATCCACAGGCAGTTTCTGCCCCTGCCCCGACTCTTCACCGGGTGTCAGCCAGACAAAGACATAAATGTGCTGGCCAGGGGTGGGTTTGAAGGTTGTGGAAGTGGGGCAGAGAGGGAGAGGAAGGGATGTTGAGATTATTTTCCATGGTTTTATTAAGTCTGTAGCATCTGAGGTTAATCTCACATTAATGTCAATGCTGTAATGGCTTCTGATTTGCTTCAAAAATTTTTAATAATGTGGAAATGTGATTTTTTGCATTTTGTATTTTAATAAATTGCAGGTATCTCAGGGAAATTTTTAGTACTGATTGGTTTATGTGCTATGTTTCCTATTAACTAGATTTTTCCCAATATTCTCTAATCACCTTGTACCTCTCTTCCTGATTCTAATTACTAGAGCTTTGTGTATGATAACAAGCACTTCAGTTCAGAAGTGATTGCAGTGTTCTGAAGTGAACAACTCCAGAAACTTTCAATTACCTTTTAAATTCTGTATACCAACTCGTGACTTCTGCTTACTTATTTGATGGAAATACTGTCACCCTGAAGCCGTGGGAAGCAGAGGAGACTGTTTGAGTGGCAGCAGAGCTTTTTTGTCAGCTGGAAGAGGCAGTTCAGAATGTGACCTTCAGCTGGATGCTCTCAAGCTTGATTGGGATATGGAAATCACATTCTCTGTCTCTGGGAAAAGAAGAGATGCAGTTTAAACTACTCTTAATGATCTTTCCAATTTTTTTTCCTTCACACACCACCCCCCTACACACATTCCCAGAATATAATATAATATAATATAGTAAGAGAATATTTAAAGAATCGACTTTCCCAATGTATTGGTTGCCCAACTGTATATATCCATCTGTGCTGTGAACAAGATGGAATGATTAATTCAATCTTTTAATAGCATGTGGTCAGACTAAGATGTTGGAATTCACAAGCAGTAAAAGTAGAAGCTGTAAAGATGATATTGGGGATTGTGATACAATATATCCTGTACTATCTAGGAATATGATGATACAGTTAATACTGTCTTAAAAATAAAAATTAAAATATTTTGTCTTTTGAAAGATATAGATCATAGTGCAAAGTATAAATTGTCTTCTATTGTCTTTTTAATTCTTCTGGTGAGATGCTAAAATGCAGGTGTCAATATTTTGCTTTTGGTTTGGTTTTCTTGTTTGGCCATAAGTAGATCAGTCTTTCCAGTTTGACCATAAGTAACGAGATCACTCTTTGCTTCAGTTTCTGTGTATGAAACTGCTGATGAATCATAGAATCATTGAATCATTTAGGTTGGAAAATTCCAGCAGTTAACCCACGCTGCCAAGTCCATGACCAAATCATGTCCCAAAGTGCCACATCTACATGTCATTTAAATACCTCCAGGGGTGGTGACACAGCCACCTCCCTGGACAGCCTGTTTAAATGTTTGATAACCTTTTCAGGGAAGAAATTTTTTCCTAGTATCCCATCTAAACCTCCTCTGGAGCAGCTTAAGGCTATTTCCTCTTGTCTTGTTCACTTTTTACATGGGAGAAAAGACCTACCCTCTCCTTGCTAAAATGCCTTTCAGGGAGTTATAGAAAGCAATAAGGTCACCCCTGAGCCTCCTTTTTTCCAGGCTAAGCACCCCCAGCCCCCTCAGCTGCTCTGCGTCCGACTTGTGCTCCAGACCCTTCACCAGTTCCATTGCCCTTATCTGGACATGCTCCAGCCCCTCAATGTCTTTCTTGTAATGAGGGGCTCAGGACCAAGCACAGGATTCCAGGTGTGGCCTCACCAGTGCTCAGCACAGGGGGACAATGGTCCTGCTGGCCACACTAATGCTGAATGCAGGCCAGGATGCTCAGTGGCATTCTTGGCCAGCTGGCACACACTGGCTCACGTTCTGATGCTGTCAACCAACCCCAGGTCCTTTTCTGCTGGGCAGCTTTCCAGCCACTCTGCCCCCAGCCTGTGGCACTGCATGGGCTTGTTGTGACCCAAACAAATGTCCTAGAAGCTGGTCTTTTGAATCTCATACCCTTTCAATCCTCATCAATCTAGCTGGTCAAGCTCTCCCTATGTCGAGCCTCCATCTGTTTGACACTCCTGCCCAGCTTGGTGTCATCTGAAAACTGGCTGAAGGTGCGCTCAATTACCTCTTCCAGACCATTGATAAAGATGTTAAACAGGACTGATGCCAATCCTGAGCCCTGGGGAGCCTCACTTGTTACCGCGGATGGATGTAGCTCCATTCACCCCCACACTCTGGCCATGGCCATCCAGCTAGGATTTTACATAGCAAGCAGTATGCCTGTCCAAGCCATGAGCAGCCAGTTTCTCCAGGACAGTGCTGAGTTTCAGCAGAAGCTGAATACCTGATGAATACCTGACTTTCCACATTTTCTGAGCTTTGGGCACTTAAAATATTCTCCAGACTTGTGGGTTTATGATGGAACCTTTCTTCCATGCAAGGTGTGGGGATTTGCCTGCTTAGGTTTATTTCTACAGTATTTGGGATTAAAACAAGAATATCAGCTGTTCTCTTCTTCTTCTTCTTCTTCTTCTTCTTCTTCTTCTTCTTCTTCTTCTTCTTCTTCTTCTTCTTCTTCTTCTTTCTTCTTCTCCTCCTCTTTCTTCTCTTTCTTCTCCTCCTTCTCCTTCTCCCTTCTCCTTCTCTCCTTCTCCTTCTCCTTCTCCTTCTCCTTCTCCTTCTCCTTCTCCTTCTCCTTCTCCTTCTCCTTCTCCTTCTCCTTCTCCTTCTCCTTCTCCTTCTCCTTCTCCTTCTCCTTCTCCTTCTCCTTTTCTTTTTTCCTTTTTCATTTTCTTAAGTCTTTTTGTTGTGAAATAACCATCATTTACAGTTTTCTGAAATTAGGTTTCTGCTCTGCAGTCAGTTATGACATTTACTCAGTCTATAACGGAGTGGCAAGCAACATCATGCTTTTCTGATTCATATTTTCTCCAGCATTTCAAACTCACTGCCATTACCCTGGTTTTTTTTTTGGTCAAAACTGTAACCCAAATCCTAATTTTTCATAGTTAGACATGAAATTTTAAAACCTTAAGAATTCTGTGCCACATTTCATGCAGATAACTGTCTAGTTTTTTTAGATATATATGGGATGTGGTCTTTCCAAGGGAAGACCTTTTCTGAGATTATTCACATTTCATTTTGGTTGTTATTTATGGCTTCTTCACTGGATTTATGACCATGATTTGGCAAACTCTACATTTATTAGGGACTTTAGTGAGTGGGAAAAGTGTCTTTAAATTTCAAATGTTTGGTTAAAGTGGAACTTCTCTGTAGGGAAATGGCCCTCGGAAAGAGGGGGTTGCACTTGGGAAGGCTTTTGTATGCTTGGGGGATGTCTGAGAGCAAGGACTTGAAATGGTTTCTTACATCCTGAGGGATGCAAAGCATTGTCAGATGCAGCTACATCTACTCGTTAGCTGTTTGGGAAATCTTGGAGCCTAGACAATCTTTGGTTCCTGGTAGAGAATGAAAAATAAATTCTAATGTCTCAAACTTCTTCAGGATGGGAAAATGCATTCTGCAGCTACTAGACTATGCAGAGCTATTTCCATTGCCCCTATTTAAATATCTTGGGATAAGCTTCTCTTTTTCATCTCTAATTTCACAACAGGAAAAAAATATAATTACATGGTGACATGACTTGAAGAGCATTGGGAAGTTTTACATGAAATGACATTGCCCAAGGTATTGCAGAATTACATTTGCCCAGAGGGAGGGAGTATGGGAATAAGCATTAGTAAATCTGTTCAAAAGATAATCAGATGCTTTTTCTTGATTTAAAGATACACCTGTATATAACTTCCCTATCTTTAGTGTGACTGGAGTGAAAGAGAAGAAAGCCAAAGAGTAAGACTTAATAGGTAAATATATAAAAGGAATGAAAGATAAGCAGAGCAGAGAATACAAATGGAAAAATCTCCTTCTCTATTCTTGTGATAGTATTTTCCCATGTAAAAAATGATATGGGTAAATGGAGCCTTTAAATATATGCATATGTAAGGAAGATTAGTTTATTCTTGGAGCTAGCATCGTGTTTCTTCTCACGATATTTTTGACAAATCCAGTAATCTTTCATATGCAGGCTGTGTCTGTTCAATATAGTGTAAGGAATTAGTGGGATTTCTTCATATTATTGCAACAACCATTCTGCACTTATTTCACAAAACCCAATGTTATGTTCTTGTGAATTGCCTTTTATGACTGAGGCTGAGACTGCTCACGTATGGAGCACTGTCGCTGAGCTGAGTTAATGCCGTGCCTTGCCAGTGACAGTGCTGTCCCCCCACCTCTCCAGTCCAGCCTCATGGCAGCAGAGCCCCCCTTTCCAAGCGAAGGCAATGCTCATGGCCTCATCCAAGTCCCCAGCTGGCATCTGTCCCAGCACAAAATGATTGCACAGTGAAGCAAAACATGCCATGTGTGGTGTAACGCCAGTGGGTAGTCAGGTGCCAGATATTTTTGCACAAGTATGTCAAATTTACTATCAGCCTTTATCTGAAATAATCCTTAAGACTAGTGTTTCTCCAGAAAAACAAGCAAACAAACCAAAAAACAAACACTGGCTTAAGCCAGGAATAGCAAGAATATGTAAGACAAGGACTAGTGTGTGATGGCAGAAGTTGCTTGATGTCTGTTGGGAACTTGCAGAGCCATAATTTCACGAATATAATTTGGACTTGTTGATGTAAGGCAACTTTTCCATCTCTTGATTCTTTCTCTATCACCCCATGCCCCTCCCAGGGACCAAGTGTTCTCCTTTTCTACACATTCGGTTGGGAACTTTCCTCCCAAGAGCAGATTGTAGGCAAACTTGAATTCCTGATTAAATTTTAGCAGATTTCAATGCTACACTGTGGTATTTTCCATCTGACTGATTTGTATAAAGATGTTCAATCTATCTATTTGGCACTCATTAAAAAAAAAAAGTAAATTCAAATATCTTATCTTCAGATGATTTTTGGCAAAAGGAACAAAGTACTCAGGAACTCTGGCAAACATGGCCAGAAGTGAGATTCAGGACTTGGGAACATTACCTTCTCATCTACTTTTGATTTCTTTTACCTTAGGGCAGTTTCATATTTGTTAGGATCAAATTTCCTAATATCTCTGTCAAAATCAGCCTGAACTTGTATTGTAAAAAGCTCATATTTATGCTTCACCAAACCATTTTTCAATGCAGCCTTATTCCCCATTGTCTGAGAGAAAGGCAGTTCTGAAATGTCAAGACAAATTCCCAAATTAAAAGTCCTCTTTAGTTTTCTCCATTCTCACCCTCCTCTTTCTTGGGGAAGAGGTGGCAACATCCAGCTTTTTTGCTGTGTATGATCAATGACCCTGATGCAGAAGGTCTGCATAGGGTTTCCTGGAGGAAGAGGTTCTTCATGGACAGAGTGAAGGCAGCATAAATCAGTTTGGAAAATTACCATCTGTATAATTTTTGAAATCTCCAACTATCATTTTCTCCATGCAGCCCTTCTGCCAAGTCCAGCAGCATCACAGAGTTCCAAGGCTAACATTACTGAGAATCCTATTAGACAAATAAAGCAAAAGCACTCAGGCTCCAGTGGAAAGATGTATGAAAATGCATCTTGCCTTGGCTCTTGTAACCAGGCAGGACTTCTTCACTTGCAAACACACCAGTCATATGCTCTGAAAAACAGAGCACTGAAAATACACGTGCAAGTGGAGAGGAAATATTTTTTGCATTACTTTGGCAATAGCTGTAGCTTATTTTTCTAGCAGTCTGTGCATCAGTGCCTTGACTTACCCCACCAAACTATGGCTGATTTACGTCTGTAAGTAGCAGTGCCAATGTCCTCATGGGGTCCTTTTTTGGCTTTGAGGACAATATCACCATGCAGAGATTTATGATTCCGGTGTATTAAATTGCTTAGAGCTGTATCCCTTTCACCTGAATACCTGGAGGTGGGGGGAAGGTGAAGAGAGGGGAAAGGGGAATGAAGCACTTGAAAATGACCTCATCTTGACCAAAAAAAACCTTTTTCCTGAGTCTTATTTGAAAGTCTAACACTTCCTTCTGCTTCCCCTTCCACACCCTGCTTTCCACACACGCTTCTATCTTTATCTGCATTTATACTGTCTTTCCAAGAATCACTAGAAGAAATGCAGATAGGTGTGTCATGCAAATGAAATTTTTAGCGTAGCTTTCCACTCCCCTTCCCACTGTTAGAGAGATGTCTTTCCACAGGTCTTGTATTTTTGAGTGTCAAAAACTCTTGCTCTGAACAGCTGCCTTATTTAGGGTATTGTTACTTTTCTTTAGTAAAAAATATTTCTTTCTGGACTGTAATGCTGGCATCATAACTTTCATCTTACTATTGCACCGGTTTATCTTACATATTTTGTAATATGTCGGGGCTTTTTTCAACTATGGTTAGGGCTTGCTGTGGATACTCATGCTCCAAACTTGTGATATCAGACTATAACAATAACTGTTGCTCTCTAATACCGCCCAAGGCTCCACAGTGTGTTCATTAATTGAAAAAACAAGAGGAAAATTAGCTGTTCTGCTCATTTGTAGTATGACTTCTGCATGTGTTAAATGAGATATCTAGGAACAAGTCCTGTAATGGATTTTGGGAGCTTGTATCTCATCCTTCTGTGAAGGGCTTGTCATCGTGCCTGCAAATGTTATCACTTCATCCCTGTAAGCAAGCTGGCATGCTTATCAAAAAGCTAAACAAATGCTATAAATTTAGAGCAGCTTTAAGTTTGGTGGTTTTTTTAAACTTGTTTTCACTGGCAATTAAAAAAAAAAATCATTAGTCTGGCTCAGCAGATGTTTGCTGCTAACTCTGAAGAAATGTCACTTGTTCCTGTGTTGACAATGTCAGGAAGGGATGAGTAAACATGTTATCTCCTTAGCTGGCTGAGCACTCTGCTTCTCTAGTTGGTGTATCTGCCAGCTCCTCTTCTTTTGTGTCATTTGCTGCCTTGCTGCACTTTGGCCATTTGTCCAAGCATCCTGGATATGTGATGCCTTGGCTGGAGTTAAGCACTGGTTGGCAGCCCACGCAGCCCAGACAAATTGCTCTGCTGTGTTGTGGAAATGTCCACTTCATGGGGCACAGGCTGAGTGTGCATTCCCCTGAAATACAGGGATGGAACTTCTGTGAGTCTCCAGAATGGATAACTGTGAGTTGCTGTTGTTGATTCACTGGCATGCAGCATTTCAGGCTCTGTGTGTGTCTTGCGCATTGGTTAAACAAGAACCTTATGTGTGCTGGGGTTTTGCTGTGGTTTGGTGAGCAGTTGTTACCAGTCCTATTCCCTGTCAGTGGCTGCGTGGGAGCCTTGTTAAATTAGGTCTTCCCCTGGCTGCTGAAATTCTTAGAGCCATCTGACTGCTGCTGTTCCATTAATAGCACCTTGAGATACCTATGAGTTTGTAGGGCAAGGGACACATTTCCATGGTTTGGTTTCTCCTGCTGTTCTGGTTCTTCAACACCTTTCTCTTCCCATGAGTGACTCCAGGGCCAGCCTCTCCGATACCTCCATTTCCTCATGATTCTTAACAAAAGCTGGGAGCCTTGTCTCCTCTCTGATGCAGAACTCCAGCTGTGTTTGGAAACAGATGCTGTCCCTGGACAGATAAGTCTGTCTTTCACAATGCATCCAGCCATCTGAGGTGTGTTGGAGCTGTTGGCAGTGTGCCTGTGGACCTGCATGTGTGCATGGCAGTTGTTCATCAGCCCTGAGCCCCATGGCCCCAGCTGCTGAAACCAGCAGGATGCCTTCTCACAGAAGGACTCGTTGGGCTGGTTGCCACCTACCTGGTTTCCAGCCTTAAAGGCCTTCAATCTTGATTGCATATTGATGTTCATTAGGAAAGTGATTGGAAGCAGAAAAGATTTTGGTGTGCAAATTTGGGAAGACAATTTACATTTGAAAAAATCCTGTGCACAGGCTTAGGACAGGCTTGAGGCACATGCAGTTAGTCTGGCTTATTTGTCAGGATTTGAGTACCTAAATTGTCTTCTGTTAGGATAGTCCTGGAATGACATTTGAATCCAGACCCTGTTGGCCTGGTTTCTGCCAAACCAGAATTTTATGGAGATATTTCTGTAAGGCACACAAAAAAGGCTGTTGCTAAAAGCTGCATGGGCTCCCCAGCAGTTTACTGATTGCCTCTCAGAGTGGAAAATGAATTCTTTTTCTACATCTGCTTAATGGCTCTAATCTCAACATGGCCATGGTATAAATCAGAGAAAAAGAGTCAGAATATTTTGCAATAGGCAAAACTACTCAATAATTCTGTGGTACATTGAGCTATATGATTTCTTTAATCCATCTAGAAGAACTTGATTGTGCCTTGTCCTGTGGTGTTAGATGAGGACTGGAAATTACAGTTTGCCTTCTTTTCTCACTGAGTGTTGCTATACAGGAATCGCTCCAAACTTGGATCTTGTTATTCAGTCATGAAACTAAATATTCATTGTTAGTTCTTTTCATTTTTTTTTCCATCTGTGCTTCTGCCAGTTACCCTCAGGCCTAATATTTGCATGTAAATTATTCAGTTATAGGACAAATGAAAAAAAACCCAAAAAACTGTTGAGATTTGTCTGTAGGGATCTCTCCAGCACAAATAGCACCAAAGTTCCTGCACTGTGTGGCCAGCTCAGGAGGTGCAGGCAGGTCCCAGCATGGCGCCTCACAGGTGGACACTGGCCAACTTTTTGGGTGCCTTCAGCTGTGCTCAGATCTTGCCTGATAAATACAGGTGACTGATTCAGACAATCTAAATTCAACCCTTGGCCTTCAATGTCTTAAAAGGAAGGTTAATGAGGAAATTAATAGAAAGAAATTCTATTGCAATGTCCACAATAATGTGACCCAAGGCAGATGCTGGATTAGTAAGGTAGGAGGTGGAACTTTGTAAAAATTTTGGTGCAATTTGCTTTTAATAAACTTTTAATACTTTTTTCTTCTTTTTTCCCTTGGCCTCAAGTACTGTGTGCTGTAAAGGTTTCAGAATACCAAAGCAAGCTACTCTCAAGGGAAGCTCTTCTTCTGAGGCTTGTACTGTCCGTGTTCACGTGGTATATTTCTGAAAAAAAAAAAGGAGAAAGGTTGCTGCTTTTATTTTGATTTGGCTAATTCAATGACCCTCATCCCTGCTCCAGAGCTGAGATTTTTCTGGCAGGAGCTGGTCATTGATATGGGTCTGCAGACTGTCTTATTTCCGTGTGGTTTTGGCAGTTTCAGGGGCACCCTGACAGCCCTGTTTTAGAGTCCCTTGAAAATTAGTATTTTTTAAAAATTACAGAATTGACTTATGTTTCTTGTAGTATTGAATTTGTGTGAGGATGTCTATGTACATGCAATTTAATTCTGATTAAGGACAAGTATATTTAAAAGCAAAATAATTCTTTTTAAATAGCCTCGTATCAGGACATAATAAATCTGCCTTATTTTCCTGTTTTAGGGTAATCCACTTGCAAAGTAAACAGGCTTGTGTCATCCAAACATGTTGGAATGCAGGCAGAACCTGCAGCTTGAGAGAAGCTTCTCCCAGCCACTGGTGTGATAAAGGAGCACCTAAGGACTGCAGGCTGGTTTCTTTGAACACCAAGGGAAATTAACAGCTCCTGCTTGGTCAGGGGATTTCATTAGCACAGGGCTGTACTGTTCTCATGTCCCACAGAGATATCGCTGGTATTATTCCTCTGAACTTGAGATCAGTATCTACCTGCTTACCAGGAGCAGAGGGAGAGAGAGAACTGGGGTGGTTTAAAGGAGATGCAAGGAGTGCCAGAGGAAACCTCTCTGGGCATTGCAAAGCTGGCGGGTCCCCACTGTCTCCTGCCTGAGCTGCGCTCAGCTCAACCTCTCACACAAAATAAACCAGTATCTGCTGAAAACCAGGCTGAGCCCAGGTCTGCTTTGAAAATTTCATGCTGAGTTTTCATCATGGAAGAGGTGTTTTAACACTGAAGGTAGGGTGTACTGCAAATTCCACATGAAGTTGGAGTTCTAGAGGGAACAGGGCACTAATAAACTGCCTTTTACTGGAGTTGCCCCTGGATACACACAGAACCTATGTTTGATCTTGAGCACTTTTGTTGAAATAAATGCTAACTATGTCTCATTTCAATGGAGATTCATTTTACTAAGACATCTAACTTGATGGAAACTGTACATATTTTTAAAATTAAAAACAATTAAGAATTAATTGAGGAGTTTCTTTTCTTCCTGTCCCACCCCCCTCCCCAATGTATTTCAGTTTTTCTCTTTGCATTTCCCATTTTGACTGAAGTGGGTGGATAGACTGGGTTGTGCCATGCAGCGTTGTGTCTATACAAAACCATGTTATGTGGAAGCTGTACCTCTTGTAAATAAAACAGATAATGGCCAGTTATCTGTGTGTCTGCAGCCCTCATTTCTCCCTCCCTGTCTGCTTTCTTAGGTCCTTGGAGCTAGCTGCTACAAGCAGTTCTGTTTTAAACTTCTCTGTAATATAGGACTGCACAGAATGCATTTTTACAGTGGAGTCTTTAAGTGACCATTAGGACCAAAAAATTGTCCTTTTCTTTGCAGTCACCATGGACAGGACAGGACTGGACATCTTTTGTCATCTGCTAAATCGGGTCCTCTGCTAAGAACCACTTTATCACAGTGATACCTGTTATTGCTTTCCTCTTCTAACTTTCCGTTTTTACTTCATGTCATTGCCCCTTCCCCAGATCTGATTCTTTTTCTCCTCTTTTTTCATTAATTTTCTTCTAAGTGAATTTTGCATTAAAATGTCACTTCTCATTCAATAGGTGGTGCAGTAATGGAAATGAATGACAGCACCTGTATGCAACATGTGAAATCCAAATGTCAGGTAGCAATGTGGTGAGAGGCCAGGAAGCAAGGGAGGCATGGTGAGGCAGAAGAGGAAGAGAAGGCATTCTGTAGCCCCACATTTCTCCTCACAGAGAAAAGCAAGGCACAATTCTTCCCAAGAGTATTTCTGGGTTTCACATTCTCTGAACATCAGAGAAAGAAAACACAGTTCTTATTTGCTGCGCCTGTGTTTGTGCAAAAGTGGAATGCAACATGGAGATTGCTTACCCAAAGTGATGGTGTTTTGTTTCCTTGGCCTATCAGGGCTGTGTGTGTGTGTGCTGGGTCTGTCGGGGGACAGTCAGGAGAGATTCAGTTCAGGGTGTGCAGAGTGAGTGCTTGGCAGATTCAGTTTAGATGTAATATATAGTGTAATATAATATAGAATAATGTTATATAATATAATATCGAATAATGTAATGATATGATATGATATGATATAGTAATTAATTAGCCTTCTGATAAGATGGAGTCAGATGCATCATTTCTCTCCCCTCATCAGAGCTCCCTGCAAACACTCTAGTACTGAGGCCCAAAAGAGTGCATCTAGTTTCTCTTAACTAGAATTGAACCTGTAGGCATTTTGTTTAGAGTTTATGATTAGAAGTATTTTTGGTGGAAATTGCAGGGCTGCTTATAGCTAAACTGAAGCCCCTTAAGAAGGCTCCTGGGGAAGTCTTATTTAGCTTGAATAATATATGTCAGGACACCTATGTGCATATATATCACTGTAACTGGAGTTAACCTTCAAAGAGCTGCAAAAATTTTCTGTTCTTCATGGATGAGAAGAACCAAGTCGTTACCTGAAGAGAAGAGAAATTCATGTTGAATCATGATGGAAAGAACTATGTATTTCAGAAAAGGTGAAATGTGGATCCTTTTTGAAGTTGCTGTGAAGAAATGAGCTTGTACCAGTGCTAGTCCTGTGTTTCATAACTATGTAAAATATGAGTTGGTGCTGTACAACAAAGCAATCCCCTAAAAACCTGAATATCAAAATAGAAAGTCCTTTGATAGGTGAAACTTGGCATCTTTTTAACATTTTTTATCTATAGCATTGCCTACAGACACTGCATCATGGTAAAATGAAGTATTCAATACTATTTTTCTGTGCAAATACCTCACAGCTTTGACTCCAAAGCAAATTAGAAATTCACCTTGGTCACCCAAGGACCACATGGTGCTTCACATGAAACATTCTCCACCCCCCCAAAAAAATTGTATTTGATGTTAGACCTAATTCATGCCTTTCCCAAGCAGTTTAATGATAATGCCTTTGCTCTGCTTTGGCCGCAGGACTCCCTCCATGGTGGGGGGATGTGCTGTGCAGCCTGCACCCAGTGTGAGGGCTCGTAGCTGGGATGGCAGCTGCTCTGCAAGGGCCATCCCCGATGCTTCTTGGCTCACTTGGCAGGCTAAGGGCTCCTGGGGATGCAGGAGACACAGGATGTGTCTAAGCCACCCCTCTAGCAGAGGGAGTTTGGGAGCATTCCCTGCCTGCCAGGCTGTGTGTGGGTCAAGAAGCACTTGGAGTGGAGGCAGAGTGAGGCTGACAGCGAGTGTTGGGGATGCTGGCTTCTGTGGGACAGGGCTGGTGTAGATGGAAAAGCAGATGGGGGCTTTCATGCAAGAAAATTGCTTCCTCCTTTCTTTGGGGCTCAGGGCCTCGTGATTTCAGAAGGGAAAGTGCTCAGTTATGCACGGAAATTGGGTCAGCTGGTGTACTTTTGACAGCTCACCTTTGACTGAGATCATTCCTCTGTGTTACTGACAGAGGCTGGTCTTTTGTTATTTAAGAAATTTCCAGAGTATCATGCTGCCAATTGAGTTTTTTCCCTGTACACATTGAGTAAGCCACCCCTGAGCTGACGTAACTGCCGCCACCTTGCCCAGTAACAGAATTATGGTGGAAATTGTAAAGGTCAGATGACTGCAGGATGATGAAATGCATGCAAATAGAAATGAGAAAATTTCTGAAGTGGTTGTTTGCTTTTCGTGTCGCCAATCTCAGTCTTTTGTGAACTGTTCACATGGGAAAATTATAGTGCAGTAAATAATGGTGGATGTTCCAAAGATTTTACTTCCATACAGAGGTTGCTCCTGAGATTGTTTACTGGCCTGGCTTGAGTGGCCTGTTAAGTGTACACTCTTTAAAATACATCTTAACTTCTTAATTCTGTTACTATTGTGAACTAACCTTGTGCTATTTCTTTTTTCTCATATAGTTTTCCCTACACAAAATGGAAAGGTTGCTATAGTGACTGGAGGCACTAAAGGAATTGGTTACCAAACTGTGAAGCATTTGGCAAGACTTGGCATGCATGTGATAATAGGTAAAGTCATTATTTTCTTAATATACTTTTTGTTTCATAAAGTCTTTTTTTCCCTTTTAAGGTGTATTTTCTTTCTGGCATCAGGGGAATGTAGGAGAATATTTTGCCAGTATTTACCACAAATAAAGATTGATTTATGTTTTGCTTTGCAAGATCTTAAAAAAAATAGTGGATGTGATTTTTTCTGTTGGACTTGGAAGAGTTGTACTACCTTAGATAAGAAGTAAACAATAAAAAACCTTAAAAAGATGACTATTACAAAAATATTTTAGTTCCTTGTTACTGGGGATGGGTCATGCATCAGGGTTGGGGTGTAATCAACATGTTCATTAAGAGGAAAACAAATTAAAGAGTTGAAGGAGTATTACAGTGTTTAGTGAGGGATCATTTGTGTTATAAGGACAGAAGAAGCCCTTATAACTTCATCCATGTAAAAATTGCACATTTACTTCTCCGTTTGTCACTGTAAGAGGCCTCTGTAGGCAAGACAAGAAAATAAATACCTGGAGATTCAATTGTGTCAGTCTGAGATGGATTGGGCAATTCACCTTCTGGAGGTGCCTGTTTCTCTCCATTGATAATAAGGAGTTGATAATGTGGCTGAGTTAGAGTGAGACATTTGAAGTTAGGTGAATTTCTCTATGAACTCAAAAACTGTCCTGTGTGTACCATTTCTTCTTTCTACCGCAGACACTATTTAGGAGACTTATTTTTTAAAGCTTCCTCTACTCCTCTACTACAAGTTTATATTTATGCATTAATATGTCTGCTAAATCAGAATGTAGTATAATGAATACTTTTATGTTTAAACTGCTACATTTTCTCACTTCTTCTTTCCTTAACTAGATTTTTACTTAAACCACTGTAACTTTTATTCCAGAGAGTCACTGAAGATTGCTGTTTCACTGTACATTATCAAGCTGGTAATGCCATTTTGTTCAACTTTTATACAGAATTTGCTCTCTCTAAGGTTCTGTACACATACCAATCCCACTCTAAACAATGGACAAGAGCACAGTAGCCATGTACTTTTAGTGTAGTGCAGTCAGTAACATAATGGAGGTGTCCTGGAATCAAACAGGTGTCAGGTGGAACACCACTTATTCATACATGTTTTAATAGATGTGTCAAACCCAAGCGTCTGCAAAGTGCAAGTAGATGCTTCTTTATGTAGCTAAATGCCAGATGTTACTGATGTAGCTAGATGTAGCTAATGATGTCAGCATTAATATTTCACTAAAATTGCTTTTCATCTTTAAGGTGGACTGCAAAAATGTGCTCAGTGGGAAAACAAAAAGGGTAATTTTATTCTCTTTTGTAGGGTCAAAAAGCATAGAACATTTTTTTTTTTCAATATTTATTTTGTATCACTTAAAGTTTAGGGTATTCCATGTAACAAAATTCAGTGTAAGAGTTTTGGGAATGGGAAGGTGAGGTTTAGGTGCAGAATCTCTAAATAAGCTGAATTTTTTTCAACTCACAGTCACTCCTCATAAATCTCATTCACTCACCCTCACACCCATAGCCTCATAAGCATCAAGATGTGTGAGCTCATGTGATCTTGTGAGCATCACCTGAGCATGGGAAAAGGTCATGCCAGCTGACAGTCCTTATCCTGTCCCTGTGGTTCTTCTTGATCAGAAGTGACAGGCTATTTTATGGTCAGATCTGCCGCAGAAGTTGTGCAGTCTCCTTCTCTGGAGGTATTAACAATTCATCTGGATGTGCCCTGTGTTACTTGTTCTGGGTGAAACTGCCTTAGCAGGGGGATTGGACAAAGCTCCCTTCCAACCACTACTATTCAGTGATCTTTTATATTGCTCAGCAGCTCTCAGTACATTTTTCCTGGTCTGCAATATTTAGGCTCTGTCTATAGCCTATTTTTAGGCTGGAATAACAGGAAAAAAAATGGTATGGGTATTATCCTGTAACCTGGAGATGTTATCCTCCTGATGGCAGAGTGCATGGTCATCTGCTGCCAGTCTTCTGTGCTGTGGCCTTGACATGCACAGCCCAGGAACAGTGTCCACAGTGTCCTCTAAACATGTCTTTTGATTGTGAATAAAGGGCATTCTTTTAACACTTTGCTCTTTCTTTTGGCGCCTACAAACACAGACACTTCCATTGACTACACAATTGTATCAATCTTATTGTTTTCATTACAAATGCCTACAAATGTGAATTAATGAAATTAATTATAGGAAGCATTGGATGAGTAAGTCCTCCAGCTGATTCATTTCTTCCAAGCAAACTCTGACCTAAACACTGAGCCCTATGAGTCACAGCCATCTTTGCCTGTGAAACTCTTCAGACCAAAGCAGCCCTGTCAGAAGAATGGATAGTCCCAGGCACTTTTCCAGCTGCAAGATCATAACAGTCTCAAAAGCACATTAAATGCAATGACCTTCCATCCTTGCTCATAACTGTTGGGCCCAAGTGTCCAGAGTATGTTTGAAATATCTGCTGGCACATTGGCATGCATTAGCACATTCTGCTTTAGGCCACACAAGACTCAAATAAGAGGGCAAATGTGCTCAAGCTTTCTCCTCTAGGATTGTTTTCACCCTATGTTTGTATATGGACATGAACTTCTGTGAAAAGGTGTGGATGTTAAGTGAATTTGGGCTTGCAAGAGAGACTTACATGTAGCTTGCAGTCAATCATGCTCAATCACTGAATGCTTCTTTCCCATTATAGGAACTGTAGCAATAAAGGATGATATCCCCGCGGCAGGCAAATGAGTCAAGCCTGAATGTCTGATGTGAAAAATGATTCACCATTTGTGATGGATGTGATTTTGATTCAGTTTGACATTTTAGAGGAGTAAATATTTGAAGCAACCTACTTTTAAACCCAATCCACCAATAGAATGAGGAAAGCAAATAAGTAGAAGCATGTTACCTTGTGGAGCGTGAGTAGGCACTGTATGAAAAGGTATCAGTAAGATATCACAGTATCTTCACTCAGAGCCTTTACAGCAAGTGGTTTCATCATTCTTTTAAACCTCCTTCCTTTCCAGCCCCAGCACTGTTGCACAAGACTCCATCCCCCACTGATGGTTTCCTTTTGCAGGTGCTGCTCACCCTGCCCTCAGACTCTCCCTGAGAAAGGGGTTTTGATGAATGCTGAAATGATGAAAGTAATTTTCTGTATATTTGTATATTTGTTTGATAGATTTCATTGAGGCTTTCTTCCAGGCTGCTTTTCTCAGTAGCTGCACTTGCAGTCAGCAGGGCTTTTACTTCAGGAAAATCTCATGGCAAACACCAAACCCCTGGTAGGGAAAACTGATGGCTGTGATGAATCTTCACAGTCCAGCCATACAGGGAGCTCCTGCTCCATCCTATGCAATTTACTAGTCGATAAATAAACTTGCAATTTCATTTTCAGAGACAGAATGTAAATTACACACTGTATTCAGCAGTGACGGATATTGAAGGTAATGTTTTGTATGCACTTACAAATAAATGTGCTGTACACAATGAGGACATTGGAAATCAGAATATCCTGGAAATTTCTATGACCTCCCCCAGCCCAGGACATAAAACCCAGTATGTTCAGCTCTGGTTCAAGGTGTTTGCCACAGTTTTGTGAGTCTCAATTTAGAGTGATAAAAAAGCATAAACCATTCATATTCCTTCCATCCCTGTTCACAGATGTTTAATTTTATGATGACTCTGTGTGTGCATGTTAAAATTGTTGACTCAAAAAAGGAAAGCCTCAATTTGATTTTTTTTTCCCTCGGTACATTAATAAAAGAAGGCTGAGATAATGTGTGATAATATCTAATATAGAAGTTTTGATAATTCTATCTGAAAACAGTGAATGAAAATCAAAATATTTGCACCTTTACAATGTTTCACTTATGCTTGGTATAAAACACCAGGTTCAGGGCAGTGTAATCAATCTTTAATGTCTGAGTATATCAGTGTCACAGGTTTCTAAGACAGGCTCACACTTTGAAGGAAGCAATCTCATTATACTTATATATATGTATATATATTCAGGCGACTTATTTGAGCTATGCAATTTTGGCTTGAGCCCTGCAATTTTGGCATAAATAAATGTACTTCCATCACCAGATTCAGCACTTCTGTGTGACCTCGGTAAGCTCTGCAGGACACTAAGCAAGAAATATTTCTGTCACCTCTTTCATTCCCATTAGTTTCCAATTTTCAAGCTGGATTCTCTGCACTATGAATCAGACAATTCATATATTGTATAATACTACAAAGTGACTTTCAAGGGATAATTAAATCCTATCAAGATGGTGCAATAGTTCATTTTCAAAGACAGCTTGATTTAATTTCAATTACTGGAATTTTTATGGGTTACTTTAATAGTCTTTTTTTAATATACATGGATCTATGAGATGCTTGGGTTATATATATTTTTTAAAAAGTATTTATCTTCCTAATTTCAGCCAGGTTTTTTTAGGCCTGAATGAGTTCTAGAGTTAGTCAAGAAATGTCAAAATTTTACCAACCTATTAAAAGAGGGTGATGATTTCATTTTTTCTGTACGAGCATAAAGGAAATGCATGCAGATTCCTTTATAATTGTAATTCAGTTCAGGTTTTATCATATCAGTGCACTGTAATCATGGTAAGAAAATCTCTGTTTACTGTTAATTATGTACCATACGTGTGCACACAGCCACACACAGTCTTCCAAATATGTTTGAATCTTGTCAAACACTTTAGTCCCTAACTTCTGTTGGAAGACTGTCACGTCTGTGCTTGTTTTAACATATGGTGAATTCAATAAATAATTTTATGGGAAGAGCACATAATGAAGTGATAAGTGCTTCAAATTGTATCAAACTGTTCAGGGTGATAAAGACCAGGGATGTGTGAAGAATTGCAGGAAGACCATAAGAAGCTGAGTGTTAAAAGGCATGTACAGCTCAATGTAGATCAATATGGAGTGATGGACATGGGGAAAAATTTTAATGCCAAAAGAAGATGTGACGGATTCTGTGTTGACCATCATCACTTTGGAAGTAGATCTTAGGGTCAAAATAGAAAATTCTGTGAAATTCTGTGGTGCTCCATAGGGTGCAAAAATCAAAACAAATATTAGAAATGGTTAGAAAATGAACAAACTAAACAGACAATATGAGTTGATTCAACTGTATGAATCCTTTGTGGGCCAGAACTGTAAATACTATGTTGTGTTCTGGTCTGCCTATTTCAAAATGGTCTTAAAGGGTTTAGAGGAAAACAAGTTTTATCAGGGGGATGGAAAAGCAACCTTATGAGAAGCAACCAAATGGACTTGAAGTCTTCAATCTGTTCACTGCCTCTGAAGTATACAAAATGAGCAGCTAAAAAGATACAGAGCTTAAAATAGTACGGAGATTGTTACAAACTCAGTATAAACACAGTATTAATCTAAAACAGGCCACTGTGATTAAATCCAAAATCCATCAGAAGTGTAAAAGTATTTCTGGACTAGTATCTGCTGCATAAAACCTTAACTCGTCTTTGGTAAAGAAGAAATGTAAGGTGACAAATACAGTGCTGGGCAGTTTTAGGAAAATGTTGTGCATAGGCCAGTAAGTGTGTTTTGTATATTGAAAAATAAGTCAGGCATTTAAAAAATGTAGAGTTAAATATGTGTTATTGGAACTTTGGAAGAGTTAGTGCAGTTTTTTTAGGTGCTTGTTTAATTTATTCATTAGGCATTTATGCCTAATGCTTTGAAATATTCAACAACTGTGTGAATTAATTTAATCCTGGTTTTCAAAAGCTTTTGTTAAGATTCATGCCAAAAGATTTAAAGTGGCTGGCTTGTCTTGAGATAAGAGAAAGATTTCTTGTAGATTAGTAATAGATTAGCAGACAGAAAACAATATTGAGAAATAATTTATCAGCTTTGAGTCGGAGCAAAGATGCTTGTGGTCCCACAGACAGATGTTCAGTACATTTATAAAAGATAGATACAGAATACAGGGTGAGGAGTGAAATGATGCATTTTGTTTACATGTGTTTAGGATATTCAAAATTGTTTGGCTATTGATAATTAGAGGATTTGAGTTTCTGACATGTAAGGAGAGACTAAGAGATTCAACCTGAAAAGGAGAGAAGGGTTAGGAGGATCTTTTCCAGTGTATAAGTACTTAATGGAAAAAAACCACCCTTTTTTTTTTCCTTTTTTTTTCACATTGTGGGTGTTCAAACACAGGCACAGGCTGTCGAGAGAGGTTGAGGAGTCTCCATCCCTGGAAACACCTGAGATCTGACTGGACATGGTCCTGGGCCACCAATTGTAGCAGAGGGTGGGGACTGGGAGGTGTCCAGAGATGCCTTGTGAAATCTTAACTACTATGAAGAATAGGAAATAATCTCCCAATAGTGGATGACTGTGCTATGAAGGGATGGATAAATATGGAGTGTTAGTAAATGCAAATACAGAATATGAGAAAAAACAGCCACACCTATGTATTTACAAGAGTAGAACCTAAATTAACTGCTAGTCAAAGAGTTAAATAAATATTGTGATTTACTGTTGAAAGCTAAATGTACAACATCATCGATATTTCATGCCAGTCATAAAGGCAAATAAAATTATATTGCTGAGCAGGAAAGGAGATGAAAACAGGACAGAAAGCGTCCTTCTTCCTTTATAGAAACCATTGGATCATCCTGTTGTGCATACTCAAAAGGAGTCTGGTTGAACTGGAAAAAACTGAAGAGTGATGGTTAGGAGTAGAGGATGGCTTTGTACAAGGTGGGGCACAGAACAAACATCCTTCTGCTTCCAAAAAGATGACTGAGGTGTGGAATCATACAGCTATGGATTGTATAGAAAGTGAAGGAGAAGTGGTTCCTGTATTAATTCCCTGTATTATTGTACACAAAGTAGAGAACATCCAACAAAAAATACAACAAACAAGCTACTGAAGTACAGGCTTTTGAATGTAATTAAATGTGTCATTAAATCACAGAGCCTGCTGTCCCAGGACTGTTTGGCGGTCAAGCTCTTGAATGAACTGAAAGTGCAATTAGCTGAAGTAGTGCAGGCCATGTTCATTGAGAGGCCATATGTGACCTTGGATTCAGGAAATCTCTGAAACTTCCTGCTTCTGGGAGGGTGTATTGGAGAAAATCACTCCTAGACTTATGGCTGTCATGTCTTTTCTTTAAATATCTGCTTCGGGTTATTGTTGGAAAGAGGGCACTTGTCTAGATGTATCTTGGGTTTGATAAACTGGGTCATTCTTAACCTCTTGTTGGAACAGGTGGGTAGCTGAAACCTAAGGCAATAGTGAGGATTCCTTTTCTCTTTGCAAATTGACATTCTCTCCCTTGCTCATTTTTTGCTTCTTTTCTCAAAGGAACACTTACAACAATATTTTCACCTTTCATGTAAGAAAGGCATGTATTTAATTGTGACTGTTTTGTGATGAACTCAATGACAAATGACATGTGGTATCTCTAGACACAAGGAAGTTTGTATCATGTTCGCAATTTATTTTTTATAGCTGGTCACATCCTAGTACCTAGCTTTATTGAAATCCATGCCTTAAATATTTTATGGATGAGATCCAAGATCTGTATTCCTTTTATTGAAGATTTTATAAATTCCTTGAAAAGAAACCTTATAAATTCCTTAAAAAACCTGCTCATATTGTATAGAGTTCAAATTTCTCATCCTTGTAGATTTTGGGGGCAGTTATTCCTCTCTTTTAGGCATGTTCTATTTTTTGTGCACACTCATAAAATCATAATCTTCCTAACACCAGCTGATAGGATTTTGTTTTCCTCTTGAGGCATTGGGTGCCCTCATAAGCCCTGTCTTCAGGCTGGTGCTTCAAAGAAATCAGTTCCCCTTAGATCACAATGAGGATTATGCTACTCTGAGGAGGCATCTTGATTCAAATTTCCATTTGGAAACTTTTATATTCTGTTGCACAAAGACATCTAACCATTATCCTTTGCAATTCTCTTAATCAGATAGTATACACTTATACAGAATTGATTACTGTACCACCAAGCTTTTCCTGGCAAACACGTAAGAGTTTGTGGGCACCACTTCTGAACTTGGGTTGCTCAAAGTCAGCAGTGGGGAGAGGGAAGGCCCATGGGGCACGCTGCACGCCCTGGAGAGTGATCCATTGTTTCAGGGAGTCACTGATCTGTAATTACGGCTCCGCAGGTCGAGGGGTGAGCGTTGTCTCAGGCTCCCCGGGCACTGGTGACTGAGGGGGTCACCCCTGCCAGAGGCTGGGGTGTATGGGGAGAGCTGGCAGGTGATGTGCCTGCCCTGCCACTGGGCAGCTCTCGCTCCTGCCTTCCCCCCGGGGCTCCCTCTCTGGGTTTATGCAGGCTGAGGGGTGCCTTGTGCACAAGCTGGCTCTCAGGCTCCAAGCTAGAGGGGTCGGGTCTTTCTCTTGACACCATGTTCTGGTTGCTTTGAATATTCTTGGTGTTCATCTCCAGAAGTTTTTTATTTGTCTTCATTTTGTGCTATCTTACTGAAAGCGAGGAAATTTTTCCCTTGACACGCTTAAGTAAGCAAAGGCTTTTTGGATTTGTGGGTTTATTCTCTCCAGGCAACCTTAAGCTTTACAGGCTCTATTGTTGATCAAAGACTATTTTAAATTTTTTATAATGCCCTGAAGTACATTTCCTTGAAACATCAAGATTGCAAATTCTTAGTTTTGCAAAATACCATTTGGAAAAGCTCTTACTTTCTTTATTCGGGATCAGTTTTGTACATAAATTCAGTGTGTGAGTGGCAATTACTCTTTTGAAGAGATAGTCGCATTCAAAGAAATTAAAAATATAGTATAATCTGATACATATAGATGTATCAGAACCCCTTAATTAGCAATAATGGGTTTTTAGCCCATGCAGGCTTTCTAAGGGCCATGTCTTTTTTTCAGCCTTGTTCAGACTGAGCAATCTCTGTGTCAATTCTGTTGAAATCCCTGAAATAACTTTCAGAGTTAGGATCTACTTAAGTGACTGAGATGACAGAGCCTGACATTTAACAAAAGATCCAAAGACAATTGGTGCTGATAAGAATTTTAGGATGTACTTCTCTGGTAGCTTCATATCAACTTGCTTTGACTTGTGATGTTTGTGTAAGTAAATGTGGAAGAGTACATGTGTAAATGTATAAATGAATACATGTGTAAATGTGCAAAGTACATTTCTTTAACTAAAAGTTGTATTTCAATGTTTTCCTTTTTTTCAGTATTTCATAAATAATTATATTTTTGATGCCATTGAAATTATATCTGATTTTATATGGCTGCATCTGTTTAGAATGAATTTATTTTTATATTTTAGGGTTTTTTTCAGAATTTATTTTAGTCAGCATTGTTATTGAATAAGTCTCACCTAAATTCTTCACTATTCTGTGTGGACTAAATGGAAAAAAACCCATCAGGTAGGGCATTGAACTGCTTGCATAAACAGTTCTTGAGAAAACTATATCTATTTTGAGTTCCCAGCAGACATTTTAAATTAGCATGAAAAGCAAGATTATTATGGTTTTGGGTACTTTGATGATCTAAGCTCCCAAGACAGTGAATCCCTTGTTCTCAAAGCTTTTTCTAAGATTCCCTCACTGCAAAAAATACATGATCATCTCTCTTCCCTTTCTTGCCCTTCCCTTCAAACCATTTGAATTCAGAGTTGGCAGATCTTATGCTACAGATGCTATAACACTTAAAATGGATAAATTCTATTATATGGAACACATGGAAATTATGGTGAATCATTGAAAAAATGTCCAGCCAGAGGATTAGTTTGTGTATCAAAAAAATTTTTAAAGAATCATGACAAATATGATACTGAGGATTTAAACCAGCTGACAGCAGTAAGAATTTGACCCTCATCTAGGAAACCATCCTGAAATTAAGGTGCTGTACATCTGTTCAATGCACTTGAAGGTTGTGCCCTTTAGTGACTCAACTTCATCAAGAAGATGCAGATTATTTTTGATTTTTCCCAACCCAAAGCTGACTCTGTTAACTTGATGACTTAAAAAGCATTTTTAAAATTTTTGAATAGTAATATAGCACTTAAAAGGAGGTTGATCTTTTTGATTTCTACCACTCACTTTGCTTAGAAGATCCCAGAAGGATGTACTAGAAGGGAAGCAGTGCAAAAGTGCAACATCCCTTTCCTCTCTCCCCTTGGCAAGGGGGTGCTGATCTCCTTAACCTAACTCAGAAGCCTAGATTAGCCTCCCAGTTTCATGGCAGACATCCTTCAAAGTATCTTTGAACTTTTTGTAAGGATTTTGGTCATTTGTTCAGTGCCTATTCTTTCTTGCAGGATTTTCTTTGAAAGAAGGATTTTGAAAACCTCTATTATTGTGGCAGTTTTCACTGAAGCTATTTCAATTTTGCAATACTCCAGCCTTCAGCATCTGGTTTTCAAACTCTGTTGGATCAGGCTGGAAACACACATCTGAAGTGACTGTTTAGCAAAATAATAATTTTTTTCCCAGTGGTCTAGAGTGAAAAATATGCAAATATAAATAAAATGAGCTCATTTGGAAGGCACTGAGCTTTAATGAATAACCATTTATATAACAGCAAAATAAAGCAAATTAAAATTTGTTGTGAACACAAGCTCTTTTAAAAGAACAAATTAAATGAACATACTGAGAGTTATATCATGACACTGGAGGCTTTAATAAGCCAGATCACTGCACAAGAGGTGCTGAATAAAAGAGGAATCAAATAAGATGTTCACAGAATTGGCACACAAATATTCTTATTTCTAGCATAAGACTATCCAGCCTAATAAATAACAACACACTGAGTTTGAAATCCTACTCTAGTACATTACTTGAGATGAAACAGTGAGGAAAATTAATCTGCTGCCCATAAACCCTGTGCACAAACTTCCCCAGAAATGGCAGGGTTTCACTGGAGGGTTTGTTTGTTGATGCTGCATCTATATCTGGAAATTTGCATCAAACTGAATGTTTTTCTTCTCTACAAGGATGGATGGGTTTAAAGGAGGAAAAACAGCAAGAAGAAAATACTGCAAATATCTGCTTTGTTGTTTTGGGCTTTCCTTTCCTTTCCTTTCCTTTCCTTTCCTTTCCTTTCCTTTCCTTTCCTTTCCTTTCCTTTCCTTTCCTTTCCTTTCCTTTCCTTTCCTTTCCTTTCCTTTCCTTTCCTTTCCTTTCCTTTCCTTTCCTTTCCTTTCCTTTCCTTTCCTTTTTCCTTTCCTTTCCTTTTCCTTTCCTTTCCTTTTTTCCTTTCCTTTTCCTTTCCTTTCCTTTCCTTTCCTTTCCTTTCCTTTCCTTTTCCTTTCCTTTCCTTTCCTTTCCTTTCCTTTCCTTTCCTTTCCTTTCCTTTCCTTTCCTTTCCTTTCCTTTTCCTTTCCTTTCCTTTCCTTTCCTTTCCTTTCCTTTCCTTTCCTTTCCTTTCCTTTCCTTTCCCTTCCTTCCCTTCCCCTTCCCTTTCCTTCCCTTCCTTCCTTCCCTTTCCTTCCCTTTCCTTCCCTTTCCTTTCCTTCCTCCCCTTCCCCTCCCCTTCCCTCCCCTTTCCTCCCCTTTCCTTTCCTTTCCTCCCCTTTCCTCCCCTTTCCTCCCCTCCCTCCCTCCCCTTCCTCCCCTTTCCTCCCCTTTCCTCCCCTTTTCCTTTTCCTCTCCTTTCCTCCCTTTTCCTTTTCCTTTTCCTTTTCCTTTTCCTTTTCCTTTTCCTTTTCCTTTTCCTTTTCCTTTTCCTTTTCCTTTTCCTTTTCCTTTTCCTTTTCCTTTTCCTTTTCCTTTTCCTTTTCCTTTTCCTTTTCCTTTTCCTTTTCCTTTTCCTTTTCCTTTTCCTTTTCCTTTCCTTCCTTGTCAGTCTGAGCAATATAAGTCCATAGTTAATGGGATTTATAGACACCAGTTGTACACCTGTATGAATCTAGATTTTATGTGAGAATTACTTTCTCTCCAGTATCTGGAATGCTAAGTGTATTAATTTTGGCTAAATTTATGTAAATGTTGTTTTTTCTTGCATATCATGAAAACAAAGATGTGTTTCACATCCTTTTTTACAAGTAAATACAAGCATGTACCAGCTAATGTGAACAGTGGGCTGAACCAGACACCTCCTGAAGTCCCTTCCAACTTCATTCTATTTTGTGGTGCTGTGAAAGCAAGAACAGGATACTTGCAGGCTGGCACAAAAAAAAAATATTTACAGAAACTTTGGCCCAATTTTATATAATGAGGAAAATAGAAAGGCAACTTTGTGAAATTCATAAGAGATATCAGTATTGTTATCCAATTTAGATAATAAACAATAGGTATTTTGATGTTCCATGCTATGGAAAATATTTTGATGGATAAATTGAATGTTAATTTTAAAAATTCAACTTGTGTTAATTCCTATATCTCTCGTGCTTATGTTTTTTCCTTTGACGTGTCATAAAAAAATTGACAAACAAATGTCAGACAATTAGTAACCACCCACCTAAGCTGAATGGTACAAAAGACATTTATGTGATGCTTAATCACATTTTATGTTAGCACTAATAAATCCTTTCATGAGCACTTGAGACAGGGTAGTCAGGACTTTCCTCCAACTGTGGAAGTCTTCATTTTGGAAAAAGAGCAAGGGGAAATCTGCTCTAACCTGTAGTGAAGTTTTTGCAGAATCTGGATGTGATACAATTCATTTGTCTCACAGACTCAAATCTCAAGTCTGCTGGTCCAGTAGATAGTCCTATTTTATATGAATAAATGAGATAAACTGGCAGAACTTGTGAGAATCACAGTGCATTTGTGCAGCCCTCTTTGAAAGCCTCTGCAGCACACCTTTCCACCTAAAACATCACACTGGTTCTACACTGTGGTTGGCACTTCATAGGTGCCAGTCCTTAAACTGATTGCATTGCTAATTTTTCATTTTCTGTCCTTTAACAGCTGGAAACAGTGAAAGTGATGGCCAAGAAGCGGTGAGGAAAATAAAAGAAGAAACTTTGACTGGAAAAGGTACCATATTATAAAATTTCCTTTGAGAAACCATTTTCCCCCTCCTTTTGCTGTCATGTTCTTTTATAAGAGGTCCCTTTGTGTATTGCTTTTTTTTTTTTTTAATTTGGGACACTGGAACAGGTTGCCCAGAGCAGTTGTAATGGGTCCTCCCTGGAAGTGTTCAAGGTCAGATTGGATGGAGCTCTGAGCAAACTGTGAAAGGTGGAGTGGAAGGCGTCCCTGCCCATGGCAGGAGGTTTGGAACTAGATGCTCTTTAGGGTCCTTTTTTCCCAAATGGTTCTGTGATTCTATGAACCGAATTCCAGAAATAAATCTGACTCAGGAGTAAAATGCCTAGGATATTTCTTAAAAAATGTTTTCAGCCTGGTTTGACTTTACTGTTTGTCATTGAAAAAGGGTTGCCTGCAAGTTACAGTCTGCCGGAGTATGTGTATGTGTATGATTTAATAGATGGGAAAAAATTCAGAATACCAGTAATTTTTGCTAAGGAGAGGGTGACAGCAGGTAAGAGTGTGTGCTCTTTTACTTTGTTTGTTTTAGGAGCTAACAGGTTTTTGAAAGGTCAGGGCTGCTTGATTGGGTCATTTGACACATGTTAGGAGCTTATAATGCTTCACAAAGTAAAACCATTCTTAAATATAAATAGACCTTAAACATCAAGCCTAAAATCCTACCTTTCTGTTGTTCTTCTATTTCCTTTACCTGATGATCTATCATGTTTGTAGAGGTATAAGGATAGCATAGCTTGATAACTAAGGGAAAAAAGCACATTCCATACTACCTGCTCTGTGACTGCCATTTGCAGTTCGTGGTGGAGGTTAGTGCAGCTCACATTTTTGTCACTGGGTGTAGTTCCTAATGGTGCATGATGATTCATTCCTGCCACCTTGATGCATAATTTCTTGGCAAAATAATAGAGCAGTGTTGCTAGTCCAACCTATTTGGGATCTTCATGGCTTCTTCTGAGATCTGATTCTGTTTTTGTACCTCTAATAATTACTGTTATGATGATCAAAATACATGTTAATTATTGTGTTAAAAAACCCTTTCATTATGATTTATCTTTTGCCTAAAATAAATGTGCATCCATTATAGCCTCAGGATATATGTATGCTAGCTAAAAGCATCATAAATTAAGGCATAGTTAGAAGGATCATGAAAGGAAAAAAGTAATTATTGCATCATTATAGTCTTTTGCAGGAAGTTTCCATGCAGAGACCAAAACCAGTTGGACTTAATAATGTCATGTGACTTGCATGATCTGAATAAACCAGGGTCCATGTTATTTTCTCCCTCTGTTTGATCACGGGCTTTTCCAGCACTCCAGTCCTTCTTGCTTTTTCTAGGTAAAGTCAGTTATAGCCCTCAGTTATAAACTGTTAAGACACAGATGTCAGTTTGAGGAAGCTGAAAGAGTATTTAAAGTTCACTGAAGTTGTTCCTCATTGAAATTATTTTAACTGAGTTTTAAGTAATCTCAGGCCCTTATAGGTTTGGCCTAAAAATAAATTGGAAGAGTACTGTCTTTTTGGAATTTCTCACTGATTGAGGGAAATTTGTATTTACAAGTGCCATGTCCTGTACAAAAGACTTGTTCAGAACTGAGAACCACTCCTGTGTTACTGTTTATCAATGAATCTGCACTTTGCTTTTAATAAGATGTGTGTGTGTGTATATACTGTGACTGTCCTTGGTTTGCCATATGATTCTTGTATCCAAACCAAAACACTGAGACAGGGCTGTGCAAGAGTATTACCTTTTCAAAAGCTATGGTTCAAGATCTGTTTAGTCACTGCATAAAAACATTATTGGTTGTCTTGAGCCTTTCCCCCTGCTTTTTCTTTGAGCATTTTTCATGGCCAATATGAAAACACTGCTTTACAGAAACCGGTCCCATCAGGAACATCTGACTCTTGAAGGAGAACCACTCAAAATAGTATTTTTGGGCAGCCAGTGTGGTCAAGGATTGTCCATAATATAGCTATTATGGACAAACAGCATGAGTGGATGCCATCAGTTTGTTATCTAGATCTCAGATTCCTTAGAATGAAGAAAATCTCCTTGCTTTTTATCAGGTGAGACAGCAAAAGGGAGGAAAAGACCTTGTCCTCTCCTTGTTGCCTGGCTGAGCCATACATAGCACAAACATCCCCAGAGACCGCTCTGGGAAAATGCCAGGCTTATTGAATGCAAATAATTACAATGTTTTTAAGGCACTGTCATCCTTCTCTGTCTTGGCCTTGTCTGTCTGGGGCTCTGTCTGATATCTAAGGGTAAGTAGTTTTACTTGACATAATCTGTACTTACTTCTGGGACAAGTGAGATTCAAAGCATGTACATAAGTAATTCCTATGAAGCAGCTGAGGAACAATAATGTGCTAACAGTTGCAGAGGAGGATAAATGATAGTAATAAAAAGGCTATGCATGCAGGTGATGGGTTTTGGTTGTTTGTTTGGTTTGGTTTTTGTTTGTTTGTTTGTTTGTTTGGGGTTTTTGGGGTTTTTTTCTGTAAAAGCCTGGCAAGACATGAAAAAAGGATGGACAAAACTTCTGAATACAGGGAGACATGGTGCCTGGTTTCCCACCCTGGAGCATGGAAAGCAGAGCCAATGCCAAAAAAAGTACAGAACTGGAGAGGAAAGCAGTTGCAGCCATTTGCTGCAAAGCAGTGATGCTAAAGGACTCAGAAAATCTAAGCAACATAGCGCTCATCTCTTCCTTTCACCAACCCTCTATCCTGGAGCTGCATCTGAAACCTTCTTGGTTCCTCTCCCTGCTGATTCCAGACTGTTTAAATGTCTTCCTTGGTTTTGAGTCTCTGTTCTGGGTAATCTATTGCAAAATGTAAGGAGGGAGGATGTACATGAGCAGTTGAGTGGAAGTAAATAAGTTCCAAGTCCTTGGGGCATGATAGACCCAGTCAGCTTAACCATCAGAATCTCCTCCATGATAAAGAAATCCCAGCCCTCAGATATCCAGAACAGGCCAGAAGTAGTGCTGCATTGTCATTAAAATTCTCACGCTGGTGCTATTTCCAAAAGACCAAGGGCAACACATTGCTACAGCATGAATCATAAAGCTGGGAGAAGCCAGGATGGTGTGGACGTTAATCTTGCTTCCATTTGTTAAATTGGGAACTTGTGTTGTTAATAGTAGCAATTATATGGCTGGGAAAATCGTTGATGGCTCGGGATTGCCACAGAGATATTCTAATTGGATAAATCTCTGTAATTTGCACATAAGGTGTGTCTCTGTTAGTGTGTTCATTAGTTAGATCAGTTGGGTGCTTTTCAGGCAACCCTCAGCTCTTGGCTGCTTGCTGAGTGCAGGCTCCTATCAGGAAGGGCATTATAGGTCCTGGCCTGGATTCCCTTTGGACAGGACTAGCCTGGGAGGTGAGTTGCAGCCGTAACAGAGCATTACTGCATGGGAGCAAACCTCAGAGTTTATCTGAGCCTTACACAGAACTGCAGCAAGTGCCTGCCTACGTCAGCTGCCCAGAGCAAAAATGAGCTCCAGAAATGGACTTACATTGATCCAAACTGCTTGTCAGTTCAGCCATAACCACAGTTACCAGTGGTGAACAAACATCATTGAGCTGTGGAAATGGGAGGTTTCTGTGATAAAGTCGGCTCTCAATGGTACTGAAAAAGAATCTCTCAATTTACATAACAGAGTTATATCTCCTGACTCAGTTACCCTCAGCTTATGTATCTGCAAATGAAAGCTGGTTTTAGCCTGATGATTACAAACATACAAATGTTGGAAACTCATATATAAACATGAATGAAAGCTTCATTCATTCCAGCAAAGGTTCATGAATGCCGATGGAATCAGCAATTAGCAAAACTTTGTGCATAAATATCACATAGCACAGTACCAGGGGAAGGCTCTCACATCCAGAGCTTAGGACCTGGAGTTGCAACTAGAGTCAAAGGAGAAAAAAATTATCATTTAGTGAGAAAAGAGGGTGTAAAAGTCATATTAAGCGTAAACCTCTTCAAAAGGAGAAGCCTGCGTTTAATCTCACCCAACATTTTTGCGGCAATTTAAATAAAACCACAATTATAAAACTACCACCTAAATTCACAGCCTTCATGAAACTTCTATTTGAAGTCAGGTGAGAAAGGAAGAAGAGACTTTCTCCCTCAGAGCCAGAGGAATGCACAGGTTAGCGCAGTGGCAGCCAAATTGTGTCATTTACAGTCTGACCCACATCAAGACAGCGTGGGCCAAATAGTAGGATGAATTGTCTTAAAAAAATTCGCGTGCGTTTAACAAGCCTGGCTTTTCCCCAGAGCTTTCTCTAGAGATGTTTATGCTACATGTGGCTCAGCCAGGGAGTAAGAAGATGACAAGGTCTCTTGCTCCCTTTTGTAGTACAACTTGCAAATAAATAAGGAATTTCTCCTTTTTGTTAGAGACCTGAGATTGAAGAATCGATGTAAAAGAAGATGGGTTAATATAGCCAATTCATATCACGTGTAATTACAGAATAACTCATGGGTGGTTTCTCCACCAACTCTTGCTGTGTCAGGCACCATTTTTAACAGAGCAGTCCAGCTTTTTCTGCTCTGTACCAGAGAGTTTGTTGTTAGCTTTCCCTGCAGGCTAGAAGAAGTAATCTGCTGAGTTCCCAAATTCACAAACTTTTAAAATTGGTGGTGGTATTCCCATCATGTTAGCTGGAGTTATCTTCAGCAAAGTGTTCAGTTCAGCAAGGACTGATGCCTTGTTAATATGTGCAAAAATGTCTGCCAGGACTTTTTCTTTTGCATGGCACGTCAAAGATGTCATTATGGAAGTGGTCATCCTAGCATTCAAAAATAATGGAAAATATTTGTGTTTGAGACATATCTTTTACAAGTGTGCATAAGCATGTGTGAGTTTATGTTTGCTTGTGTCACTTTATTTTTTGGTGGTGTTTTGAGTTGTAAAAGCATCACATCCTGGGCTTGTGGCTGGACCTAATGTGGTTACTTTGTCTCTTCTACCACATCCTATTGAAATATCCTTTCTCTACCACTGCTGGTGCTGAAAGACCTGTAGGATTGGTTTAAAGAGCTTCCTGACAATGACAGCGCAGTTTCCACCCACCTGGTTTCTTTTCTCGGGCTGGTGCATTATCTCCAGTACTTGGCTTTGGCAGGTGAATGACTGCCCTCAGTTGGAGTTGGACAGCTGAACACCAGCCTTATGAAGACACCTTGAAAGCCAAGGGGGTGAAATTAATGGGAGCAGAGAAGTCTCAGTCTGACAGTGCTCCACTTTGCAGGACCCTGTGTGGAACTCCAGAGTTTTTCTGCTTTGTCATTGATGACAGGTGTAAGAACCTTGCCTAAACATTAAGATTTATTTTCCTTCCATAGACCCATCTGAGGTTATATTAGGTATATTCAAGCCATATGAACATATTTGAATATTGAAAAACATTGGATGTGTTAAACTTAATCTAAATTTGTGCCTGGATCCTCCCCATGCACAAGGATGGAAGACTCTTTTTTCTGGAGACCAAGAAAGTAATGCCTGGGCTGATACTTTTTTTCTGTGCTCATAGCACTTATGTCCCTTATACAATAAAGCTGGTGACTTTTTGCTTCATATTAAGCAGGGAAGATTTTAATCCACAGAAAGGTGTCTCCAGAGCCCTTTGATAAAATCACTTAGGTTAAAACTTTTCAAATCAATTGTCCTGCTTTTCTGTTTGTTTTACATAATTATTTGATGCAAAACCATGGTTAAATTTGTTAAACCTGTTTGCTTATGTCTTTTCTTGCTCTCCTTTTGACTTCCAGTGTAAAATGATAGAAGATTTCCCCTCTCAGTTCTTATAGGTACATAAAACAATAGAGAACCCCCTATGTTTTGGTTTTCTTAAAACACTTTGGAAATTGAGTGGTCATGTTAACAGTGTGGCAAATGAGAAATTAAGAGCAATATGAATATGGTTCACATAGCTGAAGATGAGTTGCATATCTGGATACTGAGATGGAGATAAAGTCTTTCAAATGTGAAATGTATTCATAATGCAGGCACAAGCTCTGCCTGTTGGTTTCCTGAATTCCCATTTCCATTGGAAATGTGAAACACATTTCATTAACAGGCTCTGCCACTAGGAAATGTGATTTTCTCTTATTTAAATTAACTCTAATTGAAACTTAGAGACAAAGAAGTGCACAGGTGTAGCTGTAGGCAGAATAACAAAGTCCCGTCAGATGTCTTGAAATGATTTTCTGACTGTAAATCACCAAAGCTTTGTGTGACTAATGGCACCAAAGCTCTGAGGTTAGGATTTTGCTGATTGTGCTGCCCTACTGAAGGCAATCTGGAGAAAGGGAGTTTCAAATGAAAATTGCCTCTTCAAGGCTGGAAAAAGCTCCCATTTCAGACTTTCACAGGATTTTGATCCTCTTGTATGCACTTGTAGTGTCATGATGTTGTGCAGTGACTGAATAAAGGTGCTCCTGGGTTTGTCACAACCTTTAATATGCCATTATTTTTTCCATCTCGATCAGTAGTTGCAGGCAAGTTGTGTGAGCCATTTCTAGACCTTGTCTGTTTTCAAGAAAATTGCCAGCATGTACTGAAAGACAAAGCCAAGAAAAAAAGCAATTTGTGTTCTCTCTGGAATGCTTTCATATTTCTCTTCCAAGAACTACATTATATAGACCTATCTTCTGTGAGTTACATGCAGGGCTTAGAAGTTAGTTTGATTATAACAAGTAGAATATTTTCTGTGGAAATGCCATTGGCTTCTGTACTGGAGGCCCAGCTGCCAAGAGCATGGAGAACTTGTGGGCTGAAGTAAATGTGGAATAAGCAGAGCCTGTATGCTGTGTGAGCAACCTGCCAGGTATGAGCTGCACATCAAACAACAGATGCTGGTCAGCCTGAGTGTGCAGGCAGTGCCAGTATTTCCATGTCTGCTCCATCCTTGCAGCAATATGGCAAGGCTCCAGAGGAAGAACTGCTAGAGAGGAGCCTCTGCACCTCCCAAAGACCAACACCACTGTGCCCATGCTTAATTTGTTCTTCAAGGACTGTTTTTCTGTGGCAAAGAATTGAAGCTCTGAATAGATGTCCCAGTTCTTAAATGAGTTATGAGCCAGGCTCTCCTCAGCAGTGCCCAGTGCCAGGGCCAGAGGCACTGGGCACAACCCAAAATGCAAGAAATTCCATTTAAAATTAGAAAAACTATATATTTTTAATAATTTTTTAGCATAAGAGCTTTTGGGTATCAGCACAGGTTGCCCATAGCGTTTGTTGATTCTCCATCTTGAGAGATTTTCAAAAGTCATCTGAACACAGTCCTGGACAACCACCTCCAGGGGACCAGCATGAGAAGGGACAATCTCTTCCAGCCACCCTGTAACTCTGTTTTGCTAGCACGTTTTAGCTGCCAAACCCACATGAAACCCTGTCTGCCTTGTGTGTCCAGACCTGAATCCAGGTGCTGTGACTTACACAGGTTGCAGGACTTCAGGGCCTTCCAGAAACTGTACCAGTGTTCATGCAGCGCCAATATCAAGACTTTAGTGCATACTGGGATAGGAACAGCAATAATTTGACCATAATTCAATCTTGGGAAGCAGATATTTGAAAAGAACTTCATAGCAGGGTAAAAAAATCACATCTATTCTAAAAAAATGTTCTGTGGAAACAAAGGGAAGAAATGTAGAAATGCTGATGTCTGGATTAAGAATGACTCTGAAGCCACTTCCATTCTTGTGTGTTTTGGATTTTGGTTTGTTTTATTGTTGTTGCTGTTGGTTTTGTTAGTGTTTTTTGCGTGTGTTTTGCTTGTTTGGGTGGTATTTGTGTGCAGGGCATAGACTAATTTTTTTTTTTTTGCTAAGACTTAGGTTTAAAAATATAGTTTTCAAATGTAACATGTTCAAGATTACATGATGTGTGTCATCTCTGCCATATTTTCATCATCTGACTGTAAATTATCATGCTCATGTACACTTTGAAACCCTTCTTATCCCAAAGTCTTGCAGAAAGTGTCTAATGCCAGCATTTTTAATGGTTTTTTCTGATACCTGGTGCTAGAAATCCTTGCTTGTAAGAAGAAAAGTAAATATTCCTAAAGATATTTATAGGCTCTTCAATTTAGCCAAACATCTAACATGATAATCATTACAAGCCTAATAATCATGTCTCAGTTTGGATTTTCCTTCATAGATTGAGGCACTTTTCTTGGACAAGGTGATGTGAACTGTTTCCACCACCTGATTAATTTCCCCAAGAAAATGCTCGGCTGTGTTTCATTCCCTATTTGATTTTAACATTATCTCTGCCACTGACTTCTCTTACCAAGATTACTGTTGACTTCAGGCTGCTTGGCAGGAGTGGCTCTTCACAACTGATGTGACTTGAGGAGACAAAATAAATCAAATCATCTTTCCAACATTTACTTTGACCTAGTTGAAAAATAATCCTTGCCAATGTTTTAGCTCCCAAGCATGAAAAACGTGGGCCTGTGGTTGGAGAGAGATCTCCATGGCTCTGGGCAAGATTTGCTGTTGTTCTGCATTTCCTCTCATTTTGCTCCAATCTCACTTATATTCACTTGTGCTTTTTTAAGAAGTGATTTACAACAACTAAGCTTCCCGGAACATGGATCTCATTTAAATGATACACTGTCTGTACTTCTGTTTCTTTAAGAATTGATGGCATATCAGAGGGAAAATAAAATGAAGGAAAAATAATATAAGGCAAAAAGCAATTTCTCCTTTTCAGAACTTTGTCATGGCAGCTGGGGGCTTATGAACTGGAGGTTTGTAACAAGTTAATTTTCCAACCTAAAATGTTGCAGGCTTTCTCCCAGCTTATACTCAACACTTGAAAGTCAGTCTGTGAAAAATCCCATGGTCCTAGTTGGAACAATTTTTTGTGAAGACAGAATTTTTCCAAGAGATATGTCTGTTTGAATGGGGGTATTCATTGGCAAAAGAGAGAAAGAAACACTTTTACACTCATATCTCCAAAATAACACAGAGAAAGTGCAGAATCTCTGTAGAAGGATTAGCTTGAAAAGTGGCAGTTTGTGTTCAGCCCGATCCAGATCAAAGGCTTTTCATCCCAACTGTGTTTCTTATGTCCCAGACTGCTGTACTATAAAAGACAATCTTTGTTTTAGAAGGTAGACCTTTAAATCTTCTTGAATTAATAAACTTCAGCTTATCAATGCTTTGTGTTGATTTGCAAATGCACACTATGATTGATTTGGGGTTTTTTAACAAGAAAGTTTTTTGCAAAAGTTTGTTTAAAAAAATATTTTGTTTAAAATGGAAATATCCTGTGGAAGGCACTTTTGTGTGAGTCTGAAGCCTTTTTCCATCAGTCTAATTGGGTTCTTTTGGGTTTTTTTTTTTTTTTCTTTGAGTGGATGCAAAAATTAATCGTTCTGTTCCTGCCTAAGTGAAGTCTTCAAATAGGATTTCCTTCAAGACTTTGTTTCTGAAAGTAGAAGACAAAGTGCATCTCCAGTGTCATGAAGGCCTATACCTTGAAGCACTAGCTATAGATAATAAATGGAGATGTCAAAAAATGTGCTTATTTGGGACAGAATTGATATACTGAGCAGTTCTCCTGAGAATCTTAGGCTCTTCCTCCAGTTAAGATAATCTCAAGTGGCTGGAAGAAGACTGCTATATTAGAAGATACATGAAACAACTTTTTAATCATAATACTGTAGTTACCTTGACTACCAATGATATATAACTATATTGTGTTTGTTTCTCCAGGTGCCCTTTCAGTCACTCCTACAGACAGAAGAGACAGAATATTGTTTGTCTGTTTGTTTGTTTTTAATTTGCTTGAGTCATACCTCTAGAAACGTGCTAGTCAGAAAGCAGTGCCCATTTCTGTGTTTCCACCCAGCAGGAGAAAATAGTATGTTTGCCTTTGCTTGCAAAAGAGGACAATTTGTTGCAGTGTTCCCGTATCCAATTAACCTTTTCTTCATCTCAGTGCAATCAGAATTAGGGGATTTAGGGCCATGTTTGGGTTGATTGGTGAGCACTGGGCCCCAGGGTGTGTGTGCCTGGGGAGATGGGCAGGACATGCGGCTGCAGCAGCTCTGGGGAGCGGACGGGCCGAGCTGAGAGGTCCCTCAGCCCCTCGGAGCTCTGGGCCCTGTCTCCCTGCGGGCAGCCTGTCCAGGCAGAGCCCAGCCTCTCCGCCTTGGGCAGTGGGCACACAGTCTTTAGGGGGGTCTGAGATAGACAACTCAGTAGGTTTTTGTTGTTGTTGTTGTTTAGATGACAAAGAGCTCCTCAGGTAATGTAAATTGCTGGTGCCAAAGGTAATTTTTCAAGGGTAGTCCAGAAATACCACTCTTAGGCTGAGTGAAAATTTAGCATCTATATCCTTAGTCTCTTAAATGTAATTTTACCTTATTTTCTAAAGATAATGTTTTGAAATAAAGCCATTCTTTTGTGGTTCCAAAGCGTTTCCATGGGGGTTATTTTTCAGAAGCTGGATGCAAAATGGCTAATCCTTCATTTCAGCTGGAGAAGTGCTACCTGCCAGCCCCAGTTTTAGGGATTTGTAAGGCAGTAAAATGAGGACAGAACAGGGGATTTAATTAATTTATGGAAGCCTACAGTAAGAAGATCATGCTCTGGGGAGTTTGGGTCCAGTGCAGTGTGGTGACTCATGGGGGACAGGTGTGTAAGGAGTGGGTGGTGGCTGAAAGGAAATTGTGGCTGTGGGTCCCAGCCTTGGTCTGTTCTCTGCAACTTGAGGAGGAATGGACCTAGGTGGTGCTTTCCCTGCTGTCTGGCTTCATGGGCCCTTTCCACAAGGTGCCATTGCAGCACCCTGTAAAACACACCATTAGTGATGTTTTACCTTCAGTTCCTTTTTAGCACCAGGTGGGATTATACGTCACTGGTGATATAAAGAGTATTCCACCTCAGAGGGATGGTATAAATTTATGCTACCAGAGCTAAATTATTTTTTTACTTGAAAAATAGATTCTTTTACTGACCTATTTATTTTTAAAGCATTTTTAAAGAATTTATCTTTTTTTTTGGAGGGTAATTTCAGACTTAGCAGATTCATTTCAGTTAATATTTGTTTGAATATAATCTAGCCTTTGAGTTAAATAAAAATCAGCCTTCTACTGCAATGGATGCTATAAAAAGGAATATGTACCAATGTGTTCAAAGAGCAACTGGATCAGACACATAAAATGGGAGAAAATGGGTGAAAAAAGGAAAACAGATAAGAGAATGATATGAGGAAAAAAACTCCACAACATGAATTCCACATTTCATTTTCTTTTCAAATGGTCATATTTTTTAATTTAGTTTTAAATTTAATCCAAAAGAGGCACTTAAGACACTAATGTGCATATTAATAAGCCAAACAAAATGGAGAGCTACTAAAGGCTGAGAGGAAAGGGTGACTAAGGAGACAACAAACACAAGGAGTAGACAAGGATAAAGAAGCATATGAAAACAGAGAGAAAGAAGAACCTGGAAAGAGGTTGCTCTCACATGAACTTGAAGGAGCCTAAGATCATATCCAGAAAATATTATGTGCAGGGATTGACTGTTTATTTAGTCTGTTATTTAGCTAAGCAGACTTTTGAATAGATGGTCCCTGAATAAAGATTCGGAGTCGCTCCATAGTTCAGGATTTCATTGTTGGAAGTTGCATTTACTACACTAAGATGTTAGAGAAACTCTCAGAGTCGTGTCCTGGTCAGCAGTGACAGAGCTTTCACAGCTGTACCTGCTTGCAAGGATGAGCTGGGTTGGCACAGGGCACACAAGGCTTGTTTGACTCCCCAGGCAGCATGTGTGAGGCTACAGGCTTTATTCTAGCCCTCAGCCTGCATATTCCCCCCTAATGCTCCATCAGGGAAAATTGCCATTGCTTTCCTTTCCATTCTGTATACTTAACTTCCATTGTCTTCTCTGAAGATCTTCCAAGGTGTTCAGCATTCCTGGCACATTTGTATTTCCATCTCTGTCTTTGTCACTCTTTTTCCTTTCTCTCTTCCTGTTTCTGTGCTTTCCTTACTCTCTCTCTCTTTTTCCATCTTTCTTAAAAAAAAAAAAAAAAAAACTGAATGGAAAATACAGCTTTGTAACACATAGTAAACATGTGCCTGTTTCATATTATGTTTAAGATAGTACTCATGCACTCATAGGAGTTGCTTTGCATTCTGTGGTTTGCATACTGCAAGCCAGCATTACATATCAATGGGAACAACCTGTCGTTTTATTGTGCTTCTTAATTTTCAGTTTTAAAAATTATCCCAGATTAATGGTGCTTGTACAGTCAGAAAAATTTTTAAATGGAACAATGTAATTTGCTATTCTCCATATTTTATCCACTATGCTAAGATTTTAGTTTCTCTTTAGCTGGATTCTGAGATGGAGACATCCTGCTGTCCAACCAGGAAAAACAAGGTTGATTTTATATGGGATTGGAAGAGTACACATGAATGATATGGATTGCATGATATCTTTTCTCTGGCAACTATTCTGTTAAATTAGTTTCAAAGCTGTCAAATTTAAAAAACATGGAGTAAGAGTGACATGTCCAGTGGCTGTTTTTGTCCTAGGAAGAGGTATCATGCTAGCCTTGGGAAAAGCCTGAAAGATAACTTCCACTATTATTCAACTGAAAAGCAGAAATGAGTGACTGAATCATTAAGCTAATTTTCTCTGAAGGGGATGAAATAGCTATTGATAGGGTTTCCTCTCCTTGTGTTCCTGACCTCTTCGTGACTATGGCTTCCTGCCATCTCCAATCCCACTGAACCCTCCCCCTGTCCTTTTCCCAAACCTACCTTCTCAAGTGCTGTATGTGTTTCTAAATAGTTATGGCTTCCTTTTTTTTATATCCTGGAACTACAAATTCTGAGTTTGGCTGCCAAAGGCAAGGCAGAAATAGGTATCAGTGGGTTGACACAGAAATTTAAAGCAGGAACTTAACCTCTACTTATCCATCACTGTACTTTCATCATTGCCCCCAACCAGTTCCTTGGCAGTGTGCCTTTCTTTTGCCTTTGACATGGGAGCTTTTTAGTTATTCCTTGCACAGATAAATCCAAACATTTCCTCCTTCTCTAGCTTAGCAAGGAAGGCCCCTGAGTTATGCTGTGAGGAAGGACATCCAAAGCCTCCATCCATGGCATGGAGGCACAGAGCTTCCCCCTGCTGTCTAGGGACTGGAGACTCGCTGCTCCTTGTGTCTTGTACAACAGAGGCTGAAAGGGCTTTACGGATCACCACCACTGAGGTTAGAAGCTCTGTCCATTCTTCCCCCTCTCTTTTGTGGCTGCTGCATTTGAAATGCTTCTATCAACATATATTGACCCAATTCTCACGCATTATTAAAAACTGGGAAGCTGTTTTAGTGGTTTTATGTTCATTCTGGACATGAACAGCAAGCAGGTAGAAACCTGTGAAACCACACTGGAGGTCTAGGAAGCTGGAATGGAAAAAAAACCCAACCCAATTAATGTTACTTTTCCTTTATTGACTCTTTTTTTTTTCTTTTTCCTTTTAAGTTGACCTGTATACTTCCCACCTCGAGGCCAAGTAACTCCTTAACTCCTTAAAAAGTGAACATTAAAGGAAAATAGATATAATATTATGGTCGTAAAAGAGCTTGTCATTTATGCAGGATTAAGAAGAACTGTCAAGCATTCTGTACCTAACAGTTTGTATGATTACCTTCAATAAACATGACTCACAAAGCTACTTGATTACTGCATTCACATATTTCTAGCCCTTGTGGGGGGGGTGTATTATAGCCTTCTAAATAATGGGGTTTAGGGCTGCAATTCCATGTCTTCTTGAAAACTTATAATTGACTTTAACCTAATCAAGGATTCTACCTCATCATTTCAAACATACTGCCTTAATTAGAAACTTGCTTCAGATTTAATGGGGAAGTGACAATTCCAGCAATTCATCTGGACAGTCACTCAGAGGTACTGAAGGTACTGAGGCCAGAATTTTGATCCTAATTGGCCATGAATTTGTTCTGGGAGGCGAGTCTCATGGCTCTTCAGATCTGAATCATAAGTGTGCAGGCAGCTGTTATTCCCACCCATGTGTGCAACTTGCTACTAAAAGACCCACAAACTAAATTTCTCTATTTCTTCAGTCAGTAAGAACTGTAATTCAGCTACATATTTTAAAATGCGTGCCTTGTAATATTTTTGTTTCCAATGAATTTACAGTTAATTGCAAGGATTATTTTGAAGGCTTCTAAACCCTTATTTAGCCTGTACAGTGCTGAATAGTGGTGTGATTTCTGTATATGCCAGAGTTCATATATGCTAATCAGTCTGACTGCTTAGAAAACACTGCATAGCATTGGGGGCTAATTTGCAGGCAGAGTAGCCTGAAAAAGTTGGCTATTAGCTGGTTTCAGTCACCTTTTGTCTACACATTGCCTGACAAGCAGCTGGATTCTTGTGCATTCCCAACAGCCTGCTGTTCCGGTGCAATGAGGCTGAACCAGGCTTTTCTTTATTAAGGAAGAAATCAAGCCAAAAATAGTCTCTGTAATGGCTGTTTTCTTTTATTCATGGTAGTTACAGGCAAAAATCAATGATCTTAGTTGCTTTATACTGTACACCCTTGCCCACCATACACACACACTTGCAGGAATTTTGCAGTCCTTCCTTTAATGAGCTTCTTATTCTGAAGAGGTCACATTCTTCCAGAACATTGTTTGTTTTTCTCTGCTCGGGAGCAGCACCTTGCACGGATTTGCAATCATTCCCCTGTTAAATGTTGTCTAATTGCCCACTTTTGCTCCATCTTTCAGGAAGTTCCTAATGATCCTCCCAAGCCTCTGTTAAGCTAAATATTTCTGTGTTGTCAGCAACTTTCACCACCTGTCTATTCAGCCTGCTCTACAGAAAATTCCTAACACCTGGCACCCAGCACTTGTTTGGGTATGGAGCAAATGAACCACGATGTTTCTCTGGGAGATGCTCAGAGCTGGCAGCGGGTAGAGGCAATGACTGCTCCTGGTGAACAGGACCATCAGCCAGCTTTAGAGTCAGGTCCATAGGGAAAGGTTCTCCTTGGGGTTCCAACAAACCTGACACTGAAAACCTGGGCTGGGTTTTTTGTTTGGTTGGTTGGTTCTTTTCCAGTGATGTGTGTACAGAACAGAAAATACTCAGATAAAACAAACAAGCATGACATGGAAATAGCCAGTGCCTTTGTCTCAAATCAACCCCATCTTATAATATCAGTTGTACTAAGCTCTGTGCCACTGAAGAATGAAGCTTGCAGGTGGCAAAAGCTGAAGGCATCAAGAAGGTAGCACAGTAGGATGCACAGCAGCAATCTGCTGCTGTGTAGCATCTTTGGAAAGAGGATATTTTATTCAGGAGTTGTCCTGTAAATTACCTACCTCAGTGTGTGGGTGTCAAGTCTACTGAGAAGATGGAAGAGCAGTCAGACACAGAACAATGGGAATGCTGTGTCAACTGATCGGAAACCTTGTCTGGAAAGTGAAGCTGGTTTTAAGTGAATGCAGCAAGGAAATATGTAGGGAAAAGTTGGATAAATTTGGAGGCTTTTTTCCCTTTTGTTGGAGTGAGAGAAGGAGTCAGGGTAACCTGAGCTGCCTGCAGGAACATCGGAAGGCTTTGTAAAGTTGTTTGTGAGCACTGTGACGAGTGCCTTTAACCTGGATATATTGCACTGAAAGGGATGCAGGTACTAGCATGAAGATAGACAACTAGATAGATAAGTATAAGAGTTTTGAGTTGCTCTTTCATGGCATAGAGGATTTTTATCTCACAAAAGAGAGGTTCAAGAAACAGATCCAAGCCTAGGGATGCAATAGTAATGGTGGAAGAGTTAGCAATAGCTGAGGGATGACTGTGAAGTCAGCTGCAACTGGAGAGCTGCTGGCTATCATGGACACATTTACTGTAAACACACAGATCCTTCAGTTTTTTAACACAATAAATGAACAGCAGTTGGTATTGAATCTCCATATTCAGTTTCAAGAGTGATATAAATTGCTGACTAAATGGTGATTTCAGTATCCTGGCTCATTTTGTGGAAGTCTCAGAGAGCAGAGCAGCATCATGAGATACAGGAATAGTTTCTAAAGGTGAGCACATGTTGGACTTTTTAATTACAGTCAGCCTCTGAATTCATGAGTATGCTTTGTTCTTTGGACTTTCTCTTTTTAATGTGCTATTTATCATTACAATGAAGATCTAAAGCTTCATTTCACTATGTGAGTATAGGGAAAATTATAAATTGAGACTTATTTTGGCTAGATATTAATCTTTTCTTATGTAAGCCAAAAGTGACAACTCATAAAGGAAGTAATATTTTGTTTCTTCTGTAACATGTCAATAACAGCTTGTCTTTGGGAATTTCAGCCTTTCCAAATTCAATTTTAGCACTTATGTGTTTATGTTACCTGTTTTAATTAAGAATTGGCAGGCATAAAAGAAAACAAAAATCTATTTTATGAGCTGATATGATCTTAATTGAGAATGCCTGGCTCTCATTGTCATTGATCACTTATTTTTGTGAGTTATATCAAGGTGCACATGAGTAATATGTAATACTCCCCCATGGCAATATCTAGCAGAAGGAGCTGAGAGAGCCCAGGTGTTTTTACAAAACGATTTGAAAAAGCTCCAGAAATAGTATGTGAATTTGGAATCCTTGGAGGATGCAGGGGCCAGCCTTCCAAACACCTGGACTCCTTGATTCACCTGTAGGATAAGCTTTCCTGCCTAAGATGTTGCAGCATATTAATCATCTTTACCATGTTTGAACAATTCTTTGTGGTGGAGCTCCAGAAAAAAGGTGCAATGTTTTTGTGGAGATCCCATAGAAACATTGCCTCATAAAAAGTATTGTTCCCTGCCTTGTTTCCTTCAGACTTGCAGAAAGACTTTGATGGGCACGGGTCTGGAGGAAATGGGAAATAAGAGGCCTTAGAATGCTTTAGAACTTCTATGTCCTTATCTATTGTCTCTCTAGTTACAGAGGGAGAAGTACAGATGCTTACCTAAATAATGGTTTGATTTTTAGCTCAAATGCAGTTTCTGAGTAAAGTCTTTCAAAGTGTGCAGTTGTGATAGATCACACAGAAGCTGGGAGATGTTAAAAAAGACAGAAGTGGGGGTTTATCTATTTTTGCTGTGCAGGAGGGAAAGCATGGGTACCAGCAAAGCATGAGAAAAAATGCAGTTGTGTCAGTGAAATAGTTTCATAATAAATGCATGATTTGAAATGTTCATTTCAATTTTCATGTATGCTATAAGCAAACTATTAAGTCTCTTTCTTATTTAAGAAAAAAGCCCACGCAATGTACTGAAAAAGTTGAATCCAGCGAGATGTAAGATAAGATCGTCAGCAGACCTTTTCTTAGATCTTTATGGGAAGGAAAAGAGGCCCCAAGACTACATCTGATGCAACTTAGGAAGAATATATCACGTGCAGTGTGATGTGCTTATTAGTTAACTTTTCTTTAAAAAATTGCCTGCTGTTGCCAGGCCTAACTTTAGCTTTTTGAAGTGCCTAACTTATATTTTTGAATCATGTTGTTCTTTCATCTCCCAGATCAAAGAGACTTGGACCTGTTTAAGAATGTTGAGATTGTAATAGGCTCAGTTAAGGTGCCTGTTATATACTACCTACCCATGTCATTATTTTGGGTGATATAGCCGCATGCCCTTCTGAGGCTGAGAAATATAATCTGGTCCCAATTGCTCCTAAAGAGCTATGTATGAACTAAATGATCACAAAGGTGCTTCTGACTGGTGGCATTTGCATCCCATATCAAGGTAAGACAGTGGCACGTATCAATGCTGATTGTCACCCTTGTTTTTCCAGAGAGGAAATCTGGAATCTATGGAAATCTATTTAGTTCTAGATAACTAGGGTACAGCACAACATGCTCCCACAAAATTACTCGAATTGGAAGTGGTCATCAAGTCAAAACCATTAGGGAAATTGGTGGTTTTTTTAAATATTCCACAGGGGGTGGGATAGAATATGATGGTGAATGTATGTTGTATGAAATATTGAGATTCATGAATTTCTGATATCAAGGGATAAAATCATATTTCAGTATTATGAGAGTTGGAGATTTCAAGAGCTAACAATGTGGGTTTAGGGGCAGATATATATCCTAGAGGTTTGTATGAGGCATCTCATCCACCCTGCTGAATCAAAACCTCAGTTTCATCCAGTGTAAAGACCTCATCTGGTACATACAAGTTCTTCCAGATACAGGTTTTAGGTATATTTTTCTGAAGATGTCAGGAGACAGCAAGCATGTATCTCTTTCCTCCTTCATGTAGCAACAGATGCCTTTGTAAGATAAGATGGAAGGAACTCAGGAGGGGTGAGGAAGGAACTCAGGCGTACTTCATGCATTTTTTATTCCATGAAAGAGGCAAGGTCTTTCATTACTCAGCATGATATCCTCTTCAGAAACAGTCCTTTGGCACAGATAATGCTGGGCATGCTCTGGTCAGTCTGTCTAACCTCATCTATGCTGTTGCTTAAACTCAGTGTCTGAGAAAGCCTTTGTGGATGGTCTTGAGTAAATTGTGGTCTTCCCACTTGCTGAAGTGTCTCTGAGGCCTAGCTTGGGCAGTAAGTGTGTCTAAACCACCAGTGCCTGGCAGCTGATGGGAAGTGCTGTGGGAAGCAGCAGCGCCTGCTGGGCTGGACAGGGCCTCCTCCTGCTCAGGTTCAGCAGCAACCACTGTGTAAGAAGCAGCTCCACTGCGTCGCTGTGGATTGTGCACGTTTGCTGCTGCTGATTGTAGGACAAAACTCACCTGGGCTGGTCCTAGGGAACTGGAGTGCCCTTTGGCAGGCCATGAAGCAATAAAGAAACCAACAATTGGTGCTGCTGGTGAGGATGATTTTGGGAGCTCCAACTCAGTCTCTTGTGGTTCTGCGCTGTGTTCTCTCATCCCACGGAACTCTTCACCAGCCTCAGCCATTTGAGAACTTGAATCCTTCAAGTTCTTTACCAAACACCTTCACTACTCACAGGAGAGAGACTGGCACATCTAAAAGGTGATTTCCTGCACCTTAGACAACTCTTTTAAGGACAGCAGCCTACGTGACTAGATGGAGCTGGACAGCTGACATCTAGGCAGCTCTAGCTAACTGATCGCCTCCTTTCTTTCTGAACCTTTGCTGTCATGCAGAATTCAATCCTTTACAGGGAGGAAAAGGGTTTGTTGGAATTAGTGAAAGAACAGAATAAAGGCTCCCAGGTAGTTATATATATATAAGTATTTCAATCTGCTACAAAACAGTTTGTGTATCTTCGTAGGAAAATTTATATACTTTTTTTTTTCATATGAGAAAAGGAAGAGTAATTTAACAAATAATACATCTACCACTTCCAGACAAACTCAAAGGAGATGTATGCTGGGGTAGCTGGCCTCAGTCCAGCAAAGCCATTAGACGTGGGTAACCCTTGACAAAAGAAAATCTGCTTAGCTCGTCCTCCTTATTCTTTTGAAGGCATTGATCTAGTGATCCATTTAGCCTCTTGAGCAGGAGTGTTTGAGGACCCGCAAAGGAAAGGCCAGAACCTGGTACAAGGTTATGTTTACCAGCCACCCTCTGCCCTCACCCAAAACCATCCTAGCAGATTTTTTTTCACCCCTGAACCCACAGAGTTTTCCTTTTCTACAGTTTCTGTGTTTTGCATGCCAGCCCTCTCCCAGTCCCTTATCCTTCAGCCTGGATGAAATTTGTACGGACTCAATATGTGTCAGCCAGGATTTGAGCCCAACCTAAACACAGCCAGAGCACAACCATTATTGATCACAGGCACAGAAGGGAAGGCTTAACCTTTGCAATGGTAAGAGTTTGTTCTCTCTCTAGTTTCAGTTTTACTTTGGGGGCCAGGGGGAACTTGGATCACTGAATGAAACAGTAAAGGGCATGAAATAATTTGTGCCATTTATCGAGTAAATAGTTTAGATAAGGACACATTGGGATTTTTCAATAGCCTAGCAAGTTATAAATCTTTGTAACAGGAATACATCACTGTGTTCAGGAATTTTGTTCCTGAATATCCTGGAATTATACAGTGCATTTTTATATACTTCTCTGTGTTTCTGGTGAACAGTTCTAGGTCCCCATGGGTCTTCTGAATTGAGCCAGTGGTGAAACTTTTCTTTATGATGTTGGTTAGTGTAAATGTGCCAGAGTACATGATCTGTGATTTAAAATCTGCATTGGAGCTTCAAAATTTTATTTGATGGCTGTGCCTTAAGGCCAAGCATATGCAACTGATATTTTTCCCTATTTCAGTTCCTCTGCCTGGGTCTTGTTGTTTCAGCTAGAGACACAGTAAAATCTCTAGGCATCCAAACTGTCTTCTAGCTGTGTCATGTGGCATTCACATTCTCTGAAGAAACCCCTTCACCCAGGATTTTTCTTCTGGGAAGCTGAGAGGCCTCAAAGAAAAGGAAAACATTTCTTATTTAATTTGCTTCTCCTGTGTTGTGCTTGTCTAGAATGTGTTTGGAGATTCTTTACCTGTAGGTGACTGCCTCATTGGACTCCGGTGTGAGTTGTTTTGACTCATTGGTCAACTGAGGCCAAGCTGTGCTGGGACTCTGGAAAGAGTCACAAGTTTTCCTTATTATTACCTTTTTAGCATTCAGTAAGTATCCTTTCTCTATTCTTTAATATAATATAGTATAGTATTCTTTAAGATAATATAGTGTAATAAAGCAATAAATTAGTCTTCTGAGAACATGGAGTCAGATGCATCATTCCTGCCTTCGTCCGGGCATTCCCTTGTTTACATTAGTGTCAAATAGAAGCTATTCATCAATGAGATACTTTGCTGTGTAATATTCCAGAGAAATGTAGGTATGCTGAAAGGAAAATACAAAAATATTAGGTGTTACTTTTGTGGTTGATCTATTCATGTATCTGTTATCTATGAATATGCCTAATCATACCTTATGCATGTTTGTGCATTTGCTTCGTGCAGTGGGATTTTCCTTACTGCCGCCGGGAGAAGCTGTGACCTCTGTGAAAGACTGTTGGTGTGATGGCCACAGCTCCAGCATCCAAGCCTCATACAGAAGCACACTTCTAGTACCTGTACTCAGTATCAACATCTATACATGTTGGGTACAGCTGTCAGTTCCATAGTTTCCAAAATTGTAATTTCCAGGCTAGCACAATGCTGCAAGTTGTCTGATGCCAAGAGCAAAGGCCAAGTCTTCAGTGTAGTGTGAAATGTTTTGTCTGTTCTGCAGAGATTTGCACAGTGCTGTGTCTGTACTTGCTGGTGAGGTGCCTGTGCGTGGCATCAGTGTAATGCAGATGTGCCTTACCTTTTTCATTCCCTATTTCATGCAGATGCTCCAAGCTCAAAGCAGTGTCATCTGCCCCTTCCATAAGCAGAGGACCCTTGGCAGATATGTTCCTTCCCACATAAAGGTTACAGGCTGCCACCACCATGAATGCTAAGAATGGCTCAGCTGAAGCCATCTTTAAGCCAGACAGAAAAATAAACCTCTCACAGTGGAAAGAGCTCTTCAACATGATCCAGATTGCCTCAGTATAGTCCCTTGGGACTATCTGTGCAGTGGGATACTCTTCACTGTGAATAGGAGTGACAAAATCTGGCCCAGAGTTAGTTCCCTAAAGATGTAAATATAGAAACTGCCACAGAAACACGTGCAGGGGCACAGAAGTCTTTTTTTTCCACCCATGATCCTTGCCAGTGAGGTCTCTCTCTCAGAGTCACTGTGGTAGTTCAAAGCTTCACTAGCACGGGGTTGGCAGGGAGAAACATTGCTGATCCAGCTCAGAGAAGCAGGCAATTTGCTTCTGTAAAATTATACTTAGTAAAGCTTTTGGGATTTCATGTAGGCATATCTGAATCACGTGTATATCAAGTGCTCTCAGTCATGAGTGAAAGAGGGGGTCATATGAGGATGAGAAGCTCCTCAGACAGAGAGAGTAACCTTTGATGAAATGCTCAGGCCACAGACAGGGAAGCTGTCTGCAGCTTGTGCAGTAATCTGGAAGTACTGGTTGACAGTTTTGTTGTCTTTCATAGAGATTTGCAGAACACTGAAACCCAGAACACACACATCTGCAGTACTCCATGGATGCTGTGCCCCTGCTCCCTGGTGTGGTAGGAGGATCCAGGCTTTTGTGCAAGGGGCATTTCTTTGGCAGGATGTTTTTTTTCTTCCCCAGCTCTGCTGATTCTCAGGGAAGCCACTTCACTGACTGAAGCTTCTCTCTGTGCCCAGTAAGCACTGTTAAGCAGGTAGGGGAAATCAGGCTGAGCTTTCCTCTCTGTGGAGAATTGGCTACCCTTGGCATAATGCTTGAGACCACTGAGTCAGCCTTAACCAGGAACTCTCAGCCCCAGAGCATGAATTAGCCGTGATAATCTTTGCAAGTGGAGCTGTAAGTAACAAAATTGCTGGTCAGATATGGGCACACGGTGCTGCTCTTAGCAGTATGGGTGTGTTTCTCTAAAGTTTCATTGTGCTACACTCATTTCACTCATTTGCCAGGCGTTGTTTGACCTTTCATTTGTGCACTGTATGCATGCAGTGCACGGAGGATCCATCTGTGGCAACAAAATTTACTTCTTTCTTTAGAAATGTCTTTAGTGCTGGAAGAGATAGGGAATTTTGGTTTTGTTGTTGTTAACCTCACATAACTCTTCAATTCTTTCCCCCCCCTTTTTTTTTTTTTTTTTTATTTCAATGCCAGTTACAGATCCCAGATGTCAAATAGCAGCAGCAGCTGGCTGCATGACAGATCCCTTAGGCTGCAGCTGGGTGAACACTACTGGACTTATTCTAGCTGTGTCATATAGATGGTATGCAGATGATTTCTCTGAGCTGTCATGCTTTTCAAATGCCTCTAGCTTCTTTTTTTTTCCCCCCTTCTTTTATTCTGGTAATACACAGGGCCTGGAAATTCAGCCTTGGAGAAATCTTGCATGTATTGTGTCTGTGGATCCAAAGGATGGCCTATCAGTGAACATTTCATTCCTTTTACATAACTAAATTATTCAACTAATCAGTATGCAATATTCCTAATACTCTATTAGATTAGGGTTGACTATGTCCTTCAATACTCTGCATTTATGACAATAGTACTCTTGTATGAAGATGAAAGGAGAAACATCAATTCAGGAAGTCTGATCTCTCTTGAAAATGACATACTCAATGTCCATATTGGTTGAATAGTACTTTTGGTCCTTTTTTCTTCATTAAGTCAATGTGAGTATATTGATTTAATGTTAATGACAGATGAGAGAAGCAGGAGCAAATTTTCAGTAGAAGTATAAATACACAATATGCTGTATTATCTACAAAGAAAAGTTACCTCACTATATATTTTTAAGATCATCCGTGCTGATGAATTTTTTTTAGTAGTTTTGCTGTACATTACTTTTAACTAAATCCTTTTTGTAATGTGATGTAACTCTGCCTAACATTAATGCCATCATAACAAATGTATGGTTTTCCTTTAAACTACAGCGTATGCTTTGTGAAAGTAGTATAGTTTGAAAGAGAAGCACAATTCTGATTAAACTTTAGTATCCTTACTCTGAGTCAATAATACCTAGAGAGCTGAATTATTTCATCTCAGATTAGTGGAACATATGCTTAAAACTTCAAGGTAATATTTCAAATATAATTTTCTAATAATTTCCCTCTCCAGTGCCGTCAAGGACAGTAATAAACTCAAAACAGTTTGTTCTAGAAACAGAAGTGCTCATTGACAAAAGCATCCTTTTTCCCTTTTGGGCAAAATCCAGAAAATAGATTTCATCAAGTGGGGCAAATGCACTTTCTCTAAATGATCTAATCACTTCTGTGTTTTTTCCTCTAAACATTACCTGCAGCTAAAATGAAGGTGGTTGTTATAGATACAAAGAACCTCTCCCATTGCTCTTTTCAGAAATTATTGATTTTCCTTGCAGACAGAATGCAGAACCCAGCTCAGAACTCTGGGAAAATGCAAAAGTGCCATGCAAAAGTAGCTATAAGCCAATAGAATTTTCAGCATAAATGAGGTGATTCCACTGTCATTTATTGTAAATCTAAAGGTAGTGTATGTGTTTCTTCTTTATAGTGACTGATTTATGTCTTGTGCATTGCTTTTGAGTGGGGTATCATACAGCCTACACCTATGTGGCTTTTCATAGCTACTTCTGCATAAATCTAGGTCATCTTGATGCTTCCTAGTCAGAACTGTCATCTTCCTAGAGACCCCTCATATTTACAGCTCTCCAAAGGACATTGCAAGCTGGATGTCAATATATGTAATTCTCACTGAAGTTATTAATGCTTTTCCCCCTAGGTCAAAGATGCTTTTATTCTCCTTTCCTAAAGGAAATTCTATGTATTGGTCAGTGTTAAAGTTTCCTTTTGATGAAACTATGCACAGTAGACCTGTCCTGGGACACCCTAATGGGAGATTAGTCTGAGTGCATTCTTGTTTTCTGTCCTTGCTAGTCCAAAATAGAATCCTTCTGTTTTTCCTCTGGTCTCTTTTTCCCCAGCAGTACTCCTTCTCCAGTTGCAATTCTGAAGCAGACACTCAATGCAATTGTTCATCTCCTTTAATCTTCTGTTGTTGTCAGTAAACTTCCTGCTGGTCCTTTGTTGAGCTTCCAGTTGGTTAGATTGCTCATTTCAGCCTCACAGACTGACTGACATATAGAGTGGCAAAGTATCCTGACTTCTCTGAAACAGACTATCGTAAACCTGCAGAAACATTATCTGCTAAGTGTTTTTCTATGTTCTGTTTCACGTCTTTCAGCAGGAGGCTTTATTGCAGATAAATTATCTGCAACAAAGAAAAAACACTCTTTCAAATTATCTCTTTTTTCTCTTTTTTTTTTTTTCATTTTTGTATCAGTTTTTTTCTGGTTTGGCTACATTCAGTTAAGTCTAAAAAATTTACAAGTATTGTAGAAACTTCGTGGAACACCTAAGGGAGTAAGAAGTCTTCTGCTTAGAAATAGGGTAATACAGAAACTTCTCTTGGTGGTTTTTTTTTCCCTTTTGTTTTTTTTCCCCTGCTTAAGATACCAATAATTTCACCTCCAAGTCTTATGCCTTATCTTGCCTCAAGCTAATCTAAATTGCTGACCATCATCATCATATTTTTTCCCCAAGTTACTGGTCATATATGCCTCTATTTTCAGCTTTTGTGATGTACGTTCTTCTGAGAATTCCCTTCAGTTATCTGTTCTTCCATCTGCTCGCTTGATCTCCTCCTCCTATAAGCCCCAATTTCTTACATCATGGTATGCTACCTAGCCTTAGTCTGGGTCAATACGCACAACTTCCCCTAGGACTTCAACCGTCTTGATCATTATCCTCCCTTTTTTCAGTTTGTTTCTCTAAAGCCTCCCACTGATGTAAATGTATCTGACTTCAGCACAAAGAATATCAGGCTCCACATGCATCACTGCAGGACTGCTGAAACAGTTTGAGATTTGCTTTGTAAATACTTGTGATCAAGCAGGCTACTTCTCAGCTTATTCATGGATACTCAGTACAAAGAGGGTAGATCACTTGATGTCAGTGAAAAATTATAAAAGAATGAAAATTTATAATGCAGAGCTTTTCAGTTAGGGTTTTTTTTTTTTTTTTTTTTTTTTTTTGTTTTTTTTTGTTTTTTTTGTTTTTTCCCACCGTAAAGCATCATTGTAACACCATAAATTTTCAGTGAGAGCTTGAATTTTATGAAATTCCAGTATGCCCGAGAGGTGGGATTTGCATTTCAGATATCATACATTAACTGTAGTATATTGAAATAATTATTCTGAAAGAACCCACTACAGACAGAATTGTAGAGGAGACCCCGCCTTGGAAACACCTAAGACAGACTGTGATATTGCAGCTTTCATGTTTTCACAGGAGGGAAGGTGATGTTTTGTATGAAATATCTGGAAACAGATGGATGCCTCTGGCCTGTGAACATGTATTTCTTTAATGGTCCTGCTATTGCACAGAATCATAAAGGCAATTACATAGAATTCCCTGTCTGAAGAAGAAATATTAGTCAAGATAAGGAAAAAAATCCAGCCAAGAGGAACATGTCAAGATGGCATCCATGTATACTTCTGTCAGAGAAGAAAAAGCCACTTTTTTGTTCAAATCTCAGAGCTGGAGGTCTAGAGAAAACCGTGTATCAAGAAAAAACAGGGTTCTTCTTGTCAAGTGTTAACAGCTGTGATTAAATGCTGTATTAAAATGCTTGAATTGTAAGTTTTGTGGTGCTATGGTGTGACATGTCTCTGTTTCAACAAAACAGGTGGAATCTGGGTTTGTGCCTTAGCTAATATATGGCATTTCTGCAGCTTGTTGCAGAATTTAATCCTTGTGTATGAAAAGTTCACTTTTCAGGCCCTGTGCATGTTTTATATGTAGTAGATAATGAGGAAATTCTGCTCTAACCACAAAACTACAAGGATCTGCAGCTCATGAGAGTATCTTCTGACTGATGAGGGGAGAAGAAACCAAAAGAAAGTATTAAAATATTTATTTTCATGACAGAACCCGAAATTCATGTGGCATATACCACATTATTTATTCAATGTATATTGATTGTATATTGATTTAATGTATTTTGATTGCCTGGTGGGGTTTGGGACTCCTGTGAGTAATAGTACCTGGGCAGCAACTGAGTGTTCCATCATAATTCTGCATTACTGTAAAGCCACAAAACAAGGAAAAGCCAGGAGTTAATTTGAATAAAAGATAGAGAAAGGCGTGTGCTCTGAGCTGCATTCTGTGATGGAGTATTAATGTTGTAGAAGAATGCTAATTTTATCTGCTCAGTAATGTTGGTGGCTTTCTAATGCCATTCAATACCACTTATATTAGCATTTTATCGATTTGAATTCTCTTCATAAGCAGCAATGTATTTTCAGGTTGTTTGGTCAGGGAGGTTATGCAACCAGAGAGAGAATAGAAATGACTGCAAGATGTACTGTGCAAAGTAAATGATGATGTCAGATAGACAGTTTTAAAAATATGATAAACAGGAAAACCTCCAAGCAAACTGGATTTTCTATTTGAAATTCTGAATTAATTCTACATGAAGTCACAGTGTTGTATAGTAATTATTTTCATTTTCCTACATTTTCCTTTTAAAATTTTTATTAAATTATTAATCTAGTTACCATTTCTGCATTTAATAATTTTCATAGAGATCAAAATCCTTTGGAATATGAAGCACTCCTTAGCATGTATTTTGTAATTAGATGTAAAAATTTACATAATGAACCAAGCAGTCAATTTCTGAATGTGATTTGTGTCTGTGTATATGAACCACAGACCCATGCCCAGTGCCTCTGATAAGAGATTCTCAGCTAATCAATTCCTGTTCTGGAGCTTTTGAGCCCTCCAGTCCTTTCCATTCTAGTCACTCATCTAGACAAATTCACCATGGCTAAGGAGTTTCTAAGTGCTACAAATAAAAATAATAGCCTTTTTTCACACCTCTATTGCCTATGCTGTCCATACTTACAACTGCTGGGACAAAATACAAGGAAAATCAGACCACCTATGTCTTCTCAAGGATGTAATTTGTAATACTCTGGCTACCTTCCTACCCAAGTATGCTGTAGTCTAAGGAGAGTAGCATATCTTGGTTTGGAGCTGTTGCCTCCAAATGTGTCTGAGTACTGAGTACTGTCTTTTTTAGAAGAAAAAGAATGTTTGTGGTGTGGCATTCATCACTCACAGCCCTAGCGTGGCAATGGCTGCCTCACAGACAGATTAGAGCCATTACAGTGGTGTCCTAGAATGGACATGTCAGTGGAAAAAGCTTGTAGCATCTGAGGTGTCACAATCCAAGGATGACACAGTTGTTGACCAACTCATATGGACAATTTCTTCAAGTTTTACTAGGGATGGAATAAAATATGTGAAAGGGAGAGTTTTTGTTACAGGAAATGATGTTGTTAGTTTCCACTGACTAAGAATATTACTCTAAATATTTCTTTAGAGCCAGTATTTATTATTTACACCTTACAAGTTTCTGAAGAACTTGGGGATTTTCTAGAAGGGGAAGTGGAAGAAGCTGTCCTGTAATTTGAAAAGCCCAGCTGCATAAGAAGTCACTTTAGCTGTGACTCCTGCTGTCCTGCAAAGGGTGACGTGCCCAGTCAGGAGTCATCAGCTAATCAAAACAGCTCTGCTGGGCAGCAAAGTAGGACAATGAGCAATGGACAAAGGAATGAAAAGTCCACAGTAAACTCATTTCATAATGGACTTGCTTCTCTGAGCACTGAGACATCCTGAAACTGGGGCTATGCCCTGCCCTGCCTGAATAGGGCAACCAAGGCCTTATTTCTCTCATTTAGAAGATGGGTGTTCTTAATGTTTGCTCTCCTTAATAAGCTATGTGAATCTATTAGGTAGGGAGGCTTTACTTGAATTGATTTGCTTTGTTTAAACATGCTCTAGCTTTTGCTCATGTATATAGCTCATAAAAAGAAACCTGTTTGAGTTTAGCCTAGTATTCCATGGTGATTACTTAGATGTGCTGTCATAGCCAAGAGCTTGAGTCTAGGATTTTGCTGGCAACAGTGCAGCTGCAGTAATTACAATGATATGGAAAACTGAACCACAATTTAAAAACCAAAAGAACTATTGCAACTCTTACAGCTCAGAGATTGCTGAGTAATGTCCATTCAATATATGTAGGCAAAATTCATGATGCTTTATTATTTTTAGTAATTAATATGAATCAAATATGTTTCAGAAGCTCTAGTTTAAGTATGCAGGTAGGTTTGTTTGGCTGTTTTGTTTAACCAACCGCTTAAGAGTCAAGTAGAAATTTTAGTGAAGTTAATTTTCGTTAGTTAATACTTACAAAAGTCTTTGAAGATATTTATTGCCATATATTTGCTAGATTTTTGTCTCATAAGCAACTTCACATGTGAAAAGTATTTCAACAAGTTTTTGGACCTGTCAGCAGTAATGTTTTCTCTTGATCAGAGCCTGAAAAGGCTTGGATTTTCAATAGCTTCTGCCAGGGCAAGACACTGAATCCTTCTGAAAGCTCTGTGCCATGAATTCTGATCCTTCATATTGACTAAAGCTGTCAAACATAATAATAAGGAAAACCAATGTGGATTTTGAATGCACAGCTGTGGCTTTGATTCAGTTAGTGAGGATCAGAAACAGCTTTTGAGATGACTTTGACTAGAACACGGGGAGTTGTATTCAGCACCTTCTCTGTGGCTGAATTCAGATTTCTTACTGGGATTTCTTTCAATGAAAAAACAGTTAATTTGCTTAATTAAAATACCTTTAGTTGAATTATTTGCCCAGTTTTGACAAGTTCTTCTTATTCTTCTGATGACAACTAGAGGTTGAATATACCAGCCTTTCACTGAAAAATCTGCCTGTGAATATACCAAACTGGCTTTCTTTCTACAGTTTATAACCCATTCATACTATAAATGCTTGTTTAATACTTGGTTTGGACAATGTTGACTTTGAGAGTATGATGTGGCAGTCTAGGACAGATGGATATAATTTGAAATCTGGATCCTTTGTTTTTAAGGATTGATCCACTTTGATTGTAATGTATGAACCAAAGAAAATGGATGTGCTGTGGGGAAGTGGCCTGTAGCCTTATGAAAGAAGCAGCTGAAAAGTAAAATGAGTGCAACTTTTCAGAAAAAAACCCCATAGGTGATGGGACTGGTATGTTTTCCCTCAACACACAGCTGTATGTCTAATTGAGGAATAAAGAAAATTGTGTAATTGAGGAATAAATAAAAATGAAATTTCTAAATAATTTCTGGTAATTCTTTTAAACACAGACTTATGGAGCATTTTTAGGAACCAGTAATTGTGTAAGCTACACCTCACAGACAAACTTCATCTTCTGTATAACAGCAGGTTTGCCATCCTGTCTAACCAGGTTGTTTGGTAATGTTGAAGAGCTGATCTGCTTTTGAGAGATTGTTTGAAAGCTGTGGATATGATTTTTACGTGTTTGGGCAATCAATCAATTTTATCGCTTGGCTGCTTTCCCAGCTTCTGGTTGCTTCTACTACCTAATTTTGCGATGAACAAGCAAATGAATGTTCTAATTGTATATAAAGCAAACTGTTCTGATTGTCATGTTTTGAATTCTTAACAACAGCTTCAAGTATTACAGCTGTAGCCTATCAGCATATCATGGCAAGTCTTGTGAATTTCAGTAATGAGTATGAGGCAAATGATACTGAAACCCTGCAGTATAGCCCTGACATCATTTTCTGTAGCCGTTTCCATGTATTTTTCATCTAATGAGGAATTTTTTTTTCCTCGAAGATGAGTTTCTTGCACTGCTTCATCACAGCACAGTGTTTCCAAAATGAGTTGGGTTTGAACTGCACTGCAGTCTCCATCAGTCTTCCAGGGTTTGGGTGTCTTAAGGGCGAAGGAGTCTATGGACATGTTTGGCAGCAGCTGACACAAGGAGCAGGGGGTGCTTTGCAGCAGCAGGAGGGTGCTTGCCCCACGGGCACCACGGGGTACAGCCCCAGAGGGCAGCACAGTGAGGAGCAGAGCCGTGGGTGCTCGAGCCCCAGCGTGCAGCCGCCATCCTTGGTACAGGTGTGGGAACCACGCGGGGAGAAAACATTCCAGAGGGATTGTTGGTAACCTCAGGAGGCCAGGTGTGAAGGAGGCATCATCCAGGCGTTCCAGACTGAAATTTGCTGCAGATCTCTGAGACACCTGCCCACAGCAGCTACTGCTGCTTCATTTACCATTTGAATGGCGGTCACCTCCTCTCCCTTTCATTTGCTTCATATCTTCTTTGTGCTTGATCCCATGCTGAGGTCCATTACTTGGAAAAGCTCAGTTAAAATCTGGCCAGCTGCTTCTCAGCTGCATGAGCAGTGTTGATGCAAAATGCTAGCTAGAAAGTATTCTCTGCTGATGTTTCATTGGAAGTGGTTGGTTTCTTGGGGAAGAGTGAGGTGGCTCCAATGGGCAGAATTACAGTTTGGCTTGGAAAAGAAAGAATAAAATCCCACCCCTCAAATGACATGCCTGTTAAATTACTTGCTTTGCATTAGAGCAATTGAACTGTTAACCTTAATAAATTGGGATAACCCATAGGCCACACAAAAGTAGGCAAGTCAAGAATTTGCCTTAAATAATATTCTGTGTGCTCCTGATAATTGTATGCATCAATCTCTTTTTTCCTGGGGAAAAAAAAACAAAAAAAGGAAAACAACCCTAAACCAACAGTGGATCAAAAAAATAAGACCCTAAGATTAAGGACATCGGAAATGCTTACTCTGTCAAGTGCTGTGCAAAATCAAAGGAAGGAGAAGCACTTTAAGTCCCTGAAATCATACTTCAAAAATCAGACTTGCTGCAACAAAATATGTGTGTGTGTACATACATACATGTATGCATACACACACATAAGGAAATTACTGAAGAACTGTAGAAAGTGCCTTAAAGGGAAAATAAGGTGTTGGATCCAAGTATTGGCCAAGTGTATTTGCTTATGCACAACTCTACATCAAATTCCAGGCCAGAGCCAGCTTGCATCCTGCCAGTTTACACCCCAGGCAAAAATCTGTGTTGAGTTTCTGCCTGACCATGTAGATTTCCCTTGGAATAGCGCAATCCCTTGTCATAAATTTTAAGAGAAAAAATGCAAAAGGTACTAAAACTAAAGGGCTGTTAGCAGCAGTGGGAAAAATAAAAGGCACAACAAAAGCAACTAAGAATATGTTAGGGAGAGCTGAAAACAGCTAGTTGTAATGCAACATTTTGGATGGTTATAGCAGAGATTGTGTAATGTGTGGTCTCCTGTGAAGACTAGAATTAGATTGAAGAATTTGAACAGGTATCATTGGATGCATGTCCCTCAGTTAAAGGGAGATAAGGTCAAATGAGAAATCGGATTTAATAACAAGGATGAAAAAACAAAATAAATGAAATAAAAAAATTCCAGAAGAGATGAATTTTTCATCTTGTCTAGTCTTAGATCAAAATAGCTTTCGTTTAAATTAATGAGCTCACCAACTCTCTGAGAAAACTGTTATGAGGTGAATAAGAAAATAGTTATGTGGGTCAATGGATTCTTAGCAAAAGAACAAAAGCTGGAATAGATAAGCAGGTAAATAATCAGTTTCATTTTTCAGCATCATTGTAGAATGCACAAAGAATGCAGTCCCTCATGGATGATTATTATATTTGGACACAGACTTTTGCAGCAAACAGGAACATTGCAAAACACCTCCAGCTACCACTCTTTGAGATAACTTTGACAAATGTAACACTGGGGAAGTAATTTACTTTCTTAGTACTCATATCCTATATAACTGCTAAAAATTATCATCTGGGAAAGTGGAAATATAAACATTTTTGTTTTCTTGTCATAATTGTTTATTCTAATCCTCTAGGCAGAGAGTCACATTCCTGAATCCCTCTGACTTTCTACCCATTAATAAGCCAATTAAATTATGCTTTTATCCAACTGTTAGAGGGACCAAAAGCATTTCTTGGTTGTTTTTATCATTAAATTTCTAATGATAAACATGTTAAGTACTGTATCAGGTCATTGCATACAAGACTTGCAGTTAATATATAATTAAATCTAATTTTCAAACAATTTCTGCTTGTTTCCTGCATGCATTTAATTAAAATTCTTTCCAACATAATGGAATTTCATGAAGAGAAAAAGAGAAAACAAAGATCACATGCAACCTATTTGCTATTCATGTGCTTAAACATGCCATGCATTTTCTAATCCATAAGCATGGGGCCAGAGTAAGAATATGCTCACAAGTGGCAGCACTGGTGTGTAGTGAATCCTGTGAGATTTCAGGGTTGGATTCACAAGCTTTGAGGGGGTAGGGCCACAGGTCTGGTGGAACGAATATGAACTCTTTGATGTGCCACTGGTTGCTGTGGGATCCCCCAGGTCTGGTCTGTGCTGGAGAGGGACTGGACAGGAGGTGTATTTTTAAATAAGAGGACAGAGAATTGGGCCAAAAGAGGGAGATCTGACCCCACAGGGAGCTGCGGGAAGCAGGAGACAAGATAGTGAGTTGTTGGTTTGGATGTAGTGATCCCTCATGAGCAGATGGACTTCAATTACCCACCACAGCTTGCACAGAGCAAAGTGCAAGAGCTATCTGCAGACTGGGAAAAAACAATTCTTTCTGTGGCAGGTGCAAAATATGAAGGAATAATGAAAAAAAACTTTGAATCACTGATTTCCTCTTCTGTTATAACTAAGAATGTGGTAAAGAGAAATGTGATTTGATACAAGGAAAAAAAAGTCATGAATCGAAAGAGATGTGATGGAAATTGTGATAGGACATACACATTGGTAGGGCAATGTACAATAATGACAAAGGGAGTACAAAAAATATGTTAAAAATCAATATTGTTTTTGTTAATATGGAGTGAGGAAAAAATCAAAAATATTAAAGAAGTTTGCTGTCAGGAAAGTAAAGTTTATTCTTATGGCTGTGTAGTTCCAGGACTGGAGTTTGCTTGCCAGGAACTCACCCAAGCCAGAGCAGCTGCAGGTCTGCTGATTGTGACTGGGACAGTGTGGCTGGAGCGCTTTGATTCCACTGATTAGAATGCCAGTCAAAAATGGAGACTCAGCCCTCCAAGAGCAAAGTACTGTTGATACAACCGGAGAAATGTTTTAAAATAAATTATTACCATTTTAAAAAATGGAAGAAAAACCTACAAGCAAACATCTGCCTCCCCAAAAGATCCAACCAAAACAGCAACAATAACAACAAAGCCAAAAACATCATCAAAGAAAGAAACCTCTATTGCCACAAGTCCAGCCAAAAAAAAAAAAAATACCCCAAACTGCAACCATCTTCATGCTTATCTTTTCTAACAGTTCCTCACGGTCACCAGACATGTTTGAGAAAAAAACTTCTTCAAAACTTTGCTGTTTAATTTATCTCCTTCCAACAAAAATTTTAAGCCAAAGTAACTCCTGCGGTTTTATTATTCACATTACTGCAGATTATAATACGTTGTGGAAACAGTCTTCATTTTTGTTTGCATTCTTGACATGTTTTGTCTGGTGTTTTTCCATTCAATGAGATCAGAAACCTTTACCTCAAAGCACTGTCCTTTCTTCTGCTCTCCCATCTTTCTTCACATACACTCCCAAAGATGGAGCAAAGAAGGTGCGGTGTGTTAAAAGGTTGCTGTGATATTTGGTGCTGACTTTTTCCATGTGCTCTCTATGGGTATAAAGAGCATCATTTGAATGTGAACTTTCCTGAGCCTGTCATAGTTGATTTTTCCATGGATTGGTGTGATGAAACTTAAATGAATTTTAATGGCAGATTTTCCAGCATAGCTTAGTTGAACGTCTTGATATTAAATTTTAATCATCTCAAATGAAGCTCTGTGTGGTGCAATGAAATTCAGCAAAAGTATGCTGTGCTAATAAGCTGCAAAATATTAATACTGAGATGATTTTTTGTCTGTCTGGTATCAAAAGTTTTCCCTGAGCTGTAACATAAAATAAGATTTTAGCTATAAACTCAAAGCTCATTTGCTAAAAATAGCTGAGGAAAAGGAGGACGTCTGTGTGTTCAGTGTTACTAGGATGACTAAAGGTGACAAAGAGAAGCCATGTCTGTAGCAGTTTAGACTTTCATATACCTCTGGAGGTATGATTCTATGATCCAGCGATGTATTTGGTGATGTGCATCCAAAGGAAATTAGTAAATTTTCAACCTACGTTGCATTCCATCTAAAATACAAAGTACTGTCCTGCTCTTCAAGTTCAGTAAAATGAACTCAAACTGAAATGGAGCAGACTTTCTGAGGTAAACAGAGTCTGCTTTAACAAAAGAGGACTAAGTGAACTTGGCTGGTTTTGTCCAAAAATAATTAAATGTGAGAGAAGATGCTCTTGCTGCTCATGGATATGTCACTAGGACAAATAATGAAACCAGTAGAAGCACATTCATAGCAAAAGGCAATTTACAAAACCAATGAGGTGTAAACTAGCCATGAAGGTTAGAAGGTTAGAAGTTATTTTCCCATCAGCTGGATAAGTGAAATTATGACTTAGGCTTCCCATAATACTGCAAGAAAAGATGTATTTCAAGTAGAAGTTGATGAGTTTTTGATGGGATATGACACAGACATGTGGATATGCTCATGATTTGAAAAGGTCTGCTCACTCCATGCTCCCTAACTTTAAATTAAAATAGGTGGTTTGCACGTAACTTAATAAAGTAAGATAAAAATAATAATAATGCTGTCTCTTCCACAAAAAATCACAAACCCATAAGGATTAGATAATATCTTGCATTGTTTATTATTACAGTGATTTCTATAACTCAACCAAGACTGGGGCTCCCATGCATAAATAGAAGGTGATTAAAGAAACTTACAATAAACAATTTATCACTAATTAAAGTAAGTCAACTGTTAAATTAATTTAGAAAATCACCATTGTATTTTCATTCTTAAGAGTTCTTAATAATTATTTTTCTTAGATCAATTTTTGCATTTCAGTAGTGAAATAATTAACTACAAGTGTATATAATTATTTTCCTATATTTTACCCTCCCTGATAAACACTGTCACTTTTGCTTACAAAGCTGTTTGAAATCTTGGGTTCAAGGAGCTCTCAAACATTCAGATAACATGGAATATCTTCCCTAGCTAATGCTACATTTTAACGGATCCATCCCACAGACTGCTGGAATAAATGTGGTAAGTGGCCAGGAAACGGCTCATAGGTTAGGGAGATGTCTTTTCCATGGTCTGATGAATTTTTAACACTTTTTCAGAATTCATAACAGTTTTTCCCACTGCATTCTTTTCGGGTAGATTGGGTAATGTGATATATATGCTGAATTAGTAATTTTTCAGTTCCAGACTTTGTTGTGACTCTGATAATTGTACCATTTGTCATCATCACGGACGAGCACTCGTATCTGTCGGGCCATGCCTGTGCACATTGGTATGCTCTCCACACTGCCCTGCAGAAATGCAGGGCTGTGAACAGATAAGGGAAAGCCATAGCTTTTGCCACACCAATGTGTCATTATTTGACTACTTTGATGTCCTCACACAGGATAGCTTATCCTGTGGCTTCAAAGGGATCCCACTAAACTGTAACTGCAGCAAGGGCCTACAGGATTCTCGCTATTTGTAGAAAGCAATCTCACCTTTTTCTGTTGTTCTTCTAATCCTGTGATGTTTCAAGTATATAAACCACATTGCACATTAATCTTTGCTAGCTCACCCGAATACTTAGGCCAAGGTTTTCCATGACTAGTGGCTTTTCTAGAGCCATGTCTTTCAAGGCTCTGTAGTCCGTGCTTCACTTTTTGAGTGTTTAGAAGTCTTCTTAAAATACGAATGAGATAAGTTTGGACAACACTGGTGCTTTTCCTGCTTCTTCTGTAAGAAGAGTGCTATTGAGTAAAGTACCTTTTCAAAACATTTCTCTTCTTAGTTTCTTAATTTTTAAAAAATCTTTGCTGAGGTACAAATTGCTTTCACAGGTTTTTGATACATTTTTTAAACAGTCTTACATTAAAGTAGTATAAAATCATTGCTTTGAGTCACATCTTATGCAGACACAATGCAACTTCTGCTTATGTTAATGAAATAGATATTAAAACATCAAAACCATCTTGGCTAGAGCTAAAGAATGTAATAACTTGGAACAATGCAAGTCAAGCATCTTAAAGGGTTTGTTTTCTTTTAGAAATTTAGATCTCTTAAAAAGCATTGCCAAGTTGTAACAAGTCTTTTATTCCACAAAAACAAAATTATGTGGAAAGTGAATATTACCCTCCAGCAGAATTTAACTCCACGTTCCTCAAATGTCTTTAAGTTGTTCTCTGTTCTCTCTGGCTCGGGCTTCCCTTTCTTTTTCATTAACTTTGCTGAGGCAACAGGAAAGATGTCTTTAGAGAACCAGAACGGAGGGTTTTTTTTAAATAGGAAATACTCATGATAGATTTACCTTTTTTGTCATGACTTTCAGAACAGTTTATTGGAGGATGGGTGTTAGAGAACCTGACATCTTTCCACTTCACCTATTCTCTTTGGGAACGTAGCCCTAAAACAGAAATGAAAGCAGGCTGTTTGCATGTGTATTATAGAAAGCTGTGCCTATCAACAAGGAGCAAATGAAATTTTCACATTCCCACTGTGGAGTTCAGAAAGTTTAAAGATACATTATCAGACAGATGCTGAAGCCTTTGGATAGAGACAGCTGAAACACTGCCTGGATAATATCAGGTGGATCTCTGCTTAGGAGATGCCAATAAACCTGCAATTTGTACATTGAAATATTTTTCCAAGGAGACATAAAAAGAACCAAAGGAATAATGATCAGCATCAGTGGTGTCATGAGCAACTCTCCACCCCACTGGTTATCATGCAGGATAACCACTGTAGTCCCCTGTGGCCGCATTTCTCTTCACAGAGAAAAGCCAGGCACAACTTCCCAAGGATATTTTCTGGGAATTTCAGCGAGGAACCTTATAGAATGAAAAAACAATTCTTATCTCAATTGCTGCTCCTCTTGTTGTGCACAAGGGAAATGCATTGTGGAAGATTGTTTACCTGAAAGGAATTGGTGATTGGATTCTGGTGTGAGTGTCTTGATTCATTGACCAGTTGAATCCATGTGTGTGTGTTGGGACTGTCTGGTGACAGTCGTGAGATTCTATGCAGTTGAGTGGAGTTGAGAGCTTGTGCAGATTCAGTTTAGATGTAGTGTAATATAGTGTAATATAGCATAGAATGATATAGTATAATGAAGTAATTAATTAGCCTTCTGAAATCAATGGAGCCATCCTCATCATTACCTCCCTTTGTCGGGAGTCCTGCTTTTACAATAGTCCCCCTTTCTCATCAGAGGACAGGAAGATGTAACCATGGTCACATAGGCTTTGTACATCACAGGATAACCATCTCATGGAGAAGTAGCAGCATCCTTGTTTCTTGCTAGTAGCTCATCAAGCTGTGCCATAGCTCATTGAGAAATTAAAGGTTTGACTCAGGAGTGAGTGAATGTGGGGTCAGGCCCTGTGTCACACAGGAGGGCAGAAAGGTGAACTATACTGGTTCTGATGTGGGCATTCCTGAATTGTCTTCCCACCTCACAGCAGGTGATGTCACTTTGACCTTTTTAGAAAGATTTTGAGAAAATTTATGCCTATAATATAATTATCCCATTTTAATTCAGGCCAAGGCTAGTATCGTTTTCAGGCTTGCTGGACAGGGGATGATGTCTACCTGCTCTTAAGTGCAGCAGCACCTTGTGGCACTATTCTGTGCCTGCCACCTGTGGAGAGCTGCTGCCAGTAGCTGGGAACAAGATATATTTCTCAGGAAAGCAGCAGCTGATGATTTGCTGTAAGCTGAAATCTCCCAAAAGAAGATTTTTTTTCTGGAGAGCATGGAGATCGGGAGGAGAGGATCAGTGAAGATGGGGGAAGTGAAGTGAGTGTGTATGAAGGATGACTGGATGGGGATTAGTTCCTCCTTTGGTTTTGGAGGCTGAGCAAAAGAAAATGCTTAGTTTTCCTCATCCATGAAAGCTGTCGGGACAAACAAAATGCAAAAGTGGGGTACAGAGAGGAGTGATCCCTTGGAAGAGTACCCTAATGTTTTTGAGTGGCTCCTATTTGGATTTAGATAACATTTCTAATCCAAACAGTCATTTGTATATTAAAGCTATTTCAGAGTCCAAGTGGCATCTGGACTCTTGCCTCCCTGCATCCACTAGCTACCACCACTGTTGCAGTGCAGATGGCAGTATGTCTGCCTTGGGGTGTAACTTATAATAGGGAGTGAAGGTCTGCACTTGCCAGAAATTGAATTACCAACAGCCAAAGGTCTGAAAAAGTGGAAAAATTAAATAGAGATAAATCACAGAGAACTGATGGCTGCCATCCAAGTTGTCTGAAAGAACCAAACAACAAAGCAGCCAAGCTGCTAACCCAAATATATAATTTACCATTAAATTAGCACTCTACCTACCTATTAGAAATGTGCTGTTCCAGAGCTTTATACATGGCTAACCAAATTTACTTTGGTCCCCAAAAAAACAGCTGAAGGAGTCTGTGTCACTCTTATGAAGCAATCAGAGGAAGCACAATTGATGCCAGGGCTGGGTCCAAGTCTCACAGCAGCCCCATTCCCTTTTTTCCCAGGCAGAGCCGACATGCTTTCCCAGGTGGGCATCAGCTCATCTGCTCTGCCCTTTCCTGGATAGGAGAGGAAGGGCAGGAAGGAGACCCACCACCCTTCCTAGCACCAAGGTGGGTTGTGCAGTGCTTTCTGTGGCATTGGAGGCCAAATTCAGCCTTTTGCAGATGTAGAGCTGAACCATAAACACAGGCTTATGGAGGCACTTTGGTGGGTGAGAATCTGCTAAAAGCAGGCAGTGTGGGTTTTATGTTATGACTTGCAACGCTAAAATTTTGCATCACGGACTTTTGATCTTGCAGCACTATTAATCTGGAGCTCTGCAGCAATTCAAAATGTATTCAAACAGTACCATTCAGATCCAGACCTGCTGTTAAAGGTTGTCTGCTAGAATCTCATGCTCAAATAAATAAAAGTTATTACCTGATTTTTTTCCCAATACCTGTGTGTGGGGTTACCTTCCCCAGAATTGCTAGTTTATCAGTATGCAGAAATCCAAAACCTTCATGTTCTCACATCCAGTATCCTGCCAGGTGCAGATCTCTAATTCATCATAGTGTCAGGATCACAGTTTTCACTGAATTAGAAATAGTAGTCTATAGTGAGCAGAATTTCTAGCTTTTTCATTAAGCAAATGCCAATAATACATCAGAAAGTGTAGGGAGAATAATTTCATACATTATTAATACCCTGTAGAGGATGCAAAATTTAAAAGAGGGTTTTTTTTCTGCATTTATTTTTCTTAGGTTAGAGAATGGGGAAAATCCATTTTAACTGTATTGAGTTATACTTGGGAATAAGCAGACTAATGAGAATCTATTCTCTCCCTCACCTCTCTTAAAGGCTTTTCTCTGAAGGGCGTGCACCAAAGGGAAAAAACAGTGCTGTGACTGCCTTTTAAAAGACCTTTCTGATGCTGATCTCCTCCACACTAAGGAGAGAGCAGGTGTGCATAGAAATAGATTCATGCACTTCTTATGTGTCTAACTGTGCTATACATCTCTTTTCTCCAACTCAGCAAGCTTGGCTGCCTTCACTGTGGTACAACTGACAAGTGGACAAGGATCCATATCTTGTGTCCCTCCTGAAGGCGAGAAATTCAGACCCAGAGAACTATCTCACCAACATCTTTTAAAAGTTAGTTTAGCTAATGAAGTATCTCCATAGAGTCCAGAGACTTAATGGAAATGCAAAGACTTACCTGTACAGGTAGTTCTTTCCCTAAATCTGGTGTAAAGGACAGTGGAAAAAGACTGTCATGCACAAGTTGGATTTTTGAATAGGAGAAACTCTTCAGTGTCCTGGTTTTGTTCACCTGGTACCTCCCCCAAGATGCACCTTTAGAAAAATAGTTGGGGTTTTTTTTTTTTTTTTTTTTTTTTTAAAGAAAGGGGGTTATAGGCAGTTAAAAGTATCTGTTTCTTTCCTAAATAGTTCCCAAAAGAGTAAACCTTTTCCAGCTGGATGTAGCCTTCCCAGGGTTATTTTTTCTAACAAAAGGAAGAATTTTCACATGTCTAATGAGATTGCTTATCAGCATGAGCTTATATGAACAATATACAGGATGCATATTTCTAAAGGAAAGAAATATACTGATGTCCAAAAGTGAGTTTGCCTTCAAGAAGAATGAAAATACCTGGAGCACTGAGCATTGAAATGGAGGAGAAGAACCCTGTGGCTCCTTGCTCAGCAGCTCTGGCTGACATTGCCTGAAATTCCAGGTCAGCATTAGCAGTGAAGTGCTATGAAAGATAATTGCTTTAAAGCCCCATTACTGAGTAGGGACTGCACATTAGAGTGATCATGTTAAAAGTTCTGGAGGACCAGCAAAGGAAGTAAGATGAGAAGAATAACAAAGCAACAAAACAGAAGTGAGTAGTGAGATCTAGAGATCTAGTTTCCTAAAGATGAATCCATCTGAAAGAAAAAAAACCAAAAAACTAAAGCCTTTTTTATATTAATACATTCATAAAAAATATAAGAAATACCTATTTGTATAGAAGTAAAAAGAAAAAGGAGGTGGGATCCAGTGTACAGGGCAGCTTGTGAAGCAGCAATCAAGAGACTGGTTCTATTCTTAGCATTTTATTCTTCTGCACTTCTTTTTCCTGTCACTTTGCTAGGCTGAAAGATCTCTGCTGCAGATTAGTAGCTGTGAGAGGTGTGTGATTTACAGAATAGCAGCAAAGCTGCCGGTTCCCACCTGGGATGCATAGCTATAGTGTCATTATTGTAAAAATTATGATGTTTGCAGTTTGCTTAAGCTCAGTCTCAGTTACATACATGTACATACACAATTTCACCAAAACCAGCCACTACAATTATCTTTGCTGTCTTTGACTCTTGGGATGTGTTTGTGAATTAGAGTGTGCAACAGTATTTCAAATTTTCTGTTGTGAAGTCACAGTTATTTCAGAGGCATTCACAATAAGGGAGGAATTTAAACACGCCCTGCAAGACTTCTTATCTTTTTCCAGCATGAATTTTCTTTGTGTTACAGCTATCTATGAGCCTTTGGCAAGATTCTTCTGGAAGTTCTCACTCTCTTTTTTTTCCCCAAAGCTCGAGTATGGTGAATAACACTGAGTCATCTGCACACATTCTCTGCTCTCTGATTTTTTCACCTCCTTTCTGTTTGTTCATTAGCAGTTGAAACTGAACACTAGGATTGCAATCAGCTAACTTTTGAGGTTTGTAATGCAGAGGTTTTAATCTGAGTCAGTGTCCCCAAGCTTCTTTTGCAGTCTGTGGAGAGGAATAAACAGTTGTAAGACATGATTCATCTCATCTTAAACTAGATTTGTGAAACAGGTCAGATGAATCATATCTTAGATGCCCTCTACAGACCTAAGCTTGCTTAAGCATGAAAGAGAAACAGTCTCATGTCAGATCAGAAGAAAAAGGAAAAATAAGCCTATGTATCTTGATTTTTGGAGGAGTGGGAAAGGACAACAGCATTGCTCTGCAAAGTTATTGATATTCCCTTACCATAGCCCAGGTAACGTCCCAGGTATGGGTTGGCAGGAACCAGGAGAAGCAGCTGCAGCAGCAGACCTGTGTGGGTGGGATGAAGTGGGGCAAGGGGAGAGCAGACACCCCACTGGGTGAAACCAGGTGAGCTGTGATCAACCTGGCCCTAAATCTGAAGGGGTAGCCCTGGCCTTTTGCAGCTTCCCCCACCCCTGCTACCTGCTCCTGTTGCTCTCTGCCACATTTGCTACCTCTGCTGCCACAGGTTTGATTATCCATGCAGAGAGTATCTCCAAATAAAAGAGAAAAAAAGGAAAAGAAAATGGATTGAAGCTGGATCTGAGCCCCTCAATATTGCCTCATGAGCACTAGGACTGACATGAGAGGGAAAAGCAGAAAACCTCTGGGAAAAAGGAAGGTAGTCTTTGTCAAAGTATGTTTTATGGATAGTTCTCATGTCTAGATGTTGTATTTTTGACAACTCCAAGTTTTTCTTGCCTGGAGCTTGGAAATATTATTCCTTTCTTTTTTATTTTCTTGGACCCTGCAAGGTTTCTATCCTTGAAGTACTACAAAGCAGAGACATTATCAGCCTCTCTGTGGTACCTCAGAGGGTGTGAAGCAGAATATTTGCTGAGGTGTTTTTTGCGGTAATACCGAAGATTATTGCAAACATGCTTCTTCGCACCAGAGCTTTTTATTTTCGTGGTTTTGGAAAGGTAGGCAAATATTCTCAGAAAATATATATTCTTTTCAGGAAATGTAGCCAATGGGAGATCTGTTTTGCCATCACATAATGATTCTATGGTATTAAGGTCTGGCCAGGAATCAAAATTTGATGTTATCTATGAAATATCTAAACAGACTAACAAATGTCCTACTAGGAGTGATTTATGTCAGATCCCCAAGTACATACATGCTATTGGCTTATGGAAAGAAGCTCCTGCAAGACAGAATAGGACATGCTGGTTGCATTCTGAATTTTGACTGAAACATAGCAGATACCTAAATCTAGAAAGACAGGTAAAATTTACAGGACTGAAGGTGGAGTCAGTTCACATCTCTTGACAATTACATCCGTGACAGGAGCCAGACCTGCACCAACAAGTGGCCCAGCTCAGTCCTACTGTGGGAACTGGGGTATCATCAGCACTAAGCCATTGCAGTCCAAAAGCAGTCTTATTGGATTTGGAGGTTTGTTATTGTAGCAACTAAAACAAAAAGTCAGTTCCACAATCATTATGGCTCTATGAGTGTCTGTAATTAAGACCCAGTTTTAGCAAACCCCTCACTTTCTGAACAGCCTGTTTTTTCACAGAAGTTCATGTTGATTCTCCCTCCAAAAATGTATGCATTGGGAATGTGAGGGCTTCTTTCACACTAAAAGTTAAATAAATTAGGGAGGTTGAAGGAAGCAAGATTTAGGGGTGTACAGATATGAGCAAGGTATCTAATTTGAAGCTGGATTGAATTTGGTAGGATTTGGCTAGCTTGGAGAAAATGTTTTGAATAAATAAATAAATTTAAATTTCTTGTGAAAAGTAAGCTGTTCATGTAGAAAAAAAATTCTTCATGTTGAGACAGAAACAGCTCAAGATGAGTGCTGGTGCTTGTTTTAGTCAGGATACTCATCTAATAAAATACTCTGAAGGAAAAGACTACCAGCAAAATGTCTCTGCCCCCTTTTTTGCCATCTCTCTTTCACATGCTTGTGTGCATCCTTTTACAAATGATTTGATATTTTTACTTTAAAGCTTTGCAACCCAAGATGCATTGGCAATGCGCAAATCCAGAGCTGAGAAACTGGAAACAAATGACAGCTCCGTATACTTGGCAAAACTACACCAGCTTAAATCAGTTGAGGACTCAGCATAATCTCTAGGAAGAATCATGCTCCTAGATTTTGCTGAAGTACATTCCCTTTTTGTCATCTTGTATAAGCCTTGCTGACTTTTATCTTCATTAACAGCTTGACTCTGTATTACATCCAAAAAGCTCTTCACTTGAGTTTCAGTCCCGACAGAGAGTGTCAGTGGAGGACAATGTGTTGTGTGCATCACATATGTGCCATATATTTTTAGGTTTTAAATGAGATAGAAGTCACAGTGTAGAGTTAAGCCATTCCAAAAAGTAAATGCCACCTGAGAAGAAAAAAAACCCCATATCTACAATTCACAAAATACAGCAATGAAATTTAATACAAAAATCTGTTCGCCGGGGAGCAAGAGGAAAATATGTCTAAAAGTATACAGAATCAGAGGGCAATCATAGTAAAGAAGGTATTCTAAATCATCTTCTCTTCTGTCCATATATGATGAATCTTCAGAACCTCACTATGAGCTCTTCTGTCCCCGTGAAGCAGAGAGATTTTACTCTGGCAATGTGCTTTGTGAGGCTGTTCAGGGGTCTCTCCCGTGATGAGCTGACATTTTAGCAGTAATGGGAGCTGCTGCAACATTGTTCTTTCCCTTAAATTTTGTCCATTTTGATTAACCAGTCCGCAAGAGCTACTGGGGTGTTTCTTGAATTTAACAAGTTAAAGGATCACTGTACTAGGCCACACACTTCTCTTGTGGAAGATGGAAGTAGCTAAGGCTCACTGTTCACTTTCTGAAAGCAAATTCCTTTATTTATTTTACTCTTCCACCTCTGAGAAAGAAAACAGCTCCCAGATGAAGATGTTTTCTCCCATTTCTCTTAGTAGAATGGGGTAAAGCTCTATAGTTAAGAAATGGCACCACAAAGTGCCTTTATTTTATGGTAGCTCTTTGAGCAGAAAAAGTTCAAACTTTCATGAAGAAGAAAAAAAAATAATTTCTAATTTTTGCCTAATGTTGTTTCTCTTTATGCTGTAAGACTGATACAGAGCTCTGGTTTCCCTGAAGTGGCTGGAGGATGACACAGGGAGGCTGTTTACAAAGGCTGACATTAGGCACAGGAAGTTCATCTCTTTATACTGCCTTTAAAGTTAGAAGTGCTAGAATGGATGACTCAGAGAAGAAGCAGCTGAATTTGGGTGCTCTTGCTTCCCTGCTGAAAGGCTGTAGACAAACTAGGCTGCCTTAAATTGGGAGTGTATCTTCTAATATAAAAAGTACCCAAATGGTATATCTTTAAATATGCTCACTATTTTGATCTGTGCCACTGCACTCACACACTTTGACAGATGGATATCTTCAATTTGTCTTCTTCTTCAGTGGTATATCACAAGTGTCAGCTTGAGCAGTAGAGCTGCTCTAGAGTTACCCATGCTGTTTTATTTCTGTTAATAGTCTGTGAAAGATCAGTGGTCTGATAAAGGGCCACAAAATTATTCAGGCTAATAAAATACAGAGAATAATACTGGGGAGAACTTATATAATGTCCGGCAGACATTGGTCCAAGGTCACATGTTTATAATAATTTGAAGCTCTAGGAGCCAAAATTCTGCAAATTGTCATCATAACCACAACTGGAATAAAGCATCAACCAGTGTCATGAGTAGGATTGCACATACTAGGATTTTCTCTGTGCTGATCAATTTAATGTTTCACCCCGTGAATCTTGGCTGCTAACACAGAATGGAGGAGATTACATAGAGCTTGTGGTGTAGAGGCCATGGAGGTCATCAAGTGCATGAAGGCAAGAGCATGGCATAATCAGGAGACACTGTGCTTGCTGCATTTATGTTGGCTGCCTCTTGTTGTGCTCAATATGCAGTTGGTTGGTGCATGCCTTGCTTACCTGAAGGATTTTATTTGATTTTGTTTACTGAGAAGTCCTTTTACAGTATTTTATGGTCCTGAATAGCATGCAGTGTTCTGTCATCATGCATGCCTGAGCAGAACTTGCATCACAGCCCTTGTTTGAGTCCCAGACAATGTAGGAAAGTTCTGTTAGCAAGAGTTATGTTTTGTAGATGGGGACTGTGTGTGCTGCTGCACATACCCAGCTGGCAGAATGATAAACCACAAGTTTGTGTTAGTACTGTAGAACCACTTTTGCATTTTCCACTCACAGTAAAGACACAGTGATGAAAAAAGGGAAGTAGACTCCAGGCAGCACTGCTTTGTTTTCTTCTCCTCACAGCTCATGCTCTTTCTTTCCTGAGGTTTGCTCCTCTTAATTTTCACCTTCCACCTTGCTGACAGAACTTCCCTAGCTCTGAATGCAGCATCTAGCAGATGGTAGGTTTTTGACTCATCGAGGGTCCTTTCTGATAAACATCCCCATGGCACTGTCCAGACTCTCAGAATCATGTTGTTTCAGTTGTTTCAGATTCTCAGTTGTTTATGAGCAGGACAGCATTTCTTCTTGCTGCTGTGCAGAGGCCAAAGTATAACCCCTCTGTGGAGATACAGAAACCAGAATGAGATGTAACTGTGAGATACTTTTTTTGAAGATGAATACCTGACTACTGAACACCATTTTTTATTATCTTGTCTAGGACACATTCCTTGTTCCTTACTGAAAAAGTAACTCTTCCTTCTGCTGTCTTCAGACACTGGATAGATGGGTGGCAAGTAGGAATAGGCAAAGCAATCCTTTTGGTAGGACTCAGCTCCCTTGCAGCTGTCCTTAGAATGCATCCCCTGCATGTGTTTTTAACACAAAGACATTGAAAGTATGATAGAAAACTGCTGTGGCATAAGTACTAAAACCAAGTAGACTTTGACTTATTATTTCTGCTGAAGCAGAGCTGTAGCTGTCCGTAAAAATTTCAACATGGTGGGTTAGAGCTGAATGCATAAAAAGTGGTAGTTGGTAGGTGGCCTTATCTCACCTTAATCTGATCTAAACCATGCCTAAGTGGTGTAGTCTTTGAGGGAATCATAAGATTACATTTTCCTCTGTTCAGCTGATCAGTAAACATCTCAGAAGTTACAGTCATTCACTGAAATATCTGTCCATTTTTTTTGTTTTTGAATTTTCCTTCCATACCAGACTGAAATTCCCATTTCATGCTTTTTATCCCCTATCATACAGACACAGAGGAAATGTGCAGTCACAGTCAACTGTGCCGGTGTGGAAAGCAAAGGAGGGAACTCTGGATGTGAAGAAAGGTGTGGTAATAGTGTTAAGAAGCAGGAGGACAGAAATGGGGACGTTGGCACTGAAGGGGAAGCTCAGGGGAGTGTGAGCACTCAGGGGCTGCATCAGACTCTCCTAACGCTGGGCCTCCTCCTGGATTTCATGGAGCCTAGGGTGTGAGAAAGCTCTTCAGGAGCTACCAGATGCCACTCATTCAGGTCCTCTCTTTTTGGTTACCATGACCAAGCAAGCAAGGGGAGTAAAATGCAGGAACAAGCACTGCACATGTGCTTTGCAGTGTCACATGTGGCAGCCAGCATGGCTTTGCGGGGTCTGTATGTGCCTCGTGAGGTGCAGAGAGAAAACTCTGTGCTGATTTCCCTGTGGCTGAAAAGTTGCTGCACCAGGCAGATATATGTTTGAAGGAAGGCAATTACGGAAAGCAGCAATTGTAGCACCATCATATACATATCTATTCATATGGGGTTAATGGCATAAGTAATTCTGGCTGTCTTTTGGGAAATTCTGCTCCTTCTGTATTTCATTTGCTAATAACCTTTCTGACAACTGAGTCATCAAATTACAATAAAAGAATAGAAAAATATTTTTAAAATTTAAAATTCTAGCCAGTGTCTGACAATTATGGATGTGCTTGCTTTCATTGGAAAAATCATTTAGATAAGAACACAGGACACATCCAACGCGTGTGAAGAAAGAAATACAGGCATGTCTGTCACTACAGAAGTACCTGAAAGAAAGTAGTTCAGGAAAAAGAGAGATGAAATGGGCTAGTTAGAAATTTGAGTATTTCAGTAGCATTAGCTGCAGATATTCTGTATGTAGCTTATTCTGTTTGAATCTTCCACTCTCTATTTTTGTACTTAATAACATACGGAAAATGAAAATAACTAGGTAGTTTTGAAAACATTAGATTATTAAACTCTAAAGCAGAAAGGCCACTATTGTGATAAAAGACAAGAATTTTGGCATGTTTCAGTTTTCTTGCTGTTAATGCACATCTTCTTTTTGCTATCCTATATGGAAAAACATTAGCATTCTTGCTTCCCTGAAGTAATTCTAGTTAAATTCCTAGTTCACAATCCAGTTTGGTCATTTGCTCACATTATTAAAACCCTGGTCTTCATTAACTAAGGCATCGAAAAAATTGTTGTGCTTAGTACATTTGCACACACTTCAAAATAGTCCAAAAACTTACCATTGTTCTTAGCTTCTCAATGTGTGATTCTCCAGTACACTGATAAAAAAAAATCACCATGGGACAGAGAAGAAACTCAGTTTCTGCTCAAGGCCCTGCCTGTGAATCAGCACATGGCTGGGAGCCACGTTTTGGCACAGTCTCTCGAGGGGAACGGCGCCTCGGTCCGCGCGGTGCCGCGCCAGCAGATCCGCCTCCCTGGCGAAGAATCAGCACCAACAAGGACTCTGGCCCTGTGAGCAGAGAGAAAAGTTTGGGGGCTGGTGTGTTTGTTTGTTTGTTTTCCTTTCCGAAGCATGTTCTGATCTTTTGATGGCACGTGCTTTACAAATGCAGAATATGATGACAGGCTTCCCAAGGAAGCAAGTAAATAAGTTCAGTAATGATTGCCTTGGCCCAGTGTGCCATTAGTCTGGGCATTGTACAGTCATAATAAAGGACAGCATTTGTTGTGCAGAACTGGAAAATTAAGGGAGGGGTGATCAGACAGCTGCGGCAAAAAGTTAATTATCAGGAAGGACTAGACTGCATTGGTCAGGCTAAAAAGCACTCTCTTAGCACACATTGTCTAACCACCATTCTTGTTGGCAATGCAAGGCCAGATAAGGAAAGAGATTAAAATTTAGCTTAGTGGATGTCCTCAGAGGTCTACTTTTCTTGCATATGTAGTGGCAATAGAATTAATAATGTTGTCAGAGTCCATGGCTGATGAAGGCCTAATGCCTCCTGTATCAGCATAAACATCTTTGTATTGAAAGGCACTCCTCCATTGGCAGTGTGACTGCCTCCTAAGAAGGAGGTCATGCTTTCCCTAATCTCTTTCCTTCATGAGCTGCCTAATTAAGTAGAACAACAGAAGAGTCAGCATAAATCTTCATCTAGGTCTTCACTATACTCATTGTTGCACTAATTATAAATAATTTATTATGAGCAGGTTTGGGATATCTGAGCAATTACAGTGCCATTCATATGGTTTTGTACAGCACCTAGGCCATAGGAGGAATGGCCAAGCAACACTGATAGAAGTTAATAACTTCTACATTTCCTTATCATCTCCAGGTGCAGGGCCTCAGTGAAATTAAAGACAATTGCTGAGAGCCTAAAGATCTGCTGAGAGATCAAGAAATTGTCCACATGTATTCATGGGACAGTGTTGTTGAAATAGTATTACTTTAGAACCACTTTGAAGAAAGTATATTTACACTATCTTATAAGTGGAATCTAAGAATTTTTGTTTGTTTGTTTGTTTTTTAATGAAAAAGGCCACTGAATAATTTATATACATTCAGTACGACAATTTCAGAGGACTAATACTGTCTAGGTTCCAGATAGATAATGATTATTAAAGCTTCATATTAAGGGAACTAGAGAAACTGTTCTCCTGGAAAGAAATTAAATAACAGTTGTGAATATCTTTTTTTATTTATCTTGTTGTTGTGCCTGCAGGCCTTTCTAATCTCTTACTGTAGTGACATGCTGTAAAGAGGCATTACAGCTCAGAGCCTTGGTAAGGAGAGGATGAACATCCCTGATGGACCAGGGAAGAGAGTAAGAGGCAAGATCTCTTATTACAGCCTGCACTGGAGCCCATGTATCCAATAGTTTAATCCTCCTATCAGAAAGGCATTTTTGAAGAACTGTATCTCTTTAATTTCCCCTTCTTTCAAAGGCTGATTCTTTGATAAGAAGAGGTGGGGGAACCCATGTGCAAGGAAGGGGGTGGCTGCTCCTTCCTGTGGAGCACAGGGCAGCAGCCCTGGGGCCAGGAGGAGGGAGGGCAGCAGGGAGGGGAAGACATGGTGAGCCTCAGAAACTCCAGTCCTTTGATGTGGTGGCCAAAACCATCCTGGAGACAGCATCTGTGCAGAGGTTGCCACAGCTTGGGAAATCTGGGAGCTCTCTGAAATGAAACAGGACACTAAGGGCTCACCCTACAAGGACACAGTGAACAAGGGAAGAGGCTTTGTACAGCCTTTGCCTTTCTCTCTGATGCCACAGAAGGTTGCTCAGTATTGTTTGACTTTCTCAATTTGAAACACCTTTTGCTCTTCCTGGAAAAGTCACTTTATGGAGGAGGTTCAAGCAAATCCACCTCAGAGCCCTGGTGTCTTGGCAGGGTGGGGTTGACAACAATTGCCTGACTTGTGCTCCCACAGGGACAAGTAGGAAACCAGAAGAGAGACTAATATCTGTGACAGAGCATCATATTCTCTTCCTTAAAGCATGGCTAATGCTGAAACAAGCCAAAAGCCAGGCATGCAATATATACTTTTCAAAGGCTAAAACAGACAAGGCCATAATTTTCTTTCTTTTCCCTTTGCAGAGCTTCTAAAGAATTTGGATTGTTTGTGTGGGGACAGCCATTGCTGTTGGCAGGGGGCAGTGCTTCTTTTCACTTCATAACTCTGGCCATGGCTTCATGCAAGGCAAGGCAATCAATGAGGCAGTGCTGTGAGAGCCTGAGGTTGAAAGCTGAACAACTGCAGTAGGAGAATTTTAAGACCTGATGGGTTTAAAGCTGCTGGAGGATTTAAGTAGTATTTTTTTTATTTTGAGTAATTAATTTTCTAGCATTCTAGTGCAGGTCAATGGCTGAGTAACGCTTTGGACAAAAGGACAGACACCTGTTTGATGTGCGTTTTCTTAGCAATAAAGACATACTGGTACCAAATATATTTTGAGACTGACACCCTGCCCCTTGAGCAATCTCATTGGTGCAGTTGGATTTCCAGCCCCCTGCCACCCTGCCTTGGACTGACATCAGCAGCACAGGCAGGGTGCCCCCCACAATATTTGTGTGAGCTCTCTTCCTCTCAAATCACACTGCCATTGCCAAAGCCAAGGGCCAGCACGACTCTTACCCACATTTACATGGCATTTTCATGGCTGGTTGTTGCTCCCAGGTGACCTGGATACTGAATGTCCCCAGATACCCATCGGAGCCACAGCATTACTTATGATGCTCTATTTGCTTTTAGTGATCAGTGGAGTTGCTGTGGTCAGGCTATGCTGCTGCTCATCAATGCAATAAAGCATTTATAAACTATTCCAACCACAGGTGCCTAGCAGATAATCTGGGAAGAAACAAAGGACAGCATATTTGCATCAGGAGCACAGGGAAACTTTGCAGTGTCTGATGTGCCTTCTCCTCTCCCGGTTTGATTTCCAGCTGCCATATCCTGATCATCTCAGTGCTGCAGCACTGTAGCTCCTCTTCTTAAATGGTAGCAGTAGTAAGAACAGTAGGACTGGTTCATATTTACTTCATTTGATGACCTCCTTCACCTCCTGACAGCCATTTTTCCCAAATTTGTTCTGTGAAGAATCAGTAGTTTAAAAACAGAAATGAAGGGAAGAAGGAGAAATAAACAACCTGAGACCAGCTTCACCCAGGATTTTGAAAAGTCTGTTTTCTTTTTAAAACTTTTTTTTACTCTACTAGTGTCATTATCACAGGAGTCCTTGTTGATGTCCATGTGTTTTTTATCATTGTAACTGACTTAACTCTCTTTGTTTTTATTTCCTCTCCCAGTGGAGTTTTTATACTGTGATTTGGCTTCCATGAAGTCTATACGGCAATTTGTGCAGCAGTTTAGAGCAAAGAATTGTCCACTCCATGTCCTGGTGAATAATGGTGAGTTCTGTTTTTTTCTTCACATACCTGTAGGGGAAGAGGTGACAAATTGAGGTCTTATCTATCCCTTCAAGATTTCAAATAGATTATCTGAACCATACAGCAGGTATCCATAAGGATGCATTAACTGGTATGTCTTTCTAGAGTTAAATTGCATTTTTTGGAGGGATTGTTAGATGAGGAGTCTGAACACTTCAATGCCACACCTGCTCATGTTGTTATTGCAAATCTGGTTCCTTTACTGTGATTTTTTAGCTCTCCAGCACTAAAAAAATTCAATTATACAGGAATCTGAGCATCTCTAAGAAAAATAGGAAAGGAAAGAGAAGCTCTACTTTATGCCAGTAGAATATCTGTCTTTTCACTTTTATTTACTTTCTCTCCCCTTATGTTTTTCCCTGTATAAACTCTTGTTTACTGTGGGTGACTGGTGAGCTGGGCTGGGGGTTTAATCCACCTGAAATGTAATCTGGCAAACTATCCAGCAACCTCAGAGAAGTCACTGCACAGATCCAGGCCCTACTGGAAAGCTGTTCATAAAAGTGCATGCTCAGTGGTCAGAGCAAAAATTAAAAGGACAATATTTGTCTTGCATTCGTACAATTATCAAATGAATCTAATTGTTTTTAGGGATTTCAGCTTTTGTTATTCACATACTTGCTATCCAATTTTGTATTATAGCCACAGTATTTTTGGAAGTTGGCCTGTACAATAATTTTCTTCCAGAAACCATGGATGCTCTGCATGCACTGTCCTAAAGGGGAATTTTCACCTGTCTATTTAAATAGGGGAAAAACCCACCAGCAACAATTTAGGTTTCTTTTAGAAGTTTGCTGCTGTGATATGCTGCTGTTCTTGTTTTCCCAACTATTTACATATTTTTTTTATTAAGACATCCCAGAGAACATTTTCTGTTTCCCTGTGCACAATTCCATCCTATTGAGAACAAATATGCTGTAAATAAATGGGTTTGTTATATTCATTGGTGCCTTAAAGAGCTCTCAGTAACACAAGTAAATACTGCAATAAAAATTCAAGTGTTTTTTATTTGCTGATTGATATGAAACATTTCTGAAATGTTCAGTTAAGCATTCATTTCTCTTTGATTAGTCAAAAAAGCCTACCATTATTATTTTAATCATGCAATAATTAGAGGTGGATATATGTCATGGTTTGAGCCTAGTTATAGTTAATTAGTGAGTATTTAAGCCTAGTTACAAAGTTTTTCCAGATTTACTTTTCAACATGCAGAACAAAAACTGTCACACAGATGGGAACAACACTATTTGAAAAAATTGAATTTTATGGGAAAAGGGGTTTTTAATTCTATGTACCCATCAGGCATCCCCTGCCCTGCACTAGTTTTCAGCACAAGCCAAGCCAGCATTGTCAGCAGGGGCTTGGAGGTCAGTTGGGGAAAAATTATGAGGCTGAAGCAACTGGGAAGCCCTCTGGAATATAGGATTTTTTTCTGCCCTAGCTGCTGCTGAATTGGGTTGGATGAAAATTAAATGTGTCTTCTTATCCAAGAAACAAAGTTGTATGAAAATGGATCTCTTAATATTCTTAATATTTTACAAGACCAAAGAGTGTAAGCCCAAAACTTCCTTTAAGAAAGGAGTTTGAGACTAAAATTTATTCTGCTTCCATCTATGTATTTGTAACTTGCAAGAAAGCCATTTGATTTCACTTACGCCTTTTTGCCAAATACAGTTGGCAAGAGAAATCTGTTGTTTGATAAAATCCTTTTAGAATCTACAATTAAATGAATGGTTCAAGTCATTATTTTTGCATTAACAGAATCACATCCAAAGCATAGGTAAAGAATTCCAGAGAACAAGGTTAGTCTCTAGCCATTGCCTGGCAATGACTCCACTTCTGAATGCTCTTTCCCATTTTTTTTTTTTTGTTTGTTTTAAGGTCCTTTTTATTTGCTTTTGCAAATAATCTGTAGCATTTAGTTTTGTTACTAGTGAAAGTGCATTTTCACTAGTAACTTTTGTTTCACAGTGAAAGCCCAAATGTTTCCTTGCTACGTAAGAGGAAAATGGACAAACCCAATAGAGGAGAAGTGGCCTGATGCAAAAACCACCAGTACTGAGCACAATCAAGACAGGTGCTGACAAGGGCTATCTGGTTGGCTTTTCTCCTTCCCTTTCCCTTCCTGTTTTTTTTTTTTTTTTTTTTTTGTTTAAACGCACTAAGGAGGATGATTCAGTCCACCGTGGACGGCAGAGCCGGAAGCATTACTCTCTCAAAAGCCTCATCACAGCTGTCTGTTCCACTGCCTTTCCCATAGTTTTGAAAATCGGACTTTGTATGCATCCCATAACTTCTGAATCAAACTATCAGCAAGCTAGTAAAAATTTTTATTTCTGTCTTCATAAGACCAAGCATTTTATTACCAGGGCTGCAGTCTTCTGTTACATTTAGTGTAAAAATGCAAGAATTGTTACACTGAGATTGTTGAACTACATAATAGTATTATTTCATTGCTTAAATCTAAATCTTTTAAATTGATTGACATAATCATGTGCATGTGTTATTGAACTTTCCACCTATTATCTCCACGGATGTGTATCCTGTATGTATGTGAAGGTGTATGATATTCATTGAGGACTTGTGCAAATCTGTCAAAAAGCCAAACATTTGAAGATGACTTGATAAAGGTTCCAATATTTTACAAGAATGCAAGCTATGAAATTATCATTAAAATATTATTGAAGACAAGGGATTTCATGTGAATTACTATGAATTCATGTGAATCTCATGTGGTAATTGCACACTTAGATGTGAATTACTAAATAAATAATCGAGACTACATGTCTGACCTAAGATTGTTATGGAATTCAGCAGTTTTTAAGGTCACTGGTGATTTTTAAAAAAAAATCTCTTCATCACTTGCTCTCTATTCCTTACCTAACTCAAGGATTCAGTTGGAAATTAAGCTAATACTAAAATCGTGAGTTTCAAAGTATTCTCCTGGAGGTAAACATCCAAGTCCCACAATAATCATGGGAAGTTTAGGTATCCAACTAAATGGAGATTAGTGCACTAGTTACCTCCTCTTTTTGTTTTAGCTTATTTTAGCATGTACATTTAACTTTCTAATTTCTAATTTAAAAGGAAAAATTTGGTTGAATGCACGCATTATTTCAGCTGACAAATAAGGGCTTGTTTTTCCATTACTATGCTTTCTGCATCAGTAATGTGCAGGCTCAGCTCTTGGTTTTTAAAATAAACAAAACATATTAAAAATGCAAATAGAGTATTATAAAAACTTTTTTTAAAATACAATGTGCTAGTGCTAGAAAGAGAAAAATGCTATGACATAGAAAACAAATTCATTTTCTGTAGAAAACAAGAAGTAAGCTAAATGGTTGAACTGTCAGCCACAGAAAGAGGGATGCAGCACAAGTAGTGAGGAAAGCTTTATCTGACAGAAGGTCAGAAGAATATGTCTTCTAGTCTGCTAATTAGCGTTTGGGTGCTAATTTTTAGTTTTATTTTGGAAAGAACTGTGTCTCTGTACAGCTGAAAAGCATTTAGCAAATTACAGCATGTACACTGGTGTTAATTATTTAATATATTCCTAAAAATGGCATTGCTGTTAAAATGCATTAGAAAGTCTGCTGTCTTCTTGTGGTTGAAAAAGGGACAGATACTAAAACACTTTGTAAAATTCCATGACCAGCAGTCACTGTTTCATGCCAGAAATGTTTCTCCTGGCCTTGAAGGCAGTCATTTTCTCTGTGTGCTGGAACTGTTTCTTAGCACATTGTAGTTAATGTGTTTGCTTGTATGTTGTTTACAGTACCTAATGATCTTAAAACCAATAGAGCCAACACAAAACTCACAAGATATTTAGGGACACCAGGATGCTTCTGGATGCCAAACATGCACTGTCTAGCTCATTAACAAGGAAATGCCAACTTAGAGATATCAGGCTATTAGTAGCGTATTGCAGGCAGATTAAAATTAATGTATTTCAGGTTGAAGCCTATCTAGGCCAATTTAAAATCAATATTCCTGAACTGCTAGCTAATCCAGATGATCATATTTGGTACTTTGTGGATCATCTGAGAAATTATCAGTCCCTTGATAGAATGAATAAGTCTGTATAAGCTTACCTCTTCAGTTCCTAGAGCACATTAAAAGTGGTATCAGTAGCTGAGTATGTGAAATATATATATGTCCTTGTGTTACCTACACACAATCCAGCCATGGAGTCCTTTGAATAGTCCCATAGATGCTGTCATGGTTGATCATAAATTATTCTTGCATTTGAGTATTTGCAGGATCAGATCTTCAGAAGAAAAGTGAAATTCAAGGGCTGGGAACAAGGGCATGTATCAAATGCAAACAATTCTATACATACTTACCTACTCACGGGTCATATTTATAAGTTGAATTTACTAATAGTTAAATTGTTTGGAATTATCACAGTGGGATCTATGAAAAGATCCTGTCCCACTGGATTAGGTAAGAGCCAGCTCCCTTGCCTGTAGCAGCTGCAGGCTACGCTGGCTGTTCTGATGAAAAGGAAAGAGACCTCAGAGATGTGGAAATTCACTGGAGAAGGCCTTGAGGGAAAGTTAGTGAGGAGGGGGGTTGCTGTTACTCCAGTGAAACTTGGATTTCATTGAAATTAATGCTTCTCTTCCAGGCACACAGGAAAGCTGTGGTGAACTCAGGATATATCTCATTAAAGTTCTTCCAGTGTCTTGCTTACAACATCATGTTTCATTTTGTCCTTCCTAGAAGACAAATAAGAGCAATACCTAAGCTAAGCTGTGATGGAAAAGGTACAGAGGGATAGGGGCAAAGACAGAAGGGGATGAGCAGAAGAGAAAATAGCCTTTACCTGTATGTAATGGATGATCATGGGAGAGCTGGGCCTTTGGGAATGGTTTCACCTGGAAAAGCTAATTTGAGGTGGTGGAGAGATTGGCTTATGATGGATCTTCCATGTATAGTGGGGAAAAATTGGAAGATCCATAAGGACCTTAACATGCAGTATTAACACATTCTAAAATGAGAAGAAACTCCCAGAGCCATATTTTTTTATGAAGTTCAGTGCATGACAGATGCCATCTCCTCAGATTTTTTGGAAGAGCTCTCTTTTTGGAGAGCTGGCTGTGGGGAGGCTGGCTGGCTGGCTGCTCACACGCTGCTCTTCACAGGTATTAGATGCCTTGGGTACTGTGAGTAACTTGTCTGGGCACATGTGTCAGAGCACCACGACACTGCTGGCAGTATCCAGCCTGGCTCATTCACAGCAAGCCAGGCTTGTGCAATGCCCACGTTTATCTGGCCTAAGGACTTTTAACAGCAGTCATCAGCTAGAGATTTTATTATACTTGGATGGCACTTTCGTCTGCCAGAAATATATAAATCTTATAAGAAGATGTCAGATTTCCTCTAAAAGGTTTATTGTTTATTGGAAGAACTAATAAGTTAGAGGGGTAACCTTAGACTCTTCTGGCTTTCAAAGAGTAAGGATTTCATTCATGAAAACCCTGACTTTTGTTTGATACTATCTTTCTCTTTCTGATTATTTCCAAAGCTTTTTTTTTCTGTCTGTGATACCAAACACTTTTTGAAAGGGGAGATATCTGAGGTTCCACATGCTTCAGGTTTTTGACCCATTTGCTTTTATGTCTTGAATGTGAACATTTTATCAATGGAAGACAGATACAAAATTCAGCTATTGATGGATTAGGAAACCCAACCAGTTCTTCTTAAGTGTGTGGAACATTTGCCATTGGCTTTTCTGAAAGGCAGGAGTGAGCCATGTTTTTTTTTTACTTAATCCTTTTATAGCTTTTAGGTAAAAATATTTTTTATTCAAAATTCAAACTGAAATATTTTACTTCTGGGAGAATATCCTATTGAATTAGAAAGCTGTGACTGACTTTCCTATTTTCTGATTGTGAGTGGGCTAACTCACCATTGTGCCAGCTCAAATAACCAAACAGTTACTGGGCATATTTTTAGGAAACACAGGGTTATTTGAACCAGACTTAATTAGGAATGCTTTGATTTATTTTAGTGTAAAATCAAAACCTTGGTTATGGAATGTATTTACTTTTTTAACTGACACATTTTCCAAGGAACTAGCTTGTGCTGTGTTCACGTGTAGCAATGTGACCTTGATTCAGAATGTGAATTTGTTTTTATGGAGGTATTACAGCTGGTTTGCTCATGTTCTGAATCTACCAAGATTTTGTTATTGTTGTCACAGTCCCTGAATGTGCATTGACTGCATTTTTTCCTTTTATTTAACCTAGTGAGAAACTAAGAATTTTTTTTTCTGGAAAGACACATTGATTTATCTTTGGCACAGCTAATACAGTGCCCATCTCCATTGTGAACATTATAGGTGGTTTGGGAGCACCAGCAGCAGACTTTCCTCTGTTTTCAATTCCTCACTACTTTGCCAAACTTTTAGTGTTTAGGCTAAGAGTTTCCATGCCAATTGTTTGCCTTAGGCTGACTTTTTTTTTCTCTTTATTTTATTTTGTAATGCCAGATAAAACAGTTTATCTGTTTCCAGTAAAAAAAAAAAAAAAAAAAAAAACTCCTAAGACAAACATCTTTGGAGTTTTTTTCAATGTCAGAAATGATGGTAAAGCTTTGCATAAGGGCTATGGTGTTATCACATAGTGTGGAATTGAATGCAGACAAGATCTTGCCTTTGTATGAGTGCTGGCTGCATCTTTTGTTAGATATGGAATATTCCCCTGATGGGTCAAGGCAGAAGCCTGCTAAGCACTGCACTTTGTAAGCCACCTTTTATGTGTTCCTCTCTGAATATTTTGCCTATACCAAGCATGTCCCAAGTCAATCCTGAGCAGTTCCTTCTGCCCAAATCCCAGCCCTGAGCCATGGCGGGAGATGCTGTGCACAGGCAAATGCACCAGCACTGAGACTGGGCACCAGCATCCCATCTGCTCCTCCTGCCTGCCTCTGAGCTTGGTGGAGATGGGCACTGAGTCTCATTTCAGGCTCATCCAGTTTCTCCACTGTCCAGACTGGTGACCTCAGTCTTCCATGGGCTCTGAGACAAGTTTCTGTCTCATGAAAAATAGACTGTGAAGAGTTTATGGGTGGGAGGAACAGGACAGTTAGCTGGGAACCATCAGGATGGCAGAAACCTTGATTGCAAAACATTTGAATTTTCTGATGAAAAGACTTCTGTTGTCATTATATTGCAGAAGTTCTATTGTCAGTACATTTCAAAGCTTCTATACTGCTAGAGTTTCATACTTCCTTGATGTTTCTTGTAGGCAGCTCCTCTAGGCACTGACTCTTCCTTGTCCTCACAGCAGCCAGCTGACTCCAGTTCCCCACAGCTAACCAATCTACTGTGTTATAACACTCTTCTTATTGGCTACAGGTGTGGCCTGGTAACATCAGGCCTGCTTCTAATCCTTAATAATTGGCTCAGCTGCAACTCTTTAGGGGGTAAGGCTGCTTTCTTTACTACTTTTATTTACTTATGTTCTATCCCCCTACAGACTTCTATAGAGAATTAAACTTAGCATATACTCTCGTTAAATATCAGAAAATTAATAAGAGGGCAAGTACTGAGATAGAGCTGGGGTGGGTAGTGAGGATGAAGAGAGCCATTAGGCATGCCTGAACTGTGGGAGATGTCTCAGTCACAGGCTGGAAATGCTTAGACACCATATAATTCTCAAGAATCAAGTCCTTCCCCTTGAGGGCTGGAGTCTGTGTTGGGTACTAAATGATTGAATCTTTTCTCTATTAAGGCATTCTTGACTAATCTCTTACTTGCAAGTTTACTGATGTTTAACAGAGATGAGAATTATTGCTCCTGGTGGAGAAGGAATTGGAAACCTCTCTCCTGCTTGATCATGCAATTCAATAGGGTAGACACTTGTGACTTAGTCACATCTGGCTGATACTGAAGCAGGGATGGAAAAGCTGGGAGGAGCCTCAGAACCCCAGATCATGGCTCCAGCAGGAAACAAGCCTCAGCAGCGAGGGTAGGGTGAGCCAGGTGTGTGACAGGCAGATGCTCTCAGGGTGCAGAGTGATGTGGGATTGAGACACAAAGGAGCTACAGTGGCTGGGTTAGAGAATAGGGAGAAGGAACCTACCGTTTGTAGGGACACAGAGAGGTAGATGGAGCTGATCTACATGTCTGGAGCTGAGCCTCTCATCTCCTTCCTGAGCACATGCAGTTCCTTGATCAGATCAGCATGGGATCTCTGGATTGTGGTGGTAAGGGAGGAGGGGAGGCTGGGAAGCAGAACATTGTCCTTGGTTCATCATGGCCATGCATTTTTCCAGTCACAAGGAGTTGGGGAAGCTGTCAGGAAAGGTAGTCAGAAAAGGCAATGGGTGATGCAGAGCCTCTTGGGAGTAGGGAGCAGGAGGTGAGAGCTCATGGGAACTTGTTCAGGGCTGGAGCAGAGGCTCAGGCAAACTCCTGTGGGGAAGTCGTCCTGGGATGAGGCAGGAGAGACCTAATCCTCTGGAGATGGTTGTTTTCCACAACCCCAGGCTTGGTCCCTTTCCTTTATCAAACCTGTTTTCACAGTGGCAGGTACCTCCCAGAAAATGTCCATGCACAGGACACTCACTGTTCCAGCACTGATGCCAAATAAACTAGCAGGTGTCTTTGCATCTCCCCAGTGGTCAAATGCATTGGTGTGGTGTCTATGTGTCATCCAGGTGTCATTGTTGTGCCATGGGGTAAAAGTCTTTGCTTTGCTTTGTTTTCCTCACATTTGGCTTTGGAAAATTACATACACACATATAAAAACTCCAAAAGACATCAGGAAATGCAAGAGTCTAAGCTCCCTCTGGGGAGACAGGGGGTGAGACAATAACATTGGAAAGCTGCACCAAGTTAAGTCTGTGGTTTTGTGCTTTTCTTCTAAACTGTTGGGATTTTTATCTTTTCAGTTCTCATGCACTGTTAATCTGGCTTCTGTGTGTGGTCCTGTTGAGACTCAGAACACATTCCCGGGATACCAAGAGGCATGTGGCCTACCTGTAGCACTGGACTCTGGGTTAGGGATGTGGCTTAGTAAGCAGCCATGTCACAGCTTTTGGAGCAGTGCTGTAAATTCACTGCTCTTCAACCCAGATGAGGCAGGAAGAAGCAGTCATGTGGGCACAGCTGTGCCTCCAGTAAGCACTTCTGGGGACAATTCTTACAGCGAGGCATTTCATGTTCTCGTTGCTCACTTGTCACTGTAGGACACGAAATAACACAACACAGACACACAGTTCTCCCAAGGTAAAAAAGAGGGCTTTTAATTTCTGACTCCAACATTTATAAAATTCCAAAAGTGACAGTGGATTGGAGGATGGCAGTACCACCTCTCCAATGACACTGGACAAACCAACAGTCCATCAAATTTCTCCTCCTCCATAAAAGAATGCAAAACAATAAGTTATTTACATAAAGTGGGTGAGAAAGTTTGTTACAAGAATGTAAACATCAGAAGTCTCAGAAAAACTTAAAAAAAACCAGGGCGACACTCACCAGCCAGGAGAGACCCACAGGGCAGGCATACTCTGGGATTGCACAGCCCAATGGAACAAGGTGGAACAAGCAATCTGCTACAGGCAGCCTAGCCAGGGCATGCTGCTGTATGGTTCTCCTGTTCAGGTGAGAGGTGGGCCCTGCTATTTTACATGTAGGTACACCCAGAGGTGTTTTGTTGCATGGGTGTGCAGCACAGAGCAGTTTTGACATTCTGTGAAGTGGGGGTGGGTTGCCCTGTGTGGCTGCACTCGTGGGATTGGAAATGCTGCTGAAGGCATCAGCTAAGACAGTGCAAAGCCTGCATGGAGGCAGGGCTTTGTGCTTTTACTGGATGTAACTGTCTCCTAATTTTTCCCCTTGGGAACATTTTTGGTACAGTATGTATCTCTTCCTTGTAAATAGCAAGAATTGGGTGAATGTGATTATAAAGGTTCCCCTCCTGCTGTGAAGGTGTTATATGTGTTTGTGGCTGACCTATTGCTTTATCTGCCCAGCCTTTGGCTGTCTGGAGATAAAAGAACTTGTGTGAGGGGGATCTGCCTCTTCTGTAAGCCTGGCTGGAAAGGCAGACATTTTGTTCCGTATGTAAAAAAGAGATTTTAAATTTTTCTTTTATAGTGAGTTTGAGAGAACTGACTTTAAAAACCTCCAAGCAGCTCATTGTAAATAAATCCAGATGAGTGAAATACTTGTATTTTTACAGCTCTTAAAACACATTTTATAATGGAGATGGAGGACGTCTTTGCAGTGAGAGGTATGGGAGTTAGAGCAATATTTGTCATCATCTACAGTACGAGCAGGCATAGTGCAAATTCTCCTGTATAATTCAATAAAAATGGGGTATGTCTGGCCTATAATATTTATAACTATCATAAAATTTTTTGTTATGCTGTATGCAGTGTCAGATCCATTTTGCTCTTTAAATTACATAAGATGGATCAGAAACCAAGAGTTTCATTACAAACTTTTATAGAAAATCATCATAAATTCTTACTTACAAAGACAGCTCTCTTGAAGTGTATTCATTCTTTGAGTGAGAAATATGTTTATTGATTTCCAAGTCATAGAATTAAAAAAGAACATATTTTTTGTTATTCATTAAAACAAATTAAAAATGTGTATAATTTGAACATATTACAATAAATGCAGAACTGCAGTACACTGGAATGTATTGGTATATCTATAAGAACGGTTGTTCAGCATAGTTTAGCAGAAAAATATTTTCCTTATTCTAATTTATTACTACCTCTGCAAAATCACACATCCATGTTTTGTTTAGTCAGTTTTTTATTCCCATACTATCAGTCTTTTCCTGGAATATTTCAGCAACAGCTAATCAATTACAAAGTAGAAGCTTATGTTCAGTTTACTTATTAATTCATTTTCTTATGCCATGATGTTATCAGTAATATTTTAAAACTGAATCTTCTGGAGACAATGCCGCTAAATCAAGGGGAAAAACAGATAAGAATGTTGTATCAGAACTGAGGTGTTTGGCATTAATGATTTGTGTGCTGCCACTTCAAATTTCACATACAGTCTGAAAAATTATAAGGCTGACTCTTGATAATTAAAATCAGAAAGATACTGAGTTGTATGGATTCCATATTGGAAGAAAAAGCACAGTCATTCCTAGTTTACAATGAAAAGACAAGGCATTTGTTAATGTTTCAAGTAGTATTGGATTAATTCAAAGAATTAAAAGTAGAACCAGCTTTCGTTTTTGAGTTAACATTTAAGTAAAGCTGATGATGTTTCTGGACAAGAGAAAATCAATAGCATGCCACTTTTAGTATCTACTGAATGTTAGGTAGTTAATAATTTAAGAAAGAGAGCTTGCTGCTACACTTACAAGGTTTTCCCTTTTGTTAAGGAAGGAGACAGGTTCAGCTGCCTGTTGGGTATTCCTTTGTATGCTCACTTTTAGTAAATTAAAAATGTCTTTTCCTCAAATAAGAGAAACTGCCCTCAGACTACAGGGCAAGATTTTTTGACAGCCTTGATATGAACTACATGAAAGATGGGAGCCTTTAAAAACCAGAAAAAGTCTTTCAAAGGTGTTTTGGCTTAACATTATTTGAGCAGCTCTTGAAGACAGAAAGGGAATTGTAATAGAATCAGATTGAGGCAGAGGTGATTGTGCCTGCCCAAGGACTTGACCAGAATTTCTACTCCGGATATGCTCTTGAAGAATGAGCAAAAGAATATTGGGGAGCGTGTATCTTTACAGTTGTGCATTGCATAAATGAAAATTTTTTCTGTCTCCTGACCTGAGCTCAGATCTATTTTTTTTTTTTGCTTCTAGGATGTACAGCACAGATGGTGGAGACTAATTGGGGTGGAGGGCAAAGCCTCTCTGTGTTCTTGAAATCCTGTGCCTCTCAGGAGGTCGAGGGTGAGGCTGCAGAGGCACAGGCATCCTCGGGGCTAATGTGAGCGAGGGCAGCCTCCCTGGGCTTGCCTGCTGCTCATGATGCAGAGCTGAACGGCTGCCGCAGCTGTCTAACGCACTTCTGTCTAACACACAGGACAAATTTCTCCATCCCTCCATCTGACTCAACCAACAGGAGTGTGTCTGTGCATAGAGGGGTCCTGTATCAAGCCCTGCAGCAATCCCAGCAGATGCAGAAGCAGCATTTGCTGCGCACATCAGCCTTGCTTGCCGGGGCTCTTTTATATCAACTGCCTTTCTTGGGCTTGTATTTTACCGGTGTTGCTGCAAACAGAACTCTGGCAAATTGCTGCCTTTCACCTTTTCCAAGTGTCAGAGCTTTGGAGGGCAGGATGGCCTCAGAGATATGCAAATCGTTTCCTTGTACTAGGCTTGGTGCTTGGAGATGCAGCAATGTTTCCATGTGCCCTCCTACAGCTCATGCTGAGCTCTGTCTGTGCTGAAACTTGTGCTGTAGCAGGCTGAGACTTAGTCTGGGAGCCTGGGGTTTGTTTCATCCCCAAGCCATTCCCATATTCTCCTTCTTCCCAGAAAACAAGAAAAAGTCACAGCTGGGCTTGTCTCTCATTTGCATCTGTCCATAACCTTCATGGCAGTTCTCAGTCCCAGCCAGTGTTACAGATGTGATTATACACAGTTTACAGCAGTAAATGACGTTGTAGCAGCAGTAAATGGCTCAAAGCTTTTGTGGAGCCTCATCATGTAATTTGTGTTGTGTTTCTTTCACTGTGCCACCGGTCAGCATCACTCATGTTCAGTCTTAAGTTCTCCATTTGCAGGTATGCTGTGTTCCACCCAAACATTTTGTTTTCTCTATGGCCTTCTTGAATTTCTTCCCCTCCCACTGCTTCTCCAGTTGTTATATTAAATGGCAGCAAGCCACAGGTGAATCCCTATGGCTGTTTGCCATACTAAAAAAGATTCCCAAAATATCTCTCAGCCCAAGAGGCAGCAACAAAGCAGGACTGTCAGGTGACAGGAACCCCCAAAACAGGGATGTAGATGCACAGCACGTGTAATTTAAAATGGTCATTTAATATGTGATCATCAGATCAGGCGGACATCAGGAAATGGGACGTTGAAGGCTTTTTAGTGGGCACATGAAGTAGCATGAGGATTAAGCTGACACTCTGTCATGTCTTGTGTGCAGGAGTGGCCTTTCTGCTGCATCGTATTTATGGGTGCTAGAGAGAAGCATCCTATAAGAGGGTTCTCCATGAGTTGTGTCCATCTACATTTAAATGACAAAGGTCATGTCCACTTGTACAGTAATTAATTTAAATAAAATAAGAAAAAAATTCAAGTTAATGCCATAACTGAGCTGGGTAACTATCCCTCACACAGCCTCAGTACATGATATAATTTATGCATGAGCTCAGAATTCTCTGCAAGATGCTGAAATCAACATTGCATGATGGAGATGTGGATACTTATTTTAGACACTGAGTTTGAAAATTGTGGTTTGTGGAAATTTATGCAAAAATATTGCCAAAATAAGCATTGAAAACCTAATTTCAATATGCAGCTGCTTGTAAGCATGGTAATTAAGATATATTGGGTAAATTTACTACATCTGTTCTCACCCACACCAGTGAGAGAGAAGTTGCAGATTTCAGATGTAGACTCACCAGAGCTTTCAACTCCAGCCAGGACCCAGGAGAAAGCTGTCTGGGAGACCAGGTCTGCTGCCTAGCCTGGTCTTGTCTCCACTGCTCAGAGCTTTGATGGAGGGAATGTTGTTGGGATTGCCCCACTCCCACCTCTTGAAAACAGTTTTCACAAATGGACTCACAGTCCTGCAGGGAGGGAGTGAGAGAGTCAATCAGCACATTTTCTGGATAAAGAAAACAAAGTGAGGGTTTAGACATTTTTCTTGTCAGGAATCAATCAGTGTTGACTTTACATGCCATCACCAGTCACTCACTGCTCTGAATGCTGTGTTTGCCCTCTGCAGCAGGAGATCCGTACTCCCTCCACATTGCTGCTCCTCTGAAATAAATCAACAGGTTTTACCTCTACTTTTTCCTCCAGCTGGGGTGATGCTGGTCCCTGAAAGGAAGACGGAGGATGGGTTTGAGGAACACTTCGGCTTGAACTACTTGGGACACTTCCTGTTGACTAACCTCCTCTTGGATACGCTGAAGCAATCAGGAACGCACAGTCACAACGCTAGGATCATCACTGTCTCATCAGCCACCCATTATGTAGGCAAATTGCACCTAAACGACTTACAAAGCAGGTACCGATCCCTTTTTGGTATTCACTGATCTGTAGTAATCCTGTGCAGATTAAAATATAAGAGAATTGTTACTGACTATGAAGAATTGTTACTGGCTGTGAGATGGAGTTTTGTTGCTTTTTTTTTTTAAACAAAATTTATGCTGCTTCTCAAGCACTTGCTTAATATATTTAACGTTTGATCAAAGCTTGCAGCCTTGAGCTAAAGGTACAAACAATTTATAAATTCTGAACAGCGTCTTTTATTCTGGACTTCGCAAACCTCACTTTGCTTTCTGATGCTTATTCTGCGGTGATGCTGGTGGTGCGTGCGGCGCCTGGACTCGCCACTACCTAACCAGGGAGAGATGCTCCATAGCCAGGATGTTTTGAAATGGCTTTGGTGGATGCTAATAGAGCTCGTCCCCGAGAGGATGCCTGCACAGAGCGCTCGGATGAGCTCAGACAGCTGCCTGTGGCTGCTCCGAGCAGGGATGCTGCTGGGGCTCCGGGGGCCCTTGCTGCCCAGCTGCCTGGACACAGCTGCAGTGCCGGCCCTCTGCTGCTCCTGCCCTGCCCGCAGCTCCCTCTGCCTCCAGCCCTCGCCTTGTCCTGCTCTGCTCTGACATCCCAGTCTCACCCGTGGCTCCCCTCACAGCCCTGCTCCATCATCCCCCAGCCACCCCCGGCCCCAGGCTGTGTCACCCTGCCTGTCCTGTCCCAGCCCTGCGGTCCCTGCCCTGTCACACATCAGCCTGGCCACCCATTCGTGTAGGTGTCACACCCTGTGCTTCCCCAAGAGCTCATGGAGACCCAAACCCTAACCCTAACCCACCCTGGGTTTTTAATCCAGTAAAATGGGCTTAAATGCATGCATGACTTCTGACCTCCTGATCTTTCATTTAGGAAAACCGTGGATGAATGTCTGTGGGATATTTCTAACGTTAGGAAGACATCAAATGGTGTGGTAAATGCCTCTGATGTCATACAGGAGCCACATGGAGTGGTTTAGTTAGCAGAGAAACAGGCAGATAACGGAGATCAATTTGAAAATGTCCCCATGCAGTCATGCGTGGCAGTGACGTGCTTACTGACAGGCTCAAGCAGAGCCTGCCTTCTCCTGGGCTCCGGAGAGCTTCTGCCTGCCTGCATGGAGCCAGTCTGACTTGTGTGCCATTTCCATGGAAATCTGTCTCCATCCTTTGACAGGGACTTCAGCAGGTGATCAGAGGTACCTGGCCCAAAGTTTCATTTCCAAACAAAGATTGAAATTACAGGGCTGGGCTGTTTCCACTGCAGACGTTTTACATATGAATGCTGCATTAGGCATGTCAAACTTCTGATTACATATTATGGCATCAATTTTATTACAAGCCATTGTTTAAACCTCTGCAGGGTAGTCACAATTTAATCTCTTGCTTGTAAAACAACCACATGAAATTACCCTTACTCTTCACTTTATGTGTTTAGTCATTGTTTCTGATGGCCATGTGCTGGATGGCACCATGCAAGGGGGCTAAGGGGATTAGTATTTCTTTGGGCTAAAGCGTGGAATGCAGAATTAAATATGACTGTTCTGTGTCTCTAGATAACAGTAGTTTCCTTTATTATAGCAAGGCCTTGTACTGTACGTCTTTAATTTAGGATCATCCCTATCTTTAATTTGTCATTATTAACTCATATTTTAAAGGAACCAGAAATGTTTTCGGTTTGGAAAGTTATGGTTGAGCAAGAACATGACCAGTCTGACATAAAGAATAATAATATACCAGTGAGATTTACCTGCAGCTTTTGTGTCCTTTACCTTTCAACATTATTGATGTAAGGAGGGCCATAAAAGATGACAGACTATTGACTGGTTTTGCCTGCTCATTCCCACACATGCTGGTGAAAGCCAGAGTGGGCTGGAAATTCAGGTCCAAACCTTTCCTTGGTTCAGGTGTAAAAGATGCTCCTGGATATTTTTTTTTCAGCCTAACTGCTAATAATCCCCCACTCAGGCAAATAGTTTGCCATCACCATAATCAGTGCTGCAAAAACCAGTGAGATCACTTGTGTGTTTGAGTGTGTCCCTACAGCGTGAGCAGGGGGTTTAGCAAGAGCACTGCTGGGGAGTATCAGAGCCAGGCATTGCCTGCTCCATGGGGCCCTGGAGATGCCTTGTGATTCAGAGCAACATTCATCAGATTTAATGCATGTGGTAAAGACACCCATGGTGAACAGTTTCCTGGTGATGCCATATCTCATTTTTGCTGTGTGAATGGGAAATCATTCTAAAAATTCTCTACTCTTTTTTTTTCTTCTTTATTTTGAGTTGTGCCAGTTGGCCATAATTCATTTTACAACTTGGGTGTATGTTCCCAGGTTGGCTGGTAGTCCTAACCTAGCAGGAAAGCAGCAAAAACCATCTGGAGTCATTACTGGAGAAAGGATGTACTCTGTGCTGGGGAAATGACTGCTGGATCAGGCTGAATTTGTTTACCATCCTCTTGTCCCATTATTCCTAGATGTTAGTAGGGCTAGTGTCCTGACTAGGGCTGAGTGACAGTACTGGAGCAGGGATTCATCCATCAAGTATGGCAGAGAAGGAAGAACAGAAGACTTGTCTTGCCTTAAAGGAAACACTAAACTGAGGTTCAGTTCTCTGCTTTACAACAGACTTTTCTGTGGAATCCTTCCCCCACCCAGGAGACTCTTGGCTAGCAGTCACATTTGTGGCCATTTCTCATCATTGCTTGTACTTGCTGCTGAGAGATCTGACCTGAAATCATCCACCATCCATATCAGGGACCACAGGGCAACTGCAGAACAAATAATTGTTGGAAGGCCTGTCCCATGAGCAGTGTTAAACGAAGCTGGTGTTCCTGTCCTCCATCTTTCCTCTTTAGTTTCTTTCCTGCCATTTCACCAACCTGGTCTATCCCATGTTGCTCTGGTTAGCTCTTTTCAGTGGGATGGATAATTTAATTTGGTCTTTTTGCGTTTTGCATTATTTTCCTTCCTTCCTTCGTTGTCCTTTCTTCATGCTTGCCTGCTTCTTCATCTGTGTCTTTTGAGCTTTTTTTATTTAATTTGCCTTTCCTTCCCTTTTTTCCTTTCTTTGAGGCTGTCTTATTTCTACCCACCAATTTATATCCTCCTCTCCATTTATCTGCCTCTCATTGCTTCCCCCAGCCCCTCTCCTATCTCTTCCCTATGAATGCCATTTCTCCCCCTTCCTGCCCCTCCTCTTCACACACACACACAGAGAGCAGTGGAAGAGACATGGCATGGGCACATCAAGGCAGGATAGAGCTTGTTCCGAGCAGGCAGGGCACAGCTTGTTTCATGTGTGTTATTGAAAATGCAAACGCACACGCACAAGAGCACTGACTGTTCTCCCAGTTCTTTTGCTGAAGGTTATATATGAGGAACATCAAACGCCTTTGTGGTCTTTTAGATCCAGACCATTTTCAACAGCAATCACATGAGTCGACAAGGGGATCCCTGAGGCAAATCATTCCCCTTCATCCCTACTTTGAACACGACTGTTTTCAGGGAGGTGAAAGTTTAAGAGAAACACAACCTATCTGCAAGCATTCCCACAGGGGTGATTTCAGCAATTCCATGCAGAGGAATTGTACACTGTGTGCTCCAGCAGCACAGCCAGCATGGCCTTCTTTCCTCTTTTGCCTGCCTTTAATATTGCCTCCTAGATTGAGAGGAGGAAAAAAGTACGAGAGAATATGGCTGTCTGGTTTTAGCAAAAGCTTGAAGAATAGTGTACCATCCACTTGGATTGAGGTAGGCTTGAGTTCATGGGGCTCTTTCAAGGCTGAGGTGTAGGACACTCCTTTGAGTGCTCTACCTACCAAAACAAGAAGGCATTTTGGGGAAAATAAAGAAAAAAAGACCGCATTCTCTTTCCCAGACTGTGGATCACACTTGAATATGCTCCTTTCCCAGGGGTTAGCATCTTTGTGTGTTCTGCCTAGCTTTTTCTCCATGACTAACTATTCCTTTCATCGTCCTCTCTTTTTGCATACCAAATGGGCCCTGTAATGCTGTGAATCACAGATCTATGAACTCCCCAGCCACAGTAACACAGCTCCTTTTCTGGTTCACATCTCTTGTATATTCAAGAACAGTTAGTCACACTTCCCTGCTCCCTTTCCTCAGCTCTCCAACTGCAGAAGGAGCTGATTTTTTTGAAACTCTCCGAGCTGAATATAATATATTAGATATAATTTCTGTATTTTTCCCTGTAGCCCTAGTGCATGAATCATGTCGGAGACAATAGAAATTTAAAGGAAAGAATTGCAAAATTCCCAGCTGCCACATGTGTGTTCTAGCTGGTGTAAAATAGGATAAACAGCTCTGCCCTAGACCTAGGAAGATTCTGGAGAGACCAGGCAGCTCCAGTTCATCTCCTCTGTTAGGCAGAGAACAAAGGACTCTAACAGGAAGTGTTAGGTACTGATGGCAAAATCTGTCTAGCAAACTGTCTGGGTGAGGGGTGTCCTTCATCCTATCTTCTTCCATCGCATCCATGTATGTGATGTTTGCTGGTTAAAAATTTATTATTAAGTTTGGGCAGAAAGTTGAGGATTTTTTTCCATCAGCATTAATGAAATTTTGGAAAATATTTTCCATGAATAGAAACTAAAAGTTAACATTTAATTGCTCTCAGAAAATATTTATCCATTTTTGAAACCAAAACATTTGATTTCAGTGTTCTAAAATAATTTTTAAAAATTATTTGTAATTAGCTCTATGAGTACTTTGGTATTCAGATTTTTAAGTATGACAATAAAACTGAAACTCCCAACCTTTAATTTCTAAACTGTCCTTTTCAAGTATGTCCATCAGTTTCAAATTACTTTTTTTTTTTTTCTCTTTTTTTTTTTTTTTAAGCTGGACATTTGAGTAAAATAGATTGGTTTTTTACTAAAAATGGTTTGATGAGTCAACATTTTTTTTCCAATAAAAGGCTTCTATTTTTAAAATACTCAATTAATTCCTTCAGTGGCTTTTCATCATTCATCTGTCACTTAAAGTTTCTTAATTCTCTCTGATTGGAAGAACTGGAATTATAACATCTTAAATTCAAGCAAAAACAAACATAAAACTGTTGTAGCAAGTTCATAGTAGTAGCATAGCACTGTTTGGTATATTTCTATTTTTTTATATAATAAAGGAAAATTTGTAAAAGGAAGTAGGAGAGATTTTCATTATTACCCCTTTTTTGTAAATCCAATTTAGCCAGTACAGAAGTCTTTCACAATAACATCTAAAGAGCTGTCACTGGACTGTTGTTCAGTAAACTGCTGGGAAAAATACAGAAATAGTAATCACAAAAGATTGTTCTAGATCTTTAGATAGATACATAATATCATAGGTTTTATTTAACTCATGGAATATATGGTTCTTTTGAGTTCTGCTGTTTAAGCAGCTTCTGCACGATGTCTTCAGTTGCATATTCTGGTTCTATTTGCAAGATAAATCATGTTGCCTTCCCAGGACCAAGTGCCAACTGCAGTACAGTGCTTTATGCATTTAGACATGTCCTTCCTGCGGCAGGTTATCAAGTTTTCCTGTACAGAGTTAGATGATAAGTATTTAAATGCTTTCTCCATGCACATAAGTTCTTCTTTGCCAAATACTTTCTGTATAAATGCAAAAGGATTTTCTGCTTTGTAAAATGATCCCTTGTGTTTCCAGCAATTAGCATTAATTGCAAAAATTGACTGGCCTGGAAAATGAGTGTTCTGGGGAAGGCACAGATCTCAAATTCTATAAGTTAATTTAAAAAATAAATGGCCTACTGTATCAGCAGACCAATTCATCAATTCAAAAGACAGAGTTCTAGCTCAAATGCATCAAGTGTTTTATCCATTTTTATCTGTTCCTGCAACCAATGACAAAAAAATATTTAAGTCAGGATGCCAACTTCAGAGAGCTTTCATTTTACATTCATCAATGTGTTGTCATTCTGTCTAATCAAAATGCTTTTAGGGTTGATTGACTTATGGAGAACAATAACAGAGTGTAACACTGATGCCACAAAGGCAATGTCAGACTTACATGTATTTGGGGATATTAAGTGTAGCTACTTTGTTGTCACAATGTTAAATTCCTTTTTGTCTAAAAGAGTTGTTGTTCTTCACAAAGGATTGTTAAGAATGGTTATTGGTTTAATAGGACATAGTGTTTCTGAACTAGTTCGAAATGGCAGCATGCTGGGAAGTATGGGAGCTGTGGGTGCTCCTGCTGCCCAGCCTCTCCCTGCACCATGGACCGGGCGGGAGCAGCCAGCTCTGCGTGGCACTCAGGACAGTGACTGTCACAGATGTGCTGTTTTCCAGAGAGGCAAGACAGCTCTATGGTAATTTAAAGTTAATGTATTGCATTCCTGTGATAGAGAGGGCAAAAGGGATTGGAGAACTGGGAGCAGAGAGAGCTTGTTGCCCTTCAGAGGGAAAGATTAGTTTAACATTTTTCTGCCAGCAAAAAGACTCATGAAGGCTGAATGAACCTTAAAAGTTTGGAGTTCTGGTCCTGGGTGATTATTCCAATGTTTTAAGCATTTCTCTCAATTGCCTTAACTATCACCATCCTCCCTGTATCTTGTCAGTGGAGTTGCCCTTTGGGCTGCTTAGCAGCAGGAAGGCTGGCACAAAGGCCTGTAAATCCCTGGAATAATGTGCTAAGAGAAATGGTCAAAATTAGCAGCTCACCTTCTAGAAACCTCCTCCAGGTTCAGCCCTGCTTTGTTCCAGGTTCTTCATAGCCATACATCCCATGTCTTGCCACAAACATTAAGGATTATGAGGCATTGTGCAGGGAGCTGAAGGCAGATTTCTGCCTCTGTGATTTGTTAACTCTTAACCTTTTCTCTATTCCTCATCCTAAACCACTTTGTTTAGCGAAGGAGAACTTGATCTGTTCAAAAGCAGACCAAGCAGTTGAAACCCACATCTGTGAAGAAAACTTGGTCTTTTGATTAAATCAAGCTCTTGATAAAAAATGTTTTGTGAAAACTATGCTTTCTAAGTAACATGCATCTCTGTAAACATAAAATATTTTAGCCCCCAGGAATTTTAATACTGCCAGTGTGTCTGATACAGTTGTAGCTTTGTTGCTGAATTTCTTCTGTTCTCATTCTGTGTTGGGTGCTGTGGTAGCTCAGCCTTTCTTGCCATGAGAGGTGGAGAGGGTCTGTACACAGCAAAATCTCAGCTTCCCAAGAGGGACAGAGACTGAGGAGCACTGTGGCTCACAGTAGCTTTAGGGGAAGCTCTAAAGAGCTTTTAACAGTGATGTTAAAGGAGCGGTGGGCATGTTCAGTGCCTGAATTGCCACAAAAAATAATCAATCAATCAATCAATCAATCTGTCAAAGCCGTAGTTTCTTTACATTCTTTTTCCAATGAGGGCTGGGGCAGGGCAGGTGCCCTGTGACTGTGTTGGTTTTTCAGGACATGAAACTTCTTGTCATTTCCTGGAAAGCTAAACCTGCCAGATTTCACTAGGTTCTGGCATGTCTGCAAGTGTAAGAGGTCTTAAGTATTCTGGTCCCAGGCCATGCCATGCCCCTTCTTATGAAATGCTTGGTTTTCCATTACAGATCCCTGTTTACAGTATTCCAGGGTGACACAGTGTTGGGAAATTTATAAAGCGAACCCCAAAACTCAGCTCTAAGGCCAAATGGTGCAGAAAGTGGTTACTGACACTGTTCTTTACAGTGCTTAGAAATAACACTGTCTTCCACAGTGCTTAGAAATAACTTTGCAATGCTGGCTGAAGACTGCTTTGTATATTACTCCTTTCTTATAGGTTTTTATGTTTTGCTCAAGTTGGTATTTTTATGTTCTTCAGATAAGACCCTCCCTCTTCACAGGCCCCTTTCATATTTAAATCTTATTTAAATCCCACCTGATTTCTGACAGTGGATGAGTGATGCTGTTGATACACAGTCTCAGAAGAGCAAAAGCCTTTTATGCTGTGTCTGGACTGTGAGTCATTTTGTTGATGCTTCCACATTTTAATTCCTCTGGTACTTGCTGGCATTCAGCTGTACCTCTTCTTTAGCCCAGGAAGGTCTTCCAACTGAGGAGGAGGCTTCTTGTAATGGCTTTTAACAAATAGCTGTCTTTTTTATGAGTTTGTTCCTTGTCTTAACTCATATACTGGGAGTTAGTTACTTTTATCACTCAGATTGAAGCTGTGATGTTCCTATTCTCACTACATAAGAAAACTTCTAAAAAGCAGAAGTTGTTAAATTGTTTCAACAAGCAGAAACTGATTTTCAAAAGTATGTTGTGCCAGACTTGCTAATTTTTTGTTATTTCTGTAAACAAAGATTGATGGCATAGCATTTTCTGCACAGTAGTTACAAATATCTCAAAGGAAAAATGATTTTGCAGGCACATTTCCTCTGGTAAGACAGACCAGTCCTTCAGCGTGGTTAACATTTGCTCTTGCAGAACACATTCTCCTCCTCCTTAAATCCAAGGCTGTGCAGTGGGTTGAGCCCACCACAATTAAACCTTAAATTATCTTTGCATATACACCAACATAGTCTACTATAAATCTGCCAACCACAGTAGCTGTGCTGTGCTGGATCTGAAATGGCAGCACCTCATTATGCTTATTCAGACCCTACAGTTCTTTTTGAGTCCCAGAATGAAAAGCTCAGAACTTGCAGCTCATCTGGAAAAGTCTACACCAGTTTCAAGATGCTTTTTAATAATATCTTGGATTGTTCAAGTGATTGCTGGGGATTTTGTGGTCCTGTGTGCATTCTGGTGGAAGCAAAGAAACCATAAAACCCCCCATTACTTCCTTCAACTCAAAAGGTCTATTGCAGGAGAGGTAGGAAGCTCTCCACAAGTGGGTGGAGAGTACCTCCCCCCATTTATAATCCTATAAATAATCTGACAAAATGTGTGACAGTCTTCAATAACCTGAGATCCAGATTACCCAAGAGATAATATGAAAAGATATGCATTCTTGTTGTTTCCCCATCCTTCAAAAGGGTCATGAAGACCCAGAATGCACGTCTTGAAGCCATGTTCTTTTTCTTAGGTAAAGCAATGCAAACCCTTTCTTCCTTTTATATATTTACTCATTCATTTGTTTAATGGAGATTTTTAATTGAATGAAGAGATACTATTATGATCAAATGATACTTCAACTGTTAGCACATACTTAACACTGCATCAAATGCCCTGACTGTAGAAAAGTGGCAATTTATATAATTCTAAATAAAGTAATTTATTTCCTAGAAGAATAAAGTTACAGTAATTATAACTTGAATTTGACATTGATATTTAAAATAATCCAAAATATCTGAAATTAACACCAACTGTATACAAACAGAAAAATTTAACTCCTTTAAAGGTACTGATTCTGGTGACAGTTTGAGAAGACCAGCCTTTTTCAGTTATATGCATTTGAGAGCTATGCTGAACACACAGCTACTGAGCTGCACACAGCCAATCTCAGCAGATCAGAATAGCTCTCGGCATCTCACCTCCTGCCATTAGGAGTAGGGATCAGCCAAATGAAAAATGATGCTCTGATTCCATCTGGATGACAGTAACACCCTGGATGATAAGCTCTGGCTTATTTTGCCTTTCATAAATGATTTTAAAATAGAGACATTCTACGTTTCTTTACTAAATGTAGTCCTCAAGAGATAGTAAGTTAATTTTTGTTCCCTCTGCATTTCCTAAAGGCTATTAGAAGGGGCTAGTCACTGAAAGCTATGTATTTATACAGTGAAGTGCTGAAGCTGGGAAGCATGGCTTTAAAAAAGAAACAAAAACCAAAACATGACCCAGCTTCCAGCTTGTGGCTTCTACTGCATTGAGGGTTAAGAACAAGTCAGGAGTCACTGATCTGCTGAGATACCAGTTACTGAGACCATCACCAACATTTTACCTGTTACAGAGAGAGCATTTCCCAGCTCTGGGCTCTTATCCTTATATTCTGATTTTAGGAAGAAAAATGTTATTTTCCTACATTTGAAAGATGCCAGACAAAGCCTGGATTTGTCCAGAGCTGTGTGTGAAGAGCTCACTGCAGGAAGAGGAATGAAGGGCAAGATGGATTGCTCTGCCACTGGCCTATGACTGCTTAAGTAACCCCCCTGCCACAAATTAGGACATGAAGGATTTGCTTTTTTCCTTGTGTAGAACCACTAATTTCATGTATTGTTCTGGTAGCCTTCCTTTTAAACAAGTTCATCACAGGGTCATGAGGGCTCTTCAGGAGTCCCTAACACTGGATTCCTTATTCCCTCAAGGTTTATGCTTCTGACAACTTAACTGTTTAGATGCATACTGTCAAAATTGATTTTTTAAGGTTATATTTCACCTATATTGAAGAAATGTACGTGAAGAAGTACATGAGGAGTTGCTCAGGAGCACACAAAATGTCCAGTCATACATGAGATGAGTGACTATGCAATAGCCTATAGTAGTAGTTGGTAACAGGACAGCTGCTGTGCAAAACATAACTGCAGCAACATCTCAAAAGTAGATAAGTTAATACCTTAGATTTGTGATTTGTTTTAGTAATGTATATTCTTCTTTCTTTCAATTGTTTAAATACTGATTGCCAGTAGTAATATACTTATTCTCATTTCTTGGTCTTTTCTCCTTTTCTGTATTTCTGTTTGGTGGTTTTGGTTTGGTTGGTTTTTTTTTTTTTTGGTTGGGTTTTTTATTTTTGGGGTTTTTTTGTTTTTTTTGTTTGTTTGTTTGTTTATTTGGTTGGCTGGTTTTTTTTGAGAGAAAAAATCATAATTAATGAGACTCAGAAAATGTGTTCACAGGATAAATATATGTAGTACTGCCAGGAAGCCTGCTTTAATCTAATAAACAATATTTAGGACTCAAGCTTTTTCATAAGAGAAGAGAAAGAAACTGTTTATGATAACAGTAAAGACATGTTTATTTTCCAATATATTTCTCTAGCGGCTTCAAAATAAGCTGCAAAATCTATCAAAACTTGAAAAATCTTTTGCTGCATTCCCTGAAGAAAGAAAATTTAAGACTGTGAAAGCTTCATGAGTGTTTAATAATAGACTTTTATAGTCTTGACTAAGCAATGGTGATGATGTATTGCAAGATTAATCCATAAATCATTAGGAAGCTTTAGTCATTTTAATACAGCAAGCCTATGTTTTGCTTAATTCCCTGATTCATCCCAAGGCATATATTGAAACTTTGTGTGGCCTTTCATTAAAAAGCCCAGCATGTCAGCCACGTTTTGCATCACTTGTCTTTTAATGGAGCACATGGCAGCTGGGCTCTCTGCAGTTTGATCTTGGTGCACTCTGCCCTGCAGGTAAATTAACACCCTGGGAATTGGGGAGCGCTGATGGGTGAGAGGAGAAGGACGTGCAAAACAATTGTGAAAGGTTCACATCAGGAAAGCTTCAGGGCTAGCAGTGGCTGGGTTAAACTGATCTGTGTGCCAGTCAGGATGGCCACAGGTCCTCTGGGCCTTTTGCTGAAAGCTGTGGTGGGGCACAGAGTGCTGTCCGTGAGTCCATGATGTCTCTTAGGTGTGGGCACAATGCAAAAGGAGCCCTCGGTGAGGGTGGCAAAGCTGAGAGCAGCAAGAGAGCCCCGTGCACAGGAGGGTGGAGGAAGTGATCTGTGCTGAGCAGCTCAGCTTCCCCTGTTGCTCAGTGGGTACCCTGACCTCACTTAATGCTCTTTACTAAACATGGGATCATCTGACTTAAGTGGGAGACCACTGCAGAAAACAGACCAACTAAAGCCAGCCTGAGGAGAAGCAAGTAAGACTGCCAAGAGATGTGCTAAACATTATTTCAGTTTTCAAACTGGGATAGCAGCTGAGTCCATATTTAAACACCTAATTAGACACTGCAGGCTTCAGTTTGAAATTTGGCTTCTCATTACTTTTTGAAAATGCATTCCATAGGGAGACTGCTGCTGGAGACAGCACCATAGAGATAAGTGGCAAAATCAGCTAATCAGCTTCTGGTGGAAAAAAGAAAAAAAAGAAGTAAAAAAAATCCACAAACCTCAAGGCACTCACTCCAGAATGGAATACCTACTTATTTTCTTCTTGCAAAAATTCAAAACAATCCATTTCTTTTCTCCTCCCAAATTTTTATAGTAGCAAGTCAAACCTGTGACTTACATTGCAAAAAATCTTAAGTCAGAAGTAAGGACTTTTGCTAAAAAAGTATTTGGACACAAAATGCAGAACCTGCTTTAACCTGACCCTTTATTCATCAGTATAGAATCCATAAAATATTATTTTTAAAGGAAGAAGAAAGTTTTGTGTATTGGTACTCTCTTGGAGACATTTCAAAGCAAAAACAAAAAAATCTGTCTGCCTGAGCTCCTTCTGTACTTTTCATTTAGTGAGTTGTCCACTTGCAAACCTTCAGAAAATATGGAAATGCATAACGTCAATATTATTTTGCTTAGTATGCAATTATACTTTTATTCATTGTAAAAAATGTGCATGCAGAGCATAAAGAACCAAGAGAGGCTAGATTTAGATGCATAGGCTTTAAAGCCAAATAATTCCATGTGTAAGAGGAATACATTTTATGGTTTTAAACTAAAAGAGGGTAGATGGAGATTAGACAAAAAAAAGAAATTTTTATGATGGGGATAGTGAGGCATAGAAATGGGTTGTCCAGAGACAGTGTGGATGCCCCATCCATTCAAAGCCAGGCTGGATGGGACTTTGAGAAATTTTGTCAAGTGGGAAGATGTCTCCTCTTATGGTAGGTTAGAGGAATTAGGTGATCTTTAAACTTCCAACCCAAACCCTCCTGCGATTATGCATGTGTGTACTTAGGAGACAGAATCATTGTGTAAGTTAAGGTGCCTATTTTTCCTGATACATAAAGTCAGCTCTGGATGTAATGAAGTCAAATAAACAGTGTTGATTTATTTTTTCAATGTGGCATTTAAACAATGTGATTCTAATAAAATGGGGTCTGACAAAAAACAGTTGTTCAACAGAAATCCTCATCAGTTCTGTGTCGTGTTATTCCTCTGTCATGTAGTCCATTGATGTCGGATTCCTGGAAAGCAAAAAACACACACAGAAATTGGAAGAGAAAAGCTAATCATTGCAGGGCCTCTGCCAAAAGTTTTTGCTCTGTGTATCTAATTTTATATTCTTCATATCTATATTATTTTATTGAAGTCTGATTCCTGGCTGCCTTGCAGATCATTTGCATCTCTGCACTGTGATATAAAAGGCTTCCTCATTGATTGGGTAGCTTTTATATCTTCTCAGCACTCATGTTTCTCTGACATACATACCTATTCAAAATGCAAGGCTTTGGAGGATCCATCCCTTGTAGTTCATGCTTCATTGCCACAAGGTAGGTCAAAACAGCGCTCACACAAAATGTGGGAATGGGGAGTCATGGGGAGCGTTCAGCATCCTCCTGCCTGGCATCTGAAGATTACGGAAGGCCCGACTAGTCCCAGGCAGAACAAGTCAGAGTAGTCCCCAGCTCTGCTTCCCTGTGAGCCACTTTCCAGACGAGATGACTCTGGTTCAGCTCGGGAGCCGTCCCGTGCCCCAGCTCGCGTTCAGTGGGGAACGGTGGCGCTGATGGAGGAGTGCCAGGGGGAGCTGCCAGCTGGCTGCCGGAGGCGGCTGGGGATGAAGGCTGCTTCCCATGGGTAGTGTGAGCTCTGCCCCACGTGGCTGTGCACAGGAGAAGCTGGTAGCAGCTGAGGATCTGGTCCTTCAAGTTAAAGGGGTTGGAATATGCATGAAGCATAAGGTGACATTTTGAGCGTCTCAGATCAGAGCATGGACGTTACTGAATTTAAAATGTAACTGCAATTTCCTGACTAATACCAAGTCACTTTTATATTCATGCGGTGATTGTTCTTTACTCTTTAAATAGCCCATTTTGCCCGAAGGTGCAGGTGATGTCCTTATGATAATGAAGGTATGTTATCCAGCACGGTACAGCTGAGGCTGTTGGTTGGTGCAAGAGCCACCTGTGATCAGCTGTCCTTTTTGGTCCTCAGTTCATACCATGGTTTTGTAGACTGCTTGTGATTTGCTTGTACAAAAAAAGAGACAGGAAAAAGAAATAGAGATGCACTGGATGTTCAGTGTTGTTTTCTGTTATTGTCTTTTGCTTCCTGTGGCTAAGCTGTATTATTTACTGTGGTGTCTCCAAGTCCTTGCAGATAACATGGACAGTTAAATTGCTACAGTAGCCTTATATCTCTGTAGAGAGTCAGCCTGATTCTTAACATCCAGGGCTTTCTGTGATGAAGTGCACAGGATATTATAAATAAGATATTCAACAAGAATGAGCTAACAAAATGAATTCATATGTTTACTATTCATTCAAAAAAAAAAAAAAAAACTTGCACATAGTAACAGCCACAGAAATCACAGGCAGGCTTTCCTGCAGAGTAAGGGTATCCCTGGTCTGGACATTTCTTGCACTTAGGGTGAAGGTGTAGAGGATGGAGATGTAGCTGTTGCCACCACAGAGATAGGACAACATGCAGGGGAAAGGAAGGAACAAAGAAAGAGAGTTCTGTTCCTGGATGGGTGCCCCTCTATCACCTTTCACCAACAGGTTAAGGTTCTGCTGCTGCATGGACCCTAACCCCTGATTCCACATGGGGAGCAGCTGCAGCATCACTTCCCCAGGCTTTAGCAGAAGCAAAGTGCATGGGCTGGAGCGGTTCCACTGTTCCCAGGAGCCTGCTGCTTTAGGGTCCTGCCTGCTTTGCCTCTGAGCTGTCTGTAATGCCACCATTTCCCTTTGGTTCTGCTTAGCACAAAAAAGGTTAGATGAGAGGCTGGAGTAATTACAGGAGTGAATTGTTATGGCATAGGAATTTGTGGAAGTGGTGCTGAGGCCTCAGTCAGGAAGAGATTTTAAGTGACATACCTGCTAATTTGCCTGAAAATAGCCTGCTTATTAAAAAATAAAAGTAGTGCTGTGTGCATGCAGTGAAACTCAACTCAGCAGTTCCTAGAAAGCTTGACTTGAAAGAAAGGCACATTTGACATCCAGATGAGAGAGGTACACGGGAGTCTCAACAGGTAATGTTTTGCTGTAACTCCTGGAATTTGTGTGCCTTTGTCATACCTCTTTGGCACAGACCCTGTCAGCTATCTGTGCTTCAAAGGCTGTGTAGGGCCAGTAAACTGTGGTTACACTTGCAGCTGCTCTCATTGCCCTATCTTTCTGTCCATCTCTTAGCTGTGCGCAATCTGGTGTGTGACCAGGGCAGCTGCAATGAGTATTTTACTCATCTGTACTGTTCCCAACAGAGGAGCCTTCAACTAGTAGGTTCTGATGCAGTAAAAATAATAATAGCAACAAGAAGTAGTATGATCAGTCATGGATTTAACAGGGAATGGGGTGAGTATGTTTGGAAAGAGCAGAGTGAAAGAGGGAAGAGAAATTTAAGGGCCTCCAGGTGATGATAACCTAGAGATTGATGCCTCAACATTTCTGGTTTAAAGAGTTTGACAGAGAGATTCTGGCAGGTATTGTGTAATTTTATTTTAATATTTTTCCCTGCTATAAATAAGACTTGGTGTCTAATGGAATAATCACCAGAACCTGAGTCAACAACACACCTGCCAGTGATAAGCTGTTTCTTCTGACGACTCAGTGTATATCTGGATATTGCAAAATGTGGTACATTTGATTTTTGTGCAATTCTGTTCTCCTTCTGGTTATTTTTACAAGCATCTCTCCTCTCTGTTTCTCTCCTGTGTACAGATGTTCGTACTCACCCCATGGAGCCTATGCCCAAAGCAAACTTGCCCTCGTGTTATTTACCTATCGACTACAGCATCTTCTGACTGCAAATGGAAGCCATGTGACTGCTAATGTAGTAGACCCTGGAGTAGTGAATACTGAGCTCTACAAGCATGTCTTTTGGGTTGTGAAAGTGGTCAAATGGATGACAGCCTGGCTATTTTTCAAGGTATTCCATTTTTAAAATCATTTTGTTGCTGTGCCCCTGCATTGTGAAATCTGCAGTTGGCCTGGAGCTGAAGGTGTTTCAGAGTTTATAACAGTGTATGGTAGTTGTTGCATTTCTCTGAGCTGATGAGATGTACAAAATCAATAAAGACAGGTTTTCCAGCAAACAAGCATTTATTTTAAATGGAGGGAGCAAGCTGCCACAGTAGGGAAGTCCTTGCCTGTGCACTGGTAATCTCTGCCCTGATCTATCCACGTGCTTCTGTGCGTGCATGGGGGCAGGACATCACCCTTACATGGAGCCAGAATATGCAAAGTGTTCCTCAGAAATGACTTGTTCATTCTCTCAAAGAGAAGCAGACATGATCTGGCATGGTCTACATGTACACAACATGTTGCAGAGAGGAGGGCAAAGGGAAGAAGAAAGCTGTACAAAAGTGGCAGTGGGAGGTGGCTGTGCTCCAGGATGTGAGGTCCAGACACTTGTGCTCAGTGAGGTGGGACAATTGTTAATTAGCTTTTTCACTCTAACACATACTTGTAATGGTACTTGATTTTTTATTATCCAATCCTGATCTGCACTAGGAAACAAAAAGTTGTTTAATAAAATGGATCCAGAAATGGGGCAGACTCAGTTATGGGCAATGTTTTGTAGGGGTGTAAGTAGATTAAGCTGAAATCAGTTTAGCTGTGTAGGTGAAATCTCCTCATGTACACAGGCCTTTGAAGGGCTTGTGCTGAGAGAATGTACTGCTTTTAGCTCTTTCAGAAAGTAGTTTTGGATTAAGTAAATGGAACCTGATTCCATTAGAGAAAATTAAATGTCCTAATTAAAATGAAGTATTTTACATCAAGGAGCATGTCCCACAAAGCAAATTAATTTTAAACTTTGATATGGAAATATCAGTTGCTTTCATTTTAGAAATGAACTGGAGGCTGGAAGAGTGACTGTAAAATAAGATGCAAACAAATAAACCCATATTTAAAAAAAATAGATTCTTCTGAGTGCACCTTGAATATTGCAATAAAATTCTAATAAGAATGCTCATAATCTGTAATTCATTCTTAAAGAAGCAGACTGCAGCTTTGCCAAACCATGTACATTAAACCTGTTTTCCCTCTTGTGATTGCCATTTTAAATATCAGTCTTGAGTGGCAGTGTTTTTTCATTGGACTTACTTCACCCTCCTAATAGAAAAGTTTCATATAAATTTTTAGGTTGTGCTTAGAATTTCCTCTGGAGAGACAAAATTCTTGCATCTGAGAGTGACTTTCAAGTCTCTTGTTTTTTGCAGTTCTCAATCCTTCCCAGTTTTATTGATGTGCCCAGGAGACACTTTTGTATTATACTGGGGATGTTTAGATGCTGAATTGGATGTTATTGAACATTTAAAATGATTTATCACAAGAGGGATTCCCATTCTTACAACTCTAACAGCCCTGCCACTGACAGTTCTAGATCATTTCTTTCTTCTTGGGATGTGATACAAGTCAAAAGAAATTCTGCCTTGAAATAGGTGACAGACAGACATACTGATCTGTAGGGAAGAGCAATGCCCTTACTGCCTGAAAAGCAAATGTATCAATTGCTTTCTGAGTCAGAATGACCTCAGCTCTGGATGTCTGAATGCTTCAGTTATTGAGGTTGAGATTTTCACATTTTTGTCTAACACTCAATGTGTTTTTCCCAAAAGCCAGAGGAGAGGGAAATTCTTATTTTCTCTCTTCCCATCCTCCCTTAGACCTCTGAGCTCCAACTGCTACTCTTTGCTTATTGCTTAGGATATATCTGTGTGTTTGGGAGCACTTCAGCCCAGAGGAGTGCCATGATTGGCACCACAAGGAGATGTTTAGCTCCACAGCAAGCTCACATTGAAAGCCTGCCTGGCAATTGTAATAGTGCTCTACTGAGGGCTGTCGTATTCAGCATTCATGCCTGTGTGAGTCTTGTGTTGGTCTCGTGCATTAGGGTAAATTTCCCCTGAGAAAAGTAAGAAAGCAAATACAAGAAAATTCAGTTGTCTGGTAATATTAGCTGATTGTTGGTAGTATGGATTTTTTTCTCCACTGGAATTCTGTTCCTGAGCACTTATATGAATCTTCCTTCTAGGATTATGGAAGTAATGCAGTGAAAATGAGGTGATAGCTCTTTAATCATATTGACTTAACTAACTATTGTCACCCTGAAGTATTCCAGAGTGGGTTCTAAATGTATGCTGGAAATTGCTTCACTCACTGCAACATGGCACTCTTGAGAGCCAGCCCAGCCCAGAGAGCTTCAGCGAGGAAATGCATCACATTGCATTCCCTCAGGAGAGAGTCAACATCTTGTCTGATTTAATTCCAAACAAACTGGCAGAGCCCCCACCACTTTTCAATGCATTTCTGCCAGCACCGGTGCCAGTCATGTTCAAGTCAAATGCCTCTTAGGGATTGCAGCCTGGCCCCCACCTTCCCTGGGCTGCTCGTGTTTGAGGCAGCTCAGTGTGGCAGACAAGGCTGTCGGCTCCACATCCGCCTTGGAGCCGCCTCAAGATATTTAGGTACTTAAATGAATAGACTTGCAGTCTTGTAAATAGGCCATGATACATATGCATAAGTTACTCTAAGTATTAACAGCTTGATTTTCTTAAAATTGCAAAGCATTATTTCTAGACTTTAGATATGGCTCAGAAAAGTCCTGGCCAAATAAGCTGGGTGTTTTTGCCCCCACAAGTTGCAGTGAGAGGCATTCCTGTAGAAATTAGATAGACCAAATAAAATGTTCTGGTGACAGTCATAAAGTTTGTGAAATTGGTGTCTGCCCTTTAGAAGTGACGTTTTCATTCTTAGCTTTCTCAGAAAATTTATTGTCTGCTGTGGTACTCTAAATTTGCACTTTTCAAATGTTTTCTCTGGATTTTTCATAAACATGGACTGCACCTGTCACACAAGAGACAAATTATGTTTATTACTCAAAAAAATAGATTTCTATCCCTATGACTTTTTTTGGTAAATAAAGCCTGATAAGCTGACACAGTCTTCTGCAGAATGCAATGAAATATGTTATCCTTTAGTAATTTTTAACATAAATTCATCTTCTTTTTGAAGAGATAAAGTCCAAACTAATAAACACTAACTAATTAATGAGATAGTAATAACTTGAAAAGTCATTCATTGAGCATCAAACTGCAATTTAGCAAAGTGTGCAACACACCAGCTTTAGCATTGGTTACTGTGCAGGCTGGAAACCAGGAAGTACCATTTCCTTCCCAAGTGTTTCTGCATCTGCAGCAGATACTGAATATTCATTCTTAAACCAGATGGTCTCTGCTTGTGATACAATTAAAATGCCTTAGAGCAGACCAAAAAAGTTGACTCTCATTAATGTCCAATAACAGGGACTGTTCTGCTTTGTATGACTTCAGTATGGCATCAAAGTAGAGACATTTGACATTGTTTATGACAAGCTTGGTGAACATGTCATTACCAGATATGGAGTATTTGGTCCTTTCAGCCAGCTCAGATTGGTATTTAGGAAGGCATTTTGGAAGGAAGGCTTTGCATCAGATCCTGTCTCAGCTGTCATTTCCAAAGACATAGTGCCAGATAAGTGATTATTGACTGACAAACTGAAAATGAGTAGGATTAGTGACCCTGCCAGCCTGTAAAAATGAAAAAAGGCCTCAGGAACACGGGCTAGATAGATATCAGTCAATATAAACTAATTCTTTTCCTTCATCTTGTCAAAATAGGCTTAACATTAGTTTAATTTTCCTATAACATTTTTTAAAAAATGCTTCCAGTCAGTAAGCATGTCTAGAAAACAAGATCTAAAGGACCTGGATTCATCATTCATGCCAGAGGACATAGCCATGCAGGTCTTATTGCAGCATTTCTTATTCAAACTGTCCCTTTGGCACTGTGAATATAGTAAATTTATTTCATCCTACCCCCCAGGTGTCAGAAGACAAACACATCACCACACAATAACACCAGCTGTAAGAGAATGAGAGTAATTAAATCCCACAGCTGAAAGCAGCAATTCATCAGCATCAACATTTTCTGTGCATGAGAGTGTGTGGTCCTCACATAAAGCTAATCTGGGCCTTTCTCACAAAAATGAAAACTTGCAGAAACGTATAATTTGCAGTTAATTTTTACAAAAGGTTTTTCTGGTCAAAAACATAGAGAAGAAAACAGTCTGCTTGAATCCAGTAACACTGGTCTTTCAGCAGATAGCATTTTTACATATTGGTACAGGGATTTAAGCTTTCAGAGCCATAGGTATCTTTTTTCTATCTGTTAAGTATTCCATTATTTGTGCAGCCATAGAATGGTTCTAGAGCGAGAGATGAGAAGACCAGCCTGAGAAGGCTACTAAATAATCCACTGTTTAATTCCCAAATCCTGATGATCTGGGCTTTTTTTCTTCCATGTGAACTCCTGGACTTGGTTAAGCATCCAGGTCCTGCCTGTTATGGGGTATGTGGAAGGAGCTTGGCTGCTTTATTTATTGTAACTGCTGAGCACAGAGCCCTCTGAACACAGAGCCCTGTGTGCCTGCTCCAAGTCAGATGAGAACCCTCTAAGGCAGGCTGGCCCTCAGTGCACACGTAAATAGCATTGGACCCTGGTCTCCACTGAACCTGTGACCCCCTGCATCCCAAGATATCACTATTTTTCTGCATGTTTTCTAATCTCTAAGTGGTTAAAATATTTATTTGAAGGGACACGTTGAGAGTTGTGACAGGGTGTTTTGATGTATGGCACACAAAGGAGTGTATGGCTGCTGTAGAGGACAGCACAAAATGGGTGGGATTATGTCACAGTGCATCACAGGGAGTCAAGGATGATGAAGTTCTTGTTTATAACTTATTTGGAGCAGCTGCTGCTGTGATTTATCCCCAAACCACACCCAAGCTTCCTCTTGAAGGGTGCCAGTTGGAACAGGCCGAAACACAGGCATGGAGCAAGCAAAAATATGTAGTGTGCACAGAGATACATCTCATATCCTGTCCTGCAGTTTTAGTTGTTTAATTAAAATGAGCATCCTTTATTTTTTTTTCCCTTCTCACAGTGTGAAATGGGAAGATTGTTTTCCTTCTTTCAAAATTGTTCACATGACAGGAAAACTGTCTATATGTCTAATATTGCCGACAGGATTCACCCTTTTTAGCCTAGGAAATTGTCTAAAGGGAAACAGGTTAAAACAACATTGTGCACTATGTGAAAACCAATGCTTGCACTGTGTGAAATTGTTTTGGACATTTCAGTAAGCAACTGAAATGTCAGAAGCTCTGTGTCTTACTGTGTAAGAGAGGGTTTATCCTTAACTCTAGTGTGTTAGAGGATTGCTGATTTAACCTGACAGCCCAGGAAGATTATGTATGTGAAAGCATTTAAATTTATATCCAAAAGAGTGGGAAAAATAGTCCCTCCATTGCTTTGCTGGGGTGAGAGTAAGTAAACAGTTAAGAAATTGTGAAAATATATGAGCCTAACCACTGTTAGCACATCAGCACCTATCATCCTGTAATCTGTAACTGGTTTCAAATTCAGAAACCACAGAGTTAGTTAGGAAAGACATTTTCCATCCATCAATCTATTCCTTGCAGTACTTTCCTAAGTGTTTGATTAATACCTTTGTGTGGTAATCTATTCCCAGTCAGACTTGTTGAAAATGGAGAAAACATAAAGAAGGAGGATAATTTTGCCATGGATCAAACATATATCAGGGACTCTGGACCGATTCCTCTCAGTTTAAAAGGAAATCTCCCCAATGTCTCTAAAGTAAACGTCTCAAAAAAGACCCTGAAAAATTGGGAAATTGGAGAATCTTGAAATGTCCACAGGAACATTAGCACAATCTTTTAAATTATGGGTTATAGCATCACACTACTGTAATTCTTCCTCATGCATCAGAGAAATATGAAGTCAATCACTACATGCTTAAAATTCTGTTTTCTTCTGGTCATGCAGTATGACACTACTTGGCATCTTGAACCCACTGGCAGCAGGATACAGAGCAGCCACTACTCTTTCTCATCAGTCCATCTCTCAGAGAAAGAACAAAAGAGAGAGGAAGCAACCCCAGCCCCAATAAAATGACCCATTCACAAGGGTAGGAACAGGAATTGCAGGCAGTTTCTGTCTTCCATGTGAATGAGTTGGAAAACAGAGTTAAGGAGAAAGATCACTGGCTGCCCTTGGAAAATCATCCAAATTAGCTTATGAGTGAGCAGCAGTTTGGAATTCAAATAAAAAGATGCAGAAGAGTAAGTTGTGGGGAGTGCATATTCAGGTATATTTTTTTATATATATATATATTCATATATTTGCATAATTGTATATATGTATATGGTCTATCTAAATTCCTCATTGCTTTGCTATTTGTGAGTTATGTGTCCCTAAAAATAAATTTGTATTGCAGAGCCCCATTACCTACAGACCCTATCCACAACAGTGAAATATAATTTTAGCAGGTGTTGGAGATCTACAGGCCCTCCTTTCCCCCCTCTCTGTATATGACAGTCTGTAAGTTACCAGTCATTGATGGAGACTGAAAAACCTTTCAGTGTGGAGTAAGGAAATTCTTCCATGAACAACACAGACACAATTTTTGGTGGTTTTCCTGAGTTTTCAAAGGTTGACATAAAATGTCATATTCTACCAAAAAGAAGGAAAAATCACCTTTTCTAGACGTCTATGGCATTTATGCCTGGAAGTCACCTCTGACAGGTCTCCTGGTTCATAAATCTCTGCAATATAAATGCCAGCAGCAGAGGTGTGGTTTTCTCATGGTCACTGCTACTACAGGACCTGTCTTATCCTAAGATAAATATCTACAGTTGGACAGCTGAATTAAGTTCTTCAAGTGGCAGTTTATCCCTGTGAATGACAAAGGGGTCCTCTCATGACTAGTTCAGCTGTAGATGTCTGTGCTATAAAAAGTTGGTTAAGATTAATCCTTTCCAAAGATGCACAATGTTAATTTTCTAGGTTTTTAGAGATGAACTGAAGGTGGTAGGATCTTGGATGTGCACAGGAGAGAATAGGAACTGTAAAGGTTTGTTCTTAGATCTGGGGCACAAGTAATCTGCTATCAATCTGGTTTTGCACATGGCAGCTCTCAGCTGCTAGACCATTTCCCGTGTAAGTGGGAAATGTGCTCGTGGGCAGCTAGAGATGAGGAAATCCCAGTTACTTATGAAATACATTTCTCATATATGTTTATAATCTATTGTGTGCCTTCACTACAGCAGCCCTGGGTGAGGAAATCCCAGTTACTTATGAAATGCATTTCTCATAAGTGTTTACAATTCATGGTGTGCCTCCAGAGTTAATCACGCAGATATCGCCATGCATTTACATGGGTAGTTATGTGCAATGCAATACAACAGTTATGTCTACTCCCTGTGAGATTTATGACAGCCTAATGTTTGTAACAAGGGAGAGCCATGGGAAGCAAGCACCATCTCCTCTTTGAGGATGAACTGCAAACAGTAAACACACCTTTTTTAAAATAAAATAGGATCATCTGTCACGCAGTTTGTGAGCTATGAAAACTTTTAGTTCAGAAGTCATATGAGTAGCTCTGGCTTTGGTAATGACTATAATGATTATGATTGCAAGCCACAAACTTCTGTGTTGCATTGTAGAAAGACTACTGAGGTACTACGTGATGTAGAGGTTCTTTTTGTTCTCATTATGTTCTGAGCTAAATACTTGGGATTTGGTGGATTTTAAAAAGTAAACACAAGAAGGGACATTGGTTTAGTGCCTCTAGTCCCCATTTTTTCTAGAAGGAGCCTGATCCTAGATGTGGCACAAATACACCATTAATACAATCTCTCAAGAGCTAGTGGTTTGTGGACATTATTACATATTTAAACATTCTATTTAAATTGTGTCTGTGAGTCTCTTCAGGGCAAATGACTACATCTCTGTGGTGCCATCTCAGTGCTGGGGAAAGGGGAAGTAACCACAGAGTTTGCATTGCCACAGACCAGGCACTCTGCAGGAAATACAGAACATATGCAGAAGAGGATTTGGATGAAACCAGAGCAATGTGCAATAAAACAAGAACGAACTTGGACAACTTATCAGAGATGGGATTTATAGTGGTATTTATTTGGCCCCATTGTGCTGACCTACTTTTCTGTCACTGGAATGGGAAGGAGGTTCTGCTGCTGGTCCTAGGCTCAGGCACAGTCTGAAAAACTGAGTTGCTCCTCATTCTCCTAATTGCTAATCAAAGTCTTGGAGCTAGCCACTACCAATTTACAAGGTTAATTTACTTACAATATTTTACTCAATTTAGTATATCTGTTATTTTTTGAATGAATAGCAGGGGCCAGAGTTGGTGCTGTGTGCCTGGCAGGCCTGTTTTCCCAGGGCTTTGCTGCAAGAGGCACTGTGAGCCCCAGCCCCGCCGTGTCACATCCTTGCAGCCAGCAGCAGTTTGCTGAGGCTGGCTATGTCTCAGGAAGAGACTTACTCAGTATTTTTGCCTGCCAAGCTTAAGATGCAAAATTCAGTCTTCTACAGTCTGTCACTTGTCATATTCTATCCTAAGATGATTAAAAATGTAGAAAGAGAAAAGCTGTCTTGTTGTTTTCGGAGCTCAGAGTGTTGAAAATAAGCTCATACAGACTGTGAGTATATTTGGGTTCCTCCCACCTCGAGGGCTGCATCCAGCTCTGGGCTCCCCAACACAGGAAGTGCATTGAGCTGTTGGAGCGAGTTCAGAGGAGGGACACCAGGAAAATTAAATATGGAGCATGTCCCCTACAAGGAAAGGCAAAGACAATTAGTTCAGCTGGAAAAGAGAAATCTTTGTGGTGACCTAACTCTGGCATTCCAGTATCAGAGGCAAGCTTACAAGAAAGACAGACAGAGACTTTTTTTTACAAGGACATGTAGTGCCAGGACAAGGGGAAATGGCTTCAAACTGAAAAGTACATTTAGATCAGATATTTAGAAAAAATTCTTTGCTGTGAAGGGGGTGATGTGCTGGAACAAGTTGCCCAGAGAGGCTGTGGATGCCTCATTCCTGGAAGTGTTCAAGGCCAGGCTGAGCACCCTGGGATAGTGGAAGGTGTCCTGGCCCACGGATGTTGTGTTAGAACTAGGTGATCTTTAAGATCCCTTCCAACCCAAACTATTTTTTTATTCTAAAAATTATGTAGGAAGGACACTATGGGGCAATATACTTGTTTTTTTCTGTCAGGGCTGTACGTTGTCCAGTTACAAAGGCTATTTTTTGACTGCCCAAGATGTGAATGTAACCTGGCAGTTTTTCAGAGAGGAGTTCAGTTATCACAACTCTCATGCATCACAAGCAGTAACAGGAGCTTAGGTCCCCATTTTCCTTTGCACATGAGATGATGACTTCCATCACCATGAAGTTTGTGGTGCATCATCGGTGGCTTTATACAAGTGTAGCTGATCAGAACTGCTAAAGAAGTAAATAAGATCTGAACACAAAAGCATCCAAGTCTGAATCTTACTGCATATTCTTCTGCCAAGGATTATCTGATTTGATTTCATATCCTCTGTGTGGAGTACTGTTCTTTTGTAAAGCATGTAAGACATGTCTGATCCTACTCCTTAGAGGTTCTCCTTGATCTGGGGCTGGCCTTTTATTTTTCTTGCCTGGTTTAGGTTTGTGGCACATGTGTCCTATTTTATATGCCTGTTATCTCAGGAAGTGGATTAAGGCTGGCACAGATACACTGAACCCTAATCTCTTTAGAGGGCCTGCAAATCTCCAGAGGTAGTAAGTACTTCAAATGTTTATATTACTATGTTCAGCTGATGTTGCTTGAAATCCATTCAAGAAGATCTGAAATAAAGGAAGCAGAGCATTTTGCAATTGTGGTTTTTTTTAAATTACCCCGTTAATATTATTTTATATATACTTAATTCTCAGTTTTCATTTTAGTGGGGTTTTTTTTTTCTCTTTATTGTAAGGAAAGCCTCAAGCACTATTTTCACTGAAAAATATATCTAAAACCTAATATCTTGGCTGTACAACTTCTCCCATGAGAACTTTGACCCATTTGTTATAGTTCTAGGTTAAAGGCAGATTGCTGGTGTCATTATTTCCAGCTTTTTTGAAAAAATGATAAAATATGAAATGTGTTTGTACTCAGTTACCTGGATTTGTCATCTCCAGGTCACTACACAGTGGTCTATGCAGAGGAGCCAAGGGAATTATAAAGTACCTCCAGTGCTCAGAAGCAGCTCTTGTACACTTGATGTACAATCTGTCACACGGTCTCCTGGTTGGAAAGAAAGAATTTGCAGTCATTGGGCTTTATAGATGTGAGCAGGTACCATCCTGCTCAAGGTTGCCACCAGTGCTGTCACTCTTACCATAAAGACAACTCACCTTTGGTGAGCTGGTTTTGGTTTGCCTCTGTAGAAGCTCTTGGAAATTTTTTTTCTTTCTTTTTATTGTCAATTTACATCATGATATCTAGTAATAGTCTCTAATCAAACAGGAGTAAGAATGCTTCTAGGGAAACTATTTACTCAAGACAAGAATGAATGAAAGTGAAGTGACTGGATATGTATTTACTTTGAGAAACTGAGAAAGAAATAAGCAAAAAGAAGAAACTGGTTTCTAATCTTTGGAATCATACTCTGGGAATGGCTTCCACAGTGTGTGGCACCTGTAAGAAGAGTGTTGTTTTTATGATGGAATACAAATAAGTTTTGCAGAAGAAGATAAGCTGATAGGTTATCTGCAAAATTAGATCAGAGATGTCCCAAGCTGGATTGTTGCTTCTGAATCCTTTTTGTATTTAGAATCCTGAGGTTTTTTGCCCCAGGTTTACCTGGTTTGCTCCCATACTGAGAAGAAAAAATTAATCCAGTATAAGAGTACAAAAGTGAAGATTTTCCAAGAAATGTCCATTTTGATTTTGAACTTACTGAGTACCTAGCAAATTCATCTTTAGGAAAACCTTTGGTGAATATGCACCATTTCTTGGACTCACCTCCATCCTTGCCTTTCTTGACAGCAGTTCTTCCAGTTTGCTTATGAGCTGTGTTGAACTGTCCAACAGTCTAGTCCTTGCTTTTGGTTAGAGAAGAAAAAGGGAAGATGACAGCTATGGATTAGCCTGAAGAGCCTCCAGTGAAAATGAGATCTTTTATTGTCCTGGTCAAAACATCTGTGCATGCTCTTAAAAAATAAAGTAGCCAAGATAAATTGCAAATGGAGTTGTAGAGATAACTGACATAGCCAAACTACATGTTTTAAAATTTAAAAAAAATTCTTTTTTTAAAATTTGTATTCTTATTTTTTGTCCCTTTTAATTTAAACCATGATGTGATATTATAGGGATGTCAAAACTGAGTGCTTGGTCTTTCTTGAGCAGGTCATTGAAGTCAGAGCAATAGACTTGCTGCAGACTATTGGCCATGGATCTGTTGTGAGAGCTAAAATGTGTCAGTGCCCCAAAAGACTGAGTAAAAGTTTGCCCCCTGATATATATGACTGTCTAGATTTCAAAATAAATCCTTTGGATTATTGAGAAAATTTGAGCTGTCAAGGAATAAATGGTGTGGTGAACTGAAACATAGGTCTCAAGATACCTGCAATTTAGCTGTATTTCAGTAATCTCTCATTCACCTTTCATTGCTGTCAGTGGCCTGGAGGGTTTCTGTTATATTTATGATGGAAATATCTGTCAATGAATCATGTCACTGAGATGCATGTGGTTTTTCCACTTCAACGAATTATTAAGCACTCCATAGTTTCTGTGGTAAACACCACATTGCTGGGTCATTTGTACTACCAGGCATTTCTTTATGTAAGTATCTTTCTTGCATAAAAAATTCTTTATTTTTATGTGTGGTAGGTGGAAGGTATTTTTGTTAAGCAAGTGCATATAATTTTATTTTGTGTTTTTACATGTTTTCAGTATCAGCAAATATTTCTGTAAAACTTTGGATGACAGTAGGTATTTATTAACAGAATTTTGCAAGTAGTAAATGGTTTTTTTAGTGCTTTTATCACAGAAAAATAGATGTACCTAAAATTCAGGAGACTGATTACCTCTCATATTTGGAGTCCCTTTGCTTAAATTTGTGGAGATAAGATAATTTTCTGTTAAAATATTACTTACTTTCAAGTATAGAACTTTTAGAATATACAAAATTATGTTAATAAAATTTAATTTACTTTTTAATCATATACTAACCAAAAATGTAACCTACTGTATGTTTACAAGTTAAACAGATATTACTAAGTAGTTTTCAATAATATTCTTCTACTCTTAACCTTACTCATCTGCAGTATCCAAGAATTTTTAGGGAAGATGGGTAATAACTCTAATAAAATGCAAAGTGCTGAATATTTTGGGAGACTGCAAGGTCCTTTTAATTTCATCTGCTGTTTGTCTTGTCACTGTAGGCTATGGATGAGAACATCTGCAGTTGTCCTCCAGTTAATGTACTTTTGGAATAGAATAAAGGGCAGAGCTACAGAGCAGCTGGGAAGTGCTCAGTTAACCTCCATTGCAAATGCTTAAAACACCTCTTCAGTGGGGCTTCTTAATGATGAAATACGTGGGGCTGGCTCTTCTGACAATGAGATCGATGATTGTAACCTTTTCTCTAAATTAAACTGGAAAACCAGGAGCCAGCAGGGCTGTATGCTCAGAGCTTTGGAAGAGCAGCTCCTTTCCTGCTCATCACCCCATAAATACATTTTTAGTGTTTATTTTTAAATTATGTGAATATATTCTGGGCTATGCTCTCATCTCCATTTCATTGAGCCTACTTCATCATTTATAGTTTTGAAATAGTTATATTTGCACTTATTCAATGTAGCAGCAGCTAGCTCCAGCCCGAGCATTGTCTCAATTTTATTTCCTTTTCAACACAAAAGTAAGCTTTACAAGATTGAGCAGCTGTCTACTACTTGCAAATGAGGTATATGCTGAGACAATTTTCAATCTTATTTTATGATTTCACATACTTGCCTAAATAAAAGGAAAAAAATACCCTGGGTGAGCTCTTTGGAAATGAGTTTATATTTTCAGAGAAGGAGTTAAAGAACAGACTTGGCTCAGGTATCTATTTTCCCTTAGAGAAAAATGTTATGTAAAGATGTGTACTTAGCTCTATTTTCTGTCTGGATTTTTCTTTGTGGTTATGTTTGTTGTTTGGCGTGCTTTTTTTCTGCTGTGGTCATCTGAAAATATTTGTAAATTCTTCTTAATATTAATTTAGACTAGGAGAGGAATCTCCCTGATTTTTCAAGAGCCAAAATGCTTTTCTTCATTTATTATGTTAGTAATTAAAAATGATTGCTGTTTTCTTATGCAGAACTGTAGCAAGACACCCAGATATGCTTCTAGTCACAGCTGGGCATTTGTTCTTTTGAAAATCTGTCCCTCCTATCAGGTGCTGCTGGTAACTGTTGTCAGATGTTTGAGTAGCTGCACTCTGGTGGCAGGCATGATGTTGTTTCAATTCATTTCCTAAGCAAGGACCAGATGTTTGTTCTGGGCTAAGCAGAATTGATTTGCAGTTAAAACCTCAAGTAAAAGGAGTATCATATCAGGCTGTAAACCAGCCATGTCTCAAGCCACATGTGAATCAAAAAGAAAAATGTGAAAGCCAATAGTAATCATCTTTTTTCAAGCCCTGTACATCTTGGATATTTGTTTATGCAAGTGAAGAACAAATGTGTTGTTCTCTCCCCTGTGCTAACAAATGAGAATTCAGATTTGTATTTTGGACTGTTTCATGATTTTCCCTTGCTCTACACAGAGATAACAATAAAAACAAGGCAAATGGCTATAATTAGAGACTTAGGCCAATAGGAATTCATTGGTTCCCTGTGAGAGCCAGTGATAAATCTTCTCCTTGGGACACTTCAATAAGGCTGAGGCACACCATCGCCAGCTCTGGCCACCTCATGTCCTTCCACTTGCTCTCAGCAGTAAACCATTGCAGGCAGAAAAAGCAACAAGGAAGACTTAAAAAAGCTTGAATTTCAGCAGAGTTATACTGGACCTTTAAGAGGTGAGGTTCTTGATCATTCTGTGACAAAAAATGTCTTATGCAAGAAAGAGCTTTGCATGGAATCCCATGGCTACAGTGCTCTGGTAACAGTCACGCCACTGCTAATAGTTGGATTTATCCATCAGGAGTCTAGCTTTTACATTTTATTCTAGTTGTCATCAATATATTCACAGTAACCTTTAATATATTCACAGTATAACAGGAAGGAAAAATTACACTGGGACTAAGGAACAAAGACAAATATTGCTGAAGAAATTTTAAATAACGTGCAGATCTCTAGTGGGCATTGATTCATGTGCTTCATGGTGTCAATAATTGTTTGTGAATTGCAGTAATTTTTTTCCTCTGAACAGAGCATTACTTGTGAAATACAGTCATTACCTATTGATTAGCTCTGTAGTTATTTTCATGCGGCAGTAGTGCCAGTAAAAAAATGAGTAACATTTACTTTACACCAATGTGTAAGGTCTGTACATTGTTCATCAACAAGTGAAATGAGTCTTTAAAATATATATTTTTTCCTTATTGTAGAGACCACATAGGCATTTTCAGTAGTCATAAGTCTCAGGATAAATGGGAAAAGTCTAAAGGGCTCATTTGGGTTTTCAAGGGTTTTTTTTATCAGGGCATTGCAAATGTTCTGCTGCATCAGGACAAGAGTGCAACAAGAAGGACATATTTGTCACTGGTTAGTGCTAATGCAATTTCCTATTTTCCCTACTGTATGTCTTTCCATTTAATCTCAATTGTTGGTAATGTGCTACTTTTTGATTAAATGATGAGAGCTGAAATTCACCAAGGAGAAAATAATTAAAACTATTTGTTTCACAGACTGTCAGCAGCTATTAGGGAAATTAAATGTATTTTTCCCTGAACCGTGTTACAGACTTTGCAAAGTTCACAATCAGTTCACAATCAATCAATCTTTTATTGAACACAGATTTAAAAGCAAAGGTCAGTTATGTTTTGGACACTAAGGAATTGATGCAATTGATAAACCCCAGCCATTTAGATTATTTTTATATAAAAATTTCCCTGCTTGGAAACTCTTGCTTTTTGACTGTGGCACCCTTACAGCCACAGCAGATTTGCAGAGTGAAAGAGAGCTTTGCAGCTTTTGCCCCCCAGCTGCAGCAGTGTCCATGCCCTGGCAAGGGCCAAGCAGCAGAAGGGACTGTGGCCGATGCTGGTGGCGAGGACCGGCCTCGCTCGTGAGCCTTTACTGCAGCCCCACACGTCCAGCAGGGTAACATCCTGTCACACCACTCTTTTGCTTCACAGGGGAGCCTTGTTGTCTGACCTGCTCTAGGGCTTTGGCCCTGCTTGTGGATCCACCCATTTCTCCTGAGTTGTCAGATTTGGCTGGGTCAATGTTTTGACAAGGTTTCACCTACTGTTTTCCTCTCCTTTTTCTAGTGCAGTAAGGCTTGGGCTCTCTCCTTTGTTTGCGCCATCTGTAAATACCATCTACCCCAAGAGCTCATGCTTTGAAGTCTGCTTTTTACCCCTTTTTGCTTTCTGAAGGGGCTCAGTGACATGGATGGGTGATGTGAGGAAGGCAAGTGTTGGTGCTGCTCTGGGAAACCCTCCCAGCTTGAGCCCCTTCCTCCTCCACATGGCATGTGAGCTGCAGAAAGGAATCTGAGCCAGCGGGGCAAGTGGCACGCTGATGTAGCAGCCACAGTTAGTGAGCTTGGATTGAGGTTCTGGCAAGAGACATTTAGGAATTCATGAAGAAAAGGGAGTGAAAAAGCACTGGGACTGTCAGTGTGATTGTTGTGGGGCACAATGAAAAGGCAGGTGGAGAAATGGATAAAAGTTTTGTCTGCAGACATGCTTTGCATACCACATAGAGAAACAGAACCTAATCTTGATTGGAACAATTCAATTCCACTGTGAAGTACATGTTAAATAACAATAGGCAGCTGCAGAGCTGTGCAGACTTGCAGGTGAAGAGCAGAATTTTAACCAAGGGGCTGTGCAGGCAGGAGAGGCAGAGGGGAGGGCTAGGATAGCACCCAGCACTGGTGTTTGAGCTCTGCTCAGACCTCAGCCTGTGCTTTTACAAGTTAAAAGCAGTTGCTTGAACCTTAGCACAGTTCTGCATTAATTCAGCTGGAATTTTTCCTGGGAAGGAGAAGTTTATTCATCTGGAGCTTTGTTCCTTGTAGAGTATCACCTCAGGTGAGAGAGTGAGTGGGGGTAGGGGGCCTCATTGACTGAACTATCAGGGACAAAGGATGTGTGTAGCAAAATGACACTATCAAAGAGTCGTTCAATATTGAACATCCTAAATAAAGTGAATTATTCAAGCACCAGATGAATCAGTGAAATGTATTCATCGAACAACAAAACCTCACAGTATTTGTTTCCCATTCTAAACAACTTCTCTAAACTTTATGTCAAAAAGCCCTATGAATTCCAGTGCAACAGGAGCTCTCCTGGGGAGCTTAATGAAAAGGTTAATTCTCACTATTTTATTTTGTGTATCAATAGTCCTGCAAGAGCAAGCCTCTGGGCCATGGCTATGTAAGCCCTGAATTACTCCAGTATCAAAACCCCAGTCAGAAACTCTGCGGAGGCAGGTGCTACCTTTAAGAAAACTTTCAGAAATATTTTTAACATTCATACCTCACAACCCCTTTTTTGATAGTGTTTTTTTTCTTCTTGTTTCTTTTTTATAGCTTATTGGGGAAAGATGTTTGGTGTGAAGGGGATTAAATGGTTTTCTCCTTTCCAGTTTTTCATTGTTCTGTTTCAGTTAATGAGATTTGATCATTCCTTATGGATCTCATTTTTGGAATTCGAACCAATTCTTCCTCCAACAAAAGCTGGGACAGTCAGTGTAGTCATTCACACAGGAATGAGGTACACCACCTCACCTGTGCAACCATATGACCCCTCTGCTGTGACTTCTGTCATCTGGAAAAGGAAACAAGAACATGGCAAGGACCACATCTGTCACCAAATTCAATCCTGGCTTCTGCAATGGAGACACACTTTTTTTTACTCCATCTGCTACTTTATTGAAGGTTTACAAAAAACCTTTAGAAATAAACCTAGGAATTAAACTTGACAACTTCAATGTGTAATAGATCTGGGTCTTCCTACTTGCCACTAGTTAACAATTACATGTAGCAAGTACATGCCATTTCATGCTTTCCTTTATCTGTTCCACAGGCAAGAACTGGCACTTGTTTTTCCTTTGGAGCCCCTGCAAATGAATAGCTGTATCACCTCTCCACAGGCCCACAGTCCCCTCTGCACTATGAGCACCAGCCTGCCCTTCTTGCAGACCATTTAGCTGATTAAATGTGATGAGCCTAAACTCTTGAGTAATTGTTTTCAAGATGAAAGTTTTTTCCTTCCATTTCAAACCTTGGGAATCATTTGTGTGGCTGAGGGTCTGTGTGCTTACTCTCTGTCTAATGAGCTCTACAGTTAAAGATATGATGCCTCAAATCTTGTCTGACATAGTTTTAGAGACTAATCTCATTGAATCAATGGCACTCTTTGCCTGTCTAAAATGATACATGTTCTTTGGGTCTCTTCTGAATTTAAGCCATCAATAGATTCCTTTGCAGATAGTGAAGAGCCCTGGGGTTGATTGACTTAAACAAAAGGATTTAAGTTACAGAGCTTAAATTCACTTTCAGTCTACACAACAAAAACTTGATTTGAATAATCAGATTCAGTCATCCTTTACATTTGCATTTTAGTTATTTTGTTAAAAACAAGTTGATTCTGGTGGGTTAATAAGCATTCAGATATGTCAATTTGCAACTGAATGTTGCCTTTTCTTCTAAACTTAGAACTTCTCTTGGGTAACAAAGGATAAGCTATATAGACAGCGCCATAATGGTATGGTTTCTGAATCTATCCATCATTTCATGACTTTAGCAATCTGATAACATTCTGATGGAAAATGGGAAATGGTAGTTCTGTTTACAAGATTACATTTTGGTTTAAATTATTCATTTTTACAAACTGCTTCCTGATAAAAGAGAGTTTGATTATAATGAAGAGAACTGTAATTTTTCAAGGGTTTTATTGCTTAAATAGAAAAGCCCTGAACTTATTGGGCAAAATTGAAGATGTAAAATCTGAAATTACTTATTTGAACTATCTCTTAAAAATATATGATTAGAAAATCTGAGCCACTTTAGGAGTTCCACCTAATTCTAGTCTTCCACTAAAATAACTATAGAAAATAAGTCTGGTATTCTTGTTTTCCATCTTTTGCTATGTTACTAGGGACAGATGTAAATTAATCCTCTTGTTTATATCTTTTTGGTTTATCATTCAAGATTAAAGGATGGAATTGCCAGCAAATGGAATGATGTGAAACAAATTTCCAGAATAAGATTCCTTCCCTCAACATCACTTTTATCTGTCTTCCAGTTTGGGCTTTCTCCTCTCAGCCTGGAGAATACTGTGAAACTATAATCCAAGCACAATAACTCTATAAAAACCAGAAACTCAGACCAGCTGGGACATGGACATTGCTAAATGGTTGTTCTGGTTTGGGGTGAGGTAGAATTATTTTCTTCTTAGCAGCTGGTACAGTTTTAGATTCAGTATGAGAATAATGTTGATAACACACTGATGTAGCTGTCACTAAGAGGTGCTTACCCTAAGCCAAGGCCTTCTCAGTTTGCTGTGCTCTGCCAGGGAGGAGATGCACAAGAAGCTGAGAGGTGGCACGGCCAGGACAGCTGACCCAACCTGGCCTAAGAGATATTCCATAGCACAGAGCACCATGCTCAGTGTTCAAACTGAGGAGAGCTGGCCAGGAGCTGCTGATTGCTGCTCAGGGGGCCTCAGCAGTTAGTAGTGAGCAATCATGGATTTGGTCTTTTCCTGACTCTCTTCCCCATCCCACTGGGGGATGGGAGCGGGGTAAGTGGCTTAATTGCCAGCTGGGGATTGAGCTGCAACAATGGTATTTGGTGACCTGGTTTAAATTCCTCTCTTCTGGCAGCTCAGGGACAAGAAGACAAAGGCTGAGACCCCAGCTGAGGATAAGCACTGCAAGGTGAAGGTCTATTCCATGCAGGAGCTTTGTGTGGAGCAGATCCACCAGCAGGACATATTATAGCCCAGCTAGCATGCCACTGCAATGTATGGCTAAGAAATTTGGGGGAAAGTGTACTTTTGCTCTCATCTCTCCCATCTTCCCAGACATATTTTCATCTTGCTTGCTTTTACTGCATAGATGTAGCACCCTGTAGTCATTTTGAGTTAGTTTGTGCACCTCACTAGTTCTGGTCCTCATCTTTGGCAGTGCAGGCATATGGCCTGCCTCAGTCCTGGGGAAGGAGTGCTCTCTTCTGAGCCTACCTGGTGATCCAGGAAAGGATTTGTACTTTCACATCTCCAATGTCTGTTTTCAGGAGGTGCTTTCAGTGGGAAAGAGAGAAAACTGAGGCTGGCAGCCACCCTCTCCCAGCCATCCTCCACCTGGCTGAGCCCACAGCTGGAAATAGTTCTGCTGCTGTTTGGGGTGCAAAATGGAGGTTGTAGCAATTGGAAACAGGAGAGGCTGTGAAATAGCTGCTGGCTTATATAATTTTGGGTTATTTCATTTTGTCTGTCTTCTGCATGGTCTTTTTGCTTTTTGATCTCATCATAGTTCCTAAAAGCTTTCTATATTGTGGTTTTCTTTTAAATATTTAGGAGTTCAATGCCCATCCTGAGTTCTTATAATAATTAAAAAATAAATAACAGTCATTATGAGAAAGTTGTGAAGTGGGAGATGTTTCAGTTTCTATTTCCTAACAAGGGAAAAAAGATACATGACATGTCAAATATTAAACAGTAAGTAAACAAGTAGAGATGATGGTAGGGGGCTACAAGTCAGAAGTTGCCATATAGATTATTTAGAAGTCTTATGTTTTCACCAAAAGCCAGCAAAGAAGTTTTACTTTGCATGAGCAGGCAGGTAATAAATTGTTCAGAGGCAAATGCACTCAGGAGCATCGTCTTCAGTACCCTGAGCCTTGCTGTGTCTCCTATTCTCTGGGGCTGCTAAAAATGCAGCTACCACTTCAGACATAAATATTTCTTTGTGCGCTTTGCTGTGTTGCTTTGATTGCCAAGATCTATATTCTTTAAAAGAATTCAAGAATCTAAGGCTGGCCTGTGTACTCATGTAAGATAAGGCATTGAAAATTTAAGCTGGAAGTAAACAAATAAATGATGTATTTTCCTGTACAAACACAGGAGCTACAGCATTGTGCATGAGGCATCAGGATTAGGATTTCAGAGAGTCATTCTTTCCTTATCTCTTCTTACCTGTGCATTTGCTTCAATAAATATCCTGTGGGTCTCTGAATGGAAGTGTTGCTGAAAATTCCAGATTATGTGAGGATCCAGGACAAATCTCAGTGATTTAACTCAGGCATCCTCAGCAATAGGTAGCTGCAGGACATCACCTGGTTTCCAGAGAGCTCATTAACCGGGCAGAGAGTTCTGCTCACAGAACAGGCTTCAGTATTTTGTGAAGTACACATACTTTTTCATCTCTCTCTGCCTATTATTGCCTGCCTTATTTTTTAGAGACTGGATGTTCCAGCAAGTGAGTGTCTCTGGTTGGATGTTTATGCAGTGTCTGGGGCAGCAGGCTCCTATCTGTCAAATTTTGCATACTGTTACTGAGCTGAGTGAGGTAACAAGTGTGAAGTGATTTCAGTGGCTGCAGTGATGTCTCAGTTCTGGCTTTGAAGACATCGCTGTCTGCTGCGGAGCAAGCTTAGGGATCAGCCTGCAGGCAAAGAAATATTCCTCAATGCACTTGACAAAATGAATAAAAGACTCAGTCATGATTAATGACTTTGACCCAAAGTTTCAAGTCCCTGCTCAAATTCAGTCATGTAAAGCTGGGTTCTTGTTTCTATTCAAAATTGCTTAAAAGTGAACATTGCTCTTTTAGTGCTCTATTCAATATGTTAGAAAATGCAAAGTATGGATCCACAAACAATCCTGCTCACATCACCAACGTTATATTGCATTTCTAACCTCAGAGACTTTCAGTTTGAAATTAAGATAAAAATATAATTTTATTATTTTATTTCTTTTTATTTATAATATTTATGCTTATTATTATTTATGATACCCACTGTTGGAGCTGCTCCTTGAAAACAATGGAGATTTCTTCAGCATGGCCCAGCCAAGAGGAGCTTCATTCAGCTGCCTGAGAGCACAAGTATGTCATGCTATTTGACATGACCAATGATGTCCTGTTGTGATTCAACACCAGACAGCAACTAAGCCCCATGCAGCAGCTCACTCACTCCTAACCAGTGGGACTGGGGAGAGAATACAAGGAGTAAGAGACGCCTTAATAACTTGTGGGTTGCAATAAAGACAATGTAATAGGGAAAGCAAAAACTGTGCACACAGGCAAAGGAAAACAAGGAATTGATTTTCAGTTTCCCATGGGCAGACAGCCATCTCCAGGCGAGCAGGGCCCTATCACACATCATGGTGACTTGTGAAGACAAACATTATCACTCCAACTATCCCCCCATCATTTCCCCCACACTTTTTATCCTGAACATGATGCCATATTGTTTGGAATACCTCTAGGTCACTTGGGATCACCTGTCCCACCTGTGACTCCTCCCAGCCTCCCACACACCCCCAAGTTCCTTACCAGCGTGGCAATAAAAAGCAGGAAAGGCCTTGGCTCTTTGTAAGCCCAGCTCAGCAGTAAGAGAAATATCTTTATATTATCAACTCTGTGTTCAGCCCAAATTCAAAACACAGCCCTATACCAGCCACTGTGAAGAAAATTAACTGCCCCAGCCCAAAGCAGCACACCTGCTTAGCCTGAAGTAGCTGCTGTAAAAGAAGAGGGCTCAGAGTCATGGCAGTGAAACTTTGCTCATGTTCTGAATCTGCAACCAGACTCAGCCCATGGCTTCAGAGTAGAGCTATTTGGCCATTTTTCAACAAAACAGATTTCTCAGAAGGCATATCTCTGACACAAAACCAATTAAAACCTTCTACAGCCAACTCCATCAAAAGATTCATGGGAAATGAGGCTTTTGGATCTGGGCACGTGCCTGCTTCTTGGGTTCCCTGAGCAACAGGCTGACCCTGGCAGGCTTTTCAGGACAGCTCCTTCCTTCCATAGCTTGCCTTATCTGCAGGGATCCCAGCCACCAATGCAGGGGCTGATGTGAAGATAAGGTGGGACTTCCCAGTCTCTCTGTGTACCTGAATTTTTTTAAGGTCTTTCCAGAGAATTTGCTTTCAAAAGAAAAGGAGATTCAGGATTTGATACTCTCTGTGTCTGTTTGTCAGCTGTCTCATCTTCTGTTCTTTCAGTATCTTGTGCTCAGGGAAAACTTCTCTTTTTCCCCGAATAGTCATGAATTATTCAGATTATAAAAGCTCCTTTCCTTCCAAATTTTGATTCATTTTTAGTGTGAAAATTGCTTTGTGTTCCTAATTCATCAGAGTTTCATCTTTTATTATATATTTATAACTTTGATTGAGAAATTATTTCTCTGTGGCCACAACATTGTCAGGAGAAAGGCTTCACACTTTAACTGAACCATTTCTGCTATTTCTTTCAAAGACAAAATCTGAAGAATTTTCTTATGGAGTGAATTTATTAAAGAATTCTCATTGTCACAAGTTGGGGATTGAAGAGAAATTAATTTGGTTGTGCCGACTGGGTATCTAGGGAGAACTATATTCAATAAAACATCTCTTTCTAGTCTATTATCAAGGCAGAAATTGGATAGAAATAGCATAATAGCAAGCTACATATGAAAGAATAGAGGGAAAGAGAGAACGCAGATGGAAACCAGGGCTTTTGAGTAAAGGCAGAGATTGCTGAAGAGCTGTGCTGCCACACTTGTCTGGCAGCTCTGGCTTCCTAGGGACCTGACAGTTGGTCCTGGCCACTGGTGCCACCAGGACATAAAGTCAGCTGCTGCAGCCTGATGGATCAAAGGTGGCTGAACACCTTTGTCATACACCTGCATCATGGTTTCCTTTCTAGCCTTTGTTTTCATACTCAGGATTTCAATGGATTAGTTTTTGCCTGGAATTTTCAAAGCAACAATCTCATTAGGAGGTCTAGACGGTGCAAGTTACACAATGCACACCGAACACACAGAGCCCCTGTGCTCACCTGGAGGCTGTGGCTCTACAGCAACTGTTGTTATTTCACCTTGGACTCTTGCACCAGAAAGTAACCTGGTGTCTTCCCAAGACACCTGGCTTTGAAATGATTCAGTGGTTCACAGACCACAGTAGTCAGTGCACCCTAGAACACAGGTAATTTGCTTCTCACAAGCTTGTTTGCTTTCATATTCATGGGAACACAATCCCAGCTCCTCTGTTTCTGAAATTTTTCAACTATTCCATGTTCTGTGTTTGTTGTTGAGAGTCAAGCAGTGCATTGAGGGTGGCTGGGTGTCACCCCTCCACTAGCTGCCAAGTAGATGAAAGACTTTGCTGTACCAAGTAAGAGCAATTTCATGTTCTCGTTGTTGCTAATCCCTACAGTATATATGCATAGTACTGCTCAGGTATCACAGATGATCATTGTCTTTCCTCAAGGAAGACAGAAAAAGAAGGAAACTCTGCATATACAGAATTTTTCAGTACAGAAGCAAGTCAGTAATGTAGCAGCTTTTAAAAAAATATTACCAGAATAATGATCATTGAGAAAGGTGAAGGAGCACAGGCAAAGGTGCCCAAGTACTGATACACAGAAGATGGCCTGTTCAGTGCTTTCTGCATTTTCCTAGCTGGAACCAGGGAATTTGTTACCCACTCCAGAAAAGGCCTGATGGAACTCACTCTCTTAAAAAAAGTGAAGCCACAGAGCAAACACCATGAGCACCTGTGGCAAAAAGAAAACCAAACCAAAAAACATCTGGAAGCTCATGCTTATCAGCTTATGAGTAGATTTCTCACATGAACTGAAAAGTGCATGTTTTAATGAATGGTACATGAGCTAGGACCAGTGTTATAAGCCCACTTTTGATGAAAGTTCCTACAGCAGTCTACCTAATGTTGCTGATGAGGGTTATTCCATCAATACTTGATGTATTCTGCAGCACAAATTGTAGGGATAAAGGTGCTTTAACAGGTTTTTTCTCAGCATTAATTGATCTTCCAGCTTACCAGGCAGTTCTGTGTGCACATAGCTCTGACCCCTTGTTCAGGTCTCAAAACTCAACTGTGATGTCAGTGACTGATTGTTCCAGCAGCTCTGTTCTCTGCACCCAACCTTCCCTCCTTTAATCTCTTGAGATGGCAGAATCCTGAATTAATGAAATACAAATCAAGTACAATTTTCTGTTTGAGTGGGATGAGGAGAAGCTATCCCAAAGTCATAAGTCCCCTGATACCATGGCTTGTATCACTGCTGCTCTTTCAATCTTATGGCCAACTCTGTTAGCCAGTACAAATACAAGAATGTGCAGGCTGTCCATTCAAACTATTTGTCACAGTGTTTAAGACACACAGAACAGTTGTCACTGTTTGCTGGTACCTGCTGCAAGTGGTACTGAGAAAATTAAGGAGCAGAGGAGCTTATGAATAGGAGCTTATTATACATTTTCCTGTCCAGTTTTCTGTGTTTTCTGATGAGCATAACATACTGTCTGCCCAGGTCACCTATGAATTCAGGTGAAGGTTGAAGTGAATGAGTACATGGATTATCATGGAAAGCACCACAAAGCCATCACACAAAACTGATGGAGACACATGATTTCTAAAGAGTTAAGCTGTTTCTCCCTCTTTTAGACAAATGGAAAGGATGTAGCATTTCATGGTGACATGGCTGTAGGAACTGACTGTTGTCAGCTAACAAATTTTGCAAGAATTAGCACTTACTATTGACAAAATTATATGTCCCTTAAAATTGCATTAATCAAAATGCATGAACTAGCAAGTCCTAAAAAAGCAAAACTAAAATACAAACCCTCTTAGCACTTGTCCCAGTTTTCCTAGAACAGAATATTCCATTTCATACTGAGGGACAATTATTCTTTGTCAATGAGTTATAATTGATGAATATTTAAAAAAAAAAAAAAGAAATATCAGAGCTTCTGTAAAAAGAAAAAGGCTTTTTCTTTAGGAATAGATAGTGCCACAATATAATGTGATTTTATGTATGTAGGCTACATTTTGTTTTAATAAGCCAGTCACAGGCTCTTTTCTCTCCTTTCACAACTTATACATCTAACGAGCAAAGATGTATGTTCAACCAGACCTTTATTTACTATTGAAGACAAACATAAAGGTAATTGAAAAAGAAAGTAAAAATTGTGATCAATACTATAACAAGCAAAGGGAAATACAAGTTCAGAATTTCATTAGGAAGAAGTTAAGCAGAAATCAGTTTTACTTGTATATTACAAAGGCATTAATTACAGTTCCTTGGATACTAATAATATAACAGTCTGTAAACAAAAATGCAATTAAAAAAATCAACACCAATAAGTTGGCAACTGAAGAGTAAAGAATCATTGAGCAATTTATAGGCATACCCTTTCTCTTAGGACAAGCCCAGTCAATTAATGAAGAAGATGTTACTGATTCTGTATATACGAATATTTATTATTCTTTTATTGTTTTTTAAGACTTTTTTACACTGGCAATGTGTAGAGAATCCTCCCCTGTGATTAGAATTATACTTGCTATTACTTCCTGTCTACTCTTGGTATAATATTTCATGGAAGACTCCATCTAGTTCCAACCCCCCTGCCATGGAAAGAGACATCTTCCACTAGACCAGGTTGTTCAGAGCTACATCCAACCTGGCCTCGAACACTTCAAGTGATGGCTAATTCCTTAATGTAGTGTAATCGGGTTTATTTCATTGTATGTTTGTGTAGAGCATCATGACAAACACCCTCGGGTTTTATAGGTCAAGATATTTGTCCATTGGCTGATGATTTCTCTGGTCCTTTATCAGGGGCCCTGCTTCCTAGAGAGCCACTGGCATAAAAGGGTGGGTCAGATGTGTTGCTTTGGCAGTAGTCACCTGTTTGTGGCCATTTTCTTTTCCAAGGGCTTTGTGGTTTCTCCTCATCTTTTGATGGCCTATCATGTGGTAAAAGAAAAGCTATGGAAAAGCTCTTCAAAGAAAAGTTGGCAACCAGGAGTGAGTCTGCCACTGCTGGAACAATTCATCCTGATCCTTGTCCAGATGCCCATTAATTGCTCCAGTGGTTGCAGCCTGGTGCCAGCTTCATCCTTCCCAAGAGGTCCTCAGGCACTGGGGCACAGACAGGATGTCTGCATGTGTCTGTGTGTCTTTGTTTGTTGCAGTTGATGTTTGGGTGTGTAGTAGACCCAGCACTTTCCCAGAAAGAGACTCAGCTGTGCGTGGGGATGTGCCGTTGCTGTCACAGTAGGCATGGACAAGATCCAGAGAAGGAATCACAGCATGTGCTTTGCTTCAGCCTCTCAAAACAAAAAGGTCAAACTCCCAGCAGGAAAGTCAGGGCACTCCTAGTGCAGGGTTTCATTTTTACTTTCACTAAAACTGAAAACATGCCAAAACAATGAAGAGATTATAGAGAAAGGGAAAATAAAACTTTCGTCATTAATTAAGCACTCAGAAGATAGAATAAGACAATTCATTAGTCACATAAACATCTCACTCTCTGTTGCACTGAAAAACTTGTTTCCCTTATTATATTTCCATAATATCTAGAATCCTAGAATCATAGAATGGCCTGGGTTGGAAGGCACTTTAAAGTCCAACTAGTTCCAACCCTCCTGCCATAGGAAGAGAGGTCTTCCCCCCTGCCATGGAAAGAGACATCTTCCACTAGACCAGGTTGTTCAGAGCTACATCCAACCTGGCCTCGAACACTTCAAGTGATGGCTAATTCCTTAATGTAGTGTAGTCGGGTTTATTTCATTGCATGTTTGTATAGAGCATCATGACAAATGCCCTCGGGTTTTATAGGTCAAGATATTTGTCCATTGGCTGATGATTTCTCTGGTCCTTTATCAGGGGCCCTCCTTCCTAGAGAGCCACTGGCATAAAAGGGTGGGTCAGATGTGTTGCTTTGGCAGTAGTCACCTGTTTGTGGCCATTTTCTTTTCCAAGGGCTTTGTGGTTTCTCCTCATCTTTTGATGGCCTATCATGTGGTAAAAGAAAAGCTATGGAAAAGCTCTTCAAAGAGAAGTTGGCAACCAGGAGTGAGTCTGCCACTGCTGGAACAATTCATCCTGATCCTTGTCCAGATGCCCATTAATCGCTCCAGTGGTTGCAGCCTGTTGCCAGCTTCATCCTTCCCAAGAGGTCCTCAGGCACTGGGGCACAGACAGGATGTCTGCATGTGTCTGTGTGTCTTTGTTTGTTGCAGTTGATGTTTGGGTGTGTAGTAGACCCAACACTTTCCCAGAAAGAGACTCAGCTGTGCGTGGGGATGTGCCGTTGCTGTCACAGTAGGCATGGACAAGATCCAGAGAAGGAATCACAGCATGTGCTTTACTTCAGCCTCTCAAAACAAAAAGGTCAAACTCCCAGCAGGAAAGTCAGGGCATTCCTAGTGCAGGGTTTCATTTTTACTTTCACTAAAACTGAAAACATGCCAAAACAATGAAGAGATTATAGAGAAAGGGAAAATAAAACTTTCGTCATTAATTAAGCACTCAGAAGATAGAATAAGACAATTCATTAGTCACATAAACATCTCACTCTCTGTTGCACTGAAAAACTTGTTTCCCTTATTATATTTCCATAATATCTAGAATCCTAGAATCATAGAATGGCCTGGGTTGGAAGGCACTTTAAAGTCCAACTAGTTCCAACCCTCCTGCCATAGGAAGAGAGGTCTTCCACTGGACCAGGCTGCTCAGAGCTGCATCCAACCTGGCCTTGAATGCTTCAAATGATGGCTAATTCCTTAATATAGTGTAGTTGGGTTTTTTCTTTGTATGTTTAGATAATTGCTTCTAGCATCAGGTTGTAGAAGCTAAATAGGAATTTAGCACAGACCTTTCAATTCAGCATATTGCATATGGTGGATGGGAGGAGCAAAATAAATCATCTGTAAAGTTACACAATCTGACTTTAATGGATGGTCAGTGTTGCTGTGCTTATAAGTCACAGTGTGGGCATGCAAGCACTTTCAACCAGTGCATAACTTTTATTTAAAATATTTGATATTATTTTGAATAGAAGAGAATAGACTGTTTCAGTTGAAAGGACCTGCAAGAGCAGTGACCAGTTCATGACTGACCAAATGATTAAAGCAAGTTCTTAAAGGCATTATTCAAATGCCTGTTCAAATGCAGGCTTGGCATACACCACCCACCTCTCTAGGAAGCCAGCTCCAGTGTTTGACCACTCTCTTGGTATAGATCTCCTCTGGCTGGGAACTAAAATGGCATATCATCAAAAGTAAGAATCTTGGGAAATTCTGCATATCCTGGGAGAACATTACCATTGAATCAGCAGAGGCAGCCTGGTATTTCTGATGCTATAACAATATCCATACAGACCTGTCTCTGACGTGGTAGAGAGCCCTGCTCATAAGAACATAATCACACAAATTCCACCCACAAGCAATTTTTCTGCAGCATTTTAGTGTTGAGCTGTTGTCATTAAGATTTGGGAGTCATGATATTGACATTTATGCCTGTTTGTGCTGGAGAGCTGTTAAATGCAGGAACATAAAGTCCAGTGAACCATCACATGAAGTAATGGTTTATCTGTGTCACTACTTTTTTTTAAGTAGAGCACAAGAGTACATAAAAAACCTTTCGGTTATTCTTTGTCATCCAGAAAAAGTTATATAAAAATAGGAATGCTCATATTCATCATTGTTCTGGTACTTTACAATATCAATATGTTTTATACTGCTGTTCATGGTTGATCACTATATTAGCCACTCTATGAGCAAAGAATTGTGCAGGCTCTTTATGTTATTTACATAATGTAGTGAGTATGAATAAGCACTATTTTCCATAGGATAGAGAAGGGTGAAATAGCAGTAAAGTACTAAACCAAGGTAAATGAGCATTTTAAGTGTTTTTAGACAGAATATCGTAGTACAATAATTTTCTTTAAAAACCCAAACATAACAAAAAGCTTCCAATTACTTAGATTTATTAGTTTTTATAAGGCAATGAGTAACCTATTCGCTACTGTCTCATTCATCAAGTGAGCTCTTCAAGAAAAGGCATCCTGTCAGGTGCTGCAGACAAAGCTCTGAGTAGCATCAGTACTGTTAATGCCTCAGATAATGACTGCAAGGTTTGCAAAATGATACATTATTATCTAGCAGGCATTGATCATAATTATATTGCTGATAAAGGCAAAGCAAATCAAATGTTGTGTTTTAACTATTTCCTTTAATTAGAATAAAAACGCCACGGAAATAATTTCAGTGGTAGCTGTGTGATTCTTCTGAATGCAGAATGTAAAATTTTTGCATATATTCAGGATGAAAGGAGTTATCACTCTAAGCTATTCACTTATTAATTTTCATTTAATACTCATGGTATATCAGACATTATAGATTGTTTACCATTTTGCTTTAAGACAGAGCAGAACCCTGATAACTATGCTGTGTCTAAAATGTAGTTCCCTAATTTACCTGCCTGCTTGGACTGAACTGCAGAATCTTAATTTGCTGTCATGGTTTCCGTGATCCTTTGCACATGTCACAATTGTTGTTACAATGAACACATTGCATGTACAGCATAGCCTTCATCTTCTTTAGGCAATGCACAGACCCTTTCATCCTTGCAAAATGAATAATTAAACTAGGATTTTAATATTTGTGCTTGCTTTTGGGTTTATTAGCTCTAACTGTGAAAGCTAAATCAATTATTTTGTAGGCTCCATCTGACTAACTCTTGAAAAAATAGACTGGAGTTTCCCATATATCTGTTCTGGCTTTAAGCTATTTTGTAACAGCTCTATTGAGGAAATGGACTCTGCCAATTGAATAAGTGACTTTCTTATTATTACAAGCTCCGGCTTTGCATAAGGACCAGAAGGGTAAAGCAAAATTAGGGAAGATGTTTGTCACTGATAAGGTCCTATGCTGGTAATATAATTCTGCTGTACCTGCCTCACTTGGATTTGGGTATTTTTGTTTCTGCAGACCCCAGAGGAAGGAGCCTCTACTACCATCTATGCAGCAGTATCACCCGAGATGGAAGGAGCTGGTGGCTGCTACCTCTACAACGAGGAAAGGACAAAATCGGCTGACCTAGCATATGATGAGGAGCTGCAGAGAAGGCTCTGGACAGAAAGCTGCAAGATGGTTGGGATTTCTGATGAAGCCAGCAGGCTTCCCTAGAAGAAGCCACTTTCAGCTGGGTAAATGAAATGCATTGAAAAGCGTCTTAGGTGAATTCTTGCAGCATCAGTCATCATCCTGGAAATCACTGTTCTGTCCCAAAGGCAAACGTGAACAGCTCTGTTCTTCACTTGAATCCCTAATCTGATAGGGTGTGGGGGGAATATTCCCACAGAAAGGTGTAGTGGTTGGTTTTAAATCTAACCATCAGTTTTGTAAATCATTCTGTTTCAGTCCGTGATTAAAATACAATCTTTAAACATGAGCAGAGATGAGTTTTCATTGTTTTGTTCAAGAAAAATAATGTTTGAGTGTGTTGTGCAGAGAGTTTTTTGAAGTTAAACCACCTTTGTACATATAACTTACTCTTTTAAATCAGTTTTAAAAGTTGCAGCTTTATTTCCTTAAGCTTCATTAATCTTTAAGACACTTTCATCATCTTGTTCTAATGCAGAAATTTGGCATTCATGATCATGATGTTTTTTCTGTCTTAAAGTCAGTTTTATATGTCAGCTTTTATCCAAAGGTATTAACTGAAGGTCAGAACAACAACAAAAAAGTAAATAAAAAGGTCTTCTTCAAACAGGATACTGAATTCACTTGTTTCCAGTTTAAGTTCATCTCTCCTTTAAATGTGAGGAAGGGATCAAACCTCATCATGGCAACACTGGCTTTGGCAGAGGATGCAGCCAGCCTATTGTCTTGTCAGTGGGCTAAGATTTACTTGTCCCCTTTTCTCCTGCACCCCTGTAATGTTGCATCTGCAGTTTCATTCATTTTCTTTGACAAGGAGAGTCACTCATGTACTGTTGCATGAACAATCACCTCCTTTAGCGGGTTTTGATCCTCGTTCATATTAGTTTGAGAACTAGAGTTCATGGTTTGGAAGAGACAGCAATTCATGCCAGCCCACTTTTTCCTGTTTCTGGAGATGTACAATGCATCCTCCCTAAACTGTGTCTTTGCCATTTTTAAGAATAGCCCCTGCCTACTCATCCAGCTTTCATAGAAGCAAGAGGGTATTTTCCCATTAGTTGGGTATGTCTTTCCTAAAATTTCCTAGCAGCTGTTTTATTTTAAATTTTATTTGACTGTCTCTGAGTGTGGAGCTGATGTATTTTATGAAGCTACTTTTAGCAAAAACTAGGGTTTCTCCCCTCAGTGGGATAGCAGTTGGTTCAGATGCTATCAATTCTGAACACACTTCAGTTGTATACAGTTCAGGGAACTCCACCTATGTCTACCAAAGAGAATCTTTAAGAATGATCACATTCATGGAGTAAAAAATAAACAGACATTGGACAGTACAAAGATAGCTTGAACTTATACAAGCCCAAATAACTAGAAGAAAAAAACTGGATTGAAGATAGAAATATTTTAATAAAAATGGTTTGGTAAACCATGAGAATAATTTGCAGAGAAACTTGCCTGGACAGTTTCAGTCAAGATTTTAAGTCTCACAAAAGCATCTGGAAGTGTCTGGGCAGACCTTACAGCAGCCTTAGGGTACTTATAGGGGCATACAGGAAAGATGGGGAGGGGCTTGGACAGTGTAGTGATAGAATGAGAGGTAATGGTTCTAAACTGAAAGAGAGAAGATTTAGGTTAGACATTAGGAAAAATATTTCACTGTCAGGGTGCTGAAGTACTGGAACAGGTTGCCCACGCTAACTGTGGATGTCTTATCCATGGAAGTTTTCAAGATCAGGGTGGATGGGGCTTTGTCTAGTGAAAGATGGCCTTGCCCATGGCAGGGGAGTTGGAAACAGATGATCTTTAAGGTCCATTCTGATCCAAACCATTCTGTGATTCTTTGATGTCTTCTCAGTGAGTCTTTCAAAGCATGGGATCTTTGTCTAGGGAGCTTGAGGTCCCCCTGTCAATGGAGTAAGCTCTACCCTACTCTCATCTTGCTGATTTTAGGTGTCATCTAAAAAGCTGCATAATCCTGTAAATGTCCTTGCATTTTTTTTTTTTTTTTTTTTTTTTTGAAGATACACAGGGAAAGAGACTAATAGGTGGGCATAAAGCTTATATTTATTTTGAGGGGCTGGAGATCACTACATGACAAAACCAAGTGCAAACACAGTGTTGTGCTCTCATTTGCAGCAGACTAAAACAGCAGGAGCGTGTTCCTATGCACTGAACCCTGGACTAATATCCCTTTTGGGCTTTTTAGCTCAAACTTAGTCCTTCACTCCAAGTGACCTTATCTGCAGCCTTTGGTTCAGAGGAAGATCACATCTAAGAGAAAGTAAGCATGCGTATCTGTCCAGAGTCTAGGAAGAACGATGCACCAATGAAAAAAAAAAATAGTATGAACAAAGAGCATCTGGGAACAAAATCAATAAACAAATTGAGGGAGACCATATTTCCTATCTGAATTAAGCCATGGATGATCTATTTTTAGCTTCTTAGAGTTGGTACATACAAGGGTTAGCAGCAGGAGATTATCACTCAGTCACTATAGCACTTTATCTGTATGACTGGCTGACTTTTTTTTGGTAAGTGAACGTAGTGCTTGTGAAATGTGCCAGACTGACACTCCAGGAACTAAATTCCTCTGTTTATTCATGGATCATACACAGGATGCAGTAAGCCTGCTAGACAGCCAACATTTTGATGTTGCCATAGCATTCCCATGGAACATCATTGCTGCTAACAGCGTGTTCAGGATTACTCAAACTAGATGGGATGATATTATCATCAGTTTTAACTCTCTTGAAGCTCCACAATATTTGCCCAACCAGTTCCAAGTGGCATAGGGATTAGTGAATTAACTAATTAAAAAGAGTAAAAAGTCATACTTTCAGTATAATCTGAACCAATTTATTAACTGCCTCAGTGCAGAAATCTGTTTTAAACACTGAAAACATGGTTCGTGAGAACCGAGAACACAGATCTGGCTGAGTGAGGGGAAAAAAAGCATCCTAAGGCCAGAGATTTCTAGAGCATTGCAGTTCATGAAAATACAGTTGAGCTAGTTGCAAAACTGTTATCTCAGGAACTAAAAGCAGAAAACTGTGTCAGCTTTGCAATGTCACACAAGTGCACGTGAGCTTATCTGGGACAAAACCCAGTGTTGGTTTAAAAGTACTTCCAGTGTGAATGAGAATAATCACTCGTGATACTGCTGCAAAAATCCAAAATAGTTCCTAATATATCTATCTAGGGAAAAAATACATGAAACATGTAAAAAGATGACAATGATTTTACTTTTGCACAGATAAATGGTTAGAGCTGATTTAATTTCACATTTTAAATTCATGGGATTTCTAGAGATCTGGGCAAGGCTGTATTTCACCACTGAATATGTGGCTGAGTAGTAGGTACATAGGTATATAAAAAATACCTGGGAGCTCTTTAACCTTGCAAAGAAAGGCTAAACAAGCCCCAGTAATTAGTAAATTGAAAGTAAACAAATTAACCTTCCAGCATGACAGCAGATCCTCTCTGGGAGTGATTTCATATCGGAACATGTGGATCTGATAACTAAAGATAATTAAAAGATGCCTCTGAAAGGACACCTGGCAAATAGGCCAGGTAGGCTCCCAAAATGTAGGTCATTCACAGAGAAGCCATACTTAGATTTTCCCTCACATCCGCAATGGCAGCACTTATTTTGATTAGTGTGAGAGTGACCCATTGCTCACAATTTCTGCAATGGATATTTCCCTGCCAGTATTCCTCCCAGGCTAATATTTAGTTCAGAAAGTCCCTCTGTCTTGGCACAAAAAGGCATGCAAAATCTATTGTCCAGTTCAAGTCTGAGATAAACAGAAGCATCCACTAAGTACCGGGGTGATCTGAGCCTACTGCCTTTGGTAGCAACAAAGCAGTGAAACAATGGTAGTGAAACAATGTCAAACCAATTTTTTTTCTCTTAAAAAAGGATTATAAATTTAAAAGTAAAAAAAAATCTCTAAAGAAGGATCAAAAAGTTGACTCCTGTTATGAAGAATAGTTCAAATATATAGAGATCTTAAAGGAATGAATGGATCTCATGAGAATGAATACAGTTATCTAGGAATTGGATAATACAAAGCTATTTAAACAATGAACTTGTACAGGAAGTAAATAACTTGCTGAAAAAAGTGCTCTAAGATTTTTTCAACAAGTTATTATTAGAAAAATAATATTAAAATTAGAAAAAATATAATTGCCTCAATAAATTGTCAACTGTGGGGAAATTATTTATAAACTGAAAAGGTAAGTGCTATAATTTGTGTGTGAGTACACTGTTATTTGCATGTAATAAAGTAGCAAAATTCTTGCTTCCAGTTCAATACTGACTTTAGGAGCTAGATATGGAGCCACCAGCCACACATCTGAAATATTTTATAAATATTTTTTATAAATATTTAGACTTCATAGTCTAAATATTTACACAACTTTCAGTTACTTTGGTACACAGTAAGAATTGATATTGTAGAAACAAAGGATGTTGATATTTAGCATCAGGTCTGCTGCTGCCTCTTCCAAATACACAGTAGGGTTAACTCTAAATATAGCAGCACATGGCAGATATTTAAATGCTCATCCTAAATAAAATTTCTACATACAGGCTCTTGTTCAGTTCTGGTGTTAGGCTGCCCTTGCTCCTTCTATGACACGGTTTCCTCTTCAGCTGCTGCCATGGAAAGACAAAAATCAGATACCAGTGAAGTCAACATGAAATCTGACACAGATAAGACAGAACTCCCAGGATTTTAAGAGGGTGAGGCTGGGTATACTGGCCCATCTGCCATAACTGAAGAAGTCAGAGCAAAACATATATTGTACAACATCAGGCCAGGCAAGATGGCTAAGCCACAAACAATTCTTTGAAGGTAATTTTATTCCTTTTTAAAACCAATGTACTGTGCTTTGGCAATCTACTGTGGCAACACTGAAGGAAGGTAACAGGAAGAAAGCAGACCAGTGGCCAAGAGTGCTGTTTCCAAATACATACAGTTATTGGTTTCCATACTATACCAACCCTTGTTTGCTTCTCTCCCTTTGGAAATGGACCTTAGCCAAGAATTCCTCTCACACAGGCAATCAAGAAGAGTCAAAATGTAGCACTGACTCATTTATTTAGACAAACTGTCTAGATTGACAAACTGTCACTTTAAAGTACAAGATTTTCTAATTTTGGAAAGGAAAAAGTAAAAAAATAAAAAGAGCCCAAAACCAGGGTATGGCACTTTTTGAGTGCTATTAAACCTGGTCACCTCTTCAGAGTCAGAATGCAAGACACATTAAGACAATAAGCTGCCTTATGTCCTTTCCAAAGAATACAGATCAACAAACATTTCCTTCCCCTCTATCTTGGCATTGCCTGAACTCTCAAAATTAGCTCAAGTAACATCACTGTTTGCAAACAAGCAGATCAATTCAATTTATCACTTCCCTGTTTTGAAAGTAGAAACAAAATTTATTTCAGCTTGCCCACATTTATGGAACTGATAATTTAGTCCACACTGATCTGCATATATTGAAGATGTGTGCTGCATCTCAGGCTTTTTTAACAATACTGAAGGTAAAGAAATAAATTCCTTTTAAGATGCACAGGATAGCTATGGGTCAAATCCTGCTTCTTTTTTTTCCCTCAGGGAAAGCTTTCATTGAAGACAATTTCAGTTCTTTACAAGGAAACTAAGACCATGCTCAAGAAAGTTAATGTAAAACATTTGCACTGAACTTTTCTCTTAACTACATTGCACAGCTCTGCTGAAGTTAATGAGACATCCCAGAATCACTGTACAAAGAAGTGTAACTTAATAGCACAAGAAGCTATAAAAACCTTGTATCATTTAAATTTGATAATGCCTCAGAACATTATCTCTGGTGTGAAGGATAATTCATGTTTCTACTATATTATTTTAATATATTAAAACCCTCTCTTTGTCTTAAAGAAATTAGTCTAAAAAAAGGAAACCTAAAAATTCCATTGATATGGTGTACTGAGAAGAGAGAGTAGCATTTATGTCACCTAAAGTCATCTAAAAGCAGGATAGATGGTCTAAGCCTGTGAGTTAGGCTCCATCTGCGGTCAGTGAGTGCAATACTCCTATGGGACAACTCTTCTGTCTGCTATTGGAGTGGGAAATGAGCCACGATGCCGTATCCCTGGCTGTCCAGAGAGGGAAAACAAACTAGTAGCCTAAGGTAAATGTCCAGTACCTGTACATTGTAGAATCACAGAATCACAGAATCACAGAATCACAGAATCAATTAGGTTGGGAAAGACCTTTGAGATCATCAAATCCAGCCTATAACCCAACACCACCCTGTCAACCAGACCACAGCATGGAGTGTCACGACCAAGCTTTTCTTTAACACCTCCAGGGACAGTGACTGCACCTCCTCCCTGCGCAGCCCATTCCAACATATAATCATCATTGCTGTGAAGAACTTGTTCCCAGTGTTCAACCTAACCCTCCCCTGGCACAGCCTCGGACTGTGTCCTCTTCTCCTGTCCCTGGTTTCCCTCAGCCACCCCTCCTAGGACTTGTGTGAGTTCTTGTTGACTCAGCCAGCTCTCCATGCACTAAAACTACCTGGGAACAAAATTGTTTGTTTGTTTGTTTGTTTGTTTTCTTTTTTCTTTTTTTTCATTCTTCATCTTCCTCCCCCCACAGTTTCTTAGCTTAAAATGCACCATAGCTAATTTACTGTAAGTTTGATCTTCTTCACAACAAAGATCATCTAACCCTGATTTGAACTGGCTGGATCATCTCTTCCAGATAGTTGTCAGCCCAAGTTTAAAATTTTTCCAGTGAAACAGAGCACCTTAAATATATTCTTTCCAGCCACAAATTTTCTCAGCTTAAAAAATGAGCTTTATTTCACTTTTGAATCAGAGTAGCTTTTCAGTTCCGAGCTATTTGCTGTAGTTACACTTTCATCTGCTGGGCTGAAGAACCCATGTTCTGCTCCTGGTGCAGATGGACAGGCAGTGGAGAAGGCATCTCTTGGCATATTTTTGATAAACTATCTTGATTTTTGAATCTTTCGTTGGAAGTCATGTTTTACATCGTGTAACCATCTTCTTATCTCTTTGTGAATCTTATCTGATTTTTCAACTTTCCTCCTGCTTTTGAGATTTTAGCAGCTGATTTTGATATACACTGCTAATATAGTCTCACTAATCAGCTTATTTTTGATGTTCCTATGCCCCAAACCCTTATGGACCTCCTTCCCTGAAGCATCATAGAGGAACTTAGATTTGGAGATTCTATAAGCCTTTTTTCAGACACAAAGAGCCTTATCCTGTAAATACAGCCCACTTGATTTGTTTCAAGATGCATGATCTAATAGAACTCTAAATGCTTCTTTTATTGTGATTTATTTCCACCATTAAAGCCCTAAATCTGCCCTAAAGAGTGCTTGAGAAAATTCTGGAGCTGTTGACTCAGGAGATGCAACAGGGACTGAGAGTCAGAGCACTGACATCATGCCCTGGTTCAGCAGCTGAAGTCATAGATAAAATAGAGCACACTGACTTGCTTCATCTGGAACATAACAAATTTCAGTAATTTCCTTTGTTTTAGAAATTATTTCTGGTATTTATCACTCTGACAGAATATCCCAGAAGATGTTTCTCCCTCATCCCAGACAGAACTAGCAGGATAAATGCATATTGCTCTGCCCCTCTGAAGCAAAGAGATCCCCCAGCAATTACACAGTACTTCAGCACAGTGCTGGAGCTTCAGCAACTTGGCTACAAACATTGGCTCTAACAGTGATTTAGAAAAGCAGATTAGGCTCTCAGAGATTTTTCTTTTTATATTTTTTCCTAACCTCTGTTTTCCTCTCATATGTGATTTCTCTTTATGGCCCTCTGTAAAGGTGTGGGGCTTCTCCCAGAGCTGATGGAAACAAGTTTTGTTCTACACAGTCACTTGGCAGAGCAGTTATGATTGCAGTATTGTAACTCCCTCTTGCCCTGCTGGGTCTTATTCCTGGACATTGAATTCAAACTGCAAATTCACAGCTTCTCTGCTTATTATGAGAAGAAGCATTACCATCTGCTTTATGGAACTCTAAACCACATTTCATACCACATTTACTTGATCTGCAATTGCTGCTGCATTTATTATCCATCCTCTTGCAGAGCAGAAACCATTTTACCACCAGCTTATTGTCTGAAATACTGAAAAGTACAATTCTCATCCTGTGTCTGATCAAAAACCCAAGATATTGGTATTTCCTGAAGATAACATTGAAAAGACAATGGTATTATTATAATCTCAAAATAGTCAATCTTCCAAATTTTACTCAAGTTTGAAGTGACCTAGATCAATATGACTGTGTTCCTCATATGTTGTTTAGATGGTGCAGCATCTTGCAGTGAAGTTGTTTCTTTAAAAATTCAGGGAAAAGGCCTTTAGTGGAAGACATGTCTTTCATTCTACTCTGAAAATTAAATTCTGCATCTTTAGCAATTGTACTTAGAAGAGATTTTCCTTTTGACAATGATGACTTGATGACTTAAACTATAGGAGAGGATTCAAAATTTTCTTCTACATCAAACAGCTGGGGTCCATGAAGATCCAGAAAGGAGGACACAATATAAATGCTTGATTTTTCACCTTCTCTTCCTTCAGTTGTTTCATGTCTGAAGGCTGCATGAAAACAGGAGAAGGGAATTAGCAACATTTTGCTTCCATTGGAAACAAGCAAAAATAAAAGAGCAGTTATCCAAATCTTAATTAGACTAAGTACTTCATGTAATTGATGTATTCACTGGGATTTTTCCAGGTTGGATATCAAAAAAAATCTTTGTGGAAAGAATTGTCAGACATTGGAATAGGCAGCCCAGGCTGTGTCCTCATTCCTGGAGATATTTAAAAGACTTGTAGATGTGGCACACAGGAACATAGTTTAATGGTGGACTTGGCAGTGTTAGGTTTGTGGTTGGATAAACTTGGAGGTCTTATCCAACCTAAGTGATTCTGTGATTCCATATCTCAGGTTTGATTATGTTCTTGAAGAGTAGCTCTCAGGGTCAGAAGAATTGGAAAATTTGGTCCCATCTGTTAAGGGTTATGACTTACCTTCTCTTAAAATGAGTCTTAGCTTCTGTGCTTCTTCACCTTTGTTTCACCATAGCTGGTAGTGTGAAGTGGCTGCTGTTTTCAGTCCAGCTGAAAAGGTCAAATGCTGGGTGTTGCTCTTTTTTGAAAGAGTAACCTCTTAATTCAGTTACAAATTCATGCAGAATCATTCAATTTTTTTTTTCCAAAAACTTTCAGGTCTGGAGACAGCAACACAGTTATCTAAACAGCAGCTTTTGAACTTGAATATCTCTAAAATAGTTTTATCAATGTTTTGATCCTACGAATACCTTTCTATCCTTCATTCTTGTAAAGCCAATGGAAAGATCTGGGGAATAGGTTAGACTGCATTTGTAATTTTTTCCTTTCCATGAAGTTCCATAAACCTGCATGACCTAATTGCCCTGAGTAGATGTTTTAGGACATTGCACTTAAAAAGCACATTAGTATAAAAAGCATGTGCTTGAGTATACTCTAATAAGTCAATTCCTTTTAAGCACATGCTCAAATTTCTGCATGTGCATTATTGACTTGGTGGTACAGTGTGTTGAGCTACAAATGTGGGATGGGTGACAAAAAGGGTTTGAAACCACACCTCAGTAGGTCAAATACACAATACAAGTTAGAGGGCTAATTTTTCTCTGAAATAAAGAGCAAGACAAATGGTCTCCATGTTTGAAAGTTTTTTTTTATAAATAACAATGCTAAACAAAAGATAAGTTTAAACTTTCAGCCCTTTAGTTCAATCTGTTTCAATCAGAAAAAAATTGTCTGCATAATCTCCAGAGAAAAACAATACAGACATTAAAATACATTTTAAAAATAGAAAACCAAAACTAGTGCTCTATTGCTGAACAAATAGTCATACACCATAAGTTCAAACCATACATCAAAGCTTGCTAAGGACAAGAGGCACAAAATTTTTATGTACAGTACTACAAAAGAACTGAAACCACTGCACTTCTTTACAGGGACTTAAACTGGAGTGGTAACTGTATTATGCCAGCGTGCAATGGTTTATTTCATGAATGGAAAATAAATTCAGAACCACTTGGTTTTCATATGTTCAAAGCAGTTGATTTGCTGAATACAGATGAACAGTTGTACTTCCTCCTATTTTTTCTTGTGTCCTCTTTCATTTTTAATAAGCTTTTTGTTAGTCAGACGTGATAAAAGCTTTAGATCAAATCTCATGAGGTAAAATCCAAAACTCTGGGGAAAACTAAGAAAGATTGATTTGTTTGGTTTCTAAAAACATAACCACATTGCCAAGAGCCTCCAGCTGGCAGGATAGAAAAATGTCTCTCCCGATTGCAAATTGCCAATTCTAAAATGGCACAGCAGCAGCTTTCCACCCTGACTACCTGCAGCTGGCCTGCTTTCCACCTGCTCTCTGCCAGGCAAAATAATAGCTGTCTCTTGCCATCTCTTCCATCCACCTCCCCAAGAATGCACATCAAGTTATGAAACACAGTTAAAAATTGTGTGTTTGAGATAAGCCTGTACTGTAGCTGTCGGGATCACAAACAGGAGTGAGATGAAGCACACATCGTTCTCCAGACCAGCTGGTATGGCTGTGGGGAGAAAAAATCAGACTTGCAGCTCATAAAGCCTTCTGTGGGTCTAAAAAAATGCAATTACTGATCTTGGGACTAATAATTACTCTTAGTTTAACTTCATTATGTTAATCAATGAAAAAGTTTTACTGATAGCTATGGGCCTGAAAAAATCTTCTTGGCAAAAGGAAACAAGAGCTTTCAATCCTGGGGAATGGAGATAGTTGTGCAGAGGTAACCAAGAAGTGGGACTAGTTTTTATGGGATTTCAGTGGCCTGAATGTTGCTGGAGATGAAACTAAAATTAAGAAAACTGCTCTGTAGATGTTAGAAAAAATTGGTGACTCTGGTGGGGTGAGATGTGGGTGAGGTAGTGTGTGAATTTTCTTAGTAATAATGAAAGTAAACACAAGCTTAAAATAAATATGGGCCGAGATGATGCTCCAGACAACAGGAAACAGCAGAGCTGGCACCACCCTGCTGCTGGTGCATGCATGTTCAGGAGGCTGCAGAGCTTCAGACCCACTAGGTATTGCTTTTCCTCCTGTTTTTGTGCTGTTCTGCAGCCTGGCAGAACTTCAGCACTGGCTCTGAAAGAGGAGCCCACTTGCCCAGAGCACCTAATCCTTTGTTATTTGTGCTGTGCTCCTGGAAAGAGGGAGATTAATAGGAAGAGCAAGGAAAGAGGAGGAGCTCACTCCCCTAGGTTTGAGGATGCTTAGAGCTTGATATTTTATTAACAAAACAGTACCAGGGCTTGCTGTGGGCTTCCAAGAGAAACTTGGAAGAGCTCAGAATATAGTTCAGACAGTAGAAGATTTAAGCATGGATTAGCTTAATTCCTGGGTAAAATAGTTCATTTAGGAGCATCAACTATCAAGATGGAGAAGGTCCTTGTCATACACATTAGCAGATTTCTGGGTGCCTGAGGGAATCCCAGCTGAGAGTTCTAGGGAGGCTTCTAATGAGTTAGACTGCTCCTAAATTTAGGCAAGTCCTGAGCAGGAATATTTTTGGTAGATTATTTTTGTGTTATGGTGTTCACCCCTGTCTTATTTTAGAGGTGTTGGTTGTTTGGTTTGTTTTCACTGGAACATAGTGCTAGAGCAGCCAGATCATTTTTCTTGCTGGGGGGAAAGTAGAGTAGGGCTGGTAGGGAGCTGAAGGGTATCTGCCTGCCCTGGGCATCCAAAATCCTGTTCAGAACATGAAAAGAAACTGTAGGAGATGCAGGGATCAATCAAACCGAAAAGAAACATCCCTGGCAAAAAAATATTAAAATAATACAAAAGCCAAACTGTTGCAACTACTCTCTCTCTTTGTGTCTCCTTCCCTCTTTCCTCCAAAAAGTCATTACAAACAGCATCTGTGTCAAGTGAGACCTGGATGGTAGGTGTCCAAACACATCCCAGCTGCACTGGGTACAGGAGTGTCCCTTTGGAACAGCCCAGTGCCTGTTCCTCTGCAGAGAAACTCTAGCTCTCATCTGTAAACACCGTGGGGAAAAGGAATATTTAAGTTAAAAGACAGGGGTGTTGGCACGAAGAGCAATAATTCAGTGATAGATAAATAAGGCTGATCAGCAGTAGAAATTTTCTTATGATCTGGAGTTTTTTCCCAGGAATAGTTTTAACGGGATTAAGGGAACTAAAGAAATCTAAGTATTTTTAAACCTGGAGTCCCATTAGAGCAAAGGTGGCTAAATACAATGCAGTGGATCTGAGCTTGATGACATAAGTGGCTTCTTGCAAACCTAAAGTCTTTGACATATTTAACATCACACTTTCTGAAGTGCAGTTTGCATTTTGGTGAATGCTGGTTACTTGTGAAAGCTGTTGAAGGATTTTTAGGAATGACAGCCCTGGGCAAGCCTTCCGTAGCAAAGATTTCTTGCACTGACTAGAATTGCAACAGAAAGTAGATATTAACAAAGTTCCTATTAGAAATATAATTCAGAAAGCAATAAAGATTCTGGCTTTAGACCACATTAGAGGCTTGTGCTGTAGCTCAGGATCCAAGCACAGCGAGGGAACAGAAGAATCCCCTGTTATTACTTTGGAGATTCCTCTCTTTCCAAGGGAACTTGGTCTCTAGCACATCACAAGGGTGCTTTTGACCAGAGTGTCTAGTCTTTGTGGTGACTTTTCAGTCCTCATACCTGTAAACAACCCATAAACAGTTAAGTAAGTGTCTGAATTAGCCTTCTCAGGGCAGGAGAAGACTGAGGGAATGGGGGTGGGAGTAGGGTCTGATAAAAATTTGGTTTAGCTGCTCTTGAATTCACATCCTGGTTTAGAGTGCTTTAAATCCTTGTCTACATAATACAGGTTTTGACACATACTGGTCACTTCATAGGTGATTCTTTTGGGACTAGAAGGTCCTCAGAAGCCCTATGGGATGTTGTGAAAACCTGGTGCTCTCTGTTCCAAGAAATTGGGAAACCTCTTGTGGTTAAACTCCTTTAGCTTTCCTACTGACTTCAGTCATACAGTTCTGAGAATTTTTTGTTGGCTAATTTTATATAGAAATGCCTCTTCCCCTCCCCCACTTCCCAAGAAGGTTATTTTCTTGGTATTATGTTCTCAGACATGACTGATGAGGTGCAGATAGCACTGAGCACACTGTGCTGCCAGCAGGGACTCTGGGAAGCTGGGGCTGGCAGGGTGCTCTGGCGTCCCTGCTCATCTTCTGCCGGTGTGCAAGAATGAGGGTAGTGAGTGATGGCTGTTTGTCAGCATAGATCACATGAGTTCAGATGAGATTATAAACTTTTGGTAGAGCCTTTGCCTTTTTAACTTCTGCTATGAGTGGGAGTAGGACAAAAAGACATTCTGTGGGCATAAAGGGCAGAGATTTGCAGTCAAAAATGGACTAACACATGGGAGTTTGGGTATTCCTAACAGCAGGCAAAATAGATGGCGTTTGAGAGAAGGAAAAATAGAGCAACATTTTTACTTAAAGGCTTCACTTATGTACCTGAATTATATGTGAATGCAGAAAGACCAGGAGATGCTCTTACTGCATCCAAGTTACTCTTCCAGTGTGGGAACTGCAGCAGAGTTCAGAGGCTTTGCTCTCCCGTGGTGCCCCGGTATTGCTGCAGGGCCAGAGATGAAGCTCTGAAAGAGAAATGCTTCAAAGAAAGAAGGTTTTATGTTCAGATGTGAGGTGTTCAAACCAATCCAAGTTTGAGAAGGGCTTTGCTGTCCGTGCAGGCAGTTTTAAAAAGGATGTAGGAACTGTTGGAGAAAAAAAAAATCTGGAGAAAGCCAGAGGATACAAGTGAAAAATAGTAGAATGAAGGGATTAAACTTCAAAAAGTCTGTATGACAAGAAATATTAGTTCCCTTCATCCAGCTTGCTTCTAAATTCCAGGGTCTTAGTGAAACCAGCCTCTGAACTCCAGTAACTCCATTGCTCACCACAGAGTGAGTGGAGACTGAGAGGAGTCTGCAGTTCCCCAGAGGGAGATCTTGTCTGGCTGTGTTAGGTAACTGGAGCTCAGCAAGGGCAAACTGCAATAGGAAAGTGGGAAAAGGCAGAGCAGAAAACAAAAACAAAACATAAGTCTGCTGGCTGAGGAACAAAACAAGAGGCTGGACAGCAATTTCTAAGAAAGGGTGAGATAAAGAAATATGAATGATGCCATCTATGAAGGAAAAGGTAAACTGCCAGGGATAAAAGAGACTGTGGAAAAGGCAGCTGAAGAAGAAAAGAGAATATAATCCCAGCCAAGCTCTTTGAAGAAAACAGAGTAAACAAATAGAAACTTTCTGTTTGTCTTGAAAGGTTGCTTCAGACATTGCTGCCTGGAGAGCAACATCTTTTGCTTATCACCATTTCATTGCAAGAGAATGAGAAGCTCTAATTATTCCTGATGTCCTGTTTGTTTTGGAAGAAAATCTTCACATGTTCTGTTTTCTTGATGCACTTTTAAATTACTGCCCTAATCTTAACATAAAATCAGAAACGGGGAACTGAAGCAAGCATTCACTCAATCTGTGCTTGTGAAACTGAAAGAAAAAGCAAAGCTTCAGTTACTAACAGACATTTAACTAAAAATAGTGAAACAAACTATGGCACAGTGCTGTGTTAGGTGTGTCTTTTTCCCAAATTTCGGTTCTAGTTCAAAATGGTAATCCTGAGATCCTCTCCTCCAATTTGCTACCACATTACTTCACCAAAATAGCTTAAAAGTTCCTCAGCTAGCTTTAATTATGTCTCTGCTCTCAAGCCAGCTTGGTGTTTTCTTCTTCTTTGGCTTAGGTTGAAACCCCTGTGTCTGGGAAAGGAGCTTTTCTCTGAGGAGTTAAATAGGCTGCAAGCTCTATAATAAGAGGAGAAAAGTGGCACACAATTCACTTTTAAAAGCACCTATTTCTTCGTGGCAGACTGAAGCCCTCTGAGGTCCAGGTCAGATGCCCAGCTTTTAGGCTGGAAGAATCTCCCTCTGGGTGTTCCTGCCAAGGAGGCAGGCTCAGAGCAGAACTGGGGTAACTCAACAGGATTGTATTTGGGTTGCTCCCAGATGAAGGAAGGAACGATGAATCTGACTCCGTGTTCTCAGAAGGCTAATTTATTATTTTATGATACTATATTATATTAAAGAATGCTATACTAAACTATACTAAAGAATACAGAAAGGATACAGACAGAAGGCTAAAAAGGTAATAATGAAAACTTGTGACTCTCTCTCCAGAGTCCTGACCCAGCTTAGCACTGATTGGCTAATAAGTCAAAACAATTCACATGAAACCAATGAAACAACCACTTGTTGGTAAACAATGTCCAAACACATTCCAAAGGAGCAAAACACAGGAGAAGCAAATCAGATAATTATTGTTTTCCTTTTCCTCTGAGGCTTCTTAGCTTACCAGGAGAAAAATCCTGAGCGAAGGGATTTTCAGAAAATATGCATGTGACCCAGCAGGGCCAGGAAGTGTGGGGTTTTCTGAGAGGTACCAGACTGCTCAGGGCGTCGAGGTACCTTAGCCTGGGAATGACTAAGCCAAACAAGGTTTCCTTGAGCCAGAATTCACTCTACTTTGAGCAGAGAGTTGGGCCAGGTGGCTCGTAGAGATCCTTTCCCTTTGGAATGGGTCACCAACACTATGAGGCCCACGTGTCTCTGCAGAGCACATTGATTTTCCTCCAGGGAGGGGTGGAGTTCTGTAGGTCAGGAAAAACTTGGCTTGGGGTCCAGTCATCTTCAATTGGCCATTAAGTCTGGAGAAAGGAGGGGAAAGTATGCTAAAACCAACCAAAATATAGTCCATGGTTCTTAAACTTTGTGTTAATCGTATAACAGGCGATCTGTCCCTCCTAACCTGATGCCTAAGTGAGATAGTAGTGTCCAGGATCTAAAAAAAAAAAAAAAAAATTAGCCTTGCACTTTAACCACCACAGAAATCTAGCAGTGTGCCTTTTTCATCTTTTCTATGTGAAGGTTAACAGCATTTAACATTGATGACAGTCTTTTGGACTGCACATCTGTAGTAGTCATCTCAATGCTGAGCTGAATAAGTTACCTGGAAAATGAGGCCCAAAGTTTCATTAATGCAAACTATTAGACAGTTCCTGACTCAAAAAGACCCTCCCTTTTAATTCCCTTTGTAAGGGAACAAATTTTGACCATAACAGAGACTTATTCAGAGGCCTGGGTTCAGCTTTGGAGGACCAAGAGCCTCAAAATTGACCACGAGACACCAGGGTCTTTGATCAGACTGAGGCCTGGGAGACTGACTTCCATGGTTTCCATCCAAAACCAGAGCTCTATGTAAGAGATTTCTGTTATTTTTTTCCTCATGGAAGGTTCTTCAGTGTCAGTTGATCCAATCATGTTCCTTTCTTCCCTCTCTGACCTTTCCATAATATTGCAATGCAATCCATAGAGTGTGTGTGTCTGACCATGAGTTCACATTTGAGTCTTGTGCTGCAGGATGAAAAAATTTTAAGAAAAAGGAAAATAAATTAATGACATAGAGTCTTATTAATTTTATGACCAGAATCAGATCCTTCCTCTTCTGCAACAAGGGCAAAAATCTATTACTTCTGAAAGAATCTCTGATGATTAAAAGGTTGTTGGCAATAGAGCCACAGAGGCTAATTATGAATTCTCTCTTGTAGTTTTCACTGCTGTCTCAGATAGTTGGCTGGCATCATGGAAAAACTGTGTCATTCTAGAAGAGGAAGTGTAAAAAAAAAGGTTTAAGGCTAGAATCAGACCTGTCTTATCAATTTATAACAGTAAATCCTATCATGGAAGTAGATGGAAGTGGTATACCAGTTCATAATCTCTTACTGTGATACTATTTTATGTTTTTATGGTATGTAAAAGATGGGGAAGATACATACAAAACAACACAAAACACATAATGGTTCTTTAATAGTAAATGTCTGTGATTGCCCCACCGGGGCTTCTAGATATCTGCACACTTATCCTTTTATTCCCTTCTCAAAGCCATGAAAAGTGTTTGTATATGTAAATGACCTAAAATATTCAGTTATCTTCCCTATAGACATACTGATTTTGGAGGAAGATAACTATGGCACGTTCCAGGCCTATGTGTTAACTATTCTCTGCATAAAAGACAATGGTTCCTTCTTTCCCCACAGGAAGATCAATGCTCAAAAAGGCTTTTTGTTCTATTTCAGCCATGTGTGGCAGTAATGCATTCTATTCTGAAGCTCTTTAAAAAGGTGTGCTGCTATATTGCCTCTCAATTATGAGCTCATAGCACAGACATAAGGGATGAGGAGACTGGATAAAATACGTGTCCACAATGAGAGCATTCTGACATAGCAACAATAGGTTTGTGAAAGAGCTGAGCTGCCTTAAAGGTCTGATCTCATGAGAATAACAACATTCAGCCTTTGAGAAACAGTGATCTATTCAGGGTTTCTTTTCTAAACTTTTTTCCCTCTTTATGCATGCTCCCAAACACACTGATTTTGCCTCAAAAAAAAATGCGTGGAGGGCACAGGGGGTTCTTTCATTGTTGGAAAAAAAGCTGAACACCTATCTCTGTGTGGATGCCAAACAAGGACAGCCATGTTTGTATTCCAGTCATATTTCCTTATTGTTTGTGCTGTCCTGCCCATTACCAGAGAACAGGAAACTGCTTAGGGGGATGTAATTCTGTTTAAAAGTCTGTCACTATGAATTACCAAGGGGAAAAGGCAAATCACAGGGTAGCATAGCAGTACTTTGGTGCCAAAAACATCCTAGACCTTTGCAGTGTCAGGAAATAATTTGCAGTGAATACCCAAGCTCCCCTTTAAAATTTTCTTGAGGCTAGAAATATGCTAAAATATTCTATTTAGAGAATACTGCATATTAAAGGCAGATTTGAAGAGAGAAGACAGCACTTCCAATTTCTACCACTGCCAAATTTTAGTCCTTACAACATGCATGTAAATAAGTGCCTGGAATTTGACATGATCAGGTCTACCTGTTCTGTGTAAGGTTTCCTCCAGTGACACAAGAGCTGTATTTGCAGTTTGTTTGCCTCAACCTTTTTTTTCATCCTTGTTCAAAAGTTGCATAACTACGTTGTCTTCGAGAAACAGGATGTTTATAATATGAAATCAGATGAGCCTGGGGTACTTTGAGATACTGTAGGTCACATCTAAAATAGCTTTCATATAAAATTATTCAGCAGAAAGTGGTAGCCTGGAGTTAGTCTGTGGTTCAGATATGCTCTAGTGCAGCTAAGCAACCTAAAAGAATTTATTATTGGTCTTTTTAGAATTGTCATTAATCCCTGAAATGAAACCAATTCTGCTTGTATTTTCAGAAGTTTTATTCAGGAAGGTTGTCCCTATGGGAAAGATCCAGCAGAAAGCCAACACATCAATGAAATTTTATTCTAATCCTCAGAAGAGGGTAGGAAAGAGATAGAGGTCAAGAATACAAAGTAAGGAATATACCTTATGATGGTCTATGCACAACAACAGATTTAATTTCTACAGAAGCCTCATCAGGGGAAAAAGACCCAAACAACAACCTCCCTTTTTCATTTACTGAATAATGATTAGAACTAAAATTCAATTCAATTCCAGCCAGTAGGCAGAATGTCCAGAAAATGCCAATGTCAACAGTCTATTCAGACAGACAAACTTGGCTAAGAATCACACGTTCTTTATGGCCATTAGAGTCCTTACATTTTTTTAAAATAAGATGCAAACTCATTATAGAGAAGTTTGAGATTTTGGGGTTTTTTTTAGATAAGGTCAGTAATGGTGATTGAGCCATCAGCCATTTGCAAGCGTCACAATGTGACTTAAAACCAGAATCGCCCATTTCAAGCAAACAGATGCAACATCATGTGAATTAATTTTTGAAAGAGGAATGGACAATAATTTACTTCTTGTTTTTAAGTGTAAATGTTTAATATGAAGGCATTTCTTTGCCTAGAAGTGACTGCTTGCTCTTAATATTCAACAGGACCTAAAGTAGATTGATGTTAAATGATTAGATTTGCCAGTGAAAGGATTACCCTTGAACTGCCTACGAGGAGTCTGTCAGAAGACTCATGTTTTGTCCTTCTTATGTCATTTCTGTCCAATCTGAAAAAACCCAACTAATTAACTGTCAGATTCACAAATTAAACAGCATTTTCCCAATGAATGCAGAGCCTGACTGAATAGGGCTCTGATTAGCTGGCCAGGGCCTACCATTACAGCACAAAGTAATGAAACTAGTTTAAAAAAATCTGCTTCTTACACCATTTGAATAGGAAAAGAGAAAAAAAAAGTAAAAAATGGTCTTCCTAAAAATTGTAAAAAATAAAATTTAAATCCCTGAGATTAACATTTTTAGCTGCTTTAATTCCTATTTAAACCATTTCATTTTTTCCATCCAAAAAGTGATAGTTTTTTTCTCCATGCTTAGTTCAGTGAAAGAAGGTGGGAATGTGGTGTGTGATAGTCTTTTTTAATAGTTTTCAATTACCCTTCTTATGATTTTCCCTGCTTTTACATGTTTCAGACTTTAAATTTTGAATTCTTGAAGAATCATAGCATATCCTGAGCTGAAGAATCCACATGCATCACCAAAGTCCAGCTCCTATTCTCTTCAAAGAGAGTAAAGAACAAATGAAGAAAAAAGGAAAAACTTGAAGACAAATATGTTTTAAAATTTGAGATTTTGAAAACAGAAAGAAATTACTTTTTTTTTAAAGGATCTTTTTAAAATTGCCTGTGCTCCAAATGCACTTACAGAAGTGAAATTTCCTTTGGCAATCCCTCTGAATTAACATTTGCTATACCTGACACGATCTGGGGAATGTTCTTTCACTCTTCATGTGTTTACAGCAATCACTTGGTTCCATAACTATGACTTTTCAATGTAAATTCAGTTTTCCATTTTAGTTACTCTACTAATTTTATATAAATCAGCCACTTCACAGTTTTCAGTGAAATCAACACTAGGCACAACAGCTAAACATGTCTATCAGCTCTTTGACAGGCACTTCTAATAATGTTTTATGTTTTAATATGCTTTAATATATCCAATATCCAAAATACTTTTGCAGGGCTGGTTCAAACTAAGAAGCTTCATCAATTGCTTTATAAGAACGTTGTGTAAAATTGAAAAACATTAGGCACAAGAAAGGCTGAAAGAGAAAATTGTTTTGATTTGTGTTTTGAAAAATAATTTCAGGCCTCTGAAAGGAGAAATTATTAAACATCTCAGAAACAGGCTGCAGCATTTGGAGAAAAGCACAAGATTGCAGACTAATTATAAAGTACTGTTGTACTATTTTCTGCATTTATTGCTATCAAAATCATTAAAATAATTTAGCATCAATCAAGAGAATAAGCTAGATAATTAAGCAAATTGCTCCCATACCTCAGAGATGTTGTTATGGTATTTCATGTGATGCAGAAGTCTCTGGCTGACCAGTGACAGACTGCAGTGTTCTGAGAGGCTGCAAACTGCAGAGAGCCCTTTGCCTTCCAGGATCTATTCTGTGGGACAAGGATCTGTTTCTGCTCTGTCCTGCATCACACAGCCAGGAAAAGAAAGTGTCTCTGTCCAGGTGTGCAAGGAAGGTAATCCCTTGTGGATCTGCTGCTGGCCATCCCTTCGGGTTTGGTTTGGTGCTCTCAGCAGAGCAGGGAGGCCACAGCACAGTGGCTGCATTCCAGTGGGGAAGGTGCTGCTGTACACTCTCTGTGGGCCATGAAAGCAAGCTGAAATATCTAAAGAAAAGGGGAAAGAATGTAACAGGGGCTGATGGAAACTAAAGGCAATGGAATATTTCATTTCTGCACCTTTCTCCCATCTCTTAAGTACAATCCCATGGCTGCCCAAAAATATGGAAAAGCAGCTGCCTTGGCCCTCTGGGATACCTCCCACTTTGGGGATACAGGAAGCTGGACAGCAGTGTGTCCTGGTCAGACACTGTCATTGCTAGGCTCCAGAGTGAGAGGCAGCCATTGTCATTGTCCTTATCCAGCCTTCCACAGAGTCAGCTAGATGTCAACCAGTGTCCCTTCTTCTCTCTAGACCCTTCTCCCATACCTCCAGTATTCCAAGAGACTGATGAGCAGTAGACACAAGCACCAACGTCCAGGAGAGAAGCCTGTCTGTTTCCTCTGCTCCTGGTGAGCAATTAGAAATCTGTTTCTTCAGACCCTGTTGGAAGCTGTGATATTATCATGGGCAGGCAAGGGCTTCCAGACCTCCTTCCTGGCCCAGCAGAAGAGGCATTTATTTCTTGTTTCCCTGCTGGGCACAGAAAGTCTAAATCACCTTTTCTGTTTACACCATTCCCCTGGTTTGGTGCTGGGTTGCCTGTGCAATCCTGGGTTGCCTGTTCAAACTTCCCTCAGTTGTCTCCACAACCAGCTACAACTGCAGTTAAGGAAGCAGCCTGGTTGCTCTGGACTAAATATGTCCACTGAGACAGACTCTTAAACCACAGTCATTTTACATTTACTCATCATGTTTAAATATCTTTAAGCCACCCATGTGCACAGATTTTTCATTACACTTTCAATGGGCTAATAACCACTCTGAGCCTGTGCCCTACTTGTGCACATTTTGCCAACCTAAAATGCCAACTGGCACTACTTGGTCATTTTCAAATGCAAAGGCAGATGTCTGCTCTTGTAGGCAACATGGCCTGGAAGGTTTTTTGTTGTTCTTGTCCTTTTTTTTTTATTATTTTTTTTTCCTGCCAGGGTTTGTAAGGATAATCATTCTTTTCACTGATACAGGAGCATTTTTCTGAAATGAAGTTCAGCTTCCTGGCTCTCATGAGCTCTCTCTCATAAGAGAGCAAAGGGGGATTCCTCATTAAAGAAACAAGAAGCCTGTACAGCTATAGCAGAAAGATGCTGGTATTTAATTTTCACTTCATTTGGTTTGCCAGGAAAAAAAAACTGTTAATTTTTCAGTCAAAGGAGATTGTACTGAGTGCTCTGTATGCGACTTGATCATTATATTATTTAATTGACATTTTATTGGTAGATACGGAACATATTTATTCTCTGTCTGAAAGAACATTTAGCAATTTCTCCAGGAGATCCTCTTCTGTAAAGCACCTTGGCACAGCTGAGCTCAGCATCACCAGTTTGTTGCCCTTCTAATAAGGCTCTGGGCTCTTGGGGAGCGTGAGGAATGTGAGACCATTCCCCACAACAGCATGAAGGAGACTCTCATTGGGGAATTCAGGTCTGCTGGCACACATATCCTCCTCCAGCTAAATTCCATGGCAGAATGAGGCTTCCCTTCCTGTGATACCAGCTCCTGGGATGCATTCCTGTTCCCACCTACCCCCTTCCTCCTCCCCATCAACTCTGTGCTTTTTTCCACGGCTTTTTATTGCCACTCTTTCATGGCTTCTCCCCTGTGACTGTGAGTCCTCTGCCCACAGAGGGTGCACCTTCTCACAGCCTTAGCTGGACCATAACTAGGATTTCATGCTATGCGTACTTCATACAACATACAAACTCAGATGGACGCTTATTTGTCACATTACCTTGACATATGCAAAATAAGCCAAAAGGGCCCACAGGGACCTTTTTCTGTAGCCATTATTCTTCCATTTTACTTATCCCTCTCCCATCCATTAAATGCAAACATGAATTATAAATTCTTTGGGACATAGTGTTTAATTTTATTTGCGTATTGGCAACAACAACCATCTTCATGGGCAACGAAGAAATAATAATTGCATTTCTTAATATAAGAGCAAACAATGGAGGGGTTTTATTTTTATTCAGAATACAAATAATCAGGTGAAAAACTCCATCCTTTGCTTTGTGTAATGGCTCTGGAGAATTCCTTCAGGGTTAATTTCAATTTGTGGGAACCTCTATTAGAGGGTGTTTTTCTTTACCACTTCAAGGTAAAAGATTATTGTCATAAAAGGATCACTCCTCTGCAATTAAAAAAACATTTTCAAGAACAGACATCTATTTTTAAAAAATTGTGTTGTTAGTGAAATTGAAGATAAGTTAATCATCTTGTATTTTCTGTCTTTCCTGCCCTGTTCTAAGAACTTCATCTCCCTCTAGATTACTAACAAGACAAGAGTTAGACATGAGATAATTTACCACATCATTTATTTATACATTTTAATGAGGGGAAGATCACAGAAGCATAACAGGCCTGAAGTTTGCTGTCAGTTGGGTTGGGAAATGTATATAAGCTCCAGGAACAACTTAGTCAGTACTGACACTATTTTAATTTTAAATGGAAATTATGCATCTAACAAGTCATATCCTGTGTTCTTGCTGCTGTTGATCTGCAAAGCAAGAATCCTAGAGGGCATAGTGGAGATCTCACAAAAAGTACTTCTCAGACCTCAAATCTCATGTATTATTCTCATTTCGTTTTAAGTGCAGAAGTGCAAAAAAATTAAACCCAGGTATTTTAACATGCCTTTGACATTTAATTTTCTTGTTTTGCAATAAATTAGCACAGAGCATTATCTTGATTCATATCAGATAATTGGAAGCATCATCAATAGATTGATTTAAGCCCAGTGGCAACTAAACCCCACGCAGCTCCTCCCTCACACCCACATTCTGCCATGCCCCCACGGTGGGATGGAAAGAAGAACTGGAGAAAAAGGTAAACCCATGGATTGAGATAAGGACAGTTTAATCATCGAGATAAAATGAAAATGTTACTTCTATTACTAGCAGTAATATAATTGCAACAAAACAGGCAACAAAAAGAGAGAGGAATGGAACCTGAGAAAAACAAGTGCTGGCTCCCTGCTGACCAATGCCCAGCCTGTCTGTGAGCAGTGATTGGCAGCTCCCAGCCAGCTCCCCCCAGGTCATGTTCTGAGCATGACATTCTATGGTGGGGAATATCCCTTTGGCTAATTTGGGTCAGCAGACATGGCCTTGTACACCTGGGCAATGAAAAACCTACAGAAGGGAGCAGGTGAGAAAGCTTTAGAGAGTTTATAGCTAACTTTGGTTTGGTGCTTCTGCTCTCCTGTGCATAGTGCTAAAAAAAAAGATGTGTTTAATGAGGGCAGTTTTTAAGTCCCTGGTGCAAAGTAGCTCCCTTTAGGCTTTTGTCAGGTCCTTTTGATTCCCTCAAGGACCTTCTTCTGTGACAAGTTACTGTTCATGGTGAGATAAGACATAAATTAAACCCTAGTATTATTCTATACATATAAATCAGATGACAGGTAATTCTGTCCATTCTGTTTTCCCTATAAAGGGACAAGGATCAATTAACCTTCTTTTCAATTTTGTCTGTTAGAATTTCTATTTTCTTATTAGCAGCCAAATAAAAATGTCAGCATTTTATAGTTATTCATTTGGCAAAGGGAGATAGAAAGATAACGAAAATGTGTTATCAAGTTAAATTCTATGAAATCATCAGAAATACTGAGGTTTGGTCTTTCATTTCTGCTGTGGTAAAGTTGAAATTTAAAAAGAACAAGTGTAGGTTTGCCATGATACTTGTGATTTATCATTTCATATATGCCCTGAAGTTATCTGTCTGAATTGTCACAGCCTTGCCAATAAATTCTTTCCATGATCTAGGTTTACTTTCCCATATTCTTCATTTCATGACATTATTTCTTTGTTAAACCTCCAGAAAATTCTCATCCTTCCTTTGCCCCATTTATTGCAGCAACATTTAGAGCCCAGATCATGGGGGTCCAAAATCTTCAATATCCATCCTATCAAATATTTGTCCAAAACTGAGGCCATAATACTCAAAATTACATCTTGGGAAATGCATCAAAGGGGTTGGTTTTCTTTTTTCTATGCTTCTCCCTTTGAATGGCAGAAAACTCTGCAAAGTGGCTCCACTGACCATATGCAAGTTTCCTCTCAAAACTTACCTCAATTGAAATGCCAAAAGTCTGACAGTCAGACACCTGGCATGTTGCAAGTGTTGTTTTTATCACCACCCAAACTGAATCACATAACAGACTTATGAAATGGTGCAAGTTGGAAGGGTCCTTAAAGCTCATCTAGTTCCAAGCCCCCTGCCACGGGCAGGGACACCTTTCCCTAGCCCAGATTGCTCAGAGCCACATCCAGCCTGGTTTTGGGCACTTCCAAAGATGCAGCATCTGCAGTTCCTTTGGGCAACGTGTTGTTGTGGACCTCACTGCCCTTATGGTAAGGAATTTCTTCCTAGTATCTCATCTAAAGCTATGAAAGAACATTCTAAGCAATCCCCAAAGCTTTCTCTTACCCTGTTGCAGTTGGCATAGCCATGATACACAGAGTTTCACCATACAGTTTCAGAAAGCTTTAAGCATTTGCCCGTACAGAGTAACACAATACCTCATCTGAAGGCTTCAAACATCAGTCCATACAGAATAACATCACACCACTCCAGAAGGCTTCAAGCAGCTACTCTTCCTTGTTCTTCAGCCCAACCTTTCACACCCTCATGCATTGCACCTGCGTGCCCTCTGCTCCCTGTGGTGGTCGGTCAGTGCCCCTGGGCACTCCAGGGCTCATTGCTGTCAGTGCTGCTCACCTGCTGCTCACAGCTGCACCCACTGGGGATGAGGCTTGGCCCAGCCCCACTCCCAGTGACCACAACCTGTGTGCCTGCATTACTCAGTCTGTACAACAGCAGTGCTCTCAACCTGACTTATGGGAGGCCTCTGATCATCTTTGTGACCTCTGCACTTGTTCCAACAGGTTTGTGTCCTTCTTATTTTGGGGGTCCCAAAGCTGAATGCAGCGCTCCAGGCAGAAGAGTAAAAGGGGAGGACCCCTCCCTCACCCTGCTGGCCACGTTGCTTTTAATGCAGCCCAGAACATGATTAGCCCAGCAGTATCTTAATCTGGTCAAAATATCTGACTCCAAATCAAACTGCAATGGGATAAAAGAAGTGCCTGGAGCCCTTAAACAAGTACATTGATTCTTTTATGAAGTTATATACCCCTGTTGCAGCAGGTGACATTGAACCCTCTATCAAAGCAGTGTTCAATCTCTAAAATGCTGGTAGTAATAAATTTAGCACCCTCATCTGAAAGACATTATACACTACTAAAATATTCTAATGTCTTGATTATTGCAGATACTGTAGTTTTCTTTTAATAGTCTACAACTTCCTCATGAGAGGAAGAGGAGGGGCAAGTACTGATTCTTCTCTGTGGTGACCAGTGACAGGACCCAAGGAAATGACATGAAGTTGTGTCAGGGGAAGTTTAGGTTACATTTTAGGAAAAGGTTCTTCATCCAGAGGGTGGCTGGGCACTGGAACAGGTTCCCAGGGAAGTGCTTATGGCACCAGCTGGACAGAGCTCAGGAAGCACATGGACAATGCCCTCAGGCACATGATGGAACTCTTGGGGATGGTGTTGTGCAGGGCCATCCAGGACTTGGACTCAGTGATCCTAGTGGGTCTCTTTCAGCTTGGCATATTCTGTGATTCTGTGCTTATTTCTTCTGCAAGCATCAGGTATTTCATTAGTGAAGTACCATTTGACAGAGGTTTCCCTTATTGGTGTTGCACGCAGATCATGATTAATGCAGAGGGAAAATCCTGTAGTCACAGACAAAACCAATGCACAGCTTTTATGGGGTTTGGTAGATTATTAAGATGTGACAGTTTTAAAGTCTGAGAAATGAATTAAACAGATGGAAGTACAGCCTGAAAGCACAGCTATAGCCAGGGGCCTTCATAAGGGTAGTTATCTCAAGTGTACATGGCTTTGAAAAGCAGGTACCATTAATGGTCAGAAATGAGGTTAAAGAATCAATTAGTATTTTTTATTTCAGTTATTATAAGCATAATATTAGATCATTCAGGACAAATCTAATAAGCCATACAAAACATGTTCATCTGCTTTCTGTAGAAATTAAACAAATTTGGGTAAAGAAATAATTGTAGTAGGAGCTGGTGAACAAAATAACCTCACTGTTTGAAGTTAGTGTTCTGAGCAGAAGCAGAAATTCCTTCATAGCAAATAAGCATTCCTGTGCATCTTGTTCCCAAACCTTCATCTGTCACTGTCCCCAGCATTCTCTAAGGGTTGCTCTGTGATGTTTTCCAGCTCTGTCCTCACAACATCTTGTCAGGCAGCTCTCCTCGAGCTGCCAGCTGAAACTCTGCTGTTTCAGTAATATGTCAGAAAAAATTTTGCTACCTTTTTGCCTTAGTTCAACTTTTCTAAAGAAGCAACAAATGTGGGTGACATACCCTTGGGCAAAAATGTTCAGTCCGTTCCTGGGCACATGCCCTCTCTAACTTAGCTTTTACAGGTGGCCTCCCCACCTCTGCCCAACCCAGAACCTGCCTACCAGCCTAGCTTTGAATAGGAAGGACTCACAGCAGCTTTGGCCAGGGTAATCAAACCTGCAATCAGTTTTGAGGCAAAGGTTTAATTGCAGATGAGCAATACACTCCTTTAGTTGTCTCTACAGCCCCTTCTGATAGATTTGGCAATTAGAGCTGGGTGATAAAGCTTTGATGTCAAGCAAAGGAAATGCTGACTTGTTCAGGCTTCTGATGGGAACATATGGTTGCAATTAAATGTTTTCAGAAGGATTCCTCAGGACAGAATGGACTTCTGGTAACTGTGACAAATGGCTAGGGCACTTACTTGAGGTAAGGAAACTGGTGGGTGCAAGGTGCTGATGGCACCACATGGAGAGCAGTGGAATCACATTCTGTCCAAGACTCCCAGAACTTTTAAGATCACAAGAATTTTTCAGTGATTTCTATCAATGCCTTTCTAATGAGCTGGTTTCTAGAGCTCTATCTTTCTGTGTCAGTTTGCCAAAGTTTTTTTATGTTATTAAGAGTTATTTTGTCTTTGATCCTTCCTTATTTCTCAGAAGAGACTGTTTTAAGCATGCCCCTTTCAGCTTCCACCACTCTAATACATTGTGAAAAGTAGCTTTTATTTCAGCAGCTCAGAAATGTTCTTCTCTGCATAATCACTCCTATGCTAAATAATCCCCACCAAACCAAGAGACAGAGAATTATGTGGAATAACTGCTCCTAAGCAGCTTCTTCCCCAATGGAGTGCCAGCCACCGCATCCAAATTAAAACAAATGCTGCAAATATTCACAGCAAAGGGAGACAATAACAGGCAGTGGGCAGAGAGGGGTAGGGAGCACTGTCTGTCATTAAACAGGCACAATATCCAACTCCAAAATCACCATCTCTTTACCAGGTCAAGATCAATGAACAGAAATTAATGAGTGACATGACCATGACCCCCATTTCACTTGTGTCTTTAACCCCTGATGTATGTGCAAAGGGGTTGATTGTGCTGTGCTCAACCATCAACACAGGCAAGCTGAGCACAACAGGTAGCACCACAATAGCCTCAAGAAGCGTGCAACTGCTTTTTTTCTGCACTGTAATGTCAGTATGCATGTTTAAGAGGGGGTGCCTTACTTCTGAGCTGTCCACCCCTAGCAGAGCCAGAACAGATGATTAATCAGAAAAGGGGGCTAATTCTGTGAATTCTAGAAAGCATTTCAAGAGGTTATGAATGGATTGATGCTGCTGGATGTTTGAGACTTTCATTTACAATCACCACTTCACCACATACTCTTTTTGCCCCTCGATCCAGGACTTTTGAGGTCACAAAGTAACAGAGTCTTACTTTATAACTGTATTTTACTTGTCTCAGTATCAGTGTTTTCCCTGCTCTGTCACAGTCCTTTGATGTGTAATGCCCCATTGAAGTGTATATTCTATAGCTATGCCTTGAGCTATTGTGTTTCATAGCCTTTCTGCTGGCTTTTAAAAAACATTAAACATATATAAGGTTTAAGAAGATTCAAAGGCCAGAAAGACAGTTTGCACATCCATCCCCTACAAGGCTCAGCATGAGAGGATGAAACAACTTCAAAGATTCCAAACACAGTATTCAAAAGGCTCAAAAAGCTTTTGGCCAAAAACAAACTTGTGATCAAGCACTCTTCCTGAATTTTCCAATGTAGGGTGACATCCACAAGTGTGGTTATTGTGATAAGTGTGGTTACTGTGATGCTTTTTGTCATATTTCTCTGTCCTATTTCTGTGGAATTTGTGGGGTTTTTTTTATCCCTGACTGCATGTACATTACTGCTTCTTTGCACCTAAAAGCTAAATCACATTTAAACAAATTATGAATTCAAAGCACAGTTATTGCATCTGAATTATGCCATAGGTGGATGCTGCTGTTCCAGAATGGCTGAGTTGCTCCTGCTCAGCTGGAATCTGGACCAAGCCCGGATTAGTGTAAGTCACTCTGGAAGATATGAATACTTTCATGGGAGCCACAATTCCCATTTTTTTGCATAGAAATACAGTTGAATGTGTACTGCCAGGCAAGAGAAGTTCTACTCTTTTCTGTTAGAGAAACCAACAGAACAGTGACAGTTCTTATTTTCTCTTTAAGATGAGCTATGAAAAATCAGTGAATGGGAGAGAATTCTGCCCCATTGTTTAGGTCTCTAACTGAGGTCCCTTATCAGTCACAGTCACACAATTAATGAGGTGTGGAAGACACATTTGCATTTCTCCAGAGACAGCTCAAGTCTGTGTCATTTAGCGTTCCTCTACTGCACGGAGAACTCAGTCACCTCTAGAGATTGTTCTGGTCTATTGGACTTGAGTGATGTCCTCAGAGAGTTTCTAAGAAACTGTAGAAAATATTGACTGCATCCCTACACCAGCATTTGTTCTGCCATGGTCTGAGACAGAGGAGAAAAAGTAATGTGACACAAGAATAAGAGTGAGAGCACATTGTGTGTTGGTTTTTCTTGCTTCTTTTCTTCTTTGCTTGTGTTATTTTTCCTGAACAATCCGTGGGTGTCACAGCACGTCTCCTGAGGTGCTACTGAGCTGTACTGCTGTGACATTGGCGGGCTGGGTGCTCTGCTCCTTCTCCTGAGAGCTGCTAGTAGTCAATCCCTTATGGTCAAATACATGCACCTTCAAATGTGTTAGGTCTGGAAGCACATCCTGTATCCAGCCTTAACCACTCAGCCAGGATCTCTAGTTTATTTGTTTGTTTTTCCTCTGGGACTCCAAAAATGCTTTGTGAAGGTGAAACCCCATGTTATGGTGGATTGGTTTCTGCTGGTCTGAGCAGTTCCTAGCATAAAAAGGGAAGTATTCATTGAATTAAGCTTTTCTATCATTTAGCAATCCTGGAAAGATTGACGTTTTTGAAACTCACACAGGAACACAGATATGTAAGCTCTACAAAGGCACTATGGAGCTTGACAGGATCCTACTGAAGCTACTACAATATATAATCAGAGATTAACTGTCAAAATCAAGAAGTGAAGGGAAGATTAGATTTTCTCTATAACATTTCTGTCAAAAATATAATTTATTGATATTTTCTTAATTTCTTCTTATGATAGGTGATACTTGATCAAAATATATATTTTTGTGATTTTTTTCAAGTTTTAGGTGTCATAACTACACCTTGCAGGTATCCCAGCTGGGAAAAAGAAAAACAATGCAGACAGTAGAGAACAGGAGTTTGGATTGAAATCACACAAAAAATTGGGTTTTAATTATTTAATCCTTCAAATATTTTTGTGCTGGATGAATGCATGGTGGTTTTCCATTTGGTTTGTTTCAGACTTATGTTTTTGGTTGGTTTTTTCCAATAAGGGCCAAAAATCTGGGAGATACAAAGTCCAACTAAATAGTGTTTGCAAATTTATAGGAATGAAAATAATCTGCCATCAAGAGGAACACATTTGTAACTGGTGGCTGAGCATTTCAATTTACATTTCTGTGCTTTCCTCAAACGATTTCCACTGAGTAATCAAGACCATCTCAGTGTTATTGATCTCTAACTTCAAAAAAACCCCAACAGACCCTTCTGTTTTCTTTCCTTTTGCTTCTCTTTCCATCCAATTTCTCATCAGCCATTCTGCATTCTAATGCTGCTGAGTCTAAACACTGAAGTACCTGAGTCTCTTGACAAAACATTTTCTCACAGAAACCCAAGTATTTATAAAATGGGCTGATGTGTCAAAACAAATGTACTGGTAGAAGCAGAACAAATTGTTGGTTGTGATGTGTTTTCAGTAGAGCAGAGGTACAATTTTGATGGACAGGCCTTGTTTCCTCAAAATGCAGAGCACGGGGGAGGCTAAGGTTTGTTGGGATACTGGGGAGCCCTTGCCTACAGGTCACAGCCAGTTGGCAGCAGCTGGAGCTTGTGAGCTTTCCAGAGCTTCCATCTGCTGAAGGCCATGAAATTTCTTTTACCTTTCTAAATTAAGAAAGGTTTTATTCAGATTGGGTTTTTTTTCCAAAGTAAGGGCACAACACTTAAATCATCTCCATTTCAGACACTATGATCTCCTTTTCCTCCACCACCATTCAAATATGGATGTTCTCATGCTAAAACTGATATCCACTTTACTGAGTAAGCTGGAAAAAAGTTGAGCAAATGCTGATTGCTACTAGAATTTTCCATGTTTAGAAATCATATTTGAACATGAAGACAGTATCTCTTAGATGCTTGTAAAAGAAACAAAAAAGAAAAAATAAAACTGTACAATTTTATTCTCATGTTCCCTAAAACTATCAAACTAAATTGCAACAATGATTACTAAGATTTTTTTAAAATCTGTTGAGTGTTGAATTTAGGATTAAAAGGAGATTCAGTTGTCTTGAATAGGAAGTCTACTCCTCTCCTAACATGCACTGGAGAAAGATTAAACAAAAAAAACCCAAAACATTGAGAAAACTTTAGACCATCTCTTTTAGGTGTTTTTTTCCCTCTTTTTGATAAGATAATGTTAAGTCACTTTTTTAATCTCTATTCCAAAGCACTGCTTACTTCTAGGAAATATTTATGACTTTTTGTCTTAATATGATAACCATGATTTGTTCCCATCTCCCCTCCCATCTCTTGAATGAATTGTGACTGCTGGAGTAATGAAATAAAAGGGGAAGTAATATCCAAAATAAGGGATTTTTATCAAATTATGACTTTATTAGTTGACAGGATATTTTATGTATTCATAAATAATGCATTGTTCCTTATTCTAGTCCCAAAATTTGTGCTGCTATGCCTTAAGAAGTAATAAAACATTTATTATTTCCAAACTGGCTTAGGAAAAAAACTCAAAGTAATGTTTAGCCTCCACAACCCTAAGAAATATTGCTCTGGTTAGGAAGATAATACTGGCAGTAGTTTTGGGGTTTTTTTCCGTAAAAAAAAAAAAACTGCTGTGAAAAACAAAACAACCAAGAACACCCTCTGATTTCGTGTCCACAGGAATCTGGGTTGCACACTGCTCTCCTGTTGGGTAGACATTCCACATCTTTTAGAATCATACAGTATCCTGAGTTGGAAGGGAGCCATAAAGTTCATCGAATCCAGCTCCTGGCCCTGCTCAGGACAGCCCCAAGAATCACACAGTGTGCCCAAGAGCATTGCTCGAATGCTTCTTGAGCTCTGTCAGGCTGGTGCAGTGACCACTTCCCTGGGAGCTGTTCCAGTGCCCAAGTGGCAGAAGAACCTTTTTAATATCAAACCTAAACCTCCTCTGGCACAACTTCAGTAGAAATGCACCTACTCTCCCTAGACACAGCTGAGTGTGGAAACCATCCTCAGTTTAGAGAGCACCACACAGATCCCTCCAGTGACTGCAAACCCTTTCAGACTCTCTAACCACCTGGGCCTTTCCCTGCCTCACTAACAAAAATGTTTTGCTAATCTGTGTGATAAGGGGGACAGAGAGGGGGAAAAGCCCTCACTCCAATGCCTTGACTCCAATGCAGTCAAACAGAACCTGGTGGTGGCAAAAGCAGAGGTGCCCTGCTGTGCTGCTCTCTCCTCCACGGGCAGAAGCAGGGAGAGAAGTGCCCTCAGCCAGTACAAAATAAAAGCTGCCCACAGAAACAACCAAGCGTCAGGTTCACTCAGCATCATCTGATAACCCCGTGGAACAGGTGATCAATATTCATCAGCATCACAGTTCTCCTGCTAGTGATAGTTAATGGGCTGATAATGCCATCCTCCTTGTAGCCAAATCCCATCAGGGACCAGACAGCTGGAGCTAAAGCAGAAAACTTATCAGATCTGGCAGGAGACAGTTTAGGAGGCTAAAATTAACCTTGAACCATTCACAGAAAGAACTAATTGTTTGTGACTGCTAGATTCCTGCCAGTGGCAAAGGTTTATAGCTGCACAGATCTTAACCTGATACTAGCTTTTCTGCAGCATTGAACAAAAAAAAAAAAAAGAAGAAAGCAGGGGAAATATATATCAGTGCTCTTTTTAACCCCTCTCCCATAAAGAAATATAAATTGCCTTACACATTTTAGAAATTAAAGCTGAAGACTTATGAATTAGTGCTATAATCATTCAAAGTGTTTCAAGACCCTAGCACATAATGTGAGGTCATGAGCTTGACAAAGCTTTTGTCATGAAAAAAAAGTCTCTCAACAAAGACCAAGTCTGCTGAATTACTTTATTAAAACCTTTGGTAATATAATTTCCTCCCTTTTCCTGCCAGCAGTATACAAGTACTCATATTGGTTTTGGCTGTAGAGTTATCATCTGGAACTCAGTAAAATAAAGAGAGATAAGCGGCATAACCAAAAGTGGTGACAGACTTCAGGATCTGAGGATGACCAAGAGAGGGAAGATGTATTACTTGGCAATATTCCTGAGCTATAGATGCCTTGAATTTTGGGCATATTTATGTTCAGCAAATGTGCTGCATAGCAGAACTACAGGGCAAATTCCAGAACAAGAAAGAGAATCTGGAAACACAGGAAAAGGGGAGAACTCAGAGCTGGAGAAGAGGTCTGCTTCGTGGAATAAAAATCAGAAGAGGTGGGAACACATGATACATTGGAAAATGAGAATGCGCACATTTAGTGCACCAAAGAAAGTGGAATGGAGAGCCAAGGAGTCCTTGGTAGCCAGTGTAGAGAAAACCAGAGTTGTACCAGGAAAAAACCCTAATTGTGAGAAGTAAAATTAAAACCCTATCATAGAAGCTGATGTAAAGAAAAAAACTGAAAAGCACGATTGGGTTAGGGTTCTTGAAAATATCAGAGAGGACTCTACTGAGTGTTCTTGGCATCAGGACAAGGATTTACACTAGAGTGGGTCAAGACTTTCTACACTGGGGTAAAATGTGCAAAGAAGAGAAGGTTTAAGTTATATCTCTGGAATTCATCCATTCCCAAGAGAGGAATCTAAGTGCATAGCAACAAGAACTAAAAACAAACAACATGAGCTGGTATGATGAAAAAAATCTGATTTCCAGTAACAGGTATGCAATCAGGTAAAAAGAGTTTATCTTGAAGGATTGCCACCATGCAGGTGTCAGGGATACTGGGCTGTGACGTGAATGACTTAAAAATGAGAAATGGAAGAGAGGAAAAGTGAAGTGACACTTCTGAATCACTGTAGTATTAAAACCTGGCTGAAGAGGGCTCAGATGAATGAGTGTTCAGCGGCAAATTAGGAGTTGGAGAGTATGTAGGAAAGGATGTTAAAATATCTTTTCTGAGACAATTTGATGAATCACTGAAAAACCCTGAGGGTTAAATATATACACAGATCAAGGATCTCTATATTATGATATGATGTGTCTAAATACTGAAATTTATGCCCTCAATGACAGATTTAATTACTAGATGTTTATCACCTGAGATTGAAGAAGGTGAGAACTGCCAGAAATCAGCTCAATTACACATCTGAAAGATATTCACAAAAGTGAAAGAGTTCTTTACTCATAAGAAGCAAGGACGATGATGGAAATTAGTGTCATTTGTTTCAACCTGCCAGAGTGGTTAAAGAGAACAAGGAAACTGTTAAGTGTCTTTACTGATCTTGTCCAGGGAGTCAGGTATGGTAGCTGATTTCTTTGATTTTTTTACTGAGAAACATCGGTTAGCAATAAAAAGATTAAATTGATGACAAAGTCAGTTAGCAATACAACTTTAGTTAATCTAAAGCACTAGTAAGAGCAGTGTTGCCTCCCCATCAGAAGCAGTTTGGGCAGGCATAAACAAACCAAGATTTCAAACAAATGTCTAAGTCTGTGTTTCAATGGAACAGGCTGTGTAAGGCAGGTGGACATCTATTTCATCTGTATCTCTCCCATGGAAAGCACACTGAAAATAAGCAGAAGAGTTAAACCTCTGGATTCTGGCTCTTGGGATAAGCATGTATTTGAGGTTACTTCATTTAAGTTTCTTTCAGCGGAGATGTTTATGCATGGCAGAGGAACAATTTCTTCTATATCACAGTCAGCACCACCAAGATTACCTGATAAACAAAGGTAATAATGAATTTATTTTCCTTGGCATACTTCAAAGAACCAAGCATTTTGGCCCTTTCTTGCACTATTACTACTTCTTTCCACTACAAGCCAGGATCAAACTAGAAATCGTTGCAGTAATAACAATAATCCTCTGTCCAGAAAGAAATATGGCAGTCATTAATATTATATAATGATGGTAGCAGATGTATTAGATAATAATTAGGGAGATTTGAATAGCTATCTTACAGAAGCACTTCAAGCTAACTCTCACTCTGGTGTGCAAAACAAAGAGACAGCAAAAGATGTGAACCTAATTAATGTATTGATAACCAGACGCGGAGATAATATATAACTACCACCTTATATGCAGGCAATGGGCATGAAATATTTCATTTATGGATAATAACAAATGCTGCTTTTTTTAGTGAAACAGAAGAGAGAGAACAAGCCACGCAGAAACACCTTCAATATTGGTATGCAAATGAGATGCAGAGAATTAGAAAGGTCCAAAATACCACAAACACTGAGAAGGCAGACAGAAAACACAGCAGGAAGGCATGGACATCAGTCAGACTTTGATGACAAACATGAATAGACACAAAAGTAAATTGAAGGCCCCCTACCAACCCTCCAAGCTAATAGAACCAATATTTTCACCTGAAGAAATGGCAATCAATTAACCACTACTCCCCAAAAGCACATCATGCAATTAAAGCAAAGTTAATTAGAAATATTTTTTGTCTAAAACTGTCTAATTAAAATTATTTCAAATCCATATGATTCTGATGATAAAGATTAATTCTGATTAATTAATAATTTAGAATGGTTATGAGGAAAAAAACTCCAAGACAATATGACAAAGTCCAGTGTTAATAAAACCAACCAACCACACACACCCATACCCCCAAGCCTACACTTAAAAGTGGTGCAACAGAGGAGTGAATCCTGTCTAGTGCTGTGCCTGTGATCACGAAACATTTCATTTATATATAACACTTTAAAATATATGCCCTGGCTTTTTTTCCCATGCCCAAGAACTTGCAGAAAACCAAAGAAATAAAATTTTCATTGGTTCAGGTAAAAAGCAATACATGGCAGACACCTGGATTTAAAAGAAATATCCTGTTTCTTCTAACAGTTAACTCTGCTTCTTTCTTGGTAGGAGTAAAATGAATTCCTTCCCTGTTAAGAATATTTGACATTTACTGTGACTATGACCACAATGGGTTTTTGGTTGGTGCTCAAAAAGAATTTATAAATATTTTTCCCAAATTGAATGCAAACAATTTTGTCAATAAAGTTACCAAATCAAAGCAATGTGGATAGGCAAAATATTTAGCTAAAAACCCTTCTAAAAAAAAAAAGCAGCTAGTTTTATAATACATCCATCATTGAATACCCTCATTGCTGAGAGATATAGGAGATACATGAGATTCTGTGTTAATTTTTTTCATTCTCTTCTGCTGCAGCTTTAAAATTTCTCATTAAACATTTAATAGCAAAGGAAGCATGAACTGAAATTAAAACCTCCCACTTCTCATTGAAGAATTCTAACATTTTAGATCACTTTTCAGTTCCTTCTTTGACAAATAAATATTTATTATTTATTCTTCCATTCTGCCTCCAAGTTTATTGAAATAGCTTTGAAATTTTTTGAGATACTTCTTTCAGAACATAGCAGGATAGTCTCTCTCAAAGTTTCTTGTATATCATTTTATTTGTTCAAAGCTATCTTGAGAATCTGACTAGAATTTTAAAATAACTTTGAATCAACCTAAACAGTATTTTTGTCTCAAACTTTAAAATCACTAGGTTCTGCTCGTGACAACTCACTTTTGTTAGTTATGTTATTTTCCATACTGCATCCAAAAATATCAGCTGTTCCTGAAGGGGAACAGAACAAAAATAACCCTGACAAGTTCATTTTGAAGTGCTCCTCCACAAGTCTATCAGCTTAAGCAGTCAAAACAGACAATTTAGCTAAATAACATTATCAGGGAAAAAAAATTCTGCTAAACCAGTGTAGAACAGACGTTTGCAAAGTATGTAATGGCTTGCATATTGAAACAACTTTCCTCACTTTTACTGCAGATTTCTGCTGGCTGTGCTGTACCTGTGCTAAATGTCAGAACTAATAGCAAGCAACTTCAGACGTTCAAAGGCCAAAGTGCTAACAACAGGTTGCCTTCATGTTCTTTATCATTCATTATTCAAGTGGCTGCTTGTAATGTTTAACCTCAGCCAAGTCATAACATTCACTGCAGAAGCTCATTAGTGCTCATTATCTTATGACCACTAACCTGCCAGGCAGGGCAAGTGGCAGGGGCAGTGTACCAAGGAGAAAGGGTTAAGTGACAGAGACAGCTAAAAAGAGGAAGAAGCTTTTTACCACTCAGAGAAAATTGCTCCTTTCATTCTGCCAACAGCTTCACACTTGCCTGTAGGTCTTTTGTTACTAGAATCATCTAGAGCTCCTTCTAGGAAATAAATAAATATATTTAAATAATTTTGGAATTTCCCTTGGTTTTAGAATCCTGAGCTGAAAAAAATAGGCATTGGCCAGCAGTAGTAATGTCCAGGTGTGTGCTCATATTTATACTGCAGAACCCAGGCATGTTCATTTTGTGATGTTAGTTCACATTTCAACTCCAGTTCTTCTTAATTGTAGAATACAAATAGAAAGCATTCCAGAAATAACTAAACAAAATACCTCAGAGGCATTTATTTTCCTTTTACTGTGCATTCACTCACGTTTCTCCTGTGAGGGACCATAAAGCTGCTGAGAGTTATTGGCAATTCAGACCTACACTACACCAGCCAATCACTTTATGAGATTTCGGTCACTCAACACCTTTTTCCTTTTCTCCCCCCAGGTCCCCCAGCTTTTTTGGGAAAGCACAGACTGGCAGCTCACAGCCATGGATGGGCACAAGGCTCATTGCAGCCATCAGGTGCCACCTGACTCCAGGCCTTTGGCCTCTAACTGCAGTTTGGCACCCGAGTTTGCAAATATTGACTGGTGAAACATTTTATTATAATCATGTTCAAACGGTTAGCTATCACTGGAAACATCCTGTAACTCATTTGGCACACCCTTATCTTGGCACTTAGAGGCTTCACCTTCTCTCCAAGAAGGCCACACTCCACAGAGGATTTCACACCTGGGCTGACAGATGCCAGCCATTTACACAAATGTCTGCTGCTCTGCATAGAGCTCGTTTTGTTGCAGCAAACAGGATTATTTAAGGATGTGGAGAGATAACTGTGCTTAAACACATATATACATATAACTAGGCCCATAACTGGGCATAAGAAATGGAATGAGGATTATGAATACAAAGAGGAGGAAATGACAGCAAAATATAAAACTGAAAAATAAGAATATTATAATTTTATTACACTCTCACTTAAATCACACATGCTTTTCTAATTTTTTTTATAAGTAAGGGTAACTGTATTTATAAGTGTTCATCATATTGAAAACATTGACATTCTTTAGTACAATTACCATTGTCACCTACAGTAGTCTCATGCATGCTGGTTTGAAATCATTCTGGGGTATTTGGAAACCCATAACATGTTACAGAATTAACAGTATTTCTTTGAGACTTAAACTCTGGTAACAGCAAGGGAACACAAGGAGAAAGGTTCTATTGTGCTGGCAGCCCTAGCAACAGCATCCCATTCTCAACAAGGTTAATCCCCTGTTTCAACACATCCTGATGCTTTGCTGATAGTTCCCACTGAAACTGTTCAGGTGTAGCCTTCTGCAAATTCCTGAAGACAGAATGTGTCTGGTTTCACAGACAGGGAATGTTTCCTTATTTCAAATGACAAAAAATGAAATTTTATTTTTTTTTTCCAGTAAGAAGTCAAAAGAATTCTACAGGGCAAATCTCCTTTCGTTATATGTGTGAAATGGGTTTCAGTAGAACAATGCACAGAGCTATAGAGCAAGCTGATGAAGACAACTGGAATTAAAGAAAGTCTTGAAGCTCTTCACATGAAATTATCTAAGCAAAGACTAGGGAATACTGTATTTAAATGATATATTAAAGAAGTAGATAAGCTTTGAAACAGATGCTTTATTTCCAATCTTTTATAATATGTCTTCATTTTCTCTGCTCTATATTATATTGCCAATAAAAAGAGCAGGTTGTTCTTTAATTGCACACAAGCTGCAGAGCATCAGGAAAATATGCCTTCTGTTCCACGTGACTCATACATGATATATGAGTTTTCTTTGCAATTTTGCTTTAATGCTAAGCACTCAGAGAAATTCCTTGAATGTTAAGAGCCAGGGTCACAGATGGAAAATGGCTGCAAAGAACTGACTGGATCTTCACTGAACAGGGGATGGAAGCCATGCAGGTGTTTCTGCTTGATATTTTTGTAGGTAGAAAGAATACTTAGCTCCCTATTTTAGGCATCTAAACCACCCTCCCTTCTCAGCTACAGAGAGCAGATGAATGGAGATTCAGGCCATCCAAATATAATGGCTGAGGGAAGGTTTTGAAGAAGGCTCTTTTTTCACTGTCTAGCAAGGAAAACCTAACCTAACCCTGGATGTTTGCAGTATGATGTGTGAGCTGCTGGCATTGTGCACTACATCAAATCAGTCTAGATTCTAGTGATTCTGCATGCAAAGTCTCAAGGACTGTATCTAAGGGGTACATTTTCATATAGTTGATGTTGCAACTACCAAGACTACAAAGAAGTTCAGGAGAGGACTGACTCAGTGATGCGCATCCACTTTCCTAGGATGTGAGCTTCAAAACCTTGTCCTCGGAGTCCTGCTCTGCTGCTGCTCCAAATGGGAGTTCTGCCAATGAAGCCTGGCAACCCATGCCTTTTGTGTCCTTACCCTTAGTTCACTGTTGAATGACAAAACAGGCAGCTCAGAAAAGTCACCACACACACGTTTCCTTGGTGCAGTGGAAAGCAGAGGATTTTTTTCTGTGGGTTCTGCCTGTACAATCAGCAAACAATGGGCCCTGGCAGCTGCTGCTATCCCTGTGCTGCCTTGGATGAGAAGAAAGGCAAAGAATTCCAGGGTAGGCTGCAGGTTTTCACCTGAGTTAATTTACTCCCTTGAGTTTCACAACAATTTCAGCATAATTGACACAGAAAAATGTAGAACTTCTTACTAATGTATGCTTTGATTGGCCTTTCAGCTTTACAAGTCTTTAACAACCCTCATAAGGTTAGCTATAGACAGCAAACATTCAGTATAGTATATATACGAATTGTTACTTGCATGTCTAAATATCCAAAGAAATTTTGTGTCAACATTTAGATGACTTTTCAGATTCTTTTCTGCATAGCATGGAGAAAAATAGCCTGATTTGTAGAGCAGGACCATAATGGAGTTGGTTTTTTGTCATAATTTGTGCCAACAGTATCCTTTGAATACTCGGTTAGTTAGAGCTGGTTTTTTTTTCAAGCAAATCTGCTGTCTTAAGAAAAACAAAGTTCTGTGAAACTTGCAATATAAAGAACTATTTCCTTCATTGTCTATAAATCAAAATATGTTTTAAAATTTAGATATGAGGCATGCCAGAATTGAAGATGTTGCTGTTAGTTCCAAAAGGAGCTGACAAGAAACAAAACAGATTTGAAAGATACCTTCATTAGAATACCTCCTGCAGCAAGAAATGCAAAAAAAAGTCTCCATCACCTGCAAGGGAAAAAAAAAAGAACAAAAGAGAACAAGAGGTTCTTCACTTATTATTATTTTATTTTACATTTAACACTTAAATTTCTGTGGTTTTGTTTCAGGTATCTGAAGTCCAGTTCTCCCTCAGAAACATCTAAGATTTTGTGTACTGCCTGGCCCAAGATCCCTGCTAGGCAAGACTCAGGTCAGGGGAGCAATTTTTTCTTATGTCACTGATGTATTGTGGTGGGCCTTGGAAAATCAGGGTCTTCAGTGTCATTTGTTATGTTGCAGACTAATGTTAATGTGAATGTGACACACAGAGAGGACATCTAGCCTATTGCATGTAGTCCAAATTTACTACTGGATGTGTCTGGGGATATGTACCAGCTCTGGGGATGCCTGCCATGTCCACTGATCACAAAAGGAGCCTGATCAACTCCTCCAGAGGAGATGTCCAACTGTTTCAGCAGCATAGCCTAGTGGAAATTAAAATCTGTGTTAGCAGTGGAATTTGATGGGCACCCCTTAGAACAAAATATGCCATGAGCATGTGGGTTTCCTGTGCCACTGATGGCTGCTCTAGTATGTATGCTCTGGATCAAAAGTCTTTTAGTGAACTCAATAAAATGAAATTATTCTCATCATAGCAAGCAAATGCAGTGCCTGTTCTGTTTGGGAGAATTCTCAGAAATAATTACTGAAAAAGCTGAAAAGTTAATTGGGTTCTCTGGACCTTTGTTATTGGATTTCAGAAGAGGATCTATTGTAAGCACACTCTTTTATCTGTTGAACCACATCTTTATATATCCTACCATTCTTTTCTGCTTGATTTCAAGATTTGGAGACATCCATTGAGTACAACATCTTGAAATTGTCTTATTAGATCCTCTATGCTCCTGGATTTTTCCTAGGTAAAACCCCAAACACCTTGATTATCCTGTACACCTAAGATAATAGTTTTTCCAGTCATATAGAACTAATTTCTGTTACATCCAGCCACGATTTCAGTGTCTCACGCAGAAGAACTATGACAGGGCATCAACTAGAATGGCTTTTTTATTCTCTACTGTACAAAAAAAAACTACTACACTTAAATATTTTGAGTTGTAAAGATACTTGAGTTAGGTAGATTGCATAAATATTTACTTTGGCATCTTGATATGTCCTATAGTCTGTCCTTAGCCTCTTGGTGTCTTGGCCTCACTGTTGTCAAGACCCAAGCTGGCAAGTTTCAAGATTCTCTGTGAGCTGCAATTTATCTTCTGAGTTCTGTCATAGACATAACCTAAAAAATAAGAGGCTGGCTGTGCCTCTTTACAGAGGAGGCTCAGTTTCTATCTGCTGCAGTGGTGACCTCTGCATGTGCCTGACAACTGGAATGGCAGAGAGAACATGAGAGGTAATCTGTTATTAGAAAAACACATACAACACCACGTGGTGAAAAAGAAAGTCAAGCCCAGGTAAATAGCAGGTAGCATAGGAGCTTAACTGATCCATTCAAGTGGAGGCAATCAAACACACTAAAACCATTTTCTCTCTACACTGAAATCTGACTTTATATTGCTTTGAATGCTTTCAACATGTGAAAGGGAAACAGTGGCTAAAAACCTAAAGAAATATGGGTGTGACTCAGGTATTAATTTAGGCAAGTGGCTGGAATGGATCTTGGTAGCTCATGTAGTGCTCTTCTGAATTTGGGACCAAGACGCTGTTGATGGCGCAGGGATGTTTTAGCTGTTTCTGATCAATGCTTACTCACTGTCTCTAGTCTCTAATCTCTCTCTGTTTCTCCCTCTGGCCTGCCAGTGATAGTCTGGGCTTTGGCAAGAATCTGGAGTGGGGCACAGCTGGGACACCTGACCCAAACTGACTGAAGGGACATTCCATGTCCTGTGGGATGTGTAAAAACTGGGTTAAACTCAGTAAAAACTGGGGAGGGGGACTGGATTTTCCAAGGTAGCAGCTGCTCAGAGCCTGACTGAGCATCGGTCTGGTACTAGGAGGCAGCGAGTGATGCTCCTTCATCATTTGGGTTTTTTCTCCCATTTGCTTCACTTCAACTGCCTTTATCTCAGGCTTTAAGAGTTTTTTTCATTTGCTTTTCTAATTGTGTCTCCAGTCCCTCTAGGGGAGAGTGAGTGAGTTGCTGGTTGGTGTTTAGCTGCTGGCCAGGGTTAACATTAAACTTCTAAACCTGCCAGTTCCTTTTTTTAGAGAACTATAAAATAGGAGACAACAGCCTAATTAGACATCCAGTCTTTTCTCATAGTTGTTGTTGTGGAATGATGTCACCCTAATTGCTGAGTGTAAAAATGAAATATATTTAAGAATACAGGGTTTTCAGCCTTTTCCTAAACAAAAAATGTGGAACTGTACAACTATAGTGGCAATCGGTATTATATAAAAAAAGGTCATTTTATCAGAGGATAAAGTATGTGAAGACCATGTGTGTGCATAAAATTTATTCACAGCTTCAGTTTATGTTCCATATAGCATATTACTGAAATAATGAACCCTGTGCACTCAATTTAACACCTTTGACACTTTCTACTTCCTTGGCATTTTTCAAATTGGAAATCTTTTTATAGGGAGCCCTTCCCTTAAACTGCAGAAAGTTGACAATCCCATGTCAAAGAAACCAAGACTTTCTGCCAAAGGCAGAGACCAAGGACAGCAGCAAACCCTATTTCACAGTACATCTCCTCTCATTATTTCAGGGATGGGCACAATTTTCCAAGGGAGTGAAAAAACCCAATCAAATACATTATTGTGTCTTCAAAATTCTTCCTGTTTTCAGATTTCCCTCCCTTTACTTCATCTTCTTCTCTTCCCACAGCTTTCACAATACAAAGGGCAAACTGCAGGATAATCTGATAAGTAATTTATATATTTGTAGATGCATTCTTATCCAGATGAGGACTACCCAGAGCATGAAGGTCTAAAAATACTCTTCCAATAGAATCATACAACCTGAAGAAAATTCACAGAACTAAAAAAATCAATCTAAGTCAAATACTTTTTATCCTTAAATTTCTGGATTAGGCAATCTGAAACATAATGAAATTTTTGCATATTTTTATTTTATCCAAGCAGTTGGGCATCCTTAATTTATATGACAGTGGCTGAAACTGATGGGGAAAGGACAGCTGGGTTGATTACTTTCCTTCATTCATAATGCAGTTCTCTCCTCCTCCCAACATGTGAAACATCTCAGTGATTTTATGTTCTCCCTCCCTTTCTCAAAAAATACCAATGAAAATATCTTCCCCCTGACTGAGCAGATAGTTAATTTTAAATTAAACAGCTGTGTCCAGGCACAATGAGTATATATCTTTGCTGCATAGTGAATGGCTTGTAACTGGAATTACCAGTGTTTGGGGGTTTGACCTCCAAACAGTGAATTCACATTTGTCTTAAGTGAGTAGTATGAGACTGATCCTATCAGTGAAAATGCAAAAAGGTTTTGCAGTTTGAACCCAGTTCTCAGCATGCTAGGATGGCAATACTGGTAGCTGTGTAAATGAGCTGAGAACATACTGGAGGTTACAGCAGAGACATCTTGGGAAGTATGGAGTACTTGAGTCCTTTGCTTTCACATTGGATAAAAGGACTTTTGGAAGGCAAGAGTCATTGCTTTACTGGAAGAGTAATTGCACAAAAAATTTCAATTTAAAAGTATTTTGTAGGACAGAACAAGACTTTGAATATGTGATCCACTCCATGATGATAAAGCATCAATAAAATATTATGTTGCTTAGGCACATAGCAGGGGCAGAAATTTTGAGCTGAGATGGAAGGAACCCCCTGAAATGATTCAGTTCCTTTGGCACAAAGTGGGAATAAACATCTCTGAAAGTCTCAGCTCCTCAGTAGAGGCACCTAAGACAGTCCAGTTATCCCTCTGAAAGCTTTCAGAGACATAACTCTTTCAGTTGCCTTTTCACATGCAGATAAGAAAGGACTGGAGGAGAGTGCAACACTGGACTGGAAAATGCTAGGTGCAAGTTAGATACCTGAGGTATCTAACCTAAAGGCAGGCTGGTTTCTTGTCCATTTTTCTTCCTGCAGGCCTGTTGTATTTATTTGTGTAGCTATTTTCTGTAAACTGCTCAAAAGTTAGTTCATCAAGTATGTCATCAACATTTCTTCTTGTCATGTGTGAGTTAAGTTCACCTTCAATTCACCTGTGTATAATATAAAGTAGTTTCACAATGACTGGCCACTAAACAGTGTTTAATTCAGCCGTACAGAACTGCAAATCACAAAACAATGAATCATTGTTTATGTAAACCAGAAAATCTAGCTCTGTGCTAAGAATAATTCAATCAGTCTATAAAAAGGGCTGTCCAAAAATAGCTTCTACTCTCTAAAATTCTTCACATTTGTTGGAGATTTCCAAGGACTGATTCTTTCCTTTCATCTTCTGAAAGTTCTGTTATGAAAGAAAAGTCAAAATTGCTACTAGCAGACTAATTGAGAAAAGCTTGTGGCTCCCCTCACCCCTCCATTTGTACATGCTCTCTTCTTCAAAAAAAAGGTATTTCTCTGAAAAGAATTATAGGAACATGCTTAAGCATTTGGTTAGTGTCTGATCTAATGTCTATGTTTTCAAAGTCTAAAGTTAATTTAAATCAACTCTAGGTTCAATCAAGCACTTGAAACCAAGCAGAGCATTTCCTCTGTGTGTGGCATGTCTCTTGGCCTTTATACATGTGCTAATTCCTTTAATACCCTTGTGGCTCTTCATTCTACCCACTCCAGTATGTCCACATCTCCCCAGTACAGCTGCACTGAGCTGCCCACAACTGGACCTTCCAGATGTATCTCCTGGGTGATGAGAGCTGTTGGCAACCCTGCTCCTAGTGCAGAGCAGAAAGCTGTTGACCTTGTCTGCCCTGAGGGGACATTATTGGCACAGCTGGACTTGCAGTCCACCAGAATCCTCAGCACATGTTCTGCAAAGCCACTTTTCTGCTGCTGGGTCCCCAGCCTGGTACACGAGGCTATTCCTCTCTATTCGAAGGGCTTTGCTTTTCTCTTTGTTGGACATCATGAGATTCTGTTAGACCCATTTCTTCCCCATCTCAAGGTCACTATCAACTTGAACCAGATCTATAATTTGCTTTTCTTGTAATGTATAGTGAAGCCAGTTCATGAACTAAGATTAAAAACCCAATCCACATCCATCATGAGGACCAAAACTCAGATTTTGTTTGAACTCGAGCTTCTCTTTTAGGGAAGTCTTCAAATGTAATTGCCACTTTCCAGTAATAAGTGAAAACTGACAAAACTCTTTGTCCCCTCCCCGGACTATAACCCTTGACACCTTTGTGAAAAATCCCATTTCATTTTTTTGCTAAGAATGCATCTGTCTTTGAGTGGCAGTTAGCAGAATTTCTTCTTTTACACTGGAAACCTGTGTATTCTCAGGCTTAATTTTCCCATATGGAAACTCTAGCCTATGGTCAGTTGCATTTTTATTTAAGTCTCAAAATATTTGCTGAGTTTCCTGTAACCATCACAATAAGATATTGAAAGTAGAGCACAGTACCATGTCCTGGTAGTAGTTACGCTGATACTAAAATTCAGTAATAACAGAGGTAGGGTTTGTTTGCCTAATTGTATGTTGTAAATATTTTCAATTGTAAATTGAAAATCTAGATGATCTCTTGCATAACTTCTATTTGCTAATCCAGATGGGTATGCATCTCTGGTAGGTCCTTTTCTGTAGTGAACCCCAAAGATACAGGAAAAGCTCCTTGGAGAATTGAATGCTGAGTCATTCCTGAGCAAGTGTTATCTTGTCCCTCTGACCCGACCGTGTTGAAACCCTGCCCTTTAATCAGTTAAGGCAATACTATTATAACCTTTAGCTATTGGTCAGTTAAGGAATATGCTTAAACCTGCGGCTATTGGCTGGTTTTGGATCCATGCCAAGGCTATAAAAATAGCCCTCTGTACCCCCACAAGTTGGAGAAGAAGAAGCGCTGTACCCCTTTGCAGACTTCCCGAATAAACCATCATTGCGGAACCACGGCGTATTCTCTGACCCCTCTCTCTCCGTCTGCTATGCCGTTGCCCCGAGGCGATCCTTCCTAGCAGCAGAGCTGAATCCGTGAAAGAGCTGACAAATCACTAAGCTGAATATCACTAGCTCGCTAGGAAGGAGCCCGGTGGCTTGGCCCCTGCTTAACTCAGCTATTGGGTCTCTGCTAAAGACTTGACTACTGAGCTTGCTGGGCATTATATATAATAATAGGGCCTACCTAGAGAGATCGCTTTATTATATACTTTTCCATATTTTTAAACCCTGGTCTTGGGATTTGGGTACTGAACAGCCCTTCATACAGGACTAGACACACCTATTCTGGCAGCTGAGTTCTGCTCACAGTGTCCCTACACAGTTAATCAGTTGATGCATACATGCACTTTATCATGTTAATCTCTTGATCATAAAATTCCATGAGAAATTATTTTAATCTAAATATTTACCTCTGGGTTTTTTTCAGAGCATTTTTTCCCCAGGCTGGCAGCTGTTATTCTGCTTGTCCTACAGTCTCATTCTTTTTCTTGGCTTTGGTAGTACACTTCAGTTGGTGCTGAAATTTCCACTTTGCTGAGCAAATTAGAATACCCCCTAACCATGTTCTCTTTATAATTCCAATTTTCTCAGTCTTTGAATATCAGAAAGTTGTATAATAATATAAGAAAATTATTTTAAAGTTGTATTCCAAAGGCTAGAAGAATCTAATTTTTTAAAATGTCCCTTTAAAGTGATTTACTCCTTATGATTATAGGTAGACACACAATCATCCTTTGAATGAAAAGCATACTTCTTTTATATCATTCATTCTCCTAAATGATTTAGTGCAGTAACATTTTAGGTGCCTTACAGAAGTCTAAATATGTCACCACCTTGTATAATCTCACTCTGTCTCATTTTCTTTTCTTCAGTTAAAAGAACTACAGAGTTCCCTGTTTACTGGACATTTTGTCCCTTGGCTTTGGTTTGGTACATACTCAAAGGAAGGTACATCAACATTAAGACTGTCAGACTGATGGAGTCATACAGATGCAAGAGATTTATTTAAATGAAAGGAAAAGTGGATTTTATTCTTGCTGATGCTAATGGGCCAGTACACTCTTATGAATCATAAAAGAACAAAGTGCCCTCAGCTACACAAATATTTAGCTAAAGGCTCAAAGGATTGCACCCTGAGGGTACCTTAAAGACAAGGAGAACATAGAAGCTGAAGAAGAAAAACCAGCAAAATCCAATTTGAGCTGCACCATCCCACTGCTTTTTGTCCCAGGCTAGGAACTTGGAGAGGATTCTAAAATTATATAGAATATTATAAAGATAAGATATCCATGTTTGAGATCAATATCAAAGATTCCTGCTAGGAGGAGTTGGGGAGAACTATCTCTCTCTGCTTAGTGGCAATGACTTTTGGATTCTGTGGGCTCAGCAAAAGATGCAGAATGCTTCTAAGCTGAGGGAATATTTATCCAACTGTCCCTAGTGTACTCTTTGTGTTTCAGTGGGAACATGTCAGGGAAGGAAACGTGGGAATATTGTCAAGTGGAACTTTGTGCTTCACTCATGTGGAAGATGACTCATTACTGTTTGATTCACCCATCTCCCAACTTTTTATTTTCTAGATAAATGTTAAATTCCTAAATTTGTTTTAGTATTAGTACTGCTATGTCATCACTGATATTCCTCAAGGTATTTCCTTGTTCATGAAATTCTTGAACTGTAAGAAAACCAAAACCAACCAACCAGAAAAAAAACAACAAAATGAAACCAACCAACCAAAAACTCCAAATCAAACAAAACCAAAAACCACAAAAAATCCCACAAAAAAACCAAAAACCCCCAACTCCCCCAAAACAAAACAAACAAAAAAACCAAAAAAAACAAAGGACCATAAAAAGCAAACTCCAAAACAAATAAGAGTATAAACAATATGTGTTGTATGCAAAATATTTACTTTAGACTTCATTTTCAAAAACATTGTCATGTTTCGTTATCTTTACATAACTAAAAAGCCCACCTAGATGCCCCATAACAGGCACTTAAAACTGAAGAGAAACAGAAATATTTCCATTAGAGCTATAAGCATTTAAGTGATAACTAATTATATTTTAAATTTTATAGGAAAATTTGATGATAAAATAAAATGGGACAGTAATTCCACATAAAAATATATGTTCATTTTTTACACATATACATTCAAATCAATCTATTTCTATGTACTTTAAATGGAGTAATTCACTACATTTCTCCCATTCATTTCACTTGTGCAGAAATGGAATGACAGTGCTATTTTACCCCACTATCTAGGTACAAATATCTGGTTGGAGTGTGGATAAGATAGAGATAACTTAAGCTCCAGTACTGTTGGATGGTGGAAGCATGAACAGGACAGATGCACAGCCCCTCCAAGAGTACCCAGCTGTTCTTTTCCTCTCACTGCTAAAATTGTGGCAGTTCTTCTAGCCTTTACTTCTAGCGTCTTCTTCTAGCCTATTACTACTTTAAAATGTTTCCAGAATATCTTATTCAGCTAAGCTGGTGTTTTTCTTTAGTCCTACTGTACAATCAACCTGCATGAGTAACTGTCTAAGAATGTTTACAGGGCATTTAATCAGCAGGAGATACTTACATTTATGAAGGTAATAGGAAATCCCCTGTGGATTTGTATCTAATTCAGTCATCTTTAAAGCTCAGTGTATTTACTGTTGCAGCTGAGGATTAGTACTGTCAAAAGATTCTCAGCAGAGAAGGAAAATTCAGCACCTCATCTGTCTAAAGTGAAATTTCCCAGGCTTCAGGAAAGTCTAACTCATCCTCTAGATCAGGGAATTATAGTCATTGTGCCCTGAAAAATTTGAAGATGGCTTTTCTTTATGGAGAGAGAGTGATGAAAAGGTAGGTCTTTAATACTTGGTATTGAAAATGGAACCTACTTTCTCAGCACAGAGAGAAAGAAATTGCACCAAAATTTAAGAAATAAGCATCGACACTGTAAAAAGACTGAAAAGGCCTCCTTGCCATATCCTTCAAATCATAACAGATTTGAGCTGGCACGGCTAGCTTCCAGCCATTAGTACCACTTACTATGTTTAGTCCCTGGATCTTTTACCTCTTATGCTCAAACTCTGCTTATTTCACCCTCACAGAGATGAGAATCATGTATCTGAAAACATTAACAAATTGGGAAAAAAAAAAAAGCTCTCTGGGATTAGCCAGAATGTTGTGCCTACTCATTTTTTCCAGCTCATGTTGGAAAATGGGAGCTAAAATGTTGTTCTAACCTTTTGATTAAAATGTGAAATATCATATGAGGATTTGTGCTGAATTAAGTTAGGAAAGATGCTGTAGCATTACATAATGCCACAGATACTCATACAGCATTCTAAAGCACAATCTAAACTTACATTTAAGAAGATCTTGTCTTATTGTTCTTTTAATTTTTGCAATTCTAAGCCCAGATGCTTCGGACTGAACCTTTCCCTTGATGCTCTGGGGGAGCACTGTAGCTTTCATTGCTATTTTTGCTTGCAGGCAGATTCCATCTCTGGTATTACACCACATTTTGTTTGACAGAATGAGGAATAGACCAGATTGCTTCGTAAAGCTAAGAAATGGAGAAAATGTGGTTTGTGGTACCTATTTTACCAATTTTTAAACAATCAGCCAGGTACTTAAGCACATGCTCAAGGACTACTGGTGTCATTAGTACTTCTGAGGAACTTAATTGCAAATGCTTAATTCTCTGTCAAGTAAAACCTGCTGTATCATCAGTAGTAGTATCAGTGGGGAAAGGGAGGCAATAACAGTGCAGCTGTTTTCCACCTAAAGCACAAATTGCAGAATCATTTGAGGAAGTGGAGAATGGTCATGGAGCATTTTTTGTATTCAAAGTCAGACTGCATCCCTGAAAGCAGGGACAGGTCTGTACAGAAAATCTTGCCTTGATTTTATATCTAAGAAAATAAATATTTGTGACTAAGACTGATCTTCAATAAATAGCATTACAGGGCTCAGTTCCTGAATGTAGTGTAACTAAATTTCAGTTAATCACACAAAATAACCCAACAAATGGGAAGAAGAAACTTTGAAAAAGTCAGCCAAAGCAGAAACTTACCAGAAAACCAGCTCTGACATATGATGCCTCCATTTCCAAAAACAACTAGAAAGTTATCCAGTATAAATTATCTCTCTCACAGATGTCTCAAAGGGAAAAGCTGTAATGATCATGATGCTTAAAAATAACAAATTCTTTTTTCAAGCTGCTGGCTTCTGGATGCAAGCCTCCTTTCCCATTCCCTGGCCGTCAGGCTGACTTCAAAACAAGTTCTGGCCAAAATTCGGAGCATCTTAATAGATGGATTAAAAGATGCCAGTGCAGAGGGCAGGAATGTTTGCCATAACTTTACATCTACAGTGTAGATAACTTGTCTGTAAGTTAGTTAAGCTCTCTACCCTGAGATCCAAATGTCTTTTCCACCCCTAACCAGCTGCTCTGCTGCACATCCCTGGTGTTTTCCATGAACACTTGCACTTGGCAGTGGATGCCCAAGGCTGCAGACATGCATGTCACAAAAGCTGCTGCAAGTGGGCACAGCTTGTGCTCTCTTCCTTGTGACCTGCGCAGCATTGTCAGGACCACACTGTCCTGGTTATTCTTCTCCAGCTGCAGGGCTTCCTAATGTAGCATCCACTTGGGCAGGAGATGCTCAAGCCTGCTGGCAAAACACCCTCTGCATTCTCTCCCTCACTCTAAATAGGCTCCCTAAGCTGAGCCATGGTGCACACTGCAGCAGAGCACCAAGGATATTCCTTACTCACACAGGGGAGGCAGAAAAGGCTGAAATTGTTACTTCTCCTTTAAACAGCTGAACAGCACTCCTAATAAAGCAAATACAGTCCTGTTTCCTGTGAAGCACAGAAAGAGCGGAGCAGAGCACAGAGAGGGAGCACTAAAAGTCACCCTAGAGCCAGCTTTGCATTACGCAATGCTGCAGTGCCTGTGCTGTGAGGGTGACTGAGCAATCTTCTAGATGAAAATCAGCTGTGAAGAATAAAATGCCAGCACAATTTTCTGATGGTTGGTTTTCACTTCTTCCTCTGTTCTTATTTTTGCCTTTATAAATATTTTATGCTTAATTGGTTTATTACTGGGCTTATTGTTAGAGTGAACATGAGGCCAGAGAGGCAGGGAAGAATTAACTGCTGTCCAGCTACTGGACTTGGTTGCAGGTTTCCTAAACAAGAGTTTTCTTACATTGATTTAATTGATGCGATAAGACACTCCTTTCAAACCTTTGAAAGGTGACTGGTGACTTTGTGTACTACCTGAAAAGGCAGCAATTAAGAGTGATGAGGACTGAGAAACAAAATTCTTTCAAGGTCTCCAACTGTGCATGCATAAGGACCAAGGTACCCATTTGAATTTCTTTGAAAATAAATATACATAATATTAGAGCTATGATTTAATCATGGCATGACTGATTCCTAGGTGCTGCACAGATTTGCTTACCTCTGAACTGCTGTTTTTCTGTTTCCAGTATGTGCCTCTGTATAATAAATGTTGTCTGACTTCCTTTACCTTGGTCTGTACTATATTATCCTGCCTGAATGCACTGGGAACCAGAACGTGCAAACTCTTGGGATAAAAAATAGCATCAGAGGCAAGATCCCAGGGCAAGTATCCTTCAAAGAGCTGCTGCAACTATCACTGAAACCAAGTGGATTCCTCTTACCTGGAATTATGAAGTTTGGGATGGATAAGTGACTTTTTCTAAGGTTGAAATTAGGATGGAGAAAGACAAGGCCAAGGCAGGTTCTCAATGGAATTTTTTGGGTATGGTCCTCTGAACTGCTTGGCAGTGTCACTGTGGGGTAGGGGATGCATACAACTGGATGCCTGCTCATATTAAAGTTGCTTCAATCAAATTTTTTGCAGGCAATTTCCTGGAAAAAGCCAAGTCTAGATGCTCAGAGTCAAAAAGACATTGGATTTTCCTCCCTCATAATACCAAAAAATAGAGTTATATTTCTAATTCAATATCCCCGAATTTGTTGGAATGGTCAGTAGGCAAGGGCCCAGAAGTTTTTAGGGGATCTGTGATCCAGAATCCCTTTCCAGTGCTGTGGAAGCACATGGTCTTTCCCTGCTTCCCCCTCACCCATTATGCCAGATGTGCCACAGCCATAGGCCATGAAAGATCTCACAGTTCTCACTGAAAAGGTTTTGGGAACAGAATGTGGCTCTTCCCATCTTCCAGCATGAGGTAACAAGGAAAGTCTAGTCTGTAATTTTTGGAGTTAAAATTCAGAAAATTTAACAGTTTTCTGTAATTTCCATGGAACTTTGGTTCTGTTGTGGCCATTGGTTTCAGTTTTGTTCCTTTGCTTTTTTTAAAGACTAAATTATAAAAATCTGATGTGCCTTGATGAAATGTTAACTCTGGTAAAAGATTAGACATATAAGCTTTCAAAAGGTGATTCTTTTTTTTTTGTATTAAAATAACATTATTATTAAATATGTGCCAGCTGTAAAGAATGGAGCAGTGCAGGCAGTGTGTTTCCCTTATGTCAAGGTGTGCTTGGGATTAGATGTGATTCCTGCCTTCTTGGAGGTAACACTGGCACTCCACAGCTGGGCACAGACCCCTTAGTGACTGCCAGCCAAGGGGAACAGAGCACAGGCACGTGCTGGGACTCGAGTTTCAAACCAAACACTGAAGTCTCTGGATGCTTTACCAGGGGGTGATAGCTGGTGCAGGGAGTGAATGGATCCCAGGGGTAGTGAGACAGAGAAGGGAGAAACTCTGCCGGCTTAGATGTGTGTACGTATTTTGTTTTCTGCATTTGAAGCTAAAAAGATTCTTAATTGCTAATGCTTTATTTTTAAGGGGTTGTAGACTAGAGCAGTGTCCTGGCTGCACAAGATGTCAGGCTGTACTGCAGCTGATGAAGCAGCTGCTCTGAGACCTACAGGAGCCTGCAGTAGGAGTCTCATTTAGGAGAGAAGTCAGGGTTAAGCAACAAAGAGACACACCTGGAAAAAGCCAGAGGTGATCTTTCTTCCTGTACCTGGTGAGAAACTGAAATATTTTGTTTTCACTTCTCAAAATGTGTTGTTGACCAGCTCAGAAATAATAGTAGAATTTACAGAGACTTTCAGAAGCTTTTTTTTTTTTTCCATTCTGGAGTGGAAGAAATTTTGAAACAATGGTAATGAATTAGTTCCAAGCCCATCCTTCATCAGCAAAAGTTTCACTCTGCATAGGCACCTTGGGTGACCATCTTTCACCTTCTGAAAGAGTGGCTCATAATAACAGCCTTGATAGGATCTATTAAACCCTGTTGCCTTATTCCATTCCTGTGCCATGTTAGATCCAAACAGTGAAATGTCAGAAGGTTAAGAATCAATTTTAAGCAGTAAAATACATCAAAATGTGTAGTCTGTTAAAATGTTCTGATACAGATGAATGCCTTTTTTTAAAGCAGCTCTCAAGTGCACAGCAGGAAGGATAAATCTTCCCATTTTCTATGTGTTTTGATGAACTTGTCTGCAAGACTAACTTCTGCTATTACATTTTTATACTTGCATGGTATTTTGCAGACAGGACACAGGAATATTTTTGAACAAAAAAATCATAATTCAAAGTACACAATAAGAGAGGAAAGGTAGGCACATTAAAACCAAAAAGTATTTATTTTCCTTTTTTTGTTTTCAAAAGTGAAATGGGATGAGAAATCTTGTGTTTACACTACAGACTTTACCTACTCTTAACACCAGGCCTCTAAGAACTTCAAATAACTTTTCATTTTTTATTGTTAAGAAAATTCTAGCTAAGCAGAATTGTTTATGTGTTGCCTGGAAGATAATGGTCATGCGATGGCAGTAAAAAGAAATGGGAAGATGGATGTTTGCTGAGGAACACTACTAAAGACACAGAAAGGAAGAAAAAATGCAGGAATTCATAGGTGCTCTCTTCCATTTGAGCCTGCACCCAGCTCTGACTGTTGTCGGTAGCGCGTGGCTGTAAACACAGCCAGAGGGATTTTACATCCACCTGCACCTTTCTATGCCTGTCACCAAGTCAAAGTTAGTTTCTAGGCTCCCTCTACAGTCGATGGAGAAAAATCGTTACCTCTGGAGGGCAGGTTCCCCTATTTCCTCTGGGCATGTTTTTTCCAGGGTTCAAGGTGACTTGGCACAGAAGGAAGTGAATTGTCTGAAAAGCTGAGCACCTTAACAGTAAAGGTTGGAGCATGGAAACGGCCATCTCAGCTTCTACCTTTCGTTTATCACTTAACTATTATACATATTCATTCAACAGAAAAAAATGCTTCAGTATTTCTCAATATCCTCAAAGATGTGGTCTATCCTCTTTGACCACTTTCAGCAATGTGTAAAAGGTAATATTTCTTCTTTTATAGTGATACTAAGGTTTAATAAAAACTCACATATAGTTTTTGAGTTATTTTACTGAATGTCATTAAGTGAAGCTAAGTTCCTTCTCATCCACAACCTCAACAGGAGATCAGTCCTTTGAGGATTTGTTTTTATTAGCTAACATTAATATGGGACAGCCTACAGCCTTTATGGTGCCATTTTCTACACTGCACTAGCCATCACATTTGGCAAATACACCAGGATTCCATGAGTTTTATTAATCATAACCCTCTGCAGATTTAGCAAGGCTTGTTCTGTCTCTTTCTTAAGCTATTCATGGCTGTGACCTCATATCTGTTGAATGATAAGGATTTGTTCTGTTTTTCTTTTTTTAACCTTTTTGGGGGTGGTGTAATTATCTTTCTTTAAGGAACACAACTGAAATCATTATTTTCTCTTGTTAAGGACTATGTTGTAGAAGGAGATCTTCAAGGAGATCTGAGTGCTATATTCATACAACAGACAAGAACAAGTTGTTCCAGTGACAAATACAAAAGATGAAAGTTAGGATAACCTTTGTGATAAAGGCTCTGTGTGAATTTAAATAAGAACTAAAATAAAACCAGGGTCGGACAAAAGGCAATGAGATAAATTTTCTCATGTCAAAACATGCAAAATTGATTCTCCTTTGGAGATCCAAATTAATATGGATCTTGCAAATGTGGTAGCCAACTGCAAAAAGAGGGAGAAAAAGGCTGTTTCTGCCCTCTAAAATTGTCACTGTCAAAGTCAAGGTGCAAACAGCTCTAAGTAGCTCCTGAATTAGTATTCACTGCTCCCAACTCCAAGTGCTAAGCTCTGCCAGCAAACACTATAAACAGTGACAGAAAATGGACCTTATTAACACTTACAGACAGTCTTAAAATCAAAGTTAATAAGTTACAGCACTCCAAAATTATTTTTTTAGTAAATAGGAGAGAACAACTACTCTTGCAACATACTAGTTCTTAGCACTACATACTGAATAAAAGTCAATAAGTAGTTGTGAAACAGAGCTTTGTTTTCACAGGGTGCATGATTTGTTCTCTGTTGCAATGTCCCACCACAGCCACTGTGGTTTATGTAAAAATATCATGCTACAGTGATACTGAAAACATACAGGTTTAAGCTGCTCTGGTTTGTCCCATACTTTGTCCTTAAATTAAGGAAAAAACCTCCTCCATAATCAGGCTTTAAGGACTGTCACACTTCTGAACTTGGCTTTGAAAAGGCAATTTTTCTTAACTTGTTTACATTAGATTCCAGTTTCATTGTTGGTGCCAAATGTTCTAACAGAGCAAAGGCAGGAGTGGAGCTCATACCTCAAGAGCACTGCAGTTCCCTGGTAAGATCCCGAAACTGTGACATATACAGGAAAGCAGTAATTGCTTTTTTTACCCCCCTCCCATTTTTGTTTTTACTTACCTTGTAGAAGATATAAATGCTGAAATAAAGTTCTTCAAATACCATAGAGAGTAAAGACTAATTTTTTTAAATGCCTCACAAGATAGGAATAACTATCTCAGGAATAAATTGGGGATCACAATGAAGTTCTTATAGAAAATGCATTGTATTCATAAATAAAGACAGACTATTAAGTGATACAGTACCAGTAAAAAAAATCATAGGAGCACTTGGGATTGCAGAAACCAAACTGACCTTTCAAGTGCCTGTGTGAAAACTCTATGATGTTTTCACACAGGTAGTAGAGAGGAATTTGTATTTTACTCAAGACCACCATCGGCCAGGCTCAGCTTTCACACGACTATACAGGCACATCCTAAAAGTGAGAGAAAATGAGTGCTGAGCTCTGCAGCTGCCTTACACATCCAGAGAGGCAGGCTTGCTCGGCTCCTTCTCTCCCCTGCACAGGTTTGTCCTGCCCTGGAGTCAGTCAAAGACCTACTGGGGGAAACCTGAAACCACAACAGTCCTCAAATCCAACCCCAGCCAGTCTCTTCAGTCCTCTGCATAACCTGGGAGCCCCGAGCTGCTTTAATAATCAAGCACATTATTTTCTGGGAAGGTGGCTGGTGTTAGTACTGTTTGCAATGTAGCTTTATCAGGGGCACATGCTGGTGTAACACACCACAGACAATGCGTCTATAATGTTGTAAACATAGCAAGCTCTTTATACCTACAACAGAAATGTACAAAGGTATCACATACATATAGATAGATAATATATTAATCTCCCTTTCCCCAAAGCCACCAGGTGTGCTTTGCTCTGCTACTGAATAGTTTTCCACACTCTTTGCAACTACATTTCTAAGGTGAAAAAGTTTTTTATCCCCAAAGTGGCCCTCTCCATTCAGGCACTTGAGTAAATAGTGATATCCCCTGCCTGGCTGATGAACAGCACAGCACTGCAGACAGAGTTCAAACAGTATTTGTATCAAGAATACATTAATAGCTCAGATGTCTAATAAATCGGGGTGCATACACTATACTTATGCAGATTCCCACATATCCCTTTGCAGACACTAGAGCAAAGACTAGTACAGGCTATTTTGCTGCTGCTGCCCAGAAGTAGCTAAATCTTATTCCCCCTGCCTCCCAAGGCCCCTATTTCCGCAGATGCCCTGGCATAGCTCAGGTGGGTTTTAGCCCCACTGCCTTGTCCATGCCCTGGGTTGAGCAGGATGTCCTTGCTCAGGACAAGCTCCATCATGCAGCCAGTGTGCTCCTCAGGCTGGGGTTGGGAGCCTGGTGGCTGCAGCATCAGCCTGTCCTATGGGGCTGCCCCATGGCTCTTCTTGTGCAGCTCCTGGCGCAGCCAGGAGGAGAAACTTCAATGGTGACCTGGTCTACACACAGGAATGTGCCCAGGCATCCCTGGGATGGTCCTCAGAAACTCCCCACTGCTATCATCTTTTAGCAAAGCTTCCATACCTTCTCAGTGATTTCTCATGGCCAGCTCCTTGCAGCACTAGCTCCTTCTTCCTCACAACACAACCAACAAACCCCAACTCTCTTCTCAACCAGCTAACCCCCTCTTTTATAGCACTCACCCTTATTGGACACAGCTGTGGCCTGTTAAGGGCAGGCCTGTTCCTAATCTTTGGGGATTAGTACAGCTGCAACTCCTCAGGGGTGAGATTACCTTCTGCACTATCTTTATTTTCCTACATCCTATCCCCCCACACCTCACTGAGATGGGCCTTGTTCATGGGGCTGTCCAGAGAAGGACTGAGCAGTGAGGGGGGTCAGGGGAAGCGCTCCTTGATCCAGCCCTGCTGCTGAGGTGTGTCATGAGATTGTGGTTCCAATGGTGAGGAGGCTGCTCAGGTGTCCCAGGTGGGACAGATTCAGATCTTCTCATTCAGAAGTGGCCACAACTGCCATTTGCAAATGCCTGTTGGCTTTCTGCCCACGTGCTTATGGAAGCACCCAAATTGTTTGTGTGCAGACAGGCTGAATGCAAATTCATACATACTAACTCTCCAAATTCCATTCCTACTTTACAGGAATAGTTTTAGCTTTATAAAAAATGTGATTCATTTAGATTGTCTATCTGCTTTTAACATTATTATTTTCAGTATAAATCTTCAGTAAGGTTACCAGGTGCCCCAGTTTCATAAGTGCCCCATTTTTATAATGACAGTCATGGAGAAATTAAGGTGCTCTAGTTTTTAAAACTGTTAGAAAATCTTCTGCTACCTTGGATGGAATAATTATTAAACCTTTTTTAAGGAGAAAAAGGATTGTCACAGGAAAGAGACACATTTTAAGGTGACAGCAAAGTAAAATAGTAATTTTGGTTTCCTGTTGAAAGTGCATCACACTCTCCCTGATCATTTACTGTTATGTTTTCCTGCTATGCCAGGTTGCTCATAATCATATACATTTCAACCAAAATTCAAATTTAAATGAACAGTAATTTTATTCACTGTCAAGATATATAGTTATGGCTGTCAAGAAAGCTATCAGGTTTTATTCCACCTGAATTTTTTCCCCAAAGCTACTGTAGAAACTGAAACCAGAACAGTGATCCAATGCATCTATTGATTTGCAATGAAAATCCTTTTGCTATTTTTTTTTCCAAATTAGTACCTAATTTACATCACACACACTGAGCCAAATTCTTGCTTGTTCTTCCCTGGTTTCATCTAACAGGTGAGTGAGCCTGAAGCAGAGACTGAATGGTGCCAATTGGTTGATGGTGTCAGCCCCATTTTCCATAGCTACTTCTGGGTCTGGCTGCTTAAAGTCCCTAACCCCAGGGTGGACTTTCTGTACCTTCCTGCCCACGGTCAGATTCATAAACATTAAAGCCAAAGGCATGTGAATAAGAAAAAAATAGGAATATGAAAGCCTGAAAAAGGCTGTCTTGGAAACAGCAACAAATTCTACTTGGTCCTGGATGGATTTTTAGAATACTGCTATGCTTCTGTTTAGATGTCTTCATCAGAGGCAAAGCATCTGAGCCAAGCAAAAAGCCTAACATCTGGCATTCAAAAAATACAAGTATCCTTGAAACTATTTATGAAAGGAAACCTCATTCCTCTCTTTGTCCTTTTTTTCTTTTGTTTAACACTTTCCCTAACAGTCAACGAAAATAATTATTACTTTTGTGGATTCGTTGTTGAATCCCTTAAGTCAGTTCTTTCAAGTTGGCATGCTCTCCACATCTCCAATTATATCAAGGTAATAAAGCAAAATTCAGTCCCATTCTGAACAAACCCATGGTTTCATATTACTCTTGATAAAGTCAAAGCCCAATGGCAAAAGCAAAATAGACCAAAATCTGCCATTCCTTTTTAAATTTTATTAGGGAACACACCAGTGATAATCTGTTAAATAGCAATGATGATGTTGAAATGTATAATAAACTATAATGCCATGATTAAATTAAATAACATGGCTCCAGTATGTTTAATTTGTGCACCTTATTTCTTAATTTCAGCTCTCAACTGGTTCTGCATGTCTGTCCTTCAGAACTTTAAATGATTTCTAAAGGGAATTTGATTAGATCTTCACATTGCAAGACAGTACTTTGTGCATGTCTAGGAGTCCTGCAAGCAGATTATAAACTCTATAAATGTGTTTCCTCAACTGAAATAGAAAAATCCCAAACAACCAGATTGCCTCATAGCTCCTGCTCTGAAAGGGAGCAGCAGCATACTGCTAGCTGCCAGGGCTCTCTGCACAGACTGATTCATTAAAACCTTTCACCCTCCTAAAGGGGGTGGGGAAATTTAACCTAAGAGCTAAAAAGCCCACAATAACTGCACACAATTTACTTCCCTAATGGGGTTTCATATGATTAAAATAATAAGCATCACACTGTGCTCAACAGCACTTCAACTAATATAACTATGGTATAGAACATGAAACATATCTCCAATGCAAAATATTTAAATTTAAAACTGCAACAGCAATTCTGGGACAACATTGCTGGATAGGTTAGACTGCTGTCAGTCTAAATGTGCTGGTAAAGATGGGGACATGGCCAAAGTCTGTCCAAAAATACAGTTCATGCCTTCCTCCAAAGAAAACCATATGATGGAATGCTCAATCCCACCATTGAACATGACCCTGCAACCAAGTTCTAAATGCTGAGTTTTTCATGAAGCAAATCCTTGGATCCTTGCCCAGATACCACCATGGCCATAGGCTCTGGCTCCTCTAAGGCAGCAGGTCTGGGGCTGCTGGGAGAGTCTCAACAACCAGGTCAGCGGGGAGCAGTTGTCAGAAGGTGCACCAAGGACTGGGGAGTATGATGGAAAGAGAGACAGCAAAACAGCAGCAGTGTCATGGCTCAGTATAAACACACTCTATAGGGTGTTTGCATCTTGAACCTTAATGGAGATCTTAGATCTCCATCCAGTACAACAGAAGTGGGAAAGATCCACTGAAGGCAATGACAAGGGCCAAAGGAGAGAAATGGTGTTACAAATAAAGAATCACTAGATGTAAGAGCTCACCAGGTGGGAATGGGGAGGAGCACAGTGCAGGTAATATGATGGCTGAAATCATTGTTAACAGGGAATGGATTTTCCCTGTCTATTTCAGTGCAAGGGAGATCTAGTGAAAGCAGTAAATGGCATACTTAAAACATCAACAAACAAACAAACAAACAAACAAACAAAAAAAGAGACTATTTTTCACATCTTGAAAAGTGAATTTTACAAATGGATATGGTGGAGTTAAAAGTTTGCATGATTGCAAGAGACAGTTGGACTAACCAAGGGGGCAAAAACTGCATTAGTGACTCCCAAAGGCAAAGACTCTGTCCCTGCTGAGGAGGTCTAAGCCATGGCTTGCACAGACTGGAAAAGCATTATGAGGAAGTACTTCTGAGTGTGTCAATATTGTTAGATAATTATTATTGATTTTTTTTATACTGCTAATATGTTCCTAGCCCTTCCAGACAGGCTGAAGGACACAGGACAGGATAGACTTTTCTTGGCCTAACCCTTCTTTATATTTTATTTTGACTACATTAGAAATGAAACTGGAAAATGTAAAAGGGAAAATGATATTTTAAAATATGTGAAAGATACAATGGCAGATTTTTGTGGTGTTGATGTTGTTTAAAGTACAGCCCACCACAGCTCTTGTGAAACTGATTTTCCATGGTCTCAATCATCTTGGGGGCAGCAAAAATATACAACCCTTTTGCAGCCAGTAAGTGCTGTACATAATTTTCCCTGGGTGATCGGCTCTCTGGAACAGCCACAATTGCTTTTGACAATTCACTGGTCTCTCTGGGAACAGAAACAATTTCTGCCATACTAAGCTGTGTCTAATAAAAGGGCTCCCATGATTTTCTATCATATGTCAATTCTGACTTCTCTGGCAAACAGAGAATCTTTTGATTAACAGCAAAACTCTCCATAATGCATGGAATGCACTGTGGTACATACCATGAAATACTTGCTCTATAAAGTCATCATTAATAATACTATTTCATCAGATGGTCTCTCTGGTTACAGAAAAATAATATGTAATGTCATGTTATAAAAGCAAATGTGCCCACTGTTGTCAGGATATCGTATTATAAAGAGAGTAGGGTTTGCAGCCCACACATCAGACCTGCACTGACAACTAAATCCCAACTATCATTTGTTTGTCATTTTGAGAATGGAGGCATACATTTTAAATGTCTGAGTTTTACTCGAACTTAAGCAGAAATCTATTTTCTGTACCAGACTTTATTCCCCTGATTTATGGCATTGATTCAGGCCTCTGAGCCTTTCAAAACACCGAAATGTACTCTACGTTGCACTTCCAATTATATAACTACATTGCCTGTAGCTGAAAGCTCGAGGTTGATTTTTATAAATTTTCTTGCTTTCTATAATAGGAATGGGAATGTTAATGGCATCTGAAGCAGTTCAAGTTACTGCATTTCTGAACTGAAGTAATCTATACCTGGCCACAATAAGGTCTTTACACAGTCAGTAACTTTTATGACAGCAGCTGTCTGTTGAATCTGGAAGAAGGGAGCAGAGTATATTTGTCTGTAATTATCATTGAGCAGTACATTAAATAGAATTTCTGGTTCCTATTGTTCCACCTTCATTCAGGAACATCTGAGTCTCCATTTTTATGTGAAAACATTGCTGGAGGAATGATGTGCACCGAACACTGTGTCCTTGATGTGATGTGAATTGATTTTCTTCCATTCACAAAAAATTAAGTCTAATATAGAAAAGCAACTAAACCAATTTCATCCATTGATGAACATTTTAGGGTGTTTTTTCATTTGAAAAATTATGCTCATTTCTACAGAAAGGAAGAGATATGAAGAAAGCAACTAATAGTCAAAAAAACATGCATGTGTGTTTTTTTCAGAGACGAGTTCTGTATCTTAGTTGGTGGAATTTTTTTTTACTACTCTTATAAGTAAAACCTTCTGGAGAAGCAGTAAGTAATTTATTTGTGCCCAGGTTAAAGAAAACACTAGTGTGAAAAAATAAGTAGAATTTACAACTCCTTGAGTTGCAAAGTGCATTTTGTTTTTTCTGATCATACTTCAGGAAGACACATTCTCGCTGGCTGTAGTAAACTCTCTCATTTCGAAAGTACTTTTTATTTTAATCATTAACTGTCTTGATATCAGAAGTAAAGAGGAGAAGAGGAAGGGGTATTATGATATTACTTTTACAGTAATTTTTCAGATTAGAAAAGTTACTGTTGACTTCTGAAACATTGTGTGCACTTGCAAAAAATAATTTTTCACTCTGCAAAAATATACTTAAGTACCACTATCGAGAACAAAGATTGCCTGAACTTCTGCTGAAGCATAAACAAAATAGCCGTCTTCAAAAATTAAATCAACTTTTGCTTCGGTGAATTGGAATTCATTGTTAATCTCGGTGGGATCTGGACTGCAAAAATAACCTTTGTGAATCTGATATTGTACTTCTTGAAGACAGGGATGTTTGGCATACTTGGTAATTTTTCTGACATGCACCTATTTGTCTGGTTTTATTTATCTTGCTCCTGATGTCCGTTCCCATTCTTCTTGCTCATGAATTTTTGGTACGTGGTGTGACCTGTACTTGACAATTCCTAGCAAATTATAATGTCTCACATTTTAATGAAGTACAAAATTTATAAAAAGGGATGGACAGAGCCAGAAGGAAGAAGAAGGCTGTGTGGAGAGCAGACTGGCTGGTGTGACTGTGCAGCTGTCATAAACCAATCAAGGCACACAGGAGCAGCCACCCTTGCAGCTCGGATGATGAGTGGAATTGTGCTGGATGCAGACCTGGGCAGTGACTAGGCAAGAAGTGGCATTCAGCAAATCATCAGCCACCAGACAGCAGAGGCTGTGTGGCAAGTCTGTATGATCCAGCATCTTCCATTGCTAAGAAAGAAATAAGGGTCTTTCATGGTCTTGTTCTAAACTGTCAGCAAAATGTGACGTTTTCCCCATGGTACACTTCTGAAAAGTTGAGGTGTCCGTCCTGGCCCCACAGTCGCTGTTTGCTTCTTCAAACAGAATCCTTGGGAGTGTCTCAGTTCTGCAGCAGAATTGCAACATTCATACTGCAGTGGCGATCAGCAAAAGATTTTCACACCAAGACCATGCTTTAAAACCCCGGAGAGAAGCGCTGCTTGGGCTCTCAATACAAAATGCTTAAAATTCGTGACCCTAAAAAGTGAGTCTCAGAGTGAGGGAAGAGCTATTTTAGTGCTTCAAAAACACCATATATATTCTAAAGGTATTTAAACCCCCTCAAAATGTTAGCCTTTTCCAAAAAAAGGTCCATGTCTCCTGCTTGAAGTTTGGCTGGAAGAAACTGCCCTTCAAACAGCTTTCAGGACATGCTGTTTCAATGTTATTCACCATGGCTTCAGATTGATTGCACCTGGCAGGTGTCCTAGGAAGGTCTTGGGTCTGAAGTGAATGACCCTGTAAGAGATCCCCAAGTTTTCCATACTGTAAGAAAAGCATAACCTGAATTTTAACCTTAATGTTTAGTTTTTTATAAGTAAACTTTGAATTAAAACAGTTCTTCATAGGACTCATTCTTTAAAGAAAATTACACTAAATTAAACATAGATGTGAAGAAATAAATATTAAAATAAATTCCCATCTAAATGTGTATTTATCTAGAGAGAGAAAGAAAGATGGCTTTCACGTATGTGCATAACAAACCTGTAAGTCTTTACCTGTGAATATGCACACATGCACATACATACACATAAGTGTGTCTTTATATCTGAAACAATTTATTTCTAGTTCTTTTCAAGCAGAAGGGTTAACTTAAGTACTTTGTCCTAGTATCAGCTAAGACAAGTTGGCAGCAGCTTCCACTTTGCTGGAAGTTGAGAGATGCCTGATGAACCTTTGTGGCCTTTGATGGGATGAGGCATTAGCAGCTCTTTGTGTTGCCAGCTTTCCTCTCATGGTTGAAAGTGGTTCTGGTTCTTAGCAAACAAGTTCTGTGCAGCAGCAATGACAGGGGCGTAATGAGGAAGTCTTATTTATCTTTGCCCAGACAGCTGAAGACAGAGGGCTGAACTCCTGCTGTAAAGGAGTTCATCCTCATCACCTGGCCATCTCAGTGGCAAAGACACATGGATTACTGAGTAATACTGCAGGTACACAATAAAGTTTGTTTTGCAACTAAATTAAGTTTTGGTGGATGATTTGAGTTACAACCCAGTTCAGTGAGACTTTATAGACATGCTATCTGTTTTGGTTTGAAGTATGTAAAGTAGGCAGCTGTTGGAATTTAGACATAACAGATTGTTTTCTGCCTTCTTTGATGTTGATATCCTGTAGAGACCTCTAACTAGCTATCAAACATTTGCCTATTTGCCCAGTGGATTCTGCACAAAACTCTAAATGCCTCTTAATTATGCACTTGTGTACCTGTTTATCATATTTCTACAGCCTCTGTCATTCCCATGAGGTACAGGTTTAAACATTAAGATTGAAGAACAAGAGAATTTAAAATAAGTGGGTGGCAAGGCTGTCTTCCTGACATGTTTCACTGCCAGCAGGAAGAATGCACTATCTTAGGGAAAATAGTACTATGATGCTATGGTCAATAGAGATACCTGGAAAGCATTAGGACATCAGTGCCCATTCATTTCTGACATGTTTCATCACAGAGGTTGCTAGTTACTGCTTTCAGCAGCAAAACCACAGACATTTTGTCATAGAATATATTTTTAACACTGCATATTGCAGATAAACCTCTAAAGCCTGCAATCTGCTAATGGAGTTTATATCCTTGATGTTGTAGCTCAGTGAGAACATAACTAGTTGCTATTCTTTTACTCTGAATTTTTTCTCTGCTTTTTTTACTATAGTAGCAAAACAAATGCAACAGCTGGAAGAATAACTATACCTCAAATAAAATAGTGCATTTAATAAAAGCAAAGAGGAGGAATTAGCTTCTGGAGAAGACATATTTAAATCATGGCAATAGTAAGAACTGAAGGATTTTTCATCTCTGCCTTTCTGAAAATTTCAGATATGAATCAGGTGGTGAACTGAGATACTGACCTGTAAATCACCAGTTAAATGTAGTAAAGCAGAATGCTTAGGGCCCAACCACACTAGACACCTCCTGAGGCCCCTTCCAGCCTGAATTATCCCACATGGAGATGAAGGCCATGTCACTGCCTTGCTGGCATGCAAACAAACATTGGTTATGCCCACGTGTAGCAAAGACAGGGATGACAGTCATGGAGCACAGCTCTGTACTGCAGTGTGAATAGGAACTACTTAGGCTTAAGAGAAAAAAAACTAATTATCAAATGTCCATTAGATAGCTGTTACCTTTGTTTTAAAATCATATTATAATGCCACTCGCTATTGTAATTATGATTACTTTGACATTCTCTAGACACAAATCTCTGTATTTTGAAATGAAAACAGCTTCCCAAATAATGCTTGCAAATATCATTCCTACAGGAGTTTTTGAAATGTCTGTTACTTGGTTTCTGAATGAAAAAAAAACCAGAAAAACAGAAATTCTGAGAGTCTATCTTTAGTGTCTTGGCAATATTCCTTTAAATACCTCTACACCCTCTATAAAAATGGAAATGACACTGTTGGCATTAAAGCTGCTTCTTTATCTCAGAGCAGTGTGGGGAAAGAGAGACCAATAAGCCTTGAAAAGAGTTTTGCAGTTGTTTGTAACAAATGCAGGAAATGTGAGGGGAATAGAAGTTGTTCTGCTATGTGCCTTAATAGCAAAGTCCTCTTTATCCATAACCTTTTCCTTGCAGTTAGTAATTAGCAGTTTATTATGCTGAGAACGAATTTCTTCTTTCTGACTTTTAACCAGCCTAATTAAACACAGTCATTAATGTAAAGACTCTGTATGAAAGAGACACTTCACACCTGAACAAACAATTATTTTGGAAGGTGCTGATCCTCTTATAACTATTCAGTATATTTTTTGGTTGAGTGGAGATGTGGCAATGGCAAAGCATATTAACAATATAATGGAGATGAATGGCTATGAAATTTAAAATGATATTTCTGCTCTGTTGCTTCAATGAAAACTATGTAAAAACTGTCTTGCAGTGATGACAGGAAATATTTGCAAAATTAGCATGCAATTTTCATTGCTTGCAATGAGGGTCTTAAGTTTTCAATGGAAAAAGTGTTCTTTTGAAATTTCACAGTGCATCAGTAAACATTGCAATGTGTGTTACCACTGTATACACTATATTACTCATGATTGTTGTACTCATTTTTCTGAAAATATTAAAACTAAGAGACCCTTTTGTTTTCTACCTGTCCCTATGTGGCAGTACATATCCCTCACTCCCTCTGTACCACAGACTGTTAGTGCATAAAGAGATAACCCAGGCTGAAAGGCCCAGCAAGGGGTCATCACTGCTGCCAAAAGGGGCTCAGACCTCACCTAAAAATCAGCATCTTAGTCTGAGGAGTAGATATGGGAAGAGATAAAAGAAATATTCTTGACTAAGAGACACCATTTTGCAAGCTGTAAAAGATGCACAAGTTATGACAGCGGCAGAAGCCTTCTACCTGCCCACCCTGAAAGTGTGGGAGACCTCTCCCAGGAGCCTGGAACCAGGTTCTGTGGTTACTTCCCAGGGATTGAAGGAAAGGATCTCGATGTGTACCCCACCAACAATTGGATGGCAAGACACATTGAAGCCTAAGTCATATTATTTCTTCACTAGCTGTAACATTAATAGGTACCTTTAACCTCATGCTGTATATATCTATTAGTAGTCTATTTTTGTCCTAATTCCTGTGTGGTATGTCTTACGTCTGTTAATTTTATGTCTATTGAATAAATAATTCATTCTATAACAGACCAAATCAGAATTAAAGCACTTGTGAATAAGAGTGGGTTTTGGGGTGCTGTCTGCCTCAGTAAAGCTCTGGCTGCTGCCAGAGGCCTGGGCAAAATCTAAGGATTTATCTAAACCCCCGCATCCATTCGTGACACCCTATGGACAGATTTAACCAGATTGTTCATTGTGGTATTTACTATGCATCCAAATTGGTGTGCTGCCAGGAGAGATGGCTGGGCAGTGAGGAAATTCTCCACGTCAGCAAGGCTGTCAGGGAAGGGAGCCCAGGAGGGCTACAGCAGGCTCAGAGTGGGCAAGAATTAACACCGAGCTTTGTCTGGGCCTTGACATTGGTGAGGTCACATAATTCTGACTGAATTGGAAAGACTTAACATCTGGTTAAACTAGATGGAAAGAAAATTGTCCAAAGAGGGTGATACTGGCCATGGTCTGTGTATAGGAAAGGATTACCACTTCTTTCAGAGCTTCTGCCCAAACAACTGCTGCAAGCCTGACCCTCCACACAACCCCAGGGATTTCTCCAGGCATCTCCTTGGGTGTATGCTACCCAGAAAGGGAGGCAAATAGAAGAAAAAAGGTAGGATTTATATATTCAGAGAGAAGTGTCCTAGTCTGAAGTACCTTTAAGGTATTATTCTTAGTATATCCTTGCAGAAAATTGCCATGTTTTATGTCTCCCAGCTTCCAGACATGAAAGGTTGTGCCAGTTGCACACATCCTGCCTTTAGAATAAGATTCTGGTAGCTAAAGCATTGCCATATTTATCTGTAAGTATTTTGGTCTTTCAACCTACTTAAAAAACTCACACAAGCAAATAGAATGATACATAGATTGAGACCCTGTGTGTATCTTTGACAGGGAAAAAAAGCTGAATCCTCAAGCATATTGAAAACCAAACCAAAAACTGAAAGAAGGAGGTTATCGTTATGCTTCAGGCATTGACAAATACCAGGTAGTAGGAACCAGGAAAGTATTTTCCCTCTGAGCAAATAAAACATCCATTTTGTGGACTTTATTATTAGCCTGTCACATTACACATCTGTTACTGATCACTGTCACACCTGATGGTACCAGATGCAAAGTCTGGGGTGGGGTGAGATCCTGAATGGTTGCACCTGGTTTCATACTTTCTGATAAAAGAAAAACAATTGCATTGCATGAAATAATGTAAGAAAAACAATCCCTAGACTTTATTTTTTGACAAATGATTGGTTATTTTTATTCAGTAAAATAACAGGAAGCAAAGTTATGAGGATTTTTTTCAGCTTTCTGCCCATTGCTCATATCAAGAGTAACACAACACCTGTGCATTTGCGTTATTTCCAGGTTCTGAACCCAGTCTAGAATAACCCTTTGTACTGTGGGAGAGAATCACAATAAGTATTGCTTAGGGAGGGCATATGAAATACACAAAAGGTGAGCACTTACCAAAAGTAAAGATAACAAATCTGTGTTTTGTTTAAAGCATCCCCAGCACCACTGAAAGTGAAGAAAGGGTGACTGGAAGAGCAGAAAGAGCAGGCTGTAACCTGCTCAGCATTCCTGAAAATGCAGGATTTAAAAGTGGGCATCCACTCCTTATATGAGGAGTCCAGATCTGCATGTGTCCCATCCCACCACAGAGGTTTCACATTAATGCCAACTCAGGGACCATTTGCTGCTTTGTGATTAGATCTGTGCCTCTGCAAAAGTTTCTGTTCAGCACATGAAAATTTTTTTTTTTTTTGGTAGGGGAGGAGGAAGACAACATGATATTTATAAATAAAATCAGAAAAATTAGTACAATCATAGAATTGTTAAGGTTGGAAAATACTTCTAAGATCATTGGTTTTGACCCTTAAACTAGTACCACAGTGTTCTCCACTAAACTGTGTCCCTAAATGCCACATCCACCTGGTTTTTGTACATTTTCAAGGATGGCGACTCCACAACTTCCCTGGGAAGCCTTTTCCAATGCCTTCACTTCCAGAGAATAATTTTTTCCTTATTTTTTTATATCAATATAGATTTTTTTATATCAAATCTAAATCTCTCCTGGCACAACTTAAGGCCATTTCTTCTCACCCTGTCGCTTATTAGCTTGGAAAAAAATACCTCCCACACCTCATTTGAACATTCTTTCAGGTATTTGTAGACAGCAATATTGTTCCCCTGAACCTCCTTTTCTTCAGGCTAACCAGCTCCAGCTCCCTCAATCCCTTCTCATAAGGCTTGTTCTCTAACTCTATTCCATTCTATTCGCTTCTTCACAAAACTTTCTGTTTTGAGAGCATTTTCATGGAATTTGAGAGAATGGTCTATTAGAAAATTCCATTCATGAATGGGTACTTATGCCACAAATCATGAGAATTTAAGTGGAAAAGTAGATAAAATTCTGTTGAAGATTCATGCTGAAACAATTCATCCATGGCCAAGGGTATCACTGTGGATGGCTTATAGGGGTGTTGCCATGTTTGGTTTACAGACCAAACATTCCTGGAAGAGAGCACCTAATCAAGTAAATGTTAAGTTTCTGCTCATTTAAATAGTAAATGTTCCCAAAGAAACATCTTAAAAAGCATTTTGCCTTCATATTGCCCCAGTTCTACTTACAATCCAACAACAGTTGATAGTTCCTACCAAGACTGATATGAAACAAGCAGTGAAAAATTAGATTTTGAGTGAAAATGAGCAGTTTTGCAGTCTTTTTTTCGTCAGCTCTACCTTAAGTGTGTTTCTACACTTTAAGATAGGAATGTACGTTGTTTGTAGAATGAGCACCTCCACCCTCCCTGAAGTTCATGTGAATAAAGGGTATTATTTAAACAATTTGCAATGCTATTCCCATTGTTCAGGATCTCCAGTGCCTTACTTTATAATTTTACCATAATCTTCTCTGCCTCTTGATTGTGCTTTCCATTATCTGTGGATGAGAGTGGATCCCCTCTGGAGCTGTTGTTTGCTGGCTTTCATCAGCAGCAGACTCCTGCTTTCAGGACTCGTAGGTATAGTAGTTATTTTTGCCCCTGACAAAGGAGAGGAATGACGAGCAGGACTCCATCTTATCAGAAGGCTAATTATTTACTTTTTTATACTATATTATTCTATACTATATTACTTTGCATCTAAACTGAATCTGCCAAGCACTCAACTGCCCAACTGCACAGAATCTCGTGACTGTCAGCCAGTAGTCTCGACACACACACGGATTCAACTGGTCAGTGAATCAAAACACTCACACCAGAATCCAATTATCAATTCCCTTCAGGTAAACAATCTTCCACGATGCATTCCACTTGTGAGAAACACAGGAGCAGTAAATGAGATAAGAATTGGTTTTTTTTCCTCTGAGGTTCGGAGAATGTGAAACCCGGAAATATTCTTGGGAGGAATTGTGCCTTGCTTTTCTCTGTGAAGAGAAATGTGGTGACATGTAGGCGTGCACTGCTGGAAGTTATCCACTGGCCAGTGGTCCAGTCAGCTATCCACTGGTCAGCCAGCCTTCAGTTAGGTTTCTGAAACTTCTGCCTGTGATCTAGCCACTCTAGCCTCTGTCTAGAAAGCTCATCATCTTCTCACACAGATGTCTACACCAGTGGGGAACAGTTAGTTACCCTCTAGAGCAACTGAAGAGAGCCCTTCTAATCTGACTTACATATCTGCATTTTCAGTGGTCACAGACAAGGGAGATAATCTTTGCCCCTGACGAAGACTATTTGGTTTGAAATACACTTTTTGGCTCCATTGATCATGTCACACCTTTATGTTCATAATTAAATACACCTCGTAGGCTTGTATTTCTAGAGTGAATAGTCTTAGTTAAAATATGGTAGTAAATTTCTTCCATATTTTGCTATTTATTTTCAATCTGCTTTCCTGGGTTTTGGAATATTCATATACAAAACATGAAAGTAAGTAAGATGGTCAAAGCTAATTAATTTGAAAATTAAGAGCAGAATTTCCTGGATCATCCATGAAATATTATTATCTCTAGTCACACTTCCTGTTAGATAATACTGCCTAGAGACAATCAAGTGCACAGATATTAAGAAGAAACAGCTGCATGAGGTACTTCTAGCAGTGCAGATCCTATTTGAAGTCCACTGCTTGTGTCATAAGGCTGAATAGAAACTAAGAATGTGTCCCAAAAGACATCCTCTGCTAAATGAAACCAGGGAAAAGTAATTAGAAAGTGAAGCCTCTTATGAGCTCAATTAAAAGACTACTTCAAATTTGCAAACTATCTTCCTGGCCAGCACAGCTGATGGAGAGAAACAGGTTCATCCAGGGGGCAATTCAGAGCATGAAAATCTAGATGTTCAGTAAGCAGAGGCTTCTCAGGCTAAAAGACAGCCAGTAATTTTTAGTAACAAAAATCGTCTAGAACACCTGTCCTCATAAGAAAAAAAACGTTTCAGCACTTGTTACTGCTGTATACCTGCTAAACTGAGTGGGACTTATTCCAAAGAGTGAGGTCTCAGGAGTATGCAGTGTCACAGTGGTTAAACGCTACAGAGTTGAATGCAAACATTCACATCCTTCATCACTCTCAATCACTTTCTCATTTCTAACTCTGCTGAGTAACACAGTGAACATTTCCAGCTTCATGTTTCTGCTGGAGCCTTCCAGTCTCCAGCAGATCAGCTACCATTGTTTGGATTGTGGTATTTATAAAACTAATTGGAGATATTTCCATGAATTACGTAGTTTTAAATATTTTTTAGGCTTAGATTTTGGAACATTAGACTGCTGATGCAGATAACATGTTTTATACCTCTTTACAATGAGAGAAATACCACCAACAACTTAGTCTTCAAATATGCTGAAAAACTATCAGGCATTTTCATCTGTTTATATAAAAATATATTTATACATCACAACAACAATTTTTTTTACATGGAATAACTACAGCAACATTTATGCTTCCCTTCTGGCAGGCTTCTTAACCTCCATTATTAAAGGAAAGATCACCTTCAAAGACCACGCTTTCTAATTTGCTGAAGGATTGGTAGATGAAGGTTTTACCATGGGGAGATTAAGAAACAGTTGTTTTGCAGGGTATGCCAAATGAAAGGGTATGATGTATCTTTGCATCTGCATACCTGATTGAATGCCCCAAATCCTGTTCCTTCTCCTACTCATGATCTGAAAATTTATGTGGAAAAAACCCTTTTTTTTTTCCCCTGTTCTAATAATTCAATCCTTACTAATTTGGTTGCCTAAAAATAATCCATAAAGAGAGCAAAAAAACCAGTGTTGGTAAGTGGATATGATCCTGATAGAAATAGATTACACACATAACCATTACTCCAGAAAAGAAAGGATTACATACAGATCACTTATTTTTATTGATAATTTTAAAATAAACTGTGAATTTATGTAAGAAAGAGGTATAAATAAGCATGCCATAATGAAATAATTTTCAGCATTCTCAAACCAATTTGATCAATATTGCAAAATATTAGAACAAAATAAATCTGTGGTGTAAAAGCAGTGCATTAAAATTCATTCTACTTGTACATTCCATATTAAGGAACAAAACAGCTTTATGATGTATGTTTCTGTGAGTAAATTTTACTGAGATATAGTGCACCATTAGCAGACATTTCTCAAAGGCATCTTCTAAAGCCTTGAACTGGCCTGCATACAATGCAAATGAAACTGTGCACTGAATTTGGAGAAGAAAGCTTGCAAAATGTACATTCTAGTTTAAATTGAATATTTATTATTTCCTTTCCACAACATCCTTGGGTTTTACTGTCACTTTTCAGACAAATGCAGGGAGACATTTCCCTGCTCAAAGCACTGATAGAAAGCCTATGGCCATGATCCTGCCACTGATAGCACACAGGAGGAAAGTTGCCTCTAAATGGAGTGTCCTTGAAGACAAAGGGTAGTTTGAGGATGAATCAATCAGTTCATGAGCTATCATTTGAAGTGCTCTAAGCCTTAGACCTTAGCTTTGCTCCTCCTGATCTCTTAGAGTTACCTTCAAAGGCTGCAGGATGAACCTACATTCATAGTGGGTACAGATAAAGAAATAGAGGTGAGATATAGATAAAACACAGAGGAAGGATTCTGCACACTCTGTAAGCTCTCACTAGAGCCAGCCATAATAGACCATTATTGGTAAGGAAGTGAAGAGTGAAGAATTATGGCCTAGAGACAGACTGAGAAGGCAATTTTGTTCTCATGGGAAGTCTGTTCGGAACTGTGCTTCCTTTCTAAATTTAAACAAAACTTGAAATTCTAAGTTTTTCATGGACCTACAGGAAATTCCATAGGATCTCGGTTCAGAAAACTGAAATTTCCTTCTCTCAATAGGATAATAATCATTATGTAGAACAAAAAACTGTATGTAAATGCCTTTTAATATACATTCATGTGTATCATGATAATCTAAATAAGATTGACTAAGCTTAACACAATTCTTATTTTCAGTTTTATCAAGGAAACATTGTAAAACAGGGTATCCATCCTGATAGATTTGTGTTTCAATGAACAGCTGTTTTTTCTCATCAGTAGAGTTAACAGTAGTTCTAGGTCCTGAATCAGTCACTGGGGATCTTCTGAGTGCACCAGGAAAAGAAGGTAAGACATCTTCATCTCTTTCACCTGCTCCATATTTGAGCACAAGATCTGAATCCTTACAGACTGGCCAAAGGTGGGCTTCCCTGTGCGAGGAACCAGCCCAACCTGGACACCTGCCCAGCCTGGAAATCTCTGGGATGCAGTGCAGAGGTGCCTCCTGTGAGCACAAGAAAAACGGGGATGTGCAGTGCTCTTTCATAGAGCACATGGCTTTGGAAAATCCTTTATTAGCAACTATGATAATGCAACCAAAATTGATCCAGCAAAACAGCCAAATGCTGATTTATTTTTAACTCTGCTGTTACTCCTGTATGTCTCACTGCCAGTTCTGTGCTCTCCCTGCAGTCACTGTCCCTACAGAAGAGGCACCACTGCTGGTACAGCCAGAATTAATGCTCAAGAGCGCTTCCAGCTTACTCAATTTATTGTAGAGGGAGTCTGGGGAGCCCTGCTGTTAGCTCTAGGGTGTAGTGCTTACTGGGTGCACCTGCATTAGTGTTGCCATTCAGGATGGAGAGGAGGTTTGGAAGCCAATCTTACAGCTTCCCTGCCTATTGCACCTTGGTTCTTGTCCAGAAACTGTTCATAGTACTTGGGCTCTGATTCTCAGGTGAAACTAAAACAAAGCAGGACCCCAAAGCACTTTTCAGTCAGTATTCAGACACCAGGACCAAACTGGTCCTTATTAGAGTTAATCCAAAGCAAAGAGCTGCTGAAATGCAGATAGTTTGGATGCCAGGTCCCCAGCAGCAACTAATGCTGTGGAAATTGGTTCCTGTTATACCACAATACTTTCTGCTGGATGCAAGGCTCCCCAAGCAAATCTAGCTTGGCAGGGGATAAGACCTACTCACATTACAAATCTATCACAAAGTTTGTGATGGAAATACGCACACCAAATAATTTGTGTAATTGTTAAAATGTGAATAGTGAAAGATGCCTGTGTCAGAATTAAGATTCAAGCAAGATCATATGCCAAAGTCAATATTACGGATTTTATTTAACAATGAATGTGAAGTAGAACCATAGAAAGAAATAGACAAGATAAATTAATTGACAATAAATAGACAAGAGAGAAAAGACAGAGAAATGGAACAAGAAGAAGATGGTCACCACACCTGGATCCAGAGGCATGTCCTTGCTCCTTCTTTACACTGGGCTTCTCAGTTGCAGGGGGCTGCATTGTTGTTCAAAACTTTTCACTATTTATACGTCTTAGCAAATGCAGCAATTAAGGCTCATTGGATACACAGCTCTCTTACACTATTGGTTAAATGATTGCCTCACATCTAATGCTCATTAGTCTGTGTGTTCAGTCTTTTTCTTCTTTTGAGTCTGTGGGTTTCTTGGGGTGATAGGCTGTGAGTCCATCATTACAATCTCCTCCTGCCAGAATTACCTTTTTCCCACTGGAGCTGACTTCAGCACAGTTTCAGAGTTGGCTTTCCTTGTGGTGTATAAATTCTGCATTCTTTCTGTCCATTATCAATGATAGATTCTTCTCCCCAAGCTTTGTTGGCCTCTCCCAAGGTCTGAGACAGCGCCTGGACAATAGTACCACCTATTCTTATCTCAAGTTTCCACAGTGGTGACTTCTCTTACAGTCCAAGTTCCATGTATCCATGGAGACATTCAAGGGGGGGCTTTAGTGGCCCTTGGTGGTCACAGATGCCATCTGTCCCATAACTTGGGGGACATGATCTTTGCTTGACCAGTGATACATGCATAAGTAGTTGCTTTACACTGTTTGCCCCGGTGGGAATTTTTTGTCTGGATGCATTTACCAGAATGAGCTAACCAGATCTTGCCTCCACCAGGCCTTGGGTTAGCACCACCCTGTTACTCCATCCTGTGCTTATCTGATGGCAAAGTCCATTCTGTGGCCTTAAGAGTGTTTGAGACGGACAACTGTGCTCCTAAATTCCTACAGTAATTTAAATTGCTGTGCCAGTTAGCTAACAATGATTCTCCTCAGCAGTGTTCTCTGCATAACAATTCTGGAACCAGGACCCTCGGGAAACAGGGCCCAAGAACAGACTCCATGACAGCAATATGGTTCTTTGGAGTATTACGAGAAATTTGCAAATGTGTTACATTGTTTCTTTTTTTCTCAATGTCTGGCTCTTTTTTCCTAGTGGATAATAGCTTTTCTAAATGCCCTTTTTTGTGCTAAAATTAGGTTTTAAGTTAATATCTTTGGCATTGACTCTATCCTAATAGTAAGATTTATGCCATTTCTTGGTACTAATAGAGTGTTCAACGTATGCCTGGGAGGTTCAGTAATGGGTATGTCCTTGACAGAAATCAAGTCAGTATAGTTCTTTTGTAAGAAATCTGAGAAAAAAATTCCTATTTCTATATTTCTTACAGGAAAAAAATATATTTAATGTTAAATATATATGGAAATAACTTCTAAATATTTGTGTTTAAAAGCAGACTTGTAAGCAAAACTCTAAGTCTTGGAAATTATATTTTCTCCTTCTCTAGGTCTTATCTTGTTCTTCAGAATTGATATGCTCTATTCTGACTAATGTGCTTGTCATTTCATGCATACTCTGTAAATTAAAACAGATCTTATTACACCTGTGTAACTTTTATCTTGCCATTGTTTTTAAGGATTCCATTTGTAATCCCGTTTTCTGCCTAAGAACTTTCAGAGGTGCTGGTGCATGAACTGGAAAAAACACAGCAGAGCTGTTGAAATCTGGGATGAGTTTGAGGGGAGAGATGATAAAATCCTTTTTTATTTGTGCACACAGAAAGTAGGATATGGAAACTTGGAACACCTTGAAGGTGGAAAGCCACAATCTCATTTAGCAGAGCCCAATTTTACGGTAGAAATATAATTCCATTGCTACAATTGTGGAAGCAAATGTGTCCTTGATAACGATTCCAGTGTAATCACCAAGATATATAATACTAAATAATTTTATCTGTATGACCTTGAAATTACAAGGCAGATCCATAGAGATGTGAGGTTCCTGAGACACTCACCTAGAGTCACTACATTCAAGGTAGGAATGGAGGCACTTACACAAGATGATATGCAGGTAGATGTGTGCAGCAGATAAGTAAATTGCTCTCTAGAAATACTTAGAGGTGACCAAATAGCTCATATGTGTTTGCACAGGCTGCAAATGTCAGCAGATAATGAGAAAAGTGCCATCTCTAAAACCACGATCCTGACTTGAATTGTGTTGCCCAACAATTATGCCTGTGTGAGAAGAGGCAGTAAAATTGGCTATTTAACTTTTCACCTTGACATAGTGTTAGGGAAGAGTGTTGTGTAGGCCTGTGCTAAGTTTGTTTAAAACAAAGATGGTTTCTTCAGGTTTGTTTGGTTTTTTGTTTGTTATTAAATGTTTTTTAAAGGATCTTTTATTAATTTGTGATTATAAATTTCATATGTAACTCAAAACTTCAATCTGAAATAAATCACAACTGGGTCTGGGGAGAAAAAAAAAGTGAAAAGTGTGATGCATGAAGAAGCTCCAGAATAGGAAAACAAGCTGTTCACTCTAAATTACTTTTGTTCTGGCCCTGAGACAGGTTTTTTTCCTGAGAGAAACCAGCTTTACCAGGTCATCTGGTACAGGCATGAACTGGGACACTAAGGAAGCAAGTACTTCTCTCTCCCAAAAAAAAAGGGGAGAATTTGAAAATATTTGAAAGAGAAGCAGTCCTTTTCAGGTGCAATAGAACTGATTAATAAATTTCTGCATCTGACAAAGCAAACTGGCTACAGGAGGGACAATGGGTGAAACACTTCTAAGCCATAGATAAATACTGAGAAAGCTCAAAACAAGAGGATCAGGAAAATGAGTGCCCCAATTCCAAAGAATATTTAGTTATGAATAAGGAGAGACCAAGTTCAATTAACAGATTAGGATGATGATGATGACCATGATGTTCCCTGTTTGCACAACACATTTTGTATTAAAAATCTCTCTCTAGTTTTTACATCAATTTATATCCACTGTTGTGTCTCCCAGAAGAAGCAACCTCCAAACCAGCCTAGACTGAGACACAGAAAGGAGTATTGCCAAGCCACTGGACTATTTGAGAGTGTGGGTGTATGACCTTGGGAGAAGCCCAAGCCAAAGCCTTACCAGAAGACTTTGGAAACACAGCAGGACAAAGGTAAAGTTTTGATGTATGCATCATCTGTACAGAGCTTAAAGACCCATATGGAGCTTGAAAGGCCCATAGGGCTACAATGAGGGTTTGTTCATCTTTGTGATGCCCAGAGAGATTTCAACAACAAATAAAGAAGTGTGGGTGGAAGAGACAGAAAACACACTTGATAAATATCACCTTACATAAGGACTTCCTGCAGGTTTCCACAGGTTTAGAAAGGAATGAACACACAGAGAATAGAATAAAATATGTCAACAGTTGATGGTTCACTTTAACAGAGACCTGCATACAGTCATCAAAAATAAATATATATAATGACAAGTCATACTCTGAAGAACATGTTATTACTCCAGGAAATTACTGTAACCTGCTGCAAGGATTTTTTACTTAGTCAGTGCTCTGTACTGGTCTCTGCAGAGAGTGAAGGCACCAGAGGAATGAAGGCTGTGGTGGAGCCCTCTGCTGATGCAGAAGAATAGCTCCCTGTGGGCCACCCTTCCAGTTCCAGACTGAAAAGTGCACAGCAAAGCACAAAAGGAAGCAGCAGTAAACAGAAAAACAAAACCCCTACACTCTTGTCTTTTCCATACAACCCCCTGCTAGGGTACTCTCTCAAAACATGCATGCACTGCTTTATTTAGTACTATATTACTCATGCAAAAGCTCAATTTCTTTATCGGGTCAATACCCAACTGCTTTGTGCCTGGCAAGGCAAGTCATTTATTAATTAGAGCTGCCCTGCAGTCTGTCACTCCTGTTCCAGTACACTTTGTTTGTGCCATTCTCCAGCTGGTACAGCCATGATGTCACTTACTTTCAAAGACAATTTTAAAATGTGGGGAAAAAATGTGAAAAACAACAGAGTTAATAATGTTTTAAGCAAATTTCTGAAGCATTTCCCTGTTTTACATCTCCTGCAAGAAAGGGACAGCACTGTTCATGTTTCTTGGGAGGGATTTCTCTATATAAAAGTTGCAAACACTCTAAATTTCATTGTTCAAAATGTTGTAATACATTTGTTTGTCAAATTGTATTGCTAAAAATAATATGGTTCACATTTGGCTTTAATCTGCTGGTCTGAAAACACTTTGCAAAGGAAGTCTGCACCACCACCTTCATTTCTATGTTTCTGTTTCCGCTCGATCCCTTTTTCCCAAGATGGTCAGTAGAAGGTGTGTGGATAGGAGCAGCAGCATTGGGCAATTCTCTGCCTCAGTGATTGTTCCAGCTCTTGTATTTGATCACTCAAGGGAAGCAACCCAGTGCCTGCAGCACACCACACAGCCCCATCTGCCTTCACTGGCAGGGAATCAGATGTGTGAGGTCGTCCTGTGGCACTGTCATCTTTCAGCAGGACTGCTCTGTGCAGTCTGCTTTCTGAAGAGTTCTCATTTCACTATCTCCCAAGCTACTGATAGCATCTCGTGACTGAAATCTGTCATTTTTATGTGAATGGTATATCTTACTGAAGCCTCGTCTTACCAGACCTCTGATACAGTGTGTAACACAAGTGAAAGGAGCATTTTCAAGACATCCCAAAACTGAGATCACAATGAGAAGGCTAAGGCCATTGATGGGCCTGTACTCTATTTTTTACTAAAAAGACGTTAAAAGGATTTTTTTTTTTTGCTCTTTTGCCATTTCTGCTGTCACTATCTCTGTAGTGCCAGAAAATGCTGAAGAGACTACAGGCCCTTTCCTGTGTTCCTGTCAGCTTTTACCAAATCCTGCATTCTTAGACCCACACTTAAAAAAAAAGAAAAAATTCAGCCCTTGTTCTGTGTATAGAGACATAGATCTTCCTCTTTCATAGACTTCCATAGATTTGTCTTCTTCTTTCATAGCTTTCTTGTTGGGCAACAGTGCATATGGAATGTTGATCTATGGTCACTACTTAGGGTTAAAAGTACAGACTTAAAATGTCAGCCAGTTTTCTGATACTTGGACCCATATTTCACCCCACAGAACAGATCCAGAGTGCCTCTGCAATAATTTGGGCCAGGCCTGTGCTGGCCAGCCAGCAGCAGACAGCAGACATGCTCTGTCTAGAGCATAGTAAGAAGGCTGAAAATCTCCAATGTCTCTGTCCAAACAGGACCCAAAGGAAATCCTTCCTTAGATCTATTTCTCTCTATTTGGCAAATCAATGGGCAGACAGCCTGGATTGGGTTTGTATTGTAGAAACAGGTGATCCCCCAGCTAGGGAATAATGTGCTCTGACTCCATGATTCAGAAGGCTGAACAATTACTTTATTAAGCTATATTAGTCTAATAATGCATTAAATTACATACTAAACAGATACTATCCTACCCTGTACTACAGAAAAACCTGAGACTGTCTGAGACAGTCAGGACACAGCTTTGAGTGATTGGCTAATCACTGAAAACAACTTTCACCAGTGTCCAATAACCAAATCACTTTGGGTAAACAATCTCCATAACACATTCCACATGTGCAACAATGGGAGCAATGAATAGAGATAAGAATTGTTTTCTCTTCTTCTCTCTGTGCTTCTGACTGCCTTCCCAGGAAAAATCCTTGGTGAACTTGTGCCTGCTGCTCTCTGTAAAGAGAGTTGTGGCCACAGGTTTGTATGGTCTGATTTGGTAGTGAGTGGGATAGAGGATGGCTTCTGTGAGAAGCTGCCAGAAGCTCCCCCCACACTCAGCAGAGCCAATGCCAGCTGGCTCTGTGATGGACTTGCTTCTGGCCAAGCCTATCCCATCAGGAATGAGAGTAATGCCCCCGTGATAAGGAAGGAAAAAAAAGCTGGCACTAACAGCTCTGGGCACACTTGCTCAATGACCTCTGTTATCCTGATGGGCAAATTCATTATGTGATTGTCTCTGCTTCAAATTAACAGAGCTCTACCATTCTACATGTAAAGAGATCAAACAGTCCCATGTGACTTGCAAACTAGTCCTCTAAATGAAGGTCCCCACACAAACAATTAGGTTGCTTTATTGTGAGATAGTAACATTATCTATTTTCACTACAAATGTCTGGAAAGTTCTCTTCCATTCCTCTTTTTTAAACTGAGCTTTCACTAAGCTTAATGCCACAAAGTATTTCTGACACTACAGGCTTATCAAAACTATTGTATTTGCAGGATGCCCTGTGGCAGGAAGGAATGATGAATCTGACTCCATGTTCTCAGGATGCTAATTTATTGTTTTATGATACTAAATTATATTAAAAAATACTATATTAACTAAAGAATACAGAAAGAATACTTACAGAAGGCTAAAAAGATAATGAAAACTCATGACTCTTTCCAGACCCCTGACACAGCTTGACCTTGACTGGCCAATAAGTTAAAACAATTCACATGAAACCAATGAAACAACCACCTGCTGGTAAGCAACCTCCAAACACATTCCACATGTGAGCACAACACAGGAGAAGCAAATGGGATAAGAATTTGTTTTCCTTTTTCTCTGAGGCTTCTCAGCTTCCCAGGAGAAAAGTCCTGGGCAGAGGGATTTTCCAGAAAATATGACTGTGACACAAAACAACTTAATGAAGAAGTAGAAGGTGTAGTTTTCAGTGTCAACTGTAAATCTTAAAAATCCAGTGGTTTGAATGTTGAATGTTGCTTGTGAATCTCACATATGCATAAGGAACTCGCATACCCTGAGTGTGTATGCAGGTGTCTGTGTGGCTGCAATCTCCAGCCTGGAGTGACCGGCAGGGCCAGAGCTTCTGCCTTGATGACCCCAGGATCAGCTCATGCTTTAGCAAGACTAATCCTGCCTGGCTCATTGTGGGTATTCCCTGCATTTGCAGGGAAAAAGTCAGGAGGAAGCTGTAGAGCATTGCTTTAGCCTGTCCCCCTGAAAGGGAGAAAGGAATCCACCAAGGGATAAGGCTAATGGGAAACACAAAGTTCAAGCAGAAAGGACAGCCCAAGGCAGAGGCAGTCTGAAGGGGTGGTTATATAAAACTCAAATATATGGACAGAAATCAATCAAAACATTAGAATTAAATTATGACTTCTCTTGTTGTTACCTCTTTTTCAGTTGTTTTGCTTCTTTGTTTATCTAGTTCCTATTCTGTGTGTTGAATTAGTAGCATGACATGACATCTTAGGTAAAACCTGTGTTTTTTACCAGATACATGCATTACTGGTCTCAGGTATAGAGAATCTGACCCAGATAAGTGATCATTCCATAACTTTCATGGGTTACATTTTGGGGAAGAAATGTTACTTAAACATTAATTCTGTAGGTGATAGTAAAGTAAGAATTGTCTAAATTAACCAGATTGTTCCCTCCCACAAGATTGTGAGAAATGGAAAAAAAATCTTAGATTGTCTGCAGATTTGTGCTTTCTTTCAGTTATAGTCTTCAACCCATGGAGCCATGTGAATCCCAGGATGCTTCAAAAAGCTGTGGCACTCTCTGCAACCTCACTCATCTCTAAATATCAACACCACACCTTTTTTTCTTCCTTTTACTTCTATAAAAGAGACTTAAGAAAAAGCAAAAGCAGGAAAAGTAAGGGAGAAGTAGGCTGAACAGGCAAACCTCCTTCAGATTTTAACCTCAAGTATAAGGTATTAAAAGAAAACTCAGCTGATCACTCTCTGCAGTTAGAATAACAAAGCAAAATCTTTTCAGGTCAAAATTATCATAAACCCGCTGAAACCTCTGTGATTATGACAGCAAACAAAGCTGAACTTCTGTTTTAGTTAATGTGAATTATTTAGTCATTGTTCCCTTGCACAAAATGCAATACATTCACACTTCTTCTATTTTCTGAATGACAGGTACAACACTCACTTTTGCAGTACCTATTTTGCTCTAAATAACATAGTCCAGAGCACTTTGTAAAGGAAATCTAGTGAAGACTAACCCTCCTAATGATATTCTGCAAATCAATAGATTTTTTTTATTTAATAACTACATTACAGGGAATCACAGTTTTTGTTCTTGTAACCTGAAATTATCTTCTGATTTAGTCTTTCAGACCTTGAAATGTCTAACAGTATCTGAATATTGAGCCACTTTATGTTTATTTACTTGCAGGAATGCATATTCCTGTGTAGATCTGAAGAAGAAATATGGGGAGAGAGTAATATTTCCTGCACACACCAAAAAAATTAGTATTATGCAGATAAAGAGCACAAATTCTAGGCCTTTACAATAATAACAGTCACTGAAATGGTGCAAATACACTTTTAGCAATAAATATGAGTGGTATTATGTTTTGTTTTTTATGAAAATCAGTCAGTTTTGAACCCTGTTAAGCAAAATGAAAAACACAATGAATTTTCCACCTATTCTTTTGGTTTTAATAAGGAGATGGAAGTGTCTGCTAAGAGAATAAATTCAGACATACATTACTTCTTCCCTAAGTAGAGTAGATTTCAACTTTATAATTGTGTAGATCCATGGAGTGAGTTTGTCTCCAAAAATGGAAAGTAATTTATCATACTAAAGAAAAGTTTTCCACAAGTTCCAAAGACTTAGCATAACTTTTCTCTAAGCTGACAAGGCATCCTGACCCTGTGAGCATCCCAGTGGCTGCCCTGGTGCCAACATATGACTGCCTGACAGACCCTCAGACAGAGAACCAGCTGTGCCTGGGTTTCATCCTAGGAACACTGCTGGCACTGCTGCCTAGAGAGGGAAGATGAGAAGGCAGGAAAAAGCATGATGTTATTGTTTCCAGGCTCCAGAATGAGGTATTTACATGCAGACAGAGCGCTGAAGCCACTGGCAGCCAATCTGAAAAACAACAGGAAGCCCTAATGTTGTGCTGTACTACTTTTTGGGACTCTCTGAATGGAGTAGTGCACACAACTGAACCAAACAGAGACAGTAACAGGCAGAAGGCTCTATATGTTTATAAAAACACAACTGAGTAAGATTTTCAATCACATCTGGCTCACTCTAAACCATCTCAAACTTGAGAAAGTGTCTGTGGGGAATCAGTGTGCTATCATACAATGGACCCTTTGTCTACCCAGCTGTTTTTAACCTAAAGAACTGCAACAATAAATAATTTTAAATAATCTATATCTTGTGCAGGCAAGACCTGATAGTCAAATTAAGAAAATAGCAGAGTTCACTGCCATTGAATGCCTGTGTCATGGCATTGCTCCACAACATGCTGCTCTGACCCAGGCAAGAGGCTGCCTGGAGAGCAGCTACATCTTAGAGAGCTCCTGCTCTTAGGTTGCAGAGACAACTTTAATCTCAACACCTTCACCCTTCTGCATGTTCCCTTGGCTTGCTTTACTACACTTTGGGCACTATTTTCTTTAGTCAATGCAGTTGTGACACTATATATAAAAGTATTGAAGGACATGGCAATGAACTCACCTGGTCAGGAAATGCAGCAGGAGAACGAGATTTGTCTTGTGCCCTTGCAGTTGCACTGAGTTACAAGTGTGGTAATTTGTTCATGGACTGTGCAAGGGACCAGGCTCCTTCTTAAGCAGGAAGATTGTCTTTGTACAACTGTGCCTGAGAAAAAAATTCTTTATCCCCACAGTGGACACAGGTCTGTTGGTTTAGCTGCCTATAACAAGAAAAACTACCTTGACTAAAACAGAGGCACAATGGAAAATGGAGAGGATTGTCAGCAATCCAGGGTAACTGCCAAAATAAATTTGTAAATATGTCAATACTTCAATGCTTTAGCAGTTGAAAGACTGTCTCCCTATCCCAACACTGGTAATTATTGCTTATCTTCAAGCCTGATACTGAATGTATTTTGAAGCCTTCACTAGGACACTGAACGCTCAGAGCTCTGCTGGGTTCTGTGCTGTGCTGAGCAGCATTTAGAGGCAGATCCAGCTGAGTAGGAAGGGTGCATTTACACAGAAATTTACACAGAACAGGTTTGGCTCTGCTTGGCTGAATGCCAGTGAGAGCCTAAGCAGAGCACATTCTCTTAGGGCTGGGCTGGAGGTGCCCTGTTTTTCAGCTTGGCCACAGTAGAGGAAAAGTTGTCTCAGTCCTCCATGTAGGTACACTGGCGGCAGCTGATGAATTTTGCCAGGCCTGATCTGTGGTGGCTCCATGCTGAGAGCAGCATTAGAGCTGTATGTGCCCAGGTGTGTGCTCTGCACATGGCAGGAGGCCATCTCCTGGGCTCCCCTCCCGCTTGGCGCTTCCTCCCAGTGATTTCTGTACTATCCTAAGGTATGAACTAATCTTTACTATCAGCTCAGGCAGATGATTTCTTATCTCACTGCTACAGTGATTTTTTCTTGTTCTGTGTTGGTCCTTAACAACACTGGGGAGGTGAACAAACAGTTTGAAATTCCTTTGCAGCCTTTGAACCACCAGTGGGCCACTGGCAACAGCTGAAATTGGAATAATCAGTTTGCTATAAAAAGGCTCTGATGTTAAGGACAAATGGGTCCTTATTTGTTGCAGAACTGACCTGGCTGAGGAAGAAAAATTAAACAGGAAATGGCTTTCTCTTCTTTTTGTCCTGGAATATTCTCTACTTCTCTAGATAATTTATTCTTGAATGTCTTAGGAAGAGTAAGCTTGTCATGTCATCTTATAGCAACAAGAAAAGCTGCAGGAGCAGCAAAAGCAGTAGATATAAACAATATTTTGGCTGGCCAAGATGTACCCATAATGATGGCTGCTGAGAAGGCAGTTTTCCTTAGATGTGTACATCTTATCTCCTGTCTCCCAGGCAACTTCCCAACATCTTTTTGAAATGACTAAAGACCAACTAATGTATTCTAATACTGTGACAAGCCTTATCAAGCCAGTACAATGCCATGTCATTTTCTATTTTGAGTCATATACAATAAATCAAACCCAGTAACTAAATACTGATGGTTATAAGCATTCATTCCCATATCACCATGTAAATAAAGGCTACATTGTTTTCACATTTGGCAGGAAAAATAGTTGAATCTGTACACTGAATTTCTAGACAAGCAATATATCTAATTCTATTCCATACAATATAAAATTCTTTGGAAATTATTTTCTCAATGTTCGTATGCTTTAGAAAATATATTTTTATTAAACCAACAAACTTTCATTTCCCAGTACCAAAATCATAGCTTGGAACATTCAAAACAATCACTATTTTAAAACCTATAATCAGCAACATCAAAAATACAGAAATTTTTTTTGCCATCTGAAAGTACTTTAAAAATACATTAATTAATTAATTAATTGATTAATTAATACATGCAGTAAGTCTTGATGCAGTTGCTTATGGATCTCATAAGATATAAAGGCTGAGTTGAGATGTAGGCTGTCAGCTCCCATGGCATGACTTGACACAGTAGAGTACACTTTTCAAATATTATTAAAGACTGAAAATGATCTTATTGTCTTCATACAGCTGATGCAGAAATAGAGAAGAAAATAGATTATAATTTTAAATTTTATTCAGAAAACATTTCTCTAACCTATACTGCTATGCAATTAATAAAAATATTCTGTATCTACAGGGGGAAATAGAAAAGAAGCCAAACTATAGATCCATAAACATTGGAAGAAATTTCTATTTTGAGAAATATTGCTGCTTCAAATAATGAACTACACAGAAAAACTAGTATTAAAAATAACAAAAGTAATACCTCTTTTTAAAGAATGGTACTCCTGCTCACTAAGCAGTTAGAAGACAGGAATTCTCATTTTTAAGACTGATATTTTTTGTGTACATGGTAATGACTGCCCTTGGCATGAGAGATAAACTCAGTATGAAGAGAGAATGAATTCAATGCTTTTAAAATCCTATTCCAGACTGCTGAAACAAGAATGGATCTCTTTTCTGCAATCTCATTACCAAATTTGCTGTCCCTACTTTGCTGTGAATAGAGAATACTTCTGGATCAATGGTTTATTTTAGTTTTACTATAACCTGCACCTTACAAAGAAGTCAAAAACAAGATTTGCTGAAACAGAAATTGTACAAGTTTTGTAGTTCTGAATAAGAATGCTAATACTTAGCTTGAAAAATATTGCAGCACACTTTACTACATGTAGAATGTTAGAAAGGAAAATGAACATCAGGGCTAAATCTTAAGTCTATTCAATACATACACACCATATGAGCTGAGAGAATGGTTTGCAACAGAAACAATTTTTAGTGACACATCAGGCTTAGAAGATGTTGCCATTTAATTTTTAAAGTGCTGGAATTTGTAGTGGAATGGCAATAACCATCAGTCACTGGAGGCTGCCTAGAACAGATGCAGAGCACATGTGAGGGCAGAGGATCAGCACAGGTTCATTCTCAAAGACCGAAGTTTTTTTCATTTGAACAAAACAGAATGAAATATTAGGTGTGAGCTGTTTACTCTTTTTCACGTTGCTATATTTCTGCCTACAATAAAACCTTTGTTGATGCAGTTAAAGACAAGGGGATCGAGTGCACCCTCAATCAGTTTGCAGATGACACCGAGTTGGGCAGGAGTGCTGGTCTGCTGGAGGCTAGGAAGGCTGTGTAGAAGGATTGGACAGGCTGGATCACTGGGCTGAGGATAATGGTGTGAGGTTTATTAAGGTGAAGTAAGAGGTCCTGAACTTGGGTCAACAACTCCATGGGACACTACAGGCTGGGGGCAACATGGCTGGAATGCTGCCTGGTGGAAAATGACCTAGGGATGATGGCTGACAGCAGCTGAACAAGAGCCAGAGTGTGCCCAGGTGGCCAAGAAGGCCAGTGGCACCCTGGCCTGTATCAACAATGGTGCAGCCAGCAGGACCAGGGCTGAGGGCAGTGATGGTCCCTGTGTGCTCAGCAGTGGGGAAGCTGCATGTCAAACCCTGTCATCCCTTCTGAGCCCCTCACTACAAGAAAGACATTGAGGTGCTGGAGTGAGCCCAGAGAAGAGTACTGGAGCTGTTGAAGGGTCTGGAGCACAAGCCCTATGAGAGAACTGGGATTCTTTAGCCTGGAGTAAAAGACACTCAGTAGAAATCTTAGTGCTCTGTACAACATGAAAGGAGATACAGTGAGATGAGTGTCAGTTTTCTCTCCCACCCAACCAGGGACAGGACTAGAAGGAATGCCCTCAGGCTGCACCAGAGGAGGTTCAGTTTGGACATCATGAAAATTTTTTCATTGAAAAACTGGTTAGGCATTGGAATGAACTGCCTAGAGAGGATGTGGAGCCACCATCCCTGGAAGTGTTCAAGAAATAATCAGACACAGCACTTAGTGCTATGTTTTGGTGTGGGATCATTAGTTTGTCTGAGTGATCCCGAGAATTGTTGGAAAGTCTCTGTTCCCAGCCCGGTGCTTAAAGAAGGAGTCTGAGCTCTTCATTTCGTGGTCTCAAGGTCGTTTATTGTTTCTTATCTACAAAATTCTTTCTCCTGCCCTGACGAGGTCAGCTTAGCAGGATCGTCTGAGGCATTCTGCCCGCCCACGGGGCAGCCGTGCCTTCTTATACCACAAACTACGTATAACATATTTACAATTATCTCCCAATGCCCATCACCTATGTTAGACAGTGATCTTCTACTCTAAGCCAATCCCCAAGTGCCAACATCACACAGAAAATGGATGACAAGAAGAAGGAGAAAAGACCACGAGGTCGGGGCCTGAATCCTCCATCTTGTCTCCCAAACCCCCCTGTACCAAAATCCTAAAATCTACATTTTCCACCCTGTGAATGAACTATTCAAACCCAAGTGATTCCCATGTCCCCACAAACAGGTGGCAGATCCCTAAAAGTGTCAAAGTCAAGCCACCAGGTGCTTTTGGCAACATCCCAGAGGGATGTGCTGAATTCCCACATTTTGGTTGATGTGGTGTTGGATCAAAGGTTGGACTCGATCTTAGAGGTCTTTTCCAACATTAATGTTTCTAAGATTCTATGTCCAGAATGTGGTTAAATGCACACTGCTAACCAGTACAATTTGCTTCATTGCTAACAGCTTTAATTGTGCACACCTAAGCTTGGGAAACTTGGACTCCACTGCCATCACTGCTAGACATGCTCACATGCCTGCTTCTAGGCACCAGGCACCAGAAATAGTTATACAGAAACCTACAGCTCCTAATAGTTCCTACCAAAACCAATATGACAGACTATTTTTAAGGAACTGAAAGAAAACATAGAGGTTAGCAATAGTCAGAATGACTTTTATAAAAACACATCATATCAAATCCAATCCAATCAGTTTCCTAATACTCAAGGTAGCAGAGAGGAGAAGCAAAACATGCCATATACCTTGGCTTGTATAAGACTTTAACACTGTTGTATAGAGGTGTAGTAGTCAAGACAAAGAATATTTAGATGAGGGGAAAAAAATTCTAAAGTCATGGGAAAATTCTACATGTGAATTCATTATCAGTGGTTCAGGTACACCCTGAGAAGGACTGAATAATATTCTACAAAGATCAGTCCTAAGGGAGTGGTATTATCAGATGTTATTTTCAATGATCCAGATGATCAGATACAAAATGTTTTTATTATATTTGAAGACATCAAGAAGCTGATAGTAAAGTTGCAAATTTGGAATCGAGTTAATAGAATCCTAATACACAGGGAAATCATATAAATAAAGGAAAAGATGCTGTTTATCATGGGCAAGTCTCAGGCCATGAACTTGTGTAAGAACAATTACCTGCACAAAAATAGGGAAGGGAGCAAAGGGCTTAGTTAGAGCTCTGTAGAAGTATATTTAGAATTGCTGTGAATCATAGCTTCAAGGATTGTGTAAATGCAAAGCCCATGTGATTAATCACACACAATGATTAATAAACTGTCACAGCTCACAGGACGTTTCAAATAATCCTTCTACTTTCAGTGCTGACCTCTGCTGCAGTGCAGCAATACTGATTGTTGAGCAATGAAATCCAAGGAAGACAGGACAGCCTGGACGGCATTCAGAGCTAAAGTTTTCTCGGAAGAGCATTGAGAAGGAAGAGAGGACTGGAAAACAGATGAAGAGGAAAGTTTGAGTGAGATAGAGTTCTATTGCTTGTTGCCTAACTACTTTTAGGATGACAATTAAGGCTTCAAGTTTCTGTCTTTGAATGTTGAATCCTCTTACAGGAAAATAAAATCACTCATATGCCCCACAAAGTCCTGTCAAGGCAATTAATGGCTTTTCTCACTTCCCAGAAACACTGCAAGTGAAAACCAAATATCTTATAATGTGATCAGGCTGCCTATCCCAGATTTTTTTCAATTCTCAACTAATTTCCCTTCTCATCCTTTTCCAAAAATATTAGCAATGTTCTTTTGCTTCATGTTCAAGCTGCAGAGTCTTTAGGAAACTCTTATTTCACATCTTCAAGCCTTGAGCATCAACCACAACACCTAGAAGTATTTTTATTATGTTCTTTTGAATCCAGGACTTTGTGTCTCTGGGTCTTACAAAATATGACAGACACTGAAACTGTTGCCATGATGGTCCTTGGCTTCAAATCCACCACTTGCTGAAGCAGGTATTCACTACTGAAATGATTTCTTGGGCTATACCTGAGCTCAAGCACTGTGTCTCGATTGCACTCATTTCACATAACAGCCAATGCTGACTTTGTCTTAAAGAAAGGAAACATGAGAGGCAGAGAACAATTAAAAACTTCATCTCCTTCTTCATTCTTGTTGCTTTCATTTTGCCAACTGCATCCAACTTCCTGTGAAACCCTCAGAAATGTAAGGTAACTTTTTCAATCTGCAGAGTTTACGTAGCACACATCCCACTTCCCTGGTGGGAAAGGGAGGGGATGATCCTGGTCCCTTGTTTGCAGTGCTACAGTTTCTAGCTAACAGCGTGCTCCTCAGAAGAGGCTGTCACAGCAGGGCTGCTTTCCATGGCATGGTCACCGTGTTTGCACCTGGTACACACCAAATTCCTTTCCTGGCATACAGGAGAGGCATTAGTAAACTGTGAAGTTTTCAATGCCTTGTGTTACCCAAACTACACCAGTTCTGGTGCCTTGACCTGATGGGAGGTGTTCATTGCCCTGGCTTTCTTCCTCAATAGAAGCAAGGTGTGGGCTAAGAAGGGATGGGGCTAGCTTGATCTTGCCCTGTCATAGCCTTGGCATTCAGCCTGTGCTTGCAGGGACTGGGAGTGCTCCCAACATCCACCCTACAGAAACAACTCCCGAGACCTCAGTTTACCTAGAAATAAATCATTAGTCTGACAAGAAAATTTCTCTATGTAAATATCATTCTGAGCATCCAAGTTTCCACTGAAATGCATGAAATTTCCATGCAGCTGCAATATGCTGTGAAAAAGGTCTTAAGTGCCTCAACAAAGAGATGGCAGTGAATATACCCTTTTACTGCTACCCTTCTATTTCTTGGGATGGATAAAGACTGATATTCCAGAGGCAGGGAAGGGCAAGAGAGAATAAAAGGGGGGAAGCTTCCTGCTGACACTAACAGTGTGATACTCTTCTGGTTGCTTTCTAGGAGAAACAGCAAAGCCTTGTATGATTCATGTAACAGGAATCTCTGCTCCAGATGAATGCTAAGCACTAGCTTCCTCCCTTGCCACTTCTACCTTATCAATAATGGTAAAAAAGGTATGACCCCTTCCTATTTAACACAGCTTCTCTGACATTGCTTCAGTTATCCATCTCTCCATTTTCCAGGGCCGTTTTACCATAGTGACAAACAGCCCCAGTTTTCTCCCTTCAAAAATCATAATTACTCAGCTAGAATTAGGAAATCACATCAAATCATGTCACCAGTGACTAGCCACTAGGTCTTAACTTGTGTTTTCCCATGAAAACAGTCTTTCTACAGTGCTTGCTTTTCCATGGTGTCCAGAGTAATTCAAGCTGCCTTCTAAAGCCTTGGGTTTCCCCATTTCCTGGTAGTTTCTTGGCCCAGGGATTTAAAGAAACTCTTTTTTTGCCATGTGCAGCATATTCTACACTGTGAAAAAAGTGGAACAGATCCAGTACTTGGCATCTATTAAGCATCTGTATTCCAACTAACAATTAATGAGGATTAAGGGATGTTGAAAATATATCTTATAGAAGAAGAAAATAATTACCAACTATTAATCATGTATTATGATTATGTATTATTCTTTCAAGTACTTAAAAGATAATTGCATGCACTTTCCAGAGGATCTAAGGAGACTTGTGAAATATTTAAATTGCCCTATAACCCATGCTCAATTGAGAAATGTCCAAGTTTCTCACAGGTGAACTACTGCTTTACTGCAGCACTTCTGTCTCTCTGCTCCTGCTGTTATTTTAAACACAAACTGCACCTTGTAGCACCCCAAATCATGGTTTACTGCTGTATAGCAAGGCACGCAAGCCCTATCTATAGGACATTGTTGTAGTTTGTATGTCACAGACACATTTTATTAAAAATCCTTTCCTTAGGATTTTTTCTCCTGAGAAGCTGAGAGGCCTCAGGAACAAAATGTAAACAATGGTTATCTGCTGCTGTGGAATGCAACAGGTGGATCTGTGATTGATCTCATGTGGTTGTTTCTAATTAATGGCCAATCACAGTCAACCGGCTCGGACTCTCTGTCCGAGATACAAGCTTTTGTTATCATTCTTTGCTATTCTATTCTTAGCTAGCCTTCTGATGAAATCCTTTCTATTCTTTTAATATAGTTTTAATAGAATATATATCATAAAATAATAAAACAAGCCTTCTGAAACATGGAGTCAGATCCTCATCTCTTCCCTCATCCTGGGAGCCCTGCGAACACGGTCACAGTTTGTAGAAGTACATCCTCTGTCAGTGAACAGAAAAGAGAACCACTGTAGGATGCCATTGCTGGGGGAGGGTCTCCCGCATCCACTTGTCAGTGGAGGGGTTGTCAGGTGAGGTTACAGACCTTCCAGTTCTACTTAATCCCTCATAGATATGGACCTGATATTGTCATGGTGAAAAAGGATGTATCAGGAGAGCTCTCCTGATACACCTCTCCTGATACGTCCTCTCCTCCTCTCTTATGTCTTGAGAGGAACTCTTCTGCACATGGGCCATTTATATCCTTCAAGTGATCTAGGCAGGCAGCACCCTCTGGTTTCACAACAAATGATCAATCAAAACGTTCCTGGGAAATCAGTGATGAAGCTGAGTTGCCCTGGTTAAGCCTCCAGCTCTAGTAACATGATGTATTTCTAAATTCAATGTAATGAACCTGAGCATTAACAACCTGGAACTCTTAATAATCCATTTGAAGTCTGATGGCTAATTAAACATAACAAACTTGTCTGCAACTAGAACTGGTCCTATGTAATTTGAATAAAAAAGTAAAATATTAGTTGCATATCCATAAAAGTTAGCACCCACAAAAATATTCAATAATATAGCAAATCGTAGATTTTGAGAACTAGATCTCACTCAGAATAAAAAGAATGTAAAAAATAATTATGCAAAACCTATTTTAACTTCAGAATTAGATTTATTGAGTATCAAATGTGAAATACTAGAAAATGAGCAAAAATACTTCTGGGTACAGAGTTTTGTTTTGTATGTTATTGATATCAGAAGCACATATGGTACTATTCTTTCTGACTCTTTAGGTACAATGTGTTGTACTCAGGACACTGATTCAATGAGTTTGTATTTTTCCTTTCCAGTTTGTCCTTTCCCCAAAACAAATGTTAAATATATACAGATTTATTTTACTAGGCACTTAGATTGCTGACTCACTTTAAATGAAGATCAGTCCTCTAAGAGAATGACCATCTCTTTCAGCTGTTTCTTCTCCATAATGAAATTGAAGTGATTTTAACAATGGAATTTTAACAGCCAAGTGACTTCAACTTTGGGGGGGGGGCAGTGGGGGTGGGGGAAGTCTTGAGCCCTAAGTTATTATTGAAGAAAATACCTGATAATTAAGTGATTTTATTTATATCCTTACTATTGTTAGGAATAAGCATACTTCAGCCAAGGTGTAATTAGTAGGATGGCATGATAGTAAATACTGAATGGGACCATTGTGACCACCACAGCTGTAAACAGGTCTGACCTTAGCAGAAAATTTGGTGTGGAAACATTATGAGGACATGGGGCACCATTCAGGAATACTCTGCATTATTTGACTTTAGTCTTTAACTTATTTATTTTAGTCTTTAAACAGGCACAGATGTTTGTGCTTAATAAATGTTTGTAACACTTATTGACTGCTTATCATGTGACACTGTTGGGGAACTCTGACTAGGAGTTAGATATTGATACATACATTTGAATATTGATCTTGAAAGTTAGATGTTGAGAGTTTGGGATAAGGGCCCTCATTCTCCTTTTTAAACACAGGCCTATAAATCAAAACATTTCCAAAGACTTCATTACTGCAGATAAATTTCATTCTCCTTTTTACAGCTTTATGTCCCACAAGACTGCCTTACCAGAAAAAAAAGTCATCCCTGTGTTATCAACACTGTTTTGTTCACAAATCCAAAATACAGGACATACTAGTTCTGTGAGAAATTAACTCCACCCCTGCCAGATCCTGTATGGAGTGATATTCAAACACAAACATGGAGAATAATTGAAACAGTTGATGTACTGTTCCTTCAAACATGCGTGTGTGTTAGATACATTATGCACTGATACATTGTAAGTATGACAGGTATGGATGACAAAGGTAATTAAACCTGATATCTAGGTCATTAGTCATTAAAAAAACCCATAATTAATAAAGAAGGAGTAATCAAAGTCAAATTATTCCATAGGAATTATAAACAGTTAGGTCTGATTTAACTTTTCTGCATTTGCTTTAATCAGAAGAAGGTGAGATTTCTGTTAGGTGTTTCAAAGTTTTTTTGCTAAGAAATGAAGGCTTGATTTAAATACTGAAATCTCCTTGAGTATAAATAAAAAAATTAGTTAAATCTAATCAGTAGAGTGCCTTTAATCCAACACTTAAATAGCTAAATTTTCTTTATAATCAACATTTTAGAAAGGAATGTTCTAAAGGTCCATAAACACCTCCCCAGATGTCAGACCATGTTCTAGGACTGGCGCTGCTGTCAGTGGGGATGGACAGGACATGTCCAGGGGCTGGTGACCCAGCCAGGGCCACCTTGGCACAGACAGCTTGCCTTGGGGCTCGTGGGAGAACAGCAACAGCAAGCAGGGCTGTCAGCAGGGGCAGGGCAGCAGCTCTGTTCTATTCCTGGGCTGCCCAGCAAGGCGGTGTCAAAATGATGTCCTTTACCTGCTGAGGTGACTGACTGAGGCCAACATACCTGTGGCTGCCTGTGCCAGCGGCAGAACCCCAGCATCCCAAACAGTGGCAAAAAGAAAAGTCAGAGTGAACGGTGGCTAGGCTAGAAACTCAAATGCTCTGCTCTCCTTTTGAACTACAAGCAAAGATGTACCACATGCCCCTGTGGATAGTGATGGAACACCTGATGTCACAGCACCATCTTACTCTCTCTGCCCTTTTCTGTCAATTAGGGATGATAAAGTTACAAGACTAACACTGTCTCCAATGACACTGACAAGAAGTCTGGTTATGGGGCGGGAGGGAGAAGAATTACTTTGGTAATTAATCCATTGTTGCTCAGAGATTCCAGTAGCATTGCTTGGAGTAATTCCTGTACAGATACTGTATTTGGTTGGTAAAACTAATAACAATTTCATTAAGCTAACAGCTCCTAATGCTCATAATAATTCTGTTAAATTTTAATGGATATACTTGTCCTTGCCTAACTTTTTCATTTACAATTTATTGCAGATACACTTCACAGTCTCTTGTGTCTCAGATTAGTGTTCTCTATTGCCACAAGATCATTGTCAAGTCTTACTGTGACTTTTAGACTGTGAAATATCTGTCTCACTGGAACTTCAGTAAGAGCAGGAGTCTTAATCTCAGTTTGAAATCTATTACAGTGTTTATTTAATTTTTTGCTTATAAAGGCATTTTTCTTTATATGTATTTAACGAATTTTAAAACAAGTTAAAAATAGGAGCAATGACAGGAATGTGAAAAATTCCTATGAACAGGAATGTGAAAAAATTACTTGCCAAGATCTTCCCAAATGAAAATTCTACCTTCTTCATTCAGCCTTCACTGGGATGACTGGAAAAAGAGACCTTTTATCCAAAACTCAACTCCTTTACAATTTTAATCATCTTATGCACTCTGCAAAACACCATGAGCTGCAATGCTGCTAGTAACACCCTACTGAGTGCTGTAGCAGCATTTTATGTATGAGATCTGGCAAATCAGATCCTAGAGGGATGTTACTGGCAGCAACTCACACAAACCAGCCACGAGAAGGGAGAAGGAGGTAGCCAAAGGTAGCAGCAGCCAGCTGGTGCCAATGCTCCTGTGATTTCAACAGTGACACCTCGGGGAGGGAGGAGAGGCAGAGAGCTAAATGTAATATGAGACCAAAAAAATATTCATTCTCATCAGAAGAGATAAATTAATAGCAACAATATAATTTCTGCCACTTCTCAGGGTTAAAATAAAACATATGCATAAAATCATTTTCCAAATAGTATGGGAGTCTTAATCATCTTCCCCCCAAAATTAATACTGGATAAGGGAAATCATTGGCAAAAATACTGACATGAAGAGAGTGCCTTTTGGGTAGATGTTTTTCTGGGGTGAACTGGTAAGGGAAGAGAATTTTTAATCAATTTATTTTTAAAATTCATATTTTTTTAATTTTGGAACTCTCAGCCAGTGAGGAAAAGAGGCAGGTCTTCAGTGAGCTCTGCACAGCCCAGCTGAGGGTGCGTTAACAACCAAGTAGTGGTTCCCTGGATTTGTCCTGCTCTTTGTCTCACTGCTTGCACACATATCCAAGTACTGTCTGGCTCAGTAAGGCCTGGACTGAGGAGGTTTGCTCTTCCGAGGTGTTCAGATGTAAAGAAAATGTTAGTGGGCTCTATCCAAAGCCTAGTGAATAGGCAGATGATGCCCACATTACAGGACCACTACAACATCAGGCACCTTCAGGGCTGGTTCACCAAAAAGGCTTAAATGCCTGGACGTCCCTTCATTCCTTCATGTGATTTTCCCAGCCACAGGGAATGCTGACTATTGTCAGGGAAGGATGAACTCCCACAGCCTAATCTCTGGTTATGGACATGGCTGAATATTTTACAAACACTAAATTTACTCTTCCCAAACATTATTGTATATCTTTTTTCAAATCTGCATAGAGTTAATTTCTCCCTAATATCACAGTACCTCCTGAGAACGTGAATCATCTCTTCATTTACATTGCTTGGTTAGGATGAAACAGCCTGGTGCAATTACTTTTACATTTGTTAATAAAAGTGTTAAATTGATCATGCATATTGGTAATGCTAAAAGTACCATCCTCTTTCTTCAGTGGACTCATTTAGATTGTCATCAGAGAAGCTCCAATCATTCAGCACTACATAGATTCTAATTAAAAATTTTGGGAAAAAATAAGTTGTGTTATTTAATTATGTACTTTTCCAGATGTTAGATTTAAAATAATAGAAATAGATTTAAAACAATAAATTTCCATCCCATTGGAATATTTCATTGTCTGAGCAATTTTGCTGCAGATTAGATTTCACAGACATATACAGCATTTCTATCTGCTGGCTTTTTATTAGATTTGGCAAGGACTACTGCTATGAAAAAAATTTTCTCAAGGCAAAACTGTGATTAAAAGATATAAAAGATCCATATCTGAGAAGGATGGCAATAGAACTGCCAATGAAATCTCTATCTGTAGTGGCTCAGTGGAGCCATCCTGTGTAAGAATATTTAAATTATACACATATGAATATATATTTTTTGGGGGGGGGAAGGTACAATGTGGAAAATAAACCAAAGGCAGGCCATGTATATTTATACTACATTTCTGGAAATAAATGAAGATAGACAAGCAAAAGAAATTCATAGATTTATGGCTATGATTCCTCTAAACAAAGTCACTTTTGTACAAGAAGGCTTTTAAATTGAGTGATCAGAAAAGGGTGATGGTTCTATGAGATGTTTAGTGCTGAGCAGAGGCTTGAAGCAAAGTTCAGAAAATAGGCAGAGCCTCTCTTGGTTGGATCATGAAGCAACGGCATGAGGTAGATCTGGTATATCAAGATGTGCTGGAGTGAAATGGGAGAGAGCCCCAATTTTGGCTGTATAACACGTTTAGAGGTGCTCAAAGTCATTGTCCAGGGATAGACCCTGGGATCTAAGGAGAAGGAAGGTGGAGGGATGGGCTAAAAGGTCTGGTAGGGAAATAAGGCTTTTTGACACTCTCTATTCAGACCTATGTTGATAGTAAATTATTAAAGATAGTAAATTTGCAATTACCTCTTTTGCTTCACGTGAGCAGATCTGGAGGAATTTATTAACTAGTTGTGCGTGTGAATGCAGAGAAGTCTAGGGAAGGAAAATATGATCTGGAATCCAAAAGTATCAAAAGAATGACTTTTCTTTGAAGAAAAAAGAAGCATGATAAAATTTAAAAACTGTATGCTGTTCCCAAACAAAAAAAACAAGACCTCATTTTATTAACTGCACTCTTTTGGTCAAGACATAGCCTAGAAATTTAAAAAAACCAAAAAAACCAAAACAAAACAAAAAAAACCACAAACAAACAAACAAAAAACCCAACAAAAAAAACCCCAAAGAAAATAAAACCCCAACACAAACAAACAGTGTGAATTATTGCATTGCTGGAAGGAGCAAAAGGCAGATTATCATATATATCTAAAAAATATTAAAGGTAAATAAAGAAACTTCGGAACAGAGTGAAAACAAACAGATGCAAGATAAAGTACATTAATCTCTTCTCAGGAAAAGGATAGTTGCAGATTAAACAAAAGCAGTTAACCAGTATTGTGTTTGATGGACTAATGGAATTTTCAGTCAAAATAAAAAACATATTATAGAAGTACTAAACCAGGAATTAATACTTTTCCAAATGCAAGGAGACTAATTTACAGTGTTCCACACTATGCTTTTCCCAAAGGACTTTCACTAGAAAGAAATGGAAACAAATACTGAACACTTCACTCAGCTGAAAAATTTGAATTCTTGAAGGCTGGGAGTCAGGAAAGGGCCCTTTTCTATCTATTCCGTTCCAATTAATCATTTATTTTGGATTGTGTATCTGGCATTTTATGGAGCATCTTTATAGATAAAACAATTATGTTACTTTATTGAGCTGGATCAAGCATAAAAAGATATTTCTTTTCAGCTGGATTTTATTTTAATGAACTAAATTTCAGTTGCATATAAAAGTCCCATAAAAATAAAATACCAGGTACTTAATAAGCACTATTGCCAAAATAGCTGTATTCTGCACCGTGTTGAGTGTCTGCAATAAGAAACAGGAGTATTTTCTCTTTTCATTGGTCTCTGGTTATCATGGCTCCTACTTTGCTACTGTTCTGATATGGTGTTGAATTCCTGAAAGGATGAATTCACAGCAAGGTGGTTAATCCTCTGTGTTCCATGACTAATATTTAGTTGCAAATAAAAGTAGCTCTTTTCACAGTGTCTCCAGTTCTATAACTTCTAGTTCTCTACTGCATATGTGATTTCAGGTACATAATGTCCCGTACATCTCCCGTACTGTTTATGTTGATATAAGAACAAAACAACAGCGCTATAGGTAAAATAAACCACTTTGAAGATAGCAACTATTTCAATCTGAAAAAAAATATTAATCAGATGTACCTTGATTACAGCCCTCAGGATATGACTGATGTGGCCATATCGTGGTACTGTGTCTGTCAAAAACCACTACCACCTGAATGTTTTTCCTGTAGCCAAAATGTTCAGGAATTTTTATCTGTTTCTGAGGTCATGATGGTCAAGAAGACCTTGAGAGCATAACATTCTGGCAAAAGCATATTGGTTGCAAAATATAAAACTGGCATTTGTGTTGTCTTTCATCAGAACACTGGCTGATGTCTGCCTTTATTAGGTAAAAGCTGGAACTGAAGTATCCTGGCATAAAAATTATGAAGATCTGCTTGAGAAAATACCTATGCTTTTACTTATGATGAATACAAAAAATTTATGAATTCTAGACTCCTTTAAAAAGTTTATAAAGGGGTGGAATGCAATATAGACTGAATCATTTATGCCTGAGCACAAAATAAATTCATTACAGTAAAATGCACCCAAACTTGATGTTCACAATTTCAGACTGGATGCCAATTTTCTCAGTGTCTAAATCCCCTTATATTTAGAATTTTCTTTTAACATGTGGTAAGTACATTGAATTCATCTTAGTCTGTTACTTGGGATCTTTCACGAGAGACTTGCTTTTGCCACTTAAAGAGTCAATTTTTACCAACACCTATTCAAACTAATCCATCTGATAACAGAAAAAAACTACGGGTTATGAAGAGAAACACACAGAAATAATAATTTCTGTTTTTAGGCCTTTTCAACAGTCTGCTTCAGTACAGCTTGGCTGCTCTACTATCTCTCTATGCCAAAATGATATTCCAGCTTTGTTGAATATTTAGTGGGCCTATTTACTTACAGTGTACAGTATTCATCAACAATTTATTTCAGACCAGCCAGGGTCAGTTCAGATCCCTGTGGTATGTCTTTCTATTTTTATTGAATTCAGGCAAGCAACACAGACTGTGATGTATTTTGCCATCAACTGGCAGTTAGTATTAATGATACCTGGAAAGATCAGTCATCATTACTTTGGATTATTCTAATATGTGTGTAGAAAGTGAATTGGGCATCTAGCCAGTTACACTGGCAAAACCTGACAAGAAAAACAGTAGATACAGACAGCAGTTGTTTGCACTCCTAATTCCCAGTGATGCAATGATTATGATTCCATTACCTCAAGTCTGATCAACAGAATTGGTACCAAACCAAATGGTTGCATTTGGACTGCTATTGGTCAACAGAAGAGTTTGATGATTAAATTCTTTTAATTAATGAATAGACAGAAAAACTAATACTGGCAATAGTTTTCTGCTGTTAAAAAGGTTTGCCCAATCTCGATATTTTGGTAAACTAACACCTTTTATTACAGGGATCATGTTAGAGTCAAGATGTCAGGTGGTTGCCTGCTTTCTGACTTTCACTAAGTCTGAATTTTCAGTTTCTTTTAATTTCTAAACAATGCTTCTTCAGACCACCTGTGCTAATAAATGTTCAGTAGAGCTATCAAATATACATGAGGTGATTTTTGCAGCAGGCATTGCAAATAAGAATCTCTGATAGAGTGTCATCTGAGATGCTTATTAAGAAAGAAAAGAAAGGTCATCTGACGTCAAGTTTAGAATACTCTCAGCTCATTGCTCAGGAAAGATTGTGTTTAACTTGAAATGCCATTTGAAAGGCAGACATAGTTTCTTTAGCTTTTATCCAGCTGAATGACATTTGTGTTCTGCAGAGTGGTAGGCTGCATAATTTGCTAGATCAATGGAAAAACCACTTGAAGCTACTTACACATATTATCATGCTTCCTATGTGAGCAGGAAGCTGCCTCCAGCCAGAAAGAATGTGAGATCTCAGCCTTCACCCCTGCCTCCCTCCCCAAAACTTAGTAAGGTATCAGAGCTGATAAGATCACTGCTGGTGACAGGTGAGTTTTGTATTCAGTCAGTAGTCCATCTTCCACAAGAACTCAAGAAAGGTTCTGCTTAAAAATGAAGAGAAGGACTAGCACAGCATCTGCAGAAGCCTTTCTTTGGTCAGGTAAAGTGAGTGTCTTTGCTTTTGTACCCATGCTTCAGTCAGCAACAACCCCTGAAGTAAAAAATGGAAAATTTGTTGTGGACTTAAACCAGATGTTTTGTCTTTCACTAAGTTGCACATTACAGAGGTTTTCTAAGGAAAGAACTGGGTTTAATGAGACATATCCCATTCCTTTTTTTTTCTGTTTCTTGTTAGGCACTTGATTAAGCACATCACAAAAACCTAGAAGACCTGAGGAAGTGACTCGAAGTCCCAAGGAAGAAGTTGTACTGATGAAAGAACTACTTAAGGGAATAGAAATCTCTGTTTGTATGAGTGACAGCTGAAGTTCATTTTTCCTCAGTTTCCATGGGTGCACAGCACAGCCAATTCACTCCTGTCCTGACTGTTCTCTGCTGATGGACACATTGGAAAAAAACAGCTGTTTGTGACATTATGTTGTACACAATTCTGCTTAAAGAAGATCTTAGATACACTGAGGGCATTTGCCTTGTGCTCTCAGCATGGAGAATGCAGCTGACAGTCAACTTACTCAAGCAAAGAGCAATGTGTAGTGGAGGAGAAATTGTGTATCCGAGTGTTGACAGATTCTATTTATAAATTTCCTGTTAGATGTACATGTTCCACGAACAGAGATCACAGAATAACAGAATCCCAGAATCACAGCACTACAGAATGGGGAGTGTTGGAAGGTCACCTACCACAGTAGGTCTTCTGGTTCAGCATCCCTGCTCAGAAATGGAAAAATGCTCCTTGTAAATACTTTTGCAGTATGTTTGGTGGTCCCATTTCCACACTCAAATCCCTGGCTATAGAATGAAATGTTATCAGAGTAAACCGCTGCTTATACATACTCTTTTTAACAATTGTGGTCTCGTAATTCCTGTATTGTCACTCACAAAACCAAAAATGGATAGCAACTTCCATCCTGTCTTCCTAAGATTCAAGACTTGCTCTTGAAGATAACTTGGACACAAATAGGTAATACTATCACATGGTTTTAACAACACAGGCAAAAAAATTAAAGTTGTGATATTATTTAAGGGTCTTTAACCCCTAATTGATCACAAATTAAAATACACTATATCAGTCCTCAGAAGTATTCCTGAAGTGCTCTGATATTGTAGATATTGCTGGTTTCAAGCTGATAGTACTGTTGGTTTGACAAAGAAGTAGTTCTTGGGGCAGGAATAAAATATCTTGTTAATATCCAATTTAGTGTGTTCATGAATTAACATTTTATAAGAGCTTGTTTTTTCTCTTTAAAAGAGAAATGGAATGGAATAACAGACTTCCTTAATGATCCTGAATATTCTAATATGACATGCTTTAAAACACTGGTAGTGTCTTGTAGAAAACAATGGCGCTAAAGAATTATGCAAGCTAATTAAACAGAAAGGAAAAATTTTGTATGTATGTGACAGAAAGGAGGCAAAACATATGACATGGCATAAATCCCTATTCCTGCTCAAATTAGCAATTAATTCACTGGTTGTGCTACCCTTCCAATTAGAGTATGGGAGGAAGAATGAAGTGGCAATTTTTTTTGCTTTGCTTTTAACAAAATATAGGCTGTATGAAATAAGAAATTGTCACAGAATGGAAGCAGTTTTTATTTTTAACCTTTGAATGCTGACCTCCACTTACAGCATTTGAAATAGAGTTCAAAAGGTGTTTACTGGTGAAAGTATGGCTGTGAAAACATGAATTATTTTAATTACTATATTTAAATATTTTATAATTGCTATTATTTTTTATATTCCTAGCTTGAAGGAAACAGACTATAAATGGACAGAAAGTAGCCAAGAAAGATGTATACTTTCTTTAGAGAAAGTAGGATTTCTGAATAGTCAGTGTAAAATTGCAATGAGCTTATCTACAAGTATTACTTCTTGAGCTGTTATCCAATGCAAATATTGTGTAAATTTACAGTTTCTTTGGAAAAACCCACAGATGAAATTGATTTCCATAGAAAAGGCTTTTTTGTTGAGCTGGTGGATTATTCTGTTTGCTTTGACTGAGCACTGGTTCTACATACTTTCCTTCCACTCCAGACAGATATAACTGATGGATGTTGGCAAGCAAGAACCTGTTCCCTGAGGGATATGAAGGCTCTCCTGTGAAACCTTGCAGTTGGAACTAAATCTTCTTTAGTTTATCTTCTGAAGGACCACCTTTTTCATGGAAAAACAAATAAGCCAAGCTAAACTTTAGGCCGTTAACTGGACGTCATTATTTCTGAGTGAAAAATAAAACAAACTTGTGGGAAGCTACGTCAAGATTTTCTGATATCTTTCAAGGCTTCTAAGCTGCAAGAACTGGGGCAGGTGAAGCCTTGTTGTAAAACATGCCTGGACCCTGGAACGTGCAGAGATTTTGTATCCATACAATAAATCCTGGTTGCTGGCACCTCTTGGGCTAATAAAGGAGTAGCAAGTTATTTGCAGCGCTGGTTCTCTCTCTTTGCTTGTCAGTTCTCCCCGTGGGTCCTGGCTTTGCATGTAGGGAACTGGTGCCTGTTGGTAGTGGTGGCTGAGCCAGTGCAAGGCTGAGCCAGGGCTTTCCCAGAAGGGAGCTATGGAAAGAGGACATCCATCGACTCAGTTTTGCACTTCCTGCCCTAGACATGGAAGGAACCGACCCTCAGCTAACACCCCTCTCCTTGCAAGAGGTCCCCTGGGAGTGTATTTAGGGCATTCTGCATTTGTGAAACACCAAGTCAGGTATCTGTACTGCTGCAGCCAAACAGGCCCTGCAAAAGGTGCAGTGAGAGGCATCAGCATCAGCCTCAGGGGCATACAGTACTTTCTGCACATTGTTCCTTCCCCTGTATTAATAGTCCTCTCTTCAAAACAACAAATATAACTTTCTGCTGCAGCCAGAAGAATTCCAGCAGAACTGTGCTCTATGCTGTAAAATCAATATTAATCATTTTCAAATTGTTTGCTTGTTGACTTTCTGAGGACAGAATGAAATCCTTAGGGCAACTTAAGCACAGCACAAACAAAATGTTCAACAACAAGAAAATGTTTGGCTTTTTTTTTGCCTCTTACATCTCACATTTGACCTTTAGAATACTCTTGTCATTTAATCGCATAAAGGGCCATAAAATGTGATGAATAACTAATGTCTTACCCATAGTCATATTTGTATAGTAGAATTCAGAAATTCTCTATGAATTTCATTAACACTGGTTTAAACATTTTATTACATTATTTTGTGATTTCTTGGCTATAGCTTATTTGCTGCAAACCACACAAATAGGAGGATAAAACCCTTCTTCATTTTTGTCCCCAATAGCAACTCAATAACAGAACATGAAGTCCAGCTATGCAATTTGGCCTAAATTATTATATTCTTTTCAATAGGTAAGCTGTTTTCATTTTACTGATCATCCTCAAAGTGTTCTTTTTTTATCACAATTCATCTCGTACTGCTTTTACAATGATGGTATATTCATAACAGTGATTGGATTCTAGGGAGAGAAATATTTACCCCTGTTCTTTGATAGCTCTCCTTTTGGTGACTGTTTCAAGATGAATGATACTGGAGTACCTAAAGAAAACATAAGCCATCTGAGATTTAATCAAATTATATGAACTTTAAACTAATCACTGTTAAGAAATATAAAGTACATTAAATATTGCTACTGAGTATATCCTTCTCTCTGGTGCTGGGATAAATTCTTGCTAAATTCATGTAGTTGGCTACATTAGTTTTTTGGCAATATGCAGGAGCAGCTATTGAATCACTTAGCCATAGGAAAACAAAATTTCACCTACCTTCTGTGCATCCCTCTGAAGGCTGATATATTCCTCAGGGGCAGTTTGTATGAACAACAATTTCACTGAGGTAAGAAGGTTTACTATGAGCAAGAAAATTAATAGAGTAAGCCTAAGAATGTTTTGTTTAATATGCCTTCATTTATATTTTGTGCAAATGGAATGAGACTGAACAATGTTACAGAAAAAGAATACTAATACATATATTTTCCCTAGAGCACCATGTGGCTCTGATCCCAGAATCAGATTTCTATCCTACACATTGTACTCAAATATAAACAGGAACTACCTCTGCCCTTCTTTTAGTCCCCAGCTTTTGAAACATTAGTGCATCCAGTGCTTTTTGTTCTGCCATGCTCTCTTCATCTCTGCTGTGATATTTGAACAGACACGTGAGCATGCACACGTTATGCTCACATGTTGGGCTTTGAATTAGAGCTCATTTTGCAAGTCTATTTATCAGAAGTCACTAGTATTTTTAATGTCTTTTGATGGTCTATTGAATGACTTAATAAGCCCAAAAAGCCTATTTTTCAGTGTCATTGTATGAAGTATGATAAACCATATCCATTATGCACAGATAAAGCACTTTCCTTCCACTGGGCAGTGTTTTTCAAAAGCTCCTTCTCACTAATTCACAGTTCTCTTGGATATGATTTCACTGGCAAGCCTGTTCTGTCTGGCACATCTGTGTAGAGGTGTTATCATGGGTAGAGATGAAAATGTTTCAAAAAAGTAATTGAGGAGTAACATGAAGAGCTACTGGGCTCCTGTTTGTAAGGTTTTGGCCATATCCTGTATTTCTGCTTTTTAATTGTTTCAAAGAGCACCTTTAACATACATTGAAACAGAGAGATATATTCTTTTCAAAGCTTGGAATTACTGGCTACAGTTTTATAGCTCACGGCAAGCAACCTAGAGGCCTTATTAATACTTGATGAATCCCTCTCAATGTCTCAGCAGTGAAGAGAAGACAAACAACCTGCTGGATGATTGATGCTGTGCCTGCCAAGGAGGAACTTTAAAGCATGATTCTCTCTTACAAAATCTGTGGAAGAAATCCGGTCTGATCCAGCATGATCCTGCAGTAGCGGCAGCGTGAGCTGAGGGGAGACGCAATCTCTGCCCTATTGCACAATGCAAAGTGCAGTAACAAGTGGTGCAAGTCCTCTAGCAAGGCTTTCAGCTTTCATCTCTGCCTCCTCCCTACCCACAAGGCTCCCTAGATTTCCATGGCACACTGCTCTTCAGTAATTTGTGGTTGCATAACTGTGTTAGGCTGCATACAAAAATTCTACATTTTCACTTCTTTTAAGTTTTGTTTGCTTGCTGAACCATATAGTTTCAATCAATCTGTTAATCCCCTTTTTCATTGTTTTTCTTCTCCAAATCATGGACTCTTTGCTTTCTGTGCAGCTGTTTTCCTTTTGTTCTGTTTCTTTCTGCTCCCCTCAGGTGTCCTGACACACATAACCTTTGTCAGATGAGACACATGGTTGGACTTACTCAGTAATCTCCTGTGTGCCTGCCCAAGCTCTAAAATTCAGGCTTGAGAGAGCCTTACCTAAGCATGATGCCATATGGGCAGAGAATCACTCACCTTTCCTGCAGTTTGATGGTTCATAGGAAATTGCAATGTTCCGCAGTCTTTTACTGGAGTAGGGCCATCAAGTGGGCAAAATGAACAAACCTCTATTTATTCCAAATGAAATTTTCAGTCACATGGGCATCACAAAAAATCCCTCACATCAAAAAGAATCCCTAAACTGCACATGAACTCCTCAAACTACAGTAGCCAAATTGCAATTCTGCTGTGTGCCAAGTCTGCCTGAAAAGGGATGATAGTAGTATATATTTAAAAAGTATGGCCATTTTAACTTCTGTAAGAATATTCAACATCAAATATGAACAATTTAAGTAAAATACAAATTAATTTCAATTAATACATCTGGGTCCATAAATTTGCCTTTTACTTACTTCATTTTGTTTTTGTAATTGCAACATACTGAAGCCAAAGGGAAAAAAAAAAGAGATTCTACTCCAGGGCATAATGAATTATTGATTAAGGCAGCTAGATCAGTATGAAGCCTTATAGGAAGCCAAAAGTAAATCAGTAAATGAAAGGGTTTTAAATATATACTTAGAAAAAGAGATTTTGGCAAATACTGAAATGAATATAAGACAGAAAAATCTCAAACTGTCTGAATCACTACCCCTAGCTGTCCAGTCAGCCCATGATTTAAATAAATTGCAGTTTAGAGTGAATTGTGTGGGAAAATGAATCTAATAAAGAAAACAGCTTGTAGAAGAGCTAACACTGAAAATGTGGCAGCATTTAAATCCTGATCATGTGAAAACATTTGCTATACAGGTCTGACAAAAGACTCGTGAAGAATAGAAAGACTGAAATGCTCAATAATAGCTTAAAATGAATGTCCACTGAAATCAGTGCTCTTACATGGATAGTTCATACCAGAAAAATGAGAGGTTCTCTTTTATCAGATCTCAAAGGCAATACATTGGGATAAAGTGATGGTAAATCAGGAAAAAAATCAAAGAAAGAAAAAACCTCAAAACTCCCCAACAAGAAACCACTTATTTAATCTGCTTTATGGCCAAACTCTAAGAAAATTTGTCTCAAGAGAGTGTGAGGGACATAATTAAATTATTTTCTTTTGGCTCTCTTACAGCAGAAAGTGTACACCAAGATCCTTCTGCTTAGAAAAAGTGAAATCTCTAATTTTGTGCATAAAAAAAAATGGGGAAATACTGATATTCCAGCAAGTAATCATATCCAGAAAACATCAATATGATTTTTTTAGGAAAATAGAGAACAAGAAACACATATAAAACCACACAGTTTTGTTAAATTTTCTCTCAATGGTCATTATAAAATTAGGTTTAACATATCTGTTTAGAATTTGTAAGGGCTGTAATACTCCTGAGGACTTCAAAGCAAACTCAGCTGTGAGCTCTTATTTCTCAGTATTTTAGTGGCATAATTAGTGTGTGGAGCTTTTCAGAAGAAATGTCTTCTCAGACAGACCAGACCATGGGTAAAACCGGCTCTCAACCACAATAGTTAAAAAGCTGTCTAAATCAGTCTAAATCATACAGGGACCATTGAAAATTAATGTCTACTCAAGAGGCTCCATTAAGACTATTAAAACTACCACGAATCTGTAAACAAATCATTAATGTGTCATGATATCTTTTAAGATTAAATGTGTTTCTACTCTGAAAATGGTTTCTGCCAAATCACATTTTAGCATTATATGCACTCTGGAACTCAACACTTTTCTAGTTCCTGGATTTATATATACATTAGAAGGATATACGTTTCTTCTGACTTCAAGTGAAATTCTTCAGTGGGATATGAATTTCAATTTAATTTCTTTCACCTTTTTAAAACTACAAGGGAGGAAACCTGCAGAGGATGTTGTAATCATAGGGAAATTGGATGAAAAGTGATCCAAATAAGATGAAGTGCCAAATAAAAGAGAATCAAATTGAAATGTTATGCTGGAACAAAATTAAGGTTTTCAGGAATGGAATATTTTAATCTTCAAGCCTGGGAGAAAATCCTCTTCTTTTAGAAGTGTTGGACTCGAATCTTGGTCCAAAATGTAGTCAGCTGTTTTCTACAAAACTGGTGGCCCAAAAACTTAACTCCTCACACGTGTACGTATGTCCAAATGGGAGGCTTTCTTGTTAGCTCCAGTCTGCATTTTCCTAGTCCAACAAAATTAACACATCATTTCCTCTTTATTCTGCTTGAAGTTTTTGTTGTCCAGAAAGTGTTCTTTAAAGGTCATTTTTTTTTTCCGCAATGAGAAACCAGCTTTTGTAACTTTTGGGTTTATCTTGTAAGCTTTAATTAAATAATTATGGCCTTTAGGAAAACACAGCATAGTTAAATTCCCTTTGCATAGATGAGAGTGAAACAGGCATCCCTAGGGGTCATGAACAAATTAATAAAAGGGAACAACAACAAAACATTGGTCTGTTTGTGAATTAAGGGAATTTCATTTAACATAGATGAGCAATAAGCAGAAGGAAATTTAATTACATAAAGGAACACTTATCTCCAAGAAGTTACACAGTTATAGCAATAACGAAACAACATTTTAAAAGTAAGTTAAAACAAAGTTCTGCCTTACATCTTGATATATCAAGTGACAATGATAATTCACAGCATTAAACCCAATAGTAACTATGATAGGAAAGATACAATATATGTGTGAGAATCACACTATAAATCCTTGCAGGCAAATTAAATTCTGAGAATGAAATCACTAAAAGACAAGAAGATATTCATATAAGCCTGTAAAATTAGAGGATAAAAGATATTCACCACACACATAAGAGAAATATTGTAAAGAATATCCCTACAAATCTGTGTTATGAACAGTCAAGTACCTGAACAGCAATCCCATGTTATTTTTGAGAGTTGCTAGAAGGAGCTATATGAACTATTTTGCCATTGATATAGGCCTGATTAATAAATATTTTAATAACATTTTCTATTTTACCCAAGCAGCTGATTATTTTCTCTTTTAAAATGCTGTCTCTGCCCCTTGGTGTGCAGTAAGGATGTTTATCTCCCACATTGTGAGTTAAGTGTTAAGGCCATAAAATTGAAGGATAGTTATTTTTTAGTGCTCCTATATGCAAAGCTGTTTGGCTTGTATATTATTTTCCATATTGCTGGACAATGCTTCCAAAGCTTCTTTTCTTCTTCTTCCCACTCCCTAACTTTAAAGATGCATCTGCCTGCATGCCAGGCAGCAGCAGCAGTCACTGCCAGCACTCACCTGACCCCATGGAAAGGCTCTGGTGGCTGTTTTAGGGACAGCTGTTGAGCTGGAGGTACCATGAGCCTGGTGTAATGTCACAGGGGTGTTTGTCCAGAGTGCTGTGACCTTCCAGAAGAAGCATCTTGAAAAAGACACCTCTGGGGTACAGGTCCATGCTGGGTGATTTCAGCTCTTCTGTGATCTGGGGCAACACAGAAAGAGAGATAGGGTTTTGTGTGGGGTTCCAAGAAGAGCCTTTATTGAGCTTCTTCCTCAAAGAAATCCAGGGACAAAGAGCCACACAGGCAACCAAGGCAGGGTTTATATAGGGATCTCAAGGGGCAGGGCAGAACACCAGAGCCAATGGGATGAGGGCACAGGGGTGCAGCAAGGAAGAAGGGCCAGTGGGATACATTGAATCTGCATGTCACAGCAGGACATGCTGGGAAAAGTCTTTTTATAGCTTGAGGGGTTTTCCCTCTCGGGGAGTGTTGTTGGTTCTTTCCCTGTTGGCCCACCAGCCTCCATGGGGTACCCTAGCCTCAAGGCAGCCCATGAGCTGTGGGTGTTCTGGCTGTGTCCCACAGCTGTGTCCTACATTAAAATACCCAGGAGGGAGGCAAGGAGGGATCTGTTCCAGCAAGCTTTGTGTAATTTGGTTTCCATTCCTCCCCCCACAGAGCTTAAGGGCAGTTCATTTCTCTAAGGTCATGAAGGGACAGTGACAGACCAAGGATGTAAGAAACAGAGAGATTCACATGGGAAAAAGTGCAGAATTCACAAAGGAAGTCACCAGCCTCACAAAATTTCTTCTGCCTCATGATGTTCAGCTGGTAAATCACAGCACTCCTCTGCAGGGAGAACTTTATTGATGAGGAAATTTTTGAGATTTTTGGAACTTTCCAGTTGAAGTCTTCACACTTACCAGTAGAAAATGATTTTTGAAAGGTTATCTTGTTCACTCTCTCCATTTATACTTTATATTTTGGGAGGTACCAATATTTGCTATTTTTGAGAAGTTCTGCTAGTTGTCTTTCTGTTATAGTAGACATAAACCCTGACAACTTTAGGCAATCATCCACATAGCATGTGTGTACATGGATTTCCTGGGAAGATGGATCTTCCTGGAAATGCACAGAGCATAGGAAGCACCCTCGTTTTTTCAGATAGAGGCAGAGGTTTCTATTTGTGCCTGTCTAGTCAGATTTCACTAATTAGAGCACTAAAGAAAGAGAACGGTAGAATTTTATTGACAGTTGCCTTCCACTTGGCATTGTGGGCAAATCACTGGCAAACTCTGCTTGCCAGAAGCAATATCTGTGCCCAGAAAGTACACAGACATGATACAGGTCTGGGGGACAAAAGACAACATTTCCAAGGCCTTTTTCCCAAATAGCATCCTTAGTCTCCTTTTGCAGAACCAAATAGCCCATGTAAGGAGGACGTTCATATTTATTTAGGAACTGTCAGTAAAACCAGAGCTGTGCTTTCAATTCTCAATTTTCAGATTTTCTTTTCTGAACAGGTTGTTTCTTCAGTCCCAAGTCAGCAAGTTCCAGAACACATTTTCACTCAGTGTCCCATTTCACCAGACAGTCAAGAGTGCCTTTGGAGTTCTGCTTGCATGTTGGTCAGGCAGGGTTATCTCATGGGGAACAATATGTAATTTATGTCTGCTAACACTTTTAATACCAAAAAGGTTCTCTGTTCTTATGAGTAAGTTGTATTCCTGGAGTTATTACATTCCTAGCATTGGAAAGTGTTAGTCTCTCTTTTGCTATCAATGGGAAGATCTCTCTGACAAGTTTCCCAATTGCCTCTGCCCGTGGTCTCTCACTCAGCTGCAGCTAATTGCTGCCAGTTACACAGGCAAGAATAAAGTGATGATTTCCCCTTGTCAAAAATTTCTGAACCACAAACCACAAAATATGAGCAGAATGAGCAGCTTCTAGTTTATGATACTCGATCTGCCAAAAAAAAAAAAAAAAAAAAAAAACCAACCAAGAAAACGTGGCTGATGTACAGATTGTTTTCGCTGCTTATCTCTATGCCCAGTGCCTTGAGTACCCTGCACTGCCACTTCCATCTTTCCATCTCTTTTTCTGACCCTTGATTCCTCCCATTTCAGTGTTGGGTCTGTCACTGGTAATTACCTATCATTTGAGCACTGACATGCTACTACAAGCAGAGGACACCTGATCTGTCATTGTGCTTGCTGATGAAATGTAGTGGTGTTGTACATATCACAAAGCTGCCAGATAAAGTCCAGACAGCTTGTTCAGTGTCAAGGATGCTAGAAAGCTGAATGTGAATAAAAGAAGAGGGAAACACATTTTTAAAAGGGCACAGTTAATTATTCAAGGATTTTTTTTTTTTTTACTGATGAGAGCATTGTGAAAATGAATTTTTTTTCATATTTTGGAAGAAATTACAGAAAGCACAAATTCAGACATGTTCTTCAGAAGTTTTTGGGAAGCTAATTAACCAGATAATGAGTAGGAACCATAACATACTTTTCTGACCCAGTACATGTAAGGAATACAAAAATCAAGGTCAGAACAAACCATACAGGCACTATAGATTGAATAATTGATATATCTGATGCAATATCTATCTTTTTGCAGTTATTATTAAAAAATATTTAATTTGTTGGATATATCAATCCAGTAATAATTTATTAGATTTTAATTATAATTGTAACCTCCAAAACACCAAGTGAAAATATACATATATATATATATTCCTATTACTCTGATCTGTGTTTAAGTTCCCAAATATTTCTCATATTTCTTCCCTTTAGCTGATAACATTATGGAATGCTTTATTGATTGCGGCTTGCCATCATTTTCATAAAAGCATAATCCTATTGATGTCATAACTTATTTCTGAGGTTGTTAGACATCATGCCATGGATTAGAAAGGTCCTTAATTTAAGTATCAAGAACACAGACAGCCATAACAACCTCAAAACAGCAAATCTAACTTAATTTGTTGTGACAGAAAGTGAGGATGAAGGAATTAAAACTGCAGTGACTCTAATTTGAATTGTTGTAAATGTTTGGGCTTATGTGGGTTGAATTTGAATTACATAAAATCAAATTAATTTCTTTCATAGTCTTTATTGAGAATTGTAACTTCACTCAATATATTTAAGCAGTTTGGTGAAAAGACTGGGGTAATAGCAGAGTATTGGAGAAATCAAACCAGAAAGCAGATACAGCTTAAGAGCAATACAATGTCTTTGTTGATTAGGTTGTTGGTAAATAAATCTTGCAGAGTCATTTAGCCGCCCATGCCAGGAACACAAAATCTCTCCCTCTGGGACTTTGTAGGGTAGAGATCTCCTGCATTGCACCAATGCCTTGCACTGGTAGCAGTGATACACACATCTGCCACAGCAAACACAGCCTCAGTTTTCTGCAGAGTTTGTCTGTGAAATAATTTCAAATCAGGTCCTGGAGCACATCAGATGGCTTTATTGTTAACATGGATTGTGGAAATTGTCTTTATAACTGATGCAGTGTGGCACACTGAGCAGCAGAAATAAGGAAAGCAAGGAAAAAAAGGTATCATTCTCTTAAGTAAAAACTTTATAGCTCACTTCTGCATTCTAGGAAAACTCACAGTATGAGCTGATAAATCCTCTGGAGTGTTTATGAATATGTGTCTGATTTGCTGCAGGCGGAGAAGGGATTGGCAGGAGTGCTGCAGATGTGATCCCATGTGTTTCTGTTCACTGGCAACTGACAGCTTTAAAGAGAGCTATTTTTTTTCACTCTGGGTATCTGCTCACATGAGTCAGGTGAATATATGGGGCTGAGGATCTGTGTTATGTTGATATGGTGTTAGCTGATTCACATGAGTGGAAAACCATGAACAAAAAGGAAGAGGTATCTTTAAAAAGATGACTGATAGTGCTGTCTAATAAAAACAAGATCCCTTTATTTTCATCCCATTACCTTTGCTTTCTACAGCAGTGAAGGTGTGAAGATGAAGATTATCTTGCAGAATAAAGCAAGTAAACTATAGATGTAAATATTGTAAATAGTGGAAAAGGTTGTTACTCAATGAAAAAAGATAATAGGTAGGAATAGGTAGATCAGAGAAGTTTCAGCTGCTGAACCTGCAGATTTTTTGAATCCTGATCTACAACATAGGCATCTCCTTCCAGCCCAGTCACCTCAATGCCTCGTATGGTCAAAGGTGAGTCAGACTGCTTCTCTCCAATGAGTAAAGGGGAATGTAATCTTAATATGAAAACTCTAAATTACTGTAGGTGACAATTATCACCTATTAACTCTTTAATAAAATCGACAACTAATAAAAGAAATCCTGCTCACAGTGGGAGGAAATTTGATTAGATGATGATCCATTTGTATCCATTTACTTAACAGCATGTAGCAGGCGTGTTTATAAAAACATCATTCTCTGTTGTCACAGTTATGTCATACCTAACATTTGGATTCACTTGGTTTCCAGTATAATAAAAATGACCACAACAAACTCTGGTATGCTTGTGGTATTAACCTCCATTCCCAAAGGTACTCTCTCATTCAGCAATAGTGGAAATTCACTTAAAATAAGATGGGCCCAAGTAAATCTGTACTGAATTATAGACTGTAATATACAACATCACAAGGCAATTTCCATGCTTTCAAGGAAAAGAGAACAGCCTAATTTCCTAATTCATTACTTGCTGCTCCACTCCAACGGATACGTGTTACTGAAATTATTCCTTATTTATCTTTAGTGGTCAAATACTTCATAAGAAATCTTGATGGAAACCAGCTCACTGTGCTGCTCAATCTTTCCTAGCTTTTTTATTTTTGCCTTTTGAAATCTTCACCTTTTGACCTGTAATCTTCAAAGGTTTTTCTACTCCTTGTAGTTCATCAGAATGGATAATTAATGTAAGTGAAAATCTATGTTAACATAGCAACTGGTAAAAAAGTGTGCATCCTGCCCCTAAGGAAAAGGGAGCACCCATAATTCTTAGATGCCCATGTTTGAAAAGGAATTAAAAAAGTCAGAGGGTCCACAAAAACTTAGAAAGTTTTATTAGTAAACACTTGGCATGGAAATTGGTATAAATTATTCCCTTATCTTCCCGTATAAACACACAGCAGTGGATTTTGAATGAGGGGAAGCATGAAAGGGAAGGAAGGAAAAGAAAATGCATCAGTCCTAGACCCAGTGTTAATCCAGGTGCTGGAGTGTTCAGGGTCCTGGAAACAGCCCTTGTGAACTACTTTTTTTATTTATAAGTTTCCCCATCCTGGAGATAAGTTTATTGCGTTCTATGCAAATTATCATGTGCAGTTTATTCTTCTAGACATTTCTGAAAATGAGTCAGAGGAGTTTTGAGATCATTGATGATCTTGATCCACCTGTAGCTACTTCTTGACCTCATTTCTGTGCTCACACTGAACTGTGCTATGGTCATCTCCAGGGGCCAGAACAAGGATGTTTGTCTCAGAAAGATGCTGCCCTACCTTCGTATGGCTCCCTTCTTCAGACACATCCTGTTCTTTCTCACAGTGGGTTGTTACCAATGCTTGCTGGGCTCCACAGCTATCTGGCTGTCAAAGTTTGAGACAAACACATTTGCTCTTTTTTGTCCTAGGCTTATGTGAGGAAGTAGCTAGCTCAGCTTGGGTTTCTCTGCACAATACTGCATTGTGCTAGAGAATACAGAGATGCACCTTCCCAGCCTGCTAACCTGAAAAATTTCCTTAGCATTGAAGAAGAAAGCAGAAGTTCCTGTGACAAATATGGTGTCCTATCAGTTTTATCAGAATCATTCATGACTGTACAAAGCAGAAACCTGCACCTCGTCACCATACTTGAGCTATACCTCTGCCGCTTCCTAGTAAAAGTCTGTGAAGTTATTTTCAGGATCCAGTTCAAAGCATTACTGGTGAATAAAACAATCTAAACTCCTCTTCAAGTTTATTCTGAACTGTTTCAGTTATAGGAATGCTTGCAAGTGGTTATCTTCAGTATTTTAGATCCACCTCTGTCTCAGGCAACAGTATTATCTTAATTGAGGGTACCTGCTTATTGTTCATGCTGCCATGGTGACACAGCAGCTACAGAAATTAGTAAAATGTGATCATCTCCTCCATTCTACATTTTCCTTTGCCTTGTTCAGAAGTGTACCACATTTTCTTCTGTAGTGGTTTGTTTTGCTGCACTTGAGTACAAGACAAGATGTACCCAGTGACTTCCATCAAGACCCCCCTGGATAAGTGTGTACTCCAGCACCTGAGCTTTAAGGAAAATGATGCTGAATATTTATTTTGTTTTCCAGTTACTTAGCTAATCAGTGGTCTAGACAAATCACATGTCTAATTCTCTCTCATTTCTGTAGGAGTTTCATTAGAATAAAGGATGCACTAGAAAACCTCTCTTCAACAGAGATTGAAACATGACCTTTTCTTTGTATCCATCAAAAAATGTAAGCTATGAAATGAAAAGTCTGGAATCAGGTTTGTTTTGTTTTGGTTTTTTTCCTTTAAATATGTATATAATATTAGAAGCATAAAAGAGTGTGTCATGAACCTTGGAATAGCTGCTCAAACTACTTTTCCCTGTTTCATTCTGTTTACTTGAATTAGCTAACAAACAATTCGATTGCAGTTTCATTAAAATAGTCATTTTGAGAACAAGATTTTTAAGCCCCTTTTTTCATTTGGTGAAAATTGCATTCTGATGATTCCACACTATGTGTTGATTCACCTTTTTCACTGCAAAGCTGTGGCAGCTACAGAGGGGAAAAAAACCAAATTGGTGGAAGAAGCTAATATGCATATGTGATATTGAGAAGGTAAAAGCTAGAAACTCACTCTCTTTTTCCATAGTTTGCAGTCACTTGTTGAACTCCAGTGGTCTGTCTTTAGGACATAGTATTAATTATTCTCAGAATAGTCCTAAGGCTCCTGTTTTTCTATTACATTTGATCATTCCAATCCTGGTTCTTCCTGGCCTTAGCAGATAATGGCTGTGGCTTTCCCCTGTAACTTCAAATAAAGACACGTGTGACTCAAAGTTGGAGATTAGGATCCTCACAGGGAGAGTCTGACATTCTACCTTTGGGATAATGTCTGTCTCTGCATCCCATGCAGTGAACACTTACATAGAGCAAAAGCAATAACAGCAGCATGAAGTAGGGACAGTCTCTACCTTTTTACTCCACCAGGTGAAAGCCCTGGGTATCAGATTTTAGAATTTTCCATCTTTAAATGACAACACTAATCTTGCGTTGTTATATGTCCAGAAGCAGAATTTCTGCAGGAGTGATGCCAATTGCTTTTCAACTTTACCCCAGTTTTCAAGGATTAACCAATTTTAAACTGCTCGCCTACTCCCTGAGAGCAATGTGCAATTTTATGCTTCCACTGTGGTTGCATCTTTTACAAAATATTTATTTTGCCATCTCAGTATTAAGCCTGTAGCAATCTGAAAATTTTGTATCTTGATTGATCGGTAGGATGTAACATGACAGACAACCTCTAAGGTAATAGTTAAAGTTTCACAGCTTGACAATGTCAGGTACTGTACATTTGAAAAAGCCAGGGGTGTCCTCAGCGTTGACTCACCCATGAACACAGCAAGGAAATGACAGAATGACACTGAGAAAATTATTTGGTGTGAAGCAGCAGGACTTTCTATAAAAATACAGAAAAGAAAAAGTGGAGATCATGATGTGGTGGGAAATAGAACACAAAATCTCACAGTTCCCTGAAAGTAAGGTTGACATGGCACCATTTTTCAAGACATGGAGCCCAACGAGGAACAAGGGATGACTCTCTGCCACACACTAAACTACATCTCCTAAGCTTATGTGACTTCTATGATTGTGTACAACACAGATGGAAGAAAATGTTTTGAGGATAGATATTTTCAAAAAATATAAATATTAAATAGATATACTTAGAAAATAGGTGTCAGAAAGAATGCTGCTATTAAAAATTTCTAGTATAGGCATAGCCTCAGATTGCTTACTGACTTTCCCTCACTATTTTTTTTTTCTGAGAGACCTATTTAATCATATTTCTCCTTTGAGAGAATAGGACTGCAAATTTGATAAGGGGCTCAACTATGGAAATAAGCCAGAATCTTGGCTTAAAATTATGTGTGGCTATAAATACTACCTTCCATAGGATTTATATCACTTTGTAAGACCTGTCACTCTTCCTCTGTGAAATCAGAAAAATGCTGGTAATTACAGATTTGCTTAGCAGCTCCACAATCTGATATGAAATATCTGCCTGTGGTGCTCTGTGGTCCAAGAAATCTTCAGAAAAGGAACTAGGCACAGGCAAAGTAACGTCAGTGAAAACCTTTGGGTTACATCATAAAGCAAGTAACTGGCTGGTGGCTTGCAGTTCTCATTCTTTATCTGTGTATGCCTTTTACTTACAATCTTTATTACTACTACTTTTATTACTATTACTATGGTGTATAAATTCATCCAACTACCTCTCTGAAATTTGTTTGAGTATCTTGTTGATGACAGCATCAATAAACAGTGTTGTATTAAACTGGAATTCCTGGCTATTTAAGTGTGGGTAACTCTGTCCTTCACTGCACACTTTAGGAGTGACAACACCTAGCTTTTAACAAGAAAGCCACTAACTTAACTAATCTACAAACATTTCATACTTGAAAAAGTATTCAATTTCTGTCACTTTCTGCATGACATTTAATTAAAAACTTGAGAAAACAAAATTTGCGAATAACATCTTTATATTGATACATTTTTTCATCTAGCCTGTAGTACTCAAAGGCTTGTGCCCAGTTATTTTCTGTTTTAATTTATAGAGAGGGAGATAAACTGAATGGATGGATTATGGAGATTAGCTACTTGGATAAAACTGAAGCCCTTGTTCTTTGTTTAATGTGATAGTGTCTTTCCTAAAGAATTATGAAAATGACAGCACCTGTACTTGCTGTTTGTTGTTAAGCTCATCTGCATTTTTTCAATTATGAAACAACTCATCCTAGAAACCCAAGGGAATGTGAATTATTAACATAGCTAAGACACACTTGTACTAAAATCTTATGGGAAATCACAAGATTTATATCAGCTATGCAGTGAATGTGCCTTTTGAGTTTCATTCAGAAAAGACAGAGACTGCTTATTATATATGAATATATAATTTACTTATAATATACTATGGTTTACTGCATTGAATTTTTTATACATAAAAAATATTAGTCCATGAAAAAAAAAATTAAATTTTGTCTAAAAAATTAATAAATATTAAAAGACACCATAAGACAAAAATACGAATTTATTATATATGGAAGACACTTGCTCTAGACTGTTAAAATTAACAAATAGACAATGTAAACCCAAAATTGTTATATATGGAAAGCACTGGCCTTTGACTTTGATATATGTTTTTCAGAAAGATTGAGTTATTTATGTAAATTTGAAGCAAACAAGACTTGACCACTTATAGGTTTGAGATTTTACAAAGCACTGCACTGTTCCACTGTGATGTGTTTCTCACCAACTTTCAATGGATAAAATGATAATTCCATAAAATCATAGGAGATTAGAATATTTATTTTCATTAAAAACCATGTTATAATTAAATAGAAAACAAACTTGTACAGCCTTATATTTGCAGCTTTATGTTTGGATAAAATGAGTTACCCAATCTTATCTTTTCTCTTTTATTTAAAAAATATTTTTTAAGGAAATGGGTTTAGCAAGAGGCTTGATGATATTTGTTTACTAAGATCCCTAATTAGCAGGACTAGAAAGTGATCAGTCCCTAACCTGCAGTTCTCATTATCACTTCTTCAATATTGCATGCTATTAACCAACTCTGTGCCTTGAGCCTCAGCAGGTTTTCCTTTCTGTGTTGCAGATAATGTCATTCCTGGAAAGGTTTCTTGAGATACTGCCACTGGCAGAACAGGCAGTCCTGCTTTATAATAAAATAACTGCCAGACAGTGAAGACTTGAACTCTACCTCCAGAAACCTGGTCCAGTTATGAAAAGCACCATGATCAGCCTCAGTGGTGACTTGGGAAAGGGAAAGGTGCTCTCCATGCTTATATTGCATTACCTGGAGTATATGTAACACACCAAGCTGTAGAAATGGGTGTTGTCGAGAGGAAAGGCCATAACATTTCCTCTTTGCCTGTCAATTAATACCTGTGTGACTGATTGGAGGCAGGGAAAATGGTAGGTGGAATGAAAGCAGGTAAGAAAGGATTTATCCCTAGGACATTCACCTTTCAAATATTCATGGACAGAAGACATTCACCTTCTCTGTGTTCAGTCTCCTAAATTTTCCATAGGACCATATGGAAGTTAATTGCCCTTGAACTCAGTATGGTCCTTTGACTCTGTATGATGTACACTTCTTTGCAGAGACATGTTGCCCTGATTTTTTAAGATTTTCTAAGATGTTTACATTCTTGTAATGATTTTTTAAACACAATTTCAGTAAATAACTTATTGTTTTGCATTCTTTTATGGAGGAGGAGAAATTTGATGGACTGTTAGTTTGTCCAGTGTCATTGGAGAGGTGGCACTTTCACCCTCCAATCTGATGTTGCTTTTGGAAATCTATAAATGTTAGAGTCAGAAAATAAACTTCCCTTTTTCCATCTTGAGAACAGCAGTGTGCATGCGTCGTGTTGTTTTGTGTCCTATAGTGACAGACACTTACTTGTCTCTTCACTCCTCTTGCTCCCTTTAAATCCTACTAATTCCTATGTGATTTCCTGCCATAATGCATGCCTCTCCCTATGAAATTCATTGGAACTACATTGTGCCATGCAAGTCTCTTTGGTTTTCATTTTAAGCTTTCACAATGCTACAAAATAATTTCCTTCCATTATGTAAGAATGGCTGCAATGGTTAGTGAAGGACACATTACTGACTAATACCTAAAAAGTACAGTACAAAGGGTATTTAAACACTGATTTTTCTTAATTTCTGCAGCATAATTTCTATGAGGAACTATTTATGTGAGTGGATCCCTACTACTATATAACATTTTCCCAAAATATGTATATTGCATTCACCTCCTATCACTAAGATTTTCCCTGAATGCAGGTCAGATCATTCTTGCTCTTCCAACTAGTTATTTTTCTGATCTTGCAATAAAGACCTAAGCAGTGTACAAAGAGAGGTAACAAAAATAACAACATACAGCTCTTTCTCTGATGATTTGCTGTGTTTATTATTGCAATGAATCAAGTTTCTGATGCAGCTCACAACTGAAGAAGTGAGTAGGACCTTGTAATCTTTTTGAGTATCAGTGTTGAATGTGCCATATGCCACAGTATGCTGCTTCCCTGGTCTTGGTTTGCACGACACTCACCCATTCCATTGTGAGCCCTTGCATTTGCTGTATGAAACGCTGCAGAAGTATAACCAAAACTCCTTCTATTCTGATTATACTAGAAATTTAAAATATATTAATGTATAAATGATGTGCAAGAGAAAACAAAGAGGAGTGATTAGATAATATACCGTATCATATATTCCTGTATTTAAAGCTTATAGAATAAATCAATATTAAATATTTAGCAAATAACACCCTGCCTAATTAGGAAAAAGTCATCTCCACCCCTATTGTTTCAATTAAATAAGCTATTTTTCATTTCCCTTCTGACACCATCTTGCATAAAATGATTGGAGTAAAATGCCAGCTGCATTGGTCTCCTGAGAAAATCCATGGAGATTTTACCAGCATGAGATGTGATCATTCTTCTGCAGGTGCTATGCCTACTGAAACCCTTCATCAGTATTTCTTAATTGTTCCAATTATCAAGTGTCACTTCCAGTTATTAAAACTTCTCCTGGTTTCAACTTCTCTATAAGGATCTGTTGGTTGGAGATTTTTCTGTGTTCTCAGGCAGGGACTGGGTTGCAGAGAAAATGGAGTTAATTGATTTGTGAAATGGGTGGTGACAGCTGAGATGTGGGACTTTAAGTAAAACCTAGGTAAGCTGTTTATATTCTTAGCTGTGTGTCTGATCTCTTATTTAGGCTCTTCCTTGTACCTCAGCTCTTTTCCTTCCAGACACAGGACATTTTTTGCAAAATAACCAGACTCCAGTGGGAGCTAGAAGATAGAAGATGTTTCTCTCTCTAAATATCTTGGCATAAGAAACATTCCTACTGGTTGAGATTGTGGTTACAGTTAAGAGGCCAGGCCTCCCAAATCCTGGAGCAGGGCTCCTCACAGTATACTATGATGTAAGAAGCATGCCTCCTCTTCTCAGGATGTAACATGAGGCAAGAGATTGTGCTTTGAGTGATGAATAATCCCCAAAAAAAATGAAAACTTGGTCCCAGAACCAGAGGCCCACCTGAGAATGCCATTGTGTACTTACTTAGCTCACGCAAAAAAAAAAAACAACATAATTCCTCTGGGTAGAGTGCACAGGCAATGTTTCAATTGTACAGGCAACGCTTTGGTATCTCAGGCAGGTTTCTAGTGTACCCTGGTGAGGTAAGTGGAATATTTGGGATCACTCAGGTTGTGAGAGTTTCACTCACATGCCTCTGGAAGCTGCTAAGTGCTCTTTGGACCTTGGCCCAACTGCTCCACACAGCACAGAAGTGAAATTAAGTGAAATTTCTCATTGCAAGCTGTTTGCTAAGATTAGCTTTAGGAAATGTCACTAAACTTAAACCACAAGAGGAGAGGTGCACTATAAAAAGAAAAATTTTCATTAAAGGGAAATTTTCATCAAAATGGCAGTTTTATAGATTATACTCTTAAGAGGCTGCAGGCTTTTATATGGACTTTCATGTTTAATGCTTAATTTGGCCCCTGCTCTTTGAGCAGCATTATACCAAAATTTTCTGGGCATTCACTGCTGCACTTTTCTCATCTGTTTAGCCATCTGTGTCCTGTGGTGACACATATCCATGGTATATCATAAAAGGGAAATGCCTGGTCTTTTCTGTGAGCTGCCACATGCAATGCTGGGGAGAGAGCAGGGGAAGTGGTAGTGTGCTGGAAAGGTTTGTGAAACCACCAGGCAGCATTGCTTTGTGCTGCTAAGGAGACTGGCTGCAGCTGGAGGAGAGAGCTAACTTTCTTGGGAAGAGAACAAAGGAAGGAGCTGACATTTAATCAACAGGGAAGAGAGAGGGAAATGAAGTAACTGTGGAAGAGCACGGTTGATATTTCCACTCAGTTCTGTCAGCAGGCAATCTCATCTGAACTGTATTCTCTTCATTAAAAGGTTATCCCAGGAAACAAAGGTAAAAAAACAACTATTACCAAAAATTTAGCAGGACCCAATTGTGGCTGACTCCAGAATAGATGAGTCCAAAATTTTGATTTCTGAGCATCAGGGAGATGATGGCTGAACTCACAGCCCGTGGTGCTCCCAGGACTCTACCTGCACACATCCCTGAAGGGCATGCCTCTCTTTAGCCACAACCCAAGGGTGCTGGCAGTGGTTATGGGCAAAAATGTCCCTTGGGAACACTAATAGGCTCCATGGTTGACCTTCTGAATGGTCCTCTAGACAGACTGGTGCAGCACATGTGATTACTCCCCAGACAAGGCTCTACCTCCACAGAGAGTCACTTGAGAGCCTTACAGAGTGTGCAGGTTTTGGCTGTGTGGAGTTAATAATCCTCACAGTAGCTGTTATTGGGCTTTGTATTCAGTTTGGACTAAAACTAGCATTGATAACCAAGGGGTGATTTAGTTACTGCTGAGCAGTGCTCACACAGAGCCAAAGCCTTTTCTGCCACTCATCCCATCCCAACAGCAAGGAGGTTGGGGTGCACAAGGAGCTGGACCCCAGCTGACCAGAGGGATATCCCATAACCACTTTGCATCATGTTCAGCTATAAAGAGGAGGGAAGGAGGAGGAAGGGGCAGGTGTTCAGAGTGGTGGCATTTGTCTTCCCAAGTCATGCTTAGTTGTGATGGAGCCTGGCTTTCCTGGACATCACTGAACACCTGTCTGCCCATGGGAAGCAGTGAATGAGTTCCTTAGTTTGCTTTGCTTGTGCATGCAGCTTTTACATTCCTTATCAAAATATCTTATTTATATTGTTACCCATGAGTTTCCTGACTTTTACCCTTCTGATTCTCTTCCCATTCCACAAAGGGGGACTGGGGCAGTGGATGGGTGGGACTGAGTTGCTGGATGGGGTTAAATCACAACAAAAACCAATGGACAGGGCTGTCAGCACCCTTTGTTCCTGGTTAGTGACTAATTTTTCTTCTCAAAGCAATCTGTCTGTGGGAGATAATTAGCATGTCAGGCAGTAACCAGCCCATTCTGAGCTGTCACTGCCATCAGTTCCCATCTCCCCTGCTAGGAGCAGGTCCCTGATCACAACACTGACTGCAGTTGCAGATGAGTGCATGTCATGCTTTATATTTTCATGGTCTTCAATATTCTCCATATACAGGTCCTAGATATGGCAAGCTGGGGTATATGAATTTCTACTTGGTGAATTTTAATCTACTGACACCAGACTCTTTTGGGGGTTTTTAAATCTACTGTTTGATGAATAATTTAAGTCAGCATGTCCATTTTTATAACTGCTTATTGAATTGAACCAGGGTGCCAATCTGGCTGAAAAGCAAGTTTCCTAGGGCAAATCAGTCAGGGCAGCTTCTCATTTTGACTTACCAAGTCAATGCAAAAGCTAATTTGGGGACAGGAGGAGTGGCTAAGTTGCTTTCCTTTGGATTTTGTCTGGAAGTGCTGGCTTATGATGATCTAATGGATGTGCTGCAATGCAGCCTCCATTGCCTATTGTGCAGTGCCTTCAGCACAGATCCCATACTGCTGGGATTTTTTAACCACAGTATGAAATCTACTGCTCTAAGTATAAAACAGAGCAATGGCATGGCCTTGTGCTTTCTCTGGCTCCCTGTGAGTAAAACAAGTCAGGATAAACTGCTCCACTGAGGGTGCTTCTGGTGGATAAGAGACTGTGAGAACTATTTGGGTTTTACTTAGTGGGCCAACTGATACTAAAACTGGCAAACACAGCGGCCCTAACAGAAAGAGAATACTTCTCAGAGCATGATTCTGTGAAGGAGCACCTAGAGACCTATTATGAGCACAAAGTGCTCTCTTAGTATCATTGCATTCCAGAAAAGAGGGAGCATTCTGCTGAAAACTGGAGAGGTTGCCTCAGTTACAGCCAGAGCCACCACAGTGGTTGCACAGCCCAGGAGCAGACACAGAAATTGTTCACCATCCAAAAAGAAAATACTATGAAAAATACTTAGCAAGAAGTAAAAGACTTTGTAGAAGTAGTCATTTAGAGAGCTTAGCCTTGATAGATTCAACCCTGAAAAAGCAAAATTTACCATCAGTTCCAAACCAGCACCATTAGTATGGTACTCAGCAAAAGACACTTGTACAAGTTGTTTATGGCATAATTCTGCCATAATGCTGACTGGTGATTTGCTCCACCAGCAAACCCATCCCCACAGACTCTGGGGGGTGGCTCACAGAATTAGAAGCCCCCCATGGGTCAAGCTGGCACTATCAGGTTTTAGAAGAGAACGAGAGGGAAGAATGTTTGTTTCCTCATTTCTGATGCATTCCTCAGTTTGAGTGTGTCAACAGATGGAGTAGGGATTAGTGATAAAATAATGTGGCCTCTTAGCTTATGTAAAAAGCAGTCCTAGAATGCTGTGGATTTTCTGATGACTCATTAAATGTACTCATGCAAACTAAAGGGTGCTTAGAGTATAAATAAAATGCTCATCTTCAGTGAGTGTTTGCTTTTGATAGATAATGTCAGGGCAATGCATGAATGTTTGGAGAAACATGTATAGAAATACTGGAAAAAGAAAGAAAATCTGTTATTCGCTGTTTGTGATTTAGCCTGAAACTCTATCTGTTGATGTGTGGCAGGACTTAGGACTGCTCACTCTGTGTTCCACGTCCTGCTGAGACTGTCTAATAGCCTTTTGCAGACTGACATATGTTCCCTCACCTTGCATCTGAAGCAGCACTCGTGTAGCTGTGGCTGGTGTGGCTCAGGGAGCAGAGCCCCGCTCCAGCTGCACAGCAGGGTCCATGGTGGGGGAGAGTGCTGCTGCAGCTTGGGGCTGGTCTGTGGCTTGCAGTCTTGGTGAGCTCCTTGCCAGGCTCTGTCCCACCAGGGACCAAGCTCATGTAGCTGCACAGGCCAATAACCTCGACCTCTGAGCATGCAGGTAAAATGCCAGATAAAAATTATTGTTTTAACCAGTAAAATATACATGGTGAGGGCCAAGATTCATGGGTGATATTTAGCATCAGGCATTCCAGCCATGATGTTTGTTATTCCTCTCCCTCCTTTTCCAGCCCCTGCCTGTGGGGCTCTTTGAGACTCCTTTTATGAACCTAAGCCAATGACTGATATGGGTGAAAAATGAGTGGGGGAAGGCAGGATTTTCTATATTTCAGCAATTTCCTTGATTCAATTCACAGAGGCAAACACATTCTAAATCATTTTGAGAATAAGGCCTCTTTTCATTCTCAATCTGTAGAAACACTAATATCTTATTGCTCTTCACCAAGATAACAGCACTCTGTACCAACACTGCCCACTCTTCCCAATGTTCACATTTCCTGGCTAACCATCCATGGGCAAGCTGAGCTCTGTAGAGAAGAGCTATTGCTGGCCTGCAGCACAGATGCTGAACTAGTGGCGCCAGGAAGTTTTCTCATGGGCAGAGGCATTCCATGCCTGTAAAGATGCAAGTCCTACACACCTCCATAGCAGACGGTTTCACACGTGAGGGATGCATTACAGGGCTAGGAGCCAGGTGAGTTGAGGAGCCCTGTTAGCTAAGGCTAAGGCACAGTTCTGTACCTGCACAAGCAGTCAGATCGCTCCATGTTTGTGACAATGCCTGGGATCAGTTCCCCAAAAGACATCTCCTGAAATTTAAAACCTCACCAATACTGTGATTCGGTAACTATCTGATATTTGCTGGATGCTTCCCACTATTCCTGGGAGCAATAGAAAGGCTGTAGCATTTAAAAAGAATGGAGGAATACCAATAAATTTATAAATCCCACTATTAATTTTTTTCTTCCTCACCCCCATTGAACTCAGTAAATTCCCTGATTACCCTTTTAAATAAGAGCATTTGACATTTTCCCTGAAGGTTATGTAACAAGAGTGGCTTTACAATAAGAATGGTGTCATTAATAGATTAATAGCTGCAATAATGCATATAGCAGTACCAACAGGATAGGTGAACTAATTAGGCAAAATGAGTGGATTTTTGCTTTTATTTACTCACCTTTTGTAACTAAGACTTTTAAAGGTTAGACAAAACACAGGAAAACAAAATTCACAATTCTTGTCTCAATTCTCACTGTATTTTCTCTTTCCCAGTGATATTTTTATTTCCAGCTCTACTCTGGCTTATCCTCTTTCATTTTAAGATCTATTTCTTCAAAGTAAAGAGAACCAAGACTTTTTAAAATATTCCAGTGTTTAGTCTGCAAAAGGCATAACCCTACTAAATACTTAAGTTTCTTTTTCTTAGGGTATAAAGGGATAAAGGGTAAGATATAATTAAGAAAATATTTCCTAACTAGAAACAGCCTTTTCCACAGTTGCCCCTCATTGATGGAAACTGGCTATGAAATTGTTTAAAAGAAGAAACCCAGAAAACACTGGATGAGCTCTAATTACCTCAACACGTGACCTGGTCCCTGATAAGCTACAGGTGTACTAATTACCAAAGAAGAGGAACAGCCTTGCACTTAATGGGTCACAGCTGTGAGTAACAAAGGTAATAGTGATAAAAAGGGTGGGTTGGCTGGGGAGGGAAACCCTTGTAAAGAGAAGTTGGAGGAGGTAGGGGAGTCTTTTCTCTCCTTAAGTACAAAGAGCTATTTTGAGATAGACGTTAAGAACCTTCCCCTCCCCTCCCTCCTGTCCTATCCTCTCCTTGATTACAGACAGGCATATGGAGATGGAAGCTGAGAAATTTGTCCCTCTCCTACCTTATTGTCTCCTTGAGTATGAAGAGCTATTTGGAAATGGAAGGTAAGAAACTTGCCTCTTCCCTCTCCTCTCTTTGAGTGCAGAGAGCCATTACTTCTCCAAGATTTCTAACACCTGAATCTCAAAGGGCTCTTCTGGAGTGCAGCAGAGGCTGTGACCAGTACCACTCTCTTTGAGCAGGGCCTCTCAGAGGAAAAGAGCTCTCAATGTTGCTGCTCCTGTAGGACCATCACTGAACCACAGCACCAGAGCCTGGGATGCCTTAGATTATAATCAGAGACAAAGAAAGATTGTTATCCATAGATCAAACTCCTTTTATATTCCCTTTAGCAAAATAGGTGTTAAGTATGGGTTGTCTAGATTTTAATACCTTTTGTGTTAATGAGGCAAAAATAACTTAAAACCTTTATGGATAATAACCTTTAAGTGTTGATTAGATTAAGCAATGTTAAATTCCACTATGTTTAGGTTTAAGTGCTCTTAAGTTATATTTTATCACTTTGATATTCTGTTAAATATAAGTTTGTTATTCTTTGTTATTACAGTTAATTCATTCTAAGTCTTATCCCAAGTTTTGCTAAAAGTTTTTTATTTAAACTGTAAGATATGTAGTTAATTTCTTAGAGATAAGACAACTCTGGTCAAAACAACTGAGATGACATGATGATACACCTGATAGTGAGTAGAAGAAGATGCAGTTCATTATATCATTGATTTAATCAAAAGTTATTTTCTTCATTACAGTCTCTGCTGTTTTTGTTTTCTAGAGGTAGCATTAAAGAATAGTAATTGTTATTAGTATCAAACTGTTTAAAGTTCTTGCTTTGTTTTTGATATGTGAGTGTTTATAAAATATTGTCTTAACTTTCTTAAACACTGCTGATATATTGGTTGTATAATGTGAGTTTACTGATTTTTCTGATAAGCATTATTTATAGAGTATTGTTATTATATTTTTAGCTGGCTTTCATCTGTTTTTCCATCTTATGTGATCACCTACAAAAAATGTGTTGCTTTCAGGATCCTCCTTTTTTTTTCTCTGCTAACATCTTAAAATTGCTGTTATGAAAAGACTTGGTTTTAAAATATTTTAGGTAAGCCCCATCAAATAGAGCTTGGGCTGTGCCCAGGCCCTGGCTCTGCCTGGATGGGATGCTTGATGCCAACAAACCAGATGTTTTCTGCATCAAAAAGTATTCAAGTCACTTTGACTTGACAATTTGACCTTGTTAATATGACAGCAAAACCTATTTAGAAAAGTAAGCTTGGACAATCATTATCCAGACATGATTATTGGGAATTCTACTGGTTTGAAGTTTATCAGTTGTTGCAGACTCGGATGACATACAGTGTTTTAATTCTTGATAATTATCTAATTTCACATGTGTTAGTGGTTGCATATATTATTTGATTAACTCCTAATTTCTACAGCCAATTTCCAGGTGTTTTTCCAACAGCACACAGGCAAAAATTGGAAGAAAATCCTACAGTCCCCACATGAGATGTGGGTTTGCTTGTATCTCAACAAGTACAGGATTTTAGGTGTATTCCAGCAGAGAAATGTGAAATCCTATCAAATGCAAGAAAATGCTGAGCACTCCACAACTGAAGAGGCAGACATACAGACATGAATTTCTCAGAGATTCCAACTTGAACCTGATGTTGCGTGTTTCACCCACAGAAGACTGAACTTTGGGTACCTTTTTAAGTGTAGAAATTGGTCATGTTGTAGAAATTTTGTTAGATAATAGCTGAAGGGAAATATGGGGCTCAATCAAATATGTTTTTGTCTTTTTGCTTGCTTTTAGTAATTCAGATTTGCCAGTTAGCCAGCATTTGGGTGACTTCAGCTAAGGTATCAGGTTTAGATACCATATGTCTGTCCAACACAACCCCAGAATAAACATTTTCTACTTGTCTAGTTGGTGTGCTAGAGAATGCATGGCCAAATCCAAAAGAAATTAAAGCCATGCAAGATACCTTTACAGGATCATCCACATGTGATCTTTGGTCCCCAGTGGATGCATGGGATTGGTGAACTCCTCACCTCCCCCAGGCATCTCTTGAACCTCAGAGGGCCTTGTTTCTTTAAAAATGCCCTTTTGTGCTAAATTTGATTATACAGGAAAAAAAATCAAGCTTTAGTTAGATGTTTCTCCTTGTATCATACTACAGACTTACTGGTGTAATCTTACTACTTTGGTTCAATCTGCATTTAATAATCTCTTTTCAATTACCACGGGGAATGTTTTTCATTTGTGGAGATAAGAGTTTGCCCTGCTATCCTGGCACACATCAAAGGTGGATTGTGTAGCATTGGCACACTTAGATTGCTAGCACCCAGTGTAAAAATGAAACATAAAAGTAAAAGATGTATCAGTCAATACAAGTCAGACTGCAATGATTATTTTGAACCTCAGAGTTTTGGAAAAAGATTGTAAGCATCTCTTTTCTGCCACAACTTAGTTCAGCAGTGGCTCTGAAACAATTAGATTGACTAGGGTGTTGGCTGAATAAGGAGTTCAATTCTACCTCTCTTGCATTAAGTGATAGGCTAACAGAGGTCAACAGTGTTAGGATACACAACCTTGCAAAATTGGGCTGCAATTGATTTTTCTCTTACTAGAATATGGACGGGTGGATTTTGGAGGAATGTGTTGCATGAATTTCTGATCACCCAGAATCTATTTAAAAATCATACAGCAGTTCAAGGAGGGTGTGTCAAAGATTAGAGCTGATGATAGAACTTGGTTATATAGTTTGTTTCATGGATGGTATGTAACATTATAGGTGAAAGAGCATTTAAAAATGGGCTTCTACATTTTAGTCACCATAATAGTTGTGCTAATCATGGTGCCTTGTTTTCTCGAAAGCCATTGACAAAGCTATTAAGGGAATCTACATGGTTTAAAGAGGAGGGGGGAAATGTTGGAATGCAAGCCTCTCTGAGTTCCTCAGAGATGAATGCAGGGGTTGAATTGAAGCCTTTAGAGAAATTAAGATATATTAAGCCATAGAGGTATGAAGTAGAAGCATAGGTTTAAGTAAGAAGAAGTGTAAGTTATAGTTTTAAGTAATTAGAAATACATTTTAAATGCCTTAAGAAACTGTGCTAGCTAGTAAAGACCCTGAGGCCTAGTTTAAAGTTCAATAACTTAGCTCTAGACATAAGAAAAATGTGGTGGAACTTTGCTTGTGGCTCTGGAATAGCTAGAACTATATGCAGAAATAGAACTAATCACATAAATAGATCAATTTGTATGTGTACATTTCAAGTAAGAAAACAGGATATTTGCATAAATAGATAATATATATGTAGTTTTTTAGGTAAGAACTGACACTACTTTTGTACTACCTTCACACATTAGAATCAAGTTCAGATTGGTTTAAAAAGAATGTTTTAGAATTGTGGTTTTGGCTGATTGGATGTCTTATGAATAAAATGCCCTGTAACAGGTTGTGATCAGCTCAGCTATGACCACCATGACCATCAACAACCACAAGGAATGTTGTCATTGTATTGCAAAGCTCCCATACCTTCTTGGTGATGTCTCATGGGCAGCTCCTTGCAGCACTGACTCCTTCACAGCACAACCAACAAACACCCAACTCTCTCCTCACCCAGCTAACCCAGTGTTTGTAGCACTGGGCTTCTTATTGGACCCAGCTGTGGCCTGGTAAGGGCAGGCCTGTTCCTAATCTTTGGGGATTAGCACAGCTGCAACTCCTCAGGGGTGAGACTGCCTTCTGCCCTATTTTCTCACATTCTATCCCTCCACAAACAAGACAAACAAGAAGATACCAAAAAGAAGAAGAGAGAAGTAAAAAGGGTGTGGTCCCTACTGCTGCTGCTTGGGACATGGGACTCTGTTCCTGGGAATAACTGTTGCTAATGCTGCTGCTGTTCCTGCACAGAACCTGGGACTCTTGAGCAGAGAACAGACTTGCAGATGCTGCTCTTGCTTGGGACTCTATGCCAGAAAGCTTTTAGCTTAAATTTTTAAACTCTTACCCCTCAGAACTGATGTATTCCAGCAATAAACAACTTTACTGCAACCAACAGACTGCTCTTGTCTCATTGAAGACCCCAGGCCCAATACAGCCTTGACAAGAAACTTGCTCCTCTCCTTGAGTGTGAAGGTCCTTTGCAAGAAGTCTTTTAAACCTCAGGCTGAACTGGGAAATTTGAACCTTCTGTACTAGATTTCATGTATTTCTTAGTCTGCTCATAATCTACATGGAAGTAGTTTGCAACTTTGCCAAAAGCCCAGCAGAACAGATGACAAAATTTCTGTATCTTGAAGGCCAGATAACATTTGTGAAATGAGTCAACAACTCCTAAATTTTCCTACTAGAGACATTTATTTTCAGGAACTTTGGATTCTATTTGTTTTTCATGAAGCATTACTTATATTGAAGGGGAAAAAAATGGGTGCTTGTTTGAGCAAGAAAACCTAGGAGAAAATTAAGGCAGGCAGGATATCTTTGACTGGAGCTTTAATAAATGAGTACACACATGACCTTAGTTACAGAAATACAGCTGAGGAGAAACTCCAAACTAAAGAATGATCCTGTGGGAAAATGGGGTGAAATTGCAATAATAGGAGGAAGAACTGCAATTTAATGTGGGAGAAACAATGTTTTGCATAGAAAGTGACAGTTAGTAACAGAACTAAACTTGAATAACAAAAAAGAAAGCTTTTCAGGGGAATAGTGAAGAAGTTTCAAAATAAATTAAAAATAAGGTTAAACTTAAAATTTATTAAATTTAACAGATTTTAAAAAATAGGTAAAAAAGGCCAGAAAAGCCTGTTCTGAGCTGGACTGCTAAATCTTTTGGAGACTTATCTCTTTATGTATTAGGTCACAGTAGCCTGAATTACTCATGCTTAAGACCATTTCAGCAGCATCTACCATGTAAAAAAGACAAGTTTCCTCTAAATCTGAAGAAAACTGAGCACTTATCCTTTTTCCCCACAACAGTTCCCCCCCCCCCCCAGCTAACCAAACTGTTTTATGAAGGGTGCATTTCCAAAGGGAGGGGCAGTTTGAATACTCAGCCATGAAGAAAGCTTGTGAAGCACTGTGTGCTGTCAGTGAAGGAAGAGGGGCAGCCCTTCCATCCCAACCCTGCAGTAGATTTCCATCACAGAAATCCTGGCACCTGTCACAGGAGCACTGCCACTGCTGCACCTTTGCACTAAAATGCTGGTTACAAGGTGATGGACTGTGACTCTTTTGGTTTGTTGGTTGCTCACACATCCATCTGTCATCCTCTTGTCTGTTTGGCATTGTTTAGTTAGACTGTAAATTTTTTTTATGTAGATCAACTGCAAGTATTTTCTTAAAACTTTCATATATTCTTTGAGAGTACTCTTTGCAATATCATGCTGCATTTAGTAAAGTTCTAATAAAATTAATACCAAGTCACTTGAACTACATTTGCCAACTTTACTTGCTACCTTCATTCTCTTTAGACTATCTTTGAATGCTTTAATTTCAAGCTATTATTGAGCAGCCAGACCTGGGGACCAGAAGATATTTTCTTATGATTTCTAACTTTCATATGTGTACCATGTATGATAGAGGTGTTAGATGTTAAGCAGGGAGAATAAGTATGAAGAGCTCTAGTCCAAGTCTTAATGTGACATTTTCCTAGACAAAGAGGATAAAATTGCAATGGTGTCAGAATTCTCCATTCTAAGTTCTTCACAAAGACAGTTGAATTCCTAGGCTGACCAGTGGCTAGACTGTGCAGGATGAGATTTCTGCATTATGAGATTGAAAGATTTGTGTTAAATGCAAAGATGGAGCCTTCACAGCAAAACTTTTGACTTCTTGAAAGTTTCTTCAGTCCAAAGAGGAAAATTTTCTGCATTGTTAAACAGAAGGGAAAGATTCATGGTGCACCTCTGGAATATCTAAAGTCAACATCTTGTGATATATTTCAAATGAACTCAGTGATCCTTCTGGGTCCCTTCAAACTCAGACTAATCTTTGAATCTGTGATTCTATGAAATATATATGCACAATAATGCACAGGCAGTAAAATCCATTCTGATTTCTGGTACAAGGAGATGTATGGTCTTGAATAACTCACAAAGAAAATGAGACAAGACAAGCAGTAAAAAATGCTTTACAGTAAAAAAAGGAAAATAATAATTTGACACACTCCTCCCACCACACATGGCTTTTAAGATGGCACACAAAGCATTGTCTGTATTATTATTTCCCTGTTTTCTTCTTGTGTGATGGTCACAGCTTCCTCTGGAAGAAGGGGAGAAAATATTGTAACGAAAAAGGAGATGGGGAAGCCTGGGGACTAGCAAAATAAATCTGAAAAAAATGTGATTGATACAAAATGCTGCTCTCCATTTGAGTGTCATACAGCATTTAGATATCTTTATTGAAGCCTTTCATAATAGAGCCAAAGCTCAGATATAAGTTCTGTTTATATTTTGCATCAGGAATTAGAAGAGACATTATAGATTTATTGACCCTTAACAAAAATCTTAAAGAATTTTGGTAAGGAATGTCATAACTTTAAAAAGTTTAAATATACATTGCAGAAATAATACGTGAGGTGAAGACAAAAGACTGAGTCTTGGAGCAGCCTAGAACGAAAGGAAATTACATCTAAGAAAGTAAAAGGGAATTATTGATGTACCAGAGCTTTGAGGGGTGACAGACCTGAAAAATTAATATCTGATATCAGCATCTGACTTACTGCACGGTGAAGCAAGGGGGAGATATACATAATCTGAAATATCCAAGTAGAAGGTGGCAGAAAAGACATGAGACAACCTCTTCAATGCCAAACCTCAAATCAGAAATAATGAAGAACTATGACCTTATCAAACTGGAGGAAGTTATGCACCAAAACGTCTTTCTTTCTCAGAGCAGTGAATATGTCTATAGTGGATTAATAATTAGAGAACACTCTGTAATGTCTACCATTAGGTAGTTATTAAATTAATTTATTACTTTTTAAATGCTTCAGCCTTTCAGTGAAATTACTTCTCTCTCCTCTGAATGTGAAATTTCTGCTTTGTTCCTAAAGATTCATCCCTGATAATACAAGATTTATATGTACCAGATAATGCAGCTTTAAATACCAAATCTTCCCAGTCTTCAGGGCTCTTCAGGGTTAGAAAGAGAGAGGTCAGTTAAACCTCTTTTTTAAGGAGATACATCTCTCTAAAACAGTGGCAGGCAAGTTAAAAATACTATAGGAAATACAGGAGATGCACATTAAGTAAAAAAGCATCTAATTAACAATATTATTAATATTATATAAGTATTTTATGAATCAACACTGGCAACTTTTATATGGACCACACCTCTCATTTGGTAAGAATTAGATAAATGAAAATATCAGTATTCTTTTTCTCTCAATTCTTTGTAAAAACAGCACAACTACACATTCTTTGTAGCATGTTTGTGCTGGCTTATTCTGCTGGTTAATACATGTTCTTTCATCAACAACATTATTGGGTCACAGGGTTCTGAAATGTTAATTTTTAAATAATTGTAACAAGCAGAGCTGGATTTTAGCAGTGCCTCAAGGTCTCTTCATCTGAAAATATCTGGGGTTTTTCTTTGTGTGTCTTGTTTAGGATTTGGGGGACATCTTGGGGTTTTTTAACATCTCCTCTACTACCCTATTATGAAGTGTTTTTTACTTTTTGCTTTGTTTGGCTTTGTTGTCTTTCAGCTACTCTACTAACAGACTTTATGGACCCTTTTTACTCTAAAGACAAACCACTGTACATTTTACAGCCAGGGCTTTCACTTGGTTTCCTTGTTATTATCAAATAGCCTGGTATCTATTGTGGGAACTAACCTTCAGATAGATACCTCAAAAATGTAACCATGGCTTATACTTTCATAACCATTCCAAAGAGAACACAAATAACAAATCCATAAAAGTCAATGAGGCTCAGCAAGTGAAGCTTCTCAAGACAAAGGTTGAATTCTGGGAGAATGGTGCTGTGAAATTCCAGGACACTGGGAGTTAAAGCTCAGAAAGTCTTGTACTGGAAGTATGTTTGGATCATTTTGGTGTTTTATATTTATTCTTTTAATTTTTTTCTCCCTTAGAATTCTTGGTAATTGCTTTCTTGATTGCTAGTACACTCATTTCCCTAGACAAAGAGATCAGAAAATAAATATAGTTTCCACTCATGTTTCTAAAACCTTTGAAATGCTTTTTTTTTTTAAAAGAGGTATTGCTGATCTTGAAGTACCTATTCTGTATAAGACATATCTGATTAGAGTCAAATACCTGAGTGTGTTTTATTATGGTAATCATTTTGAGCAGAGGCTTTAATAGAACATACAGCAACATGAGAAGACAGGAATTGTTAACACATCTAAATTGACTAGAAATGCTGAGAGGAAGGATGGGATGTCTTGCCAGAGAAAGTATGAGACTTAAAGGCTCTTGTTAGTGTAGTCACTCAAATATCAACTTTGAATTTTAATTTATTTAGAGTTAGTAATGAAATGGGCAAAAAAAACCCAGGACTATCCTAACAGAAACTGCTACTAACACAAGGTTGGGGTGCATTAATGCATATGAGAAGATGATAGAGTAAGTTATGTGTGATTCCCTGGGAACTGTAGGAATGATCATGCATGTACGATCTAAAAAAAGCTCAGTTATAAGCTAGGAGCTCCCCATTTAGAAGGCTGTCTCGGGAAAGGAAAATGTTGATATGTTACTTGTTCATGCAAATGACTGTGAAGAGCTCCTGAAATGTGACCATGAAAGAGTCAAATGTTACCAGGTAACATTTTTGTAGTAGAAAGGAAGAAACCTCTGCAGCAAGGCAATATCACACGTAGCAGAGTGTATTTTCCTGAAAAAGAGAAAAGATAATTAAAAATTCATCTACACCCAAGCTGCTGTTAATACGATTTTCTAATTGAGATGATATATGAAATGCAGCAATAGAACAACTTTTATGATCCAAATATTTGCAGTACTGAAGATAAATTTAAAAAGAAACCTCTGTCATAACTACTAAATCTTAAAAAGCAGAAGGTGGCCAGGTGTTTACGGGGTGTTGCACGCAATGGTGGAAAATAGGACACAAATATTTTTAATGAAATAGCAAATATTGCCCAGAAGTCCTATTAAATCTTGGTTTGACATTTGAATTATTCAACTTCTTTCTAGTAGTGATTGTTCGTTGGTTGTTAATTAAGGCGCTTTCTTGGCTTGCAAGGCTTGCCTATAAGCAGTAATGTGTGGTGCAGGGATCTGAGCTCTCAGAGATCAGAGTGGTGAAGCCACATGAGACAGAGCCCAACATCCTTCAGAGCCGGCTTCAAACAGCTCCGTGCTGGCCCCGCTGCCCAGCTGGCTCTGCTCCCTGTGAGCGCAGGCACTCGCTGCCTCTGCACCCAGGCAGGGGTCTTACCAATCAGAGCTTGAAAACAGCTGCCCTCTGTGAGCTGGCCCTGAGTATTTGTACGGCTGGAGTCATCAGAATAGTTTTCTTTAGGAGCTGGAATGCCTTTATGCTGTCGTTTGTTCTGGTAGAGGAGAAAATGCCCTGAGGGATTACGGATAGCTTGTGTTATGGAAAACTGCAAAGGAAGGAGGATAAAGGGTGAAGCAAAGATAGTCATTGGTGCTCATATAGTTCCAGATAATTCTCATGGGGTGATACTAAGAATATATAATGCAATGACAAATTGCTGTGCTTTAAGAAAATAACCAACAGCTTTCTGATTGCCTCACTGTCTTTGATGAAGATCTTCTAAGTTTCCTTCAGTGGTAAACGTCACGTTTCACAGAGAGCATCACCCCTTCTGGTGAGTGTTATCTACTCAAAATCAAAAATCAGAGTCAACACATTATTTTTTCCTTAGGAGATGTTGAGTTTGACAGGCATCAATGCACATTTTGAGAATCTGAATTGCTTGCCCTTCTTGGATGGCTGGGATAAAATATGTGCTGAGATGCACTCCAGCTGTTCAGGAAATGATCCTTTATATTGTTTTATTTCTAAGGAAAATACAATCACAAGGGGAAAAAAACCCAACCACCACAAGAAAAATCTTTCAGTACAGAATTTTAATCAATAAAATAATGGAAGGATAGACTGATGTAATTTCAATCTGTCTTAGATTTTTACATTTCAAAAAAAAACCTCAAATTATCTTTAAAATTAGGTATAAAACCCCTATACATCCCTGTGGCAAAATAGGAAGGTGAAAGGAATGTGTTTCATCGTGTTGCAAATAAGCCACTGTATCAGCAGTTCAGATCTCAACAGAATTCTGTCTTCCTGCAGTTTAATATGTTTCTAAAAATATATATTTTCATGGATCATCGATTACCAATTCCCTTCCTTTGACTGTGAAGATGTAAGGAAAACTATTTTCTAGAAAAACCTTGTTTTGATTTAGGAGCCTTTCTTGGCATACTGCTTTGGGCATGAAAAAATTATTTTTCCTCTCTCTGCTCATTTTCTCCCTTGTCACAGAAGGAATTTTAAAGTTCTGTCTGACTCATCATTATGCTTGCAAGAGATGGTGTCCTGTCTTCTTAAACTTGGAGCACAATATCAAATGTACCACCTTTCCAGCCTCAGATGAAATCTAAGGCAGGCATGGATGTCCTTGCCAACTCAGTGAACTTGCAAATATGACATTTCCAGGGACAAATCATAATCAGCAGTTAGACCACTCACATCTAGAAGTCCTCTGGAGAGTCTCAAGGGTGTTTCTCAGCTGTCTGTGTGGGATTGAGTCACTGCATTGCACTCAGGGCAATCTATCCACATTGACTGAAGATGTTTTTGGGATACAGGCAAAACCAGAGGGAAGGAGGCAGATAACTGTTTGAAACAATGAGTGAGAAACCTGTCACTCTGTGGGGATATTAATTTTGTTAATTTCCTTTGAAGTATTTGGTTAGGAAAAACAAATTAATTAACACATGAGGAAATCAATTTAATACAGTTCGCTTGACTATGTGCTGTGAAAATAAAAAATTATACTTGACACATGCCTAAGAAATCGCTTAGATTATAACCCAATTTACTTCCATGGAAAAAGGATCAAACTCTACATGTTTCTACTAATGATGATTGTTTGAGTCCTTCTGTGCTCAGAGAGGTTTCCCATTTTCAGCACTCCTAATTTATATTTATTTTGCAATAATTTATATCACCAGTGAGAAAAGCTGTAACTGCCTTTAGGAGTTACAAGGAACAGAGCTGGCACTAGAAAATGTTCATGATATAATATGTGCCAAAATGATAAGATTTAACTTTAAATTGTTACAATAAACTATAATAAAAATAAATTATTAATATTAGATATTATTTTTTTTCCACTGGTATTGCCTCTTCTTTGTCAGACTAGTGTTGACTGTTAGAGTAAGTCTTGAAGAAATGAATCAGTAGCCAAAATGTGGAGATGGAAAGAGGAGGGCAGCATGCGTTCACCTGCCTTATAGATCAGGAAGCAGATAAGTGTTCACCAATTATGACCATCCTATTCATGCTTTTCACAGGCAAAGTATACAAAATGTGTTGGTAAATCTATATGTTTGTATCTATACCTAACAGAAAAGATAATTACTTCATCATTGAAATAGAGCTGTTAGACTGACTTCATTAGCAACATAGCAGGATTTTGTAATTTTCTTATTTTTATCAAAGCCTTTGAGAGGAAAATGGGCAACCATGTGAAACATCACAGAAAATCTGATGTATGCAAATTCAATTGCTTAGATTGGAATCTGGCAAGATAATAGAAGACCATATACACAAACATAATTCTGTCCAAAGAACAATAACTGAATTTTGAAAAAGTGATAGCTACAGAAGAAGCTTTTGAAGTTATGATTGAACCATTCAGGCTCTATTCTCATGGTTTACAATTTTGCCTTAAAATCTGACTTGATTTCTAAAGTAATTATCTACTAATATTTTTTCATTAAATTATGTGCTTTTTGCCATTACATTTACAAACATTTTCCAACCTTGATTTATTATTCAGCAAGGAAGTGAACTAAGATAAAATAAACTAAAGTTGAAAAAAGCTTGACAAATGCCACTTCAATGAATTCTAGTAACAAAGAGCTGAAACTTTCCAGAGAACAATTTCTGGTGAGTGAGGTCTTACTCCTTCAGGCTTGTTTCAGCATAAAATGAATGAAAACTTACTGTTTGGTGTGTCCTCTTGTGGGCTCCTCCATACAAGGGAGACATCTGCACACCGGAGAGAGTGAACAAAGGGCTACCAAGGTGATTAAGAGACTGGAGCACCTTCCCTATAAGAAATGACTGAGAGAGCTAGAGCTGCTCAGCCTGGCAAAAAGAAGGCTCAGAGGGAAGCTTGAAGGAAATGAATACCAAAAGGAAAGGTGCAAAGGGAACAGGAACACCTTTTCAGAGTGGTGTGCCATGGCAGGACCAGAGGCAACATGCACAAACTGAAACAAGGCACGCTCTCTCTGAACATCAGGAAACACTTGTTTACTGTGAGGGTCTCCTTCCTTCAAGGCGTTAAAAAACTGTCTGAAAATGGTCCTGAACAACTGGATCTGGGTGTCTCTTCTTGAGGAGGGGGATTGGACAAGATGGCCTCCAGAGGTCCCTTCCAACCTCAACCATTCTATTATTCTGTGACTGGTGTCCAAAAACATGTAAAACACAGGTAAAAAAATCGTGAAACTTGACATTATAATAGTTTGTTATGGAATGTGTTAAGAGTCAGATAATATGATACTGAGCCAGACTTTAGGAAGACTCTTAACAGTGTCAGAAAAAAGAGAGGTATGTAATGGGGACAAACTATAAATGAGAATAGTTCCTGGATCCTCGTACTGAGTTAGCTTCTGGTGCAAAATCAGGCTAAATTGAGCTTTTTATGTGACATCCCAAAATAGATTTAGTCCCCATATTTACACCCTAGGTGCTTAAGATAAGTACAGCATGTGTCTTCAAATGGCAAAAGTAAGAATAACAAAATCCAAAAAAGAGTTTTTCCATTTATCTGTCAACTGGAGACCCTAATGAATACACATTCATGCACCTAAAACACACCAGCAGAATCACAGCATCAAAAATATGAAGTTTTCTTTCTAAGAAGAGATATTGGTGTTACAGCTCCTTTATTTATTACAAAAGAATGGTCTGAGTACTTATCTTGAAAGTGAAAATCTAGAATCTATCAGCATCCTTAATTTGGGCAGCTGCCACCAGGGATGTCTGTCACCAAGATTAGCCTGAATGAAGGCACTTTCCAAGCCTTCTGTTGAAACCAAGGCTATTGTGTGAAGAATACAATGAAAATGACAACTGAAAATAAGCCAGGAATTCAAATTAGATGTCCATGGTGCAGGAATCTCCATATGGATGAAGTAGCTAAGTCAATGGAGCCTGGGGAGCTCTCCAGCTGACCATGTGTACTACTCGAGTTTGCATGATTCAAATAACTCGCCATAGCAACAGGCTGTCCCCTGACTTTAATGAGATTCAAGATCCCAGTATTTCATTTTCCCCTTCAGATTTTTAGTTTCAGGCCTTCTCCTTGTTTCTACTCCTTCTCCTCATTTGAACTATGACAGGGAAAAACTTCATACATATGCAAATTCTCCACAGACACCCTTATTTACAATTAATAGGGTTGTGAAGAGAAAGAGGAGAAAGACTATGAGAGAATAAGGACACAAGAATGATTAATTACAGGAATATATGCCATACATGACTTCTCAGAGAGGGCAACTGGCACAGAGTTGCTCTCCTGCACAATTCTGTGACCACAGAGAAAATTTCAGTTAATGCCTTTGACTCACTGCTCTACAATTCCGCCAAGAAAGGGGGCTTCAGCAGAGATCTGAAGCAGAATTCTGCCATGCAGAAGAGAAATTTTACATGAAAAGTGGATGAAAAAATGTGAAGGGCATGATAAGTAGAGGTCTGGGTGGTCAGGATGATATTATCAATTGTGAACAGTCCTTGCATAATCATTTCAGTTTCCCTAAAAGAAAATAATTTCTTGTTCCACTGCAATGAACAACAAAACCTAACAACTTTTTTCAGTTTTAAGCAAAAAAAAAAAAAAGTAAATAGTGGAGTTTTGGTGTATTTACAGAGACAGAAGCAGCAGGGAATATTAGGTTCTCCAGACACTTAGAGATTCAATGTCACTCACACTCACTTTTTGGTTAATACCAGCTGAAGCACATGACATGCAATTGCTGCTGCTGGTACTGAGTTGTTATGTGAGTTAACACAGCAGGAAAAGTAGCCTGGTTCATCAAGAAGATAACCTGAAATTAGAGGCAGGGAGTAAGAGGGCAGTGCGTGAATTTGGAGCACAGAAAAGGTAATATTGTCTGATTGCAGGATAATGTCTTAACTCTAATTGGCTGTCCAAGTTGCTAATGGGTTCATTGATTCTTAGGCTAGAGAGGACCATTAGATCCTCTAGTCTCACTGGATACAAAGCACTGTCTACAAAATCTTCCAGAAAGTGAAGTCTAATTTTGAAGGCAGTGTGAACCCATCATTACCCTTAGAGTTCGTTTCAGTTGTTAATCATGCTAATGCAAATTTAGAAATGAGCCTACCACTTCTCAGTAAGACTGCTGATTCTTTCAATGCCTTTCATTTCTATGTAGGGGCTTCTTATTATTGCCTATTTTTTTTTTACTTTATGAAATATTGATTTAATAGAAGTAATTCAAGCTGCAGTATTTTCTTTTTAAATACCTGATATGTGACTGCCTCTGAAGGGCATCATTTACACTTTCATTCTGGCTTTCCCTGGTTTTGCAAATCTCTTCTATAAAATTATGGCAGCTCTCTGTTGGAGGGTTGGCAAGAAAGGAAACATCAAGACTAGCACTCATTTCACTTAACTCTGTCTACAAATGACCTAGACTTCCTTCTAAGTCAGTAGAAAAAAAGTGGCAATTTTGTATGTAATTCATCTAACCTGTCTTAAATATCTCTCTATTATACTTGAAAATATCCCTTCATTTGCTCTAAGGGGAGCCAAGGTTAGGTTACTCAAATATAGACATAAGATTTCAGACAGATGAGTCCTGCTGCAAGTAATTGACCCTGGATAACTTTCTTTGCCTATTTTCCTCACCTTGAGGGCATACAATTATCTTCTGGAAGGAAAGGAAAATGAAAGTAAAAGATCATGGTAGGAAGTGCTAAATTCTGGCACCCCTTGAAGTATGATGTCTTTGAAATTTATTTTTTTCCCCATTCTGACTTCAGGAAAAAAAAGTTATATCTTTTGTGCCTTTAAAAAGTGTCAAGCATATAACTTTTCTACACTATAATTTTGAGAAAAGAAGGCGAGGGGATGATGCTGATTTCCTTTGCTGAATGGTGTTTCATTTTAGATTTTACACATCCTGCACCCCATGGCTCAGTCCCCAGTTCATTCTAAGCTCCCAGAAAGAGTAATGCATGTTGTGTTCAGCAGAAGGTGAGAAAAGGGTTTGTAGTTTATTTGATCCAGTATACAATGTGTGTGTTGAGTTAAAAAACTGAAATAACTGTGCCTCTGATTTCTTTCAGATTTTAACTCTAGTCCATGACAGACAGAGGAAAATTAAACTCTCCTAGAGAAAGTATTATTTTTACAAATGTTAAAAGTCTCTTGAACTGTAACTGTAAATAGCCAATTAGCCATAGGTATTGAGAGTTTATCAGACACAAATATTCCCATATTTGATCAGAGTTCAGTCACCACACACACTGCAAAAGACCCTGAAGTATTTTAACATTTTATTTAGCATTGGTTTGATTTTTTTTGCCCACAGTATGCTATATGGAAGATAAAAATAATAAATAAACAGATGTTGGTTATTTTTTGGCACTTACTGAAGTCACCAGTAACTCCCTTGCAGAAGTTAAGAGCATAGGAATAAGAGTGGTGTTTTTTGTAATGTGCTCACAATATTTTAATTTGTTTTACTAATTACAAACTGTTTCTTGATCTCAACAGACACAATGGCGGAAAATTAAGTCAGAACACTCAGATTTGTGTAAACTAAATCTGGATGACTACAAAATCCCTGCACTTTTTAGTTTTAAAAAATTCACAATCACTTTTTTTTCTGACATTTGCAGATAGCACTGTTTAACTTGAAAATTTTTTCCAGATTTAGGTGGCCTATGTTTTTTGTCTCTCGGGATTTAGAGTCTTAGAATAATAGAGCAGTTTGGGTTGGAGGGACCTGTGGTCAGGAATATCTTTCACTAGGCGACATTGCCCAAATTCCCATCCAACCTGGCCTTGAACACTGTCAGGGGTGGAGCATCCATGCCTGTGCAACCTGCTTGAGTGTCTCACCACCCTCATAATAAACAATTTCTTCTTTATGTTCCAAAACCAAAAATCCATCTTCTTTCTGTTCAAATCTTTTACCCCTTGTCCTTGCACTACTACCCAATGAAGGGTCTCTTACTGCCTTTCTTACAAGCCCCTTTATGTAGAGAAAGTCCACAGCTAGGTGTTCTGAAAACTTGCTCTTCTCCAGGCTGGACAATGCCAATGCGCTCAGCCTGTCTTCACAGGAGAATTGCTCCAGCCCTCTGATCATTCTTGAGACACTCCTTTGCACTCCCTCCAACAGGCCTGTGTCTTTCTTGTGCTGGGTGTCCCAGAGCTCCAGGAGTGGAGTAGAGGGGCACAACTACCTCCCTTGAGCTGTTGGCCACACTGCTTTTGGTAGAGCCCAGGATGCAGTTGGCTCTCTGTGCTACAAGCACACATTGCTGGCTCAAATCTAAATTTTCATCAATTGTTGTTTCCAAGTCTTTCTCAAGAGGCTGCTCTCAATCCATTCATCCCTCAATCTGATTTGTGCTGGGGTTGTGCCGACCCAGGTGCAGCACCTTACACATTGCTCTTATTAAACTTTATGAAGTTTGCGTGGGCCTGCTCCTCAAGTCTGCAAAGCTTCCTCTGGATGGCATCCCTTCCCTCTAGTACATAAACTTTACCACTCAGCTTGGTGTCACCTGCAAAGTTAATAAATGTGCCCTCAGCCCCACTGTCTATGTAATTGATGGTGTTAAATAGTACAGGGTCGTATGGACACTTGAGGGACACTGGTTTTTACAGATTCCCAGTTGGACATCAAGTCATTGACCATAGTTTTTCAGACGCTTTCATCCAGACAATTTGCGTTCCATCCATCAAGCCCATATTTTTCTAGCTTAGAATATCATGTGGGAAAGTGTCAAAGTATCAAAGATCTTACAGAATTTCAGGTAGATTATATCAGTAGCTCTTCCCTTGTTTGCTGATGTTCCCTTGTCACTCCATCATGGAAGACAACTAGTGAAGTGGGGCACAATTTGCCCTTGGAGAAGTCATGTTGGTTGTCTCTTATCACCTGCCCGTCTTTTATCTGTTTTGACATGTCTTCCAAGAGGATCAGTGATTGTACTGGGCACAAGGTTTAAGTTGACAGGTCTGTAGTTGCCAGCATCATCTTTTTTACTGTTTTTAGAAGTTGTGTGAAGTTTTCCTTTTTCCAGTCCCTGGGGACTTACTCTGATTCATATGGCTTTTCAAATATGCTAGAGGCTGGCTTGGCAACCACATGAGGCATTTCCCTCAGGACCCTGGAATGCATTTCATCAGGTCCCATGGGTTGTGTACATTGTGGCTATTTGGGTGATCTTCTTTTAGCCCTACCTTGAGGTCCAGTGGCTTGAGATATATGGCAATAGAAATTACCTTTGAAAACTGAGGCCAAAAGCATTGTTGAGTACCTTAGTCTTGTCCATGTCAGTTGTCACTGACTGTAGTTTCTCAAAAAAAACTTTGTGCAGTCCATCCATTCTTCTACAAACAGGGCAAGCCTCCCTGACCCTTCCTCCTTAAATGTCCTTTCCAAAGAATTCTTGGCCTGCAATCTGGTAGCCTCTTGTGAAAAGCTGGTTCTAGTTTTCCATGGGTAGAGAACACACTCTTACATATCCAGAAGCTGGGTAAACTCTTCTACTGGAAGCATTAATTAAACGTGATCTGTACAACCCCAAATTCAGATGATTGAACACAAAAACCCCTTTTCTCTCTGATCAGATCCAATCCGAGAGTCACTTAAAAAGACCATTTCATAGAGATATTCCCCTTCATTTACCTAAAAACCTCAGAGGATCAAAGGGAAGTCCTCCTGGAAAGGGCTTCATGGGATAATAGAGTCATTTCTCTAGCTCAGGGAAAATAACTTAGTCCTAACATATGTTTGCAATAAAGCCAACAAAATATTGCTAAGCAAATTCAATGCTTAAAGGGCTTCATTCAGGCAAGTGCTACATCTCAGTGATTGTTTTCTACTTGCTTCCTTATTAGAAAGGTGCCCTACTGTGTAATCATCTTTTTTGATGTATGCTCTTGCAGTAGAAACCAGATCCTTATCTCTCCTGCACTGTTCAAACATGCCTTTACAGAATAGTTTTGAATTTCACACATTTCAAGGTTGTTTTGTTAAGCAATCTAAAGACTATTCACTATTAAATTTGGATGTGTAGTATGTTTGATAGCATGCTGTCTCAGGAGCAATTCTGCTTGCTTGATTATATATCCTCAGGCTTTTCAGCAGCAGTGAGTTCCTTCTCCAATGGAATCAAATTGAAAAATAAGATTTCTTTTTTCTTGTATGTATTCATGATTCAGAGCATTGACTATACCGCATTGTACGTTTATGTCTCTTAATATATTTCTCCCTAGAGGAAATTACCTTCTGTTTTCTGACAGTAGTGATAGTCTGTTTAAAACTTAGTCGCTGACACCTGTTCAACTGTATGGTTCAATCTCTTGCTTCAGACAGGAGAGTGGAAGGCCTTGATCAGCACTTGCCTCCAAAACATTTTTGATCTTGGTCAAACTGCTCTGCTTGGTGGAAGATGAGGAGAAGGCTGCCAGAAAAACTCTCTGGTGGTACACTTGGTTTTGGGGTTGTTTTTTTTTTTTGAGGACTTATGCAATTACAGAAATTTATTTTTCAGAATGTCCAGCAAACAAAGCAGTCTGAAGCCATAGGTGTATTCCAGTGTAAACTAAGCTCCTTATCTGGCTTTCCATCATTCTCACAGTTAATCCAGGCCCTTCTGCAAAATCTGCAATGAGCTCTACCAATTTGGAGAGCCCCTCAAGAGCAGAAAGTATGTCTTTCCTTTCATCAGTATGTCTTTCCTTTCATCAGCCTGCTGAAATGAATCTGAGTCCAACTGGTCAACAGCATATGGCTCTGCTGGGACACTTCAGAGTTCCCCAGCTCCATTGGCTCGTGGGCCACCTGCTCTGTGGGCTGTGAAAGCTGAAGCTGGCATGCAGCAGCAACCTGAATCCTGCTGAAGCACTGATTCAGCTTAGAAGATGTGAGCCAAATGCCAATGCTACTTCTGATTGTTGGGAGCTACCTGAAGCCAAGGATCATCTTGCACAGACAAGCCTGCTCCTTGGATTAAACTCACCAAAGAAAATTTCTCCCAGAATTTTGCTGGGTCTGAGTTGACTCTCACAGCTTTATGAAAAACAGCTCATGTGTTTTCCATACTTATTGCAGGCTCCAAAAAAGACTGTACTGTGTGTTTCACTTTCTATGCAGCCTTTGTGAAAGTAAGAACAGGGTTAAAAGAGTCAAATTAAACTGGACTCACTTGAAAAATGAGACAAGAACAACAAAAGAAAAATAGGACGCTTACTCATGCAAAGCAAAAGGGAAAGTCTAAATTAACAGGTTATAAACTCAAGTGAAAGTCTCAGCTGTCAAATCTAAAACAGTGTAAAATTAAATTATATTTTAGAAAAGGTTCCTAAATGGTGGGTTTAGTGTCTCAACCATATAAGGGACATGTCTTAGGGCAAAAAATAATACTAATAATACTTCTTTCACCTTGGGGAGCTGATATCACTGAGGTGCTTTCTTTACATAATTTTGTCCCCTCTCTTTTTACTATGCAACCTGTTTGTCCCCTTCTTTTAAAACTTTTGGTTATTTTAGCCAATAAAAATTTAGATTATGGGGTGAGATCACATGAAATTTTAATACTATTTCTTCTCAGTATCATTTATTTCGATATTAAATGCACAGTGAATCTGTTAGGGTTCAAATTAAATAGCAGTCAGGGTAGCTTAAATGGAACAGTCCCTTTCTTTCACAGGACTGTTCTATTTAAGCTACCCTGATGAAACATTTTCCTAGTTAAAGCATATTCAGGGATGTTACAGATCTCTGCATGGATAGTAAGGATGTCATTCATTTACATCTCACAGGAGTTATTCCATATTATCAAATGTCCTCACCCCCTCGCCTCCAGTTTCTCAAAGAGATTGGATGATTGGATATGCCATGCCAACAGCTGACAGTGTGGAGGGGCAGTGCCTTCCTCACTTCTCATCTGTTTCAGCATTCAGCATCTGACTCAGATATAAAAACTGGACACAGCTGGAATGCTGAGATGGGTGGCTGTGAACTCTTCAGAAGGCCTAGGCCAGGAAGAGGAGGCACTTTCTTACTATACATTCTGTTCTTCCATAATTTCTGTGTGGTGTTCAATAGGTCATAACCAGGAGTGGTTAAATAATTTCAAAATACATCATTAAGTTTCACTCGATTTTTTCACAAGATTTTTGCAATGCCCAATATCCTTTGTCTCATTGTGTCAGTTGTTCTTGAGGGCTTAGACAATTACTTGTGATAATATTATCAAGACTACTTGCTTCCAAAATCTCCTACAGCATGGCTGAAAAAATACCATGTGGATACTGGTGGTGCACAGTCAGAAAACCTTAAATTAAATTTTTTTAACTAAAGTATTGTAAAGAATACAGCCAATATATGAGAATAGTTTTTAAATACATAAATGGGACAACTTTGTAATAAAATCTGTATAGTTTATTCAAAAAAAAAAAAGTTTAAGAAATTATTCTATCTTTTAATGCCATGAGTATATTTGTCTTTTAACAATGAAAAAGGAATCACAAAATTCACTAAGTTTGACAAAATTCATGATCTAGTCTAATGATACTAATAACTCAATAAAATTCTTTACTTTCTAAATTTATTTTCTGTTGAGAACTCAGTCGAGTTCAAGACCTTTGAGTTTGACATTTGAAATCTTGTCACGGGACGTGACCTACTTGCAGTCACACAAATTTATAGCTGTGTTCTGTGGAATCAACAACAACAGAGACAACCAGCAAAAAACATTTCTGTGTTGCTTTGTGATCCTCATATTAGAAATAAGAACTAATTGCAACCAACCCGTGAACCTCTTCTCACTGTCCTGGATATTCAATAATACAAATTAAAGTTGCAAATTCTGTGTGCATAGTAATACAGAACAGATAGAAACAAGACTGCTCTGTGTTAACTTTGATTTTGTAAGGGTCTTTGATGCCAGTCTGATGTTAAAGGAAAATTATGTGCTGGCATAATTCTACTGATGTCAGTTAAATTCTTCCACTAAGAATTTTGACCAACAAAGTAATAGATCCCATTTAATACAGTTCTAAACCAGCAAAGATGAAGGCTCACAGGCAGTCATTCCGCAGTTTGCAACAGCAACAATGATTCATATTAAATACAAGTAGAATGTTTCAGAGGCTGAAATGCAGAATAGTGAGCCAGGGGGAAAGTGGGTGGGGAAAGAAGGGGAAAAACCTATAGGCCAGTCTAATTTGCATTTGATAAATGATATGCCATGAAAGAACAGGTTATTGTGTAACATACCAGACAATTAGAAATACATTGGGGTTAGGAGAGGACAAACACAAGGTTATATAATAAATTTTTTAATCCTGTGCTACACCTTTGGGCTCTAGGCTTTTGATGCATACTCAGTAGGATATAAAGAAATCATAGGCATGTATCTTGTATTCGATTTACAGAATACAATGCATACTCCTGTAAACATCAATTACACTTAGGTTTTAATTATCTTGCATCTCTCTGGTGTTAATGGTGGATCATATAAGGTTGACTCCCTTGGGAAGGATATGAGATGATGTGGGAAATATAATCATGCCATGCTCACTGAAATGTTCACTTGCTAATTGGTCTGACTGATCTTGAAGATTATTTTGTAGAGATATAACAGTAGTCACACTTGGCACAGTTCCACATCCATTTATATGTCTGCCTACCTAATTATTTTTTTAAAGTACTTGGTTAGTCTTCAATAAAAGGGTAAAATTATCCCTTCTTATTCTATAATACAGACTGCTTTGTCTGTGAGAAAGAAGAGATGTCCAAATGAAGAATTTTATCAAGTACTTGGTTGTGCCAGGCCAGGACCTTCCACAGTTCATTCTTGTGTACAGCTCTTACAGAATCCAGCCTGCCCAGCTGCCACACAGAGACATGTGGCCTTTGTTAGTATGTACATCTTTAAATTAAATGTTTCTCATCACATTTAAGATATTCTTTTCAATGTATCCTTCCATCACATAGGATTATGTATATGCATTTGAGCTTTTTCATGCACTGGAAACATGAGAGATGTAATAGTGAGGTGTTTCCCCACAGCTTGTTTCACTGAGCTGTTGCAGCATGCATTTCCAAGGGCACCTTGACTTGAGATTTCCATCAACTGGAAATCTGCCCAGGTTACCTGACTGCTCTTGAAATGGCAGGCAAGTAGCAAGACAAGCTACTAGATCTGAAGCTTTTGGGCCTGAAACTTAGTCTGAGGGAGATTCATGAATAAGGTTGTGTGAATTGGACCCAGAATCCCCAGTTGTCCAACAGCACCTGAACAGGTTTTCATGGGGGTCCTCAGTTCAGTGGAGCAGCACTGCCCCCTTTGGAGGTCATTCTAAGGAAGGCTGTTTCACAAAGCCTACTGCTATTCTTCATCAGATAAATTGCCCTCATTTCAGTTTATTCATAATCTTTAATAACGCAGATGTTTCTCAGCATTTTTCAAACTAACATATTAACCCTGACAATCAGACCAATGGATGAATTAGTGTTGCATGGTACACAGACATAAAGGAAATGTTCTTACAGGTCCTGCAAACTAATGATGCCCATGTCAGAGGATTAATGCTACTGCAGGAAAAATGGGAACAGGAAGAGACCGATAAGAGAAATTAAGAAGAGATCTACATTTAGAGCCAGCTGTGACTAGGGTTTATAGTAACATAAATAAATCATCATAAATTTATATGCTTAATAAAATCTCTCTCAGGAAATCAGAACTACTTGTGTGGAATTTCCTTCCTAAACTTCAGAATTGAACAAAAATAAAAATAAAAGCATCAATGAGCAGGACAGTGGTGAACAAGCTTTAAAAATACTCCACAGGAAAACAGCACAATAAGCGAGACAAAACCCACCAAATTTGCTAAATTGAATAAATAATTTCAAAACAGTTTGTGAGAACAAGCCACAGCTGGTGGTGTCATCCTGAGTCATATAATGGCTTATTAGACAAGTTGCTAGGGCATAGCAGAATGGAGCAGATGTACTGGTAGGCCTTGATGTGCAGTGCAAGAAGCCCAGAAGAAAGCTCTGGCACAGAGCAGCACAGAAGCATTTGCACATGTAGGAGAATCACTAAAAGCTCGTGTGAGGGAAAATACCTTGACAATATCTTGACACTTAAATCTGCATTTCCCACGGAGCCTGAACTTAACTGTCCCTGCCCATGGGAGGTGCACCAGAGCAGGCACTGGTTTGCTGATACCTACTAGGTGCAGGTTCATGTCCTGCAAACAGGAGCTGTGGAAGGGAGTAAGCCAGGAGTGCATCATCTTGGTTAAAGCACTCACTATGGAATGACCAAGCTTCACTTCGATGAGATCCACTGCCCACTCTCACTTCAGCCTTATTTACCCACCCTCATCTCTGATGATGAGGGTCTTGTGCTTGGGCAGCTGAGTCCAAGAGATATTTGTGCACAGCCACATATTCCTGATAGATTTATGGAAGCTCACTCAGCCAGGCAAGCAATTCATCAAAAATACTAAAAATGGTTATTTACAAGAATTATTAGAAGATAAATAAATAATATTTCAGTAAAGGCTGGTTTCATTTTCTCATGAGCTCTTCTCCAGCATCATTTTGCAGTAATATATAAAAGAAGCCAAATCAGCTGTCAAAAAAGCTATTTATTCCTACCTGCATGTACATCTGTTCAACTAATAAAGACATCACATGAGTGTCTGACCTTGTAAGACTTGTCCTAGGAAGAAACACAGGGAAATTGTACATAAATCATAAGTTTCTGTCTCTGAAAGCTTTCTCATTCTGAAAGATCACTATTAAAGTCAAAAACTGAGTATGGAAACATCATATTATTCAGGTTTAGAAAAGTGTTAGACAAGTATGAATAGTTCCTTCTGTTATGAAGTTTCAGGTGCAAAAGGCACACCAGCTCTGTCTATGCTCCACTGCCAGCTGATTGCACTTTTATCTGCAGGCTTCCATTCCTTAGGCCATGTAAGTGCTCCCCACAAAAGCTCCCTCTTTAGTCTCAATGGACCCATAAGCAATAAAACCCCAAAATATTAAATAACAAAACTCTAACCTCTGTCTTCCTAAAGGTATGCTTCTGGAAGGGAAGCAAGTTTTAGAAATTCTATTATCAGCTTTTTTATATTTTTATTGGAAACCTTCTGCTAAAGGCTGTGCTAAATTCTCTTGCAGTCTACATACAGGATGCATATAACCGTACACTCAGGATTTTCTGCTCCTGGTGTTTTCTGCTCCTGGTGAGGCTTGCCTACCCAACACTTTTTCTTATTACTGCAGAGTGAATTAGAATGCAACTTGCAGCATATTAAGAGCTCTGCACCAAATCTTCACATGGAACGTTACCTAATGAGGTATGCAATATATATTGGCTTGCAGTAAGAATTATGTCTCTTTCCCCGCCATCAAGTGAGAGACAGATCCACCTGATGCAGAAGCAATTAACTTCTAAGACATTGCTGAACCTTAAGCACATTAATATTGCAGTAAGTAATAATTACAGAACCGCTAGGAATTAGTTTGTTGAAATATTTCTATATGGTATACTTGAGATCTCATGCCTTTGACAGACATGGAAATTTATTATTTAACACTTACCAAGAATGGTCATGTATAAAGGATAAAGTCTTTTATATATCTACTTGTCTTCATTAAGACTATCAGAGCTCCACAGCTCACCAAAAATTTAATTATGGTCTTAATTACAATGAATAAACTGACCTTGGCAAATTTGGTCCTTCAAACTTCTGCTCCTGTCAGGGATAACAGCCAATAGGACACTTTGAGCACTGACATTTTCAAGTTCTTGTAGGAGATACCCCAATAATGATGTTCTATAAGGTATGTTGCTCCCACAGAATAATTCCTGCACTTGATGTCCACTTATGGTCCACACACCGAATCAGCAAAGAGCAACTATGGATCTGTAAGTTAACACTACAGCTTGTGCACTAAATTCTCCATGCTGACAAGCCCCAAGGTTCCAGATGAGGTACACAAAACAGCTGTAGCACAGCTGTAAAGTGCAGAGGGATCCCTTTAATCTAGCCAACCTCAGCTGTGATATGAAAGACGTGTACATGGTGAAGAGGTGAAAATTTACCTTGTTAATGTGTCAGATAAGCCTGGTTTGACTTCTGATGGAACATTCACGGAGGCAGGAGGAGTATCCAGCAGACAGGCCACCACTAACAAGGTTAGAAATTCATTTAAGAAAGTGCTTATTCAAAGCATATGGTCCTAAAGGATCTCTATTTACTTCCTTTACTACCTTCCAGACTGCTTTGTGTTATAAAGTTCAAATATTTTTCCAGGAAAAAAATAAAATAAACATCTAGAAACTGGAAATGAGTTAGCTATGAAACAGGTCATTTGCCTTTGTGTAGCTGACAGCCCAAAAGTGTCCTTTGATGCATAGAATGATTGTTTAAAAGAGACAAATCTTGTTTACAGCCCCCACATGCACTAGAGTTAAGAGAGGGGAACATTACATGTAACAAAGACAAGGTGAAAAGGATTTATTGTAGAAGCTACCATACACAGGTAAGTCTTGCAGCGGAAAATGTTGGAGTACTAAGGATGCCACAGAAATATTTAGATTATTTCTGAACAAATTCAGCATTTTCATTGCAGAAAGACAGGTTTATAAAATGCTAGTAATTTACTAACTCCTTCTGTCAAAATACAAATCCATTTCATGGCTTTGTGGCATAGGGTCACATCTTCAACTCTTAATGTTAGAAGAAATCTTATTCATTGCATAAGATCATGCTGAAAAATGTTATTCACATAATAAAGCCATCATCAAAGTCAGCTCAATGTCAACAACTCAGAACAGAACAAAAATTGGTTAGGTGAGGAGTTACAGGAAAATAATAGCAGAATAAATATTGTGCCATTGTCGCAAAAAATATGTATTGCCTCTTCAAAGATGATGGGATATGCTATTACATTTATGCCAAAGCTGCTGTTGCACAACATGTATTTCCATTTTTCTTTTTTGAAGGGAAATAAGCAACCAATTACAGAGCAGCTCAGCATGCCTGAAATTGCCTTGTGATATGATTAGATGTCCAGATCCCAGAAATTCAAAGCCACATGGTTGCAATGATGGCAATTACAACAGGCAGGACATAAAAACATCCAGCTGATCTCCCCATTGATTTCCCCCCTCCCAGGTAGTAGCTATGTTCTGTGTAACTCAAACAAACTCAAGGGGACATTTCTTTGTTAAAAAGACATTGTGAGTGATCTGAGAGAGTTCAAATAGTTCTGATACATTTTCTGTGGATGACAAAACAGAATTTCATGCAGGTGAAGTATGGACACTGCAGTTGCTCAGTGGTGCTGCTCCTCTGCAAGAGATAGCACCTCTTCAGAGACCATGCTAATGAAAAGATTGTGTTTCCTTTCATCAACAGAAATCTATGAGGTCTCCATAGATCCACGAAGTTGGAACAAAGTGCATTTCATTCTGGCAGTGAGAATTTGTGATAACACATGAAAATGTCAGTGGTGACATCCATATTACTTGGGGCTTTTCAAGTAAATTTCATTGATCACAAACCCATGGAGGGTGCCGAGAAACACAGCTGAGTTTGGAGGAGGCATTGTTGGAGGCAACAATATCAGCTAAATGCTGATACATACCATGGCAACGTAAATATCATTTATTATGCTCTCAGGTCTGCAACAGAAATAATACCATACATAATTTCAAATGTTGTGGAGAACCTACAATATATATTTCTGACTAGTTTCACATAGCAGTTTGGCTTAAATTTTATGGAAATATTTGATTTACATCACAAGAAATTCTCTATTTTATTACAACCAATAGATTTAAAAATCATGAAATTTATTTTGGAGCTTATAAATGTCAAAAATTTATATATAAAATGCATCTATGTATACATAAAATACTCCAGCATTAAACCTGTAAACAGTCTATAAAAGGAGAAAAATATTACACATTGCTCACAATAGATTATTCTTGTCAAGCGCATAACTCCACAAAAAATTGCTGCTAGCTGAACCTTCAAAAGACCTCCAAAGGAAAGTGGATATTCATTCAACAAAGGAAAAGTAAAAGGATCTTGAGCAACAAATGCAAAAAAACCTCCAAAAATACAATATACAAGATACATTTTTTGTGAAAATATGAGGTATTCCATTCTGTATCTTTTCATCATGATCCTATGAAAATAAGACCAAACCAGTGTGAAATATGCAACTGCCTGCCTAAATAGTCTTATATTTGCATTACCTAAAACAATATATTATGAAGTGGAGGAGTTCATTAAAAAAATGCTGTATGGTGTAGAAAGGATGAGAAGAAGCTTGGTTTTCCTTTGAAATGGAAAATGCGTTAATTTGCTTCATTACCAGAAGCCAGCAGCAGAAATGGAGCTCAACACTCACACAAAGAACCACACACAGCTCAAAACCAGCTCTTATCTCTAGAGAAAACCCAGCAGATTACAGCATTTCCTTGCTACCAGATGTATTTTTTCCTCACCTAACCATCCCTGCAATCCAGACAATGGATCAGTCTCTTGGTTAAAACTAATGTTATTACCAACCATAGATAATACATTAGCTGCAGCTCACATGGATGACTCTACTGGCTTTGTATGCTTTAGCTTTCTAACCCACACATTGACTGTTGGACCTCTTTGTCTTAACTACAATATGTTAATTACCCTTTATTGCCCAAGGTTTCTGCTCCAGCACAGGCTGACTTGCTGTTGTGGGTGGGAAACTGATTGTTGCTGTTCTCTTCAAGAAGCAGAGGACTCTGAGACCAGGGGCTCCCTGAGTCCAGTGCCATGGACCCACATTGCCAGTTTGCAGCCCACCTCCCACCCTGAGTATACCTGTGCTGGGTAGGGCCAAGCTGACTCTGCCCAGGCAGGACTGGAGGCCAAGCAAGGTGTGATCCAACAAAGCCTGGGTGGCAGAGAAGGCCTTTGGTGTGTGTTTAATGGGTACTGAGGACAAAGACTTCTCCCATGTTGTGTTACAGTGTGGATTCAAGACTGAGGCCCCTTTTGGGTACTCCATTTGCGTAAGATGTATACTTAGGGTAATACTGATAAATAGATCCATCAGAGGATGTTTTGACCAGAACGGCTAATTTCCTGCCAGCTGTAACATCCAACTAATTACACTTCTTTCATAATTACATCAGTTATATTCTAGCACTGCTTGGTTACCTTCCCAAGGCTGCTCCAGGAACTTAACTCTTTGGTACATGCAAACTCTCCTCTCATATCAGATCAGTTGGTGTCTTTTTCTCCATGACTTAATTGTGCTACATTATACTTGTGTCCCCTTTTTCCTTAGGCTTAAATAATTCTCCACCCTCCAAAATATGCTATATTCACTTCCCATTCACAGGTATACATCTCACTACTAATACCATCAATCTATCTCTGCCGTCCCTCATCCTGACTTCGTCCATTGCGTTATCTGTTTCTACAAGTTGTCCTCTTCCTGTACTCCCATTCTCCTAGAATTTAAGTGTAAGTTATTTATCAGAAGTCTTTCTCATGTGAAGCCTTCCCCTTGGAGAGTTATACCCCACTCCCATGGCATGGATATTTGAAACAGAGAGGAAATTCAGAGCCAGGTACACGGGAGATGTGAGTGTGGGGTTGTTTACAGAAAGCCATGCCCTGCACCCTGCATCCTGCAGCAGCACACCACTGGGACAGGAGAATCAGACTCAATCACTCAACTTCAAACTGCAGCCCTACAGAGGGAGGAGATGATGGCAAGTGCAGGGCAGCATCAGGAGCACAGGTGGTAGAATGCAGAATTTCCTTTTATGAGGTCATTTTGGTGCCCCTGTCCACTTGTTTCTATGGTGATTCCCTACTCTGCTTAAAACGCCTTTGGGCTACATGCAGAAACACCAGAGAATGAACCCTAGACCACAAGGAACAAGACTGACCACCTGCTCATCAAGGACAAATTGTTTATGGCCTTCCTATTCTCTGTTCTCTGTTTACTGACCTTTCAGGTCTTTCTATCTTCTTTTTAATATCTATGACAACTGTAACGTTATTCATCATACCTTTGAGATCTCCTACAATGTCTAGAGCTACTTACAAATCCCACAAAAGAGCTTTGTCACAGATTTAATGTCAGGTATTCCTGTAACTTCAGCTGCATATAAATCATACCTGATACTGGCAACACAATTTTCCTTTCTCCTCATAGCAGTATAATATTTTTATTAGGCTATGTAAATCTAGATGACACATGGCCTTGATCTCCCATTCTGCTGGTGTTCTTATACCATAAAAGCTCTTACTTTTATTGGATATGCCAGAGTTCTCTTCTAGTATTTTTTATTGGGTCTTATTCAGTATTCACTGGGCAAGAGACAGCCTGATTTCTGATTTTTATATGTTCCCAGGGAAGCCAAACCTTGTGAACCTTTGTCAAAAAATCCTCACCTGGCAGACAACTATATCATCATCTCCTGTTCTTTTACCCTGCCTTTTCCCAAATGTGATAGCAATAATTCTTTTCTCAGTTTTTGATTATTCACAACCACCTCAAAGTCCTGGGTTTTCTGATTTCTAAATTTTCACCTCCACCTTAACAAGGAAGCAGAGATGCTGCTGGTAAGTTATTGTAGCTAACCATGCAGCCATGCTCTCTCACACAAAACAGAATTTTCACATTTCAGCTGGCATAGAGTAGTTGGCTTCCAACTGGACAGCTTCTTCCAACTCCTCGTGCTTGCCCACTGATTTCCATACATGTGGATTTGCAAGCTGTGGCTATTCTCACTTTGAGGCATTAACACTGAAATCTGTGCACTCTGGAGAAAAGACACCTCCCTATTGGTCAGAGGACAATGTTAAATGCTTCTTTGACAAAAACAATAAAACAAACAAAGCCAAAAAACAAAAACTCCCACCCTTCTCACACTGGTTTAACTTCTGTTTAGCAGGATGCACAGTGATGCTGCAATGACTCTGTAGTGACTGTGCAAATATAAACCTGTCACTCAGCTCCACATGTAGCCAGGAGTTCTCAAAGCATTCCCACAATATAAGTAGCAACTTAGCACCTGCCAAGTCACAACATCAGCTCCAGTGTGATTTGCATCATCCATTTTAAATAGTCAATAGCTGTCCCCACACAATCTTTCAAGCAATTTTCTGCTGAATTACTCCTAAGCAAAGCTCCAAGGAATGGTGAGAGCACATATGAAAATATGTTTTTTTTTTTTTTTTTGTGGTCGCAGAGGTCCTTCTCCCAAACTTCTCCTCTGAAATCCATGTTTAATTCAAACATCCTGGTGAGTGATGTGTAAATTTGTGGCAATCCAAGTAACCTCAGTGGATCACAAAGGTTATTCTGCAGGCCACCATTAGAAGTGTAACAAGGCTATTGAAAGGACAACACCCTAGTTCTGTTGGAAATATTTTTATTTCTGGCTAGTCTCTGGACAGAGTCTTTCTTTCACTGCTGCAAAAGGAAAAAATATTTTCCCATGCATTGATTAGCAGTCAGTCCATTGAACAGAAGATTTTGAAAATGAAAGGACAGTTTCATCTCCTCTGCAGAGTCCTGAGTTCCCCTAACACACAGAAATAGAAGACATTTTCAAGATAGTGGAGACCATACACTGCTTCTTAGGGCTGTGCTTCCACTGCAAGGCTTTGGTGACAGGCTGAGGTCAAGACATGGGGAAGGAATAAAAGTCATTAGACCAGTCTACAGCTGGTCAGACATTCCATAACCCATGAGATTAAACTAATGTTTTGCCTGCTCAGAATTAAAACTGACACAAAAATGTTGAATTGCTAAAATCTAAAACATGTCATAGACTTTGATATTTACATTGTTGCAAGGAAATTCTTGTAGTTTTTGTAAGCCTCCATGGCCCAATAAAACCATGAAAAGATGGTGTTTTGTCTAATTTTTTTTCAATTAGTGTTAAAAGCGGGAGTGTATATTGGTGAATATTCAGAATAAATGAAAATCTAGAAATGGCATTCATATCATCTATGCTGTTTCCTCACAAAAGGAAAAAATCATTGCCTGCCATATATTTATGTCATTGCTAACTATGCAGTTGTTGGGACTGCATTAACCTTGGCTCTGTTTCTATTGCCAAGGGGAAATGGATGTCTAAATCTTTGATGTTTGTCTTGCCTCCTTCATTCTGAATATTTCCATATGATGCCCAGATCCATCTTTCTCTAATAAAATCCTCACTGCTTCTGGTTATTCACAATTTGACTTTCAGTTAAAGTTCTCACCACAGTTTATTATTATTTTAGGATGTTTGGAACAATTCATCAAGGTTTGTAAGAAGTAGGAAAATGTCACCTGGATGTGAAACAAGATGTGTCACCTGACTTCCTGAATTTCTCTTTGGACCTATTCAAGGTTTTGAAGGTAATAGCCATTCTTGTGTACATTTCCAAATGGAAAAGGGAGATATTTTGGTGTTTGTTAAGATTAAAAAAATGAGATTTAAATGTGGGTTTTTTTTTTAAATAAGTCAAACAATTTAAAAAAATATTGAGCCCAGATATACAAAATAATAAGTAAAATACCCTGTTCCCAGCAATACAATTTTTTTTCCCAGAGAACTGTTTGCACCTATATTTGCAAAATGAATATGAAATTCTGTAACATTCATAAACACATGCTTTAGACCAGGCCTTTTTTGAGGAATAAGTCTGATGTGTTTGTTGAAAGAATTAAAGTACTTATTTCCTTAATAGAGTTTAAATTTTACAAATATATTACTATTGAGTAATATTAATAGCTGTGTTTAAAAGTCCAGTGTTGCTTATTTACCTGTTTTTTTTCCTGGCTTATGAATAGTAAAATTAAATATCTTTCAGTTAAATATGTGGAGTATCTTTCTGTGTGCCACTTTCACTCCCAAACTATAACATAAAGACCAGGAATTCTATGAAAGAAAAACCCTACACATAGGTCATCAAGAAAATAGTTTGCTTTGCTATGTTTTTATAAGTCTTATGGAAGGTTGCATTTATTTAATTTTTTTTTTTCTTGGCCAATGGTTATTCTTCATTGCATAAGTTGGTAGTATTTCAGAAATTGCTCAGGAAGTAAAAATACTCTTTTGTAAGGAAATCAGAAGCTAGTCCTTCTCCCTTTAACCTGTATGGAGGAAGTGCATTTCACTCCTCCACGAGAATTCAGTTCCCTGGGTGTTGGGGATGCTGTCCACCAGTGAGGAAGGTGCTGCCAAGCACTTTGGGAAGTCGCAGGCTCTGACATCTGCAATGTGCAGACTTCTCCAACAGCAAGAAGGCAGGAGCCTGCTGGTGAGCAATGGGCTTACTTGATACTTAATTTTTAATGAAGTAAAGAGAGACACAAGCATTAAAAATCCCAGTATTCTTCTCTTTTTGAAAAAATGCCATAATTTTCTTTTTTTTTCCAATGTTCCTTTAATGTCAAAGTAAACTCTTATGCATTATTTAAATAGTCTTTCTTTACTGCTTGAACGTTTTTTTCTCATCTTCTTGGCAAGATACTAATTTTTGGGTTCTTATTGTTTTGGATACCAATCTTTCAATCTAGATATTTCTCAGTTTTTTATAAGAAAATAGCCTATATATTTTTAAATCATCTTAAAATCTCTGTCATTAGATATATCTTCAATGCTTCTCTGATGTTTAATGGCTATGATTTTCTATGAGAACTGCAAGATCTGTGCCCAGCCACCTTAGTTGCATGAGGTGACTGACAGCTTTGCCTGCTCAAATTTTTGTAAAGGATTCAATGGAGAAGATAATATGATAATTAAATTCCCTAATTTCAAGTTTTCCATTACTCTTTGTGGAATAGCTTATCTTGAATGTTGGGCAAAAGGCTGAAAGCTCTTAATGCCTTTAGTGTCTTCAGCAATGGGAGTGAGTTTTAATGTCTTACTGGCTTCTAAAAGACACTTTGCTTAAGGGCTTAAAAAACCTCAGAGTAGATCTTTAGCCAACTCTTTTGGGGGAAGGAAAACAGAAACCAGAAAATTATTATGTTATTAATAATTCTCTTTTTTTTCCTTGTGGTATAAATTCATAAATTGAATTGATGTGATAACAGAGTGGTTGAGGCATCTATGAGCAATGGAGAGAGGACTTTCAAGATAGGGGGAAAAAGCTTTCTTCCGTTACAGCTTCAGGAATGATAAGAATGATATGTCTGTCCTTTTGCAATGGATTTAGCATTGCAAAACCTGCACTGGCTACAGCAGAAGAAAGAATTCACATCCATTTCAACAGGTGTTCTACAAACAATGATTAAGGCTCACCCCTTGAAATTAATGAATGCCGTCACTCTCATTTTACAGATGGCAAAACTAAGCTACAGGAACTGTAGGATTTGCTTACTGCTGCCTGCAAGTACAAACCAGGCCCTTGTCTTGTAATCTGTTTCCTTAATAACTAGACTGCACATCATTCCTAAATAAGAAATGCTGTCTGGACTCTTTGGAGATATATCAACCTGGCAAGTCATATATTGGCAAAAATTCTTCTGTGACATACATACCCTGAAATACTTCTGAAGTCAAAGCAGAATTTATAATACAGACTTTTTTTTTTTAACTCACAGATTTCTTAAATGCTTAGGAGACAATTGTTAATAAGTAAAAGTAAGACATAAACAATGGAAGTGACTGGGTGAAAGGTCTGTGCCTTTAGAGGCTCATAGAAAATACATAAAAACACACTGGTTGAAGAAAAATTCCCTGCCTTTCACAGCTACAACAAAACACCATGGATCATGACACCACCATTTGTTAGATGCTGTTTCCCTGATTGCTTTAGACTCCAAAAGTTACCATAGCCAGCAATGACCACTCTAGAATGCAGCATCTGTAAAACAGACTATGAGCTGACTGGTTCAGATGTCCCAACCCATACAATTATCTTCCAGCAAATCCTATTAGAAGTTTCTCTTGATCCATGCTGCAGTCTGGCCTGTCAAACACAGGCCCTTCTGCTGACTGTAACCTCTTAAGCAATTTCCATGTTCATGGCTATTGGGATGGAATTAACCTGGACATAGCTGTAATGCCTGATCCTGTTTGTTTGGATGCAGAGTGTTTGCTGCAAATTTACAACCAACAGACAAAGCAGGAATACCCATGTTGCAGCCAATTTCGTCTTAAAGACAATTAAAGGCAATTATCCTATGCCAAATTTAAATAGGCTAAGCGAATCACCCAATTGGCTCCTACTTCTCTTTGTTTGCAGTTTGGAAATCTCAGCTTGCACAGCTCAGTTTTGTCAGGTGAGAGGGACCCCAGCCCTGGCAGCTTTGGTGAATTATGTACATGGTTTTACATTTTTCTTTACATGTTTTGTTGGCTTTTTTCCCTGACAAATATCTTGAAGTCCTGATAAACAGTTGCTCCTTTCCTTCTTCCACATGGAGAACTGGCAGACCAGCTCTTGGAAATCTGTAACTCCCTCCTATGCCAACCACTAATGGCAGTCACCACTCCAGTGACACATTCCTGAGAACATACTCTATTTTGTTCCCTTCCAGCAGGGCAACCTCTTTGCACTTTCATGTTAAAAAAAAAAAAAAAGGGAGTAGGAGTAAGTCAGAAAGATGAGGACAGGAACATAGAGAAAAAGGAATGATAGATGAGAATCACCTTGCAGCAAGTTCAGTGCCACAAGGCTGGTGCAACTTTAGTGGGATGCATTTTGAGAAATTTACCAGCAGCCATTTCATTAACAGAACATCCAGGCATTGACAACTCCCAAGTGTGTCTTCCTCCTCTGAATATTGCAAGTAGACTTATCTCTGCTGATGACCTGGTTAAAGAAATTGAGACATCTTTCATTTTCAATTGGTGTCATTTCATTCATTCTGGTGGCTTTTATCAAGGAAGGCTTGTCAGAGCAGAGCGTCTAATTTTTCTAAGTTTTCCAAGTTCAGGACAAGCATTTTTTTCCCATTTGATCAATTTCAGGTGTCTTTTTGATTAGATCTGACAGGAAAGTAATGTTGCCAATCTGCAGGGAATGTCATTTAAAAGAAAATATAAGTGCTTCTGAACTCAGTCAAGCCAAACTCTGTGATGTTACCTGAAAGAAAGATAGATGTTCCAGGGATGTTTGCAATTTCTAACTCTGGAGCCCCCTGGGCAGCTCTGCCTGGCAGCCTGCTCTGGGACCACTGATCTCAGAAGCTTGTCCAGCCCCTCTGGGTGCTCTCTTTTTAGTCCTGCAATGGGCCAGAGGAAGACCTTACAGATGAATTTTTTAGACTGTTCAGCAGTTGCTGCTGAATCAGCCTTAACAGCGTTGAAGCAGGAGCTCAGTAAATTGCTGCTAGGGAGCTTGTTTCACTGACATATCTCATTTGCCCTCAAAAGTCTGTGCAGCACTTCTAATACGTGGTACAATAACAGGGTAACTGATGAAACAAGAAAGAAATAAAAATGCTTTTTACTTTTGGTCCAGTTTCCCTCTCTGCAATCAACATGAGTTTTGTCGTGACTTCAAAGGGAGAAGAAGCAGGTCTCCTGTTTGAAGTTTAGCTTGAGGATTTTGAAGCATTCTGTGATGCCTTAAATGCAAGACAAAAATTGAAGGATTGAAAACCTTTATTAAAAAGAAAATCAACAACCTCAACCCCTAACTTTAAAGTCATAAAGAAAAACTTTGGCTCTAAAGAATTTCTCTGAAAACCCTTCTGGGACAAATTATTGTAATTGTTAGCTTTGCACCAATGAGCAGTCACTTCCACTGGAAAGAAAAAAAGCAAAACAAAAGGAAAGAATTTTCATCTTGATTTTGTTGATTCATCATTATTTAACAGTGAAAATAGGGAGGAAGGAAAAGTAGAAAAATCTTCCTAGCTGCTACAAGGCAGCTGACTTCATCTTTAGATCAAAGCAAAGAAAGAAGAGACTTATCTGAAGTGCCTTAGTGAGAATTCCTCTGAAATAAACAAGTGCCCCTGCAGGGAGAGAAAGAGATTTTCTTCTTGCTTTTGTTAATCACAATTTTCTCAAAGAGGAAAAGAGAGAAAGGGAGACAGTGCTCTGGCATGCTGTTCTGTGTTCCTCTAGCCCAGCAGAAATGTTTAATGCTGTGTTACCCTGGCTGGCACAGGCTCTCCTGCTTTCTGCTTGGCTGGGCTTGTGGCTGAGGGAGCACTCACTGGCTCCTTCTTTTTAGATTTTCCTTCTATGTCTTTCTTCCATAACCAGCGCAAAAAAGATTCAGCAGAGAAGAGTTGCCTGAACATAGGATCAGAAAACTGACAATGGTGGAAAATATTTTAACATATTTGCACTGATATTGACTTCTTAGAGGTTACTCTATGGACTTTTTGTGGGAAAGAAAAGACAGAAAAAATTGACCAGGATAAATGGCTGCTATTACTGACGTCCTTGCAGGCGTTGGCTTTGACATCAGAGAAGGTGTCTCATCTGACGGGTAAATCTGTTCATAATAGCTATCAGAGGGCTGATAAATAGCAGCCAAGATGACAAAACAATTATATAGTTATTTCCATATCCTTTGTGTTTATTTAGTAGCACATTTAATAATTTTGTAAACTATTGGTACATCTGAGATAATGAACACTATATGGAGATAGATGAAGGGACAGTGATGATACATGTCAGCCTACAACATATACAGCAGTCAGTGTTAATCAATGAAAACACTGCTATGATGAATCTGAAAAGATGCTCTAACAAATACTTTTTCACTTTTGTTGAGAAATGTGTCACAACTTCCAATATTCTAGCTTGTCAAGACATGACAGATGAAGTGTCACTGCATGATTAGTAATAGAGAAGGGCAATGGTTATGTTAAATAAAATCTGAACCACCATTCCTGATGCAAGCCCGGTTACTGAGTGTCTGAGAAAGACCGAGGACATGTGAGACACCCATCTTCTGTCATGCCCTGTTGCATCATCCTTCACTGAATCAGTCTCCACCCACTCTCCATGCTTAGAATCATCTGCTTTCAGCCCTGATTCTCCTGCATATACCTTTCCTTTTCATGGGGAGCATCATGCCCCTTGGGCAGAACCTCTGCTGTGTCCTGGCCCCCATCAGTCTGGAGTAGGTGTCCTGCAGGAGGCTAAAACTAAACCAAAACTGCAGCACCCAGCATGTACTGTCTGCAACCACAGATTTCCAAGCCTGTAAATCCCTGTTTGCCTCCAGGATGTGCTAAACAGCAACCCAGGATGGAGTTTTTTGGAGAAATTAGCTGAGAAGATGCAGAGAAACAAAAAGGAGACACATAAGGAGTTTGCTGTAGAGGGTCAACAAGAGCCAGCTGAATGACTGGCTTACCAGCAAATAGATGACACTGAGCAGACATAAGAGAAGGGAAACCTTGAGATTAACCTCTAATGACAAGAAGTGAGAGTAGGTATACATCCGCTTGCATTTGTTTTTCCTAGGTGCAGTATATAGCACAGCTGAGAAAACAGTTCAACAAATGCTGCCATCCTTAATATTATTAAGTTAATTAAAAATTAAAATTTATGTCTTTTCTACTACCTTTTTACTAACTTTCCTCTGTAGAGGTCTTTCTCTTCCTTTCACATCATTAGGAAAACTTGTCCATCTTTCAAATAATTCGTTGCTGGACTCATTTTTGACAAATTATTTCCATTTCTTATTCACTACCATCTTGCAGATTATGCCTGAGATTTTACTAGCTTCCCAGCAGAAATTAGTTCAGCTCCCCTTAGGCACCTTTGAGAGTATAAGAAGTAGGTATGATTATTTTTTTTAATTTTTAGTTTATAAAAAAGGAGGAGTTGGGGAAGAGAATATTTTAAAAGGGAAAGGAAGTATTATGTTGGGGAGAAAAGTGAAATATGATGAGTTTCCAGGATAAAAGAATAAAAAAGAGAAAGCATTGAAAAATTTCTAAGATTATAAAAATTTCTTGCTTCTGTTCCCTCCAAATTTGAAGGACATTCTTAAATGCTGTGGAGGCACACACAATTCTGAAAGCAGTTCCCAGAACACTAGCACATATTAATTGGTAGAACTGGGAAAAAGGCATCCCACCCTGAATGATTAAGGGCATGTGCTTCTATCCCTAAAGATTTACAGTAATGAGGGTAAAGTGGTGTCTTGTCTCACCAAAGCTTGTCCGTGGTGCTGCATAAATAAATAAGTCTCCGTGTTTCAAATGCAGCGTAGCCATTTGATGGTCATTGACAGTCATAGCATTAGGTGCTACCATACCGTCCAAATTGTTTTCTTTGAAGACACTCTTTTATAGATCAGTAAATCTAATAACTTCTTTTTCTAGAGCACTTCATCTCTCTCTAGGTCAGACTTATAAATTTTTAACTGCTTCTACCCTGTAGTCAGATTGGTAAATTTATAATTGCCTATATGGTCCTCCACTATAGTCATCCCACGTATGACTGTACAGGTTTCTGCTGGTTTCACAAGATTCTTTATCTTAGTGTCATGTAACTTATCGCTTTTCTGGCCATCAATTCATCAGTTTCTCTTTTCAGAATAACATAATTACAGAATTAAAGTTATCATCATGTTTATTGTTGCTGTTAGATTGGTCTTCTATATAGCTGAATTCCTACTCCAGCAGAATTACAACAAATAACATTTTCCTCTATGAAATATAAATAATACCTTTTTTGTCTTCCAGGTCTGAAGCCTTTCTACATGTGTTTCATCTCCTCTAACTTTAGGAATTTTCACTAGACAGACTGAAGATACCTGGGTTTGGTGTCAATCTGCATGTTATCCATTGCCACAAGGATTCAAGTGACTGTCTCCAAACACTACTGTCCTCCACTTGATCTTCCAAAAGGACCTGATAGCTGTGGTCAGAAATAGCTCATATGAAGGGACTGTATCCTCATATCCTACACAGCAACACAGAAGGCCCACTAGCTGGTTTTTATCCACTCAGTTTTATTCCTATTCATCCCTTCCAATTTTTTTCTTCAGTGTTTTTTCCAATTCTGCATGATCTAACAATCTGTTCTTTATTCTATACACCATGAATAGGCCATCAGCCAATTTTGGCTCTCCTGGGAGGAAAACTATGTCTGTCTAGAAGGATAACATCTAGATTTTATAACACGTTCCTGAATTTATTGTAAAAAAAAGCAATTATTTACAGCATCACATTAAAAAGTCCCTTCTGTTATTTCAGAGTTTTAGGCAGCTCATTCCTACTCAACTTTAATTTGGTTCAAACATTTCCTCAGTTAAAATTAACAAAGCACACAGATGCTTCTCCCTCTAACCCTCTGCCCCCAAAATATTTCTTTTCTTTCTTTCGTTCATATTTTAACATAAAAAGCTTCATGTCTTGCCATTGAAGAGAATAGATCTCATAATATTTCAAGTCTCATTTGAGAACAAAATGCAATTCATTATCTTCTCTAGCATAGCAGTCCAACAGGGACAGAGATATCCTGTTTCTTTCAACCCATTCCAATGAGCAATCTCATGCTACAGCATGCAACCCTACTGCAATGCAAAAGTCAGGACAGACAGCATCCTGGTTTTACCAGCCAGTTCTTTACTGTTTTGAAGGTGGTAAAACTTCTTCCAATAAATGCTAATTTTAGAAGAGATTATGTTTAGACAAAACTTTTTTTATGTCACATTTTTCCAAGAAAATTAAAATATGAAAGTCTATTTTTTCAACTCACTATTTTGCATTATATTTTTCAGTAAAGTAGTAGAGAAAAAGATAAACAAGGTGAAGGGCAGAAATGGGTGTGGAAAAAAACCTCATCTTTGTAAAATCTCAACTGAAAATTTCTGGTCGTATAAGCAACCATTTTCCAGACTTGTGGAATAAAAATGTTGACAATTTAAATCATTTCCCCCTATTTTTTTTTTAACTAGATCTAAGAATTTTCTCTGGACCTTAGGCAATAAATGAGTTAATTCTTGTTTGTGTTTAATTTCTAATGAGATAGATCCCTCAGCCTTTCTAAATGCAAATCACATTTGTTATATAAGAAAAACTCATTCTGCAGTCAAGATAGCCTGAAAGACAGGCCAGGTATTATTATAAAATTACTTCATTTTACTAGAAATAGTTATGCCTGGAAAGTCAAGAATAGAATTTGTCAAAAAAATCAGTCTATTCCTAGGTCTGTGACAAAGATATGTATTTCCTTTTTAAAAACCTTTTCAACTAAAAGGCATGTGGTGTCAGTAAGAGACTTAGAAGAAAAACATGTTACATTCAAACCAAATTGGCATTTTCCGAGCATTTTTGTGCTCTGAAAAGTAGAGAGGACACTGAGTTCCCCCAGTCAGCTGATGGCCTGGAAGGAGATAATCCAGTCCCTGAGATGTTCTGTCTGAATGAATAAGCTGTCCAGAGCAGCAGGGTGAATTAGGCCAGGGTCAGCACTGTGCTAGCTCCTCTACCCTTGGGGCTGGTGCTGGCACCTGCAGAGCATTGTCCTGCAGAGCATGGATGCATTCCTTAGCTTGCAGCTGCCTTGGAAATGCTACACGATGCTTTTCTGTGTGTGCCAAACTACCTCTGGAGCTGCTGTCTTCTGAAATACCCGTGTTCAGCCATCTAACTTGAATTCCTGAACCCTGATGGGATGCCACAACTCTAGTAAGTTCTAGCTCACTTCAAATTATATGTACATTCCTGAGTTTTTTTATCATTCCTTTCAGCAAATACATCACTTGAAAAATGGATGTTAAACCAGAAAGACGAAGCCAAATGTACAGATTTCATATCTCAATGGAAATGTTTCTACTAACTCTGGGTTCCTCCTGGCATATATGCATGTCTCAGCAATATTCAGATCTTTTCTTGAATTTTATGTTTTGACTAAGGAGAATATTATAGCATTTGATTTGGAAATCTGAGAATATATCTGAGGAAGCAGCAGCTCCACCCCACACAAGTGCTCCTCATTATTCCCAAGGCCCCACTCTCCCTTCCTTAACAAAACCATCACAGGACCAAACAAGCAAAGTAAACTTACATAAAGATGTATTAAGAGCACCACCTACCAATTACTGTGTCTGCAGCCTCTACAAGTGAGTCAGCATCAAGTAAAACTCTGCAACTGCAAAAATGTGGAAGTTGCTGTGATGTGTGAGAATGGAGGTGCCCCGCCAGGTTCCTTGCAAGGTTCCACACTGGCCAGGCTCTGCAGGTGACCCTAGACAGGAAGACACCGTCCACTGTTGTATTTAGCTTGTCACTGGGTGTCCAGTTGGTGATGTCCCCTTGGTTTATTTGTAAATTGTTGTAGTGATGCACTAAGGATGTACAAACAATTTCTCTTCAGCAGCACACACACCTCCTTCTTGTCCAGAAGGACTGTGTGGAGGTTTTGGGGTAACTGTTGAATGCCCCTTTCACTTTTCTTTCAGTGAATTTGTATGCCCACTCTAGCATACCAATTCAGTTTTCTAGGCTATGTAAAGTCTCTTCCAAGGAGAGAATTATCCTAGGCTGCTTTTCTTATCAAATTTTTCTACTTGCTAAATTGTAGCAGCTCCTTATATCCTGCATGGAAACATAATTTTACGGGATCCTTGTTTCATCCCTCAACACTTAAAAATCCAGCCATCACTTCTGTCCTTCTGTTTTGCTCAAGGCACCAAGACCTTATTCATATGTCCAGATTGGTTCTATATTCTAAAGGCTAAAAAGTCTGTAATTCAAAACAGTGTTTCTTGGGAAAGAAAAGTCAACAAGAGTGACAGCTCTCTAGGACAGTAGGTGCTAAAAGGTCTGATATAATGCCATGAAGAGAAAATCCTCTGGTTTTTCTTTTCTCCCTGGTCGTCTCTGTACTTTCTATAAAACTAAAGTGCTTTATGCCTCCTTCCATCAGCATGGTACCTCTGTACCAAATAGAGTACAGGTCTGAGACATGGAGTATTTAAAATCTCTGAGCCTGAAAGTTCAATTCATTCTTGGCTATTTTGAAAACCATATTTTGCAGGAAAGATGGAAAAATGTTCCATTCTTACAATAAAGACAGGAATCAAGAGAAATATCTGCTACCATCCTCTGAGCTTTCCTTGTCAGATGAAAAATGAGCCACAGAGTGTATGAACAAATTCAGAAAGATGAACTATTCTTCACTCTTTTACCATAGACTATCCTCTGGCTTTAGCATATGGCCAAGATATCACACAGAACAACAGTTTCTTAATATAGATTAGGAACAGCACTGAGCCAACTGCAGTTTCAAACCCATCTGCCCATGCAAAAATACTTTTTCGCTGGGATCTTCCTTCTAATGCTGAATTATTTCTGCCCACAAACCCCTTCTTCCCAAATAACTTATGAAGCAATGCACTTTAAAAAAAAATTAAAAGAAACAGAGGGCTCCTGCTACCCAGTATCCCTACAGTGGCCTGTCATTAGGCATGAGGCTCACAGTCTTCCAAGGTCCTGTCAGGACAACTTCATAACGCTTATTGTCATTGTGTTGATTCTGCATTCTGTGAATATCCATATGCAAGCTTTCTCCTGTAATCAGATTTATCAGAGCAGACTAGTGTCTAGGCAAAGTCTCTCCACAGTCTGTAACATTCAGCATCTTTGCAAAGATCTATGGCACTCCCCAGACCTGCATCACTGGGCCATTTCTTAATTTTCCTGTTGCCTATCCAAGATTTCTCTTTCTAAGCAAAAAAAGAAAACTGTGCTAGCTTTTTCAGATGCTTGGTAGCTTTTTTTGTGTTTTTCTCAATCTGACTGTTTTTTGTTCTGAGGGGTGTTTTTTCCCCCAGTTTTCCTGTTATTCTTCCCAGACTTCTGATAGTCTTACTCAAATTTTCTTTTTTGCATTATAATAAAAATACATCCACCATATTTTCAATCTCTTCTAATCATTATCAGCTCAAAACTAACTACATTTCCTTCCAACAGAAACAAGACTTATTCAACGATTTCTCGTGAGTTTAAATGTTTCTTCTCTAAATTGTATGATGAAAACATTACTCATATTTGTAAAAGGGAGTGAGGGTGTGGGATTAGACAGTTTAATATGACTGCTTTCTCTTTTGCATTTTGAATTCGATACTGCAGATCAGGCACTGCACTGCAGCATTCTTCCAAAAACTCACAGGGGCCCAGCTCTCATCTCTCTTGTTTTTGCTGGCTTAACTCCATGCAAGCCTAAGAGATTATACCCATAAAAACTTGAGATGACATATTAGAGAATCAGGTCTATATTAACTTGATTTTTACAAAGCCAAATCTTTTCCTAACTGAGTTCCAAGCCTTCAGAATTGTTTCTAGCTATTCCTCCAAATAATTCCCTTCAATTTGGAGCCTGCTGTTGAAGTGCCTTGTATATAGCTCAGCTACTTCTGTGCTTTTGCTGCATTTTAGGAGCTTTCTATCATATACATCAATCCCAGAATGGAGAAGACTTTTTGGACAGGCAGAAATGAAGCTGTATAAGCTGAAGTAGCTGTATGAAGCTTCTTACTCATAGGTAAGTAACTTGAGATTGAAATCAAATACTACATTAACAAGTTAACAGCCTATGTAAATCATAGCTGGCCATCACCCAGTAACTCAAGAGGAGCTATTACAGAATCCTTGGACTTTCAAAAAAAAGTTAGAAATGAATGAGAGGCTCAAAGTGCTTTTTGGTAATTAAATCATTGTCTATATACACATTACAGATTCATCAAAGAAGGATGAGATTTATGTTTTCCATTAGCTGTTGAAATGGTCCATTAGCTGTTCTTGGTTCCCAACAGGAAAACTTTGTAGGTACACAGTTTGTGGTAGCTGGGGTGGGGCTGAGACCGAGCCTCATCTCCAAAGGGCTTCAGCTGTGAAAAACAGGTGAGCAGCATTGAAGGTAATGAGGTGCTGAGATGCACTGACCAATCACCAAAGGGAACATTGGGCACACAGGTCCAATGTGTGAACATGAGGGGTATAAAAGGCTGGGCTAAAGAACAAGAAGGGTGGCTGCTTGAAGCCTTCTGAAGTGGTGTGGTGTTGCTCTGTATGGGTTGAAGCCTTCAGAAACTGCGTGATGTCACTCTGTGTATTGTGGCTGTCTCAACTGCGACGTATGCTGCAACAAAACTTGTGAATAAATAAAGGTGAATTGCTGAGGACTGTAGCTCACTTGAACTCTTCACTGAGTAAAAAACTGGCTGGATGGCTGAGCCTGGAGAGTGGTGCTGAGTGGAGGTCTAACCAGCTGGTGGCTGGTAACAAGTGGTGTCCCCCAGAGTACAGTACTGGGTCCCCCGCTGTCTCAGAGGAGGGGATCAAGTGCGCTCTCAGTCAGTTTGCAGATGCCATTGAGCTGGGCTGGATCATTGATTTGATGGAAGGTAGGAAGGCTCTGCAGAGGAATATGAATAGACTGGGTTGATGAGCTGAGAGCAATGGTATGAGGTTCAAAAATTCAAAGTGCCCAAGGGTTCTGCCCTTGGGTCACATTAACCCCCTGCAGCACTCAGGCTGGGGGAAGAGTGCCTGCAGAGCTGCCCAGTGCAAAAGGACCTGGGGCTATCAGTTGACAAGTGCCAGCAATTGAACAAGAACCAGTGTGCGCTCAGGTGGCCAAGAAGGCCAATGGCCTTATGTCAGAAGTAGTGTGGCCAGGAGGAGCAGGGCAAGGGTTGTCCCCCTGTGCTTGGCACTGATGAGGCCACACCTTGAATCCTGGGCTCAGCTCTGAGCCCTTCACTACAAGAAAGACAGGGAAGTGCTGGAGCAAGTCCAGAGAAGGGCAGCGGAGCTGGTGAAGTGTCTGGAGCACAGGTCCTATGAGGGGTGGCTGAGGGAAATGGGGGTGTTTGGCCTGGAGAAGAGGAGGCTGCACAGTGACCTTACCACCCTCCACAACCATCCTAAAAGGAGGCTGTAGCCAGGTGAGGTTGGTCTCTTCTCCCAGGAAACCAGTGACAGGAAAAGAGGCAAGACCTCAAGTTGTACCAGGGGATGTTTATATTAGATACTAGGAAAAATTGCTTTGTCCAGAAGCTTGCTGTGCACTGAAACAGACTGTCCAAGGAAGGTGGAGTCACCAGCCCTGGAGGTATTTAAAACACATGTAGATGTTGCACTAAGGGACATGGCTTAGTAGTGTTGGCAGTGATGGTTTAATGATTGGACTTAATAATCTTAAAGGGTTTTTTAACCTAAAGAGCTCAATTATTTTTATTATGGCTTTTTATTTTTTAGGGTTTTTAGCTAATAATGACCTTTGACATGTATATTTTGTTTGTAAAATATTAACTAAAAAAATTTATTATTTTTTTCTTCATGTTGGGGACATGTCCTGAGACATATGACAAGATGTAATGCAAGTCATAAAAACAATGAATTTTAAAAAGGTTTCCATTTATTCTGAGAGGGTTCTTTTCCATTCAGATATCATGTGATCATCTCATCTTCTGTTACTTGGCCTAAGTAATTAGCAGACATTTAAAAAGAGATGACAACAGAAGACATTTTCCACTTACTCCTACCCTTCTCCATAAGAAATGAAATGCAGAGGATTCCTGGTGACAGCCCAGATTGAAAATACACTCCAATAAAAGGTATCAAACAAAAATGTCCTGAGTTTCCCAATTTCCTCTCAAAAGAGATTAGCATATAGCAATTTTAGCCTTGCTTCCCCAGAAAATGAGAATAAAAAAAAAAATCTCGTGGCCTATGTGCCAGACCAGCCTTTTACCTGGTAACTACTGACTGCAGTCACCTATATTAAAAATAAATTATTAAGGAGAAAAAGCCAGCATGGCATTTTATTCCTAAGTGTGAGAAAACAGGGAGACTTTAAATTGGTGGTGTTGATGTTAAGTGCAGCACTAATGAGACATACATTACCTTTTTCTTACCGTGAGAATTTATATAACAGTAAAAGTGTCATATTTGCCATTGGAATATTCCACAGTAAAAAACTGAAAATGTACATGCCTGGCAAAGAGCAGATTTAACTCAAAAACCAAAGTTCTGATGGACACAGCCAGGATGGCATCTGAATTGCTAGCATGCAGGCGGTTAACTGTATTGCTGCTGGACTCAATTGGAAGCACCTTTTTGGAGGCTAAAATCCCATGATTTATGGAGTCTCCTGGGCTGCACTTAGTGGGTCTTAAAAGAGAGCTTAGGAAAGCCATTTACTTAGGAAAAACGGGGCAAGGCAAAGAGACAATAGGTCTTGCTTTAAAACTTGTTGATATGGACTCTGCTGTATTTCACAGAATTACGGAACTGTTGAGGTTAGAAGTGAACTCTGGAGATCATCTGGTCCAGTCCCCCTGGTCAAACAGGGCCACTTGGAGCTGGCTGCCCAGGACCACGTCCAGGCAGGTTATGAACATCTGCAAGGATGGACACTCTACAACTTCTCTGGGCAGCCTGTGTGACCTAGAGGAGTTAATTCTTAGGATAGAGAGAGATTCTGAAGAGCACATCCAATTTTACTCTCCAAGGATGATATAAGGAGGATTGTGGTTTATTTATCAGTAGTTCAAAAATATATAGAACCATACTCTAAAAATCTAGTTTTTACCCAAACTGATAATATACAACCCTTTTGACCAGCCTTTCAGTGTTTTCCATCATATTCACTCAATTAGGCACGTTTTTTCCCCACTTATCTAGTCAACCAGTAATTTTTTAGATACTCATCTTTCTCCTTAGTGATTTAATACAGCCATTAATGAAAGATTTTTCAGAATAAAAAGTGAACAATTACTGCTCTGTACAAAAGCTATCAAGAACATTTCTTAAACAGCTGGAATAAAGTACATGGGAACTGTAAATGTCAGTCTTCTGCAAAGTAAAGATAATTACAGCAAGATATGCACTCTTGAACTCTTTTAATGGGAGGCCTGAGTGATACAAAGCTTATGCTTTTCATCCAGGCTCTTACACCCTTCATTTTCCTTCTTTTGGTGCAAGTTCTCAGGGTGAGGCAGCTCAGCCTCACCTGCTGCAATGCTGGTGCTGCTAAGCAGGGAGAGCCCTCCACTCCAGCATTCACCCAGCCTGATCCCAGCTCTGTTTCATCTTCCTCTTTGTGTCTCCAAGCATTCCTAATACCTTTTACTCCTGGGGCTATCTGCATGTTCTGGTTGCTTAGAAACCATTCCTGAATGGCTACAGAGGATTTTAAAAAATTGTCTTCAATAATTCTACCACCTCTTTTCTCATAGTGGAGTACTGTTTTAAGTACTGTAAGCAATTTTTTAACTTTCATTTCCATTAAGTTTAATGTGGTGGTTGTTAGGTTGTCCTCTGATCTTGCAAACACCACACACTTTTTTTTGTTGTTTTCCTTTTCTTTCATCCTTATGGTCCAATGTAACTTTCAGTGCCACACTTCTGCAGAGCAACTGAAAAAGTCATCACAGCCAGAGCCCTGGAAGCAGGATTTGTCTGAAGGGACAATGCAAAATCACAAAGGTCTAGTCCTAAAAATGTCATATGAGTATAAAAAAGAGCTGCTTCCTTTATCCATGCTAACTTGATGATGTCATCAAGTGCAGAGATCTACAAGGCCCTCCCAGGCACTTCTGAGGCTGAGAAAAAAGAAGGGTGGTGAGGTCTTACCAGATTAACGCCTTTATAAAGATCAAAGGCTAAAATAGGTAGCAGATCCATCGTGAGAACTCAAATAAGAGCAGAAAAAAGGCAAAAAGGCTCTTTGTCTTGACAAAGACATCGATTGACAGAACATAATTTGCCAGTAGCCCTGTATCTACACTTTGCTTTTTTTATGGACACTATCAAAAATGCGTATTATATGCTGTATATTAATTTCAATATTCTGATACAAAATAACCAGTGTTATAGGTCCAGCATGGGTTCTTGTAATACATTTTATTAGATCTGTTGACAGAGCTAATATTTTCAAAAAGGCAACACATTTGTTTAATTTTTTGGAATTCTTGAATCTGTACCCACATTTCCTATAATTTCTTGGGTCAAATATAAAATTTACATTATTTTGCACTACAAATGTGTGTATGAGTTTTATGGATATTCTAGCTGACTGTGTAAATGATTCTGTGACTAAGAAAGCAATAACTTACTGTGAATAAGAGGCTATTTTGATTGTCCTGCATAACCTGGATCACAAATAAACTCTTTGGTAGCTGAGCAAATAACTGCCCAATTAAAATGGCTGTGGAAAAGTTTCTTGTTAAGACCAAGAAAAGTGACTGTTTTCAGTTTTGCACCTTTCTTATCATCCTTGCCTGGAGTCTGATTTTTCCCAGCATCCTGGCACAGGTCATTTTCTGATACTTTATAGTTGTAAGTACTGAAGGATCTGCAGCTGGACAGACTTGTGTAAAAGTTCATGAAAACACCTGGCTACCTGGCTGTGCTAGTGCAAGCCAGGGCTAGAACTCCCTCTCTTTAATGAACGCCAAGATACAGTATTAGTTTGTTATTTTTCTCCTCTGTGTTTTATGGTATTCCAAAGCCAAAGCTACTGTGTCAGCTGTGAAAATTCAAGAGCTCAGAAGTCAGATTTAGATAAAAAAAAAAAAATAGTATGAAAAATGAACCTATTAGTGCTAAAACCAGAAGTGTGTTTGACACCCCTCATTATGATTACAAAAACTATATCCCTGCCTGGAGGCAGCTGTGTCTTCAAGTGAAGACACAGCATGATGGACCTTCACAAAGGGTCTCCCAGACTTCACTTATGCTACTATGATTTCCATCCTGCAAGATCTGCTTCCATAAGCTACAAGAGAGACAATGTGACTCTTCTGTCCTTCCCCTGGACTGTCACATATGTCTTGGCACTGGAAGAGCAGGGAACAGGCGAGCCTTTGATCCAGGGGAATGTCCCTCTCCCTGCCATATAAACATAAAAACCTCAGAAGCTCTTGTTCCTACCACTGTTCAAGTGATCTTATTGCAGCATCATACCCCTATCTTAAAAGCAATGCTTATAAGCAGCATACATTCAGCGTTTCAAATTTGTACATAAGCACCAGTTTAAGCATGGTGAACTCTTCTGTAGATCTGAGACAATTCAATGGTCACCTTGTTGTTTTGGCTTAGTCCTGTAATCCTATTACTTCGCCTACTTTTTCTGGTAACATTTTAAAGAGCAGCTGAGTGCTTACAGCTCAGTGTCCTATATGCTGGGGAAGGAGGGAGAGGGAGGGAAAACCATTTATTTTGCTGCCTTTATTCCCATGAGAACAACTAATCACGTGGGAGTAGAACAACAAGTTCTGCTAGGCACACAGAATCTGCTTATGAGACATCTCTGCATGCTCTTGAGGTTTCATTAGCTTAAAGTGGATTTTTTCCACTCCTCCAGATCATTGTTATTTCAAAACCAAATTTATTCAAACTAGGGAGAGACACATCTCTTCAAGTATGTCAACTTCAAACTCAAACACAAAATGTACTACATGTATTTTTTCAATTATTAAAAAATGCATCAGTTACAACAATGGGTTTATGGAAAACTCCCTTGTCCTGCTGTAGGGAATGCTAATAATTAGCGTGATTTTTGTCATCCTTCTAAGACACCTCTGAACTGGGAGTTATTATGGAGAAATATTTTTTCTATACAGGCTGTCTTGCAAAAATAACCAATTCTGTGTTTGTTTTATGATAGTCTAGGGAGAGAGTAACACAATAGCTACACCCAATGGCAACTTCACTAACAGCTAGTTTTCAAAGAAAACTAGGATTTTCTTACCAGGGGCTCAACTAACAAGGTCAAATATAAGTATTTAGCCAGTGTTAACAGTTGTTTTTTCTTGAAGATAAAGGTATTTTTAAATGGTGATACATTGAGTAATCTTTGATTCAATTATTTCTTGCAATTTATCTTTTAATACACAACAGTGTTGTACTTTTTCCTTGTTTATTATTTTCACTCAGACTAACATAATAGATTGAGCATCTCCTTACCAGATTCTCAGGTTTTAATATGTCTATTCCATTGTTGTGACAAAAGCAGCTTTCAGATTATTAACCAGAGGAATTGATCCTATGTTACATTGTGGGTTTGCAAAAAAACCTGTAAGTGATGCTCTAACCTGCATAAAATATGTCTTCATTTCTGTAGAACAATATATTAGCCCCTGAGACTTTAGAAACCAATAAAAAAATAAAGAAGCCCAGTTATTGGCTTCTGAATTTTATTAGGACAATGATTTTTCCTACTGCAATTTTAGAAAAATTTCATGGAAGTTAAAAATTTCCATTTTGCTTTAAGGAAAATGAAAAACCATATTACATCGGCTCTCAGTAGGTACAGAACTATACATAGTGTAGAAAGAAGTACATTTGGGAGCTTTGCTACTAATTGGAAATTAGACCAAGGAAAAATAAAGTGAAGAACATCATAGTCTGAAAATTTAGAGTCAACAGTGCATAGAATGTGGTGGTGTTCACAGGGTCCCAGGACGAGGGAAGAGATGAGAATCTTGACTCCATGTTTCAGAAGGCTGATTTATTATTTTATGATATGCATATATTATATTAAAACTATACTAAAAGAATAGAAGAAAGGATTTCATCAGAAGGCTAGCAAGGAATAGGAAAGGAATGGAATGATAACAAAAGCTCGTGACTCTCAGAGTCCAAGCCAGCTGACTGTGATTGGCCATTAATTAGAAACAACTAACATGGACCAATCACAGATGCACCTGTTGCATTCCACAGCAGCAGATAATTATTGTTTACATTTTGTTCCTGAGGCCTCTCAGGTTCTCAGGAGAAAAATCCTGGCAAAGCGATTTTTCAGAAAATATCATGGCTACAATAGAACACAATTTTGACGTCATAAAATTTATGTCAAACAAAGACCTGAGAAATAGGAAGAAATAAAACAGTGGACTTGCAACCAATGCTTCTGGTGAAAAGCAGAGACCTCCATACTATGATTTATCTAAATTTTATTTTTGCATCACATCTACTTTAAGTTTGATGGATTAACTTTTGCCTCAGAAAAAGTGTCAAAATATTGAATTTCAGTGAAGTTTCACTACTAGGAATTTTGGGGCAATTTCTCTAAAATTTAATAAATGACAGACTAGAATTTACATATGTCCTTATAGCTTCTAAACTTGTATAGGTAATACAAGTTTATACATTCATTTTCCAGTCACATTCTGCACCAGTGTGAAAGAAAAGGCATTCATGAGCTGCTTTCAGAGCCATGAAATTCAATGGAGAACTGATAACTGGTACTAATACAGTCCCCTGCTCCCCTGAACGGCTCCATTTCATGACATGTTGCATGTCACAAAAACAACAGTGATGTTCCTTCTAGACACATAAGAAGAGTTGATTCTCCCCTGCAGCAAAGACCCCAAGTTATAATAAAGTATAAGGGCAGAAAAGGTGCAAGGGGATCTTAGGTATGGGATTAGCCAATTTGCTTCCCCCATACCCCTACTCTAAGAAGAACCCAGAGAAATGCCAAGAAAACCAAAATGACACAGAATGATTGAGCACAAGTCATCACTCAAATACACCAATGTATTATCTCAGCTTCAACTCAATAGGCCTAGAGGGGCACCAAAGCCTCTGCTAATATCATATGGATATTTTCCTTTGAAAATACCTTCATCACTGTAAAAAAAAAAAAAGCCATCATTGCCCATGGAAATAAAACACCCTCACTGTTTCAAGGCATCTTTCCATACTCAGCCTACATATTTGCTCAAAGCTTGGAACTGCTCTTTGGATTCATAAGGGGAAGTTCAACCCAACTGAATATTCACCATGTGGAAAACTTAAGTCCAAAGTTACTTGCTTATTAGCAGAAATGCTTTTAGTGAGAATCTTGTAGATTGTACTGTTTAACCATATGTAAGAGCCTCCCACACCACATTCCTCAATCCAAGTTCTGCTAAAACTAGTTATGCTGATTGCAATTTGCTTAAAGGACAGTTAAAGGTTGCTGGAAGGATGTCAGTGTGTCTATTGCTGGAATATATGCATTAAAAGACCAATGACAGGCAAAAATACAATGGGAAAACTTCAAAAACAAAAAGGTGTAATCAGAAAACCCTGTTTTAGCATAAAAATTATAGCATAGAGTTTTCATTTCCCTGCATACAGTACACCACTTGTTACACAGAAAACTCCCTGAAAAAGCATTTTTTTTCCTCAAGATTTATCACCAGTGTTAGCAGACACCTTGCAAGGGTGGCTCCTCCTCACACAGCAGTGTTCTCATAAGCAAAAGAAGCAACTTGGTTCTGCTAAGCACATGTGTTCCCAATGTCAGGAACAACTCTTCTTCAGTAATTGTCATTTATGGAGAAAAATGGGAGGAGTCTCTGGTGAGACTGATGACACCTCAATGCCTCAGTTTTAAATGCAGAGCACCCAGGAATTACCCTGTCACTTCCAGTACAGCTTCAATTCAGGCTCTTTTAGATCCTCAATACAGAATTCATGCAGAGAAAAACAATAAGAAAAAATTGAAAGGATCCTTTTGAAGGAGAGGTGGCAGGGTTTTTGATTAAGCTCATCCATCCAAGCTCATAATTACCTTCCCTATAAAGAAGCTGATGCCTTAACAGCAAAATAACTTCAGCATTCAAAAGAAAAGAAATGACTCTGAGCTCACTCTGTAAAACTTTCCCAGCAAAGACACTGTTGTGGTAGGTCCTTTTCCTACTGAAATGAATTAATTCACTGAAGCACTGTGTTTAGGAAATTAGATCTGACAAATCAAAATGCCCCACTCTTGCACTTACTGAAGACAAGAGAAGAATCACCACTGATTCTGACACAGGAATTTTTTGACTCATGAAGCTTAAATATCAGTTTATATATGCAGCTTAGCATATTGACTATGAATAACCTATTTGATAACTTGGGGAACAAAGCAGCAGCATGGGCAAATGGCAGGCCATGGGCATGCCCTGGTTTTACCTCTTTTTCCACCTTTGCTTCCTTGCACATCTCCAGATTCATCCCGGGAACCAAAGGCCCCTCATTTCCATTTTTTGGCAAGCCTTCTTATTTATGGTGTAAAGGTCTTCGAGACCAAACTTCCTCTTGAGTTGCAGCAATCCGTGGGCATGAAGGGTGTTTTACAAGCATATGAAGTGACAGCTCCATAACCTAAATATCTGACTTTTTATAGCTGGCTTCACACAGCAAGGGCCACAATAGGGAATGGTAGGGTTGAAAAAGACATTAAAGGACAGAATTATGAGAAAGGAAGACACTGAGATGGGCTTGGTTTTGTGTGTCCACTGTGGGAAGGAAGTTTTTGGGAGACCTTGCAGGCACACACGTATGGCATTACTTTTCCCCCCAGCATATAACATTGGCTGATTTTTGTAGTACTCCTCAATCAAGAGTAAATTAACATTTTCTTGGTAAAAACTGTGGAGGGTTCCCATCTAGCCACTTAATTCATTCACTTAAAAGGGTAATTAATTCACAGATACCACCACTTCCTTCAGGCTACTTCTTAGCATGAAACTAATATAACTGGTACCATCAAATAAGCAAAATCGTTTCTCTGAACTGTTTTATTTTTAAGGTGGTGGTAGGGGAATAGACAAACATCTGAGTCAGCCCCACACATCCCTGCTGGCTGTTTGGTCAGCCTCATATCACTATTTGTGTTCGTGCCTGACTGCTGCAGGATGTAACACCTCACTTTCCCTGGAAAGTGAGCAAGCATTCAGAATACATTACTCACAGGCTGCAGCTGCTGGCAAAGTCACCTTCATGCCACATAACTTGCAGGTAGGAAACACTGCACAGGGACTGCAGCTTGAGGGAAGTCCTAAAAACCACTTGCCCAAACTCCTGCACTATCTTGTGGATAACTACAGAACAAGATTCTACTTGAGATTAAGCAGCTCATTAACTGTGTCCTGTTACTTGTCAGGATAATAAAGACCATTACAGCCTTATGATTTAATTTTATGCCCATCAGAGAATGTGACAAATGTCCAACTTTCCTCTTCTGAGTCTTCTTTCTCCCTGTGGTCCTCCTACAACCAAGGGAGAAGGATGCTCCTATATATGGCTATGAGTTCAGACTCCTTCTGTACCTGATTCATTCCATCTCCTCTGACTATAATGAGAGCCCAGTGAGATTAACCCCACAAAGTTAATAGATTTTGCAAAGACTTCTTAATCATGCTTTGTTGACCATTACTGAGCTCAACAGCTCACTGAAGTGAACATTCATTTCAGAAAGGCATCTGTTCTTGAATTGAAGGCACTACAGATAAGATTATCTGATATCTTTGTCTCAGCCAGTCACCCTCATTTTGCTTTCTAGTCCTTCTAGAAAAATAAGGCATGCAAAAATACTTTGGAGAAATGGTACTGTGGAGTGCCTTGAACATAAGGGATAACTTTCAGAGGCTCAGATGAGATGAGTCCACCCCAAACAATGCTGAATACACCACTGCTTCACTGCTTTCATTATCCCTAAAATTTAGTTTTCTTTTTACCTCTTTGGAGGTTTTTCCTGATGGCCAGAGAATCACAAGCAAGTAAATATCATTTTTCAATAAAAAGAGAGACAGAGAGGCTTCTAGCCCATGTATCTGTGCAGACATGCTCATAAACATAAAAACCCCTTGTCCTACACTCTCATAAATGTGGAGGTTTAAAATGTCAATACATTTTAAAAATAAATCTCATGATTTGCAGACCTTCCTAATCTTTGAGCAGTTAAGGTTGACAACACCATAAATAGCAGCTTCTGGGCAAAAACACAAAGCAAATTTTAAAACTTAATGCAGAATGACACAAAATATAAATAAAGATGACCTTAAACTTCTGTCAAAAAGTTCATAAACGAGATAAGACATTCAGGAGAAAAGTATCACATTTGAAATATCTGCTTACAGAATAAAACAATCTTTCAGATCCACAAGGCAGATTAGCAAAGCGTAGTAATGCATTTCCACCATCTGCCCCAGTGCAATGAAAAGAGAAATATAAGACTTTGTCAACAGATCCAGAAGGAACTCCAAACCTACAGTCTGCACAGCAGGTGAAAGACAAGAATTTAAGTTTGGGCTGAGTCTTCAACAAAGTCATCAATCCATTATCATGACCAAAAGCTTCTTCCAGTCAAGTTCTCTTTGCAGCAAATCATTCCTGTTGACAGCTCATTTCCAGAATCACTCCACCTGGAGCTCTAGGCTCTTCTTCTCTCAACCCAAGCATTATCCCTAGCCCAAACCCTAAATGAACCAAGTTGATTGCCCTCTTTCAAACCCACACTTCCTACATTATCTCTATGCCATCATTGCGAAGACTGAGTGTACAGATCTCATGAAGGAGCTGGGAAAACAAACTGCAGCATGTCAGGCCAGCTCCTTATTTCAATTGCCTCAGGATAGTTACTTGTCATACACCTGGCATTGCCTTCTTCCTGGTACTTATACTGCCCTCTTCAGCAGATCTTCTGTATCTCCTTCAGTAGTCTTGTATGATCTAACTCTCCAAGTTTCAATTTCCAGGCATGTCAGACCAGAAGATCCCTGATGCACATCCAGGGTCCTCAGAGAATTAGGTTTTAAGACAACAAGACAGGCTTAAAAGTTCATTTACATTAATATAAATAGCTCATTCTGAGAAGGTAGGCACAGGGAAAGCCTGCGCTGTGAAAGTAATTTATTAGATTTACAACAAGTCTTTTTTTAGAAAAATTCAAGCTTTTTTTCTCTTTTATTTAGAATTGATTTGTTAATCATTACCATGTACCTAGACTGCATTTTCAGGAAATTTCCTTTTAATAAGGTAATTAAAAGATATTTAGAAAATAAGAAAGATATTCTTAGACACAGATCTCTCTAGAAACCCGAACTTTGACATGGTCATCACATACACAGAATAAAAATGTGTTTCCATTTAAGTGCTTTCATCTACCATCTGCAATGAAGGATAAGACATGTAAGAATTGAAGAAGCACCTTCTCAGATGCAAAGCACTGATCATTCAGATGTTTACTTTGTTAGCAGTACCAAACCATGACCTTGAATCCCTACATCATTATCTTCTAAATTGATTTACTGGATCTATTTGAGATGGGGTTAATTTTCCTCATAGCAGCCTGTATGGTGCTGTATTTTGATTCTGTAATTTAAGCAGTGTCAATAATACACCCATGTTTTAGCTATTTCTGAGCAGTGCTTGCTCAAGGCTGCCTCTATTTCCCACTTTTCTCCCCCAGTGAGTCGGCTGGACAGCTGACCCAGATTGACCAATATGGCATTGCATGTCATGCTCAGAAATAAAAACTGAGGGGTGGATGGTTTAGGGAAGCTACTCATTGCTTGGAAACTGGCTGGGAATTAATTTCCTGTGGGAGGCAGTGAGTGACTGCTTTATATTACTAGTTTGTTTTTCATTTCTTCTTACTCTAAGTTTTTTATCTCTCTTTATGTCAACTCATGCGTTTTCTCACTTTTTGTCTTCATATTCTCTCCCCTGTCCCACTGTGGAAGCTAAGCTGACAGCCAAGGTCAAAACACTGTCATTGGGATGACTTTGACTCGGGGGAAAACATAGTTCCTTCACAATCCTCCTGCAATGATGCCTTTTGCCTTCAAAAGTCAGAAATTGTCCAAAAGTAAACGAGCTCTGGCTTGCATGTGTTCACATGCACTTGTTATGCAGGAACATAATCTCAGCTACTGTAGTCTCACATCGCGTGGACTTGTGCACAACATGAATCCAAAGATGTCAGCTAATAATATGTACTGTGTGCTCATCACAGGCTACTGTGGCTACATGAAATTGAGGAAAACTTCAAAAATATTCCAGTTGTAGCACATGAGCCACTGTCTACAGTACATGTGTTGATGCCTGGTAGTAGTAGAACTCTGGAATGACCAGATCCTTGGAAAAACAGGTTAAGTATCATGATTAGACCATGCCAACGACACAGACCAGTGGAATTCCTCTGGTGACAGTGCACCCATATTGTGTTGGTGGGGTTGGTTCTCCTGCTGTCTTCACCCTGGGTGGTGTGGTGAATCCAAGCAGGTCACATCACCTGCCTTTGCTGCTCCCAGGTGCAAGCAGGGGCCATAACCTCCACTGCACACTCCTTTGATGCCTTAAAGTGTCCTGGGCACAAGTAGCCCATCTAGGAGCACCTGCTGTGCATTTATGGCAGATGACAGTGCCCTGGCTGGAGGTGCTGCTGGCCCAGCAGGTGCTGAGAAACAGCCAGAGGGGTGGCTGTGGTCACAGGGAGGCTGGTGAGAGAGGCCAGACCCCACAGAGGGGATGGGGCAGCTGTGCCTGGTGAAGCAGCCTTTCAGGGGGGCCAACAGAGATCCAGGGGTGTTAAGAACGGCATGGGAGGAAGCAAGGCACTGCAGGGAGGCAGCAGAGGCAGGTCCTGCATGGGGAGACAGAAATGAGGGCCACAAGGCCTGCAAGGACTATGGGAAAGGGGCTCATGCTGATGGCTGGCACAGGATGCCATCAGAGTCCACACTCAGCCAGGGCCAGGCAGTGACCCACCCCTGGACAGGTGATGACCCGCACCAGCACCAGCAGCTATGGCCAGGGAGAGCACTGAGCCATCAGTGTTACCCTCTGCCATTGATGTCACCCTGTGCCAGCCTGGGACCCTGGGATCCCCAGAGGCGTGCCCTGGAGTCCCCATGTCACATTCTGTCCCCCAGCAGGCAGCACTGGCTGAGCAGCACCAGCCCCATGGGGTAACCTGGCTCTGCTCTTGCAAGGATGTTTCTATTCATAGAGTAAGGAGAAGGAATCCAACGTAAGGGCCACGTACAAGTGCTGGTCCTCCTGAGGTGCTGTAACAGGGATTTACAGCCCAGCTCTGTAAGACCTTCGGTGAAGAAGGGCCCTGGGCTCAGCTTGACAGTAAGGAAGGATGGGCTCATGCTGTCATCGCCATCACTGCACACAAAGAAGGTTTTGCTCCTTCTTCCACGGATGAGCTGCAGGACAAAAACACGTCTGAATTTACTGAAAGTTGGGTGCAGAGGCTCTTTAGCCCCTTTTACCTTGACCCTCAATGCCTAAAGTGTTTCATTTAGGCGGCACTTTGTCTGTGACCACAAATGACCGTGCAGAGTTCGGTGCTTTTCCCTTCTCCGCGGCCGATGCCTCTCATCAGACCAGCGCAGCAACAGCAGCATCTAGTGGCAAGGGGGCTGGTGGCTGCAGCACAGCAGAAACCACCTCCCGCTGAAGGAAGGATAAACCAGGCACGAACAATCAAGGTTAGAAAGTAGCAAACAGAAAAAAAAAATCTGAATTAATTTATATTTCAAATTTTTATTATGTTTTCATGCATAGATAACATATTAAAAATATATATATATATCTCAAAAATAAGCTAGTCTTAATTCGTTCGTTGCTTCACACGACTGACACTCATTACTTCAAACACCAACTGATTTGATGACAATATGTTTATATCCTATTTAGCATGCTTAGATTTTACACATCAGAAGCATAACAGCAGAATTTCAAGGGAAATTATACACGAAATTATGGTTTTGTTAGGTACTCAGTCAGGGAACAGTATGATGCCTTAAGCATCAGAGAAACATTAGCTATACAATAAGACATTCAGTTCTCCTGCAAGGACAGGATTTTACCTTGTCTTTCCTGTGCAAGTTTCAAAACAATTCACTTTTTTTTCCTCTTTTTCTCTTCTGGAACAAGTCCTGGGTTTTGCATGCCAAACAACCATTGTTCAAGATAGATGATTTTTTTGTTAAAACATGCACTTAATCTACATGTCCTCATTGCTATTGTACTGAGTCTGGCTGGGATGGAGTTAAGTTTCCTCACAGCAGCCCATATAGTTGTCTGGTTTAGATCTGTTATCAAATAAAATCTGTTATCCAAAATATACCACGGTTGATAACACAGGTATATTTTAGCTATTGCTGCACAGTACTGGCACACCATCAGAACATTCTTTGTTTCTCACTCTGACCCCACATTGATTAACCTTGGAGTGGGTGAGGGGCTGGGAGAGGAGATAGCAGGTACACAGATGACCCAAACTGACCAGAGGAGTATCCCATATCCTGAAACTTCATTCTCAGTGGTCAAAACTATAAACTATGGGTAAGTTTATAGGCAGCTGCTGCTGAAGAAGTTGCTGGGCATCAGTCTGCTGGTAGGAAGTGGTAAGTGATTGCCTTTGCCCCCCTTGGAGTTTTTTGGTTTGGCTTTTTTCCCTTAGCCCTTTTTTTCAGTTGTTAAACTGTCTTTATAATGACCCAGAAGGTCTTTCTTGCTTTTCCTCATTCAATTGTCTCTCTCTCACTGCTGGGGGCAGGGAGCAAGCCTGCACTGGGTCTGTTGTGTGATTGCTGGTCAGTGTAACCCACCACAACCAAGCTTCCTTTGCTTAAAATCCTGTTCTAAATATGCACATTACACTGTGTCCAGAGCTACCTAGTGTGATAATTCACATACTGCTGTGATCTTCCTGTGAAGTTCCAAATTTTCACAAATTAAACTATATACTAAAGGAAATACAACATCATTTTCCATACACAGAACATTTCTTGTGTCTTGGATTTTTTCAATAACTCATCCCTGGACACTGCTTTGCCCTTGAATTGATCACTTACAACCAAAGTTTCCACCCCTGAGATTATCCCAACAAAAGTCAGTCTGGACTTGTGCTCCCCCAAGTCCATTCCTCATTCATGACGCTTTTTCCATTAAGAACATTTTTCATAGATGAGAAGAACCACAGCAAAAGGGCATCTTTCCCCTCTATTTAGTTTCTGGTTAGAGAAAAACTGTTTTCAGTACCAAGGTTCCTCCTGAAATCTGGTGTATGTAGGCAATGCATATACAGAAGTCCAGTGCTTAAATCCTAAGGAGGATATAAAAAGAGTGTGCTTATTCCTCTAACAGCAAATCATATTACTAACCCTGTCCTGACCTTGTGTAAATGCTGTTCTACACCCTGCACCTATATGTGTTACAAGGAGACTTAATTCATTTGCTAGGTTCTTTTATTTTTAAAATTTCCTATATCAACTATCACTCATTCCTATGCTTTAGGACAGAATTACGGGTTCCAAAGTAGCTCATCACAAGGAGTTAAAATTTTCTCTGTGCTTATATCAGTCCACAGAGAATGTGAAGAAACTGGGAACTCACTACAGTGAACACTTTTATTTTAAAGGAAGCAAACAGAGTGCAATTTGAAAATTGTCTTTGTCAAGTACTGTGCTAATGTTGGAAAAAAAATAGGGGTAAAACATGAAGCAGAGACTGTAAACAGATAAGGAAGTACAATCTCTCCACGGAAGACTTCTTTTCATAGGTAATTTCTTATGGAGTACATGTTAATTTATTTTTCCCACTCTCAGAAAACAATCCATATGTGTTCAACAGTCAGTGTTTTTACTGACAATGTGTCAGCTTGCCAAAGGGATGATTGCCCTAAATAAAATCTAAGTGGATGGCATATTTCATTTCCCCACTTATGCATGCAAGATGGCAGAAGAAAGAAGAGAGAATTATTTCCTTCCTAAAACAGCATCATAGAGTTTTCCAGTCCTCTTTACTTGAATCACTCCAAAGCCAGCTGCCTCCAGGAGCTTGCTGTACTCTGCTGCTGTTCTCTCTTTCCCTTCTGTCTGCACCAACATATTCATCGAGTACAGTTGGGTTTCTACAGGCCCACTTTTATCTTCATTCAGAAGGGATTCAACCAGCAGCACTCCCCCACCTGGTGGAGAGAAGAGAAAGAAAACACACCCTGAGCAATGAAATATTACATTAAGTCACATTTCAGCATCACAGAAGACAATGAAAGAGCCAAAGCATCAGAGGATATCTTTGCTCAGCTATGTTGGTACTGACATCCCAGAGCTGAAGGAGGTGCTATGGCTGGGATGGAAATTTCCCATTTTCCCCAGCTGAAATTTACTGGACCTCACTGATTTTGCTCAGAAGATGACTCTGTAGGCAGTGCTTTCAAAACTCCTAGGGTTCAGTTTAATGCTTAATGGAATTTTTCCTATGATGTATACCCTTGTCTAACAGCACAGTGTTATGGCACATATCTGATATTCCTTCTGAGAAGAAGGAATACAAAAGATTAAAGTATTAATCCTTCTCAGAAAAATATCTTTTAAAGGGCTCACACAATTTTCTCATAAAAAAGGCACAAACATTTGTAGACATATAACCGCTCTGTTAAATTTCATTATCTTGTACAAAAATAAGCTGAAAAATATGGCAGCTGAACCTGAAGCACAAACTCACTGTAGGGTTACCACCCTTGGAGATGGCTGAACCTCAACAGAGGCACATATGGAGCCCTCACAGCCAGACATGCAGACACAGAGTTCATAAGAGCAAAGAGACAAAGGCTGATGAAAGAGAACTATGTCACCTCCAGCCTAATGGTAACACTCTAAGTGGCCCCTGGCATCAAAACACTGGCAATCACAACTTTGGTATTTATAATGTGAAAGGAGTCACTGCAGACTAGTCTTCTCTGGCTTCCTCTTTCCAAGATGGGAAATTAAAAACAGAGCCACTAAACCAGGCACAGTGATGGAGCCCACAAGTGAACCATATGACTCTTATGAATCCTGGCAGTGCTCAGCAGCACTGGGACAGCAGTGTAAGAGGCTTCTGAGAGTCTCTCAACCTAATGGCACTGACTGAAGGGCAGAAGGGAAAATCTGGCACCAGAAAAATGTATCAAGCAGGCAAAAAGAGAAAAAAACCACAGCTGCCACATACACAAGGGCATAAACCACCACTCACACAAATGAGATGGTAGAAAAAACACTGAGCTTCCTAAAACTCTCATCACTCTCACGTTCCCCTTTTTAACCCAACCAAGACAGTAAAACGCTCCCTTTACAGCTTACAGGATTCTGACATGTGTCCTGTTTTCCAATGTCATACCCATCATATATAAAATAGGAGTTATTTTTTTTCTTTTCATAGTTTGAGAAAGACAGTTCAGAGGCTTGTTAGGAAGATCTATTGTCAGTCACATCCCAAGTCACAGACCTGCCTGAAAGGGAAAAAGTATAATGCAGCAAGAACATCTCTACCACATTTATCCATAGAGTTCTGGCCAGTCATGAATTTCAGCATTTCTATTCAGCATTAGTTTAATTGGAAAACAGTTGGTTTTATATCCTTCTTATATTGTGGAGCGCAAAGCTGCACACAGTGCTCAGAGTGGGAATGCACCTACCCTGAATGCAGTGGGTCAACCACTTCTTTCCACAGCTCAGTTACACTGTGCTTCATTAACCCAAGGATGCAGTTGTCCATTTTGGCCACCACAGCATACTGGTGGTTCCTACTGAGCTAACAATCAATGAATACTCCCAGATCCCTTCCTGCAGAGCTGCACTCAAGCTCCAGTACCCCAGTCTATAAGTACATCCAGGATTACACCATCCCAAGTGCAGAATCTGGAATTTGTCCTTCTAAAATTTCATATGGTTGGTGATTGTGCAGTGGTCTAATCTATCAAGATAACTCTGTAACTCCTCTCTACCCTCAAGGGAGCCAGTGCTTCACCCTAACTTAGCAACATAAGGTACCTAGTTTAGCATCATTGGCAAACAACTTGGTAACATCCATCAGAGGGAAGGCTCTTTTATCTTCAGTTAGAGCATGGCTGAGATGACTTCTTAAAAACATGACAAGAATGTGAATTTTGAAATCACTATAGATTGTTAATGAGGAACACTCAAACCAAAATTGAATAGAGGAATTTTATGCAAATGCACATACACACAGGAAAACAGCATCAGCAAACATTAAGGAAATTGAAACTGCTCCCTGTCTGCCTTAATGATATGCTGTCTGGGAGAGAGTCATTATAAGACACTCTGTATTCACAGTCCCTTCCATCTGAAGGGACATAATATACAAATGTTATCAAACTTAGCCATCTGCATGGCAAATGAGGAAAGGGAAGAAAATAGGTGAAAAATCTTGTTCTTTGCATGGAATAACAGGGGGGGAAGGCAATTGAAGTCAGCTGTTTGTTTCTCAAACTTCAAAAACTAAAAGTGGGAAGAAATCCAACCATAGAAGAAACCTTCCACATTTAAAGCAGTCAGACAACAAGCCCTCATGTATAAACCACTATGTTTTTAAACCTTCATGCAGAGACAAGATCTACTCACCCAAGCCTCCAAAGGTGAGTGGGGTCTCAATAAATGTTAGGTCCATCCTGAGGGCCAAGTCTGCCTTAGTCGTTTGCTGGGTTTTTTGTTTTTTTCCTTTAGACTTCTATCATGCTTGTTCAAGTTCAAAGCCAGTTTACATTATGGTGCTTTATTACGAACTCTTTTATTCTCAGAGAATGTCCCTGAGCATTTCAGTCTTAGACATCTATATAAGACTGAGTTATATTTCTTACCTTGGGGACTAAAAATCCACTGTGTTCTGTCAAATTCATCTTTCTGGACTGAGACACAGTTTTCCTGGCTCTCTTAATTTAAATAAGCTTCTTTCTATCAGACGCAGAGTACAGCATCTGATCCACATAATCTTATTGCTTCTGAGAAACACTGGTTACAAAACATGTTATTTGGCTTTGATGTTTTCTTCTATCAGGTTCAGCTTTTTCCTTCCATCATCAAGTATAAGGCTAAAGAAGCAGTGTGGATTAAAGCTTGTACTGTCAGTTCATCAGTCAGCAACACGCTAGCACCTCAGAAGTACTTGAAAGCTTGTAACAAGCAAAACAGGAATCAGTACAGAAGAATATCAAGAACCTGAACTCAGCATGATGAACCAGAGTTCATAAACCAAAGCAGAATATTACTTTAGGCTTGTTCAAAAGCATAGATTCTCCACTGAACTGGCTTTTGGTGTGGGAAGGCTTCACAAAAAGTAACAGAAGATAGCAAGGGACAGAATGTAATATGAAGAAAACCTTAATTGATCTGGCATGGAGCTTGGCCAGACCGGTGTGGGAACAGCAGCTTGTAAAACATGATCAGTACATTTTCCCTCACATTTTCTCTATTTCGCTCTGCTGGTTCCTCCCTACCCACCTTGATTCCTCCATTTCCTGTCTTTGGCCCTTTCTCTAAACACTCCAAGTTTCCCACAAGTCCCACAATTACCACAAGCCCACTTTAATTTCCCATTATATTTTCACTCTGATAAGCCCTTTGATCATTTTGTTTCTGCCCTTCTTCTCAGCTAAAAATATTTGGCTGGACTTCTTCATGGCTTTGAGGGCATCGTCCACTAAGGGGACAGGGAGTTCTAACATTTGTCACTGTGCTTCTCATTGCCTGTTTGCTAGCTTTTGTACCTAGATGTGGTTAATTACTGCTTTTGTCTCTTACCTTTGTCTGTGAGGCTGAAGAGCCCTTAACAATCTGTCTCAAAACTCAGGTACCCTCACATTATAGATTTCTTAATATTCTTAACATTCAAAATGTCATAATATATACAAATCAGAAACAGTATCTGTTTCCCAGCTTCTAATACTACAGGGTCTCCTGTGTTACTAAAATACTAGGCCTAAGCATACACATTCAGAGCAAATTCCAAACTCTAGAAAAATGTACAACTCCTCATCCTGGACAACATAGCCCAGAATCTGTGAAGCTTGCATTTAGCAAGACATCATTTTTAATTTTTTAATAAGCATTGAGAGGTGAACAGTTTTGTCAAGCTATAGCATCCTTAGCATTCTTATCACAGCCTGGAACTGCAGTCTTCCTTTTGTACTATAAATGCTGAAAGAAGAAATCAGCAAGGCATAACACAGGCAGTGCTTCATTCATCACACAGAAGGTTTAAGGGTTTAAAAGTGTATTCCATTCCAACAAAGCATTACCTGTTTTAAAGGTACAAGACACAGCACTGAACAAAGACTTAATACGTATCCTTCTGACAGCATGAGTCTTAAGTAATTCTCAAGACTCATACTGAGCTGTTGGGAAAAAATCCAATAAATATTATGTGCTTTAAGTCAGCCCCTGACAGCCAGATTGCACCAATATGTAACATAGAGACCTATTTCCTATTTAAAGGGATCTGTTTCACCCTGTAGCAATTAAATTGCTTTTATCAAGCCTGGACATGTAATACTGCACCCTTTCAGAAGCTGCATGGTGTGAGAACACCCAGTTCTGAAAAGGCCACTCCACTGGCAGCCTTTCAGAAGACACTGTGCTCAGGGAGTCAGTGTCTTGGACAGGCCATGCCTGCTCTGAGAGCCTGAGAAACTCATGTGTTGTTAAGATAATCTGTCATCCATAAAATATTTGGGAAAGGTAAGCTGCAGGGGGAGCAAGGAATGGAATGAATTGATCCTGAGCAGGTGTTTTTTGTACACACAGTTGTCAGTGCTGCCCATGGCAGCTGCCATGCTGCGCACCCAGGGTGGCCTCAGGCCTGGGCTGTGCCACAAACATCCCTCAGCCCAGGGGGGCTCAGGCAGCTCCCCCTCCCTCACCACCATCACAGCCTTGCCTTTAACAATGCAGCAACAGGTTCTTGTGAGAACAGCCTCTTTCTTGTAAGAAAATTATAATCCAAAAGACCCAAAATGAGGCGTTTCCTTCCATGGACAGTGTCTGTACAACGTACTGTGGGAAAATCCAACAGGGCTCCTCCATCCAATGCTGGATGGAGCATGGACAGATGTGCCTGAAATCTGAAGAAATATCAAGATTTACTTGCTATCTGCCTCTTCTTTCTCATTAAAACAGTTGTTTCATCAAGCCATTTGTTGCAGGCCTTCCTTACTGAGTTCCAGGAAACACCTCTGCCTTCATAGAGCGTTCTCCATAACCCTGAGAGAGCTTCATTCAAAATGTTGCATTCATTCAAAATGTTGCCCTACACTAATCTAGTGTAAAGCTTTTTTGAAGGGCTAAAGCATTAGAAGGGAGAACACTGTGGAGAATTTTGGGGGGAAAACCCAGACATTTATAGAAGCACACACAGCCCAGGACAGGTTGTGGACAGGTCCCTGGTGCCTCAGGGGTTCTCTAGAGCAGGTCAGTGGAAGAAGGGAGAGCTGAAGCTTGGAGCCAGCAGGGAACCTGGAGTGTGGGTCCTACTGTCCCACAGTGATTCTACAGCCACAGATCCTGTGGGACAATTTCCCACCCTTCTGCCCTCCATTTGAGGTCTCATTTGGCAGGATGTTTCTAGGCAGCATTCAGCCCCCAGCCTGTGCCTGATCCTGCTGCAGTGGGGCTGTTGTCTTTCTAAGCAAGGGTTCCTTACTCTGCACCTCTCCTGCTTTTTTTCTTGCTTAGTTACTGTTTTTTTTGTTATATTTGAAGCAGCGTTTTCCTAGTGCTCAAGGCTGTGCTTCTTCAATGACCCACAACTATCAGCAAGTTCTGAAAAGCAGCAGCCACCAGCTTCCAGTTAGCACATTAAAATGGCAAATTTCCTGGCTTTTCCTGCCCTCTGCTGTTTTTTTAAATCCCAGGCCATCAGGCCAAGGCTCTGCTGGAAGTTTCTGTCCTCTCAGAGCAGCCTGGGGAGCAGCTGACTTCACTCCGCCCAGCCAAGGCACAGCCAGTCTCAGTGTTTCCTGCTGTCCCCTGCCCTGGGCATTCTTCTGCTCTGGGCTGATTCCCTCCAGCTGTGGCCAGCTTTCATTCATTACTCCTAAGCCATACTAGAGCTAGAAAATGTATCTCAGTCTATATGGCAAAAAAAAAGGAAGAGGGAAAAACTCTGCTGGCAGAGCCATCTGCTTCAAACAGAAAACCTCTCACTGCAGCACCATGAAAGGGCATGAACTTGGGAACAGCTTTCAATACCCAAAACATGGGTAACTTGGAAACCTCCACCTTCCTTCCTTTCTTTCTTCTGGCACAAGCTTTTTGAAAGCTTTTTAACATATCCAAGAACAAGCAAAAAACAAGGACAAGAGACCTTATATATAGCAAGGTGTCATCAGAAATGTGTGTTGGAACACAGAAACTGTAGAACAAACAGGGTTTTAATTTGCCTGCGTGTAGCAAAGCACTTATTTCAGGCTCTCTTCACAGTGTTTGTCATTTAGAAGGAAAAAACCTCCCCAAAATCCAACATTCCAATCATGCAAGCTGTCCCACCATGTCTCTGTAATTGCAATATTAAAGCCTTATGTCTCCTGTGTGTACTGAAGCTACTTTCTCCCTGTCCTTCTCCTACAGTCATGTGAGTGGGAGGCTCCTGTAGATGGCTACTGAGTAAACTATATCAAGCTCCTCTATTATCCAGCTTAATGGGCAAATGCAATTACTGTTCCAGAAAAAACTGCAGAGTGATTTTTAGTGCCTTCTCCAAATGTTTCTCACTTCAGTAATGTATTATTCTGCTTCTAAGAACTGCATGGGTAATGGCAGACTGTGTGTGATCAAACGATTTAAAGAAATGGCAGAAGGTATGCAGTAAGGACAATGCAAGTACATAACAAAATGACTTCACAGCATCATCTTCCTACCTGTCTTGTAATAAGAATCCCTGAGCTTCAACCAGTCACTAAAGTACAACACTTTTTCATAATTTAAATCAAAGTCTAAAGGAAATAAAAAATTAATATATTTTTCATGCAAAACTCCCCAAGGCTCAGACATGATTTCTCCTGAAACTCTGAAAAGACCATAAGGAGACATAATTTGGTCTGGTTTTATTATATTAATATTTCAGGAATAAAAATGCAGGCACAAAAGCTCAGTACAGGGATTAGTTTTGTTTTGCAGGAACTCAAGTGCAAATTCAGCTCTGCTTTTGTCAGATACAGTGTTAAAAATCAGAAAGACTGATACAAGCTGCAGCAGACACACTACACTTTTCTTTTGTGGATTGTTTCTTTTGGAACAGGTGCTGATTTCTTTCTTTTCCTCCCAGATCCAAAGGCAAGCCAAGCCAGGCTTCCAGATTTGTAATACATGCATGTTGAAGATCTGTTACTAGTGAGTCTTTTGACAATGTATCAGCTTACAAAAAAGTTGGCAGCCTTAACTAGAAGCTAAGCTGATCGTTGCCCACTGAGAACAGCACATTTCTCAACATTTTCTGTTTTGTTAAATACATAAAACATGTACTACTATTTCCTTCCTAAAACAGCATCATAGAGTTTTCCAGTCCTCTTTACTTGAATCACTCCAAAGCCAGCTGCCTCCAGGAGCTTGCTGTACTCTGCTGCTGTTCTCTCTTTCCCTTCTGTCTGCACCAACATATTCATCGAGTACAGTTGGGTTTCTACAGGCCCACTTTTATCTTCATTCAGAAGGGATTCAACCAGCAGCACTCCCCCACCTGGTGGAGAGAAGAGAAAGAAGACAGCCTGAGCAATGAAAAGGTGAGCTATTTTTGAGCTGTTACTAGGACAGATCCTAACCTTACTTTCAGGAAGAAGCAGTCTCTACATTAAGTCACATTTCAGCATCACAGAAGACAATGAAAGAGCCAAAGCATCAGAGGATATCTTTGCTCAGCTATGTTGGTACTGACATCGCAGAGCTGAAGGAGGTGCTATGGCTGGGATGGAAATTTCCCATTTTCCCCAGCTGAAATTAACAGGACCTTATTGATTTTGCTTTGTAGGCAGGGCTTTTGAAACTCTGAGGCTTCATTGTGATGCTTAATGGGATTTTTTGCTGTGATGTATACACCTATCTAAACAATAGTAAGAGTCTCTCTGCTCTTCAAGAGCTCACACCTACCAGGTTTGCAAGCTTTGTAGACTTTTGCCAGCAGTTGTTTGCATTTGTCATCATCCCAATCATGCAGTATCTTGGATAAAATATACAGTTCAGCTTCAGGTATTGAGTCATTAAAGAAGTCTCCTGTAAAGCAAGAATACATGCATTATACAAATCCACACAACACTGAGAGCTAAGTTATGCAAATATTTTCAGTTCTGTTCAATTCCAGGCTAGCAATGTCCTTCAGACATATCAAACAGCAATGGAGGTACCAGGTGAAAGTCCTCTGTTGCACTGCATAGGGAATTTTGCTCTTGATCAGTTTCAAGAAGATCTGAAACATTTAAAGGCAATAACTCATCCTGAAACAGACTGATGCACAGGAAAGAATTTAAGTTTTCTCCAATTATATAAATTCAAATTCATTCTGCACTAAGGACATAGGTTCACACAGTTCCTGTCATGAGAAAGAAGGAAAGAATATTGCCTTCTCTAAGAAAGTTTTCAAAGATCTTCAGTAATCACAGAATTACTTCATAAATCTGTAGGTAAAAATACCCATCTCTCACCTCCTAGCACTAGCTTTGTTGTTCCTTTTGTTTAGCACCTGCTGTACTGCATTCAGATTTTTTTCTCAGCATTTTACTTTGTCATTTCTTCTCCCAATTTGTTGCATCTTTGTTTTTATACACTCCCTTCCCTCCTCAAGTCTCCTTTTCTCTCTCTCAGCTTTGAGCAATTTTAAGCACTTCCAGCACTTTGAAGACTTTTGTAAACATTAAAAATGAGATTTCCCTATACTTTTTTTCCTCATACATAGTACAAAGACTATGCAGGATCAGTGGTCTGGGCAAGAGGAATAGGAGTAGCTCACCCACTTTCATGCTCTAAAGTATATTAGGACTTGAAAATCAGTCAGTTATGATCAGAGAAGGAAAAACCCTTGTTTGCACAGGAGAAAAGGAGAGTGTTAGGAAAATTTATAACTAGGCATAGCAGATTTCAAAATTGCATGATGCTTTTTTTTTTCTTTTGCTAATGTACCATTGTTCTTAAGAAATGAAATAGTTCTCTTCAGGAATTAATGTTGCTGAATAACCGAGTTGTGTCTCTGACAGCTGCTGGTGGACAGCTGGGACAGCTGCAGTGCCAAGTTGGGGAGGCTGCAGCCTGAGACACCGTCCCCGTAAGGGGCAGCTGGAGACCTGAGCCTCCAGAATGACAGAATGAGCAGAGCCAGGGCTCTGGAGCCACAGCTGTGACAACACCACACCACTGTCCCCACCTACCTTCGTGGAAAGTGATCTGACGCTCCTCGGGGGAAACAAACTGTTCTTTGGCCACCTGCACAACTTTGGGCAGGTCATAAATTGTGACTGTAGAATTTGGATACAAAGAAACACACTCTTGGGCCAAAGCTCCTCCACCTCCTTTGGGGACAGGAAAAGAAGGTCAGTACTGACACAAACCCAACCTGTTTAGCAACATCCCCATGGAAGTATACAGGCAATGGTGCATTCAGCCTCATGGAGGCTGGCAGTGTACATTTGACCCCTTGAAACACCTCTTCCCATGTGTTGCTGGGAGAGAAGAGGAGGGGCAGGAGAAGTCACTGTCTCCATGTGTTCTGAGGAAGGTCTGGGCCCTGCAGCACTCAGGCATGTGGGGTCAGCCCCTGCCCTTACCACTCATACTCCCTCCTAGCCAGACCAGCTGCAGGTGCTGGAAGGTGAAAAGTGAAAAAGAGTCACTAAACCAGGCTCTGAGGAAGAAGTGAGGGAGGGCAGGAAGGAGCCTGCCTTGTCCTGTGAGTCCTGGCAGCACTCAGCAGTGCTGGGGCAGCAGGGTGCTGCAGGATAAGAGGCTGTAGGCAGTACCTCAACAACAGTGACTGTAAAGGAAGAAGGAAAGAGTCTGGCACTGGACTCAAGAATGCATCAAGCAAGGCATGAAAAATGCTAAAACTGCCACATCCACAAGGGGATGAGTGACTGTTTACATAAATCAGACTGTAGAGAAAACCATTCAGCTTTCTAATGCTCTCATCACTCTCACATTTCTGTTTTTAACCCAACCAAATCAGTAAAATTCTCCTTATAGTGCTATGTCCTACTTTCCATTGTTTTGTCCATCATATAACACAGGAGTTGTTTTCCCCTGCAGAGCTTGTAAAAGACAGTTCAGAGGCTTGTTAAAGAAGATCTTTTGACACTCACCTCCCAGGTCATAGATCTGCCTGAAAGGGGAAAGGTCAAATGCAGCAAGAACATCTCTGCCACATATACTCCATACTGAGTTCTGGCCAGCCATGAATTTTAGCATTTCTTCATCTGATCTAGCAAGGCAAACAGAGACAGCAGAGAGAGAGGGTTCCTTACCACATCCTCAGAGATTCCTATAATATAACTGCTGCTACATGTTTTAGCTTAAACAAAAATCTCTGGCTTTATTGACACAGAATATGTCCTCTTTGTGTATAAACCTGCTTTGAATATTACTGTATCAGGAGTGTACAGCTATGAATTCATGCATTTAAATAGGGAATTAAGACTAGTGAAATCCAACAGTGTATTATGCTGCTCATTCTCAGAGTTTCCAAGGGACTTTTTTTCTTTCAACTACCATTGCCTCTGTCAGAGATCTGTGATGTTTTTCAGGTTAGGAAATTATATACTTCTATTCAAAATATCAGACAGCGTCCCAGTAATTGATATTGTTGAGAAGTAAAAACATTGCATGACTGATGAGAGGAATTCTCACCTCATCATATTTAATTGTCCTGAGTCATAATTAAAAATATTAGTTTTATCCACAACAAGAAGAATAAAATTTCTATAAATATTCTAATGATTACCTGTACATTGCTCCAAAAGGGTCTTTAGATGAAACACCAAAAGCTCTTTCATATTGGTTTCTTCCTTCTCTAAAAGAGCAATTGAAAAAGCCTGTGAGAGTGCAGATATATTTCTCAACCTCTCATGAGAATGACTGGTTCTTTTCAAGGTCAGGGAGGGATGGCACTTTGAGCAATCTGGTCTAGTGAGTGGCATCCATGGTAGGAAGGTTGGAACTAGATAATCTTTAGAGCCTCTTCCAACCCAAACCATTCCAGGATTCTGTCCTTTATGGGAGCACACCTGAGGTAAAGGTACAAGACTGATGTACCATCACCATCACCTACATCATGTTTGGTCATCAGTTGCATGGACTGGAACAAGTGAGACTCCAGACCCATATTAAACTGCCCCTATAAGCCTTTGCAAAACAAGGATCCTTAGCCACCACTACTCATTATTTACTTTGTTGATGCCATGCCCAGTAAGATCCACTGTAATGATAAAGTGCTTTACTGAAGGTGACACGTAAAGAAATCTGATTTCTAGATCATCTTTACAATGACAGGGAAAAGGAAAACAAGAATATACACAGATGGAAAACAAGGGGGGGAGGGGGGAGCAAATGGTACACATATTGGCCATGTTAACAGCTGAATTATCTGTTGCTTTCAACTTCTGAGAATGAGCCAGCATCTCTACTGAGCTCTTCCCCAGAAACACACCACTCAGAGCAGTGACACAGATGCTGCAAAGCACCAGACAGCACACAGCACTCCTCCTTACCTCACAGCATCAGCCAGGTACTGCCAGCACAAGTAGACTGTGTTGGAATAATACATCATAATGTGATACTGAGACTTTGGACTTGATTTTGTAAGGTACATGTTGGAAATTTCTGTGTTTCTGTAGAGGGCTAAAGGGTAAAATAAATATATTTACTAACATATATGATATAGCACCTTGCCAAGTCTGTTGTACAGCTTGGTGTTTATCACCAGAAGATGTCCATACAGCCAAAACCACAACCACGTTACTTCTACAACCAAAGCCTTCCACTGCAATGAGCAGTGGGTGAGGACTGCTGAAATCTGTGTTACCCCATTCTATCTACGTACACGCCATCTCCCTACACTCAACTTCAGCCCCAAATATTTCTTTTGAGGAGAGCAAAAAAAGCCTTTAAAAAAGTGTTGTAAGTTACATTTAGGCTTCTGCTCTCAGAGGAAGCTTTTGGTGTGCTCTATTTTAGTGAGAATTCTTTGCAGACAAATCTTTTTCCTGATCAACAAGGTCAGCAGGTGGGGGGAAAGTCCCCAAAATAGCAGGCCAGCCACAAATACCGTCCTTCAGTTCACTAGACCTTCTGCAAACAGAAGAATGCCTAAAGGACTCCCAGAAGTCTCCCCACTCCCTCCAATGCATCTGCACTGGCATCACTCACCCACAGGACTTGCATACCAAAGGGATATAAAAGATAGATCCTGCTTTCCCCAAACTCATTGGGCAACAACTATAATCCATAAAGCAGAGCATGCCAACACAAGGCAGAGCAGGGGACACAACTTGTGAGACTCTAGCTGGTCCTGACCGGCTGTCTGATGGCTAGAGATCCTTTCTTTCCAAGTGGATTCCATGTTTCTGACATAAGGAAAAACTTTTATCACCTCTCAGTTCTGATCAACAATCTAACAAGATAGTTCACATAATGGTAAAAACCCTATGAAAAACAAAACCTGTTTTAAATCATGCTGTTGCCATCCACCCTGGCATTTTGTTTTAAGTTTAAAATCCTGCCCATACCCCGGAGATTTCTTGAGACAAGCTCCACAGAGCTTGTGGAGCTATCCTAAATATCTTCTCCAAAGTTACATGAGGCTCTTGTACAAAGACTTTTAGGGATATAGAGCCCTGTGCCTGTGTTTCATTTTATACTTGTGATCATGCTGACATTTACCTCCTCTTTCAGCTGAAGAGTTAATCCTAAGAGTGATTCTCTTGTTCTTCCAGCTACATTAACTGACTTAACATTTGGTATCACCTTTGCCCACACATCTTACCTCACTTTCAAAACCATCAGAGGTTTAAATCTTGCAATATATTTAAAATTTATTTATTTATTTCTCTGCCTTTGTTACCTCCTTCTTGTGTCACCTCTACTGCCAAGAGCTTCAATCCCACACAGGCATCCAGCAGTCTTCTCATCCCCATGGTGCTGGCACCCAGACCTGCAGCAATGGCATCTGAAGACAGAGGCTTTCCTGACTCCAGAAGAAGATCAAACACCCCCAGCTCACAGGCAGTGAACATAACCTGGGAGTAGGGAAAGATGGGAGTGAGGGATTAGGTGAAAGCACAAAGCCTACTGCATTTCACAAGCTGCTTAACTAGGGAAAGTATAAATTTAATTATATTTATTTCAGATAAACTTATATTTCATATAAACAAGTCCAATTATTAAATTGTACTTTATCTGAGCATCGATATAACATACTACGCATGTAATACACTCATTAGTCTTATTCTTTTTCCCTTTCCAGTGAAGCCAGCCAATGCTTTTGGCATCCAAAAGTCCACATTTAGAGACCAGATTTTGTGTGTAAATGTCCCTGCCTCTTCCTTAGTTTAGGAACACATTCTCACAGTCTCCTAGAAAGAACAAAGGCAAGTCTGGGTGGGGGTTCTTGTTGTCTGTTAATGTTTCTGTTCTTTAACTAAGGATCTGGCACATGCTTCAGTGAACCCTGGAGACTCTCTCATGGCTTGCAATAGGGGGAATATCCCATTCTATGGACCTTGTTTTCAGGGACTGATGTGAAGGATTACAGTGATCTTCCAAAAGCAGGGAGGTTCCTCTCATCCAGAAGAACTGCTTCATTTAACTGCACAAAACTGCCCAGTCTTCTCTAGAGTTGTTTAATTTCTCCAGCAACATTCATCAACCTTTGGACAAACACAGCTAACCATACATTAAAAAAAAAGAACCAACCATCTTTCTTTAGCTATACACAGTCAATCTTACAAGTATGAGCCCATTACTCTGGTCACATAAACACTCCTGAAACAGTAACAAAGACATCAATTTAACTGACTGCCTGTTATCTACAATGATTTGAGCTACAATGATTCCTGTACAATGAAGCTCCTTTTACCCTGAGCAAGAACATGGCTTAACATGGCCTAAGTTGAAGTTGTTTCTCTAAAACATAGTACTAACAGTGTTAATTTGGAAAGCACTGGGCACCTCTTTTTCTCACAAAGTGATTTTTCATTATCTATTTTTCCTCTCTTTATTGTCAGCTCTGCCTTTCAGGAGCTTAAGGTGCAGCAGTATTTGCACAACCCAAAGAGCATTCCTTCTGTTACCATGTTGGCCAGAGGAACAGCAAGGGACAATAGGAAAGTTAAGTAGTAAATGAGGAAAAAAATCATCCATTGCACTGGATATTATAATTTTATGCCAATGTGCTTAAGCAAATAACATCAGCAAACAATAAGAAGAGTAGAATTACTAGTTTTGCCTTTGTGCCTTAAAAATATGTTTGGAAAAACAGTCATTATAGCAGTGTTTTCACCTCTTCCAAAGACTTACATTCAGGATCTAAAGAGAAATCCCTAATATTTCTTTCTGCATACTCTTTCAAAAAGTTATATTTCTTACCTTTGAGATTAAAAATCCATTGCTGTATTGCACGATGATTTGAGGATAGTCAAGGTCTTCTGTGGAACCCATCTTCCTTCTAGACTGAGACACAGATTTCCTGGCTCTCTTAATTTAAATAAGCTTCTTTTCACCAACCACAAAGCACACCAGCTGATCCACATAATCTTATTGCTTCTGAGAAACACTGGTTACAAAACATGTTAGCTGGATTTTTTGGCTTTGATGGGTCTTTCTACCTGGTTCAACTGTTTCTTTGGATCTTTCATCATCAAGTACAAGGCTAAAGAAGCAGTGTGGATTAAAGCTTGTACTGTCAGTCCATCAGTCAGCAACACGCTGGCACCTCAGAAGCCCTTGAAAGCTTGTAACAAGCAAAACAGGAATCAGTACCAAAGAATAACAAGAACCTGAACTCAGTGCAATGCACCAGCATTCATAAACCAAAACAGAATCTTAATTGGGACTTGAAACTTGCTGTGGGCACAGTCCAGGGGACCCTGGGCTGGCAGTAGGGTTCACCTCATCCCAAAGTGCAGAAGCAGCAAGTCCAAAGAGAAGCTGAAAGAATCTGTTGCTGTTTTCTTACTGTGATTATTTTCCTGTGATGACGATCACTCAGATGAAGCCTATGAGGAATTAAATCTACATTTTTTACTTTTCTGTATTTTGCAGGTCCTCCCTGATACCAGCTTAGAAAGGAATACTTGGAGCACCTCAGCAGGGGTGTCCTACTTGTACTTTGCCATGTTTTGACAGAGCAGGGTGCTGAGGGGTGACAACATATTTTCATTTTCCAGATGATTACTACAGTTTTCCTCCCCTTCTCTGCAAAGCAAATCACGGGTAGCAGAAAGCCCTTGAGAAGAAACAATGAAGTGACTGCAAAGTGGAACATGGGGCATGGATTTCAACTTCACACAGGACATACTTCATAGGTTTGCATCAGAAAAAATTAAACCCTGGATTACTTTCCTGAAATCTTGCTGCCCCACTGTTCATTTCTCAGTCTCTGTCTGACATCTTGCCCATCTCATCTTGGAGTAGATGTGGCAACACTCAGGTGAGAAAAGATCCTTTCCATCAAGGAAAATACTCAGATTTTATGTCACATATTTAGAGACCCCACAGGAAACAACATTAAATAGATGTGGCAACACTCAGGTGAGAAAAGATCCTTTCCATCAAGGAAAATACTCAGATTTTATGTCACATATTTAGAGACCCCACAGGAAACAACACTAAATACAACCTTATTTAGATGGTACACTGGAGGCAAAATGTTACAAACCAGCATTTTTTCAGTGGCAGCTTTCTCCATGCTTCAGATTCCACTGAATAATCTTTCTCTAAATCTGTACTTTCTAACTAAATTGTACATAATTACACATCACCAGCCAAAGATAACCATTGTTAGCCAAAAAAAAAATTAGGAACTTGTATGAAAATAAAAATTCTAAAGGCCAATTTTACGTGCTTCTGAGAAACTGGTACAATTTCATGCAAGCTTAAGGATTTCCAGCTCCTGGGAACATAACAGCTATTCAGCCCCAGGCCATAAATGCACTTCACTTAAGGCAAAGTTATATAGTACATGAGTCTCCACTAATAAAATGACCACACAGTTGATTAAATACACTTGAAGTTCTTTTACAATTATAAATAAATCTGTCTGTTGAGGATACCAGTTATAATCATCTAATGGGATTACCACTAGTTAGTGAGATGTAGAGGAGGCTTGCAGATAACCCACACCAGATGGAAAGAAGCCACATGCAGAAGTTGTTTCCAAGTAAATTGTTAGTGAGGCTTAGAGTTTAAGCTCCTTTTAAGCTAGAAATGCATTCATGAAGATGAAATTGCAATGGCTTGCTTTCTGTGAAAACCCTATAAAGATTTCTCTCATAGGGTTTAGACCACATGCAGGCTAAAGCCCTTATTTTACCACCACAGTTCTATTTCAGTGTTGCATTTTTCTTTGCCTAAATGACTCACTGTAGTCAAATGCTACACAAAAACAAATTATGTCATTTTTGCATAATATTTGAAAGTAAGAAATTATCTATGAACAAAGGAGATTTAGTAAAATGAATGTGCCTGCCAGTGAGAAATGGCAGATGACACTATCTTATCACACAAAACCTTCCTTATAAGCAAAAACTACAAATCCCTGGGATGTGATTACGATGAGTTTCAATATTGCCAGTTAGGGAGCAACTGTGCCTTGCTATCATGACTAAGTCTCTAAGTATACCCAGTTTATAACACATGCCCTGGAAGGGCCCTAAGGTAATATTTTGTGGTCTTTTTTTAAAAAATCCTAAAAAAGCAAGATACTCAATATCATACTTTTTCTTTGAAATAGAATATCAAGTATAAAATGCTCTTTTCTTCTTTGTAGCTTTTAATTATTCACATATTTTACAACAGATGCATTTTCCTAGTAACATAACTATTATTTCCATCACTTTTGACACACACCAATTTTAGTTTTTTCCTGTTTTCATCACATATACTAATAGCAAATATTTGGAGTGGGCACATAAACCTGTATATCCAACTCATTTTCTAAGCAAACCCTCCCTTCTCTTTAGATTCACTTACAGTAAAATCTCTGAGAACATCTTTTAAAGTGCATCTCAGGCAATGCACTTGTTGAGAGTTGTTCTTGGTTTAACTTGTGGACAGCAAATAATCTCTCAACAAATAATTCAACTAAATAGTCATTGAGATTTCTATCAGAGGAAAGTCCCAGCAGATAAGAGTTGTAGTCTTCCTAAGGATAGCCAGCTACACCAGCTAGAAGTGGTAGATGCAGAACTTTAGAGAGAGAGAGAGACAGATGCAAACAGAAAACCAAGATGGACAGCAGCTGAGGCAGGCTCTGATTTGAAGTTGCTTATGTTCTGTCACAAAGAACACAAAGGAAAACCGTGGATACACAACTGCCTGAACAGGCCATTTTAGCTTGGCTTTGTTGGAGATGGCAGGAACACCTTCCTGCCCAAGGGAGGTGGTGAATAAATTCCTCATTTTGCCTTGCTTGTGCATGCAGCTTTGGCTTTACCTGTATATTGTGTTTATCTCAATCCATGAGTTTTTTCACTTTTACCCTCACAATTCTCTATCCCATGCCAATAGAGGTGTGTGAACACCTGCCTGGAGCTGAGTTGCCAGCTGCTATAAATCACAGCAGCAGACATGTGCAATGAACAGAAAAGATTTTTCCAGTCCTTCCTTTTTACAGGGAGGATAGAAAGTAACAGACACTACTAGGCAGTTCCTCAGAGTGTTGATGAACACATGTCCAGGATCATATGCAGAATTGCAGGGAAAATCTAATCTGAAGGTGATCAATTCTTGTTCAAACACTTTGCTGGCAGTGCCTGGGAGTGACATCCCTTCATATTGTCCTACAAATAGTCCAATATCATGGACAGCACACCTGAACATACCATGCAGATCAGGTAGAGCTCACCTGGCAGGTGCCACAGTGCACATGCAACTAGACTAATTATTATTTAGAGAGCAATTCCAATCAGCTTTAGCCCTTCAAAAATTTCATAACATATGCTATGGCAAAGCATTAGCCTGAGCTAACCTATGAATTCTTTTTTTTTTTTTTTTTGACAGGCTGCAGGAGATTTGGGTGCAGCATGTGAGGGAGTACCAGACCAAATTCATTTTCTGTGCCGCCACTAAAGAAGAAAGGATGGCGGTGCACATCACTTCAAACAAGCCTCAAGAGCCCAGTATTATATTAATATAGGACACTTGATTCATTCTGTGCATTCATTCAGTTCTGAAGCATCAACCCCGTTCTGAAGAATCAACGGCAACTAGATAGCTGCTTTATACAAACACTAGAGATAACTGCAAATTTACTGCGAAGCAGCAAAGGACACCTTCTGCAAATAATATGCTGATTAGACTTTGGAAAGGCCAGATCAACAGAATGTAATGTAAACTTACTGAAATGGCTGTTATATCCAGAATAACCAAACCTCAGAAGCAGGATACCAGATCAAGACATTGGCAATAAATAAACACAAATTTGATCTTTATAGTAATACAAGACATCAGTGGCCAATTTTGTCCACACATTTATAAATTATTTGCCAAACCAGTTCGTTTAATAGCTGTCTTATATAGAATGTAAAATCTCTAGATCTGCTATCAAACATGAGCAGCCACAATAGTCTGTTACATGATCCTATACAAGAACTGCCCTAAAGCTGACATTGGTGCCAAATCCAGGTACTCCTGATCACCAATCGACTCTCACTAATTTGTATTTATAGCCTTGTGGCACTGATAGAATCTTGCGTTCACAATTTTGGGAGTGACTGCAAAAATTCCCCTTTTCTCTGTCAGCTTTAAAGATGACACTTCCAGGTCACATATTTAAAGATGATGCTTCCATTATCATACAGTTTTTATACACATACCTGATTATGCCTATGTCTTTATTTTAGGACACTGAATAGATTACTCTGCAAAGGTAGAGCCAATTAGAAACAGGATTTGGATATGGTTACAGCTTTGGTAATAATTTTTACTAATATAAATTACTGCTGGCAATTTGACTCATGTATTATCAAAATTCCTTTACCACAGCAGGTAGTAATCAGATGGAAAATATCACAATAATCATATTGAAGGACTTTGGCATTGCTGTTGCAGCAAAGCTGTCTTTTCACTAAACTGCTTCCCAAGCCACCTAGTGCAGGCTGAGGCCAGGAGATAAAAAGAAAATTGAAGGTCAAAGGGCTGGTACGTGCAGAGGCTCATGAGCCCTCAGACAGATACGAGAGGAGACATTCCTTAAGGATAAAACAGGACTATGCAGCAACACTGTCCATAGCAACAGGAACTTATTCTTACCCCTTTGAGACTCCTGTTCTTCTTTGCTTCACAAGGGCTGCAGAAAAACTATTGCTGGTTGCCACTGCCAACAGCTACGATGGGGCAGCAGCACGTGCAGAGAGCACATGCACCAGCTCCTGCCCAGAAAAGGGAGCTCAAGAGCTTTGGCCCACAAACTTATGACCCTCTGCAGCTCAGACCTTGCTGAAAGCAGTCTGTGATTAGCAGGGTTCACACTTCCAACAGGAAGAAGTCACATGCTCCTTGTATCACTAGATGATCAGTACACTTCAAAACTCTACGCATCCTCAAGAGCAAATAGGGCTCCCACTTGATCTTGTCCTTCTGGCAAGGACATAAAGGAGACATTGTGGTGTCAGATGTGAAATCTCTCCTGGAATCAAGTGCAACAACTGAGGTGCATTCTCACAACAGAGAAAACCCTCCTCCTGCTTCATCATGTGAGTTAAGAATGATCAAGAATGACAGCAGAACACTGGAATGAACACTGGGCATTTCTTGGGACTCAGTCCATGAAATAGGGCTCAGAGGTCTCTTTCCCTGACACCTAGACTTTCCAGCAGGCATGAACACAGGGCTGTAGCATGAAGTTGCCCAATCCATGGTTGAACAGGAATTACACCCTGTATTTATACCACACCAATCATGCTAAATGGGAAACTTTTTTCACTAGTGAAGGAAATAACCTACCAGTTAAGAGTGAACGTGAGCTTTCCCCAGCAACAAAGCCTGCTGATTTTAAACTTAAGCTTAAATTGACAGCTCTGGCTGCCTGACACAAGGCAAGAAGCTGGGTGAGCTCTTGACTTGGCAAGGGAAGATTTTGGAATTACATAGAAGAAACAATCCCCTCCCTTGACCAGATGGCAACACAGTAAGTGATGTGCCCCAGGACACCAGGCCACAGCTGGCCCTCCTGGCTACACTGAAACCCACGTTCAACCTGCCATCCATCACAACCCCCAGGTCCCTTTCTGCAGGGCTGCCCTCCAGCGCCTTGTTCCCCAGTGTGTGTGTACATCCAGAGCTGCCCCATTCCAGGTGTGGAACCCAGCACTTGCCCTTCATAGGGCTGGTGATTGCCCAGCCCTCTGATGTGTCTATGTCTCTCTGCCTTCAAGGGACACAAGAGCTCCTCACAATTTAGTGTGGTCAATGGCTTACCTCTTCTGTCCACAGCTAGTTAACTACAAAGATTTCAGCAGCACGGTCTAGTAAGAAACAAACCCACATGGATTCTGAAAGTAAAGCAGACACTCATTCAGCCAAGGATCCAGCTGAGCTGCAGCACTAAGGAGCTTCTCAGAAACTCCAGGAAATGGATGCACTTTGATTTCATGCATCAGGGTGAGGATAATGGCATCTGAAGGCTGTAGTTAAAGAGTACACATCCTGCTGAATTAAGAATTGACATAGCTGTAACATAACAGGACCATCACGAAGAGAAGCTGAACTTCATTATTCAAACATGCTGAGTGATGCTTTCAACAAACAGGTTCTTAACACAACACTTCTGCAGATTTTAATATACTGACACATGAAAACAGCAACTTCAGTTCACTGGAAACAGTTTTCTTTTTAATTTTACCATAAAAATGCAAAATAAACTCTTTCACTGTAACATTGTAGCTTTTAATATTCCTGAGCTGCATTTTAAAAGCAAAAGAATTCTTAAACAGATTTAACAAGAGACACTGCAGCCTTACTTTTCAACAACACAAGTAAAAATAATTTAGCAAGAAGGCCCCTTTTTCAAGACAATGTTTAGCTCTTTGTGTACCTGAAAAAATGTTTCAAGTAGTCCTATGCCACCTGAAATTACAAAGCCAAATATGTCAACAAAATACCAGAACAACTTGCAACCATTTTACCACTGCTTGTTACTTCCTACACCAGGTGTGCCTCTCTTACACAGAAAGTATTATACAAAGGCATTACATGCCAGAATAATTTGGGCCACAAAGCTTGGCATCATACAGACATACGAAGGAATCAAAGCACTTTAAAAGGTATCCTGCATAACTTTATCATCAGTTTTAAGAAAAAATATGAAAGTCCTGCTATCCTTCTCAATCAATAAAAACTCTACTTTGTTAAACGTGATTTCATTGAACACACCAGTAAACACTTTAAATCAAATCTGTACGTAATAGCTTGTCACCTCTGAAGTTCCTATAGCTGGCACCCATGTATTTATTTCTTAAGCCAAATTAGGTGATAAAAACTAAATACACTAAAATTAAGGTTTAGAAAACTGAAACTGAAGAGAACAGGTTGGCTTTTAGCACTTTAGGAACTTCAGCACAAGCACAATTGATTACACCTACATTGTGGCAGAAGCCTAGAAAGAGACAACAAAGGAACGAAAAGTCAAAAAATCAGGCATCTCTTTTCTTGATTTTGAGGCCTAGATGCAAGTTCAGAATTGGCTGAAACAATTGTGTTTTCTATAGCAGTCACACCGATGAGGTCTGGTGTCTAATTCTGTGGCTCTTTTGTCCTACCACAGCCTTTCAAAGGAGCCAAGGCCTCCACTACCCACTCGAAGTACTCCTCTGCCTACTGAGTGATCACCTCCGGTGCCTTCGTCTCCTGCTCACACTTCTGCGACTCCGACTCCTTTCCCTCCTGTCCCGCCTGCGCTCCCTACTGCGCGTTCTTCTGTAGCGGGAGCGTCTGGGGCTCGCGCTCCTTCGCCGAGGGCTGCGGCTCCGGCGAGGGCTGTAGCTTCTGCTGGAGTGCCTGTAATACCTCCTGTCCTTCCTATGCTTTTCATCCCGGGAGCTCACATCTCTTCTGTGTCTGCTGCTCTCACGTCTACCCTTGCTCTCATCACTGTTTATGCTGCTACATGAATGGCTCTTTCTTCTCCTTGGCTCTGTTCCACGTTTGTCCTGCTCACAGGGCAAGTCCTTCTTGCAAGTGTTCTGGTCATAGCTAGAGAGGCTCTTCTGGTCCTGGTTATCGGCGGGGACACATGAAAGTACCCCCGAACACTTTCTGTCAGAACACCTCTCAGAGTTTGTAGTGTGAAGATTCTGACCTTCTTTGACATGAACTTTGTCATGAATGTTGCCATTTAAGTACTTGCATTGAGCGTTTACACTTTCAGGGGATGCTACTTCTGTTTGAGAGCCAGGAGTCAGTTTGGCTGTAACGGCCTGTCCTGAGGTAGAAGTGATGCAGCTGGATGACACAGTGTGGGGAACAGCACTAGGGCTTTTCAGCACATCAGTCTGAGATGCTTCGGTTTCTTCTTTGTTTTGATTAACTGCATCCATTTTCTTGCTCAGAAGATTGTTCAGTAGTTTCTCCCTCAGTTCCTTTTCTTTTCTCTGCAACCCCAGTGCTCTCTCCTTTTCCTCTTCCACACGTTTAAGCTCAGCCTCCTGGAGTCTCCTTCTCTCCTCTAGCTGCTGAAGACAAATCTTTTCTTCATTCTGTTCTTGCTCCAAAAGCTTTACTGTCTGAAAGACAGTCAAAGGGAAGAGTAAACAAAATATACCTCCTCCTGTTTCCAAGTTACAACATAACACAAAGGCAGCAATGTGGCAAGAAAATAAAATTTGACCAACAGAACTTAACCATCCCAAAATAAAATGGTGTTTCCTTTTTAAAGGGAAAAAAAAAATCAAAACCAACCAACCAACAAAACCCACTACACCAAAACTGCTATAAGTTGAAACATTATTTGTACACAGTTCTTGAGAGAAGTTTTGTCTTCATGGCTCCTCAATATAACAAAAGTAATAACATGTGAAGTCTGCACTATTGAAATACATTTATCAGGGTCAAAACTTGAAGGTTTCAGTTCTTCTGTAGATTTCTGTAGACTTCTGAAAATTTAAAATTTAAAATTAATTCAAATTGAAAATGTTTTAAATTTTATTGAAAATTAATTCTTTTAAATTATTGCCATCTGTGGCTCATTGATGTCTTTATAATAAGTCCACAAAAACAGCAAGTAATTAAATGGACAATTATAATGTAGAAACTGATTGTCATGTTGTCAACCACTTTAAAACTCACGATACTGAAAAAGGTTCAAACCTTTTTCTATTCTGACTTAGTCAAGGGCTTAGTACAGACCTCAGAATTCTCTAAATGAAAGAAACACACTCTCTGCTTCATCAGATAACCCTTTTATTCCAAAGCTACAAAGTTAAAAGGCCTGCAAAAGGCATTTCTCCTTCTTCTAGTATGTAACTGATCTGTGAGTTAAAAAACACTCCTGAAATGCACTGACATCAAGAAAAAAACCTGTGCTTTTCCACACAGCTTTTTGTTTCTACAGAAAATATTTCACATTCAGTACACCCTAATACGGTTCTATCCAAGTCTTAAGTTTCAGTGTTTCAGTGAAAAAAATAACAATACTGTTAGAGAGACAGGATCTAACATTTGAACTCTTTGCTGACAGTACTTTTCCTACAGAAGAAACATTCTGTGCATTTCAAACACTGACTAATGAAAGTTCAATCTCTGAAACTGCAAAGAACAGTGAACAGAATTGCTGCAAGGCAGATGGGAAACAGCATCTAAACCAGAATTAGAAAAGGAGTCTTGCATCTTATTCTTTGTAGTTAGCTCACTTCATCATGCTCACATGTTTTTCTACTGGATTTAAGAAAACCTGACAATTAATTTACAGCTATAAAATGCTATTCAGGACTATAGGTTCAAGGTCACTTTCCATTTACCTACAAGTGCATATCTTACCAATAGAGAAATACTGTTCCATTGTGCTTTTCTGAAATTTTGGTCTAAGGAATAGCAGCTGCAGAGGTAGTAAACCTTGTGTTTAATGAACAGTGCTCCCCACCTCCTCTCAAGCCAGCAAAGGGCTTTGTTCTGTTGGGTTCTTCATTAGCTTCTGAAATAAGTATTTAAATTACCTTTGCTCTGCTTAGCAGTTCTGCAATTAGTCTAATGGACTGAAGATTTCTCTGAGCTAACAGGAGCTTCCTTTCTTCTAGCTTTATCTTCTCTTGAAGTTTTCTCTGTTCTTCAGCTTGAAGCTTTTCAAGTTGCTTTTTGTTCCGTCGAACTTCACGATCCTTCTGTTTCTGTTCTCTCTTGCGCAACTTCTCTTCTCTTTTTCTCTCTCTCTCATATTCTTCAAGCTCTCTCTGCTTCCTAAAAAGAGAAATATTTTTGCCTTATCTCGGCAAAGCTCAATTTTAAACTCCTACTGTATGTTCAATACATTTTACACTTCAAGTAAATTTGTTTGTAAATAAGTCATGTTGATGAAGAACAAAATAGAAAACTGAACATTTTAACCCTTACTTGTGACAGTAAACAGTCATATTCTATCTATTTTTAATAAGTTGGAATTCAAAGAAAAAAATAATTGCTACAGCAAAGAATTGTTTTTTAAACTTTGACCAGAGATAATAACAATGCACGAGGCACTTGGGCAGAGAATTATCAGAGCCGCAAGAAGAATACCAAGCCAATGAATGTGTGCAGTGGTGGTAGGTTTTATTTCTGTGATTAGGCAGCTTCTCCTAAAGACCAAGGGTCTCTGAAACTAGGTGTCTAAAGGCAAGACTTTTAGGAAATTTAGTATTTTGCAGTTTTAATATTTTGAACTGAACATAAGCCTAAGTGGTAAACTAAACCATACTCAGCATGCTTCATTTTAGCTAGAGACAACTTGTGTTTTTTTATTTTCTATCTTTTGATGGTGATATGAAGGAGCAGTTTTCTTATGCCTTTCTTATTGTTAAAACTATAAATGAACAATGAGCAGTAAATACCTTTCTTCTTCTTTTTGTTTTTCCTCAGCTTCTTTCTCTTTACGTTTTTGCTCTTCTCTCTGCTTTTCAAGCTCTTGAAGCTTTTGCCTTTCAAGTTGACGCTTCTTAATTGATGCATCACTGAGGTGTTTTGTTGAGTCAAAAGAAACCTGTACATGATATAATTGAAAGCGGTTTTAAGGAAACAGAAAATAAAATCAAAAATTACAACCTGACAACTTTAACTTAGACCTTGGCGTAAGTAAAATCAGATGTGTAAAACCTTCTTCAAAACAAAGGGAACTTCTCTATGTGCCCAGCGAAAGCACCACATACTCTAATCAGGTAATTGGGTACTAAATGTGTGCACACATGTAGCAAAATCAGATACCACTTCTATGTCTCACAACCAAAAATAACCCCAGTGTGGCTGAGGCTCTGTCTGTTCAATGATTTCAATGTGTCACAATGGGCACATACAGAACTCTTAATTAATGCAAGCTGTTAGGGATTGTACAGCACCATGTAAAAATAGGTTTAAATAAAAGGCCTTCCTGTCTAAAACTGTGATCCTTAAACTCAGCAGAAGACAGTTCTACAGCATTCAGCACCTGGTTTAAGCCTCTGCACCACTTCTAAAACCAAGATTCCCAAATTCAGGTACACTGGGCAGAAGATCCCAAGTCATGGGAACAGAAAGAAAAGAAAGACACACACATATGAAAAATGAGACTTCAAATGTGCTTAGCTTCCAGGATATATGAACACACCTTGGTCATGTCCAGCTGCGTGCTGGAACAGGACACCACCAGACATGACAGCCCTGGTGTCCTAATCTCCAATTCTGAGTGCAGGCAGGGATCAATAACATTTCCACAGACCCATGGTGTCATTGAACCGTGGGGCAGAGAACAAGGAGCACAGCCTCTGCAGTTTAATCTGCTCAGGCTTTATGCAAAATGGTGTTTCACTAACAGACTGAGAGGACAAATAGGTACAAACAGACAAGGTGTGGTGACCTTGTATGACAGAGAGCTGCTGTCCTGACAGGGCAGCTGCCAGGAAGGCATGACTCTTCTTGTACAGCCATACTAAATTTGGGAACCCTGATCCTCCCCTGCACGTAAATGACAGGTTGAGTTTCACCAGGTCAAGGCACAGTTTCTACCCCACAACTGACAAGCTTTGATTACAAGATAAAAGATTGCAGTATTTTACTTATACTGACTAAACTACAATTTGAATAGATATCTGCATGTTCCCACATCGCACAAAGGAATGCTCAAGGTTTTTTTTCTGAAATACACTCCCTGGTTTCATGAATGACTACGGAGCATACCAAAATACATCCACAAACATTTCACTCAACCCATATGTAAATGCATGGGCCACCCCCAAACAGAGTAAGTTTTCTTGAGGCTGTGCTATCAGAGACACTACATCTGAACAGACTGCCTTGTTCCCTCCTGTCACAGCTGTAATTTCTAAGACAATGCGGTTACAGAAGCTTACTTGTGGAAAACTATGTATGTAAATATTATGAAATAAGCATAGGAAATTCACAGGAAGCTATGCTACAAATGAAAATTATCATTTAAATTTTTGTGGGGCCTTCCTGTATATCAGGTACACTGACGATTAACTGTGTATTTTCCAGCCCAGACAGGTCACATGCTACTAAGCCTTTTAGTTCGGACCTCCAACTGGTAGACCTAGCTATCAATGCAGGGACCAAATACAGAGACTGTGACATTCTCCCCCAAAACATCTCTCTGCAGTGAACACGTGAAAGAATAATGCACTTTACAGTCAATCTTCTGGTGAAAATTTTGTCTGAACTTGTTCTGAACTGGAATTTTAAGTGAAATCACCATTTATAAACACATATTCTGTTCTAAAGCAATTCAGAAAATTGTGGTCATAAACTTGATCCTTCCATCAGCAGTTCTCATTTCTAGAACCGTCTTAAGGAAAAAAGCAAAACCCCGCTCACTTTAGTTACATAGTATAACAACACATTTTTCTACCAACATTTTCCTTTCAAAACTGTACTATGTCTGTCCCATAAACCTACATTAATGCTGTCAGTGTCACCTGTTGCCATCACTGTGGTGTGAAGGTTTCAAGCACTATGGCAATAACATTTATCTGTACTCAGTCCTTCATGTGGGCTCCCACACAAAAGGCTGCAGTCTCTCACCTTTATATTGCAAGCCACAGCTTTGCCATCATCGCCCTTGTACATCAGCTTCATCCCTCGCAGGGCATTCATGGCCTCGATGAACCCCGCATACTCCCGGTACTGGACATAGGCTTCAAAGTTTAAATGGCCTCCAAAGCTGAAAGTGTGAAAATTCCTGCCAGTCATCTCTTCTCTGTAAGGGTCCAGCATGGGTATGTCCACATTACGGATTTCTCCAAATTTCTGGAAAACTTTTATAAGGACTTCTTCACTTGGCTTTTCCGAGCCAGTCTCCTTTGCTGCAAACCACTTACAAGGCAAACCCTCCAGGTGAATGGTGTCCGGCCTCTCCCCAGGCAAGGTTTCGTTCATATCTTTTGCATCTCGGAAAAACGAGTCCCAGTCATGTCTGGTAGGAAAGTCAATCTTGTACTCCGCAGCACGCACTTTCAAAATGTCAGAGAAGCCGCTCAGCTTTATTGTTTTGCCATCAAGGCACGCCAGAAAAGATTTAACCAAACTTTTGTTCTCGACCTCTCCTTCAAACCTAATGAAATCCATTGTGCTTTTAGAAATCCGCAGAGTGGAAAACTGATGAGTTTGCACCATCCCCTTCAATCTTTCCATCACTTCCCAGTTCGAAATGGATTTTCCCGGTTGCTTCAGCTGAGGAAGTGCCACACTGATGGTCATTTTTGTAATGGGTTTAAGGTATAACCCACAGGGAGCACAGAGCTCTACAGCTTCTGATGTATCATGAACTATTGTTGCAGCAGCCATAACAAAGAAAAAGCATAGGATAAAAAAATAAAAGATGCAAGTTTAAGTTGCAGGCCAACAGTAGTCAAATAAAATAGCCCTTATCCATAAATAATTTAATTCTTTGGCGATTTAACCATTCCCAAGTTAAAACGATGTCTCTTAACACAAGAGTGAATTAGATAATTACAACCGAGTAGTACAAACATCTTAAATTACTTTACAACCACTAGAGCCTGTAAGTAATTAAATCTCTGTAAGGCCTCTGAATAGAAAACTAGAAGCTGATGAGAGTCTTAGGAATACATGAGGTTGGTATGTGATTGCTCAGAAAGCAGCTACCCTTTCTCAGGAGGGAAGGGCTGGCGGCGCGATGTCACACCGCTCCCAAATCTACTTAACAACCAGTGAACCCCAGCAGGCTGGCGCCGAGGCGGATCTCACGTTCTCCGGAAGGAAGACCTGGAAAGTGTCTGCAACGAGAGAAAAGCGCCCCTTTTATTTAACAGCCCGAAGCCCCACTGCCCCTCCCTGCCGGCAGCGCCGAGCTGGCTCGGCGGGACAAGGCTGGGTAACACCGCGGCTCACACCGGAGCCAGCGGCCACCGCCGGCAGCTGCCCCGGCGGGCGGAGCCGGGGGAACACCCCGGGAAGACGCCAACGGGAAAAGCGCCCCTCGCCGACGCCGAGGTCCACCCGCACCCCCCGCCGCCGGCTCCTGCGCGTCCCCCGGCAGGCGGAGCCCGGCCCCGCGTCCCTCGCTCCCGCTGCCCGGACGGGACCCCCCGCCCGCCTCACCCGCAGCCGCCGGGACGCGCTACCTCGCGTGCGCCGCCGCCGCCGCTTCCGCTTCCGCGTGGCGCGAGGCCGCGGCCTGCGGGAGCGCCTCGCTGCGGCGGCACGGCGCCGCCTGGCGGCGGGCGGGGCGGGGCGCACGGCCCAGGGACACGGGGACTGCGCTCTCCAGGGAAACACGGCCGCGTTCCCGGCCTGCGCAGGCACCCTCCGTGCGCTGCGCTGCGCTGTGCTGGGCTGAGCTGTGCTGGGCTGTGCTGTGCTGTGCTGAGCGCACACCCAGAGGTGTGTGCGGACAGCTGGGGCTCGCTGCATGGCAGTGCTCCCCCTTGCACAGAATCCGTTCGGTGGGAAAAGCGCCTCTCCGTCATGGAGTCCAAACTCTGTCTGAACTGTGTCCATAGGCACCACCGTGTCCTGACACCACTGTGTCCATAGGCCATTGCACTGAGTACCAGGTTCAGCCTTCCTTAAACACCTCCAGGGACGGTGACTGCATCATCTCTCTGGGCAGCCCATCCCAATATCTAATCATCCTTTCTGTGAAGAAATTCCTCTTAATATCAAACCTAAACCTTCCCTGGTGCAGCTTTAGGCCATTTCCTCTTGTCCTGTTGCTGGTTGCCTGGGAGAAGCACTGCCTGGCTACAGCCTCCTTTCAGGTGGTTCTAGAGGGTCATAAAATCCACCCTGAGCCTCCTTTTCTCCAGGCTTAACAACCCCAGCTCCCTCAGCCACCCCTCATAGGACATGCACTCCATGGGACACACACTCCACAGGACATGCATTCCATGGGACACACACTCCATAGGAAATGTGTTCCCTCTGTCAGCCCAGGACACCAGGGGTGTGCCAAGGCCACCCTGGCAGGCAGAGCATGGCTGACTGTGCTCACCTGCCCCTGCTCCACCACTTTTAAAACGGGCTCCAGGTCCAGCCTTGGACAGAATTTCACCATTTGAGAAACTGTGACTGCAGAAAGCTTCAGCAGCAGGCTGGGTGTAAATAGTGGCTTTGAAGCACCACTGACCTCAGTGCAGGAGGTCACCCTCAATCCAGCAGCTGCAGCAAGACCGCAGCTGTTGTGCAGAGGTGCTACTTCACACCACAGGTGTTGGTAACTGCTGGCCCTACCCTGCTCCTGTTATGGTTAAGTAGCAGTATAAACACAGAATAAGTAACTACTGCTACCGACAACATTTGAAACAGGGTGTGTTTTGTAGTCTGAGAGCCCCTGCAATGTATGTCACACCTTCTCCTACAAACTTGCCCTTGGAGTGCACAAAGCTAGGCCAGATATATGCCAGGGAGTTTCAAGCAGCAGCACAGGGAGACCCTGCATATGGCAATGATTTTGAATCCTGTGCATAATGATAGCCCCACTGCTCAAGACTGTGTCAGAAACAATATTCTGTATTTTAAACTCAAAGACTAGAACAATGCTCTGAAACGTTACAAAATACCAGCATTGAGGTTACTCAGGATATCAGCCACAACTTTAAAAGCTATCACAGTCTACTTTTCTGATATACTCAAAAGAACTATTACAAACATTATATTTAAATGGGCAAGAGGAAGTATTGATAAGGTACACACCTTTTAAAAGATGTAATCAAGCATTAGTACTACAGTATAGAAAGGGTAAACTGCCTCTGCTGAAATGCAGTCCGTTATGTTGGGCAGATGTGTTATTCTCATTTTTATTTTTCCAATGAGATACTTAAATGAGTAAATGAAATGTCTCCCTTTGGCTTTCAGAGTCTGAAGTGAAGGTCAGTAAAGGATATGACACCAACGAGGCAGAAGGATGAACCAGCAAAGGAAACATCTGTAAGGGACAGTGTCTGAATGCAACTGTGCATGTAAATCTGGTTTTTATTGTAAGACATTGATTTTCCCCAACTCTGTCAAATACATTGTGCTGTTGACCTTACAAACTGTCTATCATGTCTGAAAGCTTTTACTTTTTTTCTGACTTCAACAGAGGATCTTATGGGAGATGTCACTTCTGCCTATTCACTCTGTTCTGTACCTTCTGTAGTTAAAACACCAAATCCCACAGAAGTTCACTAGAGGGAGTGCTTGTCACTTGCACGTAAGAGATCTATTCATAAACACAATTAAAATAGGCTATAACCAGCAGTTAAAACACTAGTTTTTGTGTTCATGCCAGAATACAGATCATTCTTCCTTTCTTGGAAGAGGATATAATCCTCCCAACTACACACAGTCCTATCTGGGTATTTCTCCTGCTCTTCCTGAAATGCACCATTTTCTTGACGTTAGTGGTCATTTGCAGAAATGCATGCAAGATGTTACATGGGTGTTTACATAAAATAAAACAACAACCCAGTATAATTCCATTTCGTTTCCTTCCATCTTCCTTCCTTTCTGAAACACACCAAAGGAGAAGACCTTTTTTTAGTATAAAATTTAGCTGTATCTCTTGGAGAATGATTCATCTAAATGTGTTCTTCTAAATCTTTGCTACTACTCCAGAAATGCTCCTGGTACATATCCTTTTAGAATCAGAGTATGTTGCACCCTGTGGTTCCTTTGGATATGATTTTGGTTTTCTGTTTCACTGATCAGGGGATATCTCTTTATTCTCTCCCACAGAGGGAAAACTGAATGATTCACTGTGCAGTTGAACAGTTTCTGAATGGAAATTGGAAGTGGAGGCAGGAGCACAGAAGAATCTCTCAAATGAAAAGATTGCATAACTGTTGAACAGACATTGCAATTTTTTTTTAGGTTCTAGGTAGCCTCTCCCCACAAAGCAAAATTAATCCCTGAAATGGGTAGGAATGGAGGAATGAACCTGAAATATATTGGTTTATTTCCCATGGTAAGAAACAGCTCCACAAATAATCCTATTTCCTTTCATTAGCTCTGCTCTTTCTTGTTTGGATTGTTCTGTGTGTCAGTGAAGTTTGTGGGTATGACAGATCATCTGCCTTTGGAAACAACACATAACATTAGAAGTAATACATACATATGCTGATGTAAGGCAACTTCAATTAACTAGAATTAATAATCACTTCCCAGGCCTGGTTCTCTGCAAGTCTAACTATTGCATTCTGCTTAAAGCAATAGAATATGACAATATAAATGTCCAGTTTCGCTCTCTCTAACACAGCCTTATGGCAGAGAATCAGCCTTGAAGCACTGTGTAGGATGCAAAGCTGATAATTTTCTACTAATTGGTCTCTGTGCCTGTGCCCACTGCCATCTATCTCACACCAAACAGAAATGACAACATTTCTGCTTTTTGCTTTCACTGAGGCAGAACTGGCACCTGTTGTGGTATTGGTTTATGAATTGTCTGTATAATATGCTGTAGCCTATAAAACATAAAAATTAGATTTAATTGCCAAGACACATTGTACTATACTTGTTAGCACAATGTGTTTTTTAAAAAGTTTTAGTGCTGTGCTGTCAGATGCATTGCTGGTTATTTCGGTTTTTATACATGCATCCATGAAATGTTTTCCCATAATGACAGATTTCAAGAACTATCCCTTAAAATAAATCAAAGTGTAAAAGACTTAAATTTTTTCCTACTTTTTTTCCAATGTCTGTTTAGGGGAAAATATTTTAATTGGATTCAAATTAATGCTTGAAAATTAAGTATTTCCTCCATAGTATTGCATGTTATAGATTGACACCAATCATGAAAGCATCTCATGCTTTTATGTACACTTTTTAAATCCAAAAATTTTCTTAGTAACTTATGGAGTGAAAGGCAAGAGCTGTTTACCTTTCTGAAGCAAAAAGAACATCAAGTTAATAACACTAACCTTCCTCAGCAGGATATTTTTTTGACAGTTTCCACAAGAGTAATTTCAAGTGCAACTGTTGACATCATAAAGAGTTTATTTGAGGTTTTTAAAGCCATAAAACTGTATTATTAAAATTGAAGAATTACAGTTCTGAGGAAGACAAGACCTTTTAAGCAGACAAGATTCCCTCTGTAGGTTCAGCCTGCCCTGCCCACTAAAAGTCTCACTAATCCAGAAAGACCAGAGATATTTGGTAGATCTGGCATAAGTACAGATGACTGGAATCAATGTCTGAGCCTGTTCCACTGCCCCACTAAAGAGTAATGAAATACAGGCAAAACACAAAGAATGCATAGATAACTATAATATAACATCTAGTTTATGTAAATAATGGACAAGAAAGAAGAAAAATATTAATATTCAGAACTGAAGTTTCATCTTGAAGGTCACTAACAGGAGAACAGCCTAATACAGGGAAAATGGAATATAACTTAAATTGAGTGACTAAGCCTCAAGAGGGATGAGGAGTGCTAGGCATGGGTGCTGAAGCATAGACTCTAGCCCAGAGAAAGAGAGAGGGACATATCTGCAAGCAAAACATTACTAAGTATTACTAATTCAGAACTGCATTAATTATGGGAAATTATTATTAGCATCACTATTTTTACCAGATGCTTCTAATTTATGTCAAGAGTAATACAGATAAAGCTAACATTTGAGCTTTTCAGTCTATATTAAGAACTCTGAAGATGTACTGGTTTGAATCATCAAGGCTTTCTGACTCCTGCTTCTTGGAAAGCCCCAGCTTACTTCTCACTTCTGAATCTTTTCACCTCTGATGCTTTCAGGTTTTTCTATTTCTTGTTTGTGTTAACAAAGCCGTCCTGGACGTACAGAATTTTTTTTCATTTTTACTAATTTTATGGAAGCTGCTGTGTATATAACTACTCCAATCTATCTTGCATCTATCTTCTACTGCTTAATATATGATGTTCCCTTAGAGGAGCTCATGTTAAATGATGACTCAGAATGACTAGGTTGCAAAAGACCTTAAAGATCAATCTGCTGAATATGAATGAAATAGCTGAGGTACTAATTTCTTTCAACATCCCATCTAGACCTCAAAGAGGACAGCCTTTTCCCAGTCTCAAACATTTGTACCAGTCAGGAAGGATTCTTACCTGATCTGTTTAGCATGGGCTACTACTACCAGTGCAGAGAAGTTCTCTGGTTTAATAAATTAGGAAATCAAATGCAAACACCTTAACATTAGGAAGAAGCTTTAGCATAGAAATGGATTTTACAGGAACAACAGAGGTCTAAGGAGCCTGTAAACATTGCTGGCATTACCTAATGTGATGTCTTTGTTAGTTGTCTCCAAAACATGGTGTCTGTACCCCAAGGAGTGTGAAAGACAATACAGGGGAATGCAGGAAGAATATGTTTTTGTAACATTAACAAATAAAATAAAAATATGAGTTTTTAAAATAGTAATTCTTTCATCTTTGCCTCATCCTTTTTAATTCCTATTTCTTGTAGGTTTTATAATGTACATAATATGTTATTACAGTAGTACATCTGTATAACTTGTTTATAAATAAACATGCATATATTGAGAGGTTGTTTTTTTTTTTTTTTTTTACTTGAGTTACATGGTCAAAGAAGTTTGGACATCTGTGTCATATTGGAACCATCCTGCACTGGACATTTGTCTGATCAGCTTCAAAGCATGAGCCTTGGTAGAGATTAGGACTCCTCATGTGGCCAGCCTCAAGTGTCACTGTTGAAATGGGTTACCTGTTTTTTCCACTATGGAAAATTAACCTTATGGGTGAGTAACTGGGACAGATCAGGCTGCTAATATAGAGACAAAATATTGCTTCCCTCATACACATCTCCATCTTCTTCTTGGATAGTACTTTATATTTTAAGAAATTCTTTGCAGTTTTCCTTTCTTTAAAGGGAAGTTACATATACATTGGAATTTCAGTGTTGCAAACCATATGTCAGTTCTGGAAAAATGCCTCTGATGGTGACTCCAGCATTTGTGATGCCAGGTGAGTGAAACAGCTGTACAGTGCTCCATGAGTAACAAAAAAGGTTTTTGAACTGGAATATTTTAACAAATATTCTAAAATAGCTTTGTCAGTGATTAAAAGAAAAGAAAATAAGAAGAAAGCATAATAGTATAACAGATTTATGTATTGGCATTCTACAGCAGAAATGCATTCAGTAAGAAGAGACTGAAAAAATTCATTGTACATTAAAAAATCAGGCAAGACAATAATTTATTTATTTAGAATTTATAAAGTCATTAGGAGCAAAATTAACTCTTTCCACAGTTTGGTTACTGACAGGAATATTTGATTTGTGGTAGCATTTGTTCAGCATTTGTAGTTTGAAAAGATTGAGTTTGTCTAGACTGGAGAAGAAACTTTGGAGGGCTTAGGTAGAAAGGAGCTCATTATCTCTGTTTAGGGTGAGTTAAGCAGGAGTTCCAGGATTCAGACTGAATAAAGAGCTACATCTGGAAGATTTTTTTTTTCTTTTTTCTCAATTAAAGGTGGCATCTAAACAAATTGCCTGAAAAATTTATACTCGCCATTATTCTGTGTAAGAAAATGTTAGATAAACATTTAATGTCAGAACTGATTCTGCCACAGGGAGAGGATATGAAGAAATAAGACCGCATCTAGCTCTATTTGTTTTGTAAAACTTTGGCTGCTATTTCTTAATATTGTTTTGAGTTATACAGGGCTAAATCTGGGTTTTGGTCTACCTTTGCTCTATCTCTCAGTGAAACAAATTTGAGAAGGATAAACCCCTGTACCCCCAAAAATATCTTACCCAAAGTCCCATGGATTGTAAGTGATGTGATTTTATTTTTCTATATTGATTGTGTAATTTTGTAAAGCTGTACTGTAACAAGCCACATTTTCTTAAAAATGTCTGTATGGAGTTCAGGCTTGATCATGGTTAAATAAAGCTGTGAAAGAATCCCTGTCTAAGGCAACAGCTCTTTTCTGAAAACAAGGTTTCATTGTTATATCTACTGATCTAGTTAATTTATTTTAACTATGTATTTTGCTCTTGCTCAATTGTGTAACCACTTGTGTTTCATGATGCCAAGTACTTTACATATGCAGATACATCTCAGAAAAAGACTGAGGTTTCTAGAACTGCTTTTGTAATTTAAGAGGAGCCTGAGTCAGATTTTGCCTTCTGAAGTCACTTAGGCTTCATAAAGAAATATTTTCCTCAGTGTCTCTTTCCAAAGACCTGCTAGTGTTAAACATGGACAAGGTTCCCACAACAGCAGAAGTGAGCAGGATGAGGACTGTGTGACAACAAAACCCAAAACTCAGGGAGCTGCTCAGTTTATTCTGCTTGTTCTTCACAAGTCTGCTGCAGGGAGAGAGGCTGTTCTTGTCCTGCTGCCTGCATATGAATTCGACAAGCTGCTGAGAGGGAAAGTCAGATTGGAGTGATGAGAACAAGGGAAGATGGGTGAGATGTGGGTGCTGTAGGGACAGTGGAGGACAGGGAATGACCTGTACTGGTGGTGATGCACCATGGTCAGCTGGTTAATGTGGGGAGCAAATTGACTTTTCTGTGGAAAGCTTTCAGTCCTGGAAAGACATATGTGACTTTATGAAGGCATTATTGAATTAATAGTCACTGCATGTAGAGCTTATGAATACTCAGGTTGACAATATACATAGCTTCTCAAGGATTTCAGATAAAGAAATTAATTATAACTAGGCAAAATGTTCTTTCCAAAGAGAAAGGCTAGTAAAGAAGTGGGTTTGTGGTAGCTGTTTTTCTTGTGAAAGAGTTAATGTGAAAAAGTCTGGTTTCTGTCTTCACTGTTTTCCTCACAGGACAGTAACCTGACAATTTAGGATAAACTCTGGGGAACTAGTGAAAAAGTCCAATGGTTTTCACTAGTTTCTATATCACTTTTTTTAGAAGGATGACATGTTACGTAAGGAAATTGGGAAATTGACACCTTTTGTAAAAATTCCCATTAAAGGACTAAAGCAGATCCTGGACTCATATTTTGCCCTCCACTTCTTTTTGATATGGTGCCAGAGCTAGTGAGTTCACATCATAGCCTATACCTATACCTCTCTGGTGAAAAGGTAAATCCTAATGAGAAATGTCCAAAATACTTCCTTTTCTGTTCTGCTGTGCTCATTTGATCATGTTCTTGCATCTTTATGTGCACACAGAGTAGCTGTATTATGGGGACTTTTTCCCTCAGTTTTGTGTCCTGCCCTTTATTTAGGAAATTACTGTAACCTGTAAAACCAGGTATGTTGACAAATGACAGCAAATAAAACATGAGCAAAAGAGCATCCTTTCTGCTTCCACTGTTCCATAAGGATGTCACAGCCACTGTGGGGTGGGCTGCTCCACAGGAGCAAGCCGTGAGCCAGGAGTCCAGGCCGTGAGGTTGGCAGGGCCATGCCCTCCTCTGGCAGGTCAATCCATCAGCAAGGGAGCAGGGATAAGACAGGGATGGTGCTCATGGCCGGCCCAGAGCCCTGCAGCCACCTGGCAAGACCCCAGTGATGGGACAGGTGGGAAGCCCAGTGGGGGCAGTAGGTGGTGACCAGCAGGTACAGGCTGGGCACAGACTGTGGGATAGCTCAGGAAAGGGCCACATCTGAGATCTGGGTGTGGATGGAGTTCCCAAGAAAATGGGAGCTGTAAAGTTATTTCAGTGATACTTCTGCCATTTCTGTCCTGACTCTTTTCCTGCAGTCTGAACCCAGCCAGGCTGCAGAACCAGGGGCAGCCTGGGAGAATGGGGAGTCAGCAGCAAAGCTGGACTGAGTTTTTCTTGCATCAGTGAGAAATGCTGTTGTATTACCTGGAGAGTTTTCTTGGAAGCATATTGCATTATCAGCAAGGCTCTGGGTTCCAAACAGGGCTCTCTGGGTCCTGGAGCATGAGGCCAGCAGTGTGAAAAAACTTTAGGGTCCAGCGGGGCCAGTGTGGCCATGGCCAGAGGAGCCTGCGATGGGCTGCAAGGTGTTTGTGCAGCAGACAGGGGGCATACTCAGTAAAATCCTTGAGGGTTTGAAGCTTTCAGAAGCATCAAGCTCCTGGAGGAAGGGCACCACCCAAGGTGTGTTTCCTCAGAGGAAATGTAATTTCTTAGAATCTTTGATTTGTGAGAAATGAAGGGAAAAAGGAGTATCATTGTGTGTATCGTTCTGACTCAGACCAAACCCAAAGTTTAAGAGTGCCTGAACTTCCCAGAAACTCAGAACCCTTTCTGATCATCTCTGGAAGAAGGCTTGCTCCACTCACCATTTTGTTCTTTAGAACAAAAAGAATTGATTTCTGCACAAGTCCTTTTCAGGAAGCACATTGTTATCTTGTGGTTGTAACTGAAATTTACAGCACAGAATATATATATTAAAGAAAAGACTTTCACAGTAGAGAAAAGAGAGGACTCTAAAGCTGTAATGAGGCAGAAAAAATTGGAGCAGGTAAAAAGCCTTGAATAATGAGATCCCCCTATTTACATTTATTTCATACAGCCACAAAGATAACAGCTTTTTTTATTGTCATATGAACTTAACTGGTATCAGGAATGGATAAAAGCAGACAGTTTTAAAATCTTTCTCTTCAGACAGCAGTTGGACCATAACAGAAATGTAAGTTGATAATAGTGTGGCTTATTTATATTTCAATACAAAGTTTCAATGTGCTACCTGATACTTCAGTGTGAGAAAATATTGCTATGGATATAACAGTCATGAGCATGCAAAGGAACTTCATATCACTTGTTTTAGATGTTAAAGTCTTTTTCCAGGCAGTGATGTAGCTCATGTTACACTCAGGTAAAAGATCTAATATGAACAATGCAAGGCTTTTCAATTTCTTATCAGAAAAGCTTTTTGGTTTTTTATAGATTTATCCCTACCTCACCATACACAGGCAAGTGTAGGGTGCTATTTGGATGAAATCTTTTGTGGAGAAGCAGCTGCATTGCCAAACCCACATCAATATAAAAGTCTTAATGGATTCCAGGATCTGGTCTGTATAGTCTGTCTGACCCCTCCAAAGTGGCTTCTACTTCAGGCAGTTTGCCACAGGGATGAGGTTCTAGCCTCACCTGGATACAACAGAGTAAAAATTGACATCCTCTTGTTCCTCATGATATGCTACAGGGAGGAAACAGAACTTTGTTGACAGTGTAGGTGCAGTTTCATTTATGGATTGAGATTGTGACCATGCCATAACATGAAAGCCAATAGATTTGACCTTTTATGCTCTCATGTTCAAATGTACAGTAGAAACTACCATAAAATCTGCATGAGGCCAGAGCACTGACATGAAAAGGCTTTAGGCACGTGGTCTGAGTCAGATTAAAAATGTCCTTTTCTTCAGAGGTGTTTCGGGTGTTTTGTTACTGTTGCTAGAACAGTAATATGGGAATGAGCTTTCAATTACAACCCTCCACTTGGGGCTCAGAAACCTGACAATTCAGTCATACAACAAAGCCATGGCATTAAACATGTTCTTCCTGCCCTACTTTGGCAGCAATTCTCTGGAAGTGAACAACAGGGGTTTTCAGCAGGTGCCACTGCTCCAGCCTCAGGAATCCAAAACTGAGTCAGCAGCACCTCTGGCTATGACCTTGCTCAACCCGAGGCAGCTCTCCGACATCCTGAGACAGGCACGTTGCCTCTCTGTCCTTCAGTCTCAGGCACCTTCATCCAAGGATCTCCTCTGATGTGGAGCCAATCCAGCTGCACTGAGCCCTGGGCCCAGTAATGTCCCAGGAGCTCTGAGGTAGGTGCAGGGTTTTGCTTGAAGCACCTCAAAACTTTTGTCACTCCTCAGCTGAGTCCCAGCATGCAAAGGAACTTCATATCACTTGTTTTAGATGTTAAAGTCTTTTCCAGGCAGTGATGTAGCTCATGTTACCTCAGGTAAAAAGATCTAATATGAACAATGCAAGGCTTTTCAATTTCTTATCAGAAAAGCTTTTTGGTTTTTATAGATTTATCCCTACCTCACCATACACAGGCAAGTGTAGGGTGTTATTTGGATGAAATCAGCTGCATTGCCAAACCCACATCAATATAAAAGTCTTAATGGATTCCAGGATCTGGTCTGTATAGTCTGTCTGAGCCCCTCCAAAGTGGCTTCTACTTCAGGCAGTTTGCTACAGGGATGAGGTTCTAGCCTCACCTGGATACAACAGAGTAAAATTGACATCCTCTTGTTCCTCATGATATGCTACAGGAGGAAACAGAAGCTTTGTTGACAGTGTAGGTGCAGTTTCATTTATGGATTGAGATTGTGACCATGCCATAACATGAAAGCCAATAGATTTGACCTTTTATGCTCTCATGTTCAAATGTACAGTAGAAACTACCATAAAATCTGCATGAGGCCAGAGCACTGACATGAAAAGGCTTTAGGCACGTGGTCTGAGTCAGATTAAAAATGTCCTTTTCTTCAGAGGTGTTTCGGGTGTTTTGTTACTGTTGCTAGAACAGTAATATGGGAATGAGCTTTCAATTACAACCCTCCACTTGGGGCTCAGAAACCTGACAATTCAGTCATACAACAAAGCCATGGCATTAAACATGTTCTTCCTGCCCTACTTTGGCAGCAATTCTCTGGAAGTGAACAACAGGGGTTTTCAGCAGGTGCCACTGCTCCAGCCTCAGGAATCCAAAACTGAGTCAGCAGCACCTCTGGCTATGACCTTGCTCAACCCGAGGCAGCTCTCCAACATGCTGAGACAGGCACGTTGCCTCTCTGTCCTTCAGTCTCAGGCACCTTCATCCAAGGATCTCCTCTGATGTGGAGCCAATCCAGCTGCACTGAGCCCTGGGCCCAGTAATGTCCCAGGAGCTCTGAGGTAGGTGCAGGGGTTTTGCTTGAAGCACCTCAAAACTTTTGTCACTCCTCAGCTGAGTATTCAGGGTCCTGCTTCAAAATGGCTGTGTTATGTTAGTGCTTTTTATGAGTGCTGATCCCTTGCAGAGTTTGTGAATTGGACTGGCTCCCTTTGAAGTTTTTCTTTGCACAGTACTGAACTGTATCATGGGCAATTGCTTCTTGGACTTTAACATTCTTTGTATAGTTTTTCTAAAGCTTTTTAAATTATACTTCAGGGCCTGTGGCTGTCTGGGTGAAACTATCAGGACTGGTCAGTTTTTTTTATACTTCCTCTCATTTGTATCAAATCTCTAAATAAGCAAAGAACCCCTCTAAACTGAGATGTATTGAGAATCCCTTCCCACCTTCTGCCTGTACTTCAGTATTTATCTCTTGCCTTCAAAATGACCAGATTTTCCTATAACTTGTGGCTCCTCAGCCCTGAGGATCAGCTGCATCCAGAAAGGGATGATAGACACCTGGGAGGAATGAGTCAAATGGAAAGGAAGTCAAATGCTTGGTATAGATGAGTAAACAGTCCTCTTGGGGAGTTCAGGAAAGAGATGGAAGGCCAAGGATTGAAGATAACTTTTTTGGTCTCTGAAAAAATTGTTAAGATGGGTGAGGGGGAAGGAGAGGAAGAGGGGAAGGGCATGCTAGTAAAAATAATTGTGTATACAAATTGAAGAAAGAGAGAGTATTACTGGATGTTAGAGCTCACCTCCTACTCTGGGACTGCAGATATGTGTATTTCCATCCCAAGATATATTCTGTCAGTCATAATATTTGCTGTCCACAACCCAAAACTCTTCCATTTTTGTAACACCAATGTTTCTGCTCATGGCTGATAAGCCCAAGCTTTTCAACTCTGAATCATCAACTGAAGCTTTTGTCTCAGGACTGAATACATGCTCATGTATTCAGGGAATAGGGGAAAGAAAGTACATAGACATAGGGTCAAAAAGCTATTAATTATACCAGTAGTTTCTTTCTTGTTCTTTTCTTCATGATGACTTTACATTGTTTAAAAATAGAATATATCTCCAAAGAGCAGAAACAGATTTGCAAGAATTATTTGTCAGAGTTGATTTCTGCTCAAAAAAACTCAAAAAAAAAACAAACAAAAAGACCAAAAAAGCCCCACCCCAAACAAAATAAAAAATAATAACCAAACCAAACCAAACAAAACAACCCTCCAATTTCCAGTTTGAAGGAGATGAGGTCCTGCTGGAGGTACCACTGTAAACCAGGGATGGCAACTCCTGTTGTCATGGCACCACCTGATGGGACCTGCTCGGCCCTGCAGCTCCCAAATCCCTCATGTCTGATGGCAATTCCCCCGGCGAGTGTTTTGGCATTTTGCCCATGGCTGGTCTTTCAGTGGAGCCCAGATACACCTGCAGCCCAGTCCATCATGGGGCACAGGCATAGCCAGGTCTTCAAAACTTGGTCCCATTGTCTTGCTGTTTTCCAAGTTTCCAAAGTCAAGTCAAGTGCATTCCAGGCTCGTCTCCTTGTAAATTGAATCTGATTATCTGTAGATACTGAGCCCAAACTGCACGTAGTCTTGTGTGCAGACACAAAAGAAATGGAACTGTGGAGCTGGGAGTGCAATAATGAAGCTGCTGCTCTAATGAGCAGTATCAACAGAACCTGTTTTTTAGCATGTATGATTGACATTAGTAGTCCTTTGCTTCCATAGAGACAAGTAGAGCAAGGTAGCCTAGAAACAGGCATCCTCTGACTGAGGTCAAAGGAAGAGGAGGAATATGGGTATGTACTTACAGAGCTAGCTTTCTCACAGTGTTTGTGCAGGGAGAGGGTGGTTTTCATGCTATGCAATTTGGCATTCAAGTTAATTCTAAAAGTGTCATTTAATGAGTGCTCACTTTACTTTTGTTTTTTCCTGTTCTTCTGGAAACATTTAGCTTGCAGTCTATATCTCTGTGCTGCAGCTGCCACAATATCCTTCAAAGAAGGATTCTCCTACATCTTGCAACAGCAGCATGATGTGTCAGTGCAGCTGCCTGGGATTCTTCCACCAGCTCATATTCCAAACTGTTGATGATGCTGGATTTTTCATTTCTCTGGGGGGAAGTCTTTTGTGGATAAATGAAAATGGTTTAGGTTCAACTGCATATCACCTCAGATAGTTTTTTTAAATGCATTAATTGGTAATTTTTAAATTATGAGTTGAACTTTCTTCTCCACCTACTTTTTGCTCTTAAGAGAACCTTTTCCATCCCCATAGTTGCAGGGAAAGGTTTCAAGATATGGATCTCAGTGAATGACAACGCATAAAGTAATTATTTAAGAAATAAATAATAAATAAATAAATTATTTGGAACCATTTACTGCTTATCACATCTAGGATTTCTAGATGCATGAGACTGGCAGTAGGACTTCCAAGTAAAATTGTGAGGGAAATAAAAAGCATTACTTTCTGGTCCCATTCTCTAATTCTGCCACATTTAATTTGAAAGATCTCTACACGTAGATAGCAATATTATAGACTTAATCTGCATCAGTTGCACCAACTGGTACTAACTCAGACTCTATTTCTACTGTGTTCACCTAGAGAAATATCATAGTTATGTCACTTGTATAGTTATATCACTGAGAAATGGGGATGGGAGAGAGAAAAACACTTTTACACTTGTCTGTTATCAGATTGCATCTAAGCTTCAGTCTAAAGTAGTTTTGTTACTATAGACCGAGTATACCAAAGCTTATTTTGGGAACCTACATCCTGAATATATGCTCAGCAATGGCTTTAATGAGTTTAACTCATTAAAAAACTTATGAGCTAAAACTTGCCTTTCTGGAGTAAGTCACAGAGGATGGGATTCAGCTCATATGAATTAAACAGTCTAAAATGGAAGAGTCTGGATTAATCCTGGCAACTGGGGAGTGATAGACACTCCTATCTAGAAAAGGGATTTAATTTCTTGCCAAGGAGGAAGTGAGGGAGAGGGGGAGAGGAGGGAGGCAGGTTCCTGCTGGTGATCAAAGTTTTCTGGTTTCTGTTTCATCTGTCAGTCAGAGCAGGGCCCAGACAAGCTCCTGAAGACATCCCAGGCTCTCCAAGTCACAGTCTCAGCTACCCTGAGAGACGCACACTTCAGTTTGGCATTGGGTTCATGGGGCAGCAGTTTGAAAATATAATCTGTGAGACAGAGATTATATTTTCAATGTAATATTATTTCAATATAATATTCAATAATTTTACATTGAATCCAGTCCAGAGCCTGCTGAAGGAGTAAAAGCTGGGGAGAGTGTGGATAAAAAGCAAAGACTTGGAAGTCACCTAACCTGATTTTCCTGAAGCTGACAACAGAGGAACATTGCAGACACTTGGAGTAGCATCTGGCTTGGCCATCCCTCCTGCTGTGTCCCTTCCCTTCCCTGGGACAGCAGCTGTTTGCTCCTGCCTTGTTCTGGCAGGAGCAGGGATGGATGTCTGTGGTGCCAGCTGTTGCTGTAGGGAAAGGGGAGCACAGCTCATCTCAAAAGTGGGGAGCCAGGAAGTTCTGCACAGAAGGAGGATCTGGCAGCAGGTGGGAGCAAAGTTTTGGGATTTGATGCTCATGTAGGTCCATTCTCCTGTACAGGGTGTCAGTCAAGTCTTCTACATGTGTGATTAGCCTACCAAATAATTAAATTTAAATGTATTCAGTGTAGCTCAATGAGCTGCAATTAGTGATGCACCAGCCTTATTTTTTATCCTGTTTGCTCATATTTCTTCTTCTTTATAAATTGGTATTCCCTCATGCTTTATCAGTAGGAAATGCAAACTAAACATGTCATAAATTTCTAATTTCAAAAACACATTTCATTTTTCTCCATTGTTACAAAAAACAATAGATGGAGCTGAAACCTGCAGGAAGTATACCTTATCAACCATGGCCATGGGCTCATTAAAGACTCAGCCTCTCATATTTGAGGTATGTTTCTAAGAACAGAGGTTACAAACAGATCACTCCATGTGTTAATGAAAGCTAAGGCACCCACTCACATCTGTGTGTGAAAGGTCAATAATGTCCCCACATCTGAGGTGAAGCAGGAGAAATCTGCAAGATAGAAAATCCAGGACAAATTAGTTCATTCTTTGGGTACTGGGGCACCACAAAATATTTTGTTCTTCTGGAGGCTTACATGTGCTCAGAGATTTGAAAATCTAGCTGCCACTGCAAGTTCAAAAATCAAAAATTAAATTTCCATCAAGGCCTTAAATTAAGGTTAAAGATACTTCAACATTAGAAGTGGAAAAAGAAATTAAACCTGAGAAAAGTTTATTTTAGATCTTACCCTTTCCACAAAGACATAGTGCCCAACTACATAGGAAACCAAGAATTTCTTGATTATTTTCTTTTTTGCTTATCTCATTTGGCTTCTAGCTGCTTCTTAGAAGTTTGTTCAGTGCTGAATTTGTCAATGAGAACCAAAGAAAATGCTGATGCAGATGTTTTTGGACTGAATTTTTGTTCCCAGTTAGTCAAACAGGCTTCTTTTTCTGCCACTGGATCCAGCATCCCCAAAGGTGTCCAGGTCATGTAAGAGAAAATGGCTCATAGTGGGCCAGCAGGTTGGCCACATTAACTGGCATAGCTATTGCTGCATCCCACGTCTCCATTAGAGCTAAGAAAATATGTTAAACAAGCCAAGTGACCTCAGCATCTCCCCTCAAGGCCCTTCACCATTTCCATTGTCCTCCCTTGGACATTTTACAATGGCTTTATATCTTCCTTATATTGTGGTGCCCAACAATTAGCTGAGGACTTAAGAGTTTGTGGCCTCAGGAGCTCAGCATCATGGCAGAAGCCACCAGGAAGCCACCATCACCTGTCTTCTCTCATGCTGGCCCAAGACTCCCTCTACACCTCACTAACCTTGCAGCACCAGGAGCTGTGGCAAGTGAAAATTGGAATTTCTGAGGTGGTAAGTGGGTCCTTTTCAGAGAATGGATGGGAAAAGTGAAAACCCACATAATGAACAGGGAGGAAACTCAGGGAGGGATGGAGGGACTTTCCCTGAATTCACACGGGGATGGTGCTTTCCAATCTCCAAATTTCTCTCACCTCTCTCCTCCAGTTTCTGTTGTGGCAGACTGAGGGGTGAGAAGCATTAAGCAGTGACCCCTGCACACCTTCACAGGGGCGGTGGCAATCACAGGAAAATGAGCAGCTGGGTGGTGTAAGAGCAGAGCTTGCCTTTAGGCTGATTGTCCATCTGTTCTTTAGAATGACACCTCAAGCACAGAGTGAGGCAGGTACCACAAAGCTATTCCCAGCCCAGTGTTAGCATGTGCTTCCCCTCCAGAGAAAGAAGGAATACCTTCACTGGGGCTAAAAACAGACATTAAAGGAAATATTCAACTGGTGGAACAGTTATTCAGAATGCCTAAGAGAACATACTCTTGTGATACATTATGTACCAATACCTAAATTGCTATTACAACTAGGAGACATCTTAAATACTGCCGAAAATAACTATTAAAAATATTTATGGATGAAAATGTATATTCTTTTCTGAGATGAAAATGAGGAAGTGAAAAGGTTTCTGTAGGGCACTTGTAAGGGCACTTGTTCCTTAAAAATATATATAATACATAAATTTAAAAAAGAAACAACAGGTTTATTCTTTACTCATTTGGCTTTCTTCCATTAAAAAAAAAAATAAGGCCTTCTTTTTTCACTTTGTAATAAAGCAATTTGAGTAGAGATCACCAAATCCATTCTATGACTGTGGCAGCATTAGGTGTCAAAACAGAGGAGATGCCCAAGACCAAAAGCTGCACACTGCCCTGTCAGTCCTCTGCCTGCTCATTCCCCTGCCAGCCCAGGCTTCTGGCAGGAATCCTGCAGCTGCCTGATGCCCTGGGCTCCCTTTGTGAAACTCCCCCATAAACTGAGCAGCAGCCCTTTGTTTTACAGCACAAGTGCCTGCATTGCCTGCTGCTCTCAGCAAAGAGCCAGCTCCTCAGCCCTGCTCTCTGTCACCCTGCAGGTGTTGCTTTCTGCAGAAGGAGGTGATGCTGCAGCTCAGGCTGCACACAGAAGCCTCAGGCACTGCCTGAGTGCCTTGACATTGCAAACATTTGAGGTGTTCAAATCTGCTCCTTTTGGTGTGCACCTTCTCCAACTCAGTGCAGAAATGACAGGCAACAGCTAACTGATCTGTTTGTTTCCCTGACCTACATTCCCCAGAAGAAACACTGCTTACATTAGAAATTCTGCTTTGGCTCACGTGTCTCTTCCTGCTCACTAGCAATGGCATCACAATTATTCAAAAACTTCTTACTAAAACCTTTTCACTTCCTCTTGTACACAGTTCAGGGAAACCAAAAAACACACTGGTGCTTTCAACTTTGTATTGTGTAGGATTTTTATGATGTTCTATATGCCTGAAACAGTGATAACAATAATCCAGTTAGCCTATATTGCCAAACTGAAGAGTTTGTTTGGGGTCATATAAGCTTTTGTTGGCATTAAACAGTCTCCACTTTGATCCTCTTGTTGTTATTGTGCTGCAAAGAGTTTCAGTGAAAGGCACAAATGAAGATCTGCAGATACATTGTTGAGACATGCATTGGAAATGAAGATATGCTGAGAACTTCCTGATAAAAGAATTGCAGAACTGAAAATGCATTTAATCTTGAATAGATGCCCATTTCATGATTTTTGGGAACCTGAAAAGACTGCTATTTTAGACAGCAAACTGCTCTCTGCCAGAACAATTGCAACTTCTTTGGGAGACAATTACCATCACAAAATAGCTCAGTATGAATAGCTGAGTATGATCTTTCTTGGTATCAGCACACTCCAGCATATGAATGTCTCTGAATTAGAAATGCAAGGTGTACATTAATGCAGGGGCCCTGCACCCTGTTGGACTACATTTCCTTGGCTTAAAAAAATTCTTCCAAAGCTTCTTTCCCATTTGCATTCCTAAAGGAAATGACTCAAGACAATACAATAAACATTCAGTCATGGAGCAAAGAAATATCTGGACTGAGAGCAAAATACATTGTTGCCTGGGTCAAGGGTAAATGCAGATGAGTTGACAGACCCTGCAGTTAAAAGCTGAATGGCAGAAGGATCCACAGATTATCTTCAATCTGCCTACGTAAATTTAGTTTCCTCTTTGCCATCAGTGTTTGTGCTGTTGATCACTGAGTGTTAACACATTGCACGTACATTTCCTAATGGCGTTTGTGCTTTATCTGCCATTTCCGGGCATGGCCTGTCATGTTACAGACCCCCAAATATCTGAAGTGTATGGCAAAGCACAGCACAGCAGAAAATCAGCCTGGTGTTCTGCACCTCTCCTCCCTCCAGACACTGGCCTGGTCACCTCACCGGCTGCCCAAGGTTTGCTCCCAGGTCCATGTCTGCTGCCAGGGAGCCTCAGCCATGAGAGCAGCTCCATAGGGCTGTAGCTGTGCCCTAAGGGAGCCCGAGCTGAGCCACAGCCAGAGCACTGTGGCTGTCCAAGCCAGCAGGTTTGCGTTTGAGCTGCCACTCCTCTGAAAACCTGCAGCTAAAGGGACACCTGCCACAGCAACACCTGTGACAGCAACACGGGTCACAGCAACACCAGTCCCAGCAACACCTGCCACAGCAACACCTGTGACAGAAACACCTGTCCCAGAAACACTTGTCACAGCAACACCTGTGACAGCAACACGGGTCACTGCAACACCTGTCCCAGCAACACCTGCCACAGCAATACTTGTCACAGAAACACCTGTCACAGAAACACTTGTCACAGCAACACCTGTGACAGCAACACCTGTCACAGCAACATCTGTCACTGCAACACCTGTCCCAGCAACACCTGTCACAGCGATACATGTCACAGCAACACCTGTCACAGAAACACCCATCTGTCACACAGCATCTGTCAAACGTCATGTCACTGCAACAACCTGTCCTGCACCGTCTGTCTTTCACAGCAACACATGTCATAGAAACACCTGTCACAGCAACATGGGTCACAGAAACATCTGTCACAGCAGCACCTGTCCGAGCAACACGGATCACAGCAACGCCTGTCCCAGAAACACCTGTCACAGCAACATGGGTCACAGCAACACCTGTGACAGCAATACATGCCACATCAACACCTGTCACAGCAATACCTGCCACATCAACACCTGTCACAGCAATATCTGCCACAGCAACACCTGTCACAGCAACACCTGTCACAGAAACACCTGTCCCAGCAAGTGCCCCAGATGGCTCCTGTCCAGCTGCCCAGGCACTCCTATAAAACTCCTCTAGGGACAGCTAGATTCACAGGAGTGCTGTGAGGTGGCAGCTACAGACCTTCCTGACCCATGCTGCTTACTTCCCCGTTCTTTCCCCTCCCCTCTGCCCTTCCAACACAGGAGCCATCAGCAAGCAGGCTTTTGCCTGAGTCACCTCAAAGTGCGTGCCCTGCCCTGGATGGGAGGATTCTGAATGCACAACTTTGAAAGCAAAGGCAATGAAGATGTCAGGAGCAAGGCTATAGCCCCATAAGGATGTCAGGAATACTGGAATCATTCCAGGAGCTGCCATGGTTTACTTTTCCCTCAGCAGAGCTGGGAACATAATTTGACCCTTGCTTTTTTTTGTGTGTGATGGTCTCAGGAGTAAATTACAAGAGTAAAAGTACAAGACTGGTGCATTTGTCCTAGGAAATAGAATCCAGGTTTCTGATTTAAACTGCAATACAGAGCCCTTTGGAAATATGCACAACCTGACCTCCCCCTCTCACACACCCCATTCCCTTTTGCAATAAATAACAAATTTTTTTTTGTATCTTGTTGAAACGATTTCTTAGCAAACGTGTGTCTGGAAAAATCAAGCACTTTTCTGAGTATAATAGCCATACAATAAATAATTAATGAGCAGTAAGATAATCTGGGTTTTTTTACTTTCCTCTTTTTCTTAAAAAGAAAGGGTAAAAACAGACTTCTCTTGAGACACCTTTAAGCAATGGTACATGATAATTTAAGAAATTGGGTGGAGTACTTCCTTCCTGTAATCTGTTTGTAATGAGTGAGAAGTTAGAGATAAATAGGATGTCTTATGCAACGTCTGAAAAACAACCTTTTTAACAGTTTAAAAAAAAAAGGTTTTACAACCTCCCTGTTGGGCCTAATCCTGAGTCTTTTTAAAGACCCAGATGACAACCTGGTTCTTGGTAGATGGAATTGCTGGTGCTGTCCAGCTGGTAACTCTCTCCCCTGTTATTTTCTCTTCTTGCTCAGTAGGCAGACTTGCTTCTTCCACACCTTGTATTGGGAGTAAAAGTAGATTTGACTTCATGGTATTTCTGGTGGCAGACAAGACTTGACAGTGTCTGCTTACCCAAACATGGGTGAATACAATTTCCCAGAAGCTGTGGGATGCAAGATGGGGACAAAGGGAAAAAAACAACTGAAAACCTGCAGAGATCTCACCATCCTGTATGCAACAGCCACAGCTTCCATTTTCAATACCCTCTACTTGAGAGCAGATGGCTGCTCTGAAGCATCTACTGGCCATATTTCAGTTTATCACACGTACATGTGGGAAACAAATCCAAAAACGCCCTCACTTTTCAAATAGCTTGAAAAAAAACAAAAACTGAAACACTTTACTTGATAAAACAAAAAGAAAAAACAAAACAAAACAAAACAACAAAACAAAAAAAACCCAAAACAAAAAACCCCAAAGCATTATAATCTTTTTTTTTTCAACTACATACGATACTTTGCTTCCCCAGGTATTGACTTTTGCAGGAGCTGACCATTTTCCTGCTGGTTTTGTCCAGTGGTTACAAGGATCTAGGAGGATGGTCAGCCTGAGGAAAGGCTTTCCCACTTGCATGTCCTTCATTTTGGGTTGGACTAGAGGATCTTTAAAGGTCCCTTCCAACCCAAACCTTGTATTATATCCATGACCTTGGTCAATCAGGAAACAGGCAGACAGGAAGCATTGATTTCCTGCCCACTAGCCACTGAAGTGTCTGGTCTGGCTACTGAGGTCTGACAGGAAAAAAGTCTGGTGGGTAAGGGACCAAACAGCCTTGATAGCTGGGGGGGCAAAGTGTATCCCATTGTAACAGATCAGGTTTGTGGCCCTTGAGGAACCTGGTTGTGCATAAGACTATGGGACCTGATGAGATGCATCCCAGAGTCCTGGGGGAACTGGCCATTGTAGTTGCCAAGCCACTCTATGATATTCCAAAAGTCATGACAGTCACATGAATTTCCTGGTGACTGGAAAAAGGGAAAGCCTTTTACCCATCTTTAAAAAAGAGAGAAAGGACTGTGGGAACTACATGCCTATGAGCCTTACCTCTGTGCCTGGGAAGATCATGGAACCTGCCAGAATCTATGCTAAGACACATGGAGGATGGGGATGTGACTCAGGACCATCTGCACAGCTTCACCAAAGGCAAGTTCTCCCTGAAGAACCAGGTGGCCTTCATCAGTGGAATGACTACAGCAGTGGACAAGGGGAGAGATGTTGTCTGTCTGAACTTTTGGAAGGCCTTTGACATGGTCCCTTCCTACATCCTTTCTCTCTAATCTGGAGAGAGAGGGACTCAAAGGGTGGATTGTTCGGTGGAGTAGGAATTGGTTGGATGAATTTGCCCAAAGCTGTGTCCCTAGAAACACAGCTTTGACCAAAGTCTCGCCCATACTGATTTCAGTTGGTCAGTCCCTAGGAGTTTCAAGGCATGATCCCTGAAACTGAGACCCAAGAATATGTCTGCTTTGGTTGGCATGGTTTTACTGGCATCTCCTGAGAACTATGGGGGGCAGAAACCCCAGACAGAGTTCAGTTCTGGGGTAACACTCAATTCCTTCTACCACAAGAGTGTAGAGAGACTCCTGCTTTCTGCAGGACTACAGAAATTTGTTTCTTGAGCTGACCCCCACTTTGGGAGAGCTTCAGAGCAATGGGGGATGTGGCCATGTCTGCCTCCTCTTAGGGGCTCAGCTCAAACAGGTGCCTGGAAAATGGCAACTACTGACTAAATTTTCTCCCAACTCAAGTTACCTTGGGTAAATTTCTTATCACTCTGCTTGTGTCTGTCTAAGGGAAAGTTCCCTCTGTGAAATGCAGTAACCTGACAGACCAAGGTCATGGATCCTGCCTCCTTCCAACACTTCTGTCACAGAATTAACACCTGAGGTTCTCAGTCCTTAGTCTGGGCTTTAGGCTGAAATTGAGGTGCTTTTTTTTTTAAATGACAAATGACAAACAGAATTGGACTTTATACAACTGGAGGAAAAATACTTCCAATAACTAAACACTAGGTAAGAAGTTCTGATCCCTGCACTTTTTTTTCTCTCCTCTTTTACAATGACTGGAAAATCAAGGGAGACTCATTTATGTAGAGATAACACTCTGAAATAAAAATAAGAGCAAGGGGAAGTCACTTTTAAAGGCTGACTGACTATCAGGATTATCAAACTGAAATCTGCCTTGTATGGGTTAGTCAGACCAGCAGTCTGTCAGCAAACGTGCAATTTTCTGAACTATTTCAAAGGCAGTTAAAGGTTTTCTCGAAGCTGAGTCAATTCAAGCTAAGGCTCTAGCTGCTTCATGCTGTGCAGGTGGATTTATTCACACTGAAGTTTTGAAGCATCACAATGGAGGTAGTGATCAAAACAGCAATGACAGAGTGATTAGAACCTTAAAAACACCACCATGGTGAGAATCAGAGATAAAAAATCTCATTAATGTCTACTAGATCCAGAAACATGTACTTTATTTTGTTCTGATTAAATTTCTAATTTCAGTCCAGAGTCATTTTTTCATTTGGGATTTTTTTTTTTCTAAGAATGCTTTTAGGGGGTCTAGGGACAGCTAGATTCACAGGAGTGCTGTGAGGTGGCAGCTACAGACCTGGAAACAGAGCTCTGGTGTTTCACAAAGTGAGGTTTCATTTCAGCTGCAGGAAACTGAGACACCTTTTGGTTCTCAATTCAAGCATCACTTCCCTCCCAGGAGCAGTCACTGGACCACGGATTTATTTTGCACTGAGAGTATTTCAATATTTTGTACATCATTGAACAGCAAAGACAAATGCTGCATCTGAACTTGCACTCTGATGCATGCCACAATGCATCTGATGAGCCTGGTTATTCCTGATTTGGTGGCTGTGCCCCCTGCTTCAGTCTACCTAAGGGCTTTTCCCCTTTTCTCTGCTCCCTTGCTTCTCCACCCCCTTGCACATCACAGAGTATTAACTCTCCTCTGCCATCTGTCATCACTCTCCCTCTATTTCTTCACAGACTTTTTCTCACCCCTTGCTTGCCTTCATTCGCCCCTTCATTCACCTGAACCTTTGCTGCAAGAAAAGCATATGCCAGGAGTCTGCTTTGGAGAATCCCTCCAGTTTTTGCGCAGAAACCAAGAGGAAAATGTGAGTGTGTTTGGAGGGGGAGGAGATGTTGAGACTCTGGAAGTCTTGGGACAATTTGGTTCAGAGGTGTGACCAGGTCACACACCTCAGTCTAAGTAGGAAGTTTCCCTGGCTGTGGTAGAACAGATCTGGTTGGAAACATCTCAAACAAAGCAAAGACTCGTATCATGTACTACTACCATTGCCACTCAATTAGGCAGCAGCCCTCATTTCCTATGACAGAAATTTCCTATGCTGAAATGAAAAGATGTCAGTTTGAAAACACTGACGTGAATTTTTTCACTTTGAGTTTTTTTCCCATTCATTTGCTCTTGGTCAACATTACACAAACCTGCAGTTTGGGGGTTGAATAACTGACAGATAAAATGTTTTGACTCTTGAAGGCTGTGACATTGGGCAAGGAGCCAGGTTACATCTCATGTGCAAGGAAGAACTATTGGGTGCATTTTCTTTCTCACCATACCACCCCTCCATGGGCCCAGAACATCTGTAATGAATCTAACTAGAAGTAATTGGCTGAGATATCTGCTTATTCCTTAAGAACTGATAGAAATGTATGCTTTCTGGAAAGCTCCATAGGTGATTCGTGTTAGCACTAAAATGAACAGTCATAACTGAGGACTGGAATTTCTTCAGATGTGTAGTGGCATCATAGCACAGGTCAACAGCATTGGGCAAAAAAGAGTTTTGCCACCTGGACAATGAGCACCAAAGTCATGTATTGTGCCTGCCATGTATTCTGTCTTTCCTATCACTCTTGGCATCACAACTCAGTTCTGAGTGTGGGTGAGTGTTCCACAGATTGGAGATAATCGCATTGGTTCTGAGTCAGGGGTGGGTCTCCTCATTCTTTTCACTGGTTGCCTGTCTGCCATTCATTCCTCAAAAAAGCTCACCTTGCTATGGGACAATTCATGCCATGGTTATCTCACCTGCCTAGAATGGACCAAGCACCTGAGCCCTGGATATCTGCTCCTGGTGTTGGATGACAGAGAAGCAGAAATTTTCAGAAAACTCTTCTCCTTTCCTTCCCCTTTACTATGATACAGGATATATTCCCCAGACCCTTTTTCCTCCCTCTCTGTTCTACTTGTCTTCCTTCCACAGATCAGGGACCCCTTCTCTCTCCCTTGCTCCTGCTACCTTCTCTCACTTCCATACAGATTTACCCTTTTTCCATCTTCTCACTCCCACAACACAGGTCTTCTTTTTGGCGGTTGCCCACTGTCACACTCCCCTATCACTGCACTTACAGACCTCCCACCACCATCTGTGCAAGCTCCTGACCTCTTTGTGTCCCAGTGCATCTAAAGCTGAGCTCCAACCAGAGCTGCACAGCTCAGCTCAAGCTGGGTTGAGTAACCCCTTGGGAAGGTGGAATGACAGCTTAAATCTCTCTTGTTTTCATGTCACAGCTAGCACTGTGCCATGTCCTCCCACTGTTAGGCCTTCCTCTGCTTATGGAATGACAGGCTAGGTCTATCAGGGAGACCCCAAAGCAGGTCCTGTATTTAGCCTGCAAATCTGCATTCCTCCAGACTCTCTTCAGCTTCAGAAGAGAATTCAGTGTTTGCTTCTCTGGGAATAGTGCTGCTGTTAATGAATGATAACATTCAGCCTTAGTGCAGCTCCCCAAAACCGTTTATTTTTTCTCTTTTTATTATGCAAAGGGTTGGAATGGCCTGAGGCTGGGTAGCCCTCAGAGCCTTGTGCAAATCAGATTCTCATCTGCATCTGCTTCCTCTGGGCTCCAGGAACCAGAGGCACATTCAGGTCAACCTCAAGGCTGTTGCAGATTGACTGTAGAGGAAGACCTCTGCACTGGAAAGATATTGAGGAGCTTTCTAACATCACTAAAAAAAAAAAAGTCTAAAATGCCGCCCAGACTAGTCTAAAATGTCTTACTCAAAACTCCTGTCCCTGTCTCCCAGGAGAACACAGTTGAATTGCAGGGTTTTTACCAACAAAGACAGGATCCCAAATACTCATAGACTGTTTGAAACAGCTCCAGGGAGGACTCTCAAAGTGAACTCCAGAGCCTGCTGAGCTCAGTGAGAAGCTAAATGTGGACTCTACTGAAAGGAAACTCACCCATAAATATTCACACTCTTTCTCATAATGATTCTGAAAGACATGACTGGTCTTTAGAGGGGTGCTTTCTTAGCACTTAATTGCTTTCTGAGGAAGTTTTAGCATAGCCAAATGAACATCATCAAATTGATTACCTTGTAGAAGTAGTATATTTAATTATTAAATAATTTTCTTTTCATTATACTATGTTACGATATATCACAGTATATTGTACTGTAGCATTAATTAATAATATATTCATTATAATACTCCAGGACTGTAGAATTTAATGGTTTTTTGCCAAAAGTACATGCTGGGTCTTTTAATTCTGACAGTTTCTTTCCCCAGTTTTAGAGAGGAAAGCTTCTTTAAAAATGGTAGTGAATTAAAAGTTGCAAAATATTAATTATTTGTAGCCTTAAGGATCAAAAAGTTGAAAATAAAAAGCTCTATTTCTAGTCTGCTATATTTGAACTAAAACAAGATTGTTTAAAAAATAACAACCAAAAAGCAAATCTAATCTCATTTTGGAAGAGTTTTTAGGGGTTCAATTTAATATATTTGCTCTTTGGTTCTGAGTCAGGGGTGGGTCTCCTCATTCTTTTCACTGGTTGCCTGTCTGCCATTCATTCCTCAAAAAAGCTCACCTTGCTATGGGACAATTCATGCCATGGTTATCTCACCTGCCTAGAATGGACCAAGCACCTGAGCCCTGGATATCTGCTCCTGGTGTTGGATGACAGAGAAGCAGAAATTTTCAGAAAACTCTTCTCCTTTCCTTCCCCTTTACTATGATACAGGATATATTCCCCAGACCCTTTTTCTTCCCTCTCTGTTCTACTGGTCTTCCTTCCACAGATCAGGGACCCCTTCTCTCTCCCTTGCTCCTGCTACCTTCTCTCACTTCCATACAGATTTACCCTTTTTCCATCTTCTCACTCCCACAACACAGGACTTCTTTTTGGAGGTTGCCCACTGTCACACTCCCCTACCACTGCACTTACAGACCTCCCACCACCACCTGTGCAAGCTCCTGACCTCTTTGTGTCCCAGTGCATCTAAAGCTGAGCTCCAACCAGAGCTGCACAGCTCAGCTCAAGCTGGGTTGAGTAACCCCTTGGGAAGGTGGAATGACAGCTTAAATCTCTCTTGTTTTCATGTCACAGCTAACACTGTGCCATGTCCTCCCACTGTTAGGCCTTCCTCTGCTTATGGAATGACAGGCTAGGTCTATCAGGGAGACCCCAAAGCAGGTCCTGTATTTAGCCTGCAAATCTGCATTCCTCCAGACTCTCTTCAGCTTCAGAAGAGAATTCAGTGTTTGCTTCTCTGGGAATAGCGCTGCTGTTAATGAATGATAACATTCAGCCTCAGTGCAGCTCCCCAAAACCGTTTATTTTTTCTCTTTTTATTATGCAAAGGGTTGGAATGGCCTGAGGCTGGGTAGCCCTCAGAGCCTTGTGCAAATCAGATTCTCATCTGCATCTGCTTCCTCTGGGCTCCAGGAACCAGAGGCACATTCAGGTCAACCTCAAGGCTGTTGCAGATTGACTGTAGAGGAAGACCTCTGCACTGGAAAGATATTGAGGAGCTTTCTAACATCACAAAAAAAAAAAGTCTAAAATGCCGCCTAGACTAGTCTAAAATGTCTTACTCAAAACTCCTGTCCCTGTCTCCCAGCAGAACACAGTTAAATTGCAGGTTTTTTACCAACAAAGACAGGATCCCAAATACTCATAGACTGTTTGAAACAGCTCCAGGGAGGACTCTCAAAGTGAACTCCAGAGCCTGCTGAGCTCAGTGAGAAGCAAAATGTGGACTCTACTGAAAGGAAACTCACCCATAAATATTCACACTCTTTCTCATAATGATTCTGAAAGACATGACCAGTCTTTAGAGGGGTGCTTTCTTAGCACTTAATTGCTTTCTGAGGAAGTTTTAGCATAGCCAAATGAACATCATCAAATTGATTACCTTGTAGAAGTAGTATATTTAATTATTAAATAATTTTCTTTTCATTATACTATGTTACAATATATCACAGTATATTGTACTGTAGCATTAATAAATAATATATTCATTATAATACTTCAGGACTGTAGAATTTAATGTTTTTTTGCCAAAAGTACATGCTGGGTCTTTTCATTCTGAAAGTTTCTTTCCCCAGTTTTAGAGAGGAAAGCTTCTTTAAAAATGGTAGTGAATTAAAAGTTGCAAAATATTAATTATTTGTAGACTTAAGGATCAAAAAGTTGAAAATAAAAAGCTCTATTTCTAGTCTGCTATATTTGAACTAAAACAAGATTGTTTAAAAAATAACAACCAAAGAAGCAAATCTAATCTCATTTTTGGAAGAGTTTTTAGGGGGTTCAATTTAATATATTTTGTACTCTTTGAAGCTATAAGACTGAAACTCCTTCCTGTTTACCTGTGGGCTCATGGTGAGAATACTGACAGTTGGTTTCAATTTTTTATATGTGGAAGTGAGAGGAGTTAAAGCAAGAACTTGAGTCTCTGTCCTGCAACCGTCTTCAAATTAAAGTGCCCTGGTGTTTCTGCATATGAAGCTCCAGCATCAATAACCATAGCTTGAAGAGCCACACAAATGTTTTGTCCTCCATTCTGAGACAGCACTAAGCACCTGCTCAGATCTAGGACTGTGAGTATCCTCATTCTTTTGTGGTGTACTGTAAAAAGATAAACTTCAAGTGCAGACCAGCCTCATCAGTGTCTTGTGGGACCATGCCTCTTGAGTCTTTGTTGCTGGAAATAATCATTAAAACTTAACTTGCAGAGAAAAAGGATTTTTTGTAGTTTTTATAAAATCTTGATTGCATAAAAAAATCATGTGAACATTACAGAAGAAACTCTTATTTGGATGTTAAAATTCCCAGATAAAGAGCCTTGCAAAGGCCTTTTTTTTTCCACTTCCTATATTCAAGAGTGCCTTGGATGACAAACTCTGGTGTAGACATCTACAGTGCAAATGCCCAGAGCTAGGCAAGACAACCCCATCCCTGTCTCAGAAAACCCCAACACAGGGGTCTGTCCACAGGCTCAGAAGCCCAGGTGCCAGCTTGGGTTCTGTATGGAGGTCTCCACTCTCCAGAAGCAGCTTGTGCTCTGGTGGGCAGCTGGCCTTTAATAGCTTCCAGGCTAGTGGGTGTTTATGAGCTCAGTCTCAGAAATGCCTTCTAGTCAAACATATACATTCAGGCAAGGAAAACAGGCATGTTTTTAGGCACAGAGAGGTTTTACATGCAAAGGACTAACTCCTGATACTCTGGGATACCTGACTTTCAGCTGGAGACCCTCTGTGTATAAAAGTATCATACACCATATGGATATGAAATGTTTGTCCAGGCTATAATGGATGTCACTCCTTCAAACAACCTCGGTTTTTACCTTGCTTTCTTGGGCATAACAACACTGAATTCATGATGAGAATGTTGCTCCACTGCTCTAAACCTCTTCTGTAAATGAAAGTTGGGAGGTCAAGCCATTACTCTAGGTCATTTCTGCATTTCATTACATAAGCATCACTCAACAGCAAAATGCACTTGGTCACAGTTGTGCAGAAGTTTTTCTCTTTCATAGAGGTGATCAGAGTCTTCTCCTCTGTCCACCTGCATTTTCTCAGTGTGAAACAGAAATCATGTGTAGGGCAGAGCATTCATTACCAAACTGCAGTGGATCTGCACTTGAAAGACTTTGAAGTAAGGAAGGAGTTAATAGTTTCAAAATAGTCATTTCCTGAGTCCCCTGGTTGGATGAGTAAAAACTTTCAACTATTTCTATTTCTTCTGTGTCATTTAAGAGGCTTTCAAGGTGCACTGTACTTCTCAGACCAGGTAAGGAGTACAGCTTTTCACTTCTTGATTGTTTATTCATAATAGTTTCTCAGAGGAGTCAGACTCAGTCAAGACTGATTTTTCTCCCTCCTATTATTTACATCTGAAGTGAGAATGAAGTTCATTGCAATCCAAGAAGTACGTGTGTCTCTCTGTGCCAGATGACTGTGAGCTGTAGAAATAAATTAAGAACTGTATGGCTTAATAATAGAGGAAAGATAGTTAAGAAATTATGTTGCACATATTTAGAAGTCAGAATTATTGCAGCAACTACTGTAGTAAAAGAAAAAGAAAAAGCATCACCAGTTTTAAGGAGTTCACTCTGTAGGAACCACTAAGAAAATAAGGGGTTCTCAGGTACAGTTTGCTTTAGTGAGGAGAGTAGTAAGAATCATAGTTTTCAAATCTGATTTTAAAAAGAGGAAGAATGAGCTTCTACATATTGGGGACAGAAAAAAGAAATCAAACCCAGATAATTTCAGACCAGTTTTAGTTGTAAATCTGGACCTGATATCTATCTTTAGCTATTGCAGAGTTATGTACTGTACTCATCCTGAGACTGCTCCGGCAGTTTGCAACAGCCCAACATACGCACAGAAGTGACTGTGGAACAATATCATAAAATGATACAATTTCATCACGCTCTTTTGGTGCATAAAAGCTGATCTCAGACAGACAGGCACCAGAAGAAAGTCCCACAACACAGTGCACTTTAGCACACAGCATTTGTTGTTTCTTAATAGATAAGGAGAGGGATTACTTGTGTGAAAACCTTTTTGTTTTGTTTAATAGTTCAGAAGCAAGCATAAAATAGTCATCTGTGGGGAAGTTATTGTAATAATGTGCTGTCATTGTGTCACCATACAGAAAGGGAAATTGTACGTGCCATGCTGATCCCTGAGTGAAATCATACACTGGTATGGCATTTTGGTTTTTTTTAAGATTCAGGGGGGCTTTTTTTTGCATTTGCGGGTGTTTAAGTCTTTGCTTGTTATAAGTTTTAATGTTTGGGTATTGACTCCTTGAATGTTTGGTTTAAACTCTTTCTGGATTTTATACATAGTAGTCAGGAGAATCTAGTTAGGACTTTTAACAGCATTGGTTTGATTCAGACACAAAATTTCCATCCCTGTTGGGACTTAATTCCTAAATAATTTCCACTTTACTTGTGAAATTGCTGTTAGAGTAGCAATTGGACCTCTGTAATGAATTTCCCGCTCAACAGACCCAATGGTTCACATGAAGTTTTGTCACTGCATCTACAGATGGGGACTTAATATGAATCTCAGCCAGTGCCAGACTTGTGCCCTGGTTTTTGCAGCTGCCCCGTGCAGGCAATCTGATCAAGAGCCCCAATCTTCCCTTGCAAACAGCTGTGTCAGTTTAGAAACAACCAGAGAGCATGTCACCCTTCTGCTAGGGAAGAGGCTACGGCAGGGGAAGAAGCACTTGAATCAGCCTTAGTCTTAGTTTGAACATCAGTGCTAAGCAATTTGCTGTTCCTTACGGGTCTGTATGGCCTTAGTTGGTAAATTCTTGCAGCCTATGCCATAGTTTGCTGAAGGAAAGGTGGCTGAGGTGTGCCTACAGGTCTGCAGTCACATTTCCCAGTTACTGAATAGGCATGGCTCAAGGGAAAGCGCTCAGCAGCTTTGTGTGGGAAGAGCAAAGAGAACCCAGGCATCCCCTGTCACCAACCAGCATCTTACCCACTGCTTGTGTATTCACCTTCTGTCTTACAGCGTGGGTTTGAGTTCAACTCAGATGCATCTGCCCATGCAGATAATGAGGCTTTCACTGATGACTGCTAGTGACAGAAAAGGCCAGCTCAGGTGATATGAAATGTTTGCTCTTGGTGCCCTCTTTCAGCATCTGTATCTTTGTTTGATGTGGGAAAAGGGTGCACTCCTGTCGGAGGGTGCAGTATGTTATGTGCAGCGGTTACGTCTTACAGCACTGAAAACAAACAAATAGCAGAAAGGTGATTCATTGTATGGCAACTTTGGTCTGCCACAGTAACTGTTGCATTCTGGTCAAGCACCGAGGAGGGAGAAACCCAGACACAACTCAACCACAACAAGTTGTTTTGTGGTAGACTGCCCTGTCCTGCTCAAAAACGAAGGGACTCCAAGACTGTGTCACCATGCGTCTAAAATATGTGCTGGTGTTGTGCACTTGTATTGCCACTTACAAACTTCACACTTGCACAGTTTCCAGATAAAAAGTAATTTTGAAAGAGAAGTTTGGGGGGGGGATTGCTGCTGACTACTAATATTTGCAAAGCTTTCAGTTGGACAGAAGGGAGGTTTTCTTATCAGGCATATCTATTGACACTGTTCCATGCTCCTCACAGCATACGAAAGGAGCTTGAAAATGTAGCTCTCCTCTGAAAAGTGACATTACAGAAATGGCATTACAGTTTGGACCTTGACTACTGCCTCCAGAATTCCTGGATGAAATGAGCTCTATTTATAATTAAATGTCTGTGGGATTGTTGTTTTGGCTTGATTATTCTTACTGACAGCTCTCAAATGGGAAAGTCAAGCTGGTGTTCCTCTTAGGCTTACTATTTATACACAGGAAATCTGAGAGGGACTCAGCCTGGGAGTTAAGGCTGTTACTTTAAATAAGTTTTAAATGGGTAATATTTTTTGTCTAAATTTAGTTGCTAATCAATTAGAAATACCCCACAGGATTAATTTTCTGCATCTTTGAATCAGGTAGTGTCAGTTTGATCCAGTCTCTTTTTATATATTTTTGATTGGAAGCCTTCTGTCCTTACAAAAAATTTTCCATTGGTAATCTTATTTTTCAGTGTTGATGAATATTTAACTAAAGCTAAATATCAGAGAAAGAGAGAGAAAAATCTGTGTATGCTTCATGCAACAGCTCAATAATTAAATACTGCATTTTAGCTGTCATTGATATCCTAACAGAGAGATTCTCCCTTTTTGCACACAGACTGATGAGGGTTCAAGAATTGTTCAGGCTGGGGCCAAGGATCTATAAGTTTGGTCATCAAGAGCTGCACATTTTTGTCATATTTTCACACTACTGCATGAAAAATTCAGGCTCAGCAGCTGGTGAATTGAAAATCCTTGCTGGCCCAACTGCTGACTAAATCTTGAAATAAGAACAGAAATTACACCTTGCTATGGTAGTGAAGAAGCAGCTAGGGCTACTTACTGTGAGGTACCCTGCACCTGATTCACATCTGCACAAATGAGAGGGGAAAATAGCAAACCAACAAGAAGTATGTGCTCTTTTATCTTCATCTTCAGATGTCTATATTCTGAAGCATTAGTAGTCATGCATAGGTAGGATTTACAGCTAGTGAACCATATTTTTTTGTGAACGAAAATAGAAAATATTATCAGTGCTTGTCACTGTCACTGTTTGTAATTATCTTTAGATGTGTCCTCTTTTTTTTTTTTTTTTTTTTTTTTCTTCCTTAAAAGATTTCTTGTTTGTTCCTTTCTGCAGATCTTACTCATAGAGGAAATCTGATCTGCTGCAGCACGGAAACATCAGCAGTGAGGTGGCGAGACAAATTCCTTAGGGAGCTGCTTGTAAGTCTGGTCCACATTTAAGATGAAAAGTTTTGCATTTTCTTTGGCAGGATGTTACATGCAGAGTTTAACTGTATGAGGCAATTGCTGAGGCAATAAGGGAATATTCAGGAACACAAGCTTTGAGTAGGTGAGTAAGCACAAAGGCAGAAATAATCTTGTTAGGATTTTTTCTTTCTTCCCTGCCCCCTCACCTTCTAAAAACATGATTGGTCTTTGAGACTCACTAAATCATGCCCAATTGAAATCCTGTTCTCCAGAATCCTGGATACACTGAATAGGCCCCACTTTAGGGCTACAATGGTTCAGCAGTCAAAAGCTGTGAGAAAAAGCCTTTTGTACTTTTGGTGCTTCACCTTGAGACAGTCAAGCAGTGCAGGCATCAAAGGGAAATCTGGAACACAGGCAGTGGTGAGAGATAGGGTAGGGAACTGTGGATAAGTAAGCAGTGAAATGGTGAGGATGAGACCAAAAAAAGGAAAACTGGTAGTACAAACTTGGGGTAGATAAGAACAGAGGGTGGGATCTGGGGAGCAGTTAACAGGAGGAAGAGACACTTTGGGTTACATGCTGATGATGATGAAAGTGGATTTGTAGAGGATAGCAAGGTGTGATTCTTTCAGGTCTTTTCCCCAAATACTCTGGAGAAACCCCTGAAAATCCAGGTCTCAGAAACATAGAAGTAAATCTTGGAGGCAGCACAGGTGTGTCTGCACCCTCTAGTGGGCTGCAGAAAATTATTTTACCCAGCCAAAAATTACACAGAATATGCTTTTACCCAGCAGTAACTTTCCACTTCATTTGTTGGAACCAGTCATATCCTGATCTTTAGCATGTTTGAAACACCTGTAATAACTGTTTTCAGCCAGTATAACATGATGGCTGCATCCAAACTTCTTTTTCTGGGATGGTCTTTTATCTGTCATAGCTCCTGAACTATACAAGAAGTTGATTGTGGCTCAGAGTTCTTTGAGGGAGCATTAGCTGGTGTGAGACAAAACCATGCCAGAACTGTAACAGCTCAGCAGTTGAATTTTCATGATCTGAGCACTGTTCTGACAGTGTTAAATTTACTAATATTGACAGACTTTACAGGTAGTAAAATCTCCCTTGTGCAGGTCGTATATTCCTCAGAGTCCTAAGGGTGAATATTACAGACTAATACTTCAGCACAAAAAAATCAATGAACAACCTGTTTAGTGGGAGACCATTTCCTGTCTCATTGCTCAGCTCTCATCTACTTGCTGCTGGAGGACATATTCTGACTGAGATGTAGAACTACAGGAAAAAGCAAAGCAGCTTGGTGATTTTAGTGACTGACTGATGTTCTGGGAAATATGATTTTGCCACTAATTCTGCCTGGGAGTAGATACTGATAAAAGCTTTTGTGATGGTCACAAAAAGGTCACCTTTTTAATAAAAGGATACATGTGAAATGCCTGAAATGGAGCTAGGATGGAACTTCAGAGCTTCCGCTCTGAACAGGGAAAATTCTGATGCAGCCTCTGACTTCTGAGGGATTATATCATAGTAGTTGCTTCTTATAACACAAGATAGAAGTATTTAAGACACTTAGAGACAAAAATAGAGAAGATATCCATTAGCAATTATCAGAACAAATGGATTTTGGCAGGACTGAGAAAGCTGGTCTGGTCCCACCAAGGAGAATGTTTGAAGAATGTCAGTGAAACTGTTTCTTCTTCACGTATACAGGTACTTGCTTTTAAAAAGGTCAAAGAGTAGGAAATAGTGTAACTCCTCCTCTAGAGCATGCTCCTAGGAGAAAGAGTGTGCACATTCAACTCTGTTCTTTGGAAAGTATTTAAAGTGTTATCCACCTCCTTCCTAGGTAGTAAGCTAGAACTATGGACTAGGCTGAATTGCACCCAGCTAGTAGGAGCTGGAACAGCAAGTAAAAGAGGACAAAAGAGGTCAGAAGCCTGAAATACCATCCAGCTGGAAGGCTAAAGACCTTATTTCTAATCTTGTCTTCAGAGACAGTTTCACAGTAATCACTGGATAACTCCAAAGGCCAAAATAAAGAGCAGATTCCATGTGCACTTGATAGCTGCCTTCGTCACTAGACTAGAGAATCTCTTGCCCTCCTTCACGGTGCTTTCATCTTTTCCTGTGTTGTTGTGTTAATAATTTTGTAGTGTGCATCTCTGATGTGAAAGATGAGCAGTAACCAGAAGCTTTGTGGCTAAAGCAATCTCCAGCTCAGATAATCTAACTCCCATGGTCAGACTTGGAGGGCACCTTAAGACATCTCTTTCCTGAAATTAACCACTGCATTATTGTTCAGACAGGGGAGGGACGTGTTTTTCTTCTATCAACCATCTTAAAAAATTGTAGTAAATTATATTTGGGCCCCAGAAAGAAAAGGCAACAGGGAATTTTAACAGAAGGAAGTTTGGCAAAGAGGTTCAAGCTCTCCCTGTATTTTCCCTGTGAGAGTATGTTCTGTGAGAATTGCTATTTTTACCCCCAAATTTTCATGTTTTTAAGGCTCATTCTCTGTCTGCAATGGATAATCTATGTGTGCGGCATGTGAAGTGTGCTGACTTAACACTGTTCCTTATAATTTTTCTGACTATTTCAGATCCCATTCTGAGACACCAAAGCCTTCACTGGTGCCTTCATCCTTCCACCCATGTGATGCTTATCTTACAGAGCTTGAAATTCTCTTTCAAATTGGTTTCAAGGGGTTAAGCTTTCAGAAACAGGCACCAACTCTGAGTTCCTAATTTTCAAATGCTTATTAAAAGATATCTGGATCTGACTTGCAGAGTATTGAGTACTCACAAATCCAGGTATGGTCAATAAAAATGTGGTTTTGAAACAGTAACATTTTATTTAATGTCAACTGCTCTTAGAAATCAGGTCCTAGGTAACTCAGGCCCTTCATTCATCACATTCCTCTTTGTAATATGGGGTTAAATAATATTTGTATTAGAGGAAGGCTGCAAATAAGAAATTAGTAGGTTTTCTGAAGCCCTTTGATGCTACAACACTGGATGCCATAAAAATGCCCAAAAATAAATTGTTTATTTAGTATTTAGGACAAGAGTTTGAACAGTGCATTTTACATAGGGCATAGTGTCATTTATTGAACAATCAGGAGAAAAAAGTTGAAATTTTTCTGATAGGGCCTTTGGAAAACTGCTGGGAAGGCATTGGTTCCAACAGAAGTCAAGTGGGAAAAGACAGGCTTAAACATGTCCATTTTCAAGCCTGTGACATGTAGAGTTTCTTGGCAACTGATTGAGTTCAGTTAGAATAGAGATAGAGAATCTTGGCTGATTTCCTGTCTTCAGCTTGTTGACTTACACCATTTCACTAGTAGGATCATTCAGCTAAAAAGCAACCAGGGGAACCTGCTGATGAAATTCTGGCTCTCAAGATCTTCAGCTGTTTATTTATTCAGGCTGCTAGAACAGTAACCTTCCTGGGATGAATGGGCGCTGTGAGCATTTCAACATGGAAGGAAAAGACACGACATTTTCATAAGGGACACCTTCCCTTCCCTGTAATCACATGTCTCTGCAAAGCTGCTGATCTCAGTTACACAGTGTTTAAATCCTCAGTGCACAGATCAGAGCTGCTGGGGTCTTTAGAAATACACAGTCAGTCAAAAAGTTTGCAACCTATCCACGACTGCAGCTAACAGAAGCTGGGTGCTAGCGCGTGAATGAGAGACTCAGTTAAACCAGAAGCAAGATCAAGACCTTAAGCTGAACTAAACACTGCCCTGCACATTGCATACATCTCCTTATCAGCCCAATTTGTGACCTAAGTCTGTATATCTCTATCACAGAAAATCACTGGAACCCAGTTTTTCACATGAAGATGTGCCTTCTTGGTCTGCCATTTTTCCCATGGGGCATAAATATGTCTTTAACACCTCTAAGAGGATGAAGAATGAAGTTTCCTGTTCAGTGTCTGGCTTTTGCAAGCTCAGCAATTTTCAGCAGCACAGACACATAATCTTAAAATCCAGTGTTAGTGAATAAAATTGCCTCACAAACTCATGACTGAGGTTTTTCATGGCAAAATGCATGTTAAATGTTTGACATTTAAAACCATATATACTTGTGAAACTTTTTTTTGAGCTTTTTAAATGAAATGTTTTCTACCAACAGCTCTTCTCTGAGAAACAGGACACGGCACAGTTTTACATATTATAATAAGGTGATAGCTTTTCTCAACTCACATGTCTGTTCTGCTAATGTTTGTGGGTTGAGTACATAATTACCCCACATGAGAGGAGAGGAGATCAGAGCTGTATCGATATCATTAACAAATATGGTTGGTCTACCCTGGGCTTGGAGATGTTTACACTGAGTGGGGTGGATTCTCAGCACTTCCCAGTTTTTGTTGCTGCAGTACTGCAAAAAACAACTGCAAACTCTCCCAGCAGTGCCTGGGAATCCCTTTCTTAAATGTGGAGCACCAGCATGTGGAAAGACTATTGCTGTGTCAGTTAGCAGGGGAGAGTAGAGAGAAAAAGGAATCAATCACATTAGAGAAAAATCTGTCCTTTGGCTGTGCCTGTTTTTCTGACTGCTTCAACTTGTCTTTGGGACTACTGTAGTCATGAGTGTAGAAGGAAAAAGAGGTGGTCAGAAACAGAATTATTTAGGTTGGAGAAGATCCTCAAAGTCATTGAGTCAATCCCTTAACCCAGCACTGCCAAGTCTGCCACTAAACCATGTCCTGAAGTCTCACATCTACACATCTTTTAAATACCTCCAGGAATGCTGACTCCACCATTTCCCTGGGCAGCCTGTTCCAATGCCTGGCAACCCTTTCTGTGAAGGAATTTTCCTGTTATTCAGTCTAAATCTCCCTTGGGTTTACAGGCCAACCTGAGTCCATTTCCTTTTTTCCTAGCAGTTGTTACCTGGGAGAAGAGACCAGCCCCCACCCAGCTCCAACCTCCTTTCAGGTGCTTGTAGAGAGTGATAAGATCTCTTTTCTTCAGACTCAACATGCCCAGCACCCCCAGCTGTTCTTGTGCTCGACTCCATTGTCCTTCTCTGTACATTCTCCAGCCCCTCAATGTCTTTTTTGCAGTAAGGGGCCATAAAACTGAAAATATTTGCCTTCTTCAAAAGCACATGTGGTCACCTGGAGATTTGACTTTCTCAGGTTTGAAATAAAAACTTCAGTGTTGCGGCTTGCCATTGCCTATGATTTTGTTGTTCACAGCAATGTGCTACAGGAGCTGTAAATGCTCCCCTGCCCACACCTGCCGTGCAAAGTAAAAAAGTTCACACCCTCTATGCATCATCAGCTTAAACTTTTCTAGTAAATCCAAAGAAAACAAGTAGGGGTATATTCACAAAGAACCAGCCAGAAATTCAAAGTGTGCCAGGTATTAGAAATAAAGCCATGCTTGTATACTAAAGATATTTTGGTGTCCAGCTGTGGGCCCAAGAGGATGGAATGCTAGATGCTTTCATTTCCTTCAATGGAAGATAAATATATGGTTCATTCATAAACTAGGTCTGTCACTTGTTGGGTCAAGCAGGATTTGGTGCAAAATTTGCAGACTGATATTTGTATCCACAAGAAATACTTTATCTTCTATTCTGAGCTACTTTTTTCTTGTTTTGACCCCAGACAGAAAAAAGGGCTAAGAGAAAGACATTTCGAACAGTGAGGATGAGACAGTGACACTGCCCTGCAAAGGAGATAACACCAACATGTGTGGATTCACTGGCTCTGGAAACAGTAGAAAACACTGGTCTGTTTTTTTACTATGACTTACAGTGAAATAATATATAATGAATATTATCCTTATAGCCATTGCACACATCTACAAACTTCTCCTGAGTTATTATGGCCATTGCACACAGAAAACCATATGCAGTTGCACTAATCAGGGAAAGGAGCTAAAAAAAAATTAAGTGGAATTATAAATGTCTGAATTTCAGGCTTTCATCCAGCCAATTCACATTTTTTGAGAAAAAAGAGAGAGGAGAAATATAGACTCATGTACATAGGCCAAAGATCCTTTTCAGACAAAGCTGGACAGCAGCTGGGCTCAGTGGCTCTCTGGGTTTTATTTACATTCTTGCTTCTATGCTAAGGACAAAGTGAACAAATATGTGATACCTGTTCTGGCTGACAGTTGCCCAGGACATTCCCTTCTGGATTGTCCTGTATTACATCCTTCCCCTACAGATGAGGCTACATGCTCACCCACAGCTTTCATTTGTCTGGTAAGAAAGTGTACTGAAATATCTTTCACTTCTAGAGTCTTTCAATTCTAAGTCCAAGCAGCCCACTTGGTTTCTGTGAATAGCATTCATTGTCTGAGTCAGAGAAAGAATTGCCTGGCCCAGCATCTCAGTGAAGGTTCTCTCTGTTATCTCCAGCGTGCTCCAGTGAGCCGTAGCCCTCATTTTCCATTTTTGCAGCCCAGTGTCACTGTGCCCCTTTACTTTCTTCTGGGAGGGAGACAATAGGTTCAGGCTGAGCTTTTGGCATGGACATTATTGTCTCAGTGGTCTCCTCCTCCTCCTCCTCCAGAGAAATGTGCTGTAGAGACTTGTGGGGGCTTATTTCCTTTTTTCAGATCTGAGCCAAAGCTTAAGTCTCTTGATGTGTAGCCATCAAAGGCATCAAAGATAAATAACTCACAGTAGTGCTGGTAAATAAATATCTTGCAGACTGTTATTCACTGCCTTACTGTTTCATGCTCAGAGTTAAATGGGATTATATAGAAGCAGAAGGTTAAGTCTGCAGTAATTAAACTTCTAAATAGTTTCAAACATCAAAATTAAATGTTTTCAATTTTATCTATTTATTTTATATTTATTTTATTCACATTTATTTCACTTACGAAATTAATTAGTCCTAAACCATCCTTAATCTAAATCCTTTCCACAACAACTCACAGCAGTGAGAAATTATGCCATAGATTTTGGCAAGGCCCTACATACAGACAATTGCAAATGAAAGCACTTTTTTGATTACATCTGCAATGTGTCTCATGCATTAATTTTTTTAAATGTTAGGGCTACAAAGATTGCATTGCTGTTGAATCACTACTGTCGATCATGATAAATGACAAGAGTATTTCCCCAGTGGAGAAACAGCCAAATATGGTACAATTTTTTAAAAGCTAACAGAGCATGCTCAGATCAGAATTACAGAGTATGTAAATTGTTTTACAAATCAGTTTGTATTTATCTTTTCTACACTGACAGTCTCAGTGTCCCTTGTGGTAAACCTCATGAAGAGTTTTAATGTGCTTGTTCTGTTTTACATACTTTTGATCCACTCATTCTCAAATTAAATAACTAGATAGAAAAATTTGTGCTACCCTACACTGAGATGGTTTGGAAACCAACCTCTCTTCTCCTTATTAGAAATAATCTCTTCACTTCATCTTTCGGTCTGGTGGGTGAGAAAACTGCTTGGTTTTTTTGGCTAAAAGTGTAGTGTTTCCAATTATGAAGTTCTCACTGCAGTTTCCACTAGTTATTAACATCCACATCCCCAGGGAAAAAAAAAATGAAAACACCTAGTTTGGGGCTCTTCCGTGTTGTTTATACACCATTTAAAATGTTATCAAGTATTTCTTAACCTTTCTCTTTGCTTAAAAGCAGATTGTTTCAACCACTACTTCCTTATTTCTCTCCCTTCCTCTTAACTCTTTAATAGAGGATCTCTATGTGTGCTTTTCTGCTTAATTTTCAGTCTTTGAATAAGTTGATCTGTGCATCCTTCCAAGCAACTGGGGTTATGAAAGCCAAGCAAACTTTAGGGTAGCTTTTCATCAGAACAGCAAGATAAAGTTGAAGAGTTGACAACAGTTTGCTGGGAGTGGGGGCAGAAGTGGTGTCAGTCTTTTACCACTGAAAATCTTGTAGTCTTCCCATTCATCCTTCTGGCAGTTTTATTTTGACAGCCTGCATCACAGATAGCATCTTACTGTCACCACACAATGCTGAAAATGACTTGATCATCTGCTGCTTTCCTCAAACCTTGTCCTTCACAGTGATGTACCCCCATAGCCACTGATAGGAGTTAGTCATGCCAGCAATGACAGGATGTCACAAGAGATAGCTGAGGTCTCGTGCTGGCACAAGAAGGTGTTGTGTGATCTTCTCCATGTATATCCTGTGAGCCTTGCACTGTTAAAAAAACATTGGGTTGGTCTTTGCTTTGAGGTCAGCCTGAGCCTTTGTTGTAGCTCAATGAGCACAGCTTTCATTCTCACTGGAGTCCTTTACTCTGGCCTGGCTTCTAGGTATTTATTTCCATGTGTAATTGCCACCCTTGGCAGAAAATGAAGTCCAGTGTAAGTATGGGATCTTTCTACTGTTCTTCTCCCATTCCATCCAGGAAGGGGGAATGTGTACAGGATCTTAGCAAGATGTAGAGCAAGTAGATACCTATACCCCTGTAGGCTGAAGCTCATCATCATGAGATCATCCATCTAAACAATGCAGGAAGTCAGGAATTTTTGTTCAACTGGAAACAGCTCTACTTCATCCTGGCCTGTCACAGGGGGAAAAGATACACAAACACTCAGCCAGGTGATTTGCAGTGAACACATCACACACACATACCAAACCCACCCTCACACACTTCAACAAGCACCTTATATCTGTCTGGGGAATGGTGGTGGAGTTGAGCCAGGTAGCTTTTCTATGCTGAATGTCTTTCCTGGTCTGCTGGGACAGGATATCTGTTCTCAAAGAGTTTAGCAAGACATTTTAGCTTCATGATCTAGAAGACTGACTGAGTGGCAGTACATTCTGGAAGATCTGCCAGAGTTCTTGAACTAGAGAAAAGAAATTGGCACTGCAATAAAAGCAGAAAAAGCAATTATTTTTATTTGACTGCCACTGATTCTTACAACAGAGGATGAAGACCATCCATTCAGAGTGGGACTACACTCACCAATGGATGATTTAGCTAGGAGCACAAGAGATTCTTCTGCAAAAGGAGAATAATCCCAGGAGGCAGAGCAAAGCAAATGTGCATTTGTGACTCACATTATATGCCTAGCATCAGGCCTCTGCCTGTTCATGTGCCTGACCTACTTGCTGGGATCCACTGAAACCCAACACTGAAGGAGAAAATTTCCATCACAGGTGGAATTTCCAATTTCTGATCTTTATACTAGCACTGACAAAGGCTTTAGGAACCTAAATACTCTTTTCTTGTCAGTCACTGCCAAATCTCAAGACTGAGGTCTTCATCTGCTCAGATTTTGCTAAAGGTGCTATTATAAAAACTATGAATCCCAAGCATTAAGTCCTCAGAAACCCATATATCCTAATACCCAGCTCAGGCTGCAGGCCTGAAATCACAGTTGTTCAGTGGGGGGAAGACTGTTCCTTGTGCTGCATCAGTTTGAGAACTTAGTAAACCATAAACTGCCAGAACACTTATTGGAGTACAATGTCCATGGGACACAGAAAGAAGCAAGATGTCAATGCCATGTGCCCTATAGTCCTATGGATACTTAGGGCACTCCCTACAGACTATGGATGTTTACCTGGCCTAATTGGAGCCGAGCAGTCTTGCAGAAATGCATTAATCATAATGTTATTTATCTACAAGTTGTCTTTACTCCTGCAGCTGAATTTGTTCCAGGTTGATTAGTACCACTGTGATATAAATTCCATGGGTGAGAAAAACAAACTCTAGTGTTTGTTTAGTACTAGAGAGGAGAAGACATCCAAAATGCAGTTCCTATTTCAATGTAATTTATATATTTTCTGTGAATCAACTAATAGAAAATCCTATTTCTTGATGGGGGTGGGGGGGAGGGCAGATTTAAATCTCCTCACTCTGATGAGAGAAAGAAATTCATATCTCCCTCTTCCCCATTGTGTGATATTTAGGAATTGTGAATAGTACTCTTTTTGTTGGTTTGGATACTTCTGGGTTTTATGAGATAAGACAGAGGCAAACATCTCACTGCAGGAAAAATTTCAGGGGTAATACATGGTTGTGTCTCAAGATCTCCTTGAAATCCTCCACAAAGGGTGTGGAGGGTTTCGCACACTTCCTCTGAAGCTTTCTCAGAGACTAAGGTGTTTCTGTCTAGTTTTCTTGCTGCTCAGTGTTCTGGTTTTCTGCATTTCATGGTAAAATGCCTAACTATGAGCTGATGAGGTGGAGACATCTCAGACGGGGCCATGGAAACTCCTTGGCAGTGGCAGGCAGGTGTAAAAACTTACATTTCTACAACCCAAGGCAGAGTAGGTGTGGATGGTGGTGCACTGGGCTCTCTCCGTGGGTTTACATTCTGTTTTAACTCCTCTAGGTACTTGCTGCTCTCCTGTCTCTCTTTTTTTTTTTTTTTTTTTTTTTTTTTTTTTTTTTTGTGATTGAGCAAATCTAACCACAATCTCTTTTTACACCCTGTTTCTAAAGAAAGTCTTTTGCCTGGTTTTCAGCTGAACTGTTGCTTCAGTAGTAACAAGAACAAGACATCAGAAATCCAGTATACAAAATAATACATTGATTCTGTAATATGAGGCATTCAGTCATTTGAGAACCAGAGAATCTTACAGTACCCTGCAGTTTGTGGAGATTTTTCCTCTTAGGATATTATTACATTATTATAATTCATGCAAAAAAAATCCACTACCTCTAAAGAAATACTTATTTTATTTTGATAATTGATTTAGGAAGTCTCATTATATCATCAATTAAATTTTGAGGAAGTGCTCAATTTTAAAAGCCACTTTAAATGTTCTCCTTATGACTCTTGTAACATTTACAAAGCAAGACACTAATATGCCTTGAGCCATCAGCATCAAGGTAACTGAGTTGTGCAAAAAATGTTAGTTATTTAAAGAAAAAAATATATGAGATTAGGAAAGTGGCTTTTCAGAAAGCATTGAGCAAGTGAGAGAGAGCACTGGAATTTAAGATGTTCTGCTTATCATCCTCAAGAACACACCTACAATCTTGCCAACTCTTGCCAATGCAGTCCACCCTCAGAAGAGACCTGATTCTTGACCATCCACCTCTTGTAATTGCAAGGAGGCTTCTTCAAGAGATGCAAAGAAGTCATTAACATTTTCATCTCCTTATTGACATGGCTCTCTGCAGGAATCATAATGAGGAAGCTCGCTGTGAGGGTTGCCTTCAGCCCGCTTCATCCCAGCACTTTAGAAGTGGTTTTGGAGTGCCAGATCCTTTTACACAGTTCAGTAAGGAGGCTCCTGACTCTAATCTAGAAAGTCATGTTGCTTTGGATATCATGGCATTATGGGGAGGCCACTGACATACTGGTCAAAGTATTGTTACTACATTCTCATTGACATCCTCTCATTGGCAGGAGATAAATTTTGTTGTGTTTGCTTTTGCTTTTGCAGAACTGTGCAGGGAAACTAGTCAGGAATGCCACTGCTAAGGACTGATTCCTAAAATATTTGTATGCCTTCTGAGGACTTAAGGCAAAATTAGCATATTTTCCAAATATTGCTTTCCATCAGGTGTGTAAAGAAACGGGTAAAAAAAAACAGAAAAAACTAGTATTAATACAAATGGCAATGGCAAGGAGTTGGCATGTGATGCGACCTAAAAATAGGGGACTAATATAAACACTTGTTCAGACTAAAAAGTACTCTGTCTTGTGATTGATGTGACCATTTCAAAATATTTCCTGTTGTGATTGTATAATCTTTAAAAAGAAAGGATGGGTTTGAGCTGGTGAATGGCTAGGTCTTCTGTTTCTGCTGGTCTTGGTAAAAAAAGGGATTTCTTTAACATTAAAGAAACAGGTAAACAAAACTAAAATACAAGCCTTGAGGGTTTTGTGTAGGTTAGTTTACATCATGCTGTAACAGAATGCTCTAAAACTATCAACCTACGCAGTACAAACACAAGTAACTTTTATATGTAGTTAATAGTACATCTAAGAAGCATCTGTAGAGATGGTGTGGGAGTGAAGGGAGGGCTGAACTGAGGAAACTGCTTTTGAAAGTTGTTTTTTTGTGTGTGCAATTTTTTAAAAAAAAATTCAGAGAATGGAAAGAGGAACCTACACTGAGATGCTAGGCTCAACTTGTCAAAAACTTTCCCCACAGCGTGTGGTGAAACATCTTTTATCACTGCACTCTTATCTTTAGTATGTTGGCACTATGGTTTGCTCACCTGCATGGACGGATGGATGGATGGGGCTAGAAGGGTTTCTGAGAATTTATTTTGTTTTTCCAGGCTCTTTTATGAAAATTTAATGCACAACCTTTATTAAACCACTATCCTGAAGAAAAATGGATTTTTTTTAAAGCTTAAAACTCCTTTCCTTTTCTTTCTCTCTCTTTCTATTTATATTTATATGATGAGAAGGCAATGTAAGAGAGAGAAACACACAGAGAAGAAGAAAGGAAACTAAAGTTGCTCTCCTGAAAAGTATTGCCTTTAGGTTTTTATAAAAGTCTTTCTCAGATGTTGAAATAAAAAGGACTCTGGTCTGTTTCTTTCAGTTCCTTGAAAAAAGCTTCTAAACACTGGCATTTTCCTTCATTTGCTTGCCAAACCATATTAAACCCTGCCACAGGCAGGCTGTCATAAACATGGGTGACTTCATCTGGCATGCCCCACCAAGCCCCCCTCTGCTGAGCTGATGCCACACAGAGATGCCGGCTGGATGCCACGTGCACATGCAGAAAGTGGGCCAAGGTCCCAGGGGATTTCAGCAGGGCTGGGAGAACATGGAGTCTTGGCAGCTCTGTGGGAAAACCCCATGAGGGCTCTGAGCCCCCAATCTTCTCAGGAGCAAGCATGAGCAACAAGTCTCAAAACAGAGCTGGGAACTAAGCAATGGTAAAAAATAGATAACCTCCACAGTTCTCAGAAAGAGAAGTGAGAAAGTAGTTGGTGCTGATGTGTCTTCACTGTGAGCTGGGGAGCAGGCTGCGTTTTCAAAAGGCCTATCCTGTCTCTACTCCCAGGTAGCTGAGGGCATCCTTGGGGTTTCACAAGAGAAGGTGGCTGCTGTGGTGGCTGGGATCACACCTCAGCCACTGCCAAAGCATCAGGTGTCTGCCAGCAAAGGAGCTTCCAGCAGCAATTCTCCTTCCTGATCTGTGGCACCACAACAGAGTGAAAAAGAGAACCAAAACCTTTTGATAGGGAAGCCCTCATGAGAGTACAGGTTTCAAGATTGCCATTTGCTAAAAATTCTCAGTTAAAGAGTTCAAGCTGTAGAAATTTATCTGCAATAGTCTATAGGCCAAAGCTCTTTGGTGCCTCAATTGGGAAGGGGAGACCTCAGGTGGGTGTTCCTTCTGCTGTGGACACTCAGGATGGCCAAGGCCTGAGCTGAAAGGTGCTAATCCTCATCTTGTGAGGACCTCCTCACTGGGTCTTGAACAGCTGATTTCCACAATGATTCATGTTTGATGTGCCTGAAGACACACATTGCCAGAGTGCATTTTCCTAGTTTGGTTAGGAGTACTTGAAAGGTTTTGTTATTTCCATATTGTTTGCTCTCACAGCTGATTTTTCTATCCCAAGCACATCGCTACCACATTTACCATCCCCATCATGTGATTAATGATGAAGTCCTCCAGTCACAGTCTTCAGCCCATGGAAATTCTGTCTTGTGTAACAATCCTGAAGCAGCATGGCCCATTTTGGCAGGGCTGTATCAGTGTGTGCCTTGGCCATACCATTCCTAACAGTCACTTTCTGCCATCAGACTTCTCAGATGCCTAAATTAGGTCAGATTCCCAGCTGAAAACAAGGGCAATCAGCCTCAGCATTTTTACACTTTTCATTTAACTGTTTTTTTTATGTATCTGGGGTTTTTGTGGCTCACTGTTTTATGTGATGTGCTTCACACACTTGACACGTAGCAACTGTTTGTCTAGTTTCTTCCTGCACTTTATTAACACCTTTCCCTGTCCTTTTTACTAAGATTTCAGGGGACTTAATAACATTCCTACCACTAAATATGTGTCATCCTGATCTATACACTTTTCTGTGCCACTTGGCTCTCTCTAATTTTTAGTTTAAAAGCTATAACATTAATTTTCAGTAAAGGAAAATTGCCCTATTTTAGTTTAGGTCAAACCATATTTTCTTGATGGCACTGTCTGCTCCAAACATTTCCTTTGTTCTTAAGTGCATCTATATAATTTTTCTATGCATCTGCTGTCAAGTTACACACTGAAAGTTCAGGAATGTGGTAATATTTCAGAGTACATCACTTAGAGATCTCTAGGGCTCTTAACAGCCCAAATTTGGTCTCCAAAGAACTCTCTCCTAGTGCTCTGCTGTTATATGTATCTTATTGAAGCATAATGGTACCAGTCATCAAAATTGCCTTACAGCAGAGTCTAGCTGGGGTGTTTGATGGTGATACAAAACTGGGAGGAGTTTGATGGTGATACAGAACTGGGAGGAGTGGCTGATAACACCAGGGTGCTGAGGTGTCAGCCTGCAAGACCTGGACTGGCTCCCCACACAAACCAGGTGCAGAACACTTGACTTCTGCCTGTGATTATTTCATAGGTAGCATTCATTATAATAATGTATCAGCATATATCTGACTATAATTAGGGCACTTACATACTTCTCCAAGCTAAAAGAGTATGTTAGACAAGGATAGAATCCAATTTTTTTTTTAATTTATGCATTTAAGTTAATTAAGTGCAGAGAGGATGGGAGAGAAGACCAAACCCTGAATACCATGGCACTTGCAGCCAGGTTCAGCTGAAAAGCTGAACTTTGACTTCCTATCTCACATGTACTCGAGGATATCAAGAGGAGTGAAGCAGATGTGGTTTCAGGCTGCTATTCCTGTTGTAGCTGTTTGTATTAGTGTGGCCACAAAGATACTGGACTAAAGGTGGAGCTTTTCTCAGAAATCTTTTTTCCTTATTTTTCTCCTATTTTATAATCTTTGCTTCTTGTAAATTACCAGTCATACCTCTAACTGGTATCAGATTGCCAAGCTGAAGAAGAAAAAAAGTGTTAAGTCACAATGAAAGTAATAATTATGTTGACTCTTTGCTCCTCGTTTTGTGCATATATGATGCTGCTTTTAAAACTAGGTCATATCTGCTCCTGTAGTCTGTTGTTTCTGATGTTCCTGTTACCTGTGCACTGTGCCTTTGGGCAGATGAGCTCTGCACTGTTCAGGCACTTGTGAGTCCATGTTGTGCCCTGTGCCAGCCACAAGCAGCACAGCTGAAGTTACTGGTACTCAACATAAGCTGTGAGCTTTTGCAGATAAGCCAGTTTTCAGTTCTTTCCACATGTGAACAAAGTGATTTTGCACAAGCTGAAAAACAATGATCTTGCTTCTACCCATGAAGCAAAGAGCTCTGAGGTGCTGTGCATACAACACACAGAGCTGCCTCAGACTTCTCTGTGAGCTGCATGAATACGAGACCTACAGGACTGCTCCTGAGAGAAATGCTTCCTGGTCATGCCATTGGGCCTCCAGAGATGATATCATCATAATTAAAGGCAGAATCAGCCATGACTGTAGCTTGAATACTAGTGAATGATGATGATGATATTTTGTTTAAAAAATGAAGAAACTTTCTCTAGCAGAGAACAACAACCACTTATATGTGACCATATACATGAGCAACTGAACATCACTCTGGAAAAATACAGCTCATCTGTATCTCAGTAGTACAGTTCAGGGTTCACATTTTGATCTGTGATGATAAGCAGTAAAAGAAACTGGGCAAAGGAAAGAGTGACAGTACAAGGTTTCTCATGGAGATGACCTGAGGTGCATCCCAACCACCAGTCCCTTCAGGCCAAGCTGGAAAGGAAACATTGTCCAAAGTCCGAGGGAATGAGGTCACATTTCCCACTGCCTTGGACTGCCTACATTTCTGACTCCTAGTCATTTGTCAGCCCAGGCACACCTCTCCTCCTGAAATACATGCAGTCACCTATTTTCAGTGCGTATGGACAAGAGGCGCAGGAGAATGGCTGAATGCAATATCAGTTCCAGTCATACCAATGTGCCTCCAGCAGCCTGGCTTTGTATCAAAGCCTTCCAGTTAGATGTGCAGTTTGACAGGAAGCGAGGCATATTCTTTCTGTATATCTAGCTCCTTTTACCCTTTCGGGAGCAGAAAATAAGATATGCAAGAAGCTGCACAGTGCACATCAGTTTAGCTCCTACAGAGCCTCTGGTTTTGTATTTTTCAGCCAAGACTGTTTTCACTAGCACAGATGGGGGAGCTACTCCAAACTGACATGAAAATCAGGAGAACACCCAGTCTGCAGGAGTTCACTGCCAGAACATTGCAGAAGGCACCTGGGGGGAGAGCAGTGGTCAGTCCCTTCCATGGTCTGCCAGTAAGGGCTGAATGATATGTTCTGAGCAAGTACTACAGCAGGACCAGAAGAAGACAAAATAATTTTTATTCTGAGTCCTTATGATTATGTAAAACTGACTGTAGGCTTCAAAACACAGGTAGAAGATGGATACAGGTAAAACAATGTATTTGATCCTATTCTGTGCCAAATTATTTTTACACAAAAGCTGACCTGATCATTTAAAAGTAGCAGCTGAATGATCCAAATGTGAAAAGGGTCAATTATGTTTTAGTGAAGTAGCATAGATTCTGACAGATTTCAGGCAACTGTGGGCGTCCAGGAAATCAGGATCTGAATCAACAGGATGTTTAAAACAGGCTGGAATCAGCTTCAAACACCTGCATTTACTGTGGAAGTGACTACGTATGCAAATACTGCAGTCACTGGAGATCTGCCCAGTACAGTAAACCCTTTCCAACTCACCCTAAAATAGATACTTAGATTTCTATGGATAATAAATCCATAGATGTAGCAAAGACCAGGCAGGAAAGGCCACCTATACCCAAATCCGGCCACTTAGTATTGCTGTGGAAAGAGTTTTGCCTATTCATATAGATCTTAACTAATAGGAGGAACAACAATTCATCCTGTGTTTTTACCAGTCACCAGTTGTTATGGATCCAGTACAGGCCTTTTGGGACACATCTATTTATTCAGGGGGTAGAAAAATGAATCTGCTGAGACCAACTAGTGGAAGCAGTGGAAAAAGGCCCATCTGAAGGCAGCTTACACTCTCAAACAAGTTATTTGACACATCCCTACAAATATTACTTACAATGCTATACCAAATTATCCTTTCAGGTACTCCTGCAAAACATCATGGCCTATCCTGTTTATGGGTTCAATCATAAGCTAAATCATTTAGCGGCTACAGACTGTCATATCCTTAGTGCAAATATGAAAAAAAAGCATAATCTGAGGTTCTTTTCTTTTTTTTTTTTTTTATTTTTATCTCTAAAGATAATCTTCAAGAGCACAAAGCAACTCTACCTCAATTCCTTTGTGGACAGATCAGGAGAGGAAACATTTGAAGAGAGCTTCACAGAAAAGAGAGGTGAAAAGATAGAAAGTAGAGATTTCAAACAGAATATATATACACATATATATGTGTATAACATAAGAGCACATGTGCTTTTGTGTGTGTATACTTATATATATATTTATTTGCTGCAAAATGCCAGTTGGAGCACACAGATTCAGTGTAAGACCACCAAGTTTCTGAAGATTGAGGGATTCTCTGTTAGGAATCTGTCATATTGTCTACCACAAATGCCTTGTGCCCAATAAACTGTTAAATTCTTTTCCTGGAATTTGAGGTCAGAAGGGAAATGATTGATTACACTTTTTCCTCTGACTCTCACAACAGCTATGTGAGGCAATTACTTGTAGAGGGAAGTAGTTGATGACCAGAAGTCATTGTCTGTCAATCCCGGATACAGACAATATTTCAAACTTAAAGTTATAAAGGAAACCAGTTCATGTGTTATTTAAAGTTCAACTAGATCAGGCAATTTCATCAAAGTTTTATAAAAACATGTGTCTTCATCTTGCCATAAGTCAAGGCCAAGGTACCTGCAGGAGTACCCTCTGGCACAGGATAACTCCACTCTATGCAGGATGTCTGCCAGAGGAGTTAAAGGGAGGTTTACAAGCTGATTGTTCATGGCCCTGCACCATCTGACAAACACTGTGGTGCATTTAAGTGAAGGTTCCTTGCCAGGAATCAGCAGTTTCAGGAACTGTTTGCATGGCTCTTCCTCCCTGTGCAAGATAGCGTGGTTTCACCCAGAGGAAAGTTACCTTATGCTATTGGGAAATACAAGTGTGCATATGGGCAGTGATCACAGAGGCCTCTATGTCCTACAGAATGAATTCTTGAGCTGATATGTTGAACTCTTCTATTGCCTTAGCTTTGCTAATATTTTTTAAAATATCAGTCTTCAAAAAATTATCTTAAAAAGTCTGCTTATGTAGGAAAGATCAACATATGTATAATATCCTAGCTATTAGCCCCTAAATTGGAACCTCTTCAAATCCAGTTTAGGATACTTATTCTTACTGAAACTTAAACCAGCCTACAAAGTTTATCAGTAGTTACACAACTTGGGTTTCAACTGACCTAAGGTTTTGTGCACAACATTTTTATAGGCTGATTTGTGCACTGGTAAAGAAAACTGCAAACTGATTTATTTTATAATTTAAGTAGCCCTTGAACTGTAAAATCATACTTAGATGCTGAGAGGTTTTTGTCAATACTGGCCCACAGACTTACTATTTCCAAGAACCTCACTACCACAGAAATAAAGTTTTTTAATGACCACATTGATGAGTTTCGCTCTGAACCGACTCATAGACACAGATGACAGTAGCTGTGTTTATGCAAATCTTACTAAATTAGGGTGAATGTTGCTAACACCAGCGGAGAATCCTGACCTTGCTGATTTATACTTCGAAAAGGTGAAGGTTCAAGTGAACTAAAATTCAATTATCAGCAAAACTGCATAGTCCAGGACAGACACAGGAGATTTGAAAGTAGATATGTACATTTAATTTTACTACTAAGCTAGGTCTGAAGATTCGGTGCAGTATTTGCTTGTGGAGTTTCTTTGCCTCTCATCTGTATTTTTTAAATTTCATGGAAACAAATTTTTGGTTCAATCTTGGAAAGTGCCTGCTTTTACTCTGTCAGGCTGGAGAACAGAAGCACTCCCTAGTAGGCAGAAATTATAGCATTGTTTTTATTCACTTTTGAATAAAAAAAGTTGTTCTCTAGAATGATACAGCTAACAAGCTCTATCAAGTATGCACTCCTCTACTACATGAAAGCTGATAATGTATCTATATTTTCTTGCTGAAAAAAGAGAGGGGTTTTTACCTCTCAATGTGAAATCCTTGTGGAGAGAAGACACTCTTGTTTTACCTTGCCCTGATGGTTTGAGGTCAGAGTTATAACCACCATAGGGTTTACTTTGACTGTGTGTACTAAGATAAAGACTGACATTTGTGTCTGAAAGGGTTTTTGATTAATATAATGAGTATAGCTTAACTTTTTCATTGTAAAATATATACCAGTTTTTGCAGTGAAGGTATACATATGGTTTACTTATGTCCTTTATCTGAGTGATCTTTGGTAAAAACTAAATAAAGAACAGGGTTTTTTTAAAGCTAAATGGCATGGAAGGTCAGGAATATCACAGCTAGTTTGACTGCCTTCAGTTTTGTTTTCTCTGCTCAGTAATACTTGCACACACAAATGCACAGAGGGTAGAAGTGGCATTTCCCAAATGTATTTCTTCTTAAAAGAAAGTAAGCTAAAACATCAAACACTGCCTTTGTGATAACATAACTAAGTCTTGGCAACAGTTTCTGACCTTTGTGATAATGATACTCAGAACAAAACAATAGGAAAACAAATCGGCTAAAAGAACAAGGAAGCCCAAATACAAAGAAATTTCTTAGAAGACTTAGGTTCACATTTTCGCTGAGTGAACCAAACTCTTGGCTTTTAGAGATGTAGAGATGTAACACTGCCAGCTAAAATTTGCATGAAAGTTTATTGCAAAGGTGAGAAAGAACCATCAGCACAAAACCTGCAGCCCCCTTCAGTAAGGCCCATGTTCTGTTTAGGAAACATCCAGACAGCGATGGACTCATTTGCATTGCTCAGTTTGGTGAACTTGAACATTTGCAGAAGTGTTTCTCTGAATCACATGAATGATGCTTTAGGAACTGTACTTGAGATGTGTTACAAAAGGGCACTTTTTCTTCTTGTTCTTCATATTAAAACCCCTTACTTTATTTAAATCTCAAAGTGTTTGTCACTTTTCCCACAGCTCAAGATTACTGAATCTTCGGTCTTTACTTTCCTGACTCCTTCTGCTCCTCACACTCAGTCTACAATAGAAATTAAGCATTTGTTTTATGGGTTTTTACTCATCTCAGTAGCAATTCACACAGGAGGGGTTGAAAACCCAGCAGAAACACTCCATACTGAGAACCCCCAAGTTGTCTCTAGTTTTATCTACCATTAGGTAGACATAAATTATCCAAACCCTTTAGCTCTTGTTACTGCTTTGTAATCAAACTGAGTAAGCAAAAAATAATGTAAAATTAAAATATACTAAAAAGAAGTCTTTTAAGAAAAAACAAAATATATTTTTCAGCTACACTTGCATTGATGAAAAACTATTAATAGGGTTTATCTAAGTGCTTGCAATAAAATCTGTGCTTTCACTTTGCTTTATTCTAAATCTATTTGCAATTGAGTTGAAATTGCATTTCAGCTTGTTTTACCTGTAATCTGCAACATGCAATCCTACATTCTTCAGCTAGAAGGGTGTCTTTCTAAAAGTGTAACAATATCAAAGAATTTATGAAATAAGAACTTTTTTCCCCTATGCAATAGTGCTTTGACAGGTAGTGAAACAAAAATTATGAAACACAATAAGTTTTGAAAGGCTTTCTGCTGCAGGATATATTTTAAGAGTTATTTTTCCATCTCAAATCAGAAAGCAAATCTCAATTTTTTTATAAATTGGCAATTTTCATTTTGACTTCACTCAAGGGCTTTTCAGTCTTTTTCACAATTGGCAATTTTCATTTTGACTTCACTCAAGGGCTTTTCAGTCTTTTTCACAGGTGTGCTTGACATTGAGAACAGGAAGATAATAGATGTAAGAGAGAAATCACATCAGCTTAATTTAGCAGTTCTCTAAACATAGAGACATCTCTACTGTTCCTCTTCCACAGCAAAGAAGCCACACATATCTTGTGATTTCTTACTGTTTGATTTTCAGTACACCTTTAAATGTTTTATTTACCAAATTTTGTCAATTGAAAGGAATGAAATTCCTATTCCTATCAGAAAAGCATTAAGCAGCTGTCACCTTAGCTTATGGTTGCAGCTTGGATGAAAACATGATGCCACTAAATTTGCAAGTGAGTTTTCTGTGCAGAGTGCCACGAGCCAGTGAGTACAAAGAGTAGCAAAAAATCCTACATGGATTTAGTGAGCATTACTCCAGATGCTTAGTGCTTAATATGAGACTAATATACATCCATCTATTAAATGTCTCAGAAATCAGGCAAGCAGAAAAGCTTAACAATTCTCCTTCTCTGTCACAAGCTTGAGGACTGATGTAAGTGTTTCTAAGAGTGGATCATGTCACTTGAAGAATCCTTATTTAGTTTTTGTTTCAGTCTGTCTGTATGTCCATTTGTCTGTCATATTTCAAATATAGGTCTCCCAAAATGAAAGAAAAAACATGTATTTCTAACAGGGAAATTTCTATAACAGAACTATATTTTGAAAAATTATGCATATGAAACCATAGCTTAGGGTGGATGTTTTAAAATCCGTGCAAGCTTCACTGATTTGAATTCTGTTGTAAAGTTGAAGTTGGATGGAAAAAACTCATAAAAAAAGAGGAATCTAATTTTAAACCTCTAAAGAGGGATTCTTTTCTTTCTTATGTATTACATTTACAAATTAAACCACAAGAGACAGACAGAGACTGCCAGTGCAGTGGGGGAAGGACACAGTTACCCTGAACCTGATGAAAATGTAAACACAGCATTAACTAAACCCCAACAGACACAGGAATGGGAGTGGTACATTGTGGTTCCAGCAGCTTAACCTGCTGTGGTAGTTTCAGTCTAGCCAGCAGCCAAACCCCACACAGTCACTCGCTCACCTCACCCACTAGGCAGGATCGGGGAGAGATTTGAAAGGGTAAAAGGAAGAAGAATTGTGGGTTGAGAAAAAGACAATTTAATAAGAAAAACAAAAGCCATGCACACAAACAAAGCAAAACAAGGAATTTATATGCTGTTTCCCATGGGCTGACAGGTGTTCAACCATCTTCAGAAAAGCAGGGCCCCATCACAGGAAAGGGTTACTTGGGAAGACAATCCCAAGCCTTCCAAATGGTCCCCTCTTCCTCCTTCTTCCCTCTACTTTATATACAGGTAATGGCATATCCCTTTGGTCAGTTTGGGCTATCTGTCTGTCTGTGTGTCCTCCCAGCCTCTCGTGTACCCCCAACCTCCTTGCCAGCATGGCACTACAAAAAGCAGTGTGGTGGCTCTGTGTAAGCCCTGCACAACAATAACAAAAATATCTCTCTATTGTCAACTCTGTGTTCAGCACAAATCCAAAAAATAGTCTCATACCAGTCACTGTGAAGAAAACTGGCTCTATTCCAGCCAAACCCCATACACCTGGGCATTTAAAAAGCAAATCATCACAAGCAATGGTGAATCAGAGCAGGAATTTCTTCTAGTCCAGGCTTTCCTGACAAGGAATTCAGGATTAGTGTCAGAGAATCTGGGAAAAGGAAAGATGAAATTAGGAGGAGGATTTTCTGTGCTCCACATTTCCTGAAGAGGCTATCTGCCATCACGAATGACATGCAACATCAGTCTTGTGTGCTTTGCATGCCCCCTTCTCCCCTGCAGAAGACTCTAAAGGAACCACCCACCATTCTTCTGCTCATTGTGATGGACATCTTCATTACTAAAAACCATGTGAAGGAGACCTACATTTTTTGGAAAGCTCTTGTAGGCACATAATCAGTAAGTCTGATGTCTTTCAACTGCAATTCAAGAGGTGCCTGAATTTGGAGGCATTTATGTTTTACTGACAGTAGTGTTCCACAAGTGCATAACATTCACCTTTAGTCAGACTGTGAATGCTGACATTGTTTTGAATTTGGCAGCATCTAGGCATGCATTTTTTATCTCCTTCTTATCAAGATGTTCTCTCAGAAAAAAGCAAGTACAGAAGAAAATACATTTGAGATTAACACAAAACAAAATGTGAGACATATTAGATAGCTTTATGAGCAGTGTGATAGATCTAATGGAAATTTTTGCCTATATTCCTACCTTCCCAAGTACCTGTAATTTCTATAGGAATAGCATCTAGGGGCCAGTGATAGCAAATATCTTTCACTTGCTCTGTATTATTGGAGCTCTGTGGTAACTCTGATATAGACAACAATCTTCTGTTTGTTTTGAGAAGTATAGAGTTGTTAGGCACAAAGGGATGCTACTTGAGCAGGATTTTTGAGGTAACAGACTTAATGAATAAACATTTGCTATGCTAAGTCACAGACAGATGAGTTGAAATAGAGAGCATTAAGGCTTTTTTCCAAGAGTTATGTGATAGTGAGTGCTTTTCAAGTTAGCCTGAAAAATGAAGAATTAGTTTCATTCTTGATAGATCTCCCCTGATAAGATTTGAATTTCATTTGCAACAGATTTGACTCAAAGGCTTTTTGCAATTGTGCCCATATGATGATCATTTCACTACCTGAAACATGCTCGCTCTGTGTCATGTGCATGATATATGTCCCTCTCTGATTTCTTTCCAATTCCTATTTTCTTGTTCCTTTATCTAGGATTCCAACAACTCAGCTGGAAGCAACATTAATCAATGCAACTTTCTTGATACTGACTCTCACACTTCTGAATATTTTTAGCTGACATTTGAAGCACTATGTCAAATGTATCAGATCAAGAAAGAACTTTAATAAGCCCCCACTGAGCTGCTTGCTGCTGTAGCTGTACCTTTTTCTGGATCTGCACTCGGGTCCTTTTCAGTTGATTATCTCTTTACTGCACTGCAGCCTCCAGTAGAGACTTCACATTTTCCAGGTCTCGGGAATCATCAATGGTTCAGAAAACAAGTTTTTCAGTAAAAGCCTCTCTCAAAAAGCAGAGTTTTTTGTCAGAATTGTTATTTCCAGAAACTATAGATTTTCTCAGACAGTGGGCTGAGCTCTTTGAGGACTGACTGGTTGCACTGCTCATAGCCTGTGACCACACAAACTAAAGCTCTTTTGGTTAAGTGACGCCCACATGTTTTTTAATCTAACCTCCTACAGCAGGGCTGTCTTGCAACAAGATGCTTGGAATAAACCATGCAGGTGATGAGAGTCCACAAGCAGGAGGAGTGTGCCTGAACCCACTCTCTGCCTGCAATTAAACAGTAGAGATCTGCCCACACTTATCAGACGACTTGGCCTGGCACCTCTTCAGCCCTTTTGTCACTTGTTGCAGAACCTACTGTAGATCTATCCTCTGCCTTTCTGGGTATTTATTGCCATTTATTCACTTTTTCAATGTTGTACTTTTGTGAAATTGCCTCCTGGTACTTGCAGCTTAAGGAAAGCAAGCACTGAGGTGTGAGTTCTGTCCTGCAGCTGCTGAATGCTTCCCTGCTGCTTAAAATAAATACACTAAACCATGAGCTGTTGCATCTGCCAAGAAAGATCTATGAAAAGCAGACAGTGAAAGCATGGGTCTGCTTTGCAGACTGCAAAACTGAAAGTAATCTTGCAGAATTACAGATTATGCAAATAAGGCAGCTGCAAACAGAACATTTTTAACTAACTTACATTTTGCAGAAACTGAAGCTCAATACTTTTTTTTTTTTGGTAGAAGAGGGCTTCTCCAGCCTGTAAACCAGTCCAAGCAATTGCAATCTGTCCCTGGTTCTCACATTTCTTTCCTTATATTCTGTTTATATTATAAACATATCAAGAGCCATTGAACTCATGTCCTCCTTTCCCTAAGTTGAAAAAAAAGAAAAAAAATTAAATCCATACCTTATTTGAAATGGATCACAGTTTAGTTGTGGGGGGAAAATGTCAGAAGATACTGTGCACTACAGAAATCGAGGTTATGACATCTAGAGTAGATACAATGGATTTAGCTCATGGACAACCTATGGACTGGTGTTCTCAAGCAGACATCAATTGAATTTCAACTTGTGATATGTGATTTTCCTCATGTTACAGTAACATAGGAGGTGTGATAATCACTAGACTACAGAGCAATCCAGATGAGAGGGATTGATGGGCCAAGGACAGTGGTGTGAGGTTCAATAAGGCAAAATGCCAAGTCCTGCCCTCAGGTCACAAGAACCCCACGCAGCACTACAGGCAGAGTGTCTGGGAAGCTGCCCAGTGGAGATAACCCAGGGGTGCTGGTTAACAACAATCAGTGCTATGATTTAATTGATATGGTGATGTTTGCTCAATGGTGCCATGATCTTGGATGTCTTTTTCAAGTTTAATGATTCTGTGATTATAAGTATCAGAAAACCATTCACTAGGGAGAAGATAGCTGCTCCAAGATAGGAAGAAGTCAGATTGGTAAAACATTATGATGAATTTGGAGGGAGGCAAGACTTTTCAGAAAGTAATTTTAATGGATTGAGCATTCAAGGAAAATCTGTCAAACTAAAGAATTTTTTAGTTGATTAATACATGATTCATGTCCTAAATTTCTGCTTTGACATAATTTTCTCATTTGACATTTCTCCTCTAGGTTTTCAAGCCAAGTGTTCATGATATGATCCAACTGGCTTACAGGGATCAACAACCCACTTGTGGAAAATGGTTAAAAACGAATCCCACCTGGACACTTTGACACTGGCAATGCTCCAGAATAAAACAGTCTCCATCACCCTCCCAATTGTGTATACAGTGGTGGCTCTGGTCAGCATCCCTGGCAATTTGTTCTCCCTTTGGGTGCTCTGTTGGTGCATCAAACCCAAAACACCTTCTGTTATTTTCATGATCAACTTAAGCATCACGGACCTTATGCTGGCCCTATGTTTCCCCTTCCAGATTTATTATCACCTCCAAAGCAATCACTGGACATTTGGCAAGACTCTTTGCAGCCTTGTGACAGTGATGTTCTATTCCAACATGTATTCTTCCATACTGACCATGACCTTTATCAGCATGGAGAGGTACATGGGTGTGGTACACCCCTTGAAGTCGACCAAGTGGAGAAGAAAAAGATATGCCTTGGCTGCCTGCCTAGCTATGTGGTTTGCCTTGCTACTAGCCTTCTACCCACTAGAAACTACAGACCTGACCTATGAAGTGAAAGAATTAGGGATTATAACCTGTTTTGATGTCCTCAAATGGAATATGCTGCCCAACTTTGCAGCTTGGGTAGCCTTTCTTCTCACTTTATTTGTTGTGCTGTTCCTGATCCCTTTTGTTGTAACAGTTGGATGCTACATTGGCATCATTAGGAAGCTAATTCAGACATCAAGCAGATACGGCAATAGGCAAAAGACTAGATCCATATACCTGGCGACAGTTGTCCTTCTGTCCTTCATCACTTGCTTTGCCCCCAATAACTTTATCCTACTTGCACATATGATCAGCCGTCTATTTTACAGCCGCAGTTTGTACCCTGCCTACAAGCTCACCTTGTGCCTCAGTTGCTTCAACAACTGCATAGATCCCTTCATTTATTATTTTGCATCAAAAGAATTTTACCAGAAATTCATGCAATTGTTTTGCCCTATGGTACCGCTCAGCGACAGCTTTGAAAACAGAAGGGAAAGTTTATTCTCTGGCAGGACCATGTCAGCCAGATCGATGTCAAGTGGACCTACAGATGGGTTAGAGGGTGTAAGGATCAATTTGCAAAGGCAGGAAAGTGTTTTTTAGCTTTAGATATTCCCAGAAGAAAGACACCTCTGAAACTCATGAGTAGACCAGAAAACATTTCCTTTTGAAAGGCCATGCTCAAAATACCTTGCTCCAGTGACAGAACTCAAAGCTGTACTTAAACTGCATTTCAGGATTTTCTGGTCATGGAAGTGCTAAAGGAACTGAATTTATTCAAGAAGGCACTGAAGCAAATCAAGCATGGTTAGCATGGAAATAGCCTAGCTGCATAAGACCAAGGGATATGTTTAGAACAGTTACTCTCAGGTTGTACTATAGTTAACCAAAGACTTGCAATTCTCAGTGAATGTAAAACATTACTGTACATGAAGTAGAGCATATACCAAAGCTGGTTTGGGAGCAACGGAGTTATTTTTCTAAAGAATGTGCTAAGCTTTTTGGTTTTTTTGATTATATTTTCTTCTCTGTTGTTGTATTTTTAAAGAAGAAAAAATAAAAGTAGCATGGTATTTTACCATTAATGCATAATGCAGAGCCACTGTGAAATCACCACAACACTCACCCAACTGCTTTTCAGAGTCAAACCACACTGACACTTGAAAAGGTTAGGTTGACTCATATTATTTATTTATTTCAATCTTATACAGCAAAACATCTCATACAATGAAAGGAAAGTTAACAATGTTTGCAAATACAGCTGCACTTCTTGAAGTTATTAATTTCTCAGGACTATGGGGAGCACTTTATTTAAGGTAACAGACCTTCCCATAATAACCTATTACAGTACCAATGCTGCCTGTATGGGGTTATGTATCAACTGGTCATTTTCACCAATGTGAAAAGGCTACACATAGAAGAACCATCCCCCTCAGCAGAATTTACATAGTGTCTGGGGAGCGATGTTTTCTTCCTTACAGAGATGGTGTAGATTATAAACCAGTTTTTCAGCTGGATAAATGAAAATCCAACCACAGACTAGAGAGTCATTCTGTGCCAGCAGAAACCAGATGAAAGCTTTTCCTGATGGCCAGATGTCAGAAACAGACTTCTTTCAGGCAAGCAAGAAGAAAGAAGAAAAGAAAGAGGAAAATAAGGCTTCAGAATGGGAGTTGTACAAAACATCCTGAAAATAAGTTATGGCAGGTAGGTTGAGCAGTCCTGTGTTTGGAGCCCTCCTCTGAAATATCTTTCTACAAATTGTTTGCATATTGTATGCCATGTTTAATCCTTCTCACATCGCAACAACTGCTTGCATGCCTGGAAAGACAACTGCTACAGAACATGCACTGGGGACAGACAAAAGAGATGTTTTTCCTGTAGTATTTACAGCTTTTTACCAACATTTGACTCTCACTGACAGAGAAGAGACACAAACCACCTGAGAAGACGAAGACCAGACAAGACCCCCTCACAAGCAGGACAAAATACACCATATCCTTTTGCTGCGTTTCAACTCCATCCAACACTGAGGAAGCCGTCTGCAGTGTTGTAGACAGTTGGTTAAGGCATCTCATGCTGGACTGTTTCCGGAGCTCCTGTGCCTAAGTAATAGGAAACACCCAAGGCCCTTAAAATTTGCCATTTTTCTTTGGGTATCTCATGGTTCAAAACCAATTTTCCACCACTAATTACTATTAATTTCTTCACAGTGGAGGATGGAAAACCACAACATGCACATTGAGATATTTGAATGTCCTATCTTCTGCTAAAGTATTGTCAGTTTTTGGAGCAGAATAAATGTGAGTGGACCTAGCACCACTGTTTACAAGCCAATGTGAACATTCAATGCTTTGTGGCATTTCACAGTGCTAGTTTTAATTCATCTGCACATTTTCCGTGTACAAGGGAAATCTTAGTTATATATAACTTACCTAAACCCTCCCATCAATTTTCCTGGAAGCTACCCTTAACTATTCACTTTCACATGATTCCAGCTTTCTCACTATCGCAATTGTTTAATTGTTTTCTGCATTTTGTTGTGGCAGAAAACTTTTTAAAGTTTATGCTGAAATCTCCCTTCTTTTTCTTTTTTTTTTAAACATGGAAATACTTTTACATTGAAAGCCTTTACTTCTCCTACATTTAATACAGACTTTGACTCTGTTTTATCTTGAACATGGTTCTCAAGTGCATAGTCCCTCCTAAAATATGCTGCAAAGTGCCTGAACTATAACTGACACAAAATAGAGCCAAAAGGGCAGAAACCTTGCACTTTGGACATCAACTACTATATTTTGAAAAATGGTGAATTGTTCCTTTTTCAAGTGAAAAAAGATGCTCACAGTGGACTGAAAATGTTCTCTCCAAACTCATGCAGCTCTTCATAACCCTTCATCTCTCTTCTGAAAATGTTTAAAAAGGAACAGGAAGAATGCCTCATTTGAGTACACTTCATGCCATTTCACTGACTAGCTTCTAGTGAACTCCTGTTGGGTCAGTGAGATTATTCCTTGAGAAAATAATGTAAAAAAAAGCACCCATTACCAGCAATCCTTCGAGTCCGATGGCATATATTGTGAAGTCTTGGAGAGTTTTTATTTGAGAGGAAGAGAATAAATTATTATTAAAAGAGGCCCATCATACTGTACTTTCATCCTGGAAATACATCCTTCTGGAGCACCATAAGAATAATGGCTTCTACCCTCCTTGATCATTAAGTGTAAGTTGACATCCATATACATATATACATATAAATATACATTGCAATTTGTAAAGTTATTGAGAAGTTCATGTCCATGTTATGTTCAATTTGGGGAATATGGGCCCTGGGCAACTTGCTTACTTGTAAGCATTACTATGTAGTTAATGTAATTTTACTGAAAAGACAAGAATGTAAGGCTTCTGTTTGTTTTCAGGGTTGGGAGGGGAGTTTGTGTTTGGTGTTGTTTTTTAATTACAGTATATAAATTTAATCTATGAATGTTCTTGAACGTTTTTGTAATATAATGATAATAATAAAGAAAAAAAAAAGTACATGATTTAATATTCATTCCCGTGTTTTTACCTGTCATGCGTGAAAAACTTCCAAGCATAGAAGAGGGCAAGGAACCCAAGTTATGAAATAAAATTAATCTATTTCTCATTGTTATTGTGGATTTTTTTCATTTTTTTCAGATTTCTTTACAGGATAGATATATATATTAGAAGTTGGCATTGTCATAGACACTTCACACAAATTTGAAAAGTATCAATACTTTAATGAGATGCTGGCTAACTTGAATCCTTCTCCTTATGCAACAGGTGCACTGATGCATATATTTTTTTAAATTTCTATGCATTTCTGAAGAGCCTAGCAGTCTGAGCCTGTCCCACTCCCAGTCTGGGGCAGGGCATTTGAGGAAACTGGGAACAGACAGAGTCAGTAGTCATGGAATCATAAAATATATCAAGTTGGAAAGGACCCACAAGGATCATCGAGTCAAGCTCGTGGCCCTGCCTGCACAGGACCATCCCTAAGAGTCACACCATGTGCCCAGAAGTATTGTCCAAACACTTCTTGAACTCTGTCAGCTTGGTGCTGTAACCATATCCCTGGGGAGCCTGTTCCAGTGCCCAAATACCCTCAGGTTAAAGAATATTTTCCTGATATTCAACCTAAACCTCACCTGGCACAACTTCAGGCCAAGCCCTTGGGTCCTATTCCTGGTCATCAGAGAGAAGAGATCAGTGCCTGCCCCTCTGCTTCCCCTCACAAGGAAGTTGTAACTGCAGTGAGGTCTCCCCTCAGTCTCCTCTTCTCCAGGCTGAGCAGACCAAATGGCCTCAGCTGCTCCTCATAAAGCTTCCCCTCTGCACACTTCACTATCTTTGTAGTACTCCTTTGGATGTTCTCTAAGAACTTCATGTCTTTCTTACATTGTGGCACCCAGGATGCAAGGTAAGGCCACAGCAGCACAGAGAAAAGAAGGACAATCACCCTGCTCAACCAGGTCGTGATGCTGTGCTTTCATAAATGTTCCCTAGAATGATTATGTTCCATTTTGTGTTCATTGTCTGTTTGGCTACATATATGCTGATACATGAGAGGGCCAGAGATTATCCTGAAGTCAACTCATCATTTTTTGTCATTTTTTCCAGTTCAAATAGTTTATAATAACATGAGGTGTTATCTACATTGATACCCACCAGGGTGTTTTCTCTAAGGCGATGGTTAGGGTATGTGCTTACCCAAAGATGGGAGAGATAGCACAAATGTTTGTGTGTGAAATTCAGTGTTGGTAAGTGTGAAGTAATGCACACAGGGAAACCCAGTCATAAAATTATGTTGCTTGTCAGTGACTACAGTGAATCATAATCCATAAGTCCATTCATCAGCTCAGCATCATAGAAACCATGGTTCACCCATTCCTAATTTACTCTCTCCACTTCTGGCCTCTGGCACAGAGAGGATCAACAAGGTAAGAGCATATGGTATCCTCTAAGAAACTAATTTAAAATCTTAGAAGTTAAATAGTTTAAGACTGCTTGTCTCAGAAAAGAGACAATATAAGGTAGGTAGGAAAAAGGCCTCCAAAATCCTCAATGAAGTTGCAAAAGCTGATTTGGATTAACTACACTGCCTTTGCCCAATAATTGGTGAACAACACATTAAGCTAATGAGATCTAGGCTTAAAACCAGATCGAGTTCATATCTCTTCTCACAACACACAGTATAAATAGAAAACACTTTGTCAAGAATGTTGTGGATGCACATAGTACACTGGTCCAGAGAAACTGGAAAAGAGCATGGAAAAGAAATTCATTTTAGGTTATTAAGCAGGCAAACCACCACAGGCCCAGGAACACCTCAAGGATTAAAATTGTCAAAAGCTGGAGGAGTAATAAGAGGAAGTCATAGTATGTGATTGCCCTGTTCTCCCTTCTCTTGAAATGCCAGTGTTTGAGGCAGGACTCCGTAAGCAAGACAGCCCCTTGGCTCCCCTCTGGTCCATCTCACACTCACAGTTAAGCCCTGCCAGAACCACCTTGGAGCCTGCTGGACTGCTGCCAGGGGGATTCAGCAGGAAATTCAGCCTGCTACCATTGTGGAAGGTTCCATAGTCAAGGGAGCCTGGAGCACAAACTTGATCATCTGTCATTTAGTCCTTTTGACAGATCACAGAATCACAGGAGGGCTGAGGCTGGAAGAGACCTCTGGAGGTCACCTTGTCCAACCCCCCTAACCAAGCAATCTCTCACAATCAGGTGAAGATGAACTTGTGTCTTGCTCTTCAACAAATCTCTCCAGGTGCTTGTAACAGTTCATCCATTTTGCTTCAAAACACATAATTATTAATTCTATTTCTGACATATTGTCTCACCTCTGGTCTCATTTTTTCCATCACCTATCTCTCTCAAAGGCTGCTGCTGTTGGAGCTGACTAGCAGCCGACCTGCTTGTGCATTTGAGGCATGCAAATTCACTGTTAATGTTTTTTTTTTTAACTTCTCAGACAGCAGCCTACTCTTTAAAGCTCACAGCTGTATTAGTGAAGAACACAATTCTCTGGCATGAATTGTAACAAATACATTGGCAAATACACTCTAGTGTACCTTTTCTGCAAATAAAAAAAAAAAGGAAACAGGAAACAAAATCTTTTTAATAACCTGATAAATTCCTCTAAAAAAGCTAATTTAAGATGCTATGATCTGGAAAAGTCCATTAAAATAATCAGTTTTACTGGTAAAATTTTTAGATGTATGTATCTAAAGTCATAGTTCTTTTAAGTGCCCCAAATGAAGATTCTAATATAAAATAGCACTTATGAGAATGATTAGGATATAAGACTTGACTGTTGTTCTTAGCAATTAAATCCATCCTGGAGGAAAAAAAAACCCACCTAGAATCTTTTATAGGAATAAATGTACTTTCTTCATTTATGCCACAGTTCATAGTCTCAAAAGGAGTTACTGAGAGCAAAATTTCAGTCATACTATTAATTTTGATATATTTGGATTACTTTCATTCTGGATTAAGTTTTTGCAAGTAATTGTTTTCTTCTTGAACATATAAAGTGTAATTATGTAGTGCATAATAGAGTACAGCATAATGCTTAGTTGAAATATCTTTTTTTAAAGCTTTCTTTTTTATTTGACAAAAAAACCCACAACCCTGCATAACTGAAGTCTGGACTACCACTGAAGTCCTGGTCTTTCATGACTTAGTTGCAAGTCTTCTAGAAGTTTTCCTTAAAGTCTAAACAGCTGGAATATATTATCAAATGAGGAGACTCTCAAGCATCTTTAATTATAAAACATGAAGTTTCAGAGCTGCCAGACAGATTACCTTTCTAGCTTTTAGCATAAATAAATACCTCAACTCCTTTCTTGACTATCTTATCTCAGGATAATGTCTCACAGTCAAACTTTTTCTTCTGCAGAGATTTTCAGCACAGGGAAACTGATGGTTCTTTCCCCAGTTTTGCACCACTGCCCACATGACCTGGCTGTGGCATCTCCCAATTTGCAGAAAGAAAAGTGCCATTGTCCTACTGAGAGCTTCCCAGGCTAATTGTCCTTTGGAGTTTTTCCTAGTATGTTCCACAATCTTTACTGCTGCTGTTGGGTATGGTGAAGTGCCAGGAAAATGGAGACGTGTTTTGTTGAGTGCCTTAAATCTGAGGAAATTCAAAGGTTTTTCTCCTCTGCTGTGTACCTGAGCAGCTTTATCAAAGGAGAAAGGACAACAGACTAATGTGAAGTACAAGTAGAAAATGGAAGAAGGGTTAAAGAAGTAACTTCTGTGGCAGCTGGGCAGAGAAATACTTTAAGTGTCTGCAGAGAGACACAGGAAGTCAGTTTCTGCACTAGGCTATCTGCAGTTGGAGAATGTCTGTAAATAGTTTTTTCATAAACAGCCACTTTCATTTTAGAAACATTGTCCTTTTCAGCAGAAAAGCTGGGAGCAGCAGTAAGTCTCCAGATCTTTGCTGTAAGGTAAGGAATGTGATTAACAGACAAACAAACACTATCGAGATACAGAACAAACAGAGTGACTTAAACCTCAGGAAATGTGGGTTTGCCATGCACAAAAGATGTAACTTATGTAACTTACCTGATCAAGTATTGTCCTAAGCATCTTACTGTTTGGAAGCACTCATGATGACTGGTGACTGTCTCCTTCATTTCCTAAGCAATACCTGCTTTGGTTTTTGATTACATTCAGACATCCAATGCCAGTAGATCTCTCTGTAGACAAACACTACAAAAGAAATATTGGTATCCCACAGCTGTTACCATCTTCTTCTTGACAGCTGTTTTTGAATTTTGCCATCTTCATGCTTGTAACAGCAGGTTACAATAATATTCCTGAGGATCCCAGCAAACACTCAAATAAGCTGTGGGTCTTTCTTATCTCCCCAAACTCACATGGCTTCAGAAAATAAAGGAAAATATATAAGATAACCTCTGAAAAGAGTCTGTTCATCTTCTCAATTAGAAACTCTCTATGAAGTGCAATGGCTTTTTCTCTCTCAAAAAGTTTCAGCACCACAACTCTGACTTGGTTTCCTCAGTTCCTTATTATTGTCAACATGCTGGCATTTTTTTTTTTTCCCTATTTCATCTTACATTCCACAGTATATGCAGAACACGTTGGTATCCCACCCCATTTTGATGAGTAATGCAAATTTCTCTGTACATTTTCACATAAAGTGTCCCTATGTTTGAGCTTTTTTAAACCCCTAAACAAGTACAAAAATAAGTTAAAATACAACATCTAATTGTTCTTCATTTGATTCATCTGATCAAAATTGAGATGATAGAAGACAGAAGTCGGAGAGTGTTTATTTGCATAGTCAATAAAGGTATTTATTTCATAGGGTAGGATTAGTCCTGTTCTTACAACCATGAAAATTTGCTGAAGGAGCCTTAAGATCTGTGGCAATCATGACTTAGCATTTCTTAGCACGCTTATGGTGTCTCTTTGTTCCTCCAATCTCAATGCATCTCTTTCAAGATATTTCTAGACATATTGCCATCACATCTGACTGTCCCTAAAAGTACACATCTGCACACACACATGTGGATCCATTGCTCAGCCTGGAGAAGAGGACGCTGAGGGGAGACCTCATGGCAGTGCAGAGGTCCTCTTCCCTTCCTCTCGAGAGCAAGAGGAGGGGCAGGCACTGACCTCTTCTCTGTGGTCACCAGTGACAGGACCCGAGGGAATGGCCTGAAGCTGTTCTGTTATGCAATCCTTAAAATTAAAATTAAAATTAGGAATGTGAGCGTTTGGGCTGTGTGGCCTTTAGTTCTTAGAAGTTACAGCATTTTAGAGGTCCTTGAAAGTTGGGGTTCATGATCAAATATGTAGGGAAAAGACGGGAGGCACTGCCCTCCGGTGGAGATTCAGACAATAAATACAAGAGCTCCAAGAAGCTCTTCACCTCAGAGCCTCGGAAGTTTATTTTCTGGAAAAACTGGGATTACAGTGAGCCAATTAATATTCTCTTCCCTTCACTATATTTTAAGTTTCCCTAATTTCATGCCATTGTCTTTGCAGCTATCATTATACTGCACAATAAGACGGAAGACTTATTTTCCAGTCTTAGGCAACTAGATATTTGCATCTTATACCACATTTGTGTACATATATTTTTAATAAGCACACACACACATAGATAACATGTGTATGATGCATATATAATAGATATATTATGTATATGCACATAATTTCCCCCAAAATATTTTATGTACTTGTTTCTGTATTTTTCAAATTTAAATAACACAGAAACAGTGTTTTTTATAGTTTAATACACAGATTATTTTTCTCTAGAGGCTATGTATGTGCTAATTTTTGTCTAGAGGCTATGTAAGTACTAATTGAAGTGAGATTAGACAATGCTGAGATTAGAGGTGGAACCTGCATATGCAGCAAAAACCAGACATATCACTTCAAGAGAGGCTTGTGGATTCAATTTAATCCACTGGTTATCAAACACAAAGATATCTAGGGATGCTGTCAGCAAACACTTATCCTCCTGTCCCAGGGACTACAGGGTTTTAGACTCTGCCTAGTCTTCCCTTCCAAGGCTGCTTGTTGGCTTCAAGCTCACAGCATGGAGAAAGAAAGCTGCAGACCAGAAGTTGCTCTCAGCAGCAGACATTGGCTGTGGCAACATCTGGGAAAGTCAGCGCTGGCACTGTGTGTAACTGTAATGCTGTTTCTACGTCGTGTAAATCAGGATGTGCTTGCAGCACTCCACTTTATACTGGAGGAGGTTATAGCACTTATTTGATATCAGGTAGAAACTACAAGGAAGGAAGCAATCTTTTCTTTCTTCTATCTTGTGTTGCTGCTGTGGACCTGGCAGCTCACCCTCTTGGCCAGCACAGACAAAAAAAACCTATCATATTCCACTCCCATTACTAGGATTTAGTTATCTTCACATTGAAATTTTTTTTCAAGACTCTAGGTTTCTCCAATTTCCAATATGTTTTCTGTGGCAGAGGCCAAAAGCAAAGTTAGTTTGAATTCCTAACATTCTTTCTTCAATTATTCTTGGAATGACACTTTTCGCACTATTTAAATGTGTTTGCCAAGGATGACTCTTTGGGCCTTTGATAATGATTTTTTGTTGTTAAAAGTTGCTTTGTGAATGGCCATGTCCTCCCCCTGGGCATTGCTATATCCATGTTTGATGTAGCTGCTGCTTTCCTTGTCCCAGGAGATGGGCATGGAGCTGCCTGACACATAGGTTGGTATTCTTGTGGTGCTAGTTATACTGCATTCCCTCAGCAGTTGTGAAGTTTCTTCTCAAGATATGATGTATTTTGATAACTATGCTGTGAAGACAACGATCTTCAAATTAAGTATGTGTAGAAATATTTACAGGGACATTATGTATCCTGCAGCCTTTATCTTATGGTGCATTTAAATCTTATTTCATCTGACTTCCTGTGGTCTCCACAAAATGTCTCCACAAAATGTCTCCACACGATTGTAGTACTACTTTACTTCAAATAGAAAGGAAATTCTGGGAAGTGATCACCTAGAGACATTGAGATATTACAGGCTTTCCAAGCTGGACAGAAGAGGAAGAAGGAGCATTTGTACCTGAGCTGACAAATTGATAGGGATTCTTAAAAATGGCCTATGAGAACACAAAGCTAAGCAATAAGACTGTGAAAGAAATCTAGGGCATCTGCTCTGAAAGCACTCCCTGAGTCTGGAAAAATCTAGAATACCCCTTCATAAACCAAAGATCTAGTTGAACATGTAAAGCAATCTTAAACTATCAAGGAGATGGAGTGCTATATGAAGCAGGTAACTCTGCTCAGAAGGCTGCTAGCTAAATACAAGCTGTATATGGAAAAACAAAAATAAAACATAGGAGAGGGAATCTTAAATGACACCATGATTTTAAACAGAGTTACTGATGATTAGCTGATGAAATCAATCCACAAACAACTAAAGATCTTTTCCCCTACAGTAACAGAAAGAAGATGTATTAAATACTTCACAAATTAGGCAGACACATTATACTATGGCAATGATTTTGATGGCAGAAAAAGATTAATTGAAAAACATATTTGAATTTATGAGGTTATCCTAGAAAAGTCAAGCTGCCCTGTGAAAGGTGAAATGCTTATTTCCTTCATAGCAACTTTATAGCTAAGCCCCTAGGGTTCACTAATTCCTCACAATTGAAATGCATTGTTTCCCAAACAAGATGATCCTGTGCTTGCATAGGTGGCTCAGGCAAATAATACATCTGGGTTGAAATACAAACACTCATCACAATACACACAAAAGTAGGCACAAGAACTTAATCATCGCAGTGTTCTTTACATGGCTGAAGGTGTTACTGTCATGGCCACCAAGTAAATGCATAGACAGAAAAGCAGAGAAGTCCAGAACAAAAGTATTGAGGTCTCTGCAGTTCAGAGCTTTAACTGCTGTTTTGCTTCTGCTCAAAATACTTTGGATATTTGAAAAAGTCAATAGTTTCATAACCAACCTTGGACAAGATTAATCTTTGACTAGCACAGTCAGCCACGACACAAACTTTTCTGATAACTGCTGGTGTCATTGATCTCCCCCTCGGTCAGCTCGCTGCAGCCTCACACTCACTGAGCCTGGCTTGTGAGGCCACCATGCAGCAGTTAACAGCTCTCTGCCAAAACTCTCCCAGACGTGGCAGCTTATATGATGTGGTTTAGCTTTTCGCACAGGGTTCTTAAGCTTGACATTTGGACCAGCAGAAATAACATATAAAGATGGAAAATGAAAATATGTATTTCAACAGGTTTGTGGCTTTGTCTTGTAAATAAACAAAATCACCATTTGCCACGTAAGTTTAACAGAATAACAGATTTAGTAATTACAACTCCTTTAAAATAATAATCCAAGAGCCACATCTCATTTTCTTCAAATAAAAACCTCTTTTGGTGGTCTCTAGTTTTGGGCATTTTCTTAACTTTCATGGAAAATATATAGAAATTCCACATATTTCCCATTTATTTGTTTAAGTTTCAAAAAGTCTGTTGAATTCAGAATTCAAAGCAGAATTCAGTTAAGGGAAAAAAATCAGGCTTGTTTTACTCTTCAGTTAATGGGACGCCACACCTAAGAAAGAGGAGTTATGTTGGGTGCATCTCTAAAGGCTCTACCGGTATCTAGAGACAATCTGTCTTTGTTCCTCTCTCTCAAAAGAAACTGCCAGGAACAGGTGTTCTTTCATTTCAAGTCTTTCCTTTTTTCATACACACAGATTGCGATGGAGTCACAGCTTCACTGCTCTGTTACTATGATAGCCAAACTATATTGGAAGACTGAATAAAATGAGGAAAAGAAAATTTGTCTTGTTAATTTGATATATAAAAATTGGCATTATCATCTTAGTCCTCTGGAGTGTCTGATTTTAGTTTATTATGCTTGCTTATATTCAGCACAAAGCAAGACATAGTATAGAAAGATGACTAGATAAGAAATATGTCCCAGGTTCTAGGAACACCCATACAATTGCAATTTCCCTTTTTACGTTAGTAATGCAGTCACATTGAAGATGTACATATATTAGGATTTACATTTACTTTAAACTTGCAGAATTGTAATATTTTTTCCCAGAAGAATAACTTTTCCAGTGTGTGCCAGGAAACATAAGCTTCTGCTACTTGATGAGATCCTTTTCCTTTTATTCCATCAAAAATTATATTGGTATCATAAGAAAAATACTATGGCTTTCACTTCTGGAATATCTTTCAGGCCTGTAATTTGCAGGGAGCAGTGTCACACTTCACAGCCCTGAAAAAGGAACAGTGAATTTGTTCTGACAAGCATATGCTATTCCTTTTTCACACAGGCCCTATTTTCCTCGCTGACTCTCCAGATATCCCAGAACTATATTCAGTATTACGGATATGCAGAACGCAGCTGTCTACATTCACAGGTGTACTTAATCTATGTTTTATTTCTGTTTTCAACTCAGCATAATTTCCCTAGGTTCTCTGCATTTTGTAATAACTTGAGAAAAAATGTCTTTAAATTTTCAATTCTGTTTTCAAGTCACCATCATCACTTAAAAAAATTTAAAAAATCAAAGTTCAGTTCAAGCTTTAAATCCTGGTAGCTAGGATGATATACAACCTGTCAGGTAATGGTGACAAATGGCTGATCCCCATGCACCATGACAGGAGCAGGAGGCCCAAGCCTGAGGGGAGCTCCAGCAGCCCCACAAGGCCAGCAGAGTTCCCTGTCCCAGCCCCTCCAGTGCCACAGGAGCCCTGTCCAAGTTGTGCTACAGGGGGGTCCACATATATGATAGGTAGGTAGGGGAATGTGTGTGCGTACAAAAAATTTTTCATCCTGATCAGCCAGAGAGGAACAAAGAGACTCCTGGTGGTGTTTGTGCCTGTGTGAGTTCTTAGTGTCCCTGCCTGTGTTGCTCCAGGTGGTTTTCCACATCTCCAAGTAGATGTGCCATACAGTGTGTACATGTCAGCCTGCTGGCAATGGAACTCATGCTCAGCCCTGCTGCTGGGGGCACAGGGCTGTGGCAGTCTCACCTCCGCTGGGCTGTCAGATTTGGCAACCCTTAACACGAACCATGGAACCACAGAATGGGAACGGTTGGAAGGGATCATCTGGTCCAACTTCCTTGTTCAAACAGGGCCACCCTAGAGCACATTGCACTGGATTGTGTCCAGATGGTTCTCGAATATCTCCAGTGTGGGTGACACCAATCTCTCTGGGCAGCCTGTCCCAGTGCATGGTCAATCACACATTAAATTTCTTCCCCATACTGAGGTGAAAACTCCTGAGCATCAGTTTCTGCCTATTGCCTCTTGCTATTGCTTGGCACCACTGAGAAGAGCCTGGCTCCACAAATGAGACACATGGTCCATGAGACAGGTGTGAGAAGATCCAAATATGCAATGCAAACTGCTGTTTTAATGACTGGAGATATTTTTAATGCTGGAGGATACATTTAACTTTCTTCCAAGCCAACTGAGAAAGCATGCAGCATCACACTATTTGAAAGCAATCTGATTTTTTATGTTATTTTTCTACTACTTTTTCTACTTTTTCATTTAAAAGGCCAAAGAGGGGATATTTAAAGTTTGATGAAAATGCAACAGGTGATGATGAAAATAGAGTCACAGCATCATAGAATGGTATGGGTTGGAAGGGACCTCAAAGATTCTTCCAAATGCCTAACCTAAATTTCTCTTCTTTCAGTTTGTACCCATTATTTGTCATCCTACCACTACATGCCCTGGTGAAAAGTCCCCCTCTGACTTCCCTGGTTTTGCCCTTCAGGTGCTGAAAGATTGTTAGGAGGTCTTCATGAAACCTTCTCCAGGCAGAACAGCCCCAGCTTTCCCAGCCCTCTTCATAGCAGAGGTCCTCCCACTCTGATCGACTTCATGGCCTCTTCTGGACTTGCTCCAACACTTTCATGTCCTTCTTATGTTAGGGTTCCTTCTGAGCTAAGAAGAAGTGATAACACTTCTTTTCCAAACACTTCATGCCAGCATTAGGGGAGCAAAGGGATGGGGTGTTACACATGATGTGAGCACTGGTGAGGCCACCTCTCAAGTACTAATGTCCAGTTCTGTGCCCCTCCATTCAGGAAGGGCATTGAGGTGATGGAGTGGATCCAGATAAAGGCAAAGGTGAAGGGTCTGGAGCACAACTCCTGCGAGGAGCAACTGCGGGAGCTGGGGTTGCTAAGCACGGAAAAAAAGGAGGCTCAGGGGGGACTTTATCACTCCCTAGAACCACCTGAAAGGAGGCTGTAGCAAGGCAGTGCTCAGCCTCTTTCAGGCAACCAGCAACAGGACAAGAGGAAATGGCCTCATGCGGTGCCAGGGAAGAATCTGCTCGCAAATGGGTGATTGGATATTGGAATGGAATGCCCAAGGAGGAGGTGGAGTCACTATTCCTTGAGGTATTTAAGGAAAAACTGGACTAGTGTCATGGTCTATTGGTGGTGTTCAGTCATAAGTTGGACTCGATCTCAGAGGTCCTTTCCAATCTGACCGATTTCTGCATTTCAAGGCTGCTGTCAGCTGGTGGGCAGGGGATGACCAGGACAGCTGCAACCCTTCCCTCACGGCAGGTTGGCTACCGAGCCACTCTCCCCACACGCGGCCGCCCCGTGCCGCAGCGGCCGGGCCCCGATGTTCTCCGCCCCGGCCCGGCTCGGCTCCGCCCCGCGGCCCCGCCGCCACATAAAGCCGCGGCCGCCTCCTCCCCGCCCCCGACCAGCGCGGAGCAAAGGCTGAGAGCCGCCGTCGGCTGCCGCCATGGTGTTGAACCCGGTGCTGGGGAAGCTGGTCAGCAAGCGGGTGGTGCTGGCCAGCGCCTCGCCGCGCCGGCGGGAGATCCTCACCAACGTGGTGAGTGCGGCCGGCGGCCGCTGGCCTCGCATGGGCCGGGGGCTGCGGGCAGCGGCGGCCGCCAGCGCCCGCTGGGCCTGCGGGGCCCGACGCCTCCCGGCCCGCCCGCTCCGTGAGAGCATGGGAGGGGAGCGGGCAATAAGGGAAGTGTGTCCTTTCTGAAATGCACTGGTGCGGAGCAACGGAGGCTGTAACCTGTCATTGAGACTGTTCAGTCCCTGCGGAGGAACGTGTGAGCCTCTCTGGGTGGGCTGCAGGAGGCTTTTGAATAGCACTTGGGTATTACCTATCGAACTTAGCTTGCTTCGTATTACCGTTCTTAATTCTCCCGATAAATTGAACTGAAGTGGAAGAAATAACTTCAAAATATGGATTTATGAAAAAGCATCTAGGTTCAGTCATGCAGTAAGTTAGTAGAAACACACCATGCATGCTGAGTGCAGTAAATAGACAATCTAGAGCAAAAAGTCGGAAGAATAGTTGGGCATTGTTTAATGAAACCAATCAGAAACTGTCTGGTTTTGGTTTTTGTTTATCGTGTGTGTAAGGACACAAAGTGCAGTAAAGCTCCTGTAAGAATGTGCACTGCTGTTGCATGAGTAAAGTGCTATTCATGGATTCAGTTTAAAAAATCAAGTAATATTATCCTCTGTTTATGAAGTGTCTAAGTTTATACTGTTAGTTTTTATATGAAAAGAGTAATGAAATTACAAATGCAATTAGGTTCTAATAAATAAGGACAAAATCAAATATACACACCAATTTAAACTTTCTGCTTGTTTTGTTTTAGATTGCTTGTAAAAGATATGTATGCACTAGACAGTGATAGAAGCACTGGAGAGTTTTTTTGTGTGTGTTTGGGGGGGAGGTGTGTTGAAGTGTAAAAAATAGATGTCAAATTTGCTATTCACTTAATATGCCTTGGGAGCAATGTTTAATAATGAGGTCAGATTGACTGTATTACTTTCCTGTGTTACAGGGCCTGCGGTTTGAGGTGGTTCCATCCTGGTTTAAGGAGACACTAGAAAAGTCATCTTTTACAGCCCTTATGAGTATGCTGTGGAAACAGCAAAACAGAAAGCTCTTGAAGTAGCAAACAGAATGCATGTAGTAAGTTACTATTACTGCAATGAGCTTTTTGTCTTTAGGTGGTGCATGTTACTGTGACTTAATTTGCTTACACTGCTTAAGTGATCCCTGAGGTATTTTTTTTTCTCCACTCAAGACTAATGGATGTTTTCCTGTCATTTGTGAAAGATGGTGTCTTGAAATTGCCTGATCAGAAGTCTAATGCCTGCAGTTCAGGCTTTCCACAGACTGAAGTGGCCTGCATCTTTTGTCAGCATCGTACCTACTCTTGTATGGGATGCATATTCTCTATATTTTTGAACAGTCAGGTGTGTGGGTGACCTCATTCCACCTATTTGATGTATTTGTTGATTGTGGAGACAGACTCCGCAGAAAAACACTGATGTGATTCCAGTACTTTGCAGTAGCTTTCACTGAAGGAAAGGAATGACAAGAAGAGCTCAGGAGTTGTGAGTATAGTGGTACTGGATGAAAGCAGAAAAAAAAATTACTTTCTTTGCCCAAAATGTTTTAAAACAGAATTTGTCTATCTAATTTTAAGAAGGCAGAAGTTGATATTATTTCAGATTCTGTTAGGGAAGGCATCCATTTTGTATCATAAATTTTATCAAAACCAGTGATGCAACTTACACTTTCAGTGGTGTTTGACTTAGGCCCTTGGCTGTGATCACTGTTTGAACACATAAGGCTGACCAGAGGCTTGCTACATAAGTCCCACGTAAGGCTTGCTACCAGAACCTATTTAAAAGTTGAGCAGATTAAATCTCACAAAATGAACCATTATTTTCTGAATAATTTAGCTCTGAAAAAGAGGGGTGTTTGCTGATCCTATTCTAGCAGCAGGAAAGGAATGTTGAACACTTTTAATTTAAAGTGTTGCCAGATGTCACCATTCTTCAAAGCAAATATTGCATGATCTCCAGTGTAAATCGTTACCCAGTTTTCTGTCAACTACCTTCCAGACAATGGTACAGCATTGGAGAATGGATTTTAAACCCAACCTCAGTAAATTACTTACTTTGGGCCTTCATTGCAAAACACTGTGCTGGTGATAATGCCAGTTCAGTGGATTTCAAAATGCTTCTTCATACAGGAATTAGTTCAACTAATTCTAGATATCATTAAACAATTTAGAGCACATCAAGTCTTTGTCTAGAAGAATTGCCTCCCTATAAATCTTTTATTATAATGGTCACACAGACAGGCTTCATGTCATGCTGTGATAAGTAACAGCAGTATGCCTTATAATATACAGGTAAATCAAAACTTAGCTGTAAGAACAGGTACTGTTTAAAGTCAAGAAAGTTTTACAAGGAATTTTTATATATCACTACCTCTCATATTTAAAAAAAATAGACTGTGTTCCCTTTTAAGAGAAAAACACAAAGTGTAGCTAAAAAAGGGGGATTTATTTTTCAGTAAAATTTTACTTGGAGAAATGATCTTCGAGGGCTGCATTTTCTGGTTTCCAAGTACTAGGCACTTCTTTAAAGGAATTGTTTGCCGCCTTGAAGATCAGATTGACTTTTGAGAATGCATTTTATTTCCTGGATGCATTTATTTATACGTATTTGGGCAAATTTGTGGCTTGAAAATGGTGTGCTCAAGCCTCACTTTTATGGTGATATAAACGTTTACTATTTTGCAAACAGTGCAAAAGGAGAAATAGTGTCTTGTTTACAGGTCAGTGTAGAGCCTTACTTCTAAACCAGTAAACTGCTATTTTCTCACCTTATGTCTTAAAAACATTTGTTCTCTTTCCATCTTCTGACAAGTGCCTTCTTATGCTTTTGCAGAAGCATATGAGAACACCTGATATTGTCATAGGAGCAGACACTATTGTGGTAAGAAGTCTTTAGTGATTTAGCATTATTTTAATTTATGACAAGTGTAGAAAATACTTGTATCTTTAGGTTAAGTTTGAAAGCTGCCTTCACTGTGAAGTTATACCTGCATTATGACACTACATCTTTTTAGGATGTGTTGATGTGGCTTTTAGGGCTTTTTTTCCCCAACAAGGTAATTTTTGAACTTTTGAGAGCTAGAAGCCTTGCTGCTGGTTTTGGGGACACTAATACTGCCATAAATATCGCCTTGGATCTTCTAATATATAATGGAAATTCTGTTCTCAGGTGTCTTGTCTGTTAGGGAGTCCAGATCATGTGAACAGTTTTGTGCTGTGCCTTGTAGGAGGAGGTCACTTTGTATCTGACATCTGCACAGAGACAGTGAACTGTTAAGGACAGAAAAAGTTGAATTATCCTTTTGTTTGAAACATGCAGCCATTGGAGGGTAGAGTACGGCACTCATGTGCTTGACACTAAATTACCTGTTCTACCAAAGTATTTGTGCTTCTTGCTCTACTTAAAAGACTCAAGTTTGAAGCCCTGGCTGAAATCATGATATGAACATAATTTCTGACCTCAGTTTTTAAGAAGTGAGAAAAAGCAGCACACTCACTCTGTTTTTCTGTTTTAGTCTGTGGATGAGCAGATCCTGGAGAAACCAGTTGATAAGCAAGATGCCTACAGGATGCTATCAAGGTCTGTAGTTTTAAGTAAGATATGAAATTTGAAGATGCAGTTTCTCTCCATCACTAAGATTCTCAAAAGGGTTCCACAGAAGGCATACATGCAAATTTTTGGGGATTTTGTTTTGTTTGTTGTAAGTTTAGTAGGTCAATCTCTTAATTAGGGATATGAAAAGCACTTAATACTTAGCTTTTTAGAACTCCAGGAAAAAAGGCAGACAAGATGATGCATCTTTGCTTATATCCAAGGTGTCAAGTGAAAATTGTCACGCAGTTTCACCTTACAATTTGGTGTGGAATCTCGTGTGGGACAGAGCATGTGAGATGCTTCTGATCTCATCCAGAAATATCCTGCCTAATCTTTACAAGATTATTCCTTAAATAGTGTCTACAAAGATTCACAATCCCTTGCTATTATACGTCTGTTGCTTACGCAGCAAACAATAAAGTCCTCAGAACTAACTGGCCACAGCGTGGCACTCTGGAGCTACTACAAGAGAGAACCAGGGGTAAAGGAATCTGGGCTCTTCCTCTGCACTCTGGCTTGCCATGGAATCTCTGGGGACCAGTCTGGATAAAATGAGAACATATGCTCTAGTTCCCTATTGCATGTTTAGTCTGAGTTACATCACCTAGCTATTTATTGCCAGCTTTCAGTGAAGATTGCCCTAACAGTAGAATTTGTGCCAACTGGCCTTTTCTAATGCATTTGAAATAGTCACTTTTCTGATGTACAGTGAATGAGCTGATACCATGGACTACTCTTATACAAGTGGTATTTTAGAGACTTGAAATGACTGCAGCTTTTGGTAATGTTTATGTGGGGGTTTTTGTGTTTTGCCATTATCTTTTCAGCAATATTGAAATAAAATTTGTTTGTTTAGGATGCATGTCAGATCCATTGAATGATACATTGATGTAATGGTCTGCTTCTCAGGCTGTAGCAATATAATAATGTAGAATATTTCATAAGACTGTTGCTTAGTGGACATTTTTTGCCTGACAGGTTAAATGGGAAAGAGCACAGTGTTTTCACAGGAGTGGCTATTATACACTGCCACAGTAAAGGTACGTGTCATTTTATTACAACTCAGTATTTGTATTAAAAACTACTCTCATGATAGCTTGTACAAGTAAAGAAATAGGATGAAAATGTTTCATATACAGTCTGAATTGGTTTTCTACTCAAGAACTACCTTATCAAAATATAAATTAAAGAGTCCCCACAAAAGCCAACCTTCTTCCTGCATTCAGAAGGAAATCGACAAGACAATGGAGTTCAGAAATACTGTCTCTGAAAGCTGTGAGACTAATTGAAAGGCCAGTGTAAGTGGTGGAATATTCTAAATAAAATTCAAGTAAGCTACGACAGACTGTGAGACTGAGCTGAATGTGATCCATATCAGCTTCATTCTGTGTTCTGCTTAGACCAGTTGAGGCTTAATGCCTCAGACTGTTAAGAAGCTGTAGGGAGCAATACACCAATGTTCCTTATCACACAGTGTATAAAGTGAGTAATTTTTATGGAAACTACCATTAATAGAATTTGAGGAGTGTTTGAAGGGCATTGTCTGATAATTGTGCCAGTAGTCTTTTAGTAGAGCTTTTGCAGATGTTTCACTGGACATAGTCTTTCTGTACACAAATTAACAGTTTTTAATTTTTTCTGGAATGGTTGCTCTTAACTCTTGTAAAATGGAATTAAAGTTAATATTGCAGTACTGCTAATATGCTAGTACAGTAGAGGGAGAGGTGCTGCAAAAGAAATAAAACATGTTACCAAGGGCAAAGGCATGTGCCTGTGAGCAACCCAGCAATGTAAATAACACCTTTAACTCCTTACTCTAGGAAGAAGGTTAAGTGCACCCAGCTGTAGTAATGATACTACAACAGCACATCTCATTTGAAGTGTACAAATTTGAACTGCATCACAGTCAGATGAATAGCAATATACCTTTAGTCTGGAGATTCCCCAAGAGATGCAATCAAAAGAATAGTTTTGTGGAATTACTATAAACTGTATTTACAGTTTATAATTACAGTGTGCTTTTTAATTTGCTAAAGATGAATTTTTTTTACTAGAATTTATCAGTACTGAAAGACATGGTAATCTGTCTTCATATGCACCAATTTTCTTATTTTGTTTGAGCTTCACACTATCACTGTTAGAAATTGGTTAGCATTCTTCCTGTGGTCTGTACTGTCAATATTTCTTACTCCTCCTCAAGCATTTCCACTGCTACCAGAACTGTGGTAGCAGGAGATGCTAGGTGTTTATAGAAAAGAGAAGAGAGCTAATAATCTGCAATGTGCACACTCATCTGTGCAAGGCTGTTTCCTTTTAAACATGTTTTGGAAAAGTCTCTGTCTGCAGTGACAGCAGGATCACAGTGTACCACATGCAGCAGGGTCCATACCCAGGTCTGCAGTACTTTATTGCACCTTCCCTCATCTGCATCCAGCTACAGAAGTCTGAAATAGTATTGTCATCTCTTCAGAGATGGTAGGAAGGTGATGGTGATGATTCTTAATGGGACTGCTGGATGCCCAAGTCTGAAGTACAGGTGCAGCTGCATGTACCCACTTTTATGACAGCTACATGTTGAGCTCTGATACGTTGTTAAGAGTTCTTTGACAGCACTCATAAAGTTGAAAAGGTGACTGTAACCTTCTTGGTACTCAGTGCTGGATGTGTGTTCCAGCATCCATAAATAGCTTTGTGTAAGCATTGGTAATTTAAGAGTATATTCCACGCAGGAAGAGCAGTCTGTTATCCCTGAGACAGGAATGCAGAGGTTGAAAATGCAAACTTACTGTTTTGGGAAAGTTGAATCCACTGTCCCTGAAGACATACATCTGTGCAATATATTTAGTTTTTCTCAAGCACAATTGTCAAATGATTAAGAAATACAACCTAGATTTTATGCTCTCTAAACTACAGTTCCTGTTTCTTTCTGTAGACAATCAGCTAGAGATGGAAATCACTGATTTCTATGAAGAGACTAAAGTGAAATTTTCTGAGCTGTCTGAAGAGCTCTTATGGGAGTACATTCACAGTGGGGAGCCAATGTAAGTAAGATCTTGATGCCACCACACAAGACTTGAGAATAGGCCTTAGGGTACATTACTAAGCCAGAGTGAAACATTGTCCTGTGTTCTGTGAAATTTTGTTCTGTGTGTATGAGAAATTACAGTATCAGTAATGCAAGGGCACTTACTCTTTTGTTCTTGTGTAAAACTGTCACTTGTCCAGTGAAAGTGAGCTACCTTTTTAGAATCCTAATGAATTTGAAAAGTGAGGACTTGAAATACTCTGGACTAAGCAAGCACCTGTGCAATATACAATTATCCTTCTGTTAGCAGAGCCATTCGGGGATGTTCAATGCCCAAGACAATGCATAGTTCATTACAGACAGGTGAAAAGAGTTAGTGTTGGATAATCAGAGCATCATTGAACTGTGTTGGGAGAAAGCTAGAACTTGGTGTATTTAGTTTATCAAAATCACTGCTCTAATGCAAGGAACACCAGCTTAGTTTTTACTTATCCTTGTGAAAAGTGAAAACACAGTTTGTGTGTGTTGCTGTGTCAAAATTGTCCTTCAGTTTATGCATTTCTGCTACACTGGTAATATAGTTACTGATCTATACAGGCAACTTTTGCAAAAACAATATACCAGACAGCAGTTATTCCATGGAAGAAATAGGATGAGAACAGAATGCCTAATTACTGCTCCTAAGATGAAGTTCACTGGATTGCTTAAAAAAAAAAAATAATACTTATTTGGAGACAACAAGGGAAAGGAATTTGTCTTCCCTTTGTGTTAGCTGGAGCTGCCTGAAGGCACAGTTAGCACTATGGACTGCATATCAGGTGATCTGATGTGAACTTTTGTCCCTGTAGCTTCAATTCTGACCATGTAAGAAATTGTGGTGGTTTTTAAACTCATTTGTGCTATAAAACAATAAAGCCACGTTTTACTGGGGAAAAGAAAGCACTGTGGACTTTGGATATACTTCAGTGCTTATGTATGTAAATGAGGTGTACTTTGTGAACATGAAAGATTCACAGCTTATTGAATAGACTGATTTTTAAATTGGATTATATGGAGAGAATGTTTTGGCAAGACTGCAGCTTGTAATAAATTCCAACATAGGTTTTAGAAGGTGATGTTTACTATGGTAGTTAGTATGATATTTAGAATTAGTGGGCCATAAAGTTGCAGTTTGAAGGAGAAATGACCATGGATTTTTAGGAAGAATGTGAGGTTGAAAATTATATTGGAATATTCTGAATATTTTCTGTGGAAGCAAATAGCTTTAGCAGCACTTTGCTGCACCAAAATGGCTCATGAGCAGTGTTGGGTTGTTCTGTTCATTCTCCTAAAAAAAGAATGTGACATCAAGGGTTTCTCAAGGACCAAAGGTTCAGAGAATGTGTTTTATTATTCTGAGGCTGAAGCAAATTGATCTTTGTTTACATAATCCTGTTTATATATGTTTCTGATATGTTTATATGATAGGAAGCCCTTGTTCCGACTTTGCAAAGGAACTACTAAACACAGTGTCCTATAAATTTTGCAAAATTCAGTAAAGAGGAGTATCTCACAACATTTCTTTTGGGTATTTTTGTTCCCTCCTCCATGTCCACCCATACAGGTTACATGATTCTATGCATATAGGTTTTTCTAAACAAAAAGTGATCATTCCTTTTTTTTTTTAAATTTACATGGCAAAATAATTTTCTGAAATAATACAAGACTTAATAATCACATGAAAAAATAAAAGAAAAATTACTAGTTCTCTTGAGGATTAAATTGAGTTCTTTTTCTAGCGAGAAAAAGTGTACCATATGCAGTTAGGTCCATACCCAGATGTGCAATACTTTATTGCACCTTCCTTCATCCACTTCCAGCTACAGGAGTCTGAAGTAATCTTGTCATCTCTGGAGAGGGACAGGAAGATGACAGTGATGGTTCTTGATGGGACTGAAGAAGAAAATTGGCATATAGTATTTAAGTCAGTCAGTGGTGACAGAGTAATACTAGAAATACATAGCTGATGTAAAGTATGGGTAAGGAAGGAGGGGAATTTGCTGTCTCAAGGTAGTCTGTGATGAGGCTATAAAAACCTCAGATTTTGGCTTCAGAAAGATGTTTTGCTTTTGGTTTTATTCCTGTTCCTCTTTCTAACCAAGGATTTTCTCCTTGCATGCACTGTCTCTTTCCTTCTTTTTCTGTGTATCTGTAGAATGAAGGGTGAAGAAGAAGTAATCCTCAGTGTTTTGGGCTTGTATAATGAGTAGACTTTGACCCAGCTTTTTATTTTGTAATCTTTCCCTTATGAACAACTTTATCTGTCTCTGCTTACAACTGCTAGCCTGAAAACTGCTGTGATTTTAGTAGCTCTCCTCTGATGGCAGTGAAACCAAAGGACTCCACTGCAGTCTGGGAAGGAAGTGATGACAGAGCCTTCAACTCTACAGTTTCACATTTTACTCTGAAGGAATAAAATACAGAATATAAATGTTCTTTTCAGGATCCAATCCCAGAACATAAAGTGTTGTAGAAAAATAAATGTGTAGCCATTTCTGTTAATCTTCTTGCTGGGAGTATGATACTGCTGCTTTTGATGGTTATAATGTTTTTTGCCTACCTGTAAGCATATACCAATACTATAGCTTCATTGAAAAATGAGAGGACATTTTAGTCATTATAATATTCCTAACGAAGTTGATGTAAATCATAAGAATGTTATAAAAGAAAAAATAATTTAAACAATGACAAAGTTATAAGGTAGTGCTGACAATGCAAGATTAAAGGAAAATTCCTATTCCACAATTTATAGCAATTCAGAAAAATCCTACTTGCTGGTATACTGATTCTTCAGATTGTTTTAGTTTGCTATTAGAAACGGAATCCAGAGGCAAGTACTAAAAATAAAGAGCTGTTTCTGATCAAATCTAAGATGAAAAAATTAGCAATAATTTTTTTGTGTAGTAACCTTCTTTCTCAAGCAGTTTGTATAATTCCATACTACCTTAAGTTAATACATTTGAGACTGACTGACCTTTGGTTTCTAAGCTTGCTGACGTAGGCTTTCAGATTCTGCTGTTATGTAGGAAACATACTTTTAACTGCCTTGTTCCTTGTATGAGAACAGTAAAATTGTTGGGTCTCTTGCAGCTTATCTGACTTGTACATATTTCCATTCCAATCTGTGGAATTTGCATAATTACACCTAAAGACAAATTAGATTTCCAGGGTTAGTTTCAGTGCCTGTACATTCCCGTGCCAAATTACCAGTATTCCCATGACATCTAAGAGCACAGTGTTGTGAACCACAACTCTATTCTGTCTCAGATGGTTGTACAAGAGATGGATGGATAGGGCTAAATAGAGTGGTGGATCTTATTTGAATAGGCTGCTCTTTTCAAGGAAGTCCTGTCTTCCCAGTCCTCATTTTAGGTATTCCTATGACTGAGATCTGCAGGATTCTTTCTGTAATAATTTGAGTTCTAAAAGGTCATCTTTATTCGGCTCCTTTAGGACCTAAAGGCTTTCTAGCCTGTTGTGGAATTGGGTGAGGGTCATTATGCATCTGGTGACCGGGGGCAGTGTTGCTCTTGGTGATGCTGCTACCTTTTCGGTAGCCATGACCTGGTAACCTGTGGCAACACACTGACTGCAGTCACCTGCTGCTTAGGTGACTGTTGCACTTGCACTGTCTGAAGCATTGAGACCTTTTGCTCCTCACCCTTAGTAGAAATACTGATCCTTATATTTATCTTGTTCTTTACAAATTGAAGTGTTAAGCCTTCCTAATAGATTTAATCTGCCTGTAACTTAGGTACACTAATCTTTATTCCAGCCTCTGCAGTTCTGGTGTATTATCAGTGTTCTGTGATATCTCTGCTCTTAACCTTAATTAGATCTATGTTGGCTTTGCTTTTTCTTCTCAGGGACAAGGCTGGTGGATATGGTATCCAGGCCCTTGGTGGAATGTTAGTTGAGTATGTCCATGGAGACTTCTTGAATGTGGTGGGATTTCCTCTGAATCACTTCTGCAAAAAGCTAGCAGAATTGTACTATCCGCCCTCTAAGCATAATGTACAACATAAAAAGTATGACTCTATCCCTTCTGTGGACACTTTTGAGAACCTAAGCGATGGAGAATCTTCAAATTTCACAGAGCACAAAGCTGCTAGTAAGCTGGACCACAGTGGGATGCATGCCTCAGGAGCTGCTTACATTTCTGAAAACACTTCTGCTGTCAAAACTGGTTTTACAGTACCTTTGGAAAATCAGAATGGAGTGCCACAGAGTGCATCAAAACTTCCATCCAAAATTCTAGAGCTGATGGATGGTTTTAGAGCTTCAAAGGTAAGGGAAAAAAAATACTCATTACATTGTTGTCTGATACATTTGTTTCACTGGACTTCAGTATGTAGCAGGTATTGTGAAATATTTCAACTGGGGAAGGAATGTATTAATAGTAAAAAAGTACTGATGTTCTGGAGACTCTTAAGATAGCTGAAATCTCTGGTGCAGTGCAAACATTGCTGGGTTTGTCTCTTTGTATTTGCTTTTATGTGTTCTATGAAATTTCAGTTACCTATTTGTTAATTTTATCCCTTGAGTTGAGAGAGAAAAGAAGTTGCGGATTTCTTTTTTTACTGATCAGAAGAGCACAACCAAGCTGGAATTATATACTCTTCAAAAAAAAATAATGTGGTTAACTCACCTGACTTAAAACTGTGACAAAAATTGTATATATTATATTTCCTTAGTAACTTCTAATGCTTTGCTAATTTTTAATAACCTGTTTCATGTTCTGGATGTGTTTTACTGATAATATCCATGCTGTATCTGATGGAGGCATACTCATAACAGCTCACAAACAAGGTCACATGCTCTGTGTTTCAGCCAGGCATGATGAGAAATGCATAGCTGGACATCTTAAGTACTTCCAGATTTTCTACATAGTTCCAGTGTGGCAAAGACGATAGTGAAGAAGAGAAAGAAGAAATGAACAGTGATCATTCTAATAGATCACTGGTCTCCAAGTTATTTGTGTTTTAGGAAGATGTGGGAAAAAAGTGCTCAAGTGGCAGTGAAATGCAGACTTGGAGCTAAAAGATCCAGCAACTTGGAGGTGACTGGAGGGGGGCACACCAGACAGTGAACAATAGTTTTGCTGAAACAAGTGGAGAGCTGTGCTCAGCTCTGAAGGAAGACTGTAGTGTGATCATGTGGTTCTGTGGGTGGGCTGCTTGTAGGCATACAAAGCTGTCCTGAGAGGTTTGGAATAAAGTGGCTTTGAGGGTGCTGCATTTGTGAACTTCTTGTGGTGAGTGACGTATTTGAATGGGTGAGATGATGCTTAGCATTTCTTCAATTTAAGTAAAAATAAACATGGATAATCATCAGCATGTGGCTGTACATAACTTATACTGTTTACAGTGATGGGACACTGAATAGTTTTGTGCAGTGAAAGACAGTGAAGGCTGGTAACAAAAGGAACAACTTTACTTTCTCACTACTCCAGTTTAAAGTCATAGTATGAAGTACTGACTCACATGTTGAACTAGTGGGATTTTTTTTCCCACTAAATGGATCTTTTTAAAATTAATTACCAGTAGCAATGAATTGCAATCTGACAAAACCCATCATGTTTCCATTAGCAGAATAGGTGTAAGCATACAAAAGCATTTATTTCCACCAAAACTCTCAAGATTTTTTCATTTTGATTCTTGGGTGTCGCTTCAAGAATTTTATAAAGAGAATAAAATCTCCCACAGGTGAAGGTATTGCTGTCTGTTTTCCTCTGAACCACTCTATTGCAGAACAGGAAGAGATCAGGGTTAAATAGTTGCAAGTTAAAAAACTTTGAAGTTTACTGTGTTCCAAATTTACATGGTCTGATCTGTACTCATATTTTTTCCTTTTTTTCTTCTTTAGTTACTTTTTTTTTTGAACTGAGAATTACTGAATGGGTTGGTCAGCCAAGTTTTCTGCCTTATCTTCTCACCTTCTTTTTCCTGTTCTAATAGTTTCCAGTTGGTATGAGTCCAAAGACTGGGCAGGTCTTAGAAGCCATCTGGTTGTAAACTAGGTGTAATTGGCTCAGTATAGTGAAAGCCTGAATTATAATAAATCCCAGCAATATGTTCTTATTAAATTTGTTATAAAATAGAATAAAAAGATGTGGAGATTATAGAATATAAATACATGCAGTAGCAGACCTACCTCTCAAAGTTAATCTTTTTTTCCCTTTGATTTTTATTAAACAGAATGTCAAGGCCCTTCTATCCTTAATTACCTTTAGATTCAAATTTCATTTTAGTTGCTTGCAATTGTAAAGAAATTGATTCTGTGATTGCTGCATTTGCCTCCACTGTTGTGCTCTCCACAAGTTCCTTGATTTTAAGTGTTTTACCTGCCTTCAGAATACAGAAACTGCAGAATTGCAAATTAATTTTGAATTGAGAGGTATATATTACTATATTTAATTAACTTTATTCTCTGGTTTGGTTAGCATATCTTGAAAAAAGTTCAGTTAAGGCTTTCAATTTAAGGCAGCCATTGCCCATGACCTTTTCTTCACCATGCAGCACTAGCTGTTCTTTTGTCCCCACTGTTAAATTGTGCTTGTAGTACAGTTGTCCTATGAAGTCTTATTCTTTTTGTTCTTAATCTTTTTGGTTTTTTTCCTTGATTTTGATAAAATAAAGACCTGTATTTTAGCAACTGAAGCTGATACACTGTTTTAGTGGAGACTTTTGAGTTCCTTATGCTTTGGGTCTATTAAATTAATTTTTCATTATTTAATAATAGGTTTTATTATCAAATTTTGGTATTGGTTCATATGATTAAGAATGTTTCATTACATCAAACAGCCATATAGATGAGGAAGTGCTAAATATATAAATAAAGTGGGTCTTCATACACAATTTTTAGGCTGCATTCCAGAATACTGTGAGTTCCCTTCTGTCCCAAACACCATTGTTAAAAGTTCTGTTACTTAGCCAAGATACTGAAACCCTCTGAGAAGGAAGGGAGCAATTTTTAGGAGGTTTATGAAATTGTGTTGAAGTAGTTTAACAGTAGTTGTGTAGAATAATTGTAGGCAAACAATATAATTCTTCTGTTTTCTGATTGCAGTCTTTTAAACCCAGCATGATAACAATTTCTTACCTACACATAGGCTCTGTTTGTAGCCTCTAAGCTGAAGATATTTGATCATCTGAAAAATAAATGGTCCAGTGAAGGCTGTGGATATTGCAAATGCTATTGGAACCTCTGTATGTGGAACTGAAAGACTCCTGGATGCATGTGCTTCTCTTGGATTACTGGAGAAAACACCACAAGGTGATTAATTTACCCTCTGTGCAACTGTATATACTAAAGACAGGCAGGACTGGAAGATATGCTTTTAAGGTCACAGGTTCTGACTTGATATTGTGGGTAACTTAGATTTGGGGCAGAGGGGAATGGATTCCTTTGCTTTCATTATTAGTAGCTGGAATTGTTTCATGTGGTGGAAGGCTTCATGTAATGAACACATTCAAGTCTCCTTTATGGAAACCTTAGATTGTTTTTGCTCTCTGGACATAATACTGACCAAATTTCTAAGAAAAGATTGTATGGACAGTCCCAGGGAACAGTGTAATAGCTCAGATCTGTCCTCTGTACTTGAGTCACAACAAGCCCATGCAGCACTACAGGCTGGGGGGAAGGTGGCTGGAAAGCTGCCCAGTGGAAAAGGGACCTGGTGGTGTTCAAGAGCAGCTGAACATGAGCCAGCAGTGCCCAGGTGGCCAGTGAGCATGCTGGCCTATATCAGCAGTAGTGTGGCCAGCAGGAGCAGGGCAGTGACTGTGCCCATGCTCAGCACTGGTGAGGCCACAGCTTGAATCCTGTGTGCAGTTTTGAGCCCCTCATGACAAGAAGAACACTGAGGTGCTGCAGCGTGTCCAGAGAAGGGTAACGGAGCTGATGAAGGGTCTGCAGTGTAAGTCTGGTGAGGAGTGGCTGACGAAGCTGGGGGTGATAAGCATAAAGCAGAGGAGGGTCAGAAGAGACCTTATTGTTCTCCACAACTACATGTGAGGATGTAGCCAGGTGGGAGATGGTCTCTTTTAAAAAGTAGCCATCAGCAGGATGAGAGGAAACAGCCTCAAGGTATGCCAAGGGAGATTTGGATTGAATATTAGGAAAAATTTCTTTCCTGAAAGGATGGCCAAGCATTGGAACAGGCTGCCCAGGGAAGTGGCTGCCTCACCATCCCTGGAGGTATTTAAAAGGTGTGTAGATGTGGTACTTGGGAACCTGATTAAGTGGTGGACTTAACAGTGATGGGTTAAAGGTTGTACTTGATAACCTTAAAAGGCTTTTCCATTGAAGTGATTCTGTGTTTTATAAATGATTGTCAAATTCCATTTCCTGCTGCATCAGTGCCATCAGTCTTCAGCAGAGGGATCAGGCTTTTAATGGGGAGAGTTCTGCAATCTGTCCCTCTTTGTGGACAACTTAAAGTTTAGTGCACCTGACTGGAATAGTCCATGAAGGAGTCAGTATTAGATTAACTTTTTCAATCAACACTATATAGTTCTAAGTTTCCATGTCTATCATTTACATAGTAAGGCTTGAAATAATTAGGTGTAAAGAAAAAAAATAAAGGAGTCTTTTTAACTCTGTTAGAGGACAAGACAAATGAAAAAGACCTAAAGACAAAATGGAGAAAGCTTGAATTCAGGGAAGAAGCAGCCATAATCTAAACAAAAATACAGTCAAGAATGAGGAACTTCTGTTACTGTCCCTTGAATATTAGGTATCTAACTGAGGTACTATGGTTTAAAAAAAAAAAAAAACAAATCAGTGTGTATCTGTATTTCCCAGTATCTAAATTCTTTTTTGAAACAAAGTACTTGCTCCTTTAAGAATGACAAGACTTTCAGAATTACATTTTGTGCAAATTTTTAGTAATAGATCATAAGATTAGGATTTACTAGTTATTTATGTAGGGAAACATGCCTTCAGATTTTAAACAAGAGTTGCAGAGTACTGAAACAAAGCTGGTTACAACTGTGTTCTTCCCATAAGGTTACACTAATACAGACTCAACAAATACCTACCTGACCTCAGATGGTAAATACTCACTTCATGGCTACATTATCCATTCTAACGACCACCTTTGGCCTCTCTTCACAAACTTGGAGTCTGCTGTCAAAGAAGGGAGCAGGCAGAATCATCGAGCCTTTGGAAAGAAAGCAGATGATCTATTTAAGGTAATATAAACTCTTAGTAGTATCAAAACCAGCTGTGTGGAACCCAGAACTGATCTAGAGACAAATGGAGATAGAGATGTCTGAAGAAAATGTGTCAGTCTCAGAAATGGTAGAGAAACAATGCAATTCACCAGTCCCAGGTTTCTGTTCCCTTCAACTTTAGGCTGTGAAGTAGTGGAGCAATCACAGAATATACTGGGAGATTTGAGTGCTGACAAAAATTCTCCAGATGAAGTGTTGCCCATCCCACTGACATTCAGAACAACCTCTGGGCCTGATTAATTTACATTTGTGTCCCTTTTATAGTACCAGATAGTACCTTACCAGACATGTACTCCTTCCATATTGCATACCAGTCAGTTGACAGGGATGTGCATCCAGTTTAGGCTGTGCTGTGTAGTCTAAGCTGGTTCATGTTGATGCAGTGGAGAAGGGATCTAATCTCCTTTATGAAGTTTTGTAGTTTTGTATAAGCTTCAAGCTGATACCTATTACTGATAAAATTGTAATCCTTCTGCTTTATGTTTCAATCTGTGGTACTCCTTTCCCAATGCTAGCCCACATGGATGTGATCAGACTGGAGAATCACTTAGGGGTGTAACTAGCCTAACTTGTCAGTTACCCATCTGGTGAAGCAGGTTGAGAGGCATAAATATTTGTGTCTGTGTAAGCAGAGAGCTGCTAGTGTGAGCAGGAGAATGTCTTTGACAGCACTGCTGGCTTAAAATTGTACTTCAGACTACATCCTGAGGTCCTCAATTTGTTTTAAACTTCAAGATGGTGATGAAGGCAGTCTACTGAAGGAGATGTCTACATCTCTCATGTATAGTCAATGGAATAAAATAAGGACTTCTGGAGACTTAAAAGCTCTGCTAGCTTCATGTTAGTACTTAAATAACTGGAAGACAAAAACTTCAGTGGAAATTATTCAAAGGGTCTTTGAGGGACTTAAGATACTTTGTTTAGGATAGCAATTGGAGTCGATGTCTAAATTTATATACAAATTAAGTGGTTTAACTAACCACTGGAGCTCATTCTTTGTTAAACATCTGGTGTTATCAACTTTGATTGGGTGATGCTTGTGTTCAATTTGGACCTGGGCTCCATATGTGTACAGGATGGTGTGCTTGAGCAGCATCTATGGGCTGCCTATGGCGCTATGTGTATCACAGCCTGGAGATACTTCCACTTCATGGTAGTTGCAAAGCCAGCCATAAAATCTGGTGAAATCTGTGTAAAGGTGAAAGGTAAAGGGTGTCTCTGTGTGTTTGTGTCCTTGAAAAGGTAAAGGCATGAGATTCTGCTACTGAATGCTTGCTTGTTCCCTAATCAAAAAAAACCCAAAACAATCTTTAACATTTCTGATTTATGGTATGGTCCAATTATCTAGTTATTTTTCCATCATGGTAGAATATATGTTTCAGTGAAATTAAAGCAATTTGTGAGGATATCAAGAAGGAGCACTAGAATTTTTCTTTCATTCTCGTAAATCGGTCCTTTCATGGTGTCTGTGATCAGAATTCTTGAGAGGATGCAAAAATCTGCTTATCACTACAGCAAAGGATTTGGATAAGCAAATAGTCAGTGATAATTTTAATGGACCTTTTCATTTTGGGAATTCTGATGTTTAGCTACTGCCTTGGTTGTACATAGTTTTAATTAACCCTGAAAATAAACTTCAGTTATGCTGCTTTTCCCCCTTTTTAGGACTATTATCACAGCCAGGAAGTAAAGCAACGTTTTATGGCTGCCATGCACAGCATTGCTCACCTGACAGCAAGAGATGTGGCTACAGCGTTTGATCTTTCACAGTTTAAATCTGCTTGTGATTTAGGAGGTATTGCTTGTAATTGAACTTGTATACAATAAAGGGAAAAGCTTGATTTCAGTTCTGCATTTTATTACTTAAAAGACATGTATTTTTTTACTAGAACTGTAGTAATATTATCTACTGTTGTTTTTCTGATACTGCAATGTCAGAATAAAAGAGCAGTATAGCTAATTGAAAGCAGAATTACCTAAATGGTATTAGAATAGCTTAAGATAAGTGAATGTTTGTTTCAATCAGTTACACAGTTCAAGGCAGAAAATAAGATAGTGGCTCAGGTGATACAGCATTGAGGTGGGAGTGCCATTTTCAGCAGTGTTGTTGCTCTCCTTAGGCGCATCCAGCATCTTGAAAAGTAATGCAGGTAGTGAACCACCACTACTGGGGTGTCAAACTTGAAACACTGCACTGTTAAAACAAAAGTTTTGATTCTTTTCTAATGGTTTTTTTTGTGTATTGTTGTAGTTATTAATATCTAGTATGTCCATCAAAATGTTGAAGACCAGTGATACACCTGAAGAAACTCTGCTTTTTAGCATTCCTTTTTTTTTAAGGAAACCCTGTGGTTGGAGCTGTATGGAGGAAGTGGTATTATATTCTTCCTTCAGTTGAAAGATCCATTGAAGGAAGAATAATTTATTTAGTGCCTGAGGAGGTGGACAGCATCTCAGAGGAATTAACCCAATACTGGTACAATTGTTGCCACTTGTGCAGAGACTTCAGAACTTCACAATCTTTACTATGCTGGAGAATGTCAAATTCCATCTATCAGTGCTTTGCCAATGCTAAACAGTTAGACGTGTTCTTCTTCAGCAAATAGAAGTATTTGCCTTTTCATTTACATTTTGATACTCCCTAGAAAAACCCTGAGGTACTGATATCAAAGGTCACATTTGCAATTCTGTGTCAGTAAGAAGTCATGCCTGCATTCCACAAGCTTTAAAACCTTGCTCTATCAACCAGGAAGTCTTGTTTGTTGTTGAGCTGTCTACCTCTGGTTCTGATTGGATGTCTCTATTTCACAATGTTATATACAGCCTTGTCTTTAAAAATGTCTGCAAATTCTGGGAGAAAAATGTTGAATTGACTTCTTTAAACTCTTAACAGGTTGCACTGGAGCTCTGGCTTATGAATTAGTACAAGTATACCCAAATCTCAAGGTCACAGTATTTGACCTTCCAGAAGTCATTGCAAACACCTCTTACTTTCAGCCTTCAGGACAGCACACTGCTCCAATAACATTTGTGTCAGGTAAATGAAGCACATGATCATTTTTCTGGTTTCTCTTGTCTTTGAGCACAAACAGGCTCTTTCGCTGCTGCTCCAACCCCAAACATATCTTAGTACAGGGCAGTGTAGGTTCACCCATGCTGAATGGGGACATAGTATTTTTCAAGACTGGGGATTAAAAATGCTTGGAGAATGTGGCTAAGTAGGTATGAATTAGTAATTTTTTGAATACTACTGGAAGCAGAGGCTGCGTGTGCTTGTCTGAGGTATTTAATTTCTAGACAAGATCAAAATGGTGACTACAAAGAACTTTGTCTCCTTCCTTGCTTTATGTTTACTCTCCATTTTTTTGTTAGACAATTCTTGCTTATGATCTGCTCTTTAACTACACTTTCCTTATCTGCAAATCAGGGCATACTGTACCTGTTCATTCTTGTTACTTTTGTGCTCCGCTGAAGCACCTTGTTTTTACAGTATGTACTCTGTGGTTTCTGTAGGAATGTACCAACTGTTTTCCAACAGGTGACTTCTTCAAGGATAATCTTCCAGAAGCAGATCTTTACATCCTTTCACGTGTTCTTCATGACTGGCCTGATGAAAAGATACATGTGCTGTTAAGCAAGATATCAGCTGTTTGCAAACCAGGTATGTTTTTTCCATCTTGTGAACTTACAGGTGCTTGTTAATGTACCTTTAATGAGCACTGACTAATGCTTTTCTAGTATGAACTTAGGATATTTTTTGTTCAATCATAGTAGCTTTTGCCTGAGTGTGTAGGCTTGGATTATGATAATACCTGCTAAGAAAAAGAAGGAAACAAAGCTGCAAATAAAACTATATATAATAAGCTTTTACTGTAGTTGCAGGGTTGACATACAACTGTATCATATCCCCAGTCTCTGTCATGCCCAGTCTTTCTTACTAAGCCCTTTATCATCAATTAAGTAAGCACGTGCTTATTTATATATGTAAAATTAGTCTAACTAAAGTTCCTTTAGGTAAATCAAGAAGCAGTAGTTTGTTTTGCTGTTGTTTTGCTAGCTGAGTAGTGTCTAGAATATGGTAAACTGGCTGAAGTTCAGTACTACTTTATTCACACATACCCTGAGAAATATGCAGCCTTTTTGACTTTCTACTACATTTGAATCAAAGAATCATCAGAGTATCTCACATTGGAAGTGACCCATAAGGATCATCAAATTGAACTCCTTGCTTCTTGAAGGCTTAACTAAAACTAGCTGATAGGACTGAGGATGTCATCCAGATGGTCCTTGAAGGTTTGGTGCTGTGGCCACTTCCTGGGGAGCCTGTTCCAGTGCCTACCACCCTCTGGGTGAAAAATCTTTTTCAAATGTCCAGTCTGAACTTTCCCTGATGCTTCATTGCATTTCCTTGTGTCCTGTCACTGGTTCACCAGAGAAAGGAGATCAGCACCTTCCCCTCTACTGCTCCCTTAGAGGAAGTTGTATATGGTGATGAAGTCACACCTTAGCCTTCTGTTCTCCAGTCTGAACAGATCAGGAGACCTCAGCTGCACCTCATGAATCTTGGCATCATGGCCCTCCACCATCTTGGTCACGTACACCGAGGCACTCAAAATTACACACAGAATCAAAGAATATGTTGGTTTGAAAGGGACCCATCAGGATCCTCAAGTCCAGCCTCTAGCCCTATGCAGGATGCCCCAGCGGTCACACCATGTGCCTGAGAACATTGTCCAAATACCCCTTGAACTCGGACAGTCTTGGTGATGTGATCACTTCCCTGGGCAGCCTGTTCCAGTGCCCAGCCATCCTCTGGGTGAAAAGCCTTTTCCTGATACCCAAACTAAACCTCCCCTGACCCAACTTCATGCAGTTTCCTTGAGTCATGTCACTGATCACAAGAGTGAAAAGATCAGTACTTGCCCTCCATTAGCCCTTGTGAGGATGTTGAGGGCCACAAAGAGGTCTTCCATCAGTCTCTTCCAGGCTGAACAAAGCAAGTGACCTCAGCTGCTCCTTAGAAGGCTTTCCCTGGAGACCCTTCATCATCTTTGTGACCCTCCTTTGGATGGTCTCTAATAGCCTAAATATATATATAGATAGATAGATATGTTTTATATTGTGGTGCCTGAGACTGCACACAGTACTCAAGGCAAGGCTGTACCAGCACAGAGTAGAGTGAGACAATCACCTGTTTAGTGATCATCTGAAAATCACAGAATTTAGTGATCCTGTGCTTGGATGCACAGGATCCAGAACACGGCTGTCCCTTTATACTGCCAAGACACACTGCTGACTCATATTCAGGCAGTATTAAAGATCAAAGAAGACAAAAAGCAGAAAAGCCTGATTCCTTAATGCAAGTGTAGGTCTGACATTTGTTTCAGAGGAGAGGATGCAAAATAAGACTTAGCCCATAAACTATAATCCTGATTATAAATTATGAAAGAAAATTTTGGGTGACTGTCTGAATCTTATGCAAATTTGGGTTATGACAGATGCTTGCAGGAGTTCAGTTAAAATGAAAGCAAGGCTGAGTTTAAGAGCATAGGCAGGAAGTGATCTGAACTTCTGGAGACAGTGCTCTAAACTCTCCCTTCTTTTTAACAATTAAATGGTTGCTTCCAGCAAGAGTGCTGAAAGTAAATTTTCACTGATTTCCACTGAAGACCATTAAAAAAATCAACCTGAGGGGACCTCTGTAATTGTCTCTGAAAAAACACTTTAAAGTTAAACTTACACAGAACCACTTTTGGTTGTTTTGGAAATGCAGGAAATGCCTTGCTAGTGGCAGAAACTGTGCTTGATGAACAGAAGACGCACCCTTCGGTAGCTGTGCTACAATCCCTCAGTATGACTGAAGGCAAGCAGAGAAGCAGCTCAGAATATAAACAGCTACTGGAGAAATATGGATTCACAGATGTACAAATTAAGATCACAGGAAACTTACTAGATGCTGTTCTGTGCTTTAAGAAGAATCTGTCACTGTAGAGTGCCCACAACCAATCTGGGATGCTGAATTTTCACCTCTTGTGCAATATACCCATCACCAACCAGCTTGTATTGGCAGTTGAGGATCATTCTGGCTCTTTGTCTGAAGCATAGCTGTTACAGGCCTTGGATACAAGTTGGAGTGCAGCTTCTGCCAGAGTGAATTCTGTGCATTTTAAAGAGCATCTGGGGCAGGCTGAAACTCCTGCATGTGAAATACCTTAATGTCCAGTTCTTCTGCATACTATATTAAGCTTTGACTTGGCATAGCTGTGTATAGCATGTCAGGTTAAAACTGCAAGCTTGTACTGAGGCACATTAATATCTTAGTTTTCTTGGGCCATAAAATTAAAGAGAGTTCTCCCTCTGTAATGTATTCAGTGGTTACTACTAATTTTTATCAGAAATAAAAAAAAATACTGTACGATCTGCCTGAATGTGGGGATGATAGTCCTCTTTTTCACGACTGTGTGGGACTTTACTCAAAAACATCTCATATATTCTTTTAAAGCACTTCTTCTACAAGCAAAAGTGAAAACAGAACAAACCTCAAACATGCTCCTACAATAGCTGTAGTGTCACAGAGGAACTTCAGCAGCCTCTGGCCTTCAGCCACAGTATGTACCTGCACAGGCTGCAGCTGAGAGCTGTTCATATTTCATGCTGTCACTTCTGGGGTTTTCTGAATATGGTTGAATGGCCATATATGCTTTCTGTCTCATTAATTGAGATGAGTTTTAGGATTTATGTATAAAACCTTGTATGAAAATTTAAAAAAATAAAAGTTTCTTCATGCTTCAGTCTTTAATTGGAGAACTGCATACTGATCCCATCTCTTCAAGTAATTTGTCACAAATGTCACCTCTCCTAATGTTTATTTCTTTCCTAATACTTCATTGATATTTTTTTTCTTTTCAAAGTGTAATGGAAGCTGTTCTGGAACTTAAAGTTGGACTTTCAAACTAGCTTTCTTTCTGTCAGTTGTGAGGCTTTTGCCTGTTGCTTGTACAGCAGTAGTCCCAATAAACCAGTGTGCAAGAGGCTGTGCCAATACTGAATAACCAACCTCAGCAAATTAGAGAGGGTTAATGAGGAAGGTTAAGAGTTGAATCTGCCTGGATGTTAGTTAATCAGGAGTTACTTTGCTCCTTGGCCAATGGGTAAAGAAAAATGGCCACAGTGGCTCAATCATTAGGAAAAACAGGCTTCCTGCAGAGCATTTCAGGTGTACAAAATCAGGGAAATGTCAGACTTTACCACATTGGGGTTTTTAATTCTTAGCAGAAGGTTGCTATGAATGGAATTTTGACTGATCTTATCTGTACAGACATTTAAAATAGATAAGGCCGAATATTCAAATGAATAAACTTAAAATGTTTCTTTTCCACATTGACATGAAGCTTGCTTTTAGCTTAACAGGTTTGTATGTTGAGAGAGATTCATTCTGGCAGTCAGATGTGTCTCATCTCATAGTTACTCATGAAGTTCATAATGCTGTTCCTTAAGCTGCTTTAAGCTGTTTGAGTCAGAAACAATCCAATCCTAACACTGGCACACCTGTAACTGCTACAGACTAAAACTGTGCCCCTAAGTACTATATCTCTGGCTGTAAAATTAGAATAGAATGTGTTTGGCTACTACCCAGCCTTCATTTACTCTGTGATTAATGCACAACACTAAGCATTAGTCCCTTGGGCATGCTGTCTGTGGTCACAGCTTTGCACTCTCAGGATAATTAAGTGTTGGAGCAGATGATCCAGGGAGGTTGTGGAATCTCTGTCCTTGGAGGCTTCCATGTGTGAAGCCAGTCCTGAAGAAGCTGAGCTGATTGCAGAGCTGCCCTGCTCTGAGTGGGAGGCCTGACCTCAGAGATCTGCTGTGGTCTGTTTCAGGCTCAGGTGCTCTACAATCATGTGATGCAGACCAGTCACCTGAGGAATTATAAGCTCATCTTACTAATACAAAAATTAAGTTTTTCAGTTGCTCTGAATATGTTTTGCTGACTGGTAGAAGGAGTGGATTTAATAGTCTAACACTAAAAAGATTCTAAGCAATGTACATAACTGAGGAGAATTTTCCTGACGTGAAGAATGAGGGGGGTTAAGTTTTAAAATTTTTTGATGATTATTGAATGTCTGATCTGTACAAGTTGGAATGGCTCTGAGGAGATTGTCTTAAAGGTCAGAAAGGTATGAATGTTATGCTCTACTTCATAATAAAATCACTCTGAGCTTCTGCTATTTTGATCCCGGTGTCAGGCCAAAAGGCAAGTATGTATCGCAATGCTGTTGTCAGTAGCCCTCTCTTGGGTTCCCTTTCCCCTCTCAGGTCTGAATATGGAGAAGACTGTAAATCAGATCATTTAAGTTCTGCTTTCATCTTTAGGTCAGTCCCACCACAAAGAATTCAGGTTCTACAGAAATAACGTACAGAATGTATTGAACAGAAACATTGACTTCTCCTGTGCTAATGTAATGCTTGCCATCCACTCTTCTCTCTGCTTGGCATCATTTCAACATGAATGTGAAGCAGCAGTATATCCCAAAGAGATGCAACTCCATTCTTGTCTTACTGTTTTCTATAGTCCTCATGCCAAGTCTACAGAACTCATCCCCTTTTCCCCTGAAACAGAGACGTGACTTGACTTGTGAGTGTTTGATCACTCCATACTGGGAAGGGAATTTCCTGGGGTTTGTGAGAGGAGTGGATTATTCCTTTAATAGTGGATTAGTCATTTAATAGGAGAGAAAATCCATAAATGATAAAGGAAATCACCCAGGTCTTGTAGTTTGCACTCCTCTATATGGCAGCAGAAATTTTCTTGCCTGATAATGGCTTAGAACTGTTACACGTGTTTGTTTTTAAATTAGGCTGTGCAATTTTGCTGGCTGAAATGGTGTTGGATGATGAAAAGAAGAACAGGAGCACAGCTCTGCTGCAGTCTTTGAACATGCTTGTGCAGACAGAGGGAAAGGAGAGAAGTGGCTCTGAATATCAAACTTTGCTGGAACAACATGGATTCAAAAATGTCAAAATCAGAATAACAGGAAATTTGTTAGATGTCATTATCTGTGTTAAGACAGAAAAAATGTATTAAGCAGTAGTATGTATGTCTTATACTTGTGTTTGATGTTTTGTAATTGTCCAAATACATTCTCAACTTCCCATCAATACCATAAACAAGAAATGTAATAAGAAATGCCAGCTTTGTGGAATTACTTTAAAAAAGTTTATTACATTTAGTTTAGACTTCAACAGAATGATGGCAGGAGATTCTGTCACTGCACAATATGTGTAGGACACAAATGGTGTCATCAGCCAAAGGGCAGTATTCACACTGCTGAGAAGTCACTTTCTTCATATTTGGTGCAATTAGGATAGTAGAGTTTTTAGACCAGCACACATTGCTTTGCCTCTGTTCCAGGAGGTTAATGTTGGTATCATTTTAATGCTCCATCACCATCCATTTTAATATTATTTTATGTTACACCCTCTACTGTGAATAAACACTCTAATCAGTTCTGGAAACTGCTACTGCAATGGCGTAAGATTGGAAACAAGAACTGGAGCAGCAGCTTCCTGAGAGAGTCAAGACAGACTGCTCTGCTTTGAGAGAGGCTTCCAGAAAAAGGCAGTTATATAAAAGCACAAGTTTCCTCTGTGGTTGTAATTTGAGATTAAATGTGAGGGCACCAAGTTTGTTTCAAGAACATCATCCTACACCTTTTTAGCCCTACTTAATTTGGGAGCTCTTATAAAAGTGGATAGCAGAATATGAGATAAAGAGGAAAAATAGAAAGGTGAAGAAACAGAAGAAAAAGCATGGTGATGGAGAAAAAAGGATTTCCCCCAGTCATGTGCAGGTGAGCTCCCAAACTGAACAGAACGTGACAACTACAGACTGAACAAGTTCCCCATTACAAGTTACGTGCCTTTTATCTTCATTTTTCACACTGATGACACTCGAGAGTCTTACAATATGAAGTTCTTTTTAAATCAATAGAAAATTTTATGGTGAACAAAATCTCAGTCTTGCAGACAAGATATTTTGCTAAGAGAGTATTAACATTCAGTTATGAGCTTTTTTAAAAGGAAAAATTACCATACTCTGTGTGCCTCCCTGAATGAGTGAATGTACCACAGCATTTCATAAATTATCTTCAAAATATGGTCTTCTAACACCCTATGTGCATAAACCCCTGTGAACACAGGACTCGCTTCAGTCTGTCTGTATTATGCTTCAGAAGAGCACACAGTTTACCTTTGATCTTCTGGTGTGCAAAAAGAAGAAAGTATGGTGACATATCTTGTACTAGAGCAGAGACAAAGGCTATGCCTGGCACCTTTTCTTCTCACAAAATGCCCTCTTGAGAGACATGCTCATTTTGAAATCCTGAAAAGTACATACATGTGTAAGCAGTGATTACTGGCACCTCAGCTACTACAGCTTTGTGGTTTACCAGTCATCTGTTTAAAAAAAAGGTTTGGCCTTATTGACTTTGGTTGGAAACACCCACAAAAAGTGAAAGCAGGCGATGTGAACTAATGTCCTCCAGCTAGAACAATTTCAACACATTTTAGAAAGAATTGGTATAATTTCAGACAGAAGTTTGATAGGTTCAAAATATCAATTTCAGCTTGCAGTAAAATTAGCAAAGTTTCTGATGGGAACCATGCCTCTCTTGGTAGGGCCTGAGTCCCAGCCATGAGAGCTGGCTGTGACAGCCTGCAGGGGAGGTTTTTACAGCATCTAACTTAGAGTGCCCATACAAGAAGCTGGAACCACCCTGTCCTATTGTCCCTCTATTGTCCCACAGGAAACTGCAACTAAGTCCATTGTCTTGGATCAGTTCAGTGACATACAGAAAAGTCCAGTGATGTGACCCTTGGCACTGGCAGTGGGAACAGAACCTGGGGAGAAGATATGCCATGGATCAGCATTACCCAGAGGGTGGTGAGCATGGAGCAAAACTGACAGTGCCTGGACAGTGCCTGAAATCTGCTCCCCTCCACCTGACAGCTGCTGCTGCTGCCCCACAGGGACCCCATGCAGAAAGCTGTGCCTCCCTCCTAGACTGGCTTCCAGCAGTTGCTCCTAGTTCACTTGCTTGTGCTGCTCATTGTCTACAGCCTGGGCCCACAGACCCATACCCCAAAGGCAGTGCTCCAGCAGCTCACACTCAGCTTCACAGAATCAGAATCACAGGATCAGTTACGTAGGAAAAGAAATCTCAGATCATCAAGTACAACCTCTCACCCAAAACCAGGTCAGCAGATCATGGCACCAAGTGCCACATCTACTCTATCCTTAGGTACACCAAGGGACTTTGACTACACCACTTCCCTGGACAGTCCATTCCAATGCCTCACCACTCCTGTGAAAAAATTCCTCCTAACATTCAACCTAACCCTCCCTTCGCACAGTTCAAGATTGTTTCCTCTTCTCCTGTTGCTGGTTGCCTGGGAGAAGAGCCCAGCTGACACCTGGCTACAGCCTCCTTTTGGGTGGTTCTAGAGAGCAATAAGGTCACCCCTGAGCCTCCTTTTCTGCAGGCTAACCAGCCCCAGCTCCCTCAGTCACTTCTTACAGGACTTGTGCTTCAGACACTTCACCAGCTTCATTCCCCTTATCTGGATCCGCTCCAACACCTCAATGTCCTTCCTGGATTAAAGGGCTCAGAACAGGGCACAGTACTCGAGGAGTGGCTCCACCAGTGCTGAGTGCAGGGGCAGGATTACTGCCCTGCTCCTCTTAGCCAGGATGCCACTGACTTTCCTGGCCACCTGGGCACACGCTGGCTCATTTTCCGATGCTGACACCAGCACCCCCGTCCCTTTTACGTGGGGCAGTTTTCCAGCCAGTCTGCCACCAGCCTGTAGCGCTGCACAGAGTTGTTGCCACCCAAGTGCATTTGGCGTTTGCTCTTGTAGAACCTCATACAAGTAGCGCCCATCTGTCCAGCCCGTCCAGACCCCTCTGCAGAGCCTGCGTGCCGGGCGGTACGGGGGCTATGCGGGCTGCTGCGGGCGCTACTGGCAGCGGCACCAAGCGATAGCGGAGAGCGCTTGGGAAGGCGACCGTGTGGGGACAATGGTGTGGGCAGCGGCGGACCCGCAGGCTGCCCCGTGGGGGCCGGGGCGGTAGCGGGGCCGGGGCGGTGGCGGGGCGGTAGCGGGCCAGGCCGTCCCGGGTGACGCGGCGCTGCGACACTGGCGCCGCAGCGGGGCGGAGGGCGAGGGGAGGGGCGGGGGCGGGGCCCTTTCGTCGCAAGCTCCGCCCTCGTGGCGGACTGGCCAATGGGGCTGGGGGGCGTGTCCAGGGCGGCCCGGCATTAAGCCCATGCGCGGGGCTGCTCCCGCCCTTTCGGCTTGAGCGGCAGCAGCGTTTCCCTCCCGGCGGCTCCGGCGCGGCGCGAACATGGCGGACCAGGCCATCTCCTTCCTCAAGGACTTTCTGGCAGGCGGCGTCGCCGCCGCCATCAGCAAGACTGCGGTGGCGCCCATCGAGCGTGTCAAGCTCTTGCTCCAGGTCAGCGGCGCGGGCGATAACGGGTGGCGTGGGCAGCGCCCGTGTCTGCCCCCGCGGGCGCCGGGCCGGGCGAGGACAGAGGGACGGGCGGGGGCGGGGGCCGCGGCCAGCGGGGACAAAGGGCGCGAGCGAGGCGGCAGCGGCTGGCGGGAAGGTCACGTGCGCGGCGGCGGCGGCGGGGAAGCCGAAGCCGGTTCCGCCATGCGGGGCGGGGAGGGAGGGCCGGGCCGGGCCGAGGGGGGCGGCCGCCGCTGGTGTCACTTCCTGCCGCCCCCGCTCCCGGCGTCGAGGGCACGGCTGGGAGGGGAGGGCGGCCGCTCTCCGCCGCCATCTTGGCGGCCTTCACGTGATGCGCGCCCGGGCCACCATTGGGCCGCGGGCGGGGCGGAGCCGGGGCGCGGCCGGCGCGCGCGGCCCGGCGTGACCCGGTGGCGCCCCAAGGTGACTCGAGTGACCTTCGCGCCGGCCCCTGCCCCGGCCCCGGGGCTGGCCGCTCCTCACTCGCCCCCAGGCCCTGGCCCTCGGGCTGGCAGCTCTGTCGCCTAACGCGGCGCTCTCAGGCGATTCCCACCGCAGGCCCGTCTTTGTCAGTAAAGGCTCGCACCTCTACGTATGCCCGCTGTATTTGTCGTGTTGTATTTGTCTTATACTTGCCTTTGTACCTCCCAGAATCAGTGTGGTGAAGACCTCAGAGAGATCATGAAGCCCAACCTAATGCCACGTAGTCTAATTTAAACTAGACTGTGGCACTAAGGGCCACATCCAGTCTTAAACACCTCCAGGGATGGTTGCTTCACCAATCCCTAGGCAGTCCATTCCAAAGTCTAATCACCTTTCGTCTGAAGAAATTCCTCCCCTAGTTCCCCCTAAGCCTTCCTTGGCACAGCTTGACGCTGTGTTCTCTTGTCCTGTTACTAGTGTCCTGGGAGAAGAGGCTGGCCCCAAACTTGCTGCAGTCTCCTTTCAGGAAGTTGTAGAGGAATTGCTTGCAGTTTTCTATTCTTGTTTTGCAAAGTCCTGATTTCTGAGAAAGCTTGGAAGCACTTTTAAGCCTTTTTCTGTAAAATATCAACAATGGCCACTCAGAATTAACAGCTTTGTTTTATAATGGAAGCAGGTTTAAGCCCAGCTGCAGCATAGACCTGTCAGGGCAAGTGATCAATATTTGTGTTTTTATTTGCAGGTGCAACATGCGAGCAAACAGATTGCTGCTGATAAGCAGTACAAGGGTATCATCGATTGTGTAGTGCGTATTCCAAAGGAACAAGGAGTGCTGTCCTTCTGGAGAGGAAACCTGGCAAATGTCATCAGATACTTCCCAACTCAAGCTCTTAATTTTGCCTTCAAGGATAAGTATAAGCAGGTGTTTTTGGGAGGTGTAGACAAGCACACTCAGTTCTGGAGGTATTTTGCTGGTAACCTGGCATCTGGTGGTGCAGCTGGAGCCACTTCCCTCTGCTTTGTCTACCCCTTGGATTTTGCAAGAACCCGTTTGGCTGCTGATGTTGGAAAAGCTGGCGCAGACAGAGAATTCTCTGGTCTCGGAGACTGTCTAGTCAAAATCACCAAGTCTGATGGTGTGCGTGGCTTGTACCAAGGGTTCAATGTCTCTGTCCAAGGCATCATCATCTATAGAGCTGCCTACTTTGGGATCTATGATACAGCAAAAGGTAATATTTCAGAGGGGACCTGAAAAGCCTGTTTTTAGAATTGTATTGCCTGGTTTTGGGTATGTAAAGGTGAAGGGTGATATCGGTGCTACATTTGTGACACTGCTGTATACAAGGGAAAACCTGCCTGCCTGCAGGGACTGGTTTTGTACTTCAAGCAGTTGTTCCTAAGGCCAGGAGAGTGTGTTGGTGACCAGACACAATTAGAATAATTTCTTTTTTGTTCAGTGCATACTGAAATTACACTGGACCAGTTCGACTGTGTTTAGCAGAATAGGATAGAGCAGTGGTTTTTGCAAAGTAATATTTAAGCTTGACATTTGGGAAAATAAGCCCTTGATGCTAGTTTGTAATGTAATGTTATCCACAGGGACAGTGACTTAATTTAGTGATGCTGCTTTACTAAAAGCATAGTGAATAGTCAAGCCTTCTCATGCCAGTCTAAAAAGAATGCCTGTGCTTAAATTGTAACCTATTGTGATTGCTGAGAAGAAAGTCTTGCAAAAATGGCTTCAGTGTGTTTAAAGTTTGTGAAGTGTTTTGCTGCAATTTTATTTAGAGTATGGGTCTACAGTGTTTCATACTAGTTCATCTAGTGAAATAGCTGTCATGCAGGGAGTGAACCAGAGGAGGATGTGCAGGGTGAAAAGCTAATTGCTGTTTTTGTTTTACTGCAGGCATGCTCCCAGATCCCAGGAATACTCACATTGTTATCAGCTGGATGATTGCCCAGACAGTGACTGCTGTGGCTGGCGTGGTCTCCTATCCTTTCGATACAGTGCGGCGTCGGATGATGATGCAGTCAGGACGCAAAGGAGGTAGGCTGCAAATCCACAGAGCTGTCAATGCTGGTGGAACAGCATTAACAAGATGGAGCTGTTTTTCACTAGTAGCCAACCTGAGTTACAGTTCGTTGTTCCATGAATCTGGTTTATTATATTGTACTCAAATGAGGAAATGCAGTAAGGCTCAACCTGAGATAATCAGGATTTATGCTGAGGATTTTTCATTATGGAACATGAAATTTAAAAAAAATGGACTGCCTGTTTGAATTGTTAGATTAAACAAAGATATTAAACAGCAGGCATATTATTTTTAGTAAGTATTGTGTTACAGTATTAAATTGTGGTTTGGGACATCACAAAGCAGTTAAGTTAAATGAGGCAGTTGTTAAAATTACCTGAGATGAAATAGGAATTAATAATAACTCTTTGTTCTTTTCCTGCAGCTGATATCATGTACTCTGGAACAATTGACTGCTGGCGGAAGATTGCAAGGGATGAAGGAGGAAAGGCCTTCTTCAAGGGTGCATGGTCTAATGTTCTCAGAGGCATGGGGGGTGCTTTTGTGCTTGTGCTGTACGATGAATTCAAGAAAGTAATTTAAACAGCCTAAATAGAATTGGAAATCAAGTTGAGCAGATCATGTAGAATAACTACCATTATGGACCATTGACCTTCAAGAAATTCCTGTGAGTCTTATTTATGGGAGCCAGATGATACTTGTAGATGGGGCTAGAAACTGACATAGAGGGCTGATCCACTTCTCTGTAACATGCATGAAAACACTGAATCTGGCAATTCAGTGTGACAGTTTTTCTTTACAGCAGTAAGGAATGAGTGGCGTTGGTTCTGGGTCCAAAGTTGTTAGGTCCAATTTAGGCAGAAAAACTACCATTTGCCTGTGGATCAGTCTTCAGTTTCAAGTCCTATCTTATAGGACCATAAAATTGTATTTGAAAGCATTTGCTAACAAATCATGTTTTTTTCCACTTGTACTGAAGCACTATGTACCATTTTGCACAGCTGAACATCTAGCAACTTTGTTCTTAAATTGGGGCATTCTGCTGTAAAACAATAAACATACTTACTCGGTCTGTGTTGAAATTATTACATAAAAGCCTTGGAAAAGCCTCTTGTATTTCAAAACTTGTTTCAGATAATGGGTCCTCTGATACCTTTACACAAATAAGCTTTTTAAAAAAATAATTAAACATAAGATCTTTAGAGAGGAGGGGTGGGGAAGCATGGGTTATACTAATAGAAACCACTCCCATTCTTTGTGCCTGATAGTGTATGATGGGCTGCTGCAAGTGGCTTTTTGCATGATTCTTAGAAATTGATTTACAACTTCTATGATTTAAAATTATGGGGTGGGGGTTCAGTTGTAGTGCTAGGAAAACCCAAAGTACCAAGGACTGTTAAAAAGTAATGCTCTTGCCCTTGGTAAAACAGCCTAAAATAAATATTTTTTTGTCAAATCAGTATGGAAAGCATCATGGCATTCATGCAAAAACCCAGGAACCCAGTAAATGCCTCCAACTTCTGAGTGACCTATGTATTGTTGCTGCTGGTTGGAAATGTTGATGGTACCATTCAGGCACTGTTTGGCCTCATCTGCAGCAGTGGTCAGTAGCTCTGTGGAAGGTTGAATTTAATCTGAAATAAGTTGCAGTCTAATAGGTGAAGTTAAAGGGTTGGGGAGGGAATGTGTGTGCTTCTATGTAGCTGTAAAATAATAGATCAAAGTAGGTCAGCCTTCATTATTTACTGATGTTTGGGGTGGTCAGAAGACCAGATTGAGTAATTTCTCATAACTGCTCTTTGAGATAATGTAATACCTATGTGCTGTTCTTCAAATGTATATAATCTTTGTACTTTGTAATCTGCAAAGGCATCCTAGAGGGACCAGTAGAGGAAAACAAGGTGTTGGTCTTTGTGTTTTAAGAGCTCTCCCTATATCTTGAGAAAGGAAAAGTGTCACTGTATGACTCATTGAAGGCTGACTGAGCTGTCTTTGAGTTCTTCTGTGTGCCTTCTGAGATTGCTATTCAAGATGAAGTATTTAAATTACCTGCTTGGCTTTGGCTGGTTATTACCTTCCTCTTGAGTGTACTTTTTCCTTTCACTGTTGCACAAGCACTGCTTTCAACATCTGTATGAATGTAAGGACATTACACAGCTACTTTGTACACAGGCTACTGGCAAAATTCATGCACCTACTGCAAGTGGTTCTTAGATCCTGTGGCAGTAGCAGCTCCCTCTCGTGCAGGCAGGTCATGTGGTGTTAACCCTGCCAGTCAGTTCTCCAGGGGAGCAGGGGAAGACATTTTGTCTATAAAAAACATTGATCAGGTTTCTTTCTGTATCAGTGCCTTGCAAGGGTAGAGATGATGATGGGATACCTCCCTGTGAGAGAAGCCAACTGGTGATTACTTCAGTAGCCCCTGACAGGGAAGGACTTTCACACCCAATCTCTCCTTCAGAACAAGGTTTAACCAAAAGAAATGGGAAAAGAAACAAAACCTCCCAAATTTGCTCTAAACCAGGACACAGAGTTTAACTCGAACTGCAATTTCCCTATGCTGTACATTGAACTAATTTGTGGTGTTCAGGTTTTTTTTTATTTTTAATATATGGCCTCCCTTAGTCATGCAGCAGCAATTTCCAGTGTGTGATGCAGTTTAGGGATGTAAGAGGCGAACAATAAATGAGACTTTTAAAAAAACCATTTGTTCTCTGTCTTATTGAAACACTGAAATTAATTCATTTTGAATAGTATAAACAGGAAGACATCCAGCATTTCTAAAAGAAAATACTGGCATCTAAAGCCTGTATTATTTTTAAAAGGCGTTGGAAGTAGCATTTGCACCCTTTGAAGGGAGAAACTAAAATGCATTTGTGAGGAATTTTTATATATAAGATCTAGCTATTAAATATTGGATTTTATTTCTCACAACTGCTAGATGTTTTTGAAGGCTTTCAATGCTGTTTGTGTTACTGAAGTACATACTAAAGCTGCACAGGATCACAATGTTGCAGAGGTCTATTTACAGTTTCAATACTGAGCTCATGAAATGGCGGACTGAGACCAGTATAAATAATTATATTTGACAAGTATAATTTTATTTTCTGTTGTATAAACTTAATTGCACATACTGGGATAGCTTGGTACTGATTGGAAGACCAAAGAGCAAATTTTAATACATTCTAAATAGCTGGTTTGTGCTTTAGAAAATAACTGGGTATATAAAAATTACAGTATAATTGCTGTGGCATTATACAGTAAGGCTGTCAGCCTACAGGAAATCATTATAATGAGAGGCAAGAAGCTTCATAGCAATGAGAAGAAGTAACAGCTTCATTCTGGTTAAGAGGGGTTGTCTCACATTGTGAAGAACCTCTTAGCAAGGTTCAAGCACTTCTTCAAAGTAGGTGCTTGCGGAAAAGCTTGGTTGCCAGGCATTGTGGGTTTGAACAAAAGGAACAAATTTCACTGATTTTTCTCCTTTTTTTTAATCTGCTCCATTTAAGTGGGTTTTAAGGAGGCAAACAGTTCTACAGGTGATTATATTCTTTTATAGACTGGTTTGAAGTACTTGTCAGCAGGATCCATAATTTTCTTTCATGTTGGGGAATCAGGTGTGTTTTTGGAAAGATGGATCATTCCTCAATTGTAGTTATTTTCTCAGTGTGACTTTTTGTTGGTAGATCTACATATTCTGTCTAAAGGAAAAGAAAATTTTGTATCATGCAGTAGACTACAAGTTGGTATCATTCAGAACATTAGTTTCAGCAGTATTAAAGGCATCCTATCTTGGTTTAATACTTAATAAATGATTGCAAGGCAGGAGAAAACAGTTTTAAGGACAGTTAAGGAATGTTTCAATATGTCTGAGCAGTAGTAGCTGTCAGCAGGAGGAAGAACAGAAGCTGGTTTAGACACTGGACAACCTTAGCTGAGGCAGTAGAAGGAATTTATTCAGTCAGTATTGGCTGAATTTTCCATATGTAGGCATTGGCTAGGCATGTAGATAAAATATTTTGGTTGCTATCACACATTTTTACATTGGTTAACCTGGGGTTCTTGGAGAGTGCCTGCTGCTAGGTAAGATTGTAGTACTCATAGAGCACTTGGAGTTTAAAGTTTTGAGGGAAGATAACTAAAGAAAAAAGGGAGGGGTAGTATTGATGGGAAAAACAGGTTAAAAAAGCAAGCTTGCTCTTGTACTGAGGGTATGTTGTGGAACATCAAACCAGGGTGTTTTGGAAACTCCTTTTCTAGGAAAGCTGAGGAATGGGTAAAGCTCTGCAGGGCTTTGTGGTCATGGTGTTTTGGGCTACTTTACTGTTCTCCAGGAAAATGCACAGAGTGTATCTTGCAAGTTCTTGGAATATATTTACCTCCAAGCAAGAGGTGATAAAACTCGGTAATGGTGAGGAAAGCAAATTAGGAAAGTGACTAGAAAATCATTGGTCTGTAGTAAGATGAGTAAAACAGACTGGATTAGAGGAGTGCAAGTTGTCTGATGCACTGAATGATTTGATTGGTAGGATCTTAAAGCAAATAAAATTGGCAGTTCTTTAATTTGAGTGTTTTAAGAATGCAGTGCAGAAAGTTAGGTCTTTTTAATCCTGAGCTTTTCCAGCTATCTCAGGAAAGTTGTGTAATAGGAGAAAAGAATTAGAAAATGTGAAAAGTCGTTGGGTAAATAGGGGGTAAATGAGGAAATGCAAACTTTAAAAAGGTGTGATTAGCAAAGGATATTGCAGGTTTCAAAACAGCTCAAAAATCCATTAGCACTAAATGTCAGGGAGAGTGTTTGGTATTCAGTGGAGGAGAGCTTTTGAAAATGTACTTTTTGTACTGTGTTATTTTAATAACTGAAGAATTACAACATTCAATCAGTGTTAAAGGTACTGACTTTGGAGAGAAGAGGTAAAATAAAAATAGGTTTTAAGAGTAAATCAAACTGTTTAAACATGTCAAAATTGTATGAATTATCTTCACAGCAGTGGTTGGCAAGTGTGAGGTAATGTGAGGGCTTCATTTAACTCTGGCAGCTGCTGCTGCTGCATTGCTCCCTGCATGGAAGTGCCTGAGCCACAGTTTGCAGACCTCATCCACAAAGGCCTCTGGATTGTAGTGGAGTGATTTGAGTGTGTTTGGTAGTGTCTATGCACAGGAATTTGGAAGCCACTCAAGTTCAGGAAAAGCAAGCAATCAGTATGCAATTTTCCAAAAACTGCTAGTTACTTTCCTAGCTATTATTATTTAATGTGAGGGACTGTGGACTGCTGCCGCTCTGTAGCCTTAGCTCTGGCTGCCTGGTAGGAAGTGAGAAACCAGGTATTTATGACTTAAGGTGTAAGAGGAAACCTATCTAAGTCACACTCCTACCTACTTTCTGTGAAAGCCAAAGGTGGTAGGACCAAACACCAATTAATCAGGACAGCAAGCTGGTATATAGTTACCAAAACTGGAGAGTTTTAGTAGTCAGGGATTTGGGGATTCTTTGTAAACGACTGAAGGAAAATATATGGGTCACTTTTGGAATCCTCATTGGAATGCGTGGTGTTGCCCACTGAATTTTAGGCAGTTAATGACTAACCTGATTTACTGACTTCAGGTATGTCTTTGCTTTAGCAAGGCATCCCCTACTATGCAGTCACCATACAAACCACTGCTCAAATGGATGGATTGGAGAGGCATAAAAGGTTTGAAGCCTGTTTGTCAGGATGTGTGCAGACAGACAGAAGAGTTACTTGCTGGTGACAGTGTGCAGGTGTGTAAGATACTGTAAACAGGAAAGGAATGAGGGTAAAATGTAATGGATTTTAGGTGCTTTAAATTAAGCTGCATTAAATTAAGGTGTATTAAATTAAGCTATTAAAAAGGCTTTTTAAAAGTAAGGCTAAATAAACATGCAGAATTTGCTGCGCAGGGATGCTACAGTATATTGGTCAAATACAATTTGCAGAAAACACTAAAATTGGAAATCCTGTGTTGAAGCAAAAGGAAGTTTAACTGTTAAGTCTTTCCAACCCTGTTGATTTGCACTAAGTGTGACAGGATTTTTACATGGGTATAGGTCAGGTTTATGAAATATATATTTACATTATATTATGACCATTGGTGTTTGAAAATGCTAATGGAAAATGCATCCTTACTTTGGGTCTTTTCAAAGTATGAACAGCAACCTTGCAAAGCTGGTACACACAGAAATTACAGTAAATTTACACTCACTAAAAGTGTAAATTCTGGTCTTAAAATTTGTCTGCAAATACCTCCAGGACAATCTTGTTTTCGTGTTGGCATAGAGCATTTCAGGTTTCAAAGCAGAATAGCTTGCATAACAGAAATTAGTTTTGGACCAAATGTTAACACTTATTTTTGTAAGTCAGTTCTTCTAGTCTTTGACCTGTTGTGGTTTATAGTTAACAAATTTGACTGAATTGAGAAGAAATCATACCTGGATGTCTTCATCAGTTAATGCATTGAATTTGTCTCTTGGTTGTGGTATGGGAGGAAATAGGTTCTTGAAACTGCAGTACCTTTGGGTAGAAAATGGGATTGTGGAGAAATTGAAAATTCTGCTAGTATAACTTATACAAACTTTTTGTGGTGTAACTTAAGGACATTTTTTACTTTCAAGATGGAATATCTATTGCTCTACAAATTAAATGAGAAATATAATATTTTCAGTGGGGTAACTGGTGGGTAACTATTATTACACTTAGCATTTGGGTAATTAAAATTTATTTTGTGATTAAAATCACAGTAAATAAGTTATTAATAAATTACTTTGAATAAATAACGTGACAGAACTTTTACCATTGAGTGAGAAGTTTTATTAAAATAAGAATATGTTCATTTGGATTCCCTTTTGTCTGGTGCTGTATACAGCCAATGGCTTCAAAGCTACCTGGATGTTAAATGCTTAAAAATAAGAACAAAAAAGCTTTGTAGGATCTGGTAGAATCAATCACTTAATAACTTCAACATCCTTTTCCCCTTTTCCACATAGTGATTTTGCATGCCAAAGGGCCATCCACAGCAATTCCTGGTGATAGTAGTTCATGACATTGACAATCAGATTATTTTAATTTGCAGGTAGAAAAGTAGGAGGTTATAGGGATGTGTTTCATATAGATAATACTCTGCCAGTAGTGTCTAGAGAAAAAAGGTTGATTTACCTTTTGAAAAGACAATACAGGAGAAGTGTAATTGAGATTGTTCCAAGTGCAATCAGAAATAAAATCACAAAAATAAAGTAATCTTTCCCTTGACCTGAAACAGGCAAGAGAGAGAAATATTTTAGCATGGTAAAAATCTGCCTTTATGACTGTGTGATATAGGGAATGTGAATTTCACTATATTTTTTAATGTTCTAAAGGGCTTCAATTTGACTTCATTATAGAATTTTGTCCAAAAATGCATAGGGACTTGATACATTTTAAACCTTTTCAAATATTTAAAATTTATAGATTTTTTTTTTTAATTCTGGAAAAAGAGAAGAATAAACAAACTTACAGAACAATTAATAGAGCAAAATTAATGAAAAGAAAGATGCAGAAAGAAAGGGATGATATTCACATAAAAACTTAAGAGAACAGAGAGGCAGCCTCATCACAGCAGACCAAACACACAGTCTGTTTCTGTAGCCCTGGCATCTGAGTAGCTGCTGCCTTCACAATCCCAGCTGATCAAAGGCTCTGCTGCCAGACTATTGGAGCTACTCCTCCACGTTAATAAAATCCACCCAGTTCCTTCCATGTAATTGGGTAAAAATTAAGATTTTATTCGTTTCTGTGACTGTAAGGAAGAAAGGGAAGCAAACAAGATCATACTGAAAAAAAAATTCATGGTCTCACCAAACTCAATGGGTTCACTCCATTCTCCCCAATTTGAGCTTACAAGACAGTTTTTTCCACGTGCTCTGATTTTCAGAGTGTATCTCTTTTTCTCATTGTAATTTTGGAATTCATATCTGTCATTCCTTACCTAAAAGGAGAGTGATCAGACTCTGAATTTCACCTCATAGGCAAATATTAACAAAGTTTGTGGGTAACTTTCCTGGTACAGTTTCTAAAAAAACATAATTTCTATAATTTTTTTTAGGTATGTACTATCTTGCCTGCAAAACTATCTCATTTTTAAGGTTAAAATTATTTTATTTTATATTTGATTTATTTTCTTATGCTTTATGGACACTTTTTTTTGTTTTGTGTCCTTGTTTGTGGACCCTAAAAAAATCTGAAAGACAAAAAGCAGAAATTGGAGAAGTAAACTGTGTACTGTAAACTCCCCTTGCAACCTTCATGGGGATTTAAAAGTGTGGATGGTGTCGGTCATTGCTAAAAAGATTTAATGTTCTTGAGACAATACAATAACAGGTAAGTTATATTTGGCCTCATGATACTTTATACAAAGTCTGGAGTTTGTCAAGCCGTTCCAAGGCTTAGAAGACCACTCATTTATTGAGGGAAGACTGACAGTATTTATTAAATTCCCCAGGTTTTGAAGATTGTTGTGTTCCCTTTGCCTAGCTGTCCTGAGCTATCAGTGATATTATTCCAATGAGAAAGAATGTTTCAGGTTTTTAGTAAGCAAAATGTCACATCTGTCAGGAACAAAATCTATTTGTGCAGTGGATGGAATGTATGAAGTTTTGTGAAATGCATGGAAAATTTTGCCTACCCTATCCAAAGCGGATATATTCAGTTTACATTTAAAGATATCACAGGTAAATATTTTTCTGAATTCTCATTCCTACATTGATACAAAACCTATATTTCTATAAGTGTATTTTCTGTAATGGTATTTATATGCTTAAGTAGGCAAAAGCACAAATTTGAATGTGACAAGAATACTTACACGAGGAAGCTTTTTCTCTTCTGTGGGCTCATCCTGCAAAACAAAGACAAATCTTCATTTTTATTATTGTTTTATCAATCAAATATTACTCTATATTGTTCTCATCTTCTTGCTTTTGAAGTTATTTTAAACTGAGAAATCAATCAGATATTAATCTCCAGTAATGTCCCAGAATAACAGCATTTTATTTAGAGTTTTGTTTTCCTACATTTTCTTTTAGAAAAGAAAGGAAACATTAATTATTTATCAGTAGATGTGAGAAGCTGTATTTACCACTAAGGGTATTTTTATACACACTATGCATTCTCATCCATATCCAAATTGCACAAGCAATCACATCATCCTACAAACACAGCAGATCTGGAAGCTGTGATTTCACAACACTTTGTGAAAATTGACATGAATAGCCAATTTGCCCTCCTTCCAGTCAAAGTCTCTGTTAGACTTATCCATGCTCAGGGGCTTTCTGTGAAGAGCTGCTTACACATCCTATGCAATCAAAACTTAATTAACTGGAATCAAACATTGACCTGCATCAAAGAACCTGAAAATTTTGAAGAAAATGATAGGTTCAAAAATGAGTGAACAAATTCAATAGCAATGAGTTCAGAAAGCATCAAAAAGCTGAGGTCCTGGAAACATCTATCACATGCAATATCAGGATAGCCAGCATTATGGAAAAGTCAGAAAGGTATAACTGGAAGGAATGTCTCATGACAGAAAACACACCCACAGTGTCTTTGACTGGAAAGCAGACTAGCATTTCCCCATCACTCATTGTCAGCTGAGTGCTTTCAGCTTAGGATGTGATGGAAGTCATCAGCCTGTGCTGGGAAAGAGCAGGGTGCTAACAAATTGCCTAAACCTCAGGTGTGTAGTGCTGCTTTGGCTGTTTTACCTCTGTTGGTGCCTCCTGGAAGGTGTGAGTTCCAGCTGCCATCTCCATGGCAGTACTGCTGGGACCTCCAGTGCCTCAAGGGCTGAGAGGCACCTACTGCTCCATGCAGGGAGCCCCAGAGTGCACTGACCCTTAGGAGATCTTCGTGCTCCTGTGCAGACACCTACATTAAGGTGTCTCAGCCTAGGAGATGAATTTCCTACCCAAATGTAGAAATCTGAACTGAACCTCACCCATTCTGATTGTGGCACAGGAAACAAGAGTTAACATGTATTTCTTTCAAATAAATGTTTTGACAATATTGTTATATTGTGATCTATATATTTATGTAAAACTTCATAAGCATTTCACACAAGATCTTGCTGTCAAATTATACCAACCAGCTGGAAAGCAACATTGCTGCAATTGCTCCTTGTACCAACAGGTACCAAGGTAGATACTATTAATGCATGAAAGATACAAAATCCAGGCAATCCAAACAGCCTGCAAGCTGTTGGTCTTGTTTTTAATAAACAAATGAGATTTAAGGATGTGTTGCCTTATTGCAGTTTCATATTTATGTTTAACCCTTAGCTGATCTTTCTTGTAATGGTCTTGTGGCTGAGCAGGTGCTGCCACGGTAAGCCTCTGAGCTGCAGAAGTTCATGACACCTGGGATATGAGACCAGGAAAACTGTAGCAGGAGGACACTACAGCTTATGAGAGAAAAATTAACAAATAAAGCAGTCAGAAATGTATATATTATAGATATGCATGAGCATAGGTATGGTACCAAACACAAACCAAGAAATTGTTTTTACCTTATTTTGTATGCTAATTTCATACTGAAAACACTTTGTGTTTTCCACATGACTTGTAAGGGGTGGATGCCACGTAATTATGCAACCCATAGGATCTCTGGTGCAATGGGCAGTGACATTTAATGGAGCAGTGAGTATTTCTGGGGAAAAAATGGAATAATTAATATAGGCATGGTCAGTCAGCAGCTACAGCTCATGCCTCCACAGCAAAATGCATGTGAAGGTGAGGCAACTGATGTACAACTGTGGGCTGCTGGGGCTAACTGAAGTTATCTGGTAAAACAGTAAAATACCTAACCAAAACTTGAGAATATATCTGCAGTTTTTGGACATCTGAAGTAAATGAAGTTCACGTAAAGAAAAGGTATGAAAGATTTTGTGTAATTCACTAGTGCAATCAGCAGAGTGCCGTTTTCTTCTACATCTGTTTTCCAACCTCACATTGACAATGCAAGTTTCCATAGGAAAAAGGAAGGAAGTTTTTGTGTGTGTGGTATTATTCATGATGCATTCAAGACATCTGAATTGGACTGCCTATAATATAGTTGACTCAGTGTGACTTGGGGCTTAAATACCTAATTCACAGAGGTACCCACATATATAACTAACACAGTCCTAACTTGGAAGCTGAACCTCACTCTGGTTTTAGGACGTGTAGCTCTTGTGTCTCTCAGAGGGGTGTGAGATTAAAGGATGGTAAAGTAAGCCCTTAGGAAAGGTGGCCTTGAAGATCTAATCATTGTGTTTTGTTACTTAGAATCCATGACTATGTCCACACCTCTTGTCTCAGCAGTTTTTCAGGCTGCCTCTGCTTGTTTTAGTCAAGTTTTGGAGCTGTGTTCTGTCAGCTGTTGGGAAGCAAAGTCTGCCCTGCAGTGCAGGATCCTGCAACAGCTACAGACTTTGTTTTAATATGCTTTTCAAGAAAAATTCCACACTTCCTTATTTTATAAAACAGTAATAAAGTAAAATGCTTAATTACTTACCAATTTTGTACAGGTCAATGTACTCATCATAGAACTGGATCAGGGAGTTTTTGCTAGACCCATTCACCAGGAAGTAAGCTTTTTCAATCCCTATGCTCATGTTTTGGAAGATACATCCCACATTTCTACAATTTTCATCTTGAATGTAAAGCTCACATTCAATCTCCTCTTCATCTCTGCAAAGTATTTTAGTTAAACATGGGCACTGTGATGTACTGAGTGAGAATTCAGACTTCCCTGTCTCAAGCAGACCTACTTACCTTGACTTCTGCCAGTAGAGAAAATACTGTGTGTCTGCTGGAGCATCCCTTCCTGCCTGCCAAGTGCAGTTCATGAGGAAGATGTTGTAAATCACACAGGAGAAGTTTTCAATGGCTGAGCCCTTCATGCCTGCAAACACAGGAATATCCATGATGAGGAAAAATCATCATGTGACTCTCCCAAGCTGGAGGATCATGGCACACACTTTGCTGTGTTAGATACCTGCAAGCCCAGCTAGTTATTGCTTGGGTTAGGAGTGACAACTGAGAGAAAACTCTACTCCCTCTCCACTTTAACTCCTCTGAACTGTGAAACCTGTCCGTGAAGCATTCCACAAGTGAAGGAAGGCATGTTGCCTTTTAAAACCATCCATGCTGCTACAAAGATAAGCATTTATCCTTTTGCATTTAATGTCCAGGAAACTACTCCTGACATCTTTACAGAGAGGATTTAAAAAGCTGAGACTTTTAAAGTAAGGTTGGACTTTTTCCTGCTCTCCAATCAAGCAGGCTCCTCCTTAGATCTTTCCACCTTCATGTGGGTGACAGTGACTTGTTATTTTGCTTTTCTGGAGCACATTGAAACAGGAACCTCATTTCATTTGAAGGTTCCTCATGGCTGGGCTGTGCAGGCATGCTCAGCCTCTTCCTCTCTTCTTCAACCACTTTTCTGCTTCTTACTGTGCTATGTCCTAAACGCAGTGAGAGCATGGAGGCTTCCTGTGCTACTGACTCCAGCCCTCTCCAGTGCCCAATAAAGAGGGCAACTTTATGGAAGAACAGGGGAATCCTCTGGGGAAGCTGCACACTTGGAAGGTAGAGCCAGCAGGGGAGACACACTGAAGTTTTGGATTTTGAGGGTCACCATGAATGTTTCCGCTGACAAATCTACAGGAAGAGAAGAGCAGTGAGCATTTTCTCTGCTCAGACATGAGAAAGCTGTTAATCCATCACCTCTGTCATGTCTGAAATACCCCAGCTACACACAGCTGCTGGACGCCTGGTGGCTGGGGAATTTTAATGGAGAACTCTGAGCTGAGAAAGAAGGGAAAAATGAGTTGCAACAAACTCATTAACAGCCCAGTAGAAAGGCATTCAATAAATAAGTACTAACATCTTAATTTGTGACAGTCAGAAGGGTTATTTGAATCCACCCTTAAACCACTGTAATTTATTAGTATTTTGGAGCCTTAATATAAAAGAGAAGAATGCATTTATGGATACATTTGTTGTTATACATCTCTTGCAGAATGATGGAGACATTTATTACAGAGCAAATGATTTTAACAGATCTGGAAAAAAAAAGCTTGTAATAGAAAATATAGATGTTATAAAAAGCTTTTAATAGAAAATATAAAGTTATCTACTATGTAAGTAACTGTTTACTAAGGCAGTGTTTACCTTTAGAAGATTGCAAATGCATAAAACCTTAGCCAGACCACATACATTACCTCCAGGGAGAAAGCTACATTGTTTTGAGATGTTTGTGTTTGGCACTTCAATTACAAAGGTTAGCCCTTTGTGCATAGGCATGTGTAGTTCCACTGGAAAGCTGCATAGTGGACTATCCACCTGTAAAGAGAACATGATATTTTATTTCTCTGCTTTTCCTCTTCTGATGTTAGATGAGGCTGGCTATGGAAGTGCAACTCAGGAATGCAATTCCATGAATTTGTATGTTCTTGGTTCAAAAACTATCTCTCTCCTTTAGCACTCAAGGGTGATATAGAATGGAACTGAGGGATCAAAAACACAACTACACAAAAAGCTTTGCAGCTCTGGAGTTGGATGCTACACTAGTGTGCAACTCTTTTAGGAGACTAATAGTAGCTCAGTGGCATAACAGAAGATGGCAAATACAAAGGGGAGCCACAAAGGAATTTAATCAAAGGATTGAGCAAAGCAAAAGTCCTCATCTGACCTGTCCAGGGGTTAAAAAGTGTCTGTGGTGTTATACATATAATCATCAATAAAGATGTGATGTATTTTATACTGTGTATTTCTAAGGCACCTGCTTTGCTAGGCTAAATAAGCCATCTTTATCTCTGTTGAGCTTCCTATTTTCGTCTTTGGATAATGTGGGTTTATAACACAGCCTGTGCTACAGGCATGATCCAGTTTACTGGGAAACAAGGGAAAAATTTAAGATAACCATAATCCATGGTGGTGTTTCTGGAATTTTTTTTGTGGGGTCCCTTGCTATGTCTCTTAAAAATCTCCAGAAGTGTCAATCTCACAGCCTCTCTTTTTCAGCAGCTACATCCCTACTCATGATTCAACATAGTTGCAGTTCAGGCTGTCACTTTCTTTCTAATTTGGTGTCAGAATTTCAATTCTTTAGTATGCATTGGGTGCTCATCTCACAGTAAATGCACCCTGGCATTGCTGATGGCTTTCCACAGCCCCTAAGAGATCAAGCTGTAGACTGCAAACAGCCCCATGTCTGATGTTATCTGCGACATTCATTTTTTGCAAAATAAAAAATTCTCCAAATGAAATTGATAAAAGATACGATTATTTATCTCAATGAATAGCAAGTTTCCAAAATTTTCCAAATGAAATTGATAAAAGGTGCGAATATTTATCTCAATGAATAGCAAGTTTACCTCTGTGTCTATATATTCCATGCCTCTGTCCATGATGATACATTTGTACTCAGAGAAGTTCCTGCTGCTCTCCCAGGACAGTTCCATTTTCCTCCAGTCCACATTCACATTTGTAATAGGTGATTCCTGTGCATCTGCTGAAAGTGTTGCAGCATAAGTTCAGTAAGGATATACCATTGCTTTTGTTGAATACAGAGGATGGTATCTGTCAGGCTTAAGACAACAATTGCCAGTTTCATTGCAAACATCTCTGATAAATGAAGAGTTAAACCTTGTTTCTCAGATTATATCTGCAAAAACGTACTTACACTCCAAACACTGGATGTCAGCATGCAAGGGATGAAATAGCATCATATACCACAAAATCACACAAATGAGTCCAGGAGTATCAAACATATTTCCTTCTCTGGAAAGAGATAATGAAATCTTCAGAAAGAAAAAGGAAAATATTAAAAAAAAATGAAGGGAAAATCATGTTGTAGTGTATTTTGGTTTTGCAAAACTTAATTTTTTAAAGATATTCTTTAGAAAAGCCAAGCAGAGGAGGTGCTAACTGAATAGCCATGATACTGCCTATAACAAAGTAGTTTGAGATATAGAGGCCGCAGACTCTCAGGATGATAAAAATACATTCTCTGTATTCAGTGCAGAGTCCGTGACTGACAATTACTTTCTCCCACATATCTATCCTACCTCTACCATCAGCTAGGTCAGGTTTTCTTGCTTTCTGATCCTGTGAACATCACAATGCTGTGTTTTGCTTTAGCAGCTAGAATGGTGTTGATAACACAGCAGTGTTTTGGCTGTTGCTGAGCAGTGCTGGCACAGCACCAGGGTTGTCTCTCCAACCCCATCCCACCAACTGTGCAGAGGCCAGCGGGACAGGGGTGAGCCAGAGGCTGGGAGAGAACGAGGCCAGGATAGCTGACCCCAACAGATAGGGGTATTCCATATCATATGGCATCATGCTCAGCAATAAAACCTGGGAGAAAGGAGGACTGGGGTGGGATGAGGCATTTTTGTCCAGACATTTGACTTCCAAAGCAACTGCTATATGTACTGCAGCCCCCTGTCCCAGGGAATGGTTGGATATTGTCTGCTGAAGGGAAGCAGAGAATAAGGAAGAGAGGGGAAGTGAGAGAGCAGCTTGGTGGGCAGCTGATGGCTGGCCAAGGTCAGGACACTACAGTATTTATTCCTGTCACAAATGGGTCTCCACCTTTCAAACTACATAACTCCCACTGGTCTCAGAGTTTTCCATCCATACAGAATAGTCTACTTCAAATTTTATCTTGCTTCAGTGTCAGAAACCAAGGAGTCAAATGTGCCAGATCACTGTAAGCAATTTAAATTATTGAGGAAATGTGAGCACCTGCAAAGGGCAACTCCAAATTCATTCATGGGGTATGGAGGACTGAGCAAAGATGGTCAAACACTGGCATCAGCTCTTGTCAAACATTTCTCATCTTATGAAAATTTTCTTTTTCTCCAAGGAGGTTAAAACTCTTTGGAAAAGATTTCTCTATTTCCAGTTTTTTTGGCTTTTTTTTGTTTGTTTGTTTGTTTTGTTTTGTTTTGTTTTCCTACATGAAGAAGCAACTCTGCTTAAATTTTCATTTGCTTTAGCATTGTCTAGCACTGCAACTTCATAGTAGCAATTTTCTTGATTACAGATCATACTAAGGATAATTCTAAAACTGAATTAAATTCTTACAAACTCAAGAAAAAGAGAAATGTGATAATATTTTGTTACTAGTCAGCCCTTCTATATTAATTTTTATGGTCATCTCAGGATGCTGATTTCAAACTGACTCCACTTGTGGTGAAAACAAAAACCCACCCTGATGTTCCAAGTCATTCTGTAATCTCGAATGTTTTCAGAAGGCGTGTCACATTTCCTGGAAATTGGCTTGGTGTGACATTTCCATCACGGTCCCCGGGATTGAAGCTGTGCCTTGGGGTTGCAACAGAGACAGACTCTTCACTGTACCCTGCTTATCTCTTGCAGCACCCATATTTGTAAATCATCATTCTACAGTAAGGATGTGGGCAAGGCTGCTGGGAAGCGATACTAAGAATCTCAAGTGCAAACAGTTTGGAGGACTGGCCATTGAATTCTCTGTGAGATATTGTCTCAATAGTTATTTCCACTTTCCCATGCTCTCAGGGACCACCCCAGTAATGCACAAGAGAACCTTGAGACCTGTTGTCCTTCCAGTTAGCCTCTTAATCATATTTGCTCTATTTTGGCCCTCCTGTTCTGTCACTCAACAGTTTCTCTTTCTTTCCCTCATGTTCCTTTTCTAGGCATTTGTTTTCCTTTTCTTTGGCAACTGTCTGCTCACCTTTCCTTTATTTTCTGTTTCATTTTTCTTGAGATCTCCCTCTCTCTGTTCTGATTTCTCCTGTTCTTTCAAAATCTCCCTCAGGTTTTCTACACATGACTGCAGCTCCATATTGCAAGCACCCTTCATGCTTTCTCATGGAAATGCTCATCTGGGACACCACCATAGGAATCATCCACAGCCCTGTCTGCTTAGAGAAGTGTTTGCTGGCATCATTGTCTCCACACTCTGGACATTTCACTGGATATGCAGTGGGAATAGCAGGGCCTGTAAGCATTCCCTTTCCTCATAGGAAATTACCATTCCAGCTGAATGCCCCAACACATATCCAGGTTCTCTGGTTTTTCCTCTGCCTGCAAGCAGGATGGGCAATGTAGGAGCTGTGGCGAGCCCTGAGCCATTCAGCTGAGCAATCCAGACCTTCTATACAGTGGCCAAACAAGTGGCTCCAATCGTATTTTTAGGAATTTCCAATCGTATTTTTAGGAATTTTCTGCATCCAAGACCTGCACTCTCTCCCAGACTGGTCTTCTTCAGACAGATGTGGTAAAGCTCTCTCTGGTCTGAAGTCGCCTCGGTATTGAAGGTGCCAGAAAGAACACTCATGTCAAAATGATTGTGAGTGTTATTTGGAGGACTGGACCAGAAGAACCATACATATTCTCCTGTAAGCAGTATTTCCTCATATTTCATCGAAATAGAATTTATTGGGATGAAAATGCCCAAACTGGATGATTTTTCTGCCTTTTTTCTTTCCTCTTTCTCACCTGGCCAGCCTCAGAAGTGTGTGTTTGTCCTGCTGCACAGGGGAGAGCCCCAGGGGTACTCAAGCACCTCTTTCCCAGACACCTCAACTCTTAGCTCACGCCAGGGCAGTTTGTTATAAGCCCAGTTTATTCACCTTATCAGTGTGTCAGAAGTAAAATACTGCCAGGTAGCCTGTAGTGGTTTCTACAGAAAACATGCACTAAACACAGACTTAAGCACTCTCAATTCTTACCCTCTCAGTCTATTATCTTTGCTCTTAGGCTGTGAGTGCAGGATGGCACCAGAAAATGTCCCCTGAGACCAGTGCTTATTTGCTTTAGTGTCTCTGGAAAAATTGCTCCTGCCCGTGACACTCTTCCAGAAATGAAACTTTGTATTTTACTCATAAGGTAATGCGAGGCTAAACGGATACTTATACATTGCTGAGATATGGAGAATATCATACACTGGCTAAACCTTCCTGGAAGCATTGAAATAGGAATAGAAACCTTACAATGCATACCAAGCAATGTTATTATCAAATTACTGCCTAACTACAACTATTTCAGTTTTTAGATCAGTATTCTGATTCCTATGGATGATGCAAAACTGGGAGAAGTGGATGCTATGCGACTGCCTTTGCCTCAGAGGGACCTGGAGAAGCTGGAGAAATGTGATGACAAGAATCTTTTGGAATTCAGCAAAGGAAGGTGCTGAGTCCTCTGCCTGGGGAGGAATACCCCCTGGCACCAGCAGAGGCTGAGATCCACCTGGAAAGCATTTTGCAAAGAGCACGGGCTGACCCAGGGCCAGTGGTGTGCCCTTGCAGAGCAGAAGGTCAAAGGGACCCTGGGCTGCATGAGGCAGAGTGCTGCCAGCAGGACAAGGGAGGGTTCCTGGAGTGCCCCATCTCATTCTGGGATCCCCAGGAGAAGAAGGCGTGGAGCTGCAGGAGGGAGTCCAGCAAAATGGCTCTGACACATGAGAAGAGGCTGAGAAATCTGGGATTGTTATCCCAGAGAAATGAAGGCTCAGTAGGATGATATCCATGTGTCCAAATACCCAGCTGTGGGGAATGAGGAAGAGCCAGGCTCTGCTCAGTGGTGACAACTGACTGGACAAGAAGAAATGGGCAAAAAACTGAAATCATGGAAATTCAATTCAAACAAAAGGAAACCCCTTTTACTGTGAGGTAGTCAACTACTTGAACAGGTTTTCCAGGAAAGCTTTGAAGTCTCCAGCGCTGGAGATACTGAATGGACAAAGCCCTGAGCAGCCTGCTGTAGCTGACCCTGCTCTAAGCAAGGCTTGGGATAGGACAATTTCCAGAGCTGCCTTCCAGCCTCATCCATCCCATGATTTTGTCACCTACCTTTCCCCCCACCACCCCAAGAAATAGAAATCTACATATTTCTAGTTAATTTATAGAAAGGGTACAGAAAATAGCATTTCTTTCAGTTATTGAAAAATTGATGTCAGATAAAAAATGTCAAATAGTGCAATATATATCACAGACATTTCATAGTCTTCCTTGGATCTTGCAGAAATGTTTAGAAATTTTGTATTTACACATTTCTACTTTTAATCAAACAGGTAAAAGAATCCTCAAAATATTCTATAGAATTCCTTAAACTCGAAGGACACTAATACATATTTTGTACCTGTGCAAATATGACTGTACCTAACAATCCCTGGAAAATATTTGTATCCTGCAAAAAATCTGTGGCATAAAAAGATCAACACAGAACACAGAGAGACATACCTCCTCTTGAAAGACTCTCCTCATTTATCTTGTTGGATTTTGGTTCCCAGCAACAAGGAGGCTTTAACGTGTAGTTGTAGTCACATGCAGGAATCTGGAAATGTTTTGCTCTCCCTGTTTGCTTTGTTTTACTGCATGACAGTGTTAAGCAATGCTGCAAGTTAGAAAGCTGGTCACTTTATCATTTCCCTTACTGCTTTTGAGCTTCCTTAAGTTTCCTGATTGGCAGATGTTAACAACTTCACACGAAGAGATCATGCAACTAACTCTTCCTTCCTGTTATGTCCAATGAACTAAGTCACAATATGCAAACACATTACCCAAAAATACATAAATACTCAGCAAGGTCACAGTATATCAACATGCTCGAAGAAATAGCACCTCTGTATATAAACAGATTTTCATAAATAATATGTTCTGGAAATAACAGCAGTGTTGTGTGATTAGTCCATGTTTAAAGTGACTGCCTGTCTATGCTGGTTATGGCCCCTGCACAAGCCCAGGTTCTCCTTTGAGGAAGATCAGTCCTTAGCAGGTATATACAAACAGCCAAGAAAGTTCTGTCTTGCACATTTGCAGGCAAAGAAAAGCCAAAGAAAATACCAGACCCAAATTTCTGAACTTTCTCACTGCTGACTATGGGTTGTTTTTGTTTGGTTCATCTTAGGTTACAATATCATGTCAGGTGAAAAAGTACCTGAGTGCAGAAATTAAAGGAAAATGTCCAAAGCATTTACTGAATAACATAATGTTACAGTCGCAAAAATCGTTGCAGTCATGTATATGAGAGGCACAATCCATTTTATTTGCTTTAACTTTCAGCAATTTCAGATGTGGCTCTGACTGTTAGTCACTTCCCCATTTTTTTTACATGACATCTGACATGCAGTTATGTAATCTGCATGTAATGGATTTTTTTTTTTTATTTTCCTGCTGTTTTTGGATGCTTTTAGCAAACAGGAGTTCATTTAACCCCTGCCTTTCACCCCCAACACAGGCACAATAGCAGGAAGGTAAAGAATTCCCTTGCTTTCTTAGGTGTGAGGGAATATCCTTAGTAGTTCGTCTGCTAAAGGAAGAACTATACTTAACCCTGGTATCATTGAACCAAAATTGTAGGGTGGGTTTGTTTGTTTGCTTGTTTATTTGTTTGTTTGTTTTGCTACTGTACGTGCCCAGATCCACCAAGAGCAAACTACAGACTTCAAATTTTAAACTTCTTTGCCTTTCAGTTCACACTGCTCAGTTTTGCCCACCTTTTTCTAGTGGTTCCCACTAGAAGGACATGTTAATATTATTTTCCTTTTCAAATCTTTGGGTGAAAACACCTAGGTAAGTGAAATGAGTAACAGTTTAGTCACAGCATGTGTGAGGCAGGGCACAGCTGCAGAATTTTGTCTCTAGAGCCACATACGGGCATTGGCTCAGTCCTTGTCAGCTTTTTCAGTACCTTGGGAACAGGACATGCATGTTTCAAATCTTCTACCCACTAAAGGATTTAATTTACTTATTTTATGCAGCCTAAAAGAAGCACATCCAATACATGTGTAGTCCCAGTTCAGTGTCATCTGAAATTGTCTATTCATCAGCTGTCCTCTACTTGGGTACCACCACCCACCTCAGTGACCACTGCAAACTTGAGTAACCTTTCTGAAGCATCATCCTGCCATGTCACACATATTTGTGATGCAAGGTGTGTGTCTGTGTGCCTGATTAATTTTGATGAGGGCATCTGCATGCTGTTGTTATGGCATGTCTGGTGAGGTTCTAGGTGACAATGAACATGGTTATTACAGTATCACCTGACCAGTGCCTTCAGGCTGCCCAAACAGTGGCTGAATTAGTTTTATCTGATCCATTTGTAAGCCATATGAGGAGTGGCTCACCATCCCTGGAAATGTTCAAGAAATGATTGGATGTGGCACTGAGTTGCATGGCCTTGTTGAAAAGGTGGTGGTGTTAGGTCAAGGGTTGGACTCAATAAGCTTGGAGGGCTTTTTCAACCTTGATCATTCTGTGATTCAATAATTTTGCATTGTAGCCTGGGCTACTTCATCAGGGTTCTGTCTGTAACACCTTTCCTGAATCAGTTGAATATGTTATAACTCTCCAGGAGAAAACAGAAAACAAATGAGCAATTTGTTTAGGTTCTACTTAACAAGACCCCTATGCCATCTCTTGAGTGTCTTGATACTTTTATTATACTTTACTATTCCCTTTCTCAGGTTGAGCCACTGAATGGTTGTCCGTAGCTCATGGCTAGGTTTTGGTGGACTGGAGCCAAACTCTGGCAATTTTGCCCAAGAGGAGAGTTGCTGTGCAAGGTTATATAAACCAGTGCAGTCTGTTACAGCCCCACCACCCTTTTAGCAAATTATTGTGAGCATTTCCACCCTGACCACTGCTGCATACTGGGAAAAATACATAAATGGTTTACAAGTGTGTCCAGCATGAATTCAGCCTCTTTTGGAAATTTGTTTTGTTGTTCTGACCGGCTGCAAAAAGCTTCCCAGGTGAGTCTTTGACCAGAATGTAATCATTAACTGTGTCGAAGGCAATAGGTGTGCCAAGAGCTGTTTGTGTTCAGCCACGGTATAAGCTGGAGAAAGTTCAGCACTGGAAGGCTCCCCAGCACTGGAACATGTCCAGGAACAACTGTTCCCAGCATTAGTTCAGCCAGGATTTACAAGTAATGTCCTGAACAGCTCCTGGACATAGTCCAGAGGTTAGCTCAGGCCAGGGCTAATTTCTAAAGGTAGTTTCCATATGTCCACTTCATTTAGGGGTTTAAGAAAGTGTGTCTGGACTCTTGTATGTAAATTGGCCCCTGTGCAAGAAAGTAGTACCAGGAATGTTTAGTCTCTAATAATAAAACATCTAGTACCATTATAAAATTAGTCTAATAATCCAATAACAATGTTCAAATGTCTAGTGTAAAAATCTGAATGAATCTCATTTTTCTAGTTGCCCATGTGTACTTGAAGAACTCCAAAGAAACTTCTAGTATGAACTGACCCATTTTTGACAGTGAACAATGAAATTCAGGAATCAGAATTTTAAAAATTTTATTCATCTCAATAAATTAATCATCAATCTTTTTAATATGAGAAAGAAAGACAATTATTTTTCCTTAAGATTAAAACGTAACTAAAACTTGTTGAATAAAATATTCCAATCATATTTACAAAAAAGAAAATATCCAATAAGGACAACTTACCCAAACAGTTAAAATTAGCCAAAACTAAAAGCAAATAAAATGGCATTTAAAAAGATTGCATATGAGGTATCTTTCTCTCTTGGCTGCATCATGCTTTTATACAAGAAAAAGAAGAAAGTAAAGAAAGCCTATATATTATTCCAGACTTTCCACAGGGGTATACTTTTGTCTACGAAATGCACTTTCAGACTCCTCCATTTTTCTTGGCTATCTCACGATGTCAGCAACTAATACTATCTCTTCATTTTCAGATGTTATTGACTGTATTTTGCTCTCCATCAGCTGAAAGGAAAAAAAAACTTCCATCATTTTTATACCAAATGTTAGATTAGCCTATACTTATGCACAATTCTGAGAGTATTTCACCTGTTTTTGCTGTGTGTCCACACAGTCTGTCCTGTTTCCTTACAAAACCCTATTTTGAACTGTTTTCTGCGTCACCTTCTTTTCTTTCCTGTACGTGTAACTTGCTAGTGCTAGTGGGTAAGCAGGTGAGGTGTGCACCTGGGGGGATTCAAGGGGACAGCTTGGGGGGACAGACAGGGTTCAGACACTGGGATCAGATGTGAGGAACTTTATGGTGGTTGTATATGGTGCTACATTTTTCTTTCTTTTTTCTTTCTTTCTTTCTTTCTTTCTTTCTTTCTTTCTTTCTTTCTTTCTTTCTTTCTTTCTTTCTTTCTTTCTTTCTTTCTTTCTTTCTTTCTTTCTTTCTTTCTTTCTTTCTTTCTTTCTTTCTTTCTTTCTTTCTTTCTTTCTTTCTTTCTTTCTTTCTTTCTTTCTTTCTCTCTCTCTCTCTCTCTTTCTTTCTTTCTTTCTTTCTTTCTTTCTTTCTCTCTCTCTCTTTCTCTCTCTCTCTCTTTCTTTCTCTCTTTCTCTCTCTCTCTCTCTCTCTCTCTCTCTTTCTCTCTCTCTCTCTCTCCTTCCTTTCCCTTCCTTCCCTTCCCTTCCCTTCCCTTCCTTCCTTCCTTCCCTTCCCTTCCCCCTTCCCTTCCCTTCCCTTCCCTTCCCTTCCCTTCCCTTCCCTTCCCTTCCCATTCCATTCCATTCCATTGTATTTATTTATGCATCAGTTGCAGATGAAGAGAGCCAGGAGATGTGCTAATCTCACTGGCCAATTCAGCCCTGCTCGGCTGGGGAGTAGCAGGAGGACTGTGATGCCCAGGGCCCTATTTTAGAGACTGCTGCTGGTGTTGATGAGGTGCTGGTAGAGGCAGCTGCGCTGGTTTTGTTTCTGGCTGCCTCACTGTGCCCTGTTGTGTCATTGTCCATGTCCTTGCTTTAGGGAAAGTGAAGAGCCCTTCCCGCTGCCTGGATCTACCTGATGGGAACATCAGCCTGTGCACCTGTGATACTGGAATGGGAGAAACCCCGTGGTTCTGGAATAGCACTGCATTTGACTTCTCTTAAAAGACTCTCCTGCTGATTTGCTTTTATTTTTCTTCAGAATATGGCAAAGAGAAGAGTGATCCTCTGTCATAAGTTCCTTATGGTTAAAAAATTCAGCCCGTAGAGTCTTGCATGCATTTCACACATTTAATATAAAAATAGAAAGAGAGCATACCTCTGGATTTGTATCAGCCAGTGTAAGAAAAGCAGGTTTTGGTCCTGGGATCTGTGGAAATGCTGCCTTCCAGCAACCAGTCCTGGAAATCAAAATGTATTGAATACAAAATTAAATTGAATAACCGTAATGTGACAACACCATTGCATCCTTGAACCAGCTCTTATCTTCCTCTTCACTCTTAGAAGTGCACTGAAAAATACACGTAATCTCAACACAGAATGAACATATATCAGGAAAACATTAATAATTTAGAAGGTAATAGATTAATTTTTGATTGAAAATTTACTAGTAGTGAATTTTCTTCTTTGACAGAGAAAGAAATTTGTCCTGCTATGTCACTACAAACAGTGAAAAGTGGGGATAAAGGTTTTGACAAGTCGAGAGAGATGTATCTTCTGTGAATTACTGCATATTTCTATGCAAAGTGCGTCATACAAGAGAATATACTTATTCTTTCCATTTCTGTTTCACTTATGGGGTTTATTTTACCTATCCTACAGAGACACCTCCACCATAATAGTTTAAAAACTTTAGGTGTTAAAATAAAGTGCATAAATTAAGTCTACCTTTTGCAGAAAAAAAATGTGATGATTGCCATTAAGGGTGTTGCAACTGCTACCCCAAGTAAAATCCATACTGAAGAAGATATAATTTCCTCATTTCCTGAAAGAGAAACATTCATAAATTATTATTGTTACCATATTTTTATTATTATTTTTATTATAATAAAATTATATTTTATAGATATTAAATATAGAATTTTATAGAAACTAAATTACATATTAACTTTTAGAAATAGAATAATACATTTATATATTATATATAAATATATTATTATATATATCATTAGTTGTAGTAGTAGTAGTCATCATACGAGGAATAGATCATAGAATTACAGAACACAGAATAGCTTGGGTTGGAAGTGACCTTTAGAGATCATCTAATTCCAGCCACTCTGTCACAGGCAGGGACGCCTTCCACTAGAGCAGATTGCTTAGAGCCCCAGCCTGGCTTTGAACACTTTTAGGGATGGGGCATCCACAACCTCTCTGGGCAACCTGTGCCAGTGCCTCATCACCCTCATGGTGAAGAATTTCTTCCTAAAATCTAACCTAAATCTACACTCTTTCAGTTTAAAGCCATTCCCCCTCGAACTATAACTACATGTCCTTGCACAAAGTCCTTCTCCAGCTCTCTTGTAGCCCCTACTGGACGAGTGCAACAGGGTGTCTCTGGAGCCTTCTCTTTTCCAGGCAGAGCAAACCAAACTTTCTCAGACTGTGAGAGGTGCTCCAGCCCTCTGATCCTTCTGGTGAACCTCCTCTGGACTTGCTCCAACAAGTCAATGTCCCTCCTGTACTGGGACCCCAGAGCTGGATGCAGCCCTGCAGGTGGGGTCTCACCAGAATGGAGCAGAGGGGCAAAATCCCCTCCTGGCCCTGCTGCCCACGCTGCTTTGGATGCAGCCCAGGACACGTTTGGCTCTCTGGGCTGTGAGTGCACATTACTGGCTCATGTCCAGCCTCTCACCCACCAGCACCCCCAAGTCCTTCTCAGCACAGCTTCTGTCAATTCCTTCATCCCCTGGACTGTATTGGCACAGCAGCTGCCCTGAGCCAGGTGCAGCACCTTGAACTCGGTCTTGTTGAACTGCTGTGTCAAGCAACTTCTGTGGGGACTGACTGTGGTGAATGTCAGTCTGAAGGGTTTCACTTGGTACAAAAATGAATTCTGTCATTTACCACTTTAGTAGAAATGTCTGATGGGAAGAATTAACATTGATCCTATTTGTCCATCCCGTGGAGTAAGCAGGAGCTCACTACAGCTACAAAGGTGTAATTTTTAATGTTATTTCCAGTGTTAGAATGTTAAGAAATCAATTAAGTCTCTTCCCACTCTTCTCTGTAGTGCACTGTGAAACAAAATGTTTGCCAATCATTTTTACATGTGTATGTCCACAGATGTGTGACAATGTGTGAGGTAGACAGGACATCCCTGGAGGAAGAGTAGCCCAGGACATGGGTTTGTTCTTACCAAACTCAACAGGTGTACTCCATTCCCCCCAGGCTGGGCTCACAAAGCAGGCACTGCCAGCTGCTCTCATTTTCAAGACGTACTTCTTTCTTGTATTTGATCTTAGAAACATGTTACTATTTCCCCCCTCCTAAAAAACACCCAAAAAACTGAGTTGCTTTTCTTTGTTCCGTGCCTGTGTTGACAATATGCATGTGCTATTTACCAGTGAAACTTTTAAGAGGCTATGAAAAAACTGCTTATTAAAGAAGAATGCTGTTACAGAGAAAAAATAAATCATTATTATTATTTATATATTATATACACAAATATGTATCTCAAAAAATAACCTTACACTCATTTAACTTTTTACATTTAGAAGCAATTAATCTTTTACACTTTAAAAGTATAATCTGTGATTTCTTATTATATGGTTTGATTTATTGACAACTTCCCATAGCACATAGAGAGGTAGAAAATTCTCTTTAACCATCTAATTTTAGTACTGCTAGAACTGAGTGATTTGAGGAATAAGGTGTCTGTGCACCTTCCCAGTCTGCATTATGAATTTTCAGAAAAAGCATAAGTTTTCAGCCAAACCTGTAAAATAAGTAGATAACTGCAATACCCAGTGTTACCAGAATTTAACGTAATACTCTTGCTCTTGGCGGCTTTTGCATAGAGGTGGGATGTGCAAGCTGCTGCACTGATTAAAAGGTGCAGCATACCTGGATGACAGCCTCCATCCCAAAAGGGGTGGTCTATGTTTGTCTGCTGTCAATGTTTGGTCTATTTTGTGGTCTATGTTTTTCATAAGCAAAATTGAATTCCTAGGAGATACTTTATCTTTTCTCTGTAGTCAGTGATGTCTAACTTCAAATTCTGTTCCAAATATTTGAGAAGGAGAGTGGACAATAGAATGTAAAATGGAAGATTTTTCAAAATACTTACAGAAAAGCAATAAAGTTCTGCCCCTGAATGTATAATAAATTGCAAATGCCATGATGATTTAGCAGTTTGATGTATTCATGAAATCCATAGAAAAGGTTCCCATAAAGCATAGGACACTGAGCACATACTGATTTAAAGGTATATCCATACTATTTACTTTTCACAGTTGACAATTAAATGAACATGTATTGCTGATTAATAAACAAACAGACTCACTTGTATGGAAGTATATATGGGTCTTCCTTTAGGATTATCCTGTAAATTGAAAGAAAAAGAAAAGCAACTTTATTTTTTACCATTGCTTGTTTTATGTTTCAATAATAATTAATTTTTATCTACTGTCCCATTTTTCTGCATTCTCTTTCTTATGTACTTCATGGTTTGTTTGGAAGAACTAGCGATTTGTCTCAACATTTAGTATCTAAAATCTAATTCATCTACAATGCTAAGTTTACATAGTAATTAATTCTGCTATGGTAAGATATTTGTTTTCTCTGTCATCACAGTTGAGATATAAATTTTATTTCAGATTGAAACACAAAGCAAACCAGACCTAAATGAAAACTATAAGTTTATTCTTATAGACACCAGGAAAAAAATAATCTGTAAAATAAACCTTTTCTTTTACATCTGATGTTTTAATATTACAATAAATGTCACTGTATGCAATTGCAAATATTATGTAAATATTATTTTGTTTTCTTTTAGATGAAAAAATTTGGGACTGGCATGGATTCACAGATACTTTAAGTTGTCCTCCACTACATTTTTGATAGATAGAATAAAGTTTGTTCATCTTGTTTGAATAACCATAATAACTACTGACCACACACAACTAATGACTGCAGACTATATCCACTCCATTAGACAACTAGTTAGCTATTTTTGTAATTATTTTGCAATACACCATTTTAGAACAAAACTCAATTAATCCAGACTTATTTTTTCAAATAATTGCATGCATGTCAATGTGGCATCTGGACATGAGGCTGCTCAGCCTGGAGAAGAAAAGGCTCTGGGGAGAGCTTCCAGCACATAAAGGGTCCTACAGGAAGGCTGAAGAGGGATTTTTCACAAGGGTATGTACTGACAGCACATGGGGGTGGCCTTAAAATGAAGGAGGGTAGGTTTAGATTAGCTATTAGGAAGAAATTTTTTACTGTGCTGGTGGTGAGGCACTTGGACAGACTGTCCAGAGAAGCTGTGGATGCCCCTGGAAGAGTTCAAGGCCAGGCTGGATGGGGCTCTGAGTAACTTGGTCCAGTGGAAGGTGTCCCTGCCATAGCAGGGGGACTGAATTAGATGGTCTTTGAGGTCACTTCCAACCCAAACCATTCTAAGATTGTAGAAAGCAAGCTGCTGTCAAGGATGCTTTCTAGTATCTGCACTCAAGCTAAATTATGCACAGGGACCAATCTAGGACAAATATGTGGCCAATGAACCCCTTTTTCTTCTTCATTGGTGCAGGGGTAACCCAGAAGTTTTGAGTGAAGCGATTACAGAGCACTGGGGGGGAAGGTGAAGGGCAGGAAATCCAGAGGGTATCTCCTCAGGCCTTCCAGTGAGAGGGAAAGGCTTGAGCAGAATTGCAGTCATCCAGCAGGTCAATGCCTGGCTGAATAACTGCAGTCACAGGCAGGGCTGTCTTCTGTGACCTTGGGATCCTTTTTGGGAAAGAGGGGCTACTGGGCAGGAATGGGATACATCTCTCCAAGGAGGGGAGAGGATTGTGTCCTTGCAAACAGGTTTGGGCAACTGGGCCTTCAGCTGTGTATAAGGGAGTTCCTTGTATGCACAGAGCTCTGTCTTGGGATAAATAATGGACCAGTAAGAGAACTTGTGTGTAGGCATCAGAGGACAGATCAGCAGAGTTGTCAGTGATAAAGCAATACATTTGTCAGAAGAAATTTTTATGGGTAATCTTCCAAAGATATGATTATAGCTGCATCTCATAAGTGTCAGAGGAGCCTACAGTGCTCGATTGGTGGTATAATTGCTGTACCTTGACATAATTAGCTTGGTGAAAGCTGCAAATGATGATGAAAAATAGCTAGAAAAGTCAGACAAAGTATGAATTGAGTATTCTTTACAAAATGAATGTTACATATATTAAAAGTTATTAAAAAGTATGTATTGCTTTACTGCAATAGATTTTAGCCCAATATCAGACAGAGTTTTTGATAATGATTCTTTATTACAACAGCCAAGTGATTCAGAGAAGTAATGCTGTTTCACGGCAGTTAGCTGGGCTTGCAAAAAGACTCGTCTGTGAAATAGTAAACCCAACCCAGACTAAGAAATTCCAGAACGCCTTCCATCAGCCACTAAGTAGGTGGCCCAGCCTGGTTGTAGCTCAGGAAGATTTTTGTCCTTTGTAGGCTCTGTCTGCCGCCCTGTGGCGTTTCGGTGCAGTTCTGCCGCAGTGGTTACATCCACCCTTGCAGCCGAGCACAGCAACCTCAATCCTTCCCTGGTGCTGCCAAAAAACTTGTAAAGCCAAGGTCATCCCCCCCACTAACCTGTCCTTAATCACACTGCCTTTCTGCTTTCTCTCACACTTATTTTCCTTTTGTTCATCATTATAAATCTTCAACTTTTGGACCAACGGGTGTGATGCTTATATCTGGGTAAGCTATTTGCATTTCATACATGGAGACATTTCATTCATTTCTATTAACTCAAAATTGTTAAGTGGATGCACATTTCCCTTTTCACTCTTTAAAGCTCAGCTCTGGCCTTCCACAGAGATACAGTTTCCACTGGAAACACTCCAATCCAGGGCAAATCCAACAAGTTTTAGTGAAAGAAGTGCCTTTCTAAGTGCTGTCACAGACAAAGACAAAGCTGTGATGTGTTTGAATCTTGATTAACCATGGTTCTCCTCTGGGATTGTCCCAGGCATCCAGTGTATCTCCAGCAGTGTCTTATTCAAGGAGGCAGGGATTAAAAAAACCCAAACAATGGGGCAGTATGGCAGAGCAGGATTTGGTGTTGACCTGAAAAGTGCAGTCACAAAGGAATAAGGTGCTATGTATGGGGAAGGCTACATCACAGAAGAGATACCAATCATTCATGTGTATTGGTAAATGCAAATATATGAATTAATGTTAAGTGTAAGTGAAGACATTCTTACCTTATACTTTATGTTAATTTCATATTTAAAACACATATCTTTGCTAGAATGACTTATTTGGGGTCGTTGCCATTGAATTATGCAATCATTTTTAATTTCATCACAGTTGACTGTGATATTTGATGGAGGCATGAGTTTTTCTGAAATGATATAACCAAGAATTCAAATAATTAAAATCACTTGATCTCTTTTTTATTTGATGAAAGAGAGTGAAATTGCAAGTAACACCCCTATGAAAAAAGATACTTGTTTATATCTATTTTCCTTAGGATATATTAGAAATAGTTTAAAGACCAATGTTTTCTAAATCATGTACACAGGACCATAGAAAAAAAGAAAAGGGACTAAGACAGGAAACATGATGTAGGAGCATACAAAGAAACAATCCCCTCCATTTGTTTTTCTAGAAGACTAAGGTAAAATACTGTCTTCTTTTTAAGAGAATTTGTTACTGTGGATGAACTAGCTGCTGCTATCCCTAAAGTAAGAAATTTAAAGATCTTTTTTTTTTCTCTAAGCCTCCTCCACGATGCTTCTGGGGCATGAAGGTTTTGCCTTCAATCTGTTGTGAACTATGCAGTTTATTCCCTCCTCACAAAAGAAATAGCCATACAAAATTTAAGAAAGCTCCATTTTTAATAGTCTAGCCAACTTCTTCATGTATTGCCCCTCACTTCACAGATGTAAGCAGAAGTATGAGGACATTTATATTTTGATCATTGCCAATGACTTGATTATTGGAACAGCAGGAAACAGTCACTCATGGCAGAAAGGGTGACAAAATAGAAGGAAGTTTAATATGAGCTAGAATAGTACTTTACATCAGTCTTTAGGGACAGGCCTGACCTGTTTGTGATGGGCTACTTGGTCAAAGAACAGGTAGTTTTATCTGCCAAGAGTGACATTACAGCTCAGTTTCTTCTTCTAGAACAAAACCTTTTCTGTTCAATCTTTTAGCACAATACCAGAACCAGTGTGACATTTCCAGTGGGACTTTGCTGCAGAAACAGTGACTGCACATGATGTTTTCAAGTACAGCACCCATGCCTAAGGTATGTTTTCCATGTCTTAATTCATTTACTCCAGGGTACAGTGTCCTGTATGCCATCCCCACTGGCAAAGAAAAGCAGAAGTTAGTGCTCAGATAAACTTCTAAAAAGTCTCCTCTCTCTTCTATTGAGAGGTGTTTGGCCATCACTGACAGGGCAGGAAGGGAAAGCACAGTTTTTTAGTCTTGGGAACTTTGCTTGAGAAAAACCTAAAACTTATAAGGGTAGATTGCTAAAGAACCTGGGACATAATGCAGCTGTGAGCTTTCCTGTTTGATTCCCCTCTTTGCCTTTTGCTTGGGGAATAGGTTTTCTTGAGGAAGTCACAGCCTCTTACTCCTCAACTCTACGTGAGACAGGGTACATGGTTCCTTCTCAGGGATAAATGCCTTAGTATTTTCATACAACAATTGAAATAAAGCTAAAATAAATTATTGACTTACCAATTTTGTACAGGTCAATGTACTCATCATAGAGCTGGATCAGGGAGTTTTTGCTAGACCCATTCACCAGGAAGTAAGCTTTCTCGATCCCTATGCTCACGTTTTGGAAGATACATCCCACATTTCTGCAATTTTCATCTTGAATGTAAAGTTCACATTCAATCTCCTCTTCATCTCTGCAAAGTATTTTAGTTAAACATGGGCAGTGTGATGTACTGAGTGAGAATTCAGACTTCCCTGTCTCAAGCAGACCTACTTACCTTGACTTCTGCCAGTAGAGAAAATACTGTGTGTCTGCTGGAGCATCCCTTCCTGCCTGCCAAGTGCAGTTCATGAGGAAGATGTTGTAAATCACACAGGAGAAGTTTTCAATGGCTGAACCCTTCATGCCTGCAAACACAGGAATATCCATGATGAGGAAAAATCATATGACTCTCCCAAGCTGGAGGATCATGGTTCACTTAGCTATGTTACACTCCAGCTGGTTATTTCTTGGTTTGAATGGAATGACTTGGTTTGAAATCACTTATTTCATTTTGTTTTTTAACACTGAAAGATATTTGCCCTGATAGATTCAATGAAGAATTTTTTTATGGATAAATTCCCCAAAAATGTGATTATAGCTGCAACAAAACAATGTGTGTGGTAAAAAGATCTGGTGATCTCAGGAGCACTGCATAAACTTTATAGATTTACATTGGATGGCTGCTATTTTAAGGTCTAAAGATTGTTTTTCTATCTGCTATATACAAAGTCAAGGGTGAATAGGTGTCAGGCAAGTGGGTAAATAACTGCAAGCAGAAAATATCAAGATAGGTCACAGCAATATCCATCAACTCAAGTTACCCAATGCTGAGTGTGGTAAGTTTGCTGAGCGTGTTAGTTCATGTGTTTTCAAGGATGTAGATCAGATACAAGGAAGAAAACATTTATTGTGAGGGCAGTGAGGCAATGGAACAGGTTGCTCAGAGAAGCTTGGATGCACCATCCTTGGAATTATTCAAGGTCGGGTTTGTTGCAGCATTGAGCAACCAGACGTGTACTGAAGGGGTATGTCCCTGAAGGGGCTGGAACTAAGTGATCTTCAAGGTCCTCTCCAACCCAAATAATTCTGTGAACATGATTCTATGACTGAGGAACAGTCTCCCACTTCTGAAAATGCAATATCAAACCCAGTAAAAAATAAAAATTCTGTCTAGGATCTTTCTTAGCATGCAGCAGGTACTTTATTTGCAAAAAAACCCTTCATTTAACTTTGTTCTGTATATTCCTCTGACAGCCTTTTAGATTTTGTGTCGGACATCCAGACACCCCTCCAGTCTTGTACTTCCTAGAGACTCAGTAAAGACCTCAGCAAACAAAACAGTTGGAAAGAAAAAGACAGACCTACCTTTTATTTCAAAATGTCTTTACCTCGTTTATCTTTCTATTACAATCTTCAGGTTCAGAGAAGATGGAAAGACTATATTTTAAAAGGCTGTATAACTATAAATAGGTCTGTCTCCCTTGCTGCTTGTGTTTTGGGGAACCATCTTAGCATCGGAAGTGTTGCAAAATAAATGTTCATCACTTCCCCCCTGATTCATAGCAAATTTTGTAATTGCCCAACTCAGGATTTCTTATAACGTGAACAAGAAGTTAGCTGGTTAAATTTCCCCTTTTGTTGCACCAGAGTATGGTGGTGTTTGGGTACCCAGAAAGTGCTTAAATTTACAGGTATTTCTCTCTAGCTCTAAACAACACAGAGCAGTTTAAAGCATCTCTCCATACAAAACATCTCTGGGGGATGGAAGATGGGCGTTCTCCATGGAGGGCATCAGGGTGAGGCCTGGCAGTCCCAGCCCACCCCACCTCCAGCCCAGAGCAGGGCAGCTGTGCACCCAGGGCAGCCCCAGCCCTGACCACCAGGCACGTCCTGGGAGACTGAGATGGGCCATGGGCCTGAGGGTGGGCCCAGCTTGGCAGAGCCATGTCCAGGCAGGGCAGGGCTGGGGGAGCCTGGAGAATGGCCCTGCTGTGGCACCTCTGGGCAGGGGCTGATGGATCCAGGGGGCTGATGTGGGGTCCTGGGCTCTGGGCACGGTTGGGGAAGCTCCAGGGACTAGGCAGGGATAACCAGGTCTGTGGGGGTTCCCAGGGAAATGACAATGTAAACTGTAAATGTTCTTTAAGCAGATGGAAAAAGGGGATTTCAAATCTTGGATATGATATCTTCAGATAAGATATATCACTACTAGAAAGTGTGATGTGTGTTTGTCCTCATTTTATTTCTGCTGATGTGAAAATAGCCAAACTACAAACTGCCACTAAAACAGAAAAAAAATTGCAGGTAGTAAGCATCCAACTACAAACAGCCACTCCAGGCCCTGTTCTTGGTAATTTATTACCTTCTTGGGTCACAGTCATGCATTTTCTAAAGAAGAGAGTTATTACAAACAGTATAAAACATCAAAAGCTCCTTTAAACCCTGAAAGGCTTTGTTTCACAGAAGACAATGTAATTTCCTTAACATGGAGATTTAAAATCCATGTAAAGTAATTTCATTTCTTCATATTGAAGTTGAAGCATCACTAGAAAATATGACATTTTTCAAACATCAAGATATGTCAACATTTTCCTCTTAAAAACACGCAGATTCTTTCTGCTTGGAGTTAAAAACTTGTATGAAAGAGAACAGTCCATGTACTTCTTTAACACTTCCATTTCTTAGCTACTATATATGGCCTTTATATTATATAATATATATAATATATATTATATATTATATATACATTTATATATATAATTATATATTTTATATATTATATATATATATAAAATTGCCTTTATCAAAATGCTGAGGTCATTCCAATCCTATAGCTTTTTTATTGACATATGGAATGATTTAACCACATCAACAGTAGTTCTTATGTATCAGCTATTCACAGATGACTGGGAGGATATAGTTATGGCCAAGAGAGGAAGCCAAAGGTAGCCCAGTGCTGTCTTCTCTGGAGACAAAGAGACCTTACCTTCCAGAGACCCAGAAATGCCCAGGCTCATGAGTATTTCTTCTTTCTGGATTCTGGCTGGAGTGTGAGATTGGTGACTGATGAGCTAGAAGTGGGCAGTCATTATCTGGGTTCATGATCTCATGTTGATTGTAAATATTAGATATACTGAGTTGTTGCTGAGGCCAGCCAACACCACAAGGAGGATATCTGACATGGTTTCTTCTCCTCAACACATGCAGTGTAAAGTGAACAGGTGTAGTGAAGCAAGTCTACTCATCATCTTGGAAACTTTTTAACTGCAAAATTATTTTCTACTACAAAAAAAAAAAAAAAAAAAAAAAAAAAAAAAAAAGAAAAAAAGAAAAAAAAACCTACATGAAAAAAAAAACTTATGTGGCACTCTGTGGTGGTGATGCATTTAATCACATCTGTTAATACCTCGGTGTTAACTGAGGAGATGAACAACTCACTTTGAGTATCCAGAACTTTAAAAACTCCAGTCATCCACAGAATCAAGAACCATGAGAGAACCAAGAGAGCCTTGCTGGTCTTTTGTGGTTTGACAGGTAATGATCTAAGGCAATGTTGGCTCTATAAGGACAAATTCATGGACATTCACTCTCTTCATATGCTAAAGGAGAATAAAAATGTGATGAAGTTTTTCTGAGGCATATCTAAGAGACAAAGGGTGGGAATGACAAGCATGTATGTTTAGATGGATACTCTACCAAAAAAGCAGATCTAGTCAAATAAACAGCTCATTTTGGTGAGAATCACTATGACCACTCCTATCTCATTATAGATGTCAACATACAAAGCAAGTGAAAGCTGGGACATCAGGTCTGAGCCGACGATAGTTGTTCAGAGGTAGAAGCAGTCCATTTTAAGAAGTTTCACTGTACTTCCAGGTTAAATAAATTCCATACATAACCAGGTACATATTTTTTTGAACACTGACGGTACTGTAAAGAGAGAAGAAAGGACTTTGGATCACAAAAAATGTAAAACCCTACAGTTTATTGTGTCCTCATCTTTGGAAGAAAGCACTCAATTTTGTGGCAGTAACATGCTGCATTTTGTGGAGAAAGGGAGTGACAAGTACCCAAGCAGTAAAATCAGAGCCATAAGAAATGTCATGGAGAGTCAAATGGGACTCTGGAAAACAAAGGAAGTCAGAATTTTTGTTTGCCTGCTCTTCCATTCTCCCACTCTGAAGATCTCATGAGCCTGCAGAGGAGGCAGCAGGGAAGCAACGTGCTTTTGCGTGCTCTCTCAGATTATGTATCTCTGAAACACAGTGAGGAAGAGTGGAGTTTGAGGTTTTAATTTGGCTGCTTTGTCTTTAAACTGGAATTACTGCAGCAGAACAATCCAAACAGCCCAGAAGGACAGTGGTGTTTTTGCAGAAAAAGGAACTGTTTCTACCCAGGGGATTTCTTTTCTTGTCTATATTTAAGCAAACTCCTTACCTAAGGCTTTCAAAAATGCAAGCAAATTAAACACATTTAAAAAATTCCCAAGCAAAGAGAGTGCTACTAAGGGTGCTACCAAAGTCTGTCATCTTTCAAAGACCAGACAACTTGAGTGGCCTTGATATCACCTAGGACTTAGAAGCAAAATAATAGAAGAGAAAGAGAAAGAGGAAAAAAAGTAAAGGAGAGAACAAAAATGTGGGCAGAGACACTAGGGCTGTTTATAGACTTTTGGCTCTACAGGGAGTGAAGTCATTGCAGAAACAGTATCAAAGCAAACATTTCTTAGAACTCAGAAAAACTTGAAGAATAGTTTATTGCTCCAACAACACCAGGAGTGTTCACAAGAGTTGTCTGGTGTTTTGCTGTACTGCTGCATTGCAGCTTTTGCATATGTCACAAAAATACAAATGGTAGACAAGACCATTAATTTTTTCCTTGCATCAAGAACTTTCTAGTTTTTAGCACAGAACAGAGGAATAGCCATAGGAGACCAGAATAAAGGACATCTTCCTGTGTGAGCATCCAAAGCACTTAGTTAAAAGATTCTAAAGCCTCACCATCCTTTCCCACTGATTTTGGGGTCTTTGCCCGGGGATGGGAAAGTGATACCTTAGTCCCACACCTACTGCCACCTCCACTGTTTTATGGATATGGTTTATGGTTTTCTTCTTAGTGTACTGGTAGTGAATGGGTTTTCTAAATGCCTTTTCTGTCTCAGCAGCATTCACAGTGAAAGCAGCAGGGATGTAAGGGGTGCACCAATGGCCATGATCAACTCTGTGTGAAGCAAGATGGAGAGGATCCAGTAGACTGCATCTGTTTAATTGTCCTTAGATTACACTGAGTGTTGGCTTTAGTTTTCCCATTTAATGCAGGTGCTTTTATCTTTTGGCAATTATAACTTAAGCAGAAGGATCCTTTTCTGGTTCTGTTTTAAAAGGACATTAAAATATTTTTTATTGAAAGTTCATTTAGAAACACAGAACCATAGAAAAATTTAGTTCCAAAGATGGTCTTTTGACAGTACCTCGTCTAGTGGAATTTTATCACTGAAAAGACTTTATTTTCCATGAAAGTATTTCAGCTACTTGAGATGATTTCAACTACCTTGAGACTTGATGGAATTATAGAATACCTTGAGTTGGAAATGACCCGCAAAAGTAATTGAGTTCAACTCCTGGCCCTGCTCAGGACAGCCCCAGGAGTCACACCATGTGCCTGAGAGTGTTGTCCAAATGCTTCTTGAACTCTGCCAGGCTTGTGCTGTGACCACTGCCCTGGGGAGCCTGTTCCAGTGCCCAAACACCTTCTGGGAGAGAAATATTTTCCTGATACCCAACATAAGCCACTCCTGACACAGCTTCAGGCCATTCCCGGGGTCCTGTCACTGGGCAGCAAAGAGAAGAGACCAGTGCCTGTCCTTCTGCTTTCCCTCACAAGGAAGCTGTAACTGCAATGAGGCCTCCCCTCAGTCTCCTCCAGGCTGAGCAGACCAAATGGCCTCAGCTTCTCCTTAAGGCCCTTCACCATCTCTGTAGCCCTTCTTTTGGACCCTCTCTAAAGGCTTTAGATCTTTGTTATGTTGTGGCACCCAAAACTGCCCCCAGCACTTGAGGTGAGGCTGCTCCAGTGCAGAGCAGAGCAGAGCAGAGCAGAGCAGAGCAGAGCAGAGCAGGACAATCCTCTCCCTTGCCTGGCTGGCCATGCTGTGCCTGATGTAGCCCAGGACAAGGTTGGCCCTCCTGGCTGCCAGGGCAGGACTGACTCATACTCAATTTCATGCATATGGAAGGTCAAAATATGTGATTAGCACCGAAATTGAGAGCTTTCTCTCATATCTCCTTATTAGTTGGAGGATTCAGGCTGTTATGCTTCTGTTTCACCCAGGTGTTATAAAAACACACAGCTTGCCTGTACCACAATTAGCAAGTGATAGTCTTCTGCTGGAGAGTTCAAATGCTCAATTTCCAACATTTCCCACTCAATACATATACATATACATATGTACATCTGCTACCTGTTAGCAATCACATATTAAGTAATTTTTTCCTATCTAACACAGATAGGAAGGGATGAAAACCAGGCAGCAACAAATAGACTTATGGGAAGATTGTATCCAGAACTCTTTAATAGTACTCCTTTGTATGAGCAAGTAATTTTAAGAGGTTTGATCTTGGCTTCATACAGCAAGCTTTCATACAGATGTCAAATTTCATTCCTGATCACGATCTCAGTATGGCTGTACCTTTTTTGACACACTGAACCAATGGAGATCCTGAATAAACCCCTTAAGTTTAGTTGCTCTTAATTATTCTTTTGCATGTTGTTGAAAAAAGTAAAATAACTTCCAAAGCAATACTGATTTTTTTTTCTGAAATACTGCAGTATTCAACATAATAAAAACCAGAAATAATCCAAACTTTACTGCTCATAGAAAATGCAACCAAATACAAGGAGGCTTTTAGAGATAAGATCTTGGGGAATTGTCTTTACAGCTGATGCTCTTCTCCCTGCTTCCAGGAGTGAGAGAATATGAAAAACCTCTTAATTTTTCCCAATAAGGTATATATGCTTGAAAAAATCAAGTTGCTCATGTCACTTGCATTCCATCACTTCTTCAATATGTGTTATTTCTTCAGTTCCTTGTTTTTTTAATAGATGCATATATTCTGGCTATTAAAGGAAGAATATAACATTTTGTTAGTTTTTCATGCATGAGATTAGTCACAAGGTCATGATTTATGAATCTCCTGTCATAAAATTTGTCATTTATTGTATAAAACCTGTAGCAGGTTTTATACAATAAAATTAGAAGATCAAGGTACACATGTCTGGATGATCCCTCCATATAGCTCCCAAAGAGGAGCAAAGACTTTTCAACTAAAAAGCTGGAAAAATCCTCTTTTAAAATAGAGAAAAGTTAACATGATGAAGGAAGAGAAAATAAAAGTATTTATAAAGGCTCAGCAGTAATTCAGCATATCACTGCAGACAAATTTTGTCTTCCAGACCTGTCTGCAGCCAGCCTAAGATTTTGCAAAGTGCAGCAAACTGCAATCTGCTCTCTAGAAGGGCAGTTCCTGCAGTGTTTGTCTGTTTGTTCCTTCTCATAACTCAATTCCAGCGTTCCACATAAGTTAGCACCTCCCAATATTCTGCTACTTTCTTGCTTACCATACCCTGGAAACTTTTACCTCCTTTAGCATCATTGTCAAACACTAGCATGGCAAAACTAATGAAGATTTCTTTGTCCCTTCTCTCCCTGCCTGCACAGTATTATTGTGCTGAGAAGCTTGTGCTCAGCATTGTTTTAGTGATAGCATACAGCTTATAGGGACAGCGGTGTGAAACTGCATTTTCCCCAATGCTCCAGGTAGACAGATGACAATTATTTCATAATAGAAAAGGTAAAACAGACAAGTTATTTGTGTGTGGACTTTCTCTGTCCATATCCCAAGAGCAAGAAAAAGAAAGAAAATTGATTCTTGCTTGTGTGCATCTTTCTGACAGTTAGGTCATACCCTTGGCGCTAAATTTTTAAATTTCAGGCAAATGGAAAGAAAGCATACCTGGAAGTCCATTGGCGAGGGTTCACGAAATGGGTCTCTTGGCTGGGGTACTGTAGCAGATGTTTTTTTGAAATAAACCCTTCTACAGTGACAAAAAGGTTTGGTAAAGACTTAGTTTGCAAACACATGAACACATACTATATAATAATGCTCCTGAGGTACTATTGTATTTCTCTAAGACATAAATAGTATTCTTCTAATTCAAAAGTAGTTAAAAATTACACAGGCTGAATACAATATCATAATTTTTTTTGTTCAGAATTTGGATGACAATAATTTATTTTCTGATTTCCTAAGGCCTCGTAGGAGAGTGTTTTTTAAAGTATGTGAAAAGGAAATGTTGTCAAAACATGAAAAAAATTTCATGTACCACCCCTCTACATTGCAGATTCTGATGGAAGGAAAGAGGTACTGATACAAGGCCTTGGCTTATTATTGGAAAGCATTGTGTTATATTAATCAAGTGGATAAGAAAGTTGGGAATCAGAAGTGAAGAGCATACTTGAGGAACATCCAGCAGATGATTCCTAGTATAGCTCAGAGTCGATTTTCTCCCTTTTTTGTTTCATTTAAAAAGAAGCCAGAAATTTTCTGTTGGAGGAAGAAGTATTATTTGAACTATAGAATAAAAATTTTTCACAAGAAATAAGACTTACACTGTCATGCAAAGGAAAACTGTCAGACCTGCTGCCAGGCTTAGTATCAGAAACAGCATATATGACGAAGTAGACGTAAACAGTTGTGTTCCTGAAAATCAAGCAATCATCAAAGTGTTGGTTAGCATCACAGGACACAAATGATTGCACAGTTGTGTGCAATCTGCCTTGCATCGGGGTCTCAAGCACTCTATGAAGGGATGACTTCTTTAGCTCAGCACCTCATTGCCCTGCAGCATGCAAAGGAATAGAATGGCTGAACAGTACGTGGGCTGTCCACAGGAACTGAAAACCTGAGGAACGGAGTCCTACAGAGTATTTAAATATCCAAGGTGGCAGAGACCAACAGCAGCAAAAAGGAGATTATAAAGTCAGGAGCAGAGATGGAAGAAGTAGAACAGCTGGCAACAGACTTCAAAAGGTCTGCTTCATTCACTATCCCTGTGCAAGAAGCACTGTCTCCCGAGAATGATTGGAGAACTCCCAAATAGAAAGAGACATGGCAATTCTTCGACTCTCTTTGTCCTAGCAAATTAATGTGCAATTATCAATGTGTTTCCATCTGTAAGCATAAAGTAAAAATGAGGCAGACAGGTAACAACTGAACAAGGTCAAGGAAAAGGTATTTATTCTTACCAAACTCCACAGGTGTACTCCACTCTCCCCAGTCTGAGCTTACTCTACAGAAGCCTGCATCTGTTGCTCTGATTTTGACGCTGTACCTTTTTCCTGAGCTGAAGCTTTCGTATAGGTAGGAGTTATTTTCAATGATTTCTGCCTAAATTCAAGATAAGTAGAATGAGATTTTTTGCATTATTTTTATATGTATTTTTATATAATTTATATACAATTTTGTATATAATTACAATAAGATTTTATATTTTACAATTATATAATGTTTCTGTGAACAGACTAGAATGAAATAATAAGTAGAAAAATATCCCTTAGTAAGTTAGATTGTTTCATCTTAGCTCCCCTTGTTTGAATATTTTTGTTATTGGGTAATACGAAGATGAAATTTGCTTTATGTTTTCTTGGTTCCTTACTCTGCTAAGCAATGGGATTTTAGGGATAAAAAATTTTTAGCCATCTGGCAGTGGGTATTTTCAAAATTGAAGTAGAGTTCGATAGCCAGATTTATTTTTTTTCCCTGCCATCTTTTGAAGTAATATTTTCTTGCCTTTTACATCTCAATTCTTTCCAGAAAGTATTATAAAAGAAAAAATCCCTACATTTTTTGTGTTACACAGAATCATGATCCATATTTTTACATTTATATGAATCTGTTAGGAAGTAAAAAAGAATGTAAAATGGAAGATTTTTGTGAAGTAATATTAAATTTCACATGTGCAGGTGTTTTTGTATCAACTTTTATAAGCAGCAGTTTAAAACTTCAGATTTAGAAAACTTATCAAAAATAAGCATGTGCAGTACATTGAAAAAGATAGTGTGAAACCAAACCAATTTTGTTGGAGGATGCTCTGAAACAGAAGAAATTTCAATATCTTAGATTGATACAGACTTACTCTTTTAGATGCAGTTTTGGTGCTTTTCTCAGCATCAGCCTAGCAACAAGAGAAAAGTTTAATTTTTAAGATTATTCTTTTGTTACTATGTAATAAAGGGTCTTCTGTCATGGGTGTTTGATTTTCAGAAGGAAAAAATGTATGTAATATTTTAAATGCCTTCTTTTAAAGAAGGCATTTAAACTGTGAAATTTAGGCTGTTCTTCCACTAAGTGGTTTATCCTCTCCACTGATGCTCTGAAATATTGCACCATTTCAATATGATTACAGAATTGAGCATCAAAGCACTAAACAAAAGAAAAAAAGTCTCAGGTTGACAGAATGTTTATATTTTAATTGTTAAAACAAATATCTAAAATGTTACAAATCAACTCAGACAATGTTTTTTCCATTTTTTTTGCCTGCATAACTTTTGCATTCTTAAGCATTTAATTTAGCTAAGTTATGTCTCCTTTCTGTTTTTTTTTTAATTTTTCACTGTTGGAACACAATAAGCTCACAAATATTTTGAACTTTATTTTTGAAGGATGCAATATTACTTTCCATATTCATTCAAGCTTTCAAAAGGAGGGGATGAGAACAGGGTTGTATGGTGTTAGGTGTGGAAATAGAGGCAAACAAAATGCTGCTAAATGTCACAATTATTCTTACCTTGTTTTCTATGACAATTTCATATTTGAAACAACTCATGTCTTTCTGATGACTTGTGTGAGGTGCCTGCCACCAAATACTGCATCTACGAGAAGCTTCTGTACAGTTCACTGTGACATTTAATGGAGGGGTGAGTTTTTCTACAATAATATAACCAGAAATACTATTGATTAGTAATAGCTTTCTTCACTCTGTCATTTTAAAAATATAGTTAGATGTTCAAGCAACTGATCTAAAAAGATGCAAATTTAGTGGAATTTCTATATTGTCTCCATTTTCTGAAGCAGGACTCCTGATTTAACATTTCAATTGAGAAGCCTGGAGCACCAGCTGCAACAGTAAGGAAAACTAAAAACACAAGCCATTTTTTACATTTTGCTGAATTCAGCATATGATTTCTGAACGTTTAGTTTTATTTCTTGGGTTTAAGGGTTTTTTTTAAAGTACTATATTCAAATTAAACAGATTTTTTTTATTAACATTCTTCCATTAAAAAATGGGAGTTTTGCTCACGGCATTAAGGTAACTGTTTCTTTTCACTGTGTGGATGAACAGCATTATGAGATAATAAGACCAACATCTAGATAGTCCCCCTCAGGGATCCTTAGCTAGTTAATTATAACAGATGACACCTTTCTCTCAGAATAAGTATTTGATAGAAATGTTCAGAATTTTCTGACCTATGATTCCAGATTTTTTCTGTATTCGTTAGTTTTTGTCCATTTTTATACTTTAGGGCTGAGAAAATGTGAAAAAAACTCAAAGCTATTATGGGGAGAAATATTTTTTAAATGTGTGTTTTTTCCCAGAGATGAATTCTTCATTCTTTTAACATATAACTGGAAATTAAATTAAAAAATGCTTACCAATTTTGTATAGCATTATATACTTCTCATATGACTGAATCCTTTGTCCGCTTCTGGACCCATTTACCAGGAAATAAGGAATGTTATCTTTTATTGTCACGTTTTGAAATCGACATCCTATGTGCCTTCCACAGGTATCTTTGATGTAATTTTGGCATTCTGTGAGATTTTCATTCCTTTACATGAAATATTGAATCAATAAAACATTGACAATGTCACATGTCCAATCACAAATCAAAATTCCCAATATTCAAGCAGACCTACTTACTTCAAGGGCCTCCAATACAGAAAATATTGGGTGTCTTCTGTAGCAGTCCTGCCCACATGCCAGGTGCAATTCATGAAGGAAACATTAAAAATGACACAGGTAAAGTTTGAAATGGCTGTTCCATTCATGCCTGCAAACACGGAAAGAATACCCCATGTCCACTCTGCAGAAAGACTGAAAAACTCCTCCAATAACACAGACAGATCTTTGCATGCTTGTTTTAGCAATTTTTTAGCTACCTGCTTGGCAAATCTGACTGTACACAGTTTTGGTCTTGTGGTTTTGTCCTTACTTGAAGATAGCAATGATTTTATTTCTGTTGAGCCATGAGGATTATCTGTCATGGTTCCAGAAGCCATAGATGTGACTGGAATTTAACTGAGTCTTTAATCAACTCAAACATAGGTATTTAGTGGAAGTTAATAACAGAGGCAGTCACCATGGTGTTCTTTGTTTAGACCCCCAGTTTAACTGAGGCCCAGTCTACAATGGAATGCAAATTCTACAACCATGAGCAGGGTGGCAAAATTCTCTTTGCTGTGCTTTTATTAAGTGCTCTGACCCTTGGTTACAAAGCACAAAAAATTTAAATAATATGTCCACCACTTTCTTCTGTGTGACAGCTGCCTGGTTACAATCTGACTCTGAGACTGTTTCCTGAAGCTAATCCCTGCAGAAGGGCTGCAATTTCAAAGAGAGATTGATGTCTTTTTCAATTAGGAATTGAAACTGGCTATTAATCTCTTCCAGTACTTTGGATTCAAGGATAGCGGGAATCTTATCAGCACTGAACGTGACAGAAGCAGGCCTGAATACCTGTATAATTAGGGTAAAATCAAGACAAAGCTGAAGCAGAAGTTTACAGCTCTCTTAAGTTAACTTGCAATCTGAATTAATTCCTTGTGTGTTTTTCCCCTACCAATAGGTGAGATCTCCAACAGGAAATGATGAACATTCAGTACCTCAACAGCTATCATTGTGAATTGAAGGACTGGGCCACAGCTTTCCAAAACAAACCCAACCACTGTTAATTGAGTTTAAGCACCACACACACAACATTTGCATTTACCTCTCTAGTTAGCCCTAAAACTCCACATCTTATTCTTACATCTTTGGAAATAAAGAGAAATTTTTAAAGATATGAAAAAGTTGTCAAAGTACTACTGGATTTCTAGAAATATTTCTCTCTTTCAAGACGAAGCTTGAAACTTTTTCAAGAGCTTGGTTCAGCAGCATTTTTCTTTCAATGGCATTGGCCTAAGCATGCCCTGTCCTTTCCCATCCTTCACTGGTCCTGCCTGATTCCATCCTGCCCCCCTGGCTGTGCTAATGCCACCTCTTGTGGGATCCTGTAGTGAGTAGGTTTGAACAACTGGTCATCATTACAACTAATGCTTCTCTCAGCATTTTTTTTCTTTTTGGTTGTTTTTTATCCTCTATCAGAAATAGTGGGACAAGCTCATCTAAGATGAGAGTGTGGGCTAGCAACTAAGAGAAAAGCTATCTAAGCTATTTCCATATCTGTAATAAATACTGACCCATACTTAGTCGCTAGAGGTGTCAAAGCTCCCAGCAGAGAGTTGTTTACATCCAATTTATGTGTAAGTTTATATATATTTAACAAATTACTTTTGAGAGTTCAATCATTACTGTACTTGATGAGGCGATGGAGAGCTTGATCAGTTCTCTGCCACAGATTCACTTTATAACCCTGAGCCAACCAAGTCTGTGCACTTCACTCCTTCATTTAAACAAATAATAGAGAAATTTTCTTGCCATGAAAAAATTGCTGGGTAAATGCAGCAGTCTGAAGTATGATCACAGGTGCTGTGCAAGGGTCTTAGAGAGATGGGCTTCCTCAAGCCTTAGCAATGCTGTAAAATCTAAAGAAAAAAGGGTTATTCTGATTTTAAATCAGTTCACAACCTGGTTTTGTGAGGACCAACAAGAAGTTGGAATGCTCAATGACAAAGGAAATATTCAGGCATACGCTGTGAATACATATGAGTCTCTCCATATCCGTTGCTGACTGGACATTTTTTCCAAGGTTTTAGGGCTTTTTTTTTCATTTTTATTTATTCATAGTTCTGTGGTTATGCCAAAGAGAATCTAGCAAAGTATATAAACACCACTACCTTTTCTGTAAGGTTTATTTTTGAGCCTACTCTATTCATCCAACACTTGTCAGCATTACCTTTTTGTTTTTAGCAACACCTGGAATAGGGCTAAGCCTTCATGAGACTTTTAGCCCACATTATTTCAAAGAGACACTGATATTTTTGTGCCTCCAGTTTATACTGAGGACTAGCTAATTTTTTTTAGTGTCTTTTTGCTTAACCACTCCTGTTTGAAATGCCCCATATATGTCACTTGCATATGTTTATTTCCTCTTTTCTATGAGCTGGGATGCAAAAACCATTTTAGCTTTTTTGTATTGTGCTCATCCTTCTGAACTGCCTCCTGTATTATTTGATGATGATAGTAAAATACATATGAAGGATGTTAATGTTTTCTGAAACATTTTTTGCTTCAGACACAAATAACTCATTTTCACATATTTTACTTTCTTTAGACATATTTGAAATGTTTGACATTCTTTTCATGAAAGAGGTAAGACACTTAACTGAGATGTGACAATTATGATTGCACACAAATGCATAACAATCCACTGATTTAAATACCTAGAGTGTTTTTTTTATTTGTTTGTTTGTTTATGTCTATTTTGTCAACTTAGATTATCTCCATCTCTTGGGCAGACATCAGAAAAAATGTAGGCACCTTAGCTTCAAAAAAATATCAGAGAGAAGAAAATTTGGCTCTGCAACCATTTGTGGTTTACCAACATGACTAGCAGGGAAGGACAGGATCTCACCTTTCAGTCCTGAGCCCAAGAGAATTTTTGCTTTTATTCAGTCATTCTTTAATTAAAAGATGCATAAACAGTTGAATCTTAGACATAATTGACCAGATACTTTATAAAATATGCTAAATAACAAACTTGATACTGGAAATAAAAAATACTAAAAATTTTTAAAAAGTAATTAAATTACTTTAACCTTTCAATCTAACTCTGAAGATGCTGTTAGGTGTGAGGTGGAGTTTGTCTTTCCTAAACCTACCAAAAAGCTGTTCAGGTGCTCACAGAGGAACCAATAATTCTATACTGTCTTAACACTGCCTAGAAAAAAAAAAAAAAAAAAACCAAAACCAGCTACTTTAGACCAGTTTATTTAATCTAGTCTGGGACAAGATGAATGAAGGCTTCACCATATTTACTTTTTGCAATGCACCAAAAATATAGCCCAGAGGAATCTCTCTAATTCTGAGCTATCCACCTTTGTCAGCTAAATCCAAGAGGATTCATTCCTTTCCTTTCTTACATCATCTGGAATTCACATGTAATCATTAAACAAAAATACTGCCACTATTATTTTCTCAACTGAATATTTGTTATTGAAAACGTCTTTTTCTCCTCATTCTTATACCTGTGCAAGTATCACATATTGCTTCTCTTTAGGAAAACAGTTGCAGTAGTAGAACAGTACTATTTTCCCCAGAGATGTTTCAAACTTCCTTCCACATCTCAAATGGGTCCTGTGCAGATTATTGATGAAAATCTTTAGGAAATTCAAAGTATTTCTGTGTGAAGTTTTTTCCTTTCTGTACTGTAAAGTTTCTATGATAATTGGCTACTGCTAGGCTCTGTGCTACAGCATGAGTTGTTTCTCAGAGAAGCCTGAACCCTAACACCCTTGCACAGGGGATAGTCATGTCAGGTATTCAAAAGCTGAAATGCTGCTGCAGTGTCTACTCTCATCTAGGCTGATTGGAAAGGTGATTAGATGAGAATAAAAACTGTCCAGTCACCTGCTGATTATTAGTAATGCAAAGCCATATATTTTATCATATTTTTATCCCACTATGATTTTTATAGCCAATGAAAAGGAAGGCTTGTACTTTAAAAAAAAAACACCAAAGCTTATGCTTTTTAAAATATGACTATATTTTGTTAAGGGAAAGTCTGTGTTGAGTATAGTACATAATGAGACCTCTGAGATTCATTTCCCAGCTTAGCTCCTGAAAGGTTTTGAAAGACATTTTTGTCAACTGGAAAATATGAAATGGAATTACTGCTTCCATGTTGGATGTGCTATGAGGGTAAGATTATGCTTGAGTTCCTGCAGCATTTTCAGGGAATTGTGTATATGAAATCTTCTAAAGTATTAAAATCATGAAAGAGAAAAGACACTGACATACTTCCATTCTACTAGTGCCTAAACGCAGTACTTCTAAAAGAGTTCACTCCATTTAGTGATTTTACTCTATGGATGCAAAGACCTAAAATTCAAACATTTCCAATTTGACTGTGTTTCCAGGAGAAAGTAACACAGGCTCTCCAATTCTGTAATTCAGGTTTAACTTAACAAACAAAACACTGTTATGTGGATGACACCAGTAACACTGGAAACTGCAAATTTTAAAATATAATCACACAATTATTTTCACATTGTAGAAAAACTATGCCATCAAAATATTGGCTAAGACATTGATCAGAGGAAAGCAGGCATTTGTTATCAGATAGCTTCTATCCAACCCTCACAGTTATTTTAACATTAAAACTAGCAGAAATGACAAAACTCAGTGCTTCTTTCCTAGCTTCTTTGGAGTACAATAAAGAAGAAACAGAAAAGAAATTAGAAAAGAAAACCAGACGATACTAAACCCACCTTGTCCTTGAAAACCTGTTTCCCTGTGGTGCTTACAGTAATGGAGAACAAGAAGGACAGAAACTATGACTTTGCCTTGGTGTGTTTTTGCATGTTTTGACAATGTGATTTCATTGCCTCATTTCCCTTATCCTCACTTCCCTTAAACCATGGGGAGCAGCAGGGTCCCTCCTGGCCTTGGGACAAAGGTCAGAATAGAGGGACACTCTCTTCATTACTTGATTCACAGAATTTCCAGTCATTTCTGTCACACATTTTTCATATAAATGTTTGTACAGGGCACCACCTGGAAGATAGATGGACATGGATCTTCCTTCTGGCTCGGGTGTAGGTCAGCTATGATTGCTTCAAGCCATGCCACTGTTTTCTGCTTCTTGCTTAGGGATGCTGCCTGGTGCAGGAGTATCAGCCCTCTGCTCTGGCCTGCAGAAGAGCTGCTCCCAGCTTTGCACTAGCCAGCCTCATTCCCTCTAGGTGGGTAACAAACCATGTCACTGGTCTTGACAGCCTTCCTGCTTTGTGTCCACATTTTTCTGGCTTGGGTAAATTCAGTGCACAGATCAGGAAAAGTTTCTGTGTGTAAGAAATGTCCTGAGTGTATCAAAGCAACAGGATGTCACTTGTCTGTGCTGGTGTCCTGGAACTGAGAGGCATAGAACCTGCCTCTTCATGTACCCCACAGTACAGTCTGAGTACAGAGCCCTCTGTCTTCTTCATCTTTAAATATTTTAACAGAAAAATGAAGTTATTAAAGTACACAACAACATTTAAATCTCATTATTTATAACGTTCACTGAGTGTACTGCTCTTCAGTGTTATATCTCACTGGAAGAGTGGTAAATCGTATAAAATCTGTCCTCCTTCTGTTTGTCTGTGTGTTGTACATCTTCACTCCCATCAGTCTTTGTTCTTGTTGCTCTTCTGGGCAGAGAAGGAATAGGTAGGGATGGTTCTTGAGATATTTCCTCTTCTTTAGGTCTCAATTCCTCAATTTTATTCAGAGAGTAAACGTCAAGACACTATCATGTACCCTGCTATGACATTTCATTTCAGGACCTGCAGAAGTAAGGACTTCTGATTGCTGCTCTGTAGAGGAATTGAAAGAAGTCTGCTGGAGGACTGCAATAATGCCGAGACTTTTGTAACTACTCAGTTTCTGTAGTTCTTGAAACTGGACCCTGTTCTGTTCTCAGAACAGAATTATTCTTGGAGCCCTGAGTCCCAGTACTAGAGAAGTTGGGTGATGGTGTAACTGCTACAGTGCATTAGGTTACTGGAAGCTGAGCTGGAATAAAAGCCTTAATTAATTTTCATGTAGTTTTTCTTGATAAATTTTTTTCATACAGACTGGAAAAGTTGGAATCTTCAATATTTATACAGAATAAACAACATTCTATCAGTTTCAGTGTAGGCAATTTAATTAATTGTATGGAATGTAAGACTTCATGATTATACCCAAGATCACCTTTGCAGAGGATTTGGGGTTCTACACAAGCATCCCAGTCTTGTGAATTAGAGTTTCACAGCAGTGTTTGACCTAGACATGGATGACTTCACCAAACAAGGCAACCTGATGGTGAAGTTCTCCTTAGCTGCTATGCAGTCTGAAGGATGATTTGATTTGATTTCTTTTGATTTGATTTGATTTGCTCAATGAAAGGGAGGGGAGTTGCATGCCAGAGTAGTCTAAAAGTATCCTTTTCAAGACCAGCACATTTTACCATAGATTTTTTGGGTCAATCTGTATTCTTTCTAAAACCAGAATAAGTGTACAACTTTTATATGAATTGCTTTTTAGCCTTTAATTTAAAACATAAGAATTCCACAATTTGCATTTAGTCCTCTTCATAGCTAATGCCAAGAGTGAATATTGCAGGTATAGTAATGAAGAGGTTAATAATCAAAACAGAATATTTACTTCATTTCTGATTTCTTTGCTCTGGTCTGATCTATTTTAAACCAGTCACCTTTTATGTGAGGTATCTAGAAACAGGAAGGAAAGTGTAAGCAGAAGTTTGCTGGATATGAATTTGTCTATAAGAGGACCAAAGTGCTCCAAACACAGCACCCCTCAGGACGGGGCTATCCAGTAGGTACATTTGGCAGTTCTGTTCTGGATATTACAATACCTGAAAGCTGAATTAAAGCTCTGGTCCTCACTGTGTGGGGATGATGCATCCAGGCATTTGTTTTAGTTTACAAGTATTAGTTTTTCTCCTTATTTCCTTTACTTTCTTGATTTAGCATGTTTGTACCTGATCCTAGGCTACCATCATGTGGCCACTTTGAGAATCTTCCCAAGTAACAGAAACAAAGGCTGATTGCTCACTGAGCCTGGAAAGCAGCAGGGCACTGCCTGCACACAAGATGAAGATTTCTGAGGGCATAATTTTCCTTCTTGATGGCACTCAGACATCCCTTATTTAGACATTCTGTTCTTTGGTTTGCATCTATTTTACTCTGCTTTTATTCTCCCCCTCCCCTACAAATACAGAAAAAAACACATCCTAATTTCAGAAGGAAAATTTTTCTGTAAGTAGCAGCCTTGGGTCACTCCATGCATTAAACTCTAAACCACATTTCTACCCACACATTTCAAACTCAGTTTCAAATCATGACCATGTAAATCCCTTCTGTAAGTCCTCTGATATGGTCCCCCTCAACAGCCTTGCCTCTAGGTTGGAGAGACATCAGTTTGACAGATGGATGGTTGTTAGATGGCTGGACAGGCTCATCCAAAGACTTAGAGTCAGTGCCTCAATGCCAGAGTGGAAATCAGCAACAAGTGCTGTCCCACAAAGGTCCATGCTTGGCTGAGCACTCTTTTACCTCTTCAGCAGTGCCACAGCCAGTGGGATCAGGGGCACCCTTCAGTGAGTTTGTGGATGGCACCAGGCTGAGTGGTGCAGTTGTTGCATTAGAGGGAAGAGATGCTGTCCAGAGGGAGACTTAAGACTTGGCAGCCTTGAGGAGTAGGCTCATGCAAACTTCATGGAATTAATAACGTCCTGCTCCTGATTTGGGAAAATCCCCAGCCTCTGTGAACAGTTTGCTTAGAGAAGCTGTGGATGCTCCTTCATTGGAAGTGTTCAAGATCATGTTGGGGGCAAGGTTGGACTAGACAGTGTTTGAATATCTCTTCTAATCCAAACCATTCTAGATTTTGATATTTTATAAAATATGATTGCAGTAAACCCTCTCCAAAGCATCTGAGTTAGTATTTCAGATTGTGACTCAGATATCTAAACATCTGTTTCTACATATTTGCAGTTGTCAGGATAGGAACAGAGATCTCCAGGTCACACAAGGCTATACTGTGAAGGAAAACTTTGCACCAAGTAAAGGTACTTATAGTAGACTCATTTTTATTCATGCAATGATAGAAATAGTAATTTTAAAGAAACTACGTGGCTGATATATTCATTGCAGAACCAAACTGGTTTATTTGTCAGAGCACTTTATCAGGCAATAATCCACATTGGAGTTGGAGTCTACCACAATTTGAAACCTAAATCCAGTCTCCAGCCAAAGTGGATGGTGTTAACATTTCCCCAAAGTGGTGTTAACATTTCACCTTAGGCTTTTTCTCAGTGTACAACAAATTGTTTAAAAAGTGGAAAATTGGAAATAGTTGTGATAAGGACAGTGGGGCAGAACAGCATTTTCCTCACTTGATAAGGACAGTAGAACAGAATAACATTTTACTCTTATCAGGGACAGTAGAATAGAAAAACACAGCCTTGAAGAAATAGATAAAGGGTATAACTTAGGCAGACAGAAATCATGCAAAATGCAAGCAGGGTGCCAGCTCAGCTCTGCAAGGCTGACAAAGCAGAAGTTATGCAAAGCAATGATATTGTGCTTACTCAAATGTGGGGGTTGAGGAGCAGCCACCTAAAAGGACACCAGGCATTGAAGACAGAGCCCAAAGAACAACATAAGGGGTTGATTATGTAAAATAAAATCAAGGAGGTGGGGATATCTAATGAATATGGAATCAGTGTGCATGGTACAATCTCTGTTCACCTGATGCTCAGCACACTTAATTAGAGGAAATATCCTCGGCATGACCAGCATGCTGCAATAAAGAATGCCTGTTTTCTAATACTCAAAACTCTGCTAGAAGGTTTCTATCCAGCCAATTTCTGTATCAGATTAAATAAACATTTTCAGCTACAGATATTGTTAGTTCCTAGTCCTAGATTATATTTTACTAATTTATTTTATTTTAATTTTTAGTATTTTTTTTCCAGAATTAAAGCTTCATACAGTGGATGTTAAACAAGACTTCAAAGATGGGATTAATTTCTAAAGTGTAGATTAAAACTGCATATTGTATTCACCTATAATTTAGTTACAAGATTCTGAGCTAATTTTAACCTCTGCGAACAGAAAGGGGTTCTTTCTGGGTAAAAATGAAGAGGGTGAGGAGGGTGCTGCTTTATCAGAGTGCATTTATTTTAATTGAAAGTAATGATAGCTGGATTTGATTTGTGTAGACAAAAATATCTTAACAGAAAAGATTGAAAATTCTTTATTACAGAATTCCTTTGCCTTTCAAGTTACAGTGACATTTACCTGATTGTTCCTAGAAAGACGATATGCATCAGTCTGAAATTGTGGTTCTACAGCACATAAGTACTTGCATTTCTTTCCCACGCAGTATTGTGCTCTCTCTTAGAGAGAATTGTGCTAAAGTCACTTCCAGTCCAGGCTACTCTGAGTTTTGTGTGAGAAAATATTAAGGAAGTAAATAAATTATGTTCTTCCTCTGCCTTTCTGTATTTCATAGAAGACTTGGGCTTATCATGTTCTAGTAGTGAAGATTTGCATTTGAGCTATTTTATTCTTAGATGTACCTCATTCATTGATTCATTGTCGAAGTTTGTGAGATACACTATCCAAGAAAATTCTGCTTTTCTTTTTTTTCCAATTCTTTTTAACAACTATTTGCCCTGCATTTTCTAATTTGTTGTAATTTTTCCCATCAGATTTTTAGAAAAGATACAGTGCTCTTAAAACCCTAAATATTGAATAGCTCTTAGTATGCTTTCCACCATCTTGAGGGCAGTCATTCTATTAAAGCGTCTCTGGTTTTAGCTGCAAAGGAAGCAGAAAAGATCCCTGTCTGCAGTCCGTCTTTGCCACACTGACATGTCCTTTTCAGGTTTAGCAGCCTTCTTTACTGGCCTGTTGGCCACAATTTTTTCCTAATTTGGCTAATTTCTTTGTTCAAAGGATATGTACAAAACTCAGCCATGGGATCACAGGTCTGATCTAATGGGAGATAATCATTGTTAGTATCTCACCCAGCAGAAGGGATGGCTCTGGGAGAAAAACACCTCTTTAGCAAGTTCTCCTGAGTGTATTGGTAAACCTACGTGAGATAAGGCAATGGCTTTAAATTGAAAGATGGCAGATTTAGATTGGATAGGTTTGAAGAAATTCTTTCCTGAGAGAGTGGTGAATGACTGGAACAGGCTGTCTGTAGAGGTTGTGGGCTTACCACTCCTGGAAGCGTTCAAGGCCAGTTCGGTTGGAGCGTAAGCAACCTGGTCTAGGGGAAGGTGTTCCTGCCCATGGCAGGGGGAGGAACAAGATGATCTTTGAGGTCCCTTCCAACCCAAACCATCCTATGATTCTATGATTCCTCAGAAACAAAACCTTGTTAAAGTAAGGAGCCATGGTTTAAAAGGAAGATAAACATTTAGCCACACATGTCGCAGACATCTTTTGTGAAAAATCCTTAGTTTAGGATTTTTCCATTCTGAGAAACTGAGAGGCCTCAGAGACAAAATGTAAACAATGATTGTCTGCTGCTGTGGAATGCAACAGGTGTACCTGTGATTGGCCCATCTCTGATGTTTATAATTAATGGCCAATCAAGGATTTGAGCGATCCCGGACAGAGTCCAGGATAGCTGCTTTGTTTTCATTCTTTCTATTCTATTTTAGCTAGCCTTCTGAGAACTTCTTCCTTCTATCTCTTCGTAGTATAGTTATAATGTAAATATATATATAATGTAATAAATCAAGCCTTCTAATTATGGAGTCAACCTTCTCGTCTCCTCTTCATCCTCAAAACCCCTGCTTCTCCAAGCAACAACACACACACACTTGCCAGATAAAAATGAAGTGGAAGTGGCTAAATTAGTGTGACTCAGCTTAATGCAGGGAACAGTTTAAAAGAGTGATGACAATCCTGAATCAGCAGGGCAAACGTGAACTCTGATGTCAATAGAGCTGGTGGTACTACTTGCATGATAAAGTGCACTGGTAAGGGTTGGGGAGGAAAAAAGTAACATCTGTGACTGAAAGGGCAGAGATCTGACTGATTTACCAGTTAGCTGATGTGATTGCACACAGGGAGGTGAGTAAGCTGATCCGTGGGAAAAGGGAAGTAACATTGGACAGAATGCGGGGAGGGATTTGAAAATGTTAAGGCAAGCTTGATCCATAATGGAAGCTAGAGTTTTGAGAAATCATCTCAGAGTGAAGAGTATGTCTCACTGGGACTCCCCAGAACACTAAATGGGGAATTATATAAGCTTCACAGTTGAAGTAGCATCATAGAGGGTTGCATTCTCTCATCTTCTCCATCAGAAAAGCATGTGTCCTTCTTGGGGCACTGAAAACCATGGATGGACTGAAACCACTGTGAACCTCTGCCAAAGGTAAGTCTAACAACATTCCTTTTTAAAATGTCAGCACAATTCACTCCCTTCTCTCAAGTTTCCAGAGGCAGGAACCCTCCCTCATTTCTCTGTGCTGGAGCAGCCTTCCTCGGTCTGACAGATTTAAACCAAGCTTCTCCTCCACCTTCATTGTTTTTTATCAATCCTCAAGCAAAAAATTATATTTTAGTCAGAAAAATCAAGTAGCCTCCGCTGAGATACTGAAAAATAACTTCCACTCTGCACTCGCAAGTTATTTTGAAGAACAGGTGCAGATTTCAGATGGCTCTCAGTACAAATCTTTCTAAAATGTAGAATAAAACAGATTTATTAACTATGTAACATTTTAGGACTTTATCAAAATATTTCCTGGCCATTTTTTTACTGATGACAAGCAACAGTGTCTGTAGATAGGTTGATCTTTTCGGTGAGAATATAGTTGTTTCAAAGCTTGTTGCTGTTACAACCCACCCCAGAAGATGAGGGCAAGCCAGGTTTTTTTTTGGGAGGGCAGATTTGAGTGAAGTGACACTGACTGGTAGATGAATAGAAATAGAAATAATAGAAATAATAAAAATAAAAGAAATAATATAAAAAAATAGAAGTAGAAATAGAAATAGAAATAGAAATAGAAATAGAAATAGAAATAGAAATAGAAATAGAAATATGGAGGGTTTATTTTGGAACAATTTGGTTGCAATGGAAAGCAGGTATGTACATGTTTTGGTTATTATCCACAGTAATATAAAAGCATAAAAATAGCACTGAAGAAAATGCATAAGGGCAAAGAAAGAAAGGATAATAGTAGAAAGATATCACCACCTATGGATCCCAAAACAAGACTAGATTGTTGCAATTTCAGTATCTTTGATGCCCATTGGTCAAAGTGATGGCCACAGCCTTGATCCATTGGGGAGGGGGGAAACCTAAAACCCACAAAGCTCAGTGCATTAATATATGCTCAGGCTTGGTGAGGATGCTGAGACACCACCCATGTGGCACAGTGTGTTCTACTGTCTGAGCCAAGACTGTGGATCATGGGGTCTTTGATGGTTTATGACAGGTCCATCAGAAGGGATGAATATCTTCAGGCCACATATGAATGCCCCAGTACCTGGGAGGGAGTTTTCACTCCTGAGTCCTTTGTGTTAGGGAGAACACAGGATATGGTAAAAGCACGATCCCACCTCACACCATCTGCTTCTTATAGGCCTCTTCCCTTACCTGGCTCAAACCCCAGTTTGCAGCCTCTGGTGGTGGTGGTGGTGGTGCACCCTCTCTGCACCAGGATGATTACCTTGAGCATGGTCAGTAAAGCACCTGAAGCTTTTGCAAATGGCCAGTTGTTTTGAGTCATTAACCATTTTAACATTCCAGTATCTCAAACCTGCCTTTCAGTGGGCTTTCTTTCTCAGTGTGTTGGCCCTGATCAGAGGCTGAGACACCACAAGACCTCAATGGAAGAATTTGTATTAATGAGCTTCGGGTTAGTAACAAGGAGTTTGAACAACCACTATTATCAATGTTGACCAATAATGAATACTGATGAGCAGAGTTCCTAGAAATGTATCTTTCTCTAGTACAGAATGAATTTCTGAATATCTCTCTGGGTGAAGTGACCAAGAGGAATTATTTTATTAGATGGTTCAGCTGTGAAAAAGCTGACATGTTTTGAAACTGAGCAAAAGCTGTTCCACAAACAAGCTGTTTACTTACTTTCGCTTGGCAGATGGATGGACATTTTCCCTCTGCCTGTCTCTGATGAATTTTATATCACCAGGCTGTTTGGCTGAGTGTCAGTTTTCTTTCAACTGAATGTTAAATTCTGCTCTTCACTGTTGTGCTTTTGGGCAGATAGAGTTTGGTAGGGAGGAATGTTGCAAGGGTGAGAAAATTTTTCCTAGAATGATGGCTATGGCAGGTGGATAAACTTTTTTCTTCTCCGTGTTTGGTTTTATAATGAACATTGATATACTTGTCTTCACTGAGAATGCCATCTGCTCATATATGTTGTCATATTTGTTTAGGCCACAACCATCTTATATGAGCACTAGAAGACATTTTATTAAATATCAGAAATCTAGACAGGAAGCAGATTTTTAGTAACTACTTGTAAATCAATAGACACTTTGCCAGTGCCAGTCCTAGTTCTTGATGGTGGCATTATTAGGAAAATTAGAACCTGAAGTTTAAAAATGTTGTAGGGAGGTTTTTTTGAGTACCTGAAATGTTTTCTGCATACCAGTAGGGGAGGGAAATAGAATGAAAATTGTGAAGGACCTTCTTATATTAGTTATGTAGAAGAAGCATGGAGAAAATTTTATATTGATTCATGAAAGAAGTAAAATGGAGAAATTTTTTGTTTAGCATCTCTTGTTTTTTAAAATTTGCTTGGTTTTAAAGGTTTTATCCTAACAGGGGGAGCAGACATTACCTATTCTGCTGTCCTCACTTGAATATCTGATCAGGAATAGTTGCACAAATTAATAATCAGGTGATGATATATATGTTCTATAGTGCCTAGGAATTTTCTCTGTATTAGGCTATGTTTCACCGGTTCTCTTGAAATAATACAGAAGGATCTCTTCCTAGAAATATTCAGGATGCATAGCTATTGTTCTAATGATAAAAGTTAAATCATTCTTTCAAGCCTTATTCTTTTAGGCTGCTTGTAGTCACAACTATTGTGATGCATCCGTAGTCTGACCATCACCCAGGAGGAAATCTGTGTGCATAATGAGAAATCAACTTCTGACCAGTGTTGGGTTTTTTTATGTAGTTAATTAAATTTAAAATGGAAATGACAGGATAGTAGCAATTAGCTATTTTAGATATATCTGGTGTGATTTGAAAACTTGTACAATCTCTCTGTGCCTCAGTTCTTCACTCAAGAAAGATTAGGAATCTGATTTTAAGTATTCAAGCCCTCCCCCATCTCTCCCATTAAATGCAGTGCATATCCTAAGGCAGGTGTTAAATGGTCTAGTCTAATGGTTTTGTACTCACAACCCTTACAGCACTATTCTTATAATTGAAATATTTCACTGATTCCTCTTGATTAGCCAAGGCCAAACCCAGCTGTCTAGTACTGCACTCCTTTATAGGACTCTTTCTCACCCCAATGCAAATGATGAACTAAGAAATACCCTACAGTGAACCTGAAACCTGCACATTGCTCTCTCATATATCTCTGCCTGTAGGATTCGAGAGAAACTGGAACAGAGGCATTGTATCTAAGGCTGACTTCCACTGTCAACAGCTGGCTAGTTGTTGCAGCTGATTATTTTCAGAAAACAAAGAGATGTCTCCTCCAGGAGATCTCAAGCCTCACTTTGGTGTATGTACATACACACAGTTTGAAAAGTATTGCAAAATAATCCATGACAAAAGAAATGTCACCTTTTGAGACTGCAGAGGCAGAGTAGAAGGCTGCATGACAACTGCCATCCCTATTATATGAAACAGAAACATGAGATAGATTTCAAACAGAACTAAGAGACCCAGATGGTGGAAATTTAGTCACTGCAGTAGAAAGCTGTGATTTCAAAATTCCCTTCTGTTAACAAGCACGTATCACTTTCAGGACATTCCCTGCTATCCCTCAAGCCTGCCTCAATACTCCTTTGCAGTGAAATGTGCATTTTCACTTCAGTACAAAGCAAAAGATGAGGTTTTCCCCTCTTCCTCCCTTGGTGTAAACAGAGGTGGAACTCAAGAGCACCCCAAATGTCCCCAGCACATGATTGCAAACACTAGCTGTGTGGACAGAACAAACTAGACTGCAGGGACTGTGACAAGGGAAAGACCTTGTCTTTTAGTCACAAAGACCTTGTCCTTTAGTCACAAAGACCTTGTCCTTTAGTCACAAGCCTGGGACTTCGCTGGCCCCACACAGGGTTCAGAGAACTGAGACAGAAAGGGCTGTCAAGTACTAAACACTGCTTAGAGCACAGTCTTTATGGAGTGTGAGCAGCCCTTCCTTTCCACAGGCACCCAAATCCTGCTGAAGCAACTGCAGAGTGCACTGCCTTTATGAATATTTTTAATTACATAACTTGCTGTTTTGATCAGCCCAAATCCACACGTGGTTCCAATGCATCCTTTTGATGGACTGAAACTGTAACACAAGTCAGTGTGAGAGTCTATTAAGGATGGAAAAAAGGTGCTGAATTCCTACCATTCCTGCTTTCCTGAATAAATTAACAACATATGAAGATTTGAAAAATAAAATAAAAATCTTTATTTAAAATTTTAAGAGAGCTCCAAAAAATGTGTACAAAGTAATTAACTTCTTTTCTCTGAAGTCAGTAATGGCACTGAGTTATGGTGTGAAAGAAGAGGAAGAAATATATTGCAATTGTTGAGGTGCTACCATTAATTCAAAGTACAAACCACACCTTAACCAGACAAAATTTGCATGTTTTTCTAATAAACAGGAGACACAAGGGGAATGAAGTTTTCTGCATTTTAAAAATTGAGTACTGGTCTTCTTGTCAGGTTTGCCACTATTACCATTGGATTTGAGATTCCAAGTCACACTCTTCTCACTTAAATAAAACACACTTCCAAATATAGTCAGAGTTCTCCAGAAACATTTACCTTCCTTTATCTCAGTTCATCATTAGAAAAATGTGGTTTTTGTACATCCCCACCATAAGATCATGTCTGATTAACACCAGAACAAGGAAGCAATTGGCTTAAAGCACTTGAGGTAAAGTTGGTTTAGCCTTACCTTGAATTGCACTATCCAGCTTTAACAAAAAAAACCTAAACAAAATAAAACAAAACAAAAACCACATGGACCTACCTAAATACATCCATTTCTAATCCTAGATTGAGATTAGTTTATTGAATCTATGTATCAGGAAAATGTAGATATAAGTCAGAGTAATCACTGTCAAAATATTTTATTGGAAGAAAGAGGCACCCAAAGGACAAAGCAGCTTTTTATAAGACTTTACTATTAACAATCCAAACCATTTCATTGATCTTCTCTACAACATTTCTATAGCTGGATTTTTTTTTTGTTTGTTCATTTGTTTGTGTTTTCTTTGAAACATGTATTTTTAACACACATACTGAAAGAATAAAATTATTTCCATACATAATTGTAACAGCCTCTGCCTGGGATGAGAGTGAAGATCTTCAGGTTTCTAGCACTTCACTGAACAAGCACTGAAGGTGTTTTATGGGATTCTTCCTTTTTCAGCATTTCTCTGCTCTGTCCAGTACCCAAAGATGGGGAAAAGCAAAGAAGAGCTGGTTTCCATGTTCTGGAAAGGATCCCACCAGCTAGCAAGTGATAAAAACTACATTACTTGGCCTCTCAGCCCTTTATAGAAGGGATTGTGAAATATTTTGTCCAAATTTGGCAGTTTTTGAAAAGGCAATAAATAATGCAGTCTTGACACCTTAAGTTCATTTTTGCATCAAAACCTGGGGTCAGATCCTTAGTGAATAAACTTTTAAATGTGAACTATGTGTCATATCTGTTCCAAGCCAAAATACAAAAACAAAAATCCCGCCAAAAAACCCAAACAAACAAAAAACCCCAAAAAAATCACTACCATTTTTATTCATTGTTCCCCCTCCAAATTCAGCTTAACATGGAAAGCTGGAATGCAAAATATCAGTGTGTATGAACAAAGTTTTTGATTTCAAGCCCACTTAGTATCAAGTCAGTCAACTCCCCCAAGAATGACATTCATAAGTTGTCAGTGTGTCTTTTTGATAACTGCAAATTAACTTTCTTTATAAAGCAAGCCAGTTAAAAAGACAATTTCAGAGACCAGGCTGGGCAAACCTTCAGACATGAAGAGTTAAATAGACAGTCCCACCTGTTCAAGATACAACATTTATTTGTTCTTTTTCCTTATTAGGTCCGTGACTTTTTTTCTTTTTAATTTGGTGCACACTGAAAGATGCATATCAGCCACTAAAAACCAGCAGAACAATGGCAAGTAGGGTAGGATCTTTCTGGGATTTTAATTTCATAGGTCACACTTGAACTGTGTGATTTAATTTCTTCTTGAATCTGACTTCTTCTTAAAAAATAGAGACTTATAAAAATACACTAAAAAGTTTTGAAACTTTTCTCTTCCATATACAAAAAGGGGAAAACAGTAACAGCTTTGACTTCTGAGTTGGTCATGCAGAGATGTGTCTCCTTGGAGGTCCAAAGGCCTTGGGGAAGGTTCCAGGCAGTGTTTGTTTTATTCAGAGGTGTGCTTCAGCCCCTCAGTGGGAAGTGGCCCTTGCAATGGGCTTTTCTGAGGGAGTGCCTTGTGAAAAGGGAAGTCTCCTAAATCAATTTCTCACTGTAGTCCTAAACCAAGGCTTTCTCCAGTGCTGATCTGTCCCACTTCTCAGCCCAAATGATGCATAGGTACCCAGGGTTTAACAAGCATTAAAATTAAGGTAAGTTTTGAAAAAATAATGTAAATGGTACATTTGACTCTTCAGCTACCAAGAGATTTAAACTTTATTTGACCTATATTGCTTATTTCATCATTCATTGATAAATTTCTACATTTTTTACTATTAAATACGGGGTAGGGGTGGGGAGTGTTGAAAACCTGACAACCTTTAATCAGGCCTAATTTTTAGCTAGTCTTAACCAGACAAACAGTCCCAGTGATTCTCTTCATCTAAAACTGTGCATTAGAAAAATGAATAAAAGATTTCATTGTTTAATTGTTGAATTTACTTTCCAAATTTGGCATAATATAATTTTCAAGACCACCTGAAACTGTCTTTTTTGAAAATTTTACAATTTATTTTTCAAAGAAAACATATGTATTTAAAAACTATTTCTTAAAAATTAACTTTTACATTTAGAAAGTTATAATAATCAGCTCCAGAAACTTTTCAAAAATAGCTTTATTCAAACACATGTATAATGCAGATTTAAAATTTAATAGTTTCATGTTCTGCCACTTGAGTTAACAGCTCTTAAGTTTTATGAAACTTGTTTTAGCTATTTTAATTTTTCTTTCTCTGTCTGCTTCCCAAATTCAGCAGGTGGGTTTTGTACAAACAGCCTCTGCAGCTGCAGTGGTGGATGAGCTGGCAGCTCCTGTCAGCTCTATTCCCTTTCTCTTACTCCAACAATGCACTACTGTAAACCAGACGTTGCTGGGCACCAACCAACAGGTATTAGCTGTAGCTGAAGATCAGAAGTAAAAGACATGGGACAAATTAAAAAAAAAAGAAGTGGTAAAATATGTATAGTATTTTTTTAAAGCCCCATTTTTGACAGGACATGGCTTGAAAAGAATTTGGGGTTTCTTGTTTCTTTGTTTTTTTGCATTATTGTTGTTTTTTAGATGATTTAGATTGTTGAGATAATTTCTGTCCCACTAGATTAACTGGACTTTCTGCAAGTATATTTGGCCAGTATGCATTTTTTCAGAGACAAAAGAGCCAGAGGCTCTTATTAGAAAAAAATTGTCAGGCAATGAATTTTATTTTGCACATCATGGACTGAATTTCAGCACCATATGCTAACTCAAACCTCTTTGTAACACAGGATGAGGAGCAAAAAATCCTGTCTGCATATGTCTGAGAAGAAATGTTCTGTCTTTCAACTCTTCTATGCTGGCATAAATGAAAATACATGTTCTTTGACAAGTTGTGAATCAAAAGCTTTTTATGTATGGACAGGTTTTGTTCCCTCCTGGTCACTTTGGGTGTAATTATGCTGCAGTGCTTTCACTTGACTGTTTTTTCGTGGACTAATTAATTGTATATAAACATAAGAAATACCCTGTGGGGTCAGCCCAGCTGTCCTTCTGCTGTTCTGCCTGCAGCAGTGAGAACAGGAGATGTTACTCAGAAATAATCCCCAACTCTGGCCACCTCCTGCAGCCCATTCCCTAAGTACTCCCCCAGCACCTAGAGCTGCTGAATTAGGGATGTGATGCACCTCTAGCAGTTTTTCTGGTCGCTTTCCCTGTACCTGCTTTCCATGCCTTTTCCTGGTCCCGTTTGCAGCCTGCTCGCCCTGTCCAGCCTGGCAGCGTTGGTGGGAGAAGGTGCCAGTGTTCACTGCACACTGAGCGCAGAGGTGCCTCTCAGTCCTGCACAAAAGGTACTCCTAGGAGCCACTCACCTTGGGGAAACAGCACTGGTCTCACCTGAAATGCCTTTCTTTGGCTCAGGTTGGTTGGCTTTTTTCTAAGCTTGTTCAGACTTTAAAAGTCTTCCTTGTCTGTCCCTGTGTATCCTCTCTCCAACTATAAATGTATTTATATTGCTGCACAAATTATGTCCATTTTTGTTTCTAACATCAAAAGTTGTTGCTACTGTAAGATTTATTTTGTTCCTTTTCCTGTTCCACATCCCCTTTTGACTTGTGTTTTTAAAAAAAAATCGTGTTAATATTAGCCACAGGTATTTTAACTTGCTTAATGTTTTCCATCCTCATTTTTCCCTTTCTGCTAATTTAAATAAAGTACTTACATGTTCCTAGGACTGTTTTTGATTGCTCCATTCCATGGAGAGGGATGGGCCACTACACGTTGAATAGTAAACCATCAAAATTTCCTTGTTTTGGTTTTATATTTTTCCTGACTTTTTCCTCTTGCCTCACACCATACTGTTCTAGGAGCACAATTAATGGTACAGCTCACCCCTTCCCTCTCCGACAATTAGAATTGGCTTCTTACCTGGGCACACCAAGCAGAATTTACTCTTTTTTTGGCTGGCCATGAGCATAGTGTGACTAGCACAGTATAGCTGCTGCTGGTGCTACAGCTGAGATCACTCCAGAATGAACAGAATGGGGAAACCTCTGCCTCATAACATCTTTCTGTTATGACTTTTTTCACAGCACTTCATAAACAAGGGCAGCATTCCTTAAGGGGTCTCTTTTTCACTGCATTGTGACAAAATAGGGTTATAAATTAATCTGTATATGTATGTAATTTTAAGTGTATGTGTATTTCTTTTTTTCCAGGAAACCTCACTGTAGATTTTTCTGATGTGCTGAGCATTCACACATTTTCCTCTACATGACCAGTGCCACTTATTAGCCAATGTATTTTGAACATTTTGATATGGCTCCAGGTGCTGATCCCTGGACACAATATGTCTGAGAATTTAAAAGTGAAAATAATCAGAGCCAAGATAAATCAGCTAGTGAGTGAAACTCTCTGAACATGGAGGCATGTGAACACAGAGAGTATCAAATGTTGTTTTACATAGAGCAACCTCTGAATGAGACCCTTCAGAGAAACAACAATGCTGTCTTGTTTGATCAGTTTGAATCTGTTTGTTCACTGTATTCCAAATTTAGCAAACACCTGAAATTCCCTTGCTGATACTTTTTCAAATGGCAGGATTCACCTCTAACGGTTCATATCCGCCTAAAGCAGGTAACACAAGACAGAGTCTAGAAATGACAGTTCTCTATGGTCACAAGAGGCCAGATAACACACACAAGTAGAGCTACTGGGCTCAAATCAAGTCATGGTTACGTCAGGTGGGCCCTGCCTGAACACTTGCAGCGTCAGTAGTGTCATATCTGTGCTGTCGGCTTGCAGTCAAAGCTGTGCTGTCACTCAGAGCCAGTGCTCTATGGCACACGTTCTCTCTGGCCCTGGCACCCAGTCAAAGAGTGGGCTGGCATACAAACATCCTGGCAACAGCAGGCACCAGTCAACAGGACCTGTCAAAGAGATGTCGTTTCATATTTACCTTTTGTACTTTAGACACCTTTTAAGCATCTAGGTGACCCTTTCCTAATATTTCACAGATGCAAAATGAAAGCATCATGCTCTAACTACTTTTTCAACCAAGCTTGGAACTAAAGAGTCTCAGCTCCCTCAGACCTGTGGCCCAAAACTTTTGCTATGGCACGTGTGACAGTCAGTCGTGTCCTGCTGATATTAAGCTTTTTCCAACATAAGACACTGTTTTCCACAATCCTGGCAAGTGGAAAAGAAGACATAAAGGGTAAGTAGACTATTAACAGTTCATCCTATGCTAACCTTCCCAGATCTCTAACCTGAACTTGTCAAGGCACTTTCTAGGGCCCATAGGGAGAAACAGAGACCTGCAGTAGGAGAGGTGTCCAAGACAGGCAAAAGTGAATCAATTAATTTTGAGAGCTGCAAAGAGCAGCATTCCCATTGCTGAAAGTCATATTCAGAAAAGCTCAGAAATTCCTGCTCCATGCAAGAACAGAGGTCCTGATAGAGCAACTGGGCATGCAAGCCTTGCTGAGAAACAATTCCTTAGTGTACGCAGTGGGTGATCTTCTCTCTATGTAATATCATTGTTATTGCAGATGCACTTAGGCTGCATAATGTTCTGTGGGCCACCAAGGATGATTCAAGAGTTATTTTGTCCTGGAACAACAACCTGACAAAAGAAGAAACCAAGAAATACACCGTGAAGTATATTTTGAGTTATAAGTTCTTCAATACCACTAAGGAAAGGAAAGTAAGTTCTTCAGAGGTTGCACACAGTGTAAAGTAAAATAATATATTGTATTATTCAGTAGATGAGTTTGCATAATTTCCCTTTCAATACTTAGAACTATCTACCTTCATGGAGTTTCTTCTTCCTCCTCCTAGGAAAGACTGCAGGAGAAGGAAAAGAAAATACATCTTCAATTACACTCTGGTTTTAATGCTAAAGTTAAGACACAACTTTTTGCAAAAGAAACAGAAGACATAATTAAGGAGAGTGACTGGACAGAACTTACTTACAAGGCACCTCCAGGTCAGCTATTTCCTGCTTGTTGTTAGGACATCCAAGCATTTATGATAATTTCCTGTCTTGGAGAATTTCTGAAATTCCATTATTATCTTCTGCTACTTTTTTTTTTGTACAGATATGTTAAGGATATGGTTTATAATACCTTGAGATATTGCAGAATTATTTCCTTTATTAGATGTGTTCAGATTCAGAAAACTCCAGCTCTGCTGAGCAAGATGTCAGTATGACCCAAACCCTCTTTCATTTCCCTAGCAACTCATGTATCATAAAGATTGCCTTTTGTATCAAATGATTTCAGCACTTCTTAAAAGATCAGAGATTTTAATTTGTTTTTAAGTGGGTTAGTAAGGCTTTGGTGTCAGTAATAGATATGCTTCTCGATTTTCACAGTCTACAAAGCAAAAAGACCTATTTTTTCTCAGATAGTACTTTTTCATGCTTCTGGAAATAAGCCAGTATAATGGGTTTGTAGAGGCAACCATCATGTTGTTATTAGGAAATCAATGTACAATCAACATGAGTCTTTCTTTTTACCATTTCTTTGTTGCAGTTTACATTCAGAATCTTTCATGCATCATATATAACATTTCTTTTTTCAACTGTACCTGGCACATCAAAGCAGAAGCTCCTGAAGACATCCAGATCTTTACCTCATACAGGTAAAGGATGTTTAGCAAAATAAGTGTGAAACCGTGATTTTGGACCTAAGTATTTGATTTAAGAAAATCTTATATTTCCTTTTCACAGACATGTAGGAAAAGTTTTTGCATGCCAGCAATATATAAAAAATGAAAGGAAGAAAAATATTGGATGCTATATGAAAGAAATGCATTTCCAACCATCAAGGAAAATAAATTTAAATATAACTGTGAGAAATTTGAGAAATAGCTCAAGAGGACTGTCTTATTCCAAAGCTTTCACACCTCAGGCAATAGGTAAATATTGTCTATTATTGTATATTATGAAAATTTTATTTATTCGTTACTTCATGAAAAGCAAAAAAGAAATAGGTGCGACATAGTCATAATATTAATTCCAACTATTAAGGCATTCATCTTTGTGTGAATGCTGCACAAAGATAAAACATGTATTAGGGCTGAAGGCTTTTTAATTTTTTTGGGGTCTGATTTAATAACATTGTTTATCTATAATTTTAATTAAAATAAAAGATAGGCTAATGAGGGGAAACAATTTATAAGCATTGCACCCTTGTTTCTCCAATTTTTTTCTTTTCTATCCTTTTTTATAGTGCTGAGCAAGTGTGATTAGGAAAAAGAACATAAATAATCACAAGTCTCACTTATAACCTGAATTTAAGAATATGAATGTTCTCAAACATTAGTAGAATTTTTATTTATTGTTTAAGTTAAAAATATCTTGGCAGTTATTTTTAATTATCAACAGTTTTGAGTGATCATATAAAATTACTTTTCCTAACTTCTCTGGGAAGTTTGAATTAATCTCATGGGTAAGAAATTCACCTGAAATTTAGCAAAGATTGCAGATTCAAATGCCTTTTAAGTCTTTAACATGTTGATTGTCTTTCAGACCTGTAACCTGGGAATTAGTCATAACTCTAAGTATTTATTCTCAGTTAGATCTCATCTAACCTTTTCTAAGACATTAAAATTGTTTGCTTTACCCAAAGCATTACACTGCAATCAGAGCCAGCTATAATCTGACATATGAGAAAAGGATGAAATGAAATTGCTGCCTATTCTTGACGTCCTTACAGAAGGTAGAATGGTCTGGCAACAGTATTTTAGAGACTAAACATAAAACCCCTGCTTCTTCCTCTTCTCATGGCTCATGTCTCTTCAGGGCTCATGGTGTGCCCCCACCCTCAAAGGCTGCTGGAGCAAGCACAGCAGCTGCAGGGACCCGTTCTGCTGCCACTCACCATCTCTGGCTCTTCTCACATTGCAGCCCTGTCATCCCCAGACCTCACTGACCTTGTCTGCAGAAACTTGCCGTGCACTTCTGCCTCTGCTGGGAGGGATTTTTCAGAAAAATCCAGCTGGAGTTCTTCCTTTCATAGAAATGCAGCAGCAGCTGAGAAAGACTGAGGATGCCTGGGCACTGAGCACGCACTCAGGAGCAGTGCTCTAACACTTGCCATGCTGAAAAATAACTATAGACTTGCTTATATGAGTCCAAATATAAGCTGAATATATATATGAGCTGAAATCCTGGGGACTCAAATGTCCAATACTGTACTTCCTCCATAGCAAGTGCTTGCTTTCTCCTCTACAGGAGAAAGAAAGAGAAATATTTCTTAAACATCTGCAGAAATCTTCATGTATTGAATCAGACAATTCTCTGGGCAACAGGTTTTTCTGATAAATTGTGGATGCCCCATCCCTGGAAGCGTTCAAGGACATGTTTGAGCAACCTGCCCTAGTGGGAGGTGGCTCTGCCTATGGAGGGGATTTGGAACTAGATGGCCCTTAAGGTCGCTTAAGACCCAAACCCTTCTAAGATTCTATGGAGACTTTCTAAGTGTCCCCTCTGTAACCCCTCTCTGAGAGATGAATTTCCATTTTTTAAAAGTAATAATACCAGGACTGTGGGTAGACAAAACACAGATATCCTACATGACATGGAGCCAGTAGCAGACTCAAGGTCTCCTCAACGCCAACACTGACCCCAGAGAGGGCCTTCTTCTCCTTCCCTCTTTCTGCCTTTCCTAGAAAGCCACGTGGGAAACCCCAACTACGTCCTTTCATTTTGAGGTACTTACTGAACAGCAATTTTAAAGAAAATGCGTCACTCACTAGAATGTCTTCTTTGGGTGTGGCAAACTCCAAAACACTCAGTTGTGTATTTTAAGGACTGATGTACTTTCATTTGTTTTACATCTGTTTAAATACAAGAACAAGCATGAGGTACAGAAGGTGTCTCTGTGCTCTTCATTTTTTCAGAGAAACTGAACCCACCAATCAACGTCTCAGTTTCCCTTGAAAACAGAAGCATTAAAATTCATTGGAAACCTCCACCTACTATTGGTTCAGCAAGGAAAAAGTGTTTTTTGTACCAAGTGAAAATAACAGATCATAAGGTAATCATTTTCCCTGGTAGTGCACTTAGTCTGTACAACACAACTTCCACAAAAACAAGGCACCCCTCGAACTTAACAGAATTTAATCTCAAACAAACTTTAAAGAAATACCATTGTCTTTAATGAATAATCCAACTTGTCTTTCTGATAAAAATGAAAAATCAATACATTTGATGAAATCTTTCAGAGTCAGGCTTGCATTGAAGTGAATTTGAAGTTTTTGTCTTCTATATTAAATTTGAATTGTACATTATTATCACATAGACTGTACTGACTTTTTTGTTTAGAAGAAGAATATTGTCTGAAAGCGAGGAAAGGTTGTCAAGTACCATGGAAAACAAGATTAGAATTTGAAATTCTGGTTAAGTCTGAAATCAACAAGCCAAAACTCAGTAATCAGGAAAATCCTATGATTAGGAAATACAAGTCAAATATATCAACACAAAATAAGGAATTAAAATGTAGGAGTCATCACAGAAGAAAGAAGGTCTGAGGATTGCATTGAACTACAAACTGAGTCAATCATTCTGTGTTAGGCAAAGGTCAGATGCTATTTAAGTGTATATGACCAGCATGTCACACGTAAGATGCAGGTTGCGACTAACTTTCCTGCCTAGATGCTGAGTTTCCCCTGAAGTTTCATATTGTTTTTGGGTACCACAAAATATCAATAGACACCAGAACTGGAAAAGCCTTAAAGGGAAGAGAAAGAAGTGACATGGTGCACAGAGTCAAATCCACACCAGATCAGCCGGTATGAAGAGAACAGATCATGCTTTCCTAACACCAAGGAAACAAAGATTTCTCCATGTATGAGATTCATACTTTCTAGTTCTTTGCAGCCTTTTGACATTAACTTCTACCAGCAAGAGTTTTCTCTCTTTCTTATTACTTCTAAAATTTTTAACATTGTTGATTTATAGAAGTTTCCTTCAGTATTTAAAAGTGATTAGGGATTATTTAAAGATCCCTCTGCTTTAAATTCCACCACTCCATGTTTGGGATTGATTTTTTGAAGTGATGTGCTTTTTTTTTCATAGGCACAATTAAGATGTTTCAGGATAGCCAAAAAAAAAACCAGTGGAAATCCTTCAGGTGAAAAATAAAAGATTTTATTCTAACAGAGAAGCAAGTCTAGCACACTACCCGCACCAAAATCTTGAAACTTGCGTTTCCATAGTTACTGTGTTCATCCTATATGTGGTGTGATAATAAATGAGAGGCGAATCAGTGTTTTCAAATTCCCGATGTCCTGCCGTAAATCATACCTCCTTGCATCTTATCAGTTCTAGTCTCTCTTCAAGTTCAGTTCTGAGTTTTAACACACATCAGATGAAAGTCAAATTGTATCTGGACATAAGAACTTGTTCTGAAAATCTCTTGCTATTAGTTAGAGATGTAAATAGTAGTATTTGACATCCCTAGTTTATATCTGTTTGAACTGCAATGCAAAGTATTTTAAAGTAATCCCTTAAACCTCTCTTGTTAGATTGCAAATGTCACTGCAGAGAACTATAAGTATCCATTTCATAAGCCAGCAAAAAGATGTGCAGCACAAGTGAGGGTAAAGAAAGAGATTTGCATCGCAAACAAGATCTGGAGTGAATGGAGTGAACCAGTGTTAATTCACGATGGTGAGTTTGTACTTACTACTCATAACTGTTTTCATGGGTTATTACCATTCAATATACTTACTTCATTTTTGCTTCTCTTCCTCTCCAGGCTGGTATTGGGGCATTAATGTGTCTAGGCATCCATGGCACACAGCTCTGCTGCAGGGAAACAGAGTCCTTAGTCTGAGTTCTACTTCTGTGGTATTTACAGAGCTGTTGTCCTGACTTAAGTTACACCTGACTCTTGACAGCCTTTAGGAAATAATAACAATCAGCAGCTGACTAGGTCCTAACAGCATCATCCCTCCACCCTGTTGCCTTGCCCTGCAAAGGACAGCCCACACATCTCTAAAAATACTTTCAACTGGAGTTAGTAAGCCAAGAAATACACAAGTCCTACCATTCATCAAACCATATAGTTTTTAAGGACTAAGTCCAAATTGTCCCTTATTACACTGGTGGAATAATTTCTTATCTGAGACAGATAGGAAATGGTTTAGGTCTCATTTAGATATATGTGCTCTGGCCCCAACATCTCACTCGAGCACAAAGTAAACAAGAGCCTTGCAATACTTTTCCTTCAACCTCTATAAGGAAAACCCCTAACACTGGTGTTCTTTCCATGATGAGAAAAATGCCTCCACATGCAGAAGCTTCCTGGCATCAGCTTAGGCAGAGGGGAAGTAGTACAGTGGTATGAGGCTGTATCTATAGAGAGAAACTTGTGTGTCAGGACTCAAAAAAAAAGTACAGTACTATGGGTAGTAAAACACAACAAGGTAAGTATCAGTCAACAGACTGTATTTTGAAATATGTCATTTTGATCTTTGAGCTTCAAATGCATATTTATCTGAGGACAGGAAATACCAGGCAAGACATTATTTTTTTTTTAAATGGGTTGGATGTAAATTCTGTTCTAGAGTTTACTGGATACTGGCTGTCTGCTCTATCAGATGCCTCATTGTATCCCACTGGTCTGCTGAAACCTTTTTGGCCTAAATTCATCCATTTAATTTCAAAAGCATTCCACTTGTGAAATATTTGAAGAGAGAAACCTAATTGACCTTCATTTTCATTGTGGTGAAGGAGAGAAATATTGAGACCATAAGAGTCTTGAATTCCTCTTTAGGGATTCCCCTTTCTTCTCACTAAAGACAGAGGGAGTCTAGGACCACTGCATGGCCTGGGAGGGGTCTGCCTGGTCCGTGTGCCCGGCATCAGGCCAGCCACATCTGAGGTGTAGATAGGGGAAATCAGAAGAGGTCCTCTGGGAGGAGGCATGTAGATTTATTTGTTCCCTGCCAGCCTTTCAGCAGAAGAAGTAAATGGAGTTGAGCAGTCACCCATTCTGGTTCCAGCTTAGCAGACATTGCTCTCAAACCTGCAGACTCCTTTAGCTGTTTCCAACACTGCTGCTTTCCCAGCTTCCTTTACAGCTGTTGCTGAGGTTCGAGAATCACAGCATGTTTCCTCCACTTCAGAAAAGTTTATGATGGACAAGACCCCCATGGCGCATGAGCTGTAATATCTGCATGTGTTCAGTGCAGCAGGATGATTGACCCTGGAGCATACTGCACATGTGGTGCAGCAGTTCCCCTCCTTCCTACTCAGGAAGAAGCAGTGTTTTTTATAAAATTAATATATGGAGATATTCCATTGGAGCATCAGGTGCTCAGCCAAATCTCTTTACATACCTCCTTTCATGCTGAGACAAATTTTTCTGTCTATTTTATTCTGTATTCTGTGGAAATTATTCTATCTGCTTCTAATTGGAAGCATGTATAAATGGACACTATGCAAGTAACCTGAAAAAAAAAGCATTCTTTTTTTTTTTTTAATGTGTTAATTTTTCTGGTGTTACAGGATCTCTTTCTACTGAAATTCTTGAAGAAGCATAGCATGACCTGCTTTCTGTTTGCTTCTCCTTGACATTCTACTGTTTCATCTAGGAAATGTGCAACATTTCTTTAAGAAGGCATTTTAAAAAGGCATTTTAGCCTTCATTAAAAAAAAAAAAGCTGAAACATCAAAATGAAATAACATAATTCAAAACATAACTAAAATATTTGTTCTGAAATGTTCCTTTGACATGAAAAGAATTTGCTAATTTTCTCATGAGGAAAACATTAATTCTCCTTTGGAATTAGCATGTGCCCTCGAAAAAAACTTCACAATTTAACCTGAACTGAGCTGTTTATCATAAAAACTTTCTGCTAAAAAAAGAAACGTTTAATCAGCTTTATTCATATGTAGAAACTTGAAATAATTGGTCTAATTTTTAGAGCTGATAAGCATTCATAGATCACTTTGAAGTTTGTAGTAATTCAGAAGTGTTCTGCATTTTTGCAAACCAAGCCACTAGTTTTGGTTTCAAAGTTCTGTTATTTCCATCAAACTTAAAGCATTTGCATCTGAAAAAAAACAACCCACCATGAAATGGTCTACCCAAAAGAATACATGTGCTTCTTTTTCTTGCTGCTCTCCAAAATGCAAGAAGTAAGAAAGCAGGAGAAGCAAACCCCTTTGTGGTTCAGCTGATGATAAGAGCAGGACTTCCTCTTCTCCTGGGTGTGTGCATGATGTAGGGTTAGCAGAATGATGCAGAGAAATTACCACAAACTAAAAAAAATTCTACTACGCAGTCCAGAGGTGGTTCAGAATAAGTTTTCTGAGCCTTCATCTCAGACAGCAAGAAGAAAGTAGTTTCCTTTTCATCTTAAAGTGAATAAAGAGTAGTTTTGTACTTTAAAGAAGATAAGGCATATTCTTCTAAATTCTGCCGACAAGTTTCTGAGTTTTTTCTTGGTTTCATATGAAATTTGTAGAAACAAATGGGTTAAAACTCAGAAATTTTATTATTTTATACTTTGATTTTTAATCTAGATTGATTTTAACATCACTGTTTAACTGGCCTCAAACTATAAATATTTTAAGAGCTGTTTTGCCTGTTTTTCTTCAAAATACTTGGTTAAGACCAGTCCAAATTAGTTGTGGTTCTGAAGCTAGACATTAAACAAGAAATAAAATTTCCCAGAAAATATTTCTGAGTCAACCAAATACATTGCTATTTTGGGTATTTTGGAGGAAGAAATGCAAGGTACAGAGTAGTAGTATTTGTTGAACAATATAAATATGTATTGATGCCATTTCTTTAGGACTATGCCAAGCAGGGTTAAAAGGTAAGTATAATAGAAACCAAATGCTGCTTCTTGAATCAAAAAGAATATTTTCCTTGACAAAAGGCTTTTATTTTCATCTTGCCTTAAATCAGTTGCAGCTGTGAAGTGGTGAGGAGGCAGAAGAGGGGGACCCATGGTGTGTGGAGATGGGGGAGGCAGCAGCAGCAGGAGCTCAGGAGCAGCAGCAGAGGTACCAAGAGCAGATGGACAGAGGGTTTTATATCCAGAGGAGTCAAGGCTGTGTGGAAATATCCAGTGGCAGGACAGGCCATGCCCAGGATATGAGAGCAGAATTCCAGGAAAAGGAGGGAATGGAAAGAACAAGAGGAAGTGCTGGACAAAGACGGCAGCAAGGCTGAGGGCTAAAAGGAGGAAGGGGAGGAAGGAACAGTGCTGAAGTCAGAAGCCTTTTTCACAGGAAAAAATCTCCAGGAACTGTTTCTTTAAATCTGTGACAGTTCAGAAATAGAGCAGTATTTATGAGTCCATATGCAATTCATCAATTTATTAACTATCTTAGCCTCCCCCATACAATTAACATTAACATTTTCCTTTTTTTTTTTTTTTTTTTTTTTTTTAAGAAAAGACAGTGGATATCCTGCTGCTAAGCCTCTCATTGTTTTGTTCTCTGGTTTTTCTTGGAGGTCTGCTGATATATGCATGTAGAAGGTAGTGTACATTTTTGATGATTGTATAAATTTCTGGTGGAAGAGGGGTCAGGGGTGAGAGTAAACCATACAATGGATAAAAGTCAAACACAGATTTTCTCAAGAAGCAGTTAATTGTTCCTTTCCAACTAACTATTTTTCTAACAAACTAGTGCTTGATGTTATGACTGAGTGTAAGATACTGACACTTGTAATTCTTCTCTCACAGTTCCTACCACAGTCCCCCACAGATCCAGTCTCACACCTTACTCTCTGATGTATTTCTGCCACTATAAATGACATTTTTTAATCTTACTCTGACAGCTGCCTCTCTATCTTCAGTGTGACTCTACCCCATGCTTTCACAGATTCTGCATTCAAGGCCACCTCTATTAATCAGACCAGAGATGAACTTCATGTCATGCTGTCCAATTTCATTTCATAATCCATGGGTGTTATGACAGTAGTCTTTCACTGTAAACTGGAGACTTTACTAGAAATATAAAAGGCAAGTCAGTCTGGTGGAATGAATTTGCTTTGCTGTACCATTAATACCATTAGTAGAGCAAAGTGATAGTAGTTAATGCTCCTAACTCTCTCTATGCCACTGCTTTTCTGCCTGGCAACACAGCTCCCCTGCTGACAGCTGCCTATGGCAGCAAAGGCTTTCTTGAACTGAGAAATAAACTTGTCCAGGATAGGATGATGACTCAAGATACCTTAATATTGGGAAGGTGCAGTATGTAAGTGGAGCCTCTATTAAAAGGAAACTTTTTATTTAATTAGTGACTAATCATTATTCCTGATTTGTATAAATGAAATTATCAATTTTTAATTATGGAAAGAGTATATAGTAGATGCCTGTCTTGGAACTGGAATATATATTATATTAATGTCTGATCTGTTCCTGCAGACTAGAATAGTCGCGTGCCTGTATCACTGTCTTGCAGGTACAGATGCCTGGAAGTTTTAACCACACCTGTTCCACATCCTTCAAAAGATATCAAAACGTGGTTAGCAGATGACACTCACCACCAGGTAGTGTGTCTTGTTTCTCTTTTTTCTCTCACCACACTGACACGCATGACATTACTTGCAATCGGACTGTACAGCATTGCATTTGGAGCAGCATCTAATTAAAACAAAACAACAAAACCAAAAACAACAACAACAAAAAAAAAAACTAAAAAGAGGGAAAAGGTATATACAGCATTTGTTGTGAGAACAGAATACCTTGTGGAGATTACAGGACTGATGTCAGTAGACAGGATGGAGCAAATCCTCAGGGGACTAAAATGTTCAGTGTGCTCCAAGGAGTTTCAGTGTATCCACACTCAGTGGGACAACATTTTAAGGAGTGATCACCCTGAGTCCCTGAGGAACAGTCAGTTATGGGATGTTATACATGTAAGCATGTCAGCCAGTTATCAGGGGAACTTTCTGTGGCGATCTGCAAGTCGCTGGCTTTGCAGTAGTAAGTGTGCACATTCTTCTAGCAGGAAGGAGGAGGCTGCACAATGCATGCAGTGTAACCTACCAACCACAGCTGTGCCTCTTCAGGACAAAGCCACAAGCAGAGGTGTTTACTTTGGAAGAGCTGATGCACCATGAGCTCAGGTGCTTGCTTATCTCATGCCACGTTACAAGTCTTTAGTTAGCTTGGCAAACAAGGACTAAATATTTACAGTATTTGGTGACTGTTGTTAATGGAGCTCCTTAGCTTGAACATTCAGTGTTTCTTATTGCTGTCATTGTGTGAGTTGCAAGGAAAAATGTTCTAGTCAGGCAGTAGTTAGGATCTGTGTAACTCCAGAAAAGCTACACAGTGAACTGTGAGCTAGAAGGGACAGTAAGATTGCTTCTTACCTGGTTCTGCAACACATGAGGAGAAGGCACAGGTGTGCCCAAATTGTGATTTTTTTGGTGGAAATAGAAAATCCTCATTACAGTTTTCTCTGATCTGTGTGCTCAAAATATTTGTTCAGAGCCTCTGCAGGATTTCTGTAAATTTTATTCTATCTTGCCAAATTATTATACTTACACTGAAATATCAAAATCTAGTAGAGCATTCAGCAATTTAACTAGTAATTTCCAGTGTGTTTCCTTATGCTGTTTTCTTTCCCAAGAGAAAGATGTAGGCCTTCCAATATCGTGTTTGGGGCATTTTTTAATATATCTAAGTCATTGCAAACTCCGACAGAAACCACAATCATCTCAATCCAGGAATCGCAATTTGAGTTGTGAGGCAAGAAGAATGGGTTGTTTTGTTTAATCTTATATTCTTAAAACTAATTTATGGGAAAAATGATGTGCGTATTCTATATAATCAAATGACAAATTAAAAGATTAAAGTGTTTTGAACTTGCACCTGGAGTTCATTCCACAATCCTTGGGCTGGGTCCCAGAGCAGACTGTACTCCTCCTCCTCACTGCACTCATCTTCTCAGAAAAGCTCAAGAGCTCCAGAACTGGCCTGAGGCCAAGTCTCTTATTCTCAGGATCCAGAATAATTTCTATGACACTTTTGGTCAATACAATTTGACCAAATTTGATGCTAAAAGTGCTATGTCGTCCCTGAGCTCAGCTGGTTAAAGAGTATATTTATCACCTCTTCTGTGCTGAAGTCCTTCTCACACATTTTTACCAGTAATTGTGAGCAAATTATCTGATAATACCCATTGTGGCTATTAATATGGGCTAGCAGAATAAAGAATCCTAACCATCAGCTTTATATTCTGTATCTGCCTTCATGTTAGAACTGTGTAAACTGCTATGTAGGGGTCTTTATATTCAAAATATAATCAAAAAAACAATATTTAATGTTGCTGACAGAGAAAGAATTTATTTCTGTCCCTAAACTATTACAAATACTAAATAAGCCCTTGAGAGAAGACTTCAGCATAGCTGGGGAGTTACTGTCTACATGATGGCAACAAATTACTGAGAGGACACTGTGGTCTTTTGATTCAATGGATTGTTGATGGCACAATGGTCATATCAGCCTGGAGAGTGCCAAGAAATAAAATTAAGGCTCAGAACAACTAAGTAAATTTGCCTGTGAGCAACTTGTAGATTGAGAGAGTAATTAATAGAGTCTTTGTATTCCAGTTGCAATAGAGTAAGCAATATGTAATAACCCCAGATACATGCCAAATAAATTGAGTGCTTGTAGAAATGCACAGAATTTTTATACCAGTGAATGTGCTTTTTATGCATAATGTAATTTTTATCCAACAGCAACATATGTCAATGCAAATGGAGATGAACTCAGAGGTTACTCTGGGAACACCAGAAGAGAACAGAGATGGGAACATTCGACTGCAGAAATGTTTGAAGGAATTTGTGTTAGAAAACCTATAGAGATGACATGCCTTTTTCATCTGCATGCAAGTGTACCTTTCCATGAGGTGGACAATATTCCAATGGATCAAACAGCTGACATGGGAGTTTGCCTGAGCTCAAGAACTTGTGCTCTGACAACATGCAACTCTTAAAATTAGCTTTGGATCACAGACACAAAGCACTATCTTGCAATTTGTCTCTAAAAAAACTGATCTTCAGACCAGTAAAATTAGAGCATCTCAGAAAACATGAAATAATATTGAGGTCCACTTGGGTTAAAATGAAATTAATGTTTCATAATGACACAACAGCTTCCAAGCACTGTCTGATAGATCAAGACCTTTTGAAGATTGGCTGTTCATACAAATCTCATATTAGCTATTGAACATCTGATTGAAGTGGTCATGAGAAATGGTGGAAGCAGTAAATGTTTCTGGAAACAGCAAGAGAATCTCACAAGTGTTCTCTAAAACTCAAAACAGCAAAAAAAATATCCCTTTCTGAGTCACTGTAAACACACATCAACCAGAAAGGAGAGATATGTGTGAAGACAAGGTCTTTTAATGTTGGGGACTTTGCAGTTGGTAGAATAAGTAAAATAAGTTAAACAAGAAAACTTTAGACAAGACAAAGAAAACAAAGTTTTCTGCTGTATTGTGATTTTTTAAGTTTAATTCAGAGAAGTTATAAGTTCAGAACTGACCATTTTTGCTATTTATTTTTCCCTGTCCTATCAAAGAATATTTCCTACTGATTCCATGAGGTGATGAGCTATGCTAGTCCATTTTCATGTATACAGTCAGGGCACATTATTCTAACTCTTAGCTGGGAGTATGTTTACCTGACTAGAAGAGAATGAAGTGATTTTGCAAGGAAGGTGTTTCTTTTCTGAAAGTGGGAAATACAAATCAATGATGGACATAATTTTCTGGAAGGTTTGGAAGATACCTAAAAATTACTTGCTTTCATTACTGGTAATATTTTTCCATGTCAGAATAATAATTATTGGAACAAATAGCAATATAAAAATTTTGTTTGTGCTTTTGAAATATAAAGTTTCTAAGATATACTTTGGTGCTGAGTCTTGATTCACCTAAATGTGCTTTTTGTTGTGGTAAAAAGTCCACAATGGAGATGACTTCACTGTTTCTCCTTTATTATTAAGAATGGCTGGTGACAAGTGGAAAGCTCAATTTAGAAATGTCTGAACAATGAAAGGACTATAAATGACTTTGTTTGCTGTAAGATCAGTTAATGACCTCAGAAGAACAATCAGGTTTAGTAGGTAATGTGACATTTCCTCTTGCATTGTACTTTTCACAGAAGGTGAGGGTGTTCTTGCCTTTAGACGCCAGTGCTCTCCCCTCCACACCTGTCAGTCTGATGCCCACACAAATCATCAGGCAGAAGTAAATTGTGGATATCAGGTGCTGAGTCAAGTTTCAGAGAGACAACTCCTGTAGTGTCTCCTCTGTCTTGAGTGCTGAGGGGAACATAGCAATTTTTCTTTTGGATGATCAGACAGTATCTCTGCAGGTAGACAATACAATTTATCCCATGGTCCAATGTTCAGACATATTTTCTCAAGAAGAGGGGAAAGAATTCCTTCTTTCTGATAAAAATCATTAGGGGAGGCACTTAAAAAGCAACATGAACTTATAGATTCCTTTCTTGGTGAGGATATAGAATGGATAACATGAAAAAAATCACAATATAAGTGAGGTAAGGGGGTAGAAGAGAACTACACTGGCCACTCACATCTGGAACACAGACTTCATAGCGTGAAATCAGGCCACAGTGAATATTATATTGTTCATTATAATATATATTTTTATACATATATTTTATATAGTTTTGGCTTGCAGTGCTTGAAGTCCTAAAGCAGTGCCAGGATTTAAAATAAGACAGAGAATATAAAGATGAAAGAAATTTTATTTTTTTATCTGAAAATAGAAGAATTAAATAGAATTTTTTCTGACTAAAATTGCTTTTTTTACAAGAGACCTTGGTGAATACACAGAGCTTGCCCACATGAACATGACAGCCTCCAGAGACACATCACATAAAGCATTATGATAATATCAGTTGTATTGAAAATTAATCTTAAAGTGCAAATTTGATAAAACAAAATCCATGATCTGGAACCTTCCAAGAAATATTTGACCAGCACATTCCCAAATGGTATAACTTTTCCTTAAGATAAATATTATTCTAAACAAAACCAACATGCCTTGTCCAATAGTGGATTAATCTACAATACATATATAAAGAAAGACCTGAGAGCAAAAATTATATATTGCTGCCATTAAACACCTCAGTCTATACAAAATACTCAGCAAGTTTGCTGGCAACATTAAGAGAAGTGGTATGGTTGACACATCTGAGGGACAGGATGCCATCCAGAAGGACTTGGTCAAGGTCTAGCACCTGGCCTATGGGAATGTCATGAGGATTAAGAAGACCAGCTACTGCAGGGATGTGATTTTCCCCCTCCACTCCATTCCTATGAGACCCTACCTGAAGTCCTGTGACCACTTCTGAACCCCTCAGCACAGGAAAGACAGGGACCTGTTGGAGCAGGCCCAGAAGAGAGCCACCAAAATGATCAGGGAGCTGCAGAACCTCTCCTAGGAAGGAAGGAAGGCAAGCTGAGAAGGTTTGAGTTGTTCAGCCTGGGGAAGAGATGATTTCAGGGAAACCTTATAACACTTTCCAATACCTAAAGGTGGTGACCAGAGAGCTGAGGAGGGACTTTTCACAAGAGCATGTTGTGGTAGGACAAGGGGAATGGAGGTAGATTTAGATTAGCAGTTAGGAGGAAATCACTGTGAGCATGGTGGGGCAGTGGAACAGGCTGCCCAGAGAGGCTGAGGATGCCTCATCCCTGGTGGTGTTCAAGTCCATGTGGAATGTGGCTTTGAGCAACCTGGTCTAGTGGAATGTGTCCTTGTCCATGATGGGGATGTTGGAAATAGATGATCTTTAGGGGCCCTTCCAATCCAAATTATTCTATGATTATCTGGAAATCCTACTCAGCTTGGCTTGCTTTCTCCTGTCCATGAAGCTCTTGCTTCATTGTGAATGAAGCTCTTGCTCCAGGTGAATGACACTCCTGGGTGTAAGGTTTCACCTTCTGGATCTGCAGTGGGACCTGATGAGACACTGGGCAGTGCATTGCACAGAGATTGCTCTTCATCTCCACTTATGCATGCACAGAGTCAAAATCCCTTTGCTGAGGTTATAAAACCTGGTGATATGTCATGGCTGTCTGGTTTTATGCTTTCTACTCCAAGTCCCCACTTCAGCAGAGGACACATAGCGTGCAGAAACTCGGGGCTAGGAGCATTATGTAGTGTTCATGTTTCCTCCTGAACATCAGTGACTATGCCGATATCAGACATACCTTACTGAAGCTCCTTGAAGAAAAACAGCCCCTTCTCTTTGCTTTTAAAGCAGAATAGTTTGAAGAGGATGATGGGAGTCAGCAAAGCAACCTTCAGCCTCGGGACTCAGCAGAAAGGTTCCTCTGGTTGCCCAACGCTTCTACCTGCTCTACAAACAACCTATTTCCCGTCAGAAATGTTCCTCAAGTTTTGAAATTGGTTTAGTTTGGAGCAAGTCTGCTGCTTTAACTGCACGGAGAGAATTAAAGAAATACACCTCCTGCTCTAACTTGAAGACCTGTCCTTTATTAGGGACAAGATACACTACAAGACACAAGATTCCAATTTTTGCTTCCACAGGTTTGGGTATCTAATCAAACAGAACTGGCCATGGCTCTGGGATCTTGAGAGAAGATCTCCAGCAATCTCAGTCTAGAACAGGTGTCCAAGACAGGATGACCAGCTCTTATTAGACTGTAGATGATGATCAGACTCAGAGTACATGCCCACATTTTCTTAACATAGTTATTCTGCCTTTCTCTGCCCTAGTGAAAAGAGATATTTTGGCCAAAGAAGAACTTGGCAGTTACAGCCTTTGCATTTGGGAATCTTCCCAGCACAGTTAAAGATGTCATAGTTCATATCTCATAATGTTTCAGACCAGCATTATTTAGCCAGCAATAGTAGTTTTGATCAGAAGCATTCTTATTCATGAGCAAGGGCAGAGAAACTTGGGCCACAGTATTTAATCTGAAGCCTGGGTTCACAATTTTATTCTTACCACTATCAAGTAGAGATGCTGGAGAATGCAATACTTAAATGTATCAAACACATGAAGAGCATGGAAACGTGAGGGTGTATGTATGTGGGTACACATGCACGGCCAAGGAAATGCTGTTTGTATGGAAAACAGCACCAATATTCCTTAGGGGGTGTATGGTACATGTGGAGATCTTACCATTCTGCCCTGTGTTTCTCCATTGCAGATGTGCAAGATCTGCTGGCATTTGATTAGCCAGTGCCAGCTGACTGATACAACTTAGTCTACTCACATTGAAAAGAACCAGATGGCTCCTACAAAGTAACTTTAAAGATAAAGGTGACATTGGCAGATTATAATGCTTTGGTGACTGATGCAGCACAGGGTTGTGCTTAGAGTTGCATTACTGCATCTCGTCAGAATATATACATCAGCCTGTTTTTGGTAATCTCAGAAAAAATTCCAGGTTACAGCTTTGAATGCCAATTGCATATAAAGCCTGTCACCATGCTCTGGTTCTCCTGAAACCTGGCAGGTGATCAAACACCTACCCACTGGATAAATAGTTAGAGAATATGACTTTGGTATTTAGTTCAGAAAGACACTTAGAGCAACACAGAACCAGCAAAGTAATTGACACGTTTGAGTAAAAACTACCATAGCTTTACTCAACTTTCCTCTTAATATTCTCTAATTTTGTAAAAGTTTCTAAAGAAACCACAATCATATGTGTCTAGCTCCAGTGAAATTAAAACATACAAGGATTAAAAAATACGAAGTGCAATAGATAAGCAAAGCAAGACATTCACAAAGAAGGAGAGAATAGATGAAAGTAGGGGGGAAGAATGAAAAGAATTAGTATTCGAGACCATACAGCACTATTATTATGTTTTTATTAACTCACAAAATTAGTTTGGATTCAGCAAGCTGTCAATCTGCATTCATACAGATGAAAAATAATTGCATTTTAAAGGTTGTTTTGGCTTCTGGCTGTCATTTGGTTTTTTAAGCAATGACAAAAATGAGAAATAGGGTGATTATGTAAATACTCTAGACCACAACAGCTAACAAATATTCATTTCATGCTTGATTTTGTGCAGAAGGCAACTATGCAGGAAAGCCTTTCTCCAGTTTTAAACTACTTGCTACAGGATATTGAAAATGTACATGTACTCAAAAGGAAACTTGACAAAACCATGAAAAAATATCCATCAAAGACGACTTAGATACAATATCAACTCATGTGGTTCTGACTCATGTGGTTATTTGTTCAGAACTTGCAAGACACAGGGAGCATACTGCTGTCCTCTTGTTGCTTTGTCCCTGGACTCCCACTACAGGCCCCCCCTGGGAGAAAATGGAGCCCTGGTCAAGGTTGGGCACATCTTTGGAGCAGCTGGAGGAACGGCTGAGGCACTGTGTGTGCTTCCAGACTGAGGGATTAATCAGCTCACTGCTAATGTTGAAAGCAAGCATGCAACCTCTGTCTTCAGAAGAATGGCAAAACTTGCCAGTCAGCTAGCACCTGAACCCCAAAACCAGCAGAACTTTGTGGCTTCATAAAGTCTTCCAGTTTATCTTCACTAATGAACTTCATCTTCCAGGCAAACTTTATTTGCCAGGACTTTCAGTGATAGATAGGGCAAGAGTCTTTGTCCACTTGCATAATTTCAGTAGCATCTTGATTCACAAGGTGTTTTTTATAGAAAAAAAAGTTTTATTTAAAACACACGGGATGGAGAAACTTTATCCCTGATCTCTTTTGGACATTTAATAAAAAGAAATAGTGGTGTATATATCAACACTGTTTCAACATCTGGCAACAATAGAAAGAGATGGACACCAGCAAAACTGTGCCCACTTTCTGCAGGCTGGGGAGAATTTACAGTAACATATACTCATTAAACTGTTAATACAGTCAGCTTTGAATCATTGTAAACCTGCTCTACTTGACTAAAGAATGTGGAAAGTATGAGGTCTTGAGGGTTATGCAGAAATTGTAAATTATTTGTATCCTTACATCTTTCAATTTATTTTTCGTGAAAACCAATAAAAAAAAGAAAATAAGAGAATACCTGTCTCATACATTGCACATATTTTGGATTCATTGAAATTGAAGATAGTGTTTTTTATAGGAAAGGGCTGTGCTTGGTGAGAAGGCTAGTGCTGGTAATTTGAAACTAAGAGTCTTCAAGATAACTTATTTGGGGATTTTTTCTTGTTCCCCTCCTGCCCTATCTCTATCCCAGGGACTTGTAATAGAAGTGTTAATGAAACCACCTTCCTGCACTGGAAAGTGGGGCGCTGCTGGGCTTTGTGGGAGCATGGATTTGCCAGGGCCACTGCACTAGTGAATGATAGGTTGCTTCCCTCCCAGCTCTAGAGCAGTGGGTGAGATGTACCAGCACAAGGATATTTGGGGTAGAGACAGCACACTTCAGATGATTCAATTAGTGGAAACATGATGATTATCAGACCGTGGTGATTGTGGACTTAATAAGACAGTATGTCATGTGGTCTCTTTAAATGCTGCTTTTTGGAACATCTCAGCCTTTGACTTGGAGCAATGCTGATGAGGGGGTACTTTGAAACAAATGGGAGCCATTCATGTTAGAAATAAAAGGTTTTGGTTGCTTTTTTTGTGTGTATGTGTACATTTCTTTTTTAAGTGTGACTGGATTTCAAACACTAGGTGTCAGTCAGTCACCTCTCAAAGGCATGCTCTCAAGCTCCAGCACATTCATCTTTGGCAGAAAAAACTTCTGAAGAGATAATGTACAATAATGTTCACATTAAATGATTACAAATGTGCCAAAGTCAGGTGAAACAATTAATCCATAGGGCTGTTTAGACAGATCCCAGAGCCTGGAAATATAAAGAAAACCCTTTTCTAGAAGGAGCCTTGCACACTCTAGCCTTGAATTTGTTGTTGCATTTGCACTGTCATGATAAAATACTTGTTAATCTGCTGTCTAATGTTGCAGCTGACCAATAAATTCCTCTTTATTTCACCCATTCTATTTCAGTTTATGTACCATTTCTAAAAAACTTGTGTTTCAAAAGAAAGCACACCCATCCTGACCTGTGGAGGCTGTTCACCACAGGGCATCATTGGCATATTCAAACATGCCTGCAGCAAAGCTGTTGTGACAGATGTGGTTTCTTTAAGAAAAATGCTTATGTTGCCAATAGTTTGAGTATTGCTCCTTTTGCATCCTCCAAACATGAAATTTTCACACTGCAGCAAGAGCCACTGGACTTAATAGATCAGGCCTCTAAAAAGCCTCCACATTGAGAATCTCTGGTTTTGTGGATCTGGATTTTAGTGATCTGGTACCTCAAGAGATGCTGATAACAGAGCTGCCTCTGTAGAATGATGATAAACAAGAGGAACTGTTTGCTTAAGCACTGCTGCGTGACTACAGACGTACTGCCTCAGGACCCAAACTCATATGTCCTCACTCAGCTCCCAGCATGGATATTTAGGACTCTGGGCACACACCCTTTGGGTAGCATCATGGACCTGTTCCAGATACTCACAGCTCCACTAGATGTCAGGACACATATATCCTCTGGGTCATTTAAACAGTTTCTGTAATTTGACTTTGTAGGTATTGAGGTTCCTTACCAATCTCTTCAGCTACAATTTGATTCAGTAATCTCAATAGTCCTCCAAAAATCTATTACCTGTTCTTGAAACACATTTACATGCCTTTCTTTCCTGGAATCATATATGTATGTAATTTCAAATACTGAACTATTAAGACAATGTCACTGTGTAGCTTGTATGGAAATCTACTCTAGAGTGCATGAAGAAATGTATTTTAAAATTATGATCTTTATTCTTTTACACATATATTTAAAATTGCTGCATCTCTGATGTGAGCCTGGGAGGAGGAATGTCTTTTATGATATGCTGACTCCATAATACACAATTTTCTTCACCCAACCTGTGATATTCCAGGCTAGGCTAGGCTTATACTGCTATTGACTGTCTCATCCTGGAGTACTAAATGTTGGATTAGTGTAGCCCTCTCCATGTGTCAGTCCACAGATTCAAGGACCACTGAGGGCATTACATTAAAGAAGGCATTTAACAACTTCCAGACTAAAAGAACGGAGCTGGATTTTTCAGTACTCTGTATTTTGTGAGAGAGTAAATCCATGTGGAGGGCTCCTCCATGAGAGCAGCTGCCTTTTAACGCACTCTTCACTCATCCTGACTGAGCATAAGTCACTGCAGAAGGCGAGGGGACTGGAGAACCAGCCCCTTTGATGTCTAGATCATCACTATGTTTGGGTCTTTTGTATTTTATTTAGTTTATTTGTTGTCACATCAGGGCTTTAGAATTTTTTTTTCCTGGTGATAGAAAGAAACAGCAACAAATTATTTCCTCACCTCTGTACCTCTCTTCCTACTGTTTTCATTTTCTTGTTCCCTTTACTTCAGGGTACTTTTGCAGCTGCACATCATCATGATGGCCATAGCAGCTCCTCAAATCAATGAAAGTTAGACATGTTTGTATGACAAATTTCTACCAAGATAAAAGCTGCCCTGTGTGGAGTAACAAGCAAATGCCTGAATCCAGATTCATTTTACTCATGTAAGGTGCATCTGTTAGAAAATCAGAACACCCCCATATCCTATGAAGAAAGACAGACACCACCAAAGGATGGCTCAAGCCATATAAAGATGGCGGTTTTCTTCTTCTTTTCTCCCTGGATTTGCAAGACCTCCCTCTTTCTCCCACTCTTACTGCAAGAACTACAGCTCAGCACATAAACTTAGTTAAAAATAAATAAAGGAAAAGCACTAGTTATTATATCAAACAGCATAAATAGAAAGCATAGTTAAAGTGTAAAAATAAAAATATTGAGGAAAATTATAGTGATGAAGAAGGAAACGGCTCTCAGGTGCCCTCTGTCTTCAGACCTGTCTTCTTACCATATAAACCCAACAGTTTTCCAGTACTGTTATTTTTATATTTCTTTTGTGAACTTGCAAGACTGATAACCAAAACCAAAAATGTCCTCCTGGGTGCTTAAAATGGTCATTTATGACTCTGTCTGAAGTCAGTGCAGAAAAGTGGGTGAATTTTGATCTCGTTTTCTGCTTGAAGCCTGAGACTGACCTGGTGTTACAAGGGTTGTCTTTGCCTCACTTGGTGCCAGAGCATGTGTTACTAAGCTGATTTGATCTATGGGATGCAGGCATAAGCAAAAATTATATCCTTCCAAATTATCATCTGGATCTTTTGTTCCAAAATGGCATTGCAAAGCACAATTTGGTGTTTTACTGCTGAAGTAGAGCAAAAGAACTCTTCCATAACAAAAGAGCTCTTGCATTCTTTGCCTATGAGGACCCTCTCATGGCTGTGAAGGTTGAATGAATTGGACTGTCACAGTCTGCCCTATCCCTTTAATGTTTGTGAACACTGAATATTTATTAGTCTTTTACTTTCAGTCAAACTGTAGCTGAATCTGGCAAGTAAGATTAAGAAAAAGAGGTGACTGAGAGACATAGGTCTATATACACACACAGCAAGACCAATCCAACTTCATTTACCTAATAAATCAGGTTCAAAGTTCTTGAGGACACACTACTATTCTGAAAAATGAAATTATCCAAATACTAAACACATGCATATGATCTGACCTGTAAATAGGTTCGTTATATTTAACTCAATTAAATCAGTCTCATGCATACTAAGCAATCTTCACTAATGAGCTGATTGGTATGTTTCATACTTTATAGCTCTGAAGAGTAAATTTTACTTTTGTAATCAGTAAAGAATTAAATAATTTGCTAATTTTTTTCACTCTGTATAAGGTCTTTCCTTAAGTGATGCTGAGTGAAAGGGCTCTCTGAAAAACAAAATCAATTGTTTTACAAGGCATCTAAAATCAGGAAATTGTCAAGGAAAACAAATGAGATAAACACTGAGCTACTTGGAAATAACATGTTTTTTTAAAACATCTGCTTTAAAGAGCATGTAACTCATTACTGTGGTTCCACACAACCTAAAGATGTGTTCAGCTCTGTCATTAAAATATAATTTTTGCACTTGTGCTGAATGCAAATCAAACACTTATGAAATCTTTATGAAGGCACACCAACCTTGCTCTCAAAGAAATTGATAGCAAAGTTCCCACTGAGTGCATGGAATTTCTTTATTCCATTGAAACATTGGGAAGTACATACAGTTCTTGCAGAAAGTCTGGCTGTTTAGCACAGCAAGGTAGAAACTGTTAACAGAGTCCAGTCTCACCCACAGAAAGAGGAACAGGTAGCTGCCACCTGAGCATGACATCAGAATGAAGATATATTTTTCTTGGCTAAAAGAGCCATATAATTGTGTAAGCAAGAACTATTTCAAATCAAATCTGAAGCTCTTGAAACAAATTTTAAATAATGCAGAATCACACAGTAGAATTGATTAAAGTATAGGAGTTTTAGTTATCTGGCTGAGGTTGGTTGTCTGGGGTTTTATTTCTGTTTTGTTGCTTTTTTTCCCCATTTTTCCAAAGCCAGATGATACGTGATATAAAGCAGCAATTTGATTTGTTGAATCATAACACAAACATCCTGTCATGACAAACTGATTGTCTATCTGCTTTTTTTCTGATGTTGTTGTATGGGTATGCTTTATTTTCTAGTTTTGAAGAATTCTTGGAATTACTGAGGTAAAAAACAGCAAACCAGAATACATTATAACACTGTAAAACTTCAGGGTGTAACAGTGGCTCAAAAACTGCCTGCAGGTCTGTTTGTTCAGCCTAGAAGCATAAAATATATCTAGAAATTGAAAGGCAACAGAGGTAAAAGGTGTGAAGTAGTTTGCACTGAGAAAGAACTATGTGGCCTAGGATCCTTCAGCCTGGAACAGAATAAGTGGAAGGATGGCTATACTGGTTATAAACTAAACAACTGGTTATAAACCAAGCAAATCAGATACTTCTCTTCCAACAACATGCATTGCTAATCATTAAAAACCTTTTCCAAGGAGTGCTATGAATGTTGGTGAGCATGGGTTCAAAGGGTGATTCAAAAATCTCCTACAATAAGCCTTAATTCATCAAGAACTGCCAAACACACTTCTGTAACCCAACAAGGCACTGAGCAACTGTCCTGGTTTTGGATGGGATAGGTTTATTATTCATCTTAGTCAGCCAGAGAGGATGAAGTTGCATGCTGCATTTCTTAGATATTTTCTTTGGCTTTTCCAGATATTTTTCCAGGTATGCCAGCTGGTTCAGCAGTGCCAGGTGTGCTCCTCACTTGTACTGGAACCTCAGCTTTGGCATGGAGTTTTCCAGACTGGATATGGAGGGGATAATGATCTGCCCTGTCTGCTTGGGGAGGAGTGGGCTTTTGGGAGACAAAGCCATGCTTTCCCTGGGAGGGAACAGAGAAGAGATTGGGAACAGAGATCCTACCTCTTTTTGCTTGCACACCTCTTGGCAAGGGGAAGAAAATATACAGTCTTTGAAGTGTAGATAGGCTTATCACCTTTGATAGGAGTGTGAGTTTGTGTGGTCTTGTATCTTCTTCCTTGAACCTGTGCAATGAAAGGCTGTAGAAAGTTCCTAAAAATGGTGATCATTAAAACATAACCTGGCACAGTAACAATGTCATAAAGAGCAAAATCCATGATTTTGGGCAGGGACACTTGAATTTCCGTGGCCCTTTTTTAATGGTCACACAGACAGGGCTGTTACTGCTGGGTTGTGGGTGCAGGCACATCACTGGCTGCAGCAGCTTCCATCTTTGCGTGTGAATTCAGAGGTGTATCACCCCAAAACAGTGGGCACATTTTGTCTTTTGACTCCCTCCTCTACCTTTTTCCTTTCCCCTTGAAAAGTGCTGCCTGAGCATGAATGTGGTACAGACAGAATCCATTTTGTTCAAAACAAAACTTTAAACTTGCTCAATGTGTTCTGCTTTCTCTGTTTTGCTGATTGATAAAGAAGATAATAAAATTTGAGACAAGAGAAAAAAGTTCTATCTTGATCTGTTTGGTTTTTCCCTCTAAGTAGTTTGTATTGCATGTCACTAAACTTTGCTTCTCTTTCTTAATGTGACATTGATTTCAACAGAATTTATTAGTTTCATTTTTTATTGTCCAGTTTATCATCCCTACTAATCTGAAGGTATTCATCCCTAATTTATGGTTGCACTTCAGCACAGAATTGAGATAGATCATGAGCCTGACTGAAAAGGTGTTTGCTATCCATGGTGAGAGGGGCAGCAGAGATGGGTTGCAGCCACCCACAGCTCTCCTTGCAGAACAAGATGGGCTTCTTTAATCCGAAAAATGAAAATATTGTGAAAATATTGATGAAAATATTGTCTTTTGTAGTTTCATGGTAGATAACTTGAAGGATGGTAAGAAAAAGAGAAAAATCCCACTTCATAGGCTTTCACCGAAGGCCATAATTTGCACCAGGGTAAGGTAAGACAAAACTGAAACAATTCCATTATAGTGTTATTTTCCACTCATGCAGAGGTGCAGGGAATGAATGCCTGTGCTGAAACACACTGAGCATTCAGCCTGACCCTTCCTTATCTGTGAGCTTTGGTCCTCTTGTCGCGTACGTAAACTAAGAAAGGCTCTGCTCTGAAAGGCACTCTGTTAAAGCAACATAAAGGGGTTTATATGGGAGAGGGGCAGAGGAGCAGCAGAGGTGGGAAGCCTGTACTTAATGCTTCTAAATTTAGAAGTGCTTCTTAGTTAGCTTTAGAAGTGCTTTTAATTGGCAATGCAAACTGATAGACATGTGACATTCTGGCCTTTTGTGTGTGTTCAATGACAGGAAGCCCTTTTTAGCGAGAATCTCCACAACTGGTTTTTGTCTACTCCGCATCCCTGAAGCACTTTCTACAGTAAGGGACTGGGCAAAGGGTTGGGTCAAATAGTATTTCCTTGCAGTTATCCATGGATTCATTTAATTCTCTGTAGCTGAATGAGTGTCAGAAAAGAAAATCATGGAATATAACTATCTAATTATGAAATATCAATGTAGCACAGAAATTACTTTGCTCCCTTTCATGTGCACAGGGAATTCCGTCAGACCCAAACACCAAGTCAAAAGAGAAAATTTTCAGGAAAAGCAGATACAAATTTTCAGCCTGATTTTCCATACCAGTACTAAATTTTAAACAGAAGTAAATAGAAAGTATAATCTTGGAAAGGTGTTCTTCAACAAAAGCAGAATTCTTTTTTCCAGTTCCAAAACATATGATCTTTCCATGAGCCCTCCCAGCCTCTACTTGCCCTTTCCAGATTTCCTTCTAAAAAATACTAAGGGAAAAAAAAGACCCTAAATGCATGTTCTTCCTCTTTAGATCTAATTTGATAAAGACTGCCGCCCTCCATTTTCCATATGCCTGCTGGTCATGGCCATCAGAAAGTTAATATTGTTACAGAAATGAGCTCAACTTAACTCAAAACATGTGTTTGCCTGCACAAGAGCATTTTAGAAAACTTTGTTTATATTTCCCCATCCTCAACTTTTCTATGGTTTGTTTGTTTGAAAACAACATTTTAAATTCAATTATATTTGCTACAATTCTGAGAAAGGCCCCTGCTTCCTTTTTAAAACAACTCACAGAGAAAATAAAATGGAAGCTATTGAGAAAAAAAACCAAGCTGCTACTAGTGCAAAAGACTGTAGAGACTGGATTTCTCCTTCCTTCTTTAAGCAGATTTACCCATTTAAGAACATTGTTTTGTGCTCATGTCCAGTTAGTTTTGTACTGAAGGTTCTTCTCAGCAATCACTAGACACTGAAGCTGGATCAGGAGAAAACAAAGCAAGAAAATTTCCAGGCTGCAGAGTCCCCCTCCAGCCCACAAAAGTGGTATTTGTGGAAAAAATGGACAAAGAATCTGCCTAGACACAGTGACCTAAGATATTGCCTTGTTTTGAGTATTTTTCTATCCTTGCTCTTCTCATGCCTTTTAATGACTGATTACACTGAAGATCCAGGCAATCTTCAGTATAGCCAGTCATTAAAAGGCATGAGAACATTTTGTTGCTATTATTAGTTCAGATAACAAAAGATGAACACCATGGGCCTCATTCCTGGATACAAAATTATCTTCCCTGAAGGCAGAGGATTGCCAGATCTCCAGAGAGATGGATGGCATCTCCATCCTCTTTACTGTAGGATCACCTATGGCGCATATAAATAGTTCACTTCACTCATGCCTCCACACCTGAGCAGCTCTTCCCTCCAGACCTGATTTAAATCTTCAGTACTACTTAGAACAGAAATAACCTAAGAGTAACTGAACAAGTACCTTCTGAAATTCGAGATTTTTATACAATTTTTCAGAGTAACAAGCAAGCTGGGACATGAGGAAGTAGAAACATATTTAGTTAGGTGACAATGGGCAGCCATTCATTCAGTGTAAAGGAGTATCATTAAATGGCCACTTATTGTCCTGCTTCCTTTGCCACTACAAAGTCTTCCACAGTTGCAAAGAACCCAAACTCTCCTCAGGCATTATTATTATTATTATATCCCATTCCACTACATTGGACTAAGATAATGGTAGGCAGAACAGAATGCTCTCACAAAGTATCCAGCACCACCTGTTGAGTGTTGAGACAGAATCATTTTTTGGGGAACCCAAAACTTTGGTTGAATATGACATGAGACTTCTTAGAAAGTCTTGGAGGGTAGATGCCAGAACTTTATGCTAGAAATTCACCTCTAATCAACATGAGAAAGAAAACAAAGAAACAAAATATTATTAAATGACACACGCACATAAAAAAAACCAATCATAACAAAACCCATAGTCATAAAATACAAATCTTGAATTACAGTATAGACTTTTAAAAAATACATAGGATTAGAATGTAATGCACTCTTTATGACAATGCAAGAAAAAATATGCATTAAAAAAGTTCTGGTGTTGAATTTTCATCACAGTTTTAATCTTCTGGAAAAGTTACATTTTGATACCATGGTCTGAAACAAAGGGAAACAGTTCAGGTTACAGTTGGTTGGGATTTCTTAGTTCAAAATACAAACCAGAGGTAAGATGGAATGCATGAAGTTAACTTTCCCTTCCAATCTTATGTTCATAAACTTTTACATATATGGGTTCACTCGAGAACAGATGAAAGAAGTTGTAAAACGCCACAAGATCTCACATGAATCAACATAGTTCTGCATCAACCAATAGTATGTAAAGCAGAAGTCTGGGGTTTTTGAAACCTTATGACACTGAGATGTATTTCACTAAAAATTTCAGTTGTTGCTGGTCTATTACACTAAATTATACTTTCTAGAAATATAGAACTAATTAAAATATGACACAGATTAAAAACAACATTAATCATAGCTCTTCAACAAGTGAGACACAGATGTTTACGTGCTATTCTTGCATATTTTTATGAAGGCAGCACTGCTGGGTAAACATAGATGCCTGAAATTCTCCAGCCAAAACCCAGTCTGGAAAAGCTGCCAAAAGACAAACCCAAACACTATATCCTGTATATACACACTTACCAGAGTGGCACTTTACAAGAGTTCAGAAAGTTTACCTGAAATCAGATCTTTCTGATTTGAAACATTTCTGTCTTTGTGAAAACCACAACAATGCAAACTACTTTCAAAAAAAAGTCCTATTTTTTTCTACAAGAGAAGTAAGAAAATGGCAGTTACCCAAAAAAAAGATTTCTGTCATATTTCCATTTTTAACAGGTAGATTTTTGTACTAAAAAGTATTTTTTAAGTCTATGTAGGAATATGTAGTGACAAAGAGTTTGTCAGGAAAGGCAAAGTCACAGACCTGGAAAAAAATCACAGAGAAGTTTTTACACACTGCAACCTTTTGCTAACTTGAAGTGGACACAGGAAAACTGAGGATTCACAGAGGCTGCAAACAATTGCTGTGGGTTTAACATAAGTATGTTCATCAGAATGCTGTGGTGAACAGACAGGAGGAAGTGATAAGGTCTCAAATCTTGCCACACAGAGAGGGAACTGATGTTAAATATGAACTTGAATGAATGAAATAGACTGACTCTTGGAGAAACAAAACAAATTCTTAGCATTTTCTGAAGCAATTATAAGACAGGGTGACTCCTTTGCATACAAATGAAATTAGAATTTAGGTTGATCAGACCCACCATGTTTGCCTTGGGGGACAAGAGAAAGGAGACAAGGGGAAGGAAGAGAGGGGATGATAGGGAATTCTAGGATTTTGTTTTGGTTTGCTTTGTTTTGTTAAAAAGAGAGAACTAGATTGTTTCCACATCTTTGCAAGCCCACCAGTATTAAAAATAAAATCATGCAACATGAATGTCTGGTGCTGAAATGTGGGAGTTTACAGTGTCAACACCAGGGGCCAAAAGCAGGACAGCTTAGGTGATACACTTCAGGTTTCTGCTGACCTTTCCATTAGGGTTAAAGGATTGATCCCAAATCCATACACTTTCTTAGATATTCCAGGGACTTGGTTTTTGCCAGCATATTCTCTTGGTTTCACAAACCACAAAAAATATAAATTTCCAATAGCTGAAACAGTTCAGCTATAATCTGGACCTCCAGGCAATTTCCTGTTACCAGAAATGATAAACCAAATGCTTGGCTTATCCTCATGATAGGCACACACAGTCTTACACATGCAAACAGCTCAATTGAAAGGAGCATTATATCCTCAGTGGGGAAAAAATAAATTTGTGATATTGGGTCTGGAAGATATATTTTGCCAGTTCTGTGGCCTTCATTTGAGGGTTCTTTAAAGAGTACTAAATTATTGATTTTATCACTTAGAATAGATATAAATGCTTATAAAATATCTTGTTTGCAACTTGAAAAGAATGTGAAACAATCATTTTAAAAAATGAAAATAGAAATAGGTTATAAATTATAAAATAAATTTTTCAGAATTTTCTCTTTATATTGATATCTTTGTATTATAATAATCAACACCTAATTAGAATTGAGACTGCACCAAAAAAACCAAAACAAAACACCACCAGGAACAATTAAATGCAAGCTTTTGCTTTTCAAGTTGACAAATGCATATTATGGCTTCATTTGCAACAAATTCTATAAGAGAAGTGAGTTTTTAGATATGTGTGACATTTTGAGAGTTGGACACCACCGATGAATCTATTTGGGTCAGCCAATGGCCAAAGCACTGGGAAAGACTCTGGATGATCCAAGAGTTATCACCACTCTGTGAGTGACTTTGTGGGATTATCTGACAGCACATCTGAGACTGAGCATAAAAATGGAAATTTAAGGATGCCAAGAACCCAAAGGTAAAAAGCATCAGACATTGCTCTGGCTAAAAATCTGGTTGTAGTGTGCTGGCTCTTCAGCCCCTCCTCTGCCAGGCAGAATGTGGGACTGCTTAATCTGCCAGGGGTGCACCACAGCTCAACAGAAAATTAAAAGCTCTTCACGGATAACTCTGCTTCCACAAGATTTGCATGAAAATTTGAGGGGTGCCAAGGTAATAGGAATGACCACTCATATGCTTAGCTAGGCATTGTGTCTAATTTTACTGAGCTTGTTTCTTTTCTAAATCACTTTTGGCCATAGGCTGGTATAAATGCAAGAAATTCATATAATGAAACTAAAATTTTATGTCTAGGAAAAATGCCAAGATTCATAACCATTCCCCCAGCTAAATTCTACTTTGCCCGATTTTCTGAATTAAGTGGTGGTAATTTTGTGCCTAATATGCATTCCTAGTTAACATGCTTGTCTCTATAAATTCTGTAATTGCTTATTTAAACAAGCAACAGGCATATTACACATAATGGGCATGCACAATTACCTCATTTGCATCAGCAGTCACTGTAATTTCATGTCACACCGATTATGCATGAAATCATGAGTATATTTTGGAAGACATTTGAAACCCAAATGCAAAACAGAGGCACAACATAAGCTTCTAAAGCAATAATCCTTTTCCTTCACCTTTAAAAATGTTTTCCTTCTGAGATGCTATTCTGAATTCTTGTGCACTTCTGTTTGTCCATTTATTTTTGTTTTTATTAGCTCACTGTCCTTTAATCAGGTCTGTAAAAGAGTGTTAATTTTTCCCATGAATAATTCTTGCAGTGCTCCTGTGTCAGCTAAATGGTGCTTGTGTACTTAAATGTGCATTCAAAGAAGCCTAGCATTTTCAATAAGCAAAGGCTGCAGCGTTTTCATCCAGGCATGGCTACATTCTGCAGAGGAAGGTTTTCTCTACACAGAGTTGATATTTTTGAGGACTACGTATTTGGCCCTCCCAACTACTGACATTCTTACTGCTATCTCTTTTAATAAAAAGCATTTAAATATGTTATTGCCATTATGGTTTAATTTTTTTCATCTAATGAAATAAGAACTTTGGAGAAATTAACATTTTAACATTTGAAAGCTTTGCAGGTGGTGATTTAAATGCTCTAAAATTTAAAATTTATAAGTTTAAATAATGTTTTATGTATTAATTTTGTTTGCTAATTCAACATAAACAATAAGATGTTAAAAAAAAACCTGAACACCTTATTGATGGAATGAGTTAAAGGAAGCTGTGCTTCATTTCATTCTGAAATAAAATACAGGACTAAAATAGAGCACAAGATTAATTTAAAAAGGTGAAATACAGATAATTGTGGCTTTGCTGGTGTTGCTAAACTGGGAGAGCTGGAGTTGAATCTGCTTTTTCAATGCCTGTGCCTGGCTGTGTCACACTTTTCAGCCCAGCTCTGCATGCAATCAAATGTTTATTTTTAAAATTTATCTGGTTTTCAACTTTTCACTACTCAGGCATTCAAAGCCATCTTATTTCCCTGTATTCCCCAGAGCATCCACACTTGAGATCCATGAAGTTGCTACTCATTAGTCCAACATTTTAAGTAGTGACAGCAGAGTATTAATTTAAGTAGATTCTGTGTTCTCTTGAGGAGTTTGTGGAGGACTTTATCCCCACACATTCCCATTCAGTTCATTCCCGTTCTGACACTTGAAAATGTGTGTTCCCATGGCTTTGTCCTCCTGTGGAAGAGGCGAGTTTGAAGCCTGAGTGCAGAGCTGGAGCTGCCCCAGGCAGAGCTGCCCCTGAGCTCACACTGGCTGTGGTCCCAAGGAACAGAGGTGGTGTCAGCAGCCAGCACTGCCTCCCTGAGACCCGGCACAGCCAGTAAGTCAGGACTCTTGTCAGCTAGTGCTTCACATCTGGTCACACCCAAGAAAAAAACGCAGGTTTTGGTCCAATTTGCGATGCTTACAGTAAAAAGTCCATCATCTGAAGGCTCTTGAGCATAGATAGTGATTCCACCTGCTATGAGAGCTCTTTCACTTGATGTGTGTGTATAATTTACAAATGCAAACAACACATTTGGTTGTGTTCAACACTCCCACATCACAAGTGGGAGTGAGCCAGGAGGGCAGATCACCTGCCATATTAGACTTTCAGGACAGAGGAGGGTATAATATATGAGGGGTGTGCTGAAATCACTTTTGAAATCTGATTTCATTGGATCCAGAAATATGAACTATTAGTATCTGATTCCTCCCAGGGTAAAATAATAAAGTACAGGAGTATGTTCATATGTCTACATAGCAATAATCTGCCATGGAATATGATTACACATGTATTTATGTATTTAATTATATAGAAGCTATACATACAGATGTGTGTGTGAGTGCACACACAGACACACATAATCAAGAACATAAAAACACTGGGAAAGAACTCAGTCTCAGAACTGAGTTCAGGAAAGAACTCAGAAAGGTCTAAGGATAACCAGCCCCTGAGATGAAAGAGAGAAACAGGGTGCAGAATGAAGCCCTCGTAATCCAGCAGGAAATGGTCAGTAGGAATCCAGCCCAAAGCCAGGGGGCACAGTTGGCTTGTGTTCCCTCTTCTGTTGTCTGCAAGACACAAATAATTTTATTTTGTGTGTTTGCAAATTAAAAACTGGCTTGACCTTGAAACAATGTGGAAAGACAGGTGTGTTGTTCAGGATCCTATTTTTAACATATAAGGGACAATTTCTAGGGTACGTTATAAAAAGTGGTCATTTTGTGTTTCTTTTGTGAATATTAGAAAACCTCACTTTTGATATTTTAGTTAGTTTATATCAAACCTGGCAAATTTTCAGTAGTTCTCATTTATTAAAGCCCCACTGAGACCCATCAGAGTCCAAACCTGCTAGCATTTATCTTGCCAGATGCTGGAGGCTTTCCCAGCTATTGCTCACCGTTGGAAGATGTGATTTCCCTTGATCCCCCAGCAATGACAGCTCTCACACCAGCCTGCTGCTACAGGAGAAGCTCTGCTCCTTCCTGGACAGCCTCAAGCAACACTTCAGAGAGCTGGGCACTTGCTAGGGTGCCTTGACTGCTTGTTTTAGGAATCACAGCAGGCTTTCATGAAAAGTACTTGCTGTTAGATTGAAACCACCCTTCACAGAACACAGGGAAGGTTAAAGTGCAAATGTGCCTGTTCTAGAGGGCACATTCAAAATAGCTGGTGCTAAAATAATTGGGTGAAGAAGTGAAGAAAATAAACAATATGATCTTCCTAGAGCAAGAACAAAACTTGTTTCTCTCTTCAGATGGCACGCTGTGGGTGTGTCCTTGGTCTGCAAGGTCAGGGATCTCTGCTCCCTGCTTGCTGCTCAGTGCAGATAACAATATTCGGAGCAATCTCCTTCTAGATAAACTTTAACAGCTACTCTGTAGCTCTTCTGAGGGTCCTCCAGAGTTTTAGTACCATTAAAAAGCCCTTCCCAGGTGTTATACTCTGGCAACACCCATTAGTCTTCAACACCCTGGAAAATTAAGGATTTTTGCCACCTGTGACAAATGCTTCTTGTGCAGCACATTGCACAAAAGGATTTGTTTGTATTTCCTTGATTCAGTCAGGGGTACAAATCCACCACTGAGGTGACTGAGGTGTATTTTTTCCATGGCAGCAACATCAGCATAAGGAGATTCTGTTCCTTGCATATTTCTCCTTCAGGGTTCCTTGCTCTCATATTCTGATTCCTGCACTGCCCTGTGACTGCCTAAAACATTTGCTGATTTTAATCTTAATTAAATTAATTCAATATCTGATTTCAAGGTAAAGGGAACATTGTTCAAAATATCTTTGATTTTATCATATTTTGTGCAAGAATTAAACTTGAGAGCACTAAAATATATTTAAACAGTAATTGCAGTCTGGAATATTTTTAGGACAGTGCCAACAACAGTGGTGGAATGTGGGGGTTTTCAGGAGTAGAAAGTTCATGAGAGGTTTAATCCATTATGAAAATGAGAACGAACTGTTCAGTGTATCACAGGTTCACAGGGCTCAGTTCCAAGTACCATTAATGCAGATCTTTCTGTGATTGAATTTAGGCGTGTTAGAGGTGAAAAGTGATGATCCTCAGTCAAAGTCCATGTGGGAGAAGAATTGTAATGATATGAGAAAACAAATAAAAATTCTAAATAAGAAAACACTAAGACCAGGTCCAGTTCAAAAATTAAAATCCAATGTTTCCAAAATTCCTTGTTCAGTAGTTTCAAAAGAATGGAATTTTTAGTATGGTGAAAATTTTGGGCAGCTTTTTCTTATCTAAAAAAATATATAGAAGTCAACGCAATAAACTGTCTGAGGAATGAAATGAGTGTGGTACCTGTGTGTTTCAAAACAAATACCTGAGACAAGGATTTAAATGCTTTTCGTAGATAAGAATCTGCAGTCATCTCAGCACATCCTGAGATTATTTACTACTCAATCTAGCTTCACTTCACGCTATTATGTTCTTAAAAAAAAAAAAATTCTCCAGATGCCACAATATTTTGCTATTAAGTTGAGCACAGACATTAAGTGTGGAAAGCATTTGGCCTGTGTCAACACATCCTCCACCTGGCAAGCTTCTGAAATACCAACATATCATCATTGGGTAAAATCTGGTGGTGTTTGGCTTTTTCAAGGCTATGTCAGTGTATGTTGGAATTAACATCTTGCATTGGTTTGCTGGTGCTGTCATAGCTTTCATGACTGCAGTCATACAAGAGACTGCAGGAACAGCCTGTCACTTGTCCTTTTCCAAGGAATATCCTGAACAGTTGTATCCAGTGAAATAGTTTTGCTTCAATAACCTGACTCACAATGTCAAATTTGGCACTCAACAGCAGAAAAATCCAACAACAGCATTTAGTCATAACATATGAAAGTAACTGCATTCATAAGAAACTAAAAGTACTGTGGAAAAAATCATTCTTAATGTCCTTATCTTACTTTAGTATCTCCTATTTAACTGCATGTGCAGATGCTTCTCCGGAAGAGCTCTGAAACTGAATCCTTATCTCCTCTCCATCACTGTCTGCAGCAGCTGGGGGAGGAGGGGGAGGGAAGCCAGCTGGAAATCCCAGGGTGCATTTCATGGAGTTTCCTGACCATTTGGGACTCAGTATGTGCAGGAGCCTTCAACGCCTTCAGAGAATATAAGCATGAAACCAGTGCCCTGCCTGGTGCCCCATCTTCTTTGTGCCCTAGAGATGGTGTGTCTGTTGCAGGCAAAACCTTCTTGGCTGTCAATTGCTTTCCTTGCAGTCTTATCCCTCCCATGTCACCCTTGGAGACAGTATCTATTCTCTACAAACACAGAAGTAAATCAAGACCAAATCTTGTTCTTCTCCCCCTATACCCTTTCTAACATCTTAGCTTCCACTGGAGTCAAGTTTCATGTGAGCTTGCTACGTGAAAAAAGAATGCCACTATGGATTCCAGGAGGTGAAAAGGTGACACTGATAGCCATGAATCTCTGCAATAGATAGGTCAGTGCACAGTGTGTGGGACATAAAAGTTTATTTTCAGAAACAATGCTATTTCTCTCATGATTTGAAAGACAGGCCAGGATTTCCACAGCACATCGCCAGTTGCTAAGTAACTTATGGGAGAGGCTATGATCCAGTTTTGAAATTGTTATTTAACCATCAGATCTTCTCCATTCATGCTGTGATATCTAAGAGGTGTTTCACCACTTTGTGTTGCATGTTTTGTTGTATGTATTCCAAAGGATTTCACACTCAGGAGGATTAAATAATGCCCTGTCCTAGGGTGACGTTATGATGCTTGTATCCCCATTTGTGTGTTCTGTTTATGCTGGATATTATGCTCTGTGCCTTCAAGGCTGGCTCTGAAGAGTGAATGTTTTTATTTTGGTTTTGCTATCAGCCGCTCCCCCCCGGCTGGCAGGACACACAGACGGGGCAGTACATAGCGCGGCTTTTGCTTTTTGCTTGGCTTTTGGCTTTGCTCTCGCCCTTGCTTCTGCTTTGCTCCTGCTTTGCTCTTGCTTTTTGCTTCTCTTCATTAGTTAGTTTAGCTAAGCAGTCCAAATTTTTCCCTGGACTGTTTTTTCTTTCCCTTTTTTGGACCTACTTGAACCTGCTCTGGACTGGGAACACCAAGAGTTTGCACCTTGTGGCTGCAGCAGCTACCCCAGCGCTGGAGGGACCGATAACAGAGTGACCACCCCCAGGAGAGACTTTCTGAATTGGTCGTCTCCTTCAGAGTGGTGAAAGAGTGGTGCCATCTGGTATTGTTTATTTTGTGTGCTGGGGGTGCTGTGCCTGTTAAATAAACAGGTTCTTTCCACTTCTCTCTGAGGAATCTTTCCCAAACCAGTTGGGATGTGGGTTTGCTTTCTGGAAGGTCCCCCTTTTGAAGGTGTTCTCCCAAATTTGTCCCAAACCAGGACATGCCCAGACATATTCCTGATGTGGTCACCTGCCCACTGCACTCAGCAACTGAGGGCTCATGGACAAATAAGGTACACAGGATGAAGTAGATTTATGGTGGGAGAAGGAAAGGTTCCTGGCTTTATACTGCCTCCATTACTTGCTCTTTCTTTTTAGCAATGGAAACACCAGTGACTAGTTTGAAGTTTCTTGTTGTCTTCTGTTTTTATTTAAGTGTGGGAAAGATACCTAGATAGAAGGATGTACTTTAGTGAAATATGTTTTCTTCCAGAAATGTATTCCAAAATGAATATTTAGGTTTTGTCTTCTTCCATGTACTCTCCCATCGTTTTCTACCTATTACAGCTTACATATTCTTTAATAACTCAGACTTTTTTCCCATATGCATGTTCACTATCAGTTCCTGTTGCATCCGTCTCAGATTCTTTACCATTTTAGGGAACATGAATAAAGCCCCTCACCTGCAAAATTATTCCAGGATGACAGGAGCCCCACCTTTTACCAGAAAAGACCAAGGGCAGCTGTGTTGGGTGTTTTGGAAAGGAATGTGCCAGAGGATTGGAAATCTCAAAAATAGGTTAAAATACTCCATCATGGCAGATGGAAACAGCAGACTTCTTCAAAGAAGAGTAACTGAAACAGAAATTATATTTGGCCTCTAATCTTTTCTAGCATTACAGGACTGTAATAATGCAATTATGTAATTACATAGTCTTACTAATTATTAATGCACATTAAGGCATATTAAATCTTGAGAATCTTAACATTACATAGTCTTAAGGACTATGGAATCAAGAGGTCTTCATAAATTTACTTGTACACAACTACTCTGTCTTCTACAGATTGTTTTATAGACTATATGGTAAATTTACTTTTGCCATTTTGGCTTTTAACTGAAGGACCCAACATGTAACCTTGACACAAATAGGTGAGAAAAGAGAAAGATAATAGAAGTGTAAATGACTGTTGGGTTTCCATTTGATACAAAATATTCCCAAAATTGAGGATGCATCCCTGAATTTATAATTTCATTATTTCCTCCCCCAGAAAACAAAAGCACAATTTAAAGAAAAAATGTATTACTTGTTACAAATGTTTTTAAGGATACATAAAACAAGGATAAAATTCAACAAAGCAATTTATTAAAAAATGGAACATGCACCATTAACTGGACTAATGAAAGATTTTTTTAAATTAAACAAATTATCCCATCCAATAAACAAATTGTTGTATACTATCCATTAATTTTTTTTCAATTATGTTTCAGTGCTGTATAACTTCAACTATTCAATTATTAGTTTTGTAGAGGTTCTTGCTTGTTTCTGATTTTTAAAAAGATGCTTAACTCCAGCCAACATATTTCTGTTGTTTATTTTTAATTTCAGAGTTGACATTCAGAAATATTTCTTTACTGAGAGGGAAGTCAAACACTTAACAGACTCTTCCTACAAAGAGGTGGTCAATGCCCCAAGCCTGTCAGTGTTTAATAGGCATTTGGACAATGCCTTAAACACCAAACTTAATTTCTGGTGGGCCCTAAAGTGGTCAGGCAGTTAAACTCAATGGTCATTCTAACTACGTAGGTCCCTTCCAACTAAAGATTCTATTCTATTCTATTCTATTCTATTCTATTCTATTCTATTCTATTCTATTCTATTCTATTCTATTCTATTCTATTCTACTCTCCTCTATTTTTTAAATACTACTTTTTTAAGTTGTTGATGGAACATTTATGTTGATACATTTTTTTGTAATGACCAAGCATGATTACTCTTTTAGGTAAGGATTTGAAATGCATATGGGAACAGTAAATGTCAGTACCAGACATTAACAAAGAGAAGAACTTCCATTGTGTAGACAAAAATGTCAGTACCAGACATTAACAAAGAGAAGAACTTCCATTGTGTAGACAAAGGCCTGACACAGCATGAAATTCATTCAGCAGCAGGTCTTTCTTCCTTAGCCCTCCTTTTAGTGTTTAGGCACTTGTGGATCCTTTCTTGTTTCCTTTCACATTTCTTAACAGATTCAACTCCATGCTGGCCTTGACTTCTCTAACCCTGTCCCTGAAAGATCAACCAGATTCCACCTCTTGTGTGTAGAATCCATTTCTGGTCTGATTTTAGGTAGGAGCTCCTTGCTCATCCATGCAGTCCACCTGCCACCTTCGCTTGGCTTTTTCCCCTCACCTCTTTCCTGTCATTCATAAAAAAGACCAGGAAAGGCCAAGCCATGATGATCCAGGGACAGACCACCAAGTGGCACTTTTCAAAGTGATTGTATAAGAGTGTGAATTTTTAAAATTCCAGGAACACTTGAAGATTGCTCCCCTAGGCTTTTCCCATGGGTAGAAGATGAGTCCAAAGTGTGCTGTAGAGATCTTTACACATGCATTTTGCAGCATATTAAGACAGGGAATCAGGTTCTCCTGTCACAACAATGGCTGCACTGTCTCAAGTTGACTGAACTGATTTGTCATGGAGTGATGGGACTCACTATTTCATATAAATAGTTCATTGTTCCCTTTATCCCATTTATTCAAAGCACACTGAAATCACATCCTGTTACTACTAAAAATGAAAAGGGGTCATTTCTGCAGAAAAGATAATCTTGCTGTTTTTCATGGGGGTTATGAGCAAGGCCATGAATAAGTAAGTAAAAATAAATGAAAATTACTCACAGACTATTGATTGCTTTGGCTCTAAGTGAAGAAAAAACTAGACTGGGACAATTTTCTTTGCTGGACTACATGGTGATCCAAGACTCATTTAACACCACCAATGAAATTACAGAAAGGGGAATAAAAAGAGAGGAAGGAAACTGATGAAAGTTGAGCAAGGGTGCTGGAAGTTGCAGCTGGCAAGTGCAGCCACCCAAGAGCTGCTGCTGTGGGTAGATGAGCTGGCAGAGGGCCAAGATCTGTTTGTGCAGTTTGATCCAAAATGAAATATGAAGTCAAAAGGGCTTCTTTTAATTTGCTTGCATTACTTGCATTGTTCTCATCCTCTGTGTGTCTTGATAAGAATTTTCTCTTCCAGTAGTCAGCATCAGAACCCCTGGCTGCTACTTTTCATCTCACCTTCACCATTTGCTTTCCCTATTCCTGCATAAAGGCAGGATGAATCTTGTCTTCTCAGTCCAAACAATCCAACACTGCACTGTGTGTGAGCCCAGAAGAGGGGCCACGTTGTGAGAACTCTCTGTCCTCGTCATCTTGGGAGCAGTGACCCAGAGGACATGGGCAAGTTAATCAAGCACACTCCTGCAGGCAGGCAGAAAAAGTCCTCCAGGGGAACAGATCTTATGGTATCACTCACAGCTGTTCAGTTCACGGACTAAGACTGTAAAAAAAATCAAATCAGGTAATCAGAGCTGGTTTCCAGTAAACAGAACCTAAGGTAGGTGGTTGGGCCACTATCTGCCAGCATGGGAGTGAGGTGGGAGGTGCCAAAGCCCTACATCCCTCAGTGCCAAATCTGATATTTCTCTCAGCAGTAGCAAAAATAGCTCAACAGTGCATCAGCTTAATGCAAGGAGTTTGTTTGACCTAGATGTCATTTTTATTCTGCAGGACCTCAGCCCTAGGTTTGGGTTCCAAAGTAGTAAAAGGAGAGATTTTTGGCACCATCCCTTCAGAAACTGACAGACATTGATGAGGCATCAGGAAATGTACAGTAACCTTACCCATTTTTGTTTGACCTCAATATAGGAAAAAGAAGATTGGTGGGAGGGATAATTACTTGTGCTACCAATATAAATAGGTAAGGAAAAGGTGAGTGAAAATGTGGTGTTGCTGCTTGAGAATTAGACCTTGTTTTACATGTAATGTCTCAAAATCAAAATAATTATAATCCAAGAGGTATTTTATATATCTTTCCTTTGTTTGTTGTCTTCCTCTATCCCTTTCCTCCTAACAATTTCCTCCTAACAACCTTAGGAGCTCTGAAGCCCAGTGTATTTTACCTGTGTGAAAAGCAGAAAGGGACAAATTTGGCTCCATCACACTCACATGTTCTCTAAGGACAGATAAGATTCATTTTTTGAAAGAAAAATGTGGTTTTAACCCAAAGGGGGACATGTGGGGCTCACCATGTCCTGAGGAACCAGAGGATTTTGGACCTTTGCCTTTCCTTATCTCACTGACTTTTGCAATGCTGCCTGTGGAAACCATGAATTATATTAGCTTTCCATTAACTATCACCTATGACCCAGTTAGTATTTGATGTTTGTGTTGCTTGTTACTTTAGTTCCAGGAATTAATGACTCCCTGGAGGAACTTGATCAAAAGCAGGGACCAGACAGTTAACATAATACTGCATGTATGTCAGAGAGTTGTGCTGGAGTTTCCAAGAATTACTGAGATTTGAATGGGTATTTTTGGGACATGCAGACTTGGATGATGTGACTAAGCTGAAAAAGGTCTCGTTGGACAAACAGATCTGTTGGGACTGTGAACATTTCAGGTAGGGATCTAAGAGGAATGAAAACAAGCCAAAAAAAAATCATGGCAGCACTTCTGAGTGTACTCCCAGCCATCCACACCAGACATGCCAGACAAGCTCTGACTCTTGAGAAATTTGCAGCAAAATGTAGTTCAGGGGGCTCAGGCAGCATGGTGTGTGTGCCCAGGGCACTTCACATGCACCACGGCTGACTTGACAATCTGCTCAAGAGAGCCCCTGTGTGAGAGGAAGGTTACTGTACATTTCCTGATGCCTCACCAATGTCTGTCAGTTTCTGAAGGGATGGTGCCAAGATGGGGCCAGGCTCTTCTTGGGGTGACAAGCAGTAGGACAAGAGGCAGTGGGCAGAAACTGATGCACAGAAAATTCCACCTGAATGTGAGGAAGAACTTTACTGTGCATGTGACTGCACACTGGAACAGGTGGTCCACAGAGGGTGCGGAATCTCTCTCACTAGAGATACTCAAGAATTACCTGAGAACAATCCTGTGCCTGTGGAAAGAGCCTGCCTGAGCAGGGAAATGGGACCAGATGGGCCCACTGCAGTACCTTCCAACCTTGCCTGTTCTGTGCCTCTGTGATTGACTCTGTGATACTGTGTGGTCACACCTCTGCACAGCTGCCTCGTCCTGGTTTGCATCAGGGCTATGGTCTCCTCTGATTGATGCAGCTGTGAGAAGATAAAGCTGGGAAGAGATACTCATGTTCTGATTATATTTTTTCTTCATTGTGTGAAGAAGGTCCTGCACTTCTGATTTGTTTGTAGCTATAGATAAGCCATTTTTTATTTCCTGTTGTCATTTCCTCCACTTCCCTCCAGCATCTGGTATAAAGTGATCAAATAGTAAATCCAGAGATTATGATTACTCATCTCTTCTTCACAGTCATTCCAACAATGAGACTCATCTTTCAAGCATATTCAATGATCTTCATACTAGGCAACATGGTGGCTTCTCAGTCACAATCATCTGGTAAGTTCAAATCCCCACATATTTATTTAGAAATTGATATATCAGCTAGCAGTATTTCTGTGTATATTTTGCCTCATGTGTTACAATATTCAGTGCTTTTTTGATTAGAAGATTGAACCAAACAAAAATTAATATCCAGCAGAAATGAAAGTGGTCTTCTAAAAAACAAAATACAACAGATTTCTATGAAAGTTTTCTAACAGAGTAGATTGCAGCCAAAAAAGACTACCTTTCAATGAACAAAGAAGGATAAAACACATTCAAGGTAAGACTTCTGCACTTAGTACTCTAAAAGAATGAACACTATGGGAAAAGATCAACAATACTTTGTTCCTGATAAAGCGTCAAGATAAAAATACTATTACACAGCAAAATTATTAAAGACCAGTTGTTTGGCTACCTAAGAACATGTCTGTCTTAGGTATTTGTCTGCAATGCTGTTACTTATAGCTTGTCAAAGATAAATGCATTACTACAGAAATCAAGCATAAAGCTCAACACTTTCATCAAAAATCTAATCTTCACTCGAGTTAATTTCCCACACATTCTCTGTCATTCATTTTATGAGGAAAAAGAAATCCTTTAAAGTTAGGATCTCATGATATCAACCTATAAGTTACCTCTCTGTTCTGCCATACATATGGTAAATAGCATTTTTGGCAATGTTGCACTACCTGATTCCCCAGGGTTAATTGTCCCTGTGAGTCACTGGCTGTCCTGTGAGGGAAGGTGACTTCTCTGCCCTGAGATGGCAATCACCTATAGCCATGCAGTGCTGATGGCATGCCTTTGTGGAACAAAATGTGAAAATTAGAGTGAGAGCGGTGGTACCTATTTTATGCAGCATTGTAATGCTTGGCAAAGGTCAGCAATCTTCTGAGAAAAACCCCAAAGCATTCAATTTGGTGGATTATAAGAATTATGCTATAAGAATTATACCTCATCTCAAAAATACCTATAAAAATATAAAAATACCTATAAAAAACTTTCACTTGCTGGCTTTTTTTCTCTTCTTGAAAAGGCTTTTGCTATTCATTCTCTGTCCTATGCGTTCAATTCAGCAGCCTTGTGCACAAATGACACTTTTGCCTATGTTTGTTCTTAACTAAAAAATAAAACTGTCCTTCTTTAACATGAAGGGTAACTAAAGACTATAGGTTCAGATCTTGGTCTTGTTCTCCAGTAGTTTCTGTACAGTGTACTGCAACATGTGGAAGTTCAACATGTGGTTACTTATCAGGTTTCATCAGTCTAAGGAAATCAAAAGTGGTTTTTCTTCTTTGTTATGCATCAATGAGGTTGCAACTGTTCCAGTACATGCATGTTTCATTCTGTTATCTTTGAAGATTGATATTCTGCCTCTCCCTTTCTTTTTTTTAAATTTGTTCCATGACATTTAGCCTTTTTACATGTTCCCTTTCAATAGTATCTTTTCTCAGTAATAAACTTTGAAAAATAGAAAGGAGGTGGAATGTACTTGCTCATATTCTTTCTCATGGTTGTATTTGCATAATTTTTTGCTCAAGGAAATGTTGGGTTTTTTTCCCCTGTAAAGCTACTTTTCTTCACACACCATAGTGGTATTTTCCATGCTTCTCTGTCCTGAGAAGAATTAGGTGGCCAGCAGGGCCTGTGATGTTCAAGTCTTGTGCGGCACCTTACCAGTCCCTGTCTGGTTTTATGGAAGGTGTAGGCTTGGATAATTTCTCTGAAGCTCTTGCTCCAGGGCACTGGTATGTATCCTGCAGCACTGTAGCATGCTGCATACCTAGGTAGACCAGCAGGTCATCCTCAGACAGAAAGCTGTGCCACCTCTTTTAGCCCAGAGACTGCCTGTTCATAACATTTTTGACCTTTTCATCTATCCATTATTATAATAGAAAGAATAATTATGAATATGTTGCTTTGGTGTATTGTATGCCTCCAGGATCACAAATATTTAAATATTTGCAATTACTGTGGGAGAGCTGACATATCAGCTGAGAATGATCTATGACGTCACAGCTGAACTCAAAAATATTCCATCATAAATAAAGGGAGAGAAATGGTCTCCTCTATTCCCTTTCCACTAACAAAAGATACAAATGATATAGGTGTATACTTGCTTAAAACCAAACACCTTTTTAGTTAATGGCAAGGGAAACATCATCGAAAAGAAAAAATATATTTCAGATAAACTGTATATATCCTCAGAGGATTTGATGCCAATTTACGCTAAATTTTAAAGAAACTCACTTAGGCTTATGCATGCCTTCATGTTGAAATTTAAATTATGCAAAATATACATGTCACAATTTGAAAAGATGCATGCAAATACCTACTGTACATTTACAAAAATACAAGTCATACTACATTCAAAAAAGCTTCACAACTCATGAAATTAGGAAGCACAGAATTTCTCCGACTCTGAAAACAAAGTCTTTAATGATAAAAGATTGGTAAGATTCTGTCCTACATACTTAATTATGCTACAACTGATTTCTTATGAATTTTTTTTAATTGGAGCACAGGAAAGAATATATATATATATATCACCAGATGGTTTACTATAATTTCTATTCCATTTCAATTAACCTTCTATTTCTTGTTAAAGAATTTAATAATGTATTACCTTCCCTTTTAGTACACAAATAACTGTAGTTGTTGGAGTTTATACTTTGATTTTAAAATCCCAGCATTTAAATTCATAATATGTAGGGATATTTTGCAGAAAAAGGTTCTGATTTAGATATATTTATTTTTGTTGTTGTTGATACAATCTGACCAATGCTGCTGAAGTCAACTACTCAGAGTCAGGTCCATGAATAAATCACTGCAGGACTGGAGCCAGACTGATATTCTTCGCCATACAAAAAATGTTCATCACCAAACCCAAGATTTAGTCTTCTCCTCTGAATTGCAGCCTCTAATAAGTAACGCAGAGTTACAATACATTTGAAAAAAACAGAGAATAAAGAGTGTTGTTTAAGGTGCAGAATTAATTGGTGTCTTTTTTTTTGCCTTCCAACAGGCTAGCCAGTGTCCAATTTGATTGTGTGGAAATGCCATGGGATTCCTCTGGTTTCCTTGCTAGTATCCATCTCTAGAGCCATCCATACCTCAAATAACCCACTGGGTGTATGAAGAGATCAAGCTCCCCCTTGAAGGAATGCTATGGGATTCAGGGCTTTCATGCTGGTGTCCTTTTCACATTGGTATTGAGGGAAAATGCGGCACCCTGAAAAAGGGTTTCAACAATTCACCTGCACAGAGATGGAAGAAGGGTGGCTTACAGCTTCACCAGGTCTTTACTTCTCTGCTGGCAGGTTGTAGGATATACAGTCACAGGTTCAAGGAGATTCCCAAGCATAGATCACCTATTGCCTATTGCCTATTTGAGAGGCAAAATCAGTCTAAATTTTGTCACCACATTAATTGTCATGTGTAAAAAAAAAATTGGATGAGCAATTTCTGTGTGCTCCCTCTCAAAATTAACAAACCAGTGCTATCCCTCTTAATTCTAACAATTTCCCCAGAAAAATAATTTGCAAAGAAAAGGAAAAAAAGGAAGTTATTTATACTGTCCAGTAAGAAAAATTAATTTAGAAAGAAAAAGCATTATAATATTGTCTAAGAATTCTGAACTTGGAGGCATAAAACTCATAGCATTGTAGTTTTTTTCCTTTTTGAGATATTTAAAACAAGCTTTTATTTTCCTTGCCTCTGTTACAGTGTTCAATATTTATGTTATAAACTCCTTTTTCCCTCTTCCTTCTTTTGTTCTGTACCTGCACAGCCTCTGTGACCAAATTGACTGAACACCTCAGATCAATTGTGATGGAAAGAGACTTTCTATATGGGCCATGAAGTGACAGGACAAGGGGTTCTGGCCTTAAAATGAAAGAGACTGGATTTAGGTTAGATGTTAGGAAAACGTTCTTGACTGTGAGGGTTGTGAGGCACTGGAACAGGTTGCACAGACAAGCTGTGGGTGCCCCATCCCTGGAATTGTTCAAGGCCAGGTTGGATGGCGCTGTGAGCAGCCTGGTCAAGTGGAAGATCCAAAAACATACCCTACAAAGAACATTTTGCTTTCTGTCATTCTGTCCAAATGCTGTACACATGGAAACAGCATCAGAAATTAATTTTGAAATTAATTACCCTTGAAAATATGCAATTAAGAAAGCAAGTACTCTTCCTGTTCTTATTTTCATAATTGAAGCATGATCATTAGCAGTTCTTTCTCAAAGTGAAAATACAGACAATCAGATTAATTAACAAAAAGTAGAAAATATATATTCTGTAACTTCTAAAGGGAATGGAAAGGATTCATTGTATAGTCATAAAAATTATCTCAGGACATTACAATATTCTCCATTATAACATGTATAGGCTTTTTCATTATGTCAATTTTATTTAAGGATGGATAACATACACCTAATACACATTAAATACACATTAAACTACTTTTATAGAAAATCTAAGTCCAAAAATTAAAGGATTTCAGTTACATTATATATTGCACAGCACAACCATGCTAAAGTAGTCCATAAAAATTAAAATATATTAGTACAATCACAGACCAAGAATCCACTGTTAGGCACTTTGCCTGCATATTTCTTAGTGGCTTTAGTAAAAGACAAGATCATCCCTTAGACCTACACAAGGGAATTACAAAGAGCTTGCAGTCTTATGTAAAATGAGCAGCTTTGTTGTAGGTATTTTGTTGCAACAGAGGTAGAACTGGCTGGATAAACTCCACTTTATTACACCTTTGAAGGTTTTTCACTTCTGTTTTTGTCTCAGCATGTAAACAAGATTTTCTGTTTGAGAAAACAATACAAAACAAGTTTGCAGGCAGTAGGTAAGAGATAGAGGAGGTAGTTTCAGGTCCTTTTCTTGAGTAAGAGCAGAATCTTTTTTCCACAGCTCCACGAGTCACATAGCAGAAACCTGAAGGTGCATCTATTCAGTATGTCCTGAATTTTTGCCATAACTGTCATGAATGGTTTTGACAAGACTATGTTACAACACAAATACAACTCAACAAAAATGTTATGACTCTAATTAGAGTAGTCATAAAGCACCTAGACACAGATAAAGGCATGCAAATAGGCAAAATGCTTACTTGAACCCATGTCTCATGTTCTTCATGTTGATTACAGAGCAAAAGATAGCAACCATGAGAATAGTTATTCTTTATTCCCATGAAAAATCAGAATGACTGGATATGATGAAAAGCCCATATGAAATATTTCAAAATTTTAAACTTTAAAAGTCCAGAGGAGCATGAAATGTACATAGCAATCAAAGCTAAAATCCTATATTTTCCTTCTAGACGGGAATATTCCAGCAAATAATTTTAGTGGTAGACACTTCACTGCTGAAGAAGTCTGAAAATTTTACCTTCAAGTAGTTTCTTGATGATACATTTTCTTCCTCTTTATTCACTCAAGTAAACACAATTCCACATCTTATAGAATGCAAAATAAACAATTTTTTATATAGAATGGATTTCTAATCCTTCTGCTTTCTTAATTTCTCCATTTTTTCAATGTCCAGTTTATCTTCAATGTCTGATTGGGGAATCCTGTGTCCCTAGCAAGAACAGTGTCAAGGAGATGATCAGAGAGGAAATAATATCTGTGTGCAGTCAGGGGACATTAAATGATCGTGCTCGTATTTAAGGTGGAAGGGCCATAGATCAAACGTGCAATGAATCTACTTGCGCTGATCTGCTCTCTGGTCCTGTGGGTCTTGGCTGGTCTGCATTTCTGGTGTTAGTTCCTGGTTTCTTACAGCAAACATCTGGCAGTTTCCATAGATGCTCCTTACAGTGTTAGTTCCCAGATTTCTTCAGCAGGTACTTTGGGGAAAGTTGTCCTCAAGGTGTACGCCTCATGCAGTGCAGGAACGTGGCCCAGCCTACCCTTTTTTGGTCCCGGGACCATGCGGCCAAGTCTCTCTCTCGTGTCGCTGTGCATGCCTTCATTTCATTATTTTGAAATTCTAATTTCAACCTCTCTAAGTTGTTTTACTCTATTTCCTTGTATTTTGGATGTTCTTTTCTCTTCTTGTTTTATGATCATCTGAGCCTATTGCATACATATCTTAGAAATACTGATTGCCTACTGTGGAAACCCAGAGCACCAGGAATATTCCTCTGTCTGCTCTGGGGTGCCCTGACCCCCAGGGGAGCACTGACTTTGACCCCCATTCATGGAGAAAGTTTCCTAGACTTCAAGATAGACTAGAATCCACAAAAGTGTGAAATAGATTATAGATAGTAGTGTAAGTGTATCACTTGGTGAGAAATTTAGGTTTGGGGATTTTTAGTATGTTGTGGATGAAAGCAAGATGGAGGGCACAGGGTGTCATCCTGGGTTTCTTCTTCATGTTTCTTCTTCCTTCTTCATGGGTTTGGGTGGCATTTTTTAATTGGGCAGAAAAGTCCCCACTGGATGCTCTTTGGGATCAGTTTTTGGGTTAAAAGGGAAAATAATCTAGGTCTCCGTTCTTAATTGGATAGTTTATTCTTAAAAGACCTTGTAACAAGAGATTGTGAGCCATTTTGTGCTTTGCTGCTGAACTCATGTTTGTGAGACTGTTTTACTGATAAGAAATAATAAACACCTGAGTCCAAACATGAACTACCGTCTCAAGTGCCTTCAATCCAGACCCAGAGACACCGACAGCCTACTAACATCAAGGGACACTTTTCATACTCACTCCTGAAATCATATTCTCCATAAATGTCCTGAGCAGGTGGGGAAGATGCCATCAACACCACAATAATCAACTTCAATAATGAGAAGATGCAGATCACATGGGCAACAAGAGAGCTTTTTCCCAATGAGAATGTGTCATTTTTTTACACGTGAGTATTGTCAGTGTCTATTCCTCTCTTAAAGGATTTACTTAGGGACAATGAAATATCCAAGTCCATTTGAGTCTTCTGTGAACTAGAAATTCTTTTAACATTTCTTACTATCCAGCATGAAACCTGTTTATATTCAAAACCTACAGAAGTGTACAAATCAATAAACCTGGTGAGTAATCAGGCATGATATGAAAGATTTGTCTCTCTTCTGTCATTGTCCCTGTTCTGTGCATTGCTGATGCTAATTACACCATCAAAAATGTTTTTTCCACATATGTGTGTATATTTTCCTTATTAACTGAGATCATTAATGACTAACAGAAGTGTAATATTTTGGTTAAAGACAGTCATAGTGCTTATTTTTTCTGTCTGGGTTGTATATGTGGAAGAACTTTTCACAGTACAGTCTTGAAAACAGGATCATGAGAGCATCTGTTTGAGCAAGACATTCCCTTATTAGAAAACAACAGCATGAACAAAACTTCATTATTTCTGACTGTATCCAAACCCAGGGCTGGAAATTAGGTGAAGTTTAGGTGATGAATTCCCTCACACTACTATGAAATTTGTCGCTTCAATAAAAACCATGCTCAGACTTTCCTCGATGTAGCATTTGAAAAAAAAAACAAACAAAAAAAATTAATTAACTTGTGCTAATTTTTAAGTTTTCCATTTACCAATATTATTTCATTTACAGATTTGGTGAAGGCAAGAAGAAAGTTTGGAAGCCATGTACCACCTATTTATTGGATCAAGATTATAATTCTGGATGTCTTTTTAAGACAGAAGGACCTACCCTTACCATTTCTATCAGGAACAGCAATGGAAGTGATGAGCTTTTTAATAAAAGTCTAAAAGCTGATTTTTACAGTAAGTATGAAAAATCATTACTACTTTGGCAGATTTTCCAGTTCACTAAGTTTGAGGAGAAATCTCTTTTATGACATATAAAATGTTATTAGTGTGCACATCAAAACAAAACTACATTAATTTCATGCTGATTTTTGTTCCCTGCTGTAGTTACATAGGCTTGTGTGCAGCTGCATTTAAGTGAGATAACATAGGACAGTCAGACTTGTCCCAAAATACAATTTCAAACTCCAAAGGAAAATACCAAATATATATATATGGGTGTTCTTTGTTTAGTGCAGGCCTGATGAGCAAGAAAATGAATATTTTTTTGTCTTAGTGCTGACTGTGTGATATTTCTCATACTTTCAACCTTCATTCTTTTGCCATTTTTCATGCAATGCCAGGCAGCAAACAGCTCTTGTCAAAGATGCTGTCACAAAACCACCATTGATGCCAATAGCAATTAGCTGAGTGGCTATGGTACAGTCTGGCAGAGTAAAAGGGACATCCTATTACTAGTAGAGAGATGATGTTACTGTTTTTATTAAATCTTTACTGTCCCCAAATACACATTTAACATCTAGTGTGAGATTAATTTATCAAAAACTTCTCATTCAAAGTGGAGCAATTTTTTTTTCCTAATAGAAATCACACAGAAAAAATACAATGGAGAATTATCTGAAAAAATGTATATATTCCAAACTTATTAATAATGTTTTACCAAAAGGGATTAAACACAAATCTGTCAAGGCATCAAACTTTGAGAATGCTTTTATATTCTTAATTTTACCAATATCTGTTAAATTATGGAAAATTGCAGCCTGATCCTCAAATTTTCACAATTAAACACCCACTGATAACAAAATAAATTTCAAAAAGGTTAGGTAACAAAGGACAAATATCAAGGATCAGATTGCAGCCTTTAAATTAGGAAGGCAGAGTTTTCATAATGCAAGGCAAGAGTTCATTTTAGGATGCTATAGCAAAATTTGTTTCTCTTCTTCTCAGTAAAGCCCAACCCACCAGAAAATGTGACCTTCTTCTGGAAAGAGGACACTGTTACTGTAAGCTGTAATAAACCTGAGAGAAATGCATGGTGCTTGAGATTTGAGCTTCAGTACAAAAGCAAGTTTGACAAAGAGTGGCAAGTGAGTTGTATGTCACATTTTTAATCAACATTGAAAGCAGTAGACATCACATTTTTATTCAACACTAGAAGGAGTTGGGAGTAGCATATCCATATAATATCAAATACGTTTATTTCCAAATTTTCTCCCATCCTATATTTTCAAATATATCTGCTAGCAGAAAACATCTAGATTTTTAGAACCCTGGGTTTTTACCATGCCAGAAATAATTTATAAATTTAAAGGCAGTTCCCACCCTAAGAGCTGAGGGCAATCTAAGGAAAAGGCATACATTTAGAATAGAGGAGTTTGGAAAGACAGGAGCAGAAAACAGATTACAGAAAAAAAGAGAGAAAAAAAAGAAAAACTAATGAAATAGTAGTATAAAAAAAAAGAAATTAGATAGTATTCTTATTTATTCTAAAATCAGCTGTTAAGTATGTCCAAACATTATTTCACTAACTTAAACCTCTCCATTCTCAAATATAACTTGTAAATATTTTGTGGTTTGGAGTGTGTTTGTGTATTGTAAATATGCAGCTGTAACATAGTGCACTATGCAATGATTGTTAGGACCAACAACTCAATACCACACAACAAAGAATGGATATGAATAGTCAAAAGTCAATCAAGAAACAGAATTCCTCAAAACCCAGAGAAAGTAACATTTGTTTCTGAGGTTTACATTGGCTTATTCCTTGTCCTAGTTGTGATCATGACTAAGTTTTTGAAACGCTGTCTTGAAAACCAGAATTGACAATGCTAAACCTTCTTTCTCAGTCCAGAACTTCTAAGTGCTGCAGTATTGGAGAGCAAGGCTTCGATCCAAGGAAGTGCTACTCATTCCGGGTCAGACTGAGGAGGCTGGTACCACACTGCAACGTGGTTAAATACAGCAGTGACTGGGCAGCTGAAACATTTTGGATGAATGGCACGTTATTAGGTAACAGCTAATATATATATGTATTTTATATATATATATAGTCTAAGTGCAGAGGAAGAAGGTGTGATTGCAAAAGAAGCTGAAGACATGCAGCAAATGAATGCTGCACTATTGTTCTCCATCTTGCATTATCAACGAAAGTTCATGTGAATGTTTAATTGCACCTGTTTAATTTAACTCTATCCACTTTGCTCCTGATGGCTCCTGAAGCTACCAATTAATGTCATAATCAGTAAAGTTAAGAGTGTTATTATTTGTGTTACGATGGCACTGAGGATCCCCAGTGACAGTGATGTAATGCATGAGGGGTCAGTGGGTGTTTGTGTTGAAGGGAGGTGCCCGTATATGATATTTGGACATCAAATATGAACTCTAAGAAAATCCCCGATGTCCAATTTTTGAAGGCAGTTTGTTTTGCAAGTACATCCAGTTGAACTACAGGACCACAGGTCACAGAAGTCTGATGCTCAAGCGTGCTGGATTGATTGAAAAGAGGAGGATGGGGAAAAACAGATTGAAGGGAAGCAAAGCCAGTATCAGCACTGCTTATCAAAAACAAATCCCAGTTTTTCTGTAGGAAAAAAAAAAAGACTGTACACCATGCAAACACATTTATGTTACCTAAGCACAAACTGCCACTCACTAGACTTTACCAGAATTATGAAGCCCTCAATTGTTCAGAGTAACAAGGTCTGATTTCTCTAATATGCAATGGGCTATTAGCTCACTTGAAGACAGCCTAGCTGGGATGAAATAATAAACTGTACACTCATGGCCACAGCGTTGACCTACAGGGAAGACTCTTCCACTATGTTAACTGCGAGCCTGCAAGCATGTCCTAAGGTGTGGCTGGCAAATGCCCTTAGGAAATAAGGAAAATGTCTTCCTCTGCACCTCTGAGAGCAGACAACTTATCAGCCTTACCTGAACCATTTGACCAGAGGCTGTCAGCAGGTGCCCGCAAGGAAGGATATCACAGAGGAGACAGTCTAAGTGGTTAACAGATTCTGTGCGCCCTTGGATCAGAAGTGACATTGACACAGCTCCTTCACTGGGGCAAGCAGATTTCTTCAGGACTTTATTGAGTTATTGACTCCAAATCTACAATCAGATGAAGCTGTGAAGCTTCAAGAAATTCCATAAACTCTGAAGACCTCACTTAGCAGGGGGGGTCACATTTTTACTTGTGGTTTCCTGGCAGCTAAACAGAGCAGGGAGGTGGAACAGGCTGGACAGTTGCTTCTGCATGAATAATCATCCAGGTTTTGGCATTTCTGTGGACATCAGAAGGCCAGTAGTAGGGGGCAGAGATTTGAAGTGGCATTACAAAAGCTGCAGGAAGAACTCTGAGAATGCAGAAAAATGCACAAATTCATTAGTTTTATATACTTGCATGTTACGTGTTAGCCTGCCACTAGTTATTCTGGGTATCAACTCCTGTGATTTTCTGGCTCCTTGTTTTCTGGGATTGTTTATTTGCTTTTTGTTGGGAAATAAGACATTTGGGTTACATGTAAACTTGCATTTGCAGCTCTAGTGATTGTAAGTAGGTTTATGTAATACAGATCTTAGCACAAAGTTGCTTTATCACTGTTAATGCAATGTGATGATGGTGAGTAGAAATACTTGATTCATTCATAATGCATCTGCACTGCCAATAAGACTCTCTGTTGTCCTGTACCAGGTCAATTTAGATAAATAAATGCACAATTTAATTTTGTTGCAAGGTTTGGGGGAGCAGAGATTTTCTTTTCAGTCTCAATCAAACAATTAAACTTGTCTTATTTCTCCTTAAAAACATTTCTGGCTTTTTTTCTTTTCTTTTTAAAGAAATGGTAATATTTTAGCATGATTAGGAACATTTGCAGTTAAAGTGAAAAAAATTTTTTGACATACTCTTTTTGTGATTATTCTTAGATTCATGTGATGATGATATAACTCCTCAGTCAAAGACAGTAATTATTTTAAGTTGTTCGCTGGCAGTACTCTTAATGATGTTTATTCTCCTGATTCTTCTGTGTAAGTGGCAGAGGTAAATATAGTTTTATTGGTTACTACTAAATAGCCATGTCATGAAAATAGAGCTGTCAGTCTGGATGAAGCCTCTTGTGATGAAAATTCTTGTCAGGCAAGTGAAGTCATGGTGAAGATGTAGAAGTCAGTAGCTTAATCACTGTTTGAGGAATAATACATCCTGGCCTTCCAAACACCCAGGCCTTTAATTTGCAAAACTGGGACAATTCTGGTAAAAGACAATGTTTCAGGATAAAATTCTGCCTCTTCCACTTAATTTCTTCTCTTTTAAGGAAATTTAGCTAAATTCTGAGAAGCCAATTTTTCTAGCTACTTCTTCTGAAAGGACATTCTTTTGTTCAACCTTCAACAATGAATCAAAATGTCTGTTTGCAGTAGGATAAAGTAAGCTTGAGTGCATTTAAGTTTAATAAGACTATATCAATATTTAGATTGGCTGTTGAATAATGCTGTTCATGTTTAGAACTTAAAATTTTAAAAAAATCCCAAACAACTACCAAACGACTGCCAAACCCACAAAGGCCCCAGATTTTGGCTTTTTTGGTGGAAAAAAACCCACCAAAATTGACATATTTTCAGAGATGAACGCATTTGTGATTCTAATTACCCTTTCAGTTCATAATTTGAGTTTTTTCTCCTGCACTTCTATGGCTCACATTTATGTTTGTGTTCACTAACTCAGCCAATACAGCTGGTTGCTACACCTTCTTCCCTGTCTAGGGGAAGGTAACCAGAGAGTGCAAGCTCTGGCTACCACATCAAGCAGAATGACACATGCTGAATAACTGGAAGTTTGTGTAAAGTCTGGATTTTGCTAGACTGGGATTTGGTTGAATATTTATCAAAAATTCTCTTAGCCTGATGAAGTTATCAGACTGTTATAACTGCTTTTTTGACTTTAGAACCCATTAAAAAGAAACCAAGAACAGAGTACTGTAACGCAAAATATATTTGTGGGTACAGAACTGTGCTGAAGGATATTTTTGTGTGAGTAACTGTGCTATAACAAAACATTTATTTGTTGGGTTTTTCCCCTTTTTGCAGGGTTCAAATGTCAGTCCTGCCTGCTATACCAGACCCAAAATACCCATTTGCTGATCTCTTCAATAATCATAATGGAAACTTACAGGTAAAAATCACCTTAGCTGAGCTGCAAACTCCAAAATCTTTGAATAATTTGAAGGTAGCTACTGATCCTTGCGCTGCACAGATATTACTACAAGGAGTCTCTAACCCAAGATAAAAGCCCCAAACCCTCCCCTTGTGAAGCATCACCAAGTGGATCCACGGAGCAAATGCTCATAAAATCAGTGCATGCTGCTTTGGGACTGTGAAAAGAACACTTGCTATAGAGACAGAGAAACTGCTGGACAAAAATTTCAGGGTGTTGAGAGGCACAATATCCATTGAAATGACATCGTGGTGTCTGTACCCTTTCCTGCACGTGACAGGTCTGGGAGCTTGATCTTGTGCTTTATGTTTGTGAAGTGCTGAAGGTGGGAGTGCTGGCACAGTGATGGCACTCACAGCTTTGCAGGTGTCAGTCACAGGAGGGAGTAGCCACTCTCAGCCATTGAGATCCATGATCACAAAACCTTTAGACATGGAATATCTATCAAATGAATAGACCACAGTTTTTGCTTTTGCTTTCTTAATGCTTCTTTATGAGTCCGTGATATCACATATGTGGTGTAGTTTTCTGTGTTAGTTGTTCTAGTGTTTACCTTAATTGCTAGTAAGTTTCCTCTAAAGGGGAAATGGGTTAAATATTTATGTTTTCAAATCAAATGAAATATCAAAAATCAGTAATAATTTTTCAGTGACAAGCTGAAAACTTTTTATATAAAAGACAGCTTTAAAGTCAAAGTGACGAAAAAAAAATACAAATTTAAATTAGTACTAAAGCATTAAAACAGATATGCTATGTTGCCTGAATCTTCATCTGAACGTAATTTAGATTAAGTCAGTGCTTGGGTCAAAGAAAGTGTGAGTCTATCAAAGAGGGAGCACCAGATATTTTACATATGCAAGGTTTTCTAGGGGCCCTAATTAAATACAAAAATATATTTTATGTGGTCTCAAGAAAAAGTAGGAGTTTGTATGCAGTTCTGGAATCATATCTGCTTTCCTGCCATTCTCTCTTTCTTCTGTCCTGTTATTTTATGTCCTGCTTCTCTACATTGCTTCTGTTTCATCTTCTCCTGGCTTATCCTGGAAAAATGCCAATATGAAAGGAAATTTGGTAATTGGCATTGTACAATCAGGTTTCTTTTGACAGATAACTCATCTCTGCTGACATTAACAGTTTAATTTTTCTAGGAATGGCTAGACAAAAATGATCATGTGGTGTTGCAAACCAAGCTGGAATATGAAGAACCAGAGTCCATCATTGAGGCAGAAAGCCAGCAAGAAGATGGGAAAAACAGTGACAAACAGGGGACTTTGGAAAAAATCTTCACTTTTTCAGGAGCAGATGAAAATAATGACGGCAAAGCAGCTGAGATTGCCTGCCTGATACCATCACCCAACACTACAGTTCCTTTTGCTGGCTTCCATATTATAATGAATGATGACATGTATGTGACGTTATAAAAGCTGCAGAAGGTGTTAGGAAATTCCATAAAAATCCTGATGAGTCTGGGAGAGTGACTGAATAGAAAAGGTCATAATGATAAGATTCACATCAAGAAAGACACTGGGCTGTGTTTTTAGATCTGTACTTTCCCAACAGCTAAAATCTCTTGGGCAGACTCAAGTGTTTGAAACAAATTCCTGATAATTTATAGAGTCAGGATTTGTTCTTCTAATTGGGGTTTATCTCTAAGCCCCATTTTCCTTCTCTTGAGAGGAGAGCACAGGAGCTCTCCCATAATATATGTTAGCAGAGCTTCTGCTCTGTAGTCCTTCTGCTTAGGGAGTATGCAGAGCAGGGCAAACGACACCATTGCTCTTCCCAAATGAAAAGAGAAAATAAAGAGGTTTTGCTGTCTCATGTAAAGAGATTTTTGTTGCCTAATTTTGCATTTCATGGCACGCCTTAAAGGTTTTAGAGAAGGAATAAGGCCCACTTCTAAGAAGAGAAGAGCAAGGATGTACAGTACTGAATCACATTTTAGCCTGCAGACACTTCTTGTGTAGGCAGCTTCCTCCAGAACAGCAGGGCATCAAGTGTTTTCTCAGAAGGTCATGTCCTCAGTGTCTTACAGTTTTTGAATAGTCAGCATCTTACAGCCTTTATTTTAGAAAGCTGAAGTTCATTTTGAACAGTATTTATGTTTAACTGAGTTTCATTTATTTCAAACTGGGGTTTAGTGCAATCAGCAGCTGTAGACATGAATTAGGACTTATTCATATTGCATATACTAGTCTTTTATTTTTCTTTAGAAAATGGGGAGTTTGGGATTTTTTTAACAAGTTTAAAAATAAGTTTAGAACAATATTTTAAAATTTTCTAAACATACCATCTTTTAAAGTATGTTTAATTTCAAATCTAAAAAGCAATGTGCTCAGCAATCAGACTTGACAAAAAAAAATCTTGACGATTCTGAGTTTCACCATATCACTTATGTTACATGCTATTTGAAAGCAAATTTTGTAAAAAAAATTAAGTGTTAAAAGTGTCTGTCATCTGGGTAAGCTGATACAGTGTGATTATATGCTGAATTAGCTGCAGTTATTCACCTGCATATCAGTCAATCATTAAATGGCTTTATCAGTTGACTAAGCCTTGCCAATCACATACTTTCATTATGCAAACCCTCTAATTTAATGTGCAAATTAGAAATTGCACATTTCAGAAAATTACTGTGATTAGCAAAATATTTTAATTCAGTGCTTTAAAAGCTTCAATTCCAGATCTTTTCAAGAATAGTAAATAATAATGTGGATCATTAAGTGTCAAGGTCTTTGTCTAGGTGTTCCAGTTTGTTTTACAAAGAAAAATACAGACATTTTATTGCCAGTAAGTGGGAAACTTAATTGGAAGGACAGTTCAGCCATATTCCCCAAGTTTTTTTGACATTGTCACAGATTTGACTGTTCACTAACAAGATTAACATGCTAGCAAAGGAATTCCCATAATCCTGAAAATAATTTTGCCTTGTATGCAAGTTTGGGGGGTGCTTTTTGTACACTGCCCACTTCTGGAAATTTTTGTGAAAGGTAACCATGAAAAGTTTCAATAGCACTGTAAGAATGCACTGAATTTTAAGTGAATTCAAGCTCTGTAAAATTTGATGAGCAGAAACTATCTCAGCTCAGCCCTTTGTACATGGTATAAATTGTCATTCTTGCATTAGAACCAAAGAAGTTATAGTGAATTACAATAGACAAGAACCTGCTCCAGTAATGATTCTATGAATAAAGAGGGAACTAAAGCATAGAATATATTGTTTAGTTGCTTCCTCTTCAGCCCACATCATATGATTGCCTGCAAAGCTAGCTACTTCAATTAAACCACTTTCTGTTGCATAACTACTTGTCTGTCTGGATTCAAAATGTTTTAGTACATTTTCCTGAAATTTTACTCTGAAAAAAAAATAGAGGAGAACATCATGTTGAATTGTTCTGTTTCAGCAGCGGTCCTGAAATGTTATAATAATTTAAGTTTTCAGAGCAAAATATATCTCGTATTGTGTTTTACAGATAGAAAGGGTTTTTTTGTGCATGTATGCAACCACACTTACCTTGTATATAACATATTAGAAATAAAACAAATAAAACACCCACATACCTCAAATATTTATTTAAAAAATGTTGCCCAAGAAGAAAATAAAACATAGGGAATTATTTGCATTCAACAAAAGCTCCCTTCCCCATCCCTTAAAAAAAAAAAAAAAGCCTTCCAATCCTTAGAAACTCTACAAGAATGCCTACAGAGTGATCAAACACACAATTGAAGGAACAGGAAAGTTCTTGCCCCAGGTACTGATGATTCTATCAAATGCGGTAGAAGAAGAATAACCATGCTCCCTGTTAGAGGGTATTGGAGGCTTCCCTAATCACCCCTTGCCATCTGCCATTTTCCACCATTTTGCCACACTTCCTCTCCTCTCCTCTCCTCTCCTCTCTCCTCTCTCTCCTCCTCTCCTCTCCTCTCCTCTCCTCTCCTCTCCTCTCCTCTCTCCTCTCCTCTCCTCTCCTCTCCTCTCCTCTCCTCTCCTCTCCTCTCCTCTCCTCTCCTCTCCTCTCCTCTCCTCTCCTCTCCTCTCCTCTCCTCTCCTCTCCTCTCCTCTCCTCTCTCTCCTCTCCTCTCCTCTCCTCTCCTCTCCTCTCCTCTCCTCTCCTCTCCTCTCCTCTCCTCTCCTCTCCTCTCCTCTCCTCTCCTCTCCTCTCCTCTCCTCTCCTTTCCCATTTCCTGGATGGTCACACAAACATGCATTCCATCTCTCAGAGCAGACTTCCACAAATTAGCAAATTAACCAGCCAGACAGGAGAAGGCATGTTCAGTTCCCCACAGTGAAAAGAAGGGTACACAGTAACATTCACGTCTTCATTCTTATTTATTCAAAACTTGTCATGTTCTTCAAAGGCAAGAGTCCCTCAGATGCTCTATCTTGTTCCCTCATTATATCCCAAAGGAAGGGAATGGGTTCATGTGGTAGTCCAGAGTAATTGAACAGTATTTCCTCAACAATGGAACAAACATAATGTATATTTCTTCCTGACACAATTTATGTGCAAGCTATAGCAGCACCAGGCCAATTTATATTGATAAATTGAATATCTCTATTGTTTGCTTTGTTTATCATGTCTGATTTTCAGTGAGAGGAAGAATAGGAGGAAATAATGCTTTTGTTAAAACAAGTAACAGAACTTATTGAAGCCAGTCTTCTACGCTCCATATTTGTTTTGCCATTTTTTTTTAACAATTGTGCTTTTAAATTTACTTGGAAATATGCTTTGCTCAAGTATCAAATGCATAATTTTGACCAGAAAATGGTTGCTTCTTTTGCAATAAACCTAGAATTTTCTTAGAGTGTGTTTAACAAGGCTTTCAAAACCATTCTTGATTTTTTTTTGTAGCTTACATTTTTACAGTTACTAAACTCAGCCATGCAAAACATAGTTTATTTTGCTTTTCCCTTTTTGTAAAAACAATCCAAACTGCAAAGATGAAACTGGAGGGCCATGTTCATTAAATGCTTGAAAGACTGGATTATATAAATTTTTTTTTTTAAAGCTACACTATATAATTTCTTTTTTTTTAAAGCTAAACTTGTCAAAATACCAAGGGCAAGAAGTCAGCATTTTCTGTCGGAAAAGAAGATATGACCCTAATTGACCTTTTGTCACTGCATATCTGAGTACAGATCTATCACTGACTAATCTAGTGGCCGAAACAGCAGTATTGTGCAACAAGAGAAGAAATGCAATAATAACTCCTCCACTCCTGGAAATTTCTTGTAATCATTTCTTATGATTTGAGAGCTGAGTTATTGCCTGCTGCATGGCTTGCTCCTGCCTGGTTTCTCGCTGGAAACTGCTGCCACAAGATTTTCTGGGTGGCAGGAAATAGCAGCTGTACCCTGATCAACGAGGGGTCCCTGCATGCATCCATACTTCCATATTGCCAGCTGGAGAGGAGCCCCAAACCTGCAACTTGTAACTTACAGTTGTTTGGGGCTCTTCTCCCCTCCTTACTGGGGTGCATCAGGACCAGGGGTGGAGGCAAAGGCAGAACCTATCTTCCCTTCATGCCCTGCAGCTCTGAAGGCAATGCTCCATCATGTGCTGCAGACAAAGGAGCCCTGTGTCCCTTCCCTAGTGAAATTACACAGATTATTTTTCAAATCAAAATCCCCTGGTTTAGTGATCGGTTTCATGTTTACCTGCTCTTTGTCTAGGGCTTCTGATTTCCTACTCTTTGAAGACAATTGTGAAAAAGAAACAATATGCATCATATTAAAAAAATCTCCCTATATATATATCTAGTCAGCCTAAACATGCTGTCAGAAGATGGGCCAAAAAATATCTTCACATTTCTGAATTACTTGATATTATAATTGTATTGAATAAAAGAGAAAAAAAGTTGTCTCAGGACTATTTTATTACTTTTTCTTTCTCTCTGTTTTCTTTGTATCAGTATGTCCCAGTATCACACTTTTATGATAAATGTTTTCCTGTTCTACATTGGTCTACAAAAGTCTTCTGTTAAAAAGTAGCATTTATCACTGTGTTCCTGGAAGGCTGCTAAAGGCAAGAGCATATTCATTTCAGATTTTTGATAAGAAAGCTAGATGGGTTGATAAATTGTAGGCAATAGGTCTTGCAGGGTTTACAGAGAGAACGAGCTCTCTGCATTAACTAACTCTCTGCACTGCTAGGAAATTTTATAAATAAGAGGAAGGATTTCAGCCCAACCCTCTTAGAGGATAAGATATCCCTATAACAGTTAGGAAGTGCCATCAGTACATCTCTTAGCTAAGGAGGAGGTTAAAGTCACTAATTGTAAGATGGAGAGGGAGATGTATGTGGCACAAAAACCTCTGCTTTGTCCAGTGATTCTTTTATTGTGATGAGGTTTATGGGAAAAGCATCAATCCCCTTTTTGGTGGGCATCTGCATCCCTGGGCTGTGGAGTCATATGTTGTCTTACCCCTCTGAGAATGCCAGTTTGGAAAAGGGATTTTTTTTTTTTTTGCGAAGGAGCTGAGCTTTCAAAAAAGTGTGGGAACAGCATAGACAAATGCACCATAGTTTTTAATGGGTATAAGAGGCCCTTCTTACTAAAAAGAGCAGTGAGGGCCTGACTTCTACACATCCTGTGAATTCTTAAAATGTTGAGCTATAAGGTTAAGCAGGGAGAGGGAGAAGGAGAGGGGAAGTCCTGGTAAGATGAAGGGAAAATTCCAATTCTGCATGCACAAGGAGGCCTACTTAAAACTGTGCTCGGTCAATAATAACAATAAATAATGCTTTCCACCCAAAATTTGAAAAGATGGATCTTCAAGTATTCTATCTACCTCAACTTAAATGCATTCATAGAGGCAGTGGGAAACCACAGCCACTTACCAGTTTACACAGGCATTGCCCAGAGTCTCCCTGATATCCAAGAGAAGTACAGTCCAGCACAATAGAACCAGGCATACTCGTCTGCTAGGCAAACAAGCATATTTCCAATGCATTATATTATCGCAGACCAGATGAAACTAATCAATAAAGACAAAAGTTCATCTCTACTTTACAGTAAATCTTGCCATTAGCAATGGTGTTACAGTTAGAAAACGGATGTTTTGGGATTTCTCTCTTTAGTTAGCTCAGCTTTCATTTCCATATGAAAGACTCTTCATCCAGAGGTTATGAAGATGATTCAGGCTTACTGTGGGCCTACTAATACCTGCTCCACTTTTGATTGTGTTACCTTTGTGTATTGAGTTTGCCTGGGGTTTTTACATAATAAACAAGGAGAAAACGCCTCAAACAGCCCAGCTTCAGGTTTGTGTACGAATCAATAGAAAAGCAGAATACAGCAAAACAGATGTTTTGTTTCCTATCATATTCTGCAGATGTTGTTCATAAAGAAACTAAAGCTGAGTTGGGGAGTTACTAGTGCAATTTTCCCCACATTCATTCCAAAATATTTGAACTTCAGTACAAAGAAAGGCAGTAAACAAAGGGTCTAGCAGATGGTTGATACTGGAGTTATCGCTCATGGTATCTCAGTGCGTGCTAATGCCTCCTGTCTCTTGCATGCTATTTTGCTGAAAGAACAGGTGTTAGATCACAATCAACAGCACAAAGGATTTAAACACCCAGGTACTGGAGAAAATTTCCACATCAGAAAAGACTCAGGGGTTACAAAACTAAAACAGGTAGCACAAGTGGTATGCTACAGATTAAAAACAAGAGGTAGAAGAAGCAGTCAGAAAAGAGTCTGTATTTCCTTTCAATTTTGCTTACACAATAACTGTGAAGTTATTCTATATCTTGGGTTGAAATCAATTAAGTTAGAATTGTTTTCAATGTTAGCACCCTAGCTGAGGTTCTCCTTCTGCTGCCATGGCACTCAGTGGGAGTAACGTCCTCAGCAGTGAACTCACTCAAGGGAATGAGGACAAAGGGGGAGCATTTAAATGCCATAGCATTGAAAAAGCTTGGACAATTGAGTGATGGGTTTCAATAGTACAACTTTGCCTCAAATGTTATATATCAGCCTTTTATGGCAGCTTTTGGTTTGATGTGAACAGGTGTTTAAAGAGAACATGTGAAATATTTTGCAACACACCCATAAATCTACTTTGCTACTAATGGGCTCAGTTGTATGCCAAGGAGGAATTTGGCATCATTTCCCCATATTCTGCTTGGCAGTTGGCAGAATCTGATATCTGTTGAATGCAGAAAGAAAATCCAGTTGATGTTTATTTCCTGGCAAGACGTGGTTCTTTGAAGCTCAGGAACCAAACAAATTGAAAGATAGAGAACCTAAGTAACCTTTTGTTCCAGCGTTGATTATACAGCAACAGGGAATTCATAGAAAAATTAAATTACTCCTTTAAGAAAAGGAAGAGTGACTTTTGAAAATCATGACTAGATGTCTTGATTATATGAGGTTTTTTGTTGATTTTGTACTTTGAGTACATTAACTGCACCACAGAGTCAGAAAATTTACAACCAGTGCACTATAGACATCTTCCATTAGCTGTTATAATCCAAATTTTATTCCAGATATTGTTTGAGAATTGTTTGAGTTGCTCAGACAGCAACTAAGCACCATGCAGCCATTCACTAACACCTGCACCCCCCACACCCCTGGTGGAGTGAGGGGGAGAATGCAAAAAAAAGGGCAAAACCTGTAGTTTGAGATAAAATGAAATGAGTAGTTGATTTAAAATATGATGATGATAATAACAATAATAAAAAAATAATAAATAAATAAATAAATAAATAAATAAATAAATGATAATAAATGAGTATAACAAAAATAAAGATAGTAATAAAACCCAAAAAAGACAAGTGATGCACAGTAGGGTTGCTAAGTACCTACTGACCAATGCCCAGCCCAGCCCAGAACAGTGATTGGTCCCAATCAGCCAATTCCTCACAGTTAATATACTGAGCATGGCATTTCAGGGTATGGAATATCCCTTTGGCCAGTTCTGGTCAGCTGTCCTGGCCATGCTTCTTTCCAGCTTCCTGTGTACCTGCAGAACATGTGAAAATTAAAAGTCCTTGACTTAGGATAAACAAGGTAAACACTACTTAGAACAGCTAAAACGTTGGTGCATTTTCAACATTATTCTCATGCTAAATCAAAACCAAAGCACTGTACTAGCTACCAGGGAGAAAATTAACTCTATTGCAGCTGAAACCATGACAAAAAGAGAAAAAAGACAGTCATTCCTGGAGCTGAGCAGAGGGAAGGAGCACCTACTTCTATGTGCTGACAAAGCTCTCTCTAACTCAGCCCAGGATGTCACTGGCCTTTTTTCCTTGCAAGGCTGCATTGCTGGCTCATGATCAGATTGTTCTGTACTAGCTTTGCCTTCCCTGCAAAGCTGCTTTCCAGTGGTCATCCCAAGGCTTATGCTGCTCCCCAGGTACCTGCAAAGTCCAGGTACAGGGCTTTGCTTTTTTTTTTTTGCTGAACTTCATGTTCCCATCATCCAGTTTCTTTAGCCTTTTAAGATGACTGTCTAAAGGTAGGTATTTTATTTTGCACAGGCAACACTTCTATGTCAAAGGTTCGTCCACCCTTTGACCAGCACTGGTGTTAGAAGCAGTACATTGTGGAGGGTGGTGGTTAATAACACCCATTGTTATAATAAAAGGATAATAAATTATTGTTTATCATATTTACTTGGGGAGTATTTAAGGGAAAACAGTTATAAGAGAAACCATGCAAAGAATGCACAGAATTATAGGCAACATCTATAGAGAGGAAAAACTCAGCTAAAAAAGAAGCTAAAAAGGAGAGCAAAGGACAGCACACGTTGTAGTAAACTTAGCCCTCAAACAGTAGACCACAAATCCTTTTGATGTCTTGATGTGATTTTACTCTTATGGCCTTAAAAGAAACATGAGTTGAAGATGAAATACAAATGCTCTGACATCATTCACACATTCTGTCAGCATTTACATTGGTGTTTGCTGCTCAGTCTTTGAAGACACAAAAGAAATTTTGCAAACAAAGTCAGCCTGAGGGGCAAAATGATTTAGCAAATCTAATAAAAATAAGTCCTCTAGGACACAGATAAGCTATTGGACCACACACCAGTATAGAATGCATCTTACCAGGATCAGATGTGTTTCTCTTCTTGTAGTACTCTGACAATAGTCAGCTGCCTCTGGGTATTTTGGAAAAATACCATGATCGCAACATCCTATGTTATTCTGAATAGAAGTTCAGTTTAATCCTCCAGCATATTGACTTTTAAGTGTAAGAAGCCCTAAAGGTCCTTATAGGCCAGATAAGCATGCAGATCATACTGAGGAGGCCTATAAAAAGTGTTAGAGAGCTGAAGACAACCTTGCTGGTCAGAAAAACTGGCACAGCAGGTTACAGTGTTTGATGAAGATAAAGGGGTTGATTTCTGTAGGTACTTGCTTAAAAATCAATAAGCAACATGCACAATGAATATTCTTAAAATAGGATATTATTTTCTCTCTGGTTTCATAATGAGAATATAAAATCCCTCACGATACTTTCATTCAGAACAGGTTATTCTCCATGGTGAAACAGTCCCAACAAATACAATGAAATCTTCAGTTTTAAAAACTTCCATCTTGTTTATGTTTACTGTCCAGTGGGACATATACACAAGGGTATTATCTTTCCTCTTCTGCCTGGCAAAATACTATATACAAGCCATATAACATGTAAAAGGATGCCAAGAGTCATCACAACGTCTTCTCTAGAGAAATAATGCCAAAAATAAGGCCAAAATAATCTTTCAGGTGTTTACAAATGAGAGAAAATATGATCATTTTGTATAGCCTTACTTCTAGCTTTCTAAAAGGAGAGAACTATGTTTGCATTGTTGTTCCATATACAATATAGAGTACAGCACACTCCAGGAGAACATTTTTTATTTCTTGCTGTCTAGTACTTATTTTTTTTTCCAAAGTCTCCAGTAAAGAGGTCTCACTGAAATCATCATAGTGTCTGAAAATAGAATGGTTACTTTAGGAAATTGACAACATATAAACCAAATTTCCACTGCCTATTCTAAGTTCAGATTAAAGCCTGAGTGCTACCACAACAGTATCCCATTAGCCTGCTTGGAAGATTTTCTTCACCTTTTTTTATAAACTATATAATGGTAGAACAGTATAGCAAATTTTTTTTTGTTTGATTCAGCATGATAATTCTTATGTTCTTGTTTCCCTTTATCACTGGAGTTTAGAGAGGTTCAAATACGTCTTACAGGAGGTAAGAGGTCTTACAGGACCCCATACCATGAGCAATGAGCTTTCTTGCTCATTTGAAACTGCCATCATCTGAACACAAGATAAAAGAAACCTGATTGAGGGATACTACAGAAAGGTTCATGGGCATTCTCTTACTCTTACTGGTGAGTCCATATACAATCAAGGGTGAGAGAGAAAAAGTAGTGACAAAAGGTAACAAGTGTGACTTCAATTAGACCCTACTGCTTCCTCCCTGGGACATTCCGGGGTGGGCAAGTAGAGCAAGCCCAGCTTTTTTGCTAAGCCAATATCATAAGTTGAGGCTGCAGAGAGAGGGCAGCTGTCACAGCCTCCCTTCACCACTTTCAGGACCGGTGATGCCCCTGTGCAGCAGGGTTTGTTTCAGAGCCCCTTTGCTGCTGGCTGGCTGCTGGTCACAGTCAGTGTGGTTCATACCACCAGATACCTCAGCTCTAGTGCAGACATTGCCTCAGAACTAGTCACCCTCCTTTTTCTTTAGTCAGTACAGAAAAAACACCACTTTCAGGGGACTATGAATTTCATCCTAAAGAAAATGTAAATAGTAGAACACATGAATTATATCCCAAAGTCCTTCCTCTTTCTGCTGATATCAATGTAGGCTCAGGACAATTAACTCAGATGTGAGCATACATTTAAACTTAGTTGGGATGAGTTCTTCCTGAGGTTTCTTTTAGTACAATATCCTTTTTCAGTGATGTTTCAGTGGGTAAATACCTCACAGAATCAACAATTAAATGACAAAGGAAATTTCTTCCTTTAAACCAGGTGAGCAGTGCAGGTGACATTGAGCATAAAGCTGCAAGTATTAAAATGTAAGTATCTGAATGCAGTGAGATTGGATTTAATCGTAGACACATAGGTATCTGGCATTATCAAAGATGCTCAAAATGTTATTCCTGTTCTCCAACTGTGACAACAGATCCCACAGTTTTTCATCAAGGAGGAAATACTCTGTCTAATATCTAATAAAAAATGTCATTAACTGCCCATGAGCTGCAGTAAGATGGGTCTTTGGGCAGCACTTTCACCTTGATGTCCAGGAGGAATGTTCTAGACAAACAGTGTGACATCCTTAGCAGTCTCTCCAAAAGCAAATTGGTATGAAAGCATGACATCTATCTTGCTGAACTGACCAAGTGTTGGTTGTCTCATATCCAGTTGAGGAGCTTGTTAAGTGATATCCCCATGGAAAGCAACAGTTATCTGTGGGTAGCAATCCACATCACCTGAGATACCCACCAGGCTGAATAACTTCCTGTTTTCTTTCCACTGACTACAGTGTAGCCAAAGCAGCCAGCTCCTGCCTGAATCTCCAAAAATTCTTCTTTTACTGGTTATTGTGGTTTGCTTTTTACACAGGAGGGACTGAAACCTTACATACTCAGGTAAATACTTCTTGAAAATGGACCCTTATAAGCCAAAAGGTTATCAGAAGCTTCTAAGGAATATGTACATTGAATGTCTACAGCCATTGCACAAATGTTTCAAAAAAGACATTCCCATACACAACAGCTACTCATTAAAGAGCACTTGCCTACACTCACAGGCAAAATAGCAAAGAAAGCATATGGAGATATAAATTGCCCCAGGTCTGTCATCAGGTTCATTAGAAACAAAACTTTTTCCCAGTGGTCACATGAAAGAAGTTCCAAAGTAATCATTCACACACAGTGAATGTTTTGCTTCCATCCCATCTTCAAAGCATACCCTGGTGGTCCATTCATGGGTATGAGATAGTCTTTTTCTTCCATCCCCACTTAAAAGTCAGTCCTCCATTTCAACCAACAGTTTCCATGTGAAGATGGGATTTGCCATCGGGAGTATTAGCAGAAAAATAAAACAAGTTTTGATTTTCCAATAAGATAATATGAGACCACATGAACAATTGTCCCTATGAGATATTAAATGCAGATTCCTTTGATCTCAAGAAATAAGATACTATAATAATTTAATAAAATTCTCTTAAAAATGAAAATAAATAATAGTAAATGGAAACATACAAAATATTGATATTTTTAATATTAATAGAGACATTCCACGTTAATTTTACTTGTGCTCTTTTGAGACAGAACTTTTCTGATCTGAGTTTTAAAAAATATTTTTATCTGAATGATTTATCCTTTCAAAGCTTATATAACAATTCAGAAAATTTTAAAAGCTGAATATATTCTTTTTTGAAGATGTCTCTACATATGGCAATCTAAAACTAGGTCCACGACATCAGAACTGGATTACCATTCAAGTTTCTTAAAAGCATTGCTGGTCAAAACTAAGATCATTTTCTGGTTTAGCATAAATGGTGTAGCTACTTCTGAGATCGATGCTGCACAAAATATACTTTAGATCACATTACAAAAATAAGGAAAAGAGAAATTTGTGTCTTGGTCGTGTTAGGGCTCCAACAAAATTTGGTATGAATTCATACAAGAACTGTGCCTTGCACTATGCAAATTTTCCCAAATCTGGCCAATTATAAATTTGTGAAAAATCATACGTTCCTACCTCTCTGAAGCCTCATATACACTTTGAAAAGTCTTGCCAGTCTCACAACTAAATGGGATGCTTCTTGATCACAGAATCACAGAACCTCTTAGTTGGAAAAGACCTCTAAAATCACCAAGTCCAGCACTAACTCAGCAGTACCAAGTCCTTCCTTAAACCATGTTCATAAGTGCCACAGCTGCACGTTTTTTGAACACTTTCAGGTTTGGTGATTTCACCACTCTCCTGGGCAGCTCATTCCCATGTCTGGCTACATTTATGGTGAAGAAATTTTTCTCATTATACAATATAAGCCTTCTCTGCTCCAACTTGAGGTCACTTCCTCTGGTCCTTGCAGGATGGAGAGGAACACTTCTTGCGCTCCATATCCTTTAGCCAGGCATATGCTTATAGCAAAAGGTTGGGGCCTCAGATTTCCTACTGCTCTCTAATATATCTACACCTCTTAACAAATCTGCCAGTGTAAAATCAGCAGCTTTTGAATCTCAATATTTCTGCTGTGTTGCGAGGCTCCGAAGTCACTGGTCAAATGTGTTCCTCCACCCCCCTCTAGTGGGAGGTGCACACAGCAAGTGCTCCCTCCCTCTCCTGCTTTCCACCCTATTTTGAATAAAGGGCTGCTCTGCACACCTGGCAACCCCAGCTCTGCTTCAATGGTTTTGCTTTTGTGGGGACACATGCATACATGTTCAACTTACCACATTTTTGTTACCACATTCTCCATGTTCAAATTAATTAGTTCTAAGCCACAAGGCTACATTGAAAGAATATTTAAACTGCAAAATTGCCCAGCAGTCCAATATTATGAAGTGTTCACATAAAGTTAATTCATCACTATATGAATATGTGTTTTGCCTAAGGATTGAAATTAAAGATCATAAGACTCCCACTTCATTAAAAATACAGGATGAACAGTGCTTGGACATGAATCAGTTTTGTGTCATGACTAAAGATCACTAGATGTTTTGGAGATGGGCACTGCATGAGGCAGATGAACAAAAGACATTGTGACAGAAGTCACTGAATGCTCCTAGAAAACCAGTTGCATCCTGTCTTTGACAGATTTTCTTTAAAATAATATAAATTCTATATTCTCACATTTTGGATGTGTGATTTTGAAATTTTTTTTTGCCTGGAGAATTGCTGAGATTTTGCAGCAGACACTAAGATAAATAGGAGCACTACCCTGAGCATACATGCTGCTACATAGTCTGAAAAATCAGACCTCAGGCATCTCAAATTAACACCCCAAATTAGCTGGCACTTTTCATAATTCCCTGTCTATAAAATGGGGAGAAAAATACCACAGGGGCATTATGAAGATAAATTCATTAATTTTTGTTAATAAGCAGGATACTATGGAAAAAAAAAACACCAGGGAAAAGCCCATTAGGAAATGAATAATTATGTATTCAGTGCAAGGTTTGGATGGTGTGCAGGAAATTAGGCATGGGGACATATCTTAACTGATGAGAAGAAAAAGGAATACTGCATGGCTGATGATTCTGGGAACACAGTCTGCCTTGTGCACTGAGTGAAGCAGGACCCCTGTGAGTGGACATGACTGTGCAATTAATGACTGCATTACACAGGCCAATTTTCTTCCTTCTCTCTTTGTGACTTTGCAAAATTTCTTTGCTAAGTATATGATGGGATGATAAACATCTATTTAAAGTACTAAATTAATTGCTTAATGTTACAGATAGGAAATTGGTATCTCCCAGCTTAAGAAAATCTAGGATTTCCCTGACTTTTTTATTGAACATAACCTGGTAAATCTGTGGGAAAACCAGAAAGAATACCACTTGGGGTATCACTGGAAATGCAAGGATGACCTTGTATGGACATTAATCCGTTTCTTGCAGCAGTATTGTTTGTTTTGTGAGTGAAATAAAGTGAAGGTAATCCTGTATGTGACAGGAGTCAAAAAAAATCTCTATATTCCTCAGAAGCTGAGCAAGGTGAGAAGAGCTGGCACACGGAAAATGTTGCTGCAGACATTGAGCACACTTTGTGGAAAACAAAGGTGAAGAAGTCTTTGAAGATGGAGTCTGTACAAGCCTTATTTTTGGAAGAATATGCACATGGTTGCTCAGAGATCAGAAGAGCCAACCTCTTCAAAAGTTCTGAAGAGGTGATTTCCAGAGTTTTATAGCCTAAGCATATATGAATTAACTTTCTTCTTTTCCCAATGGAAATAAAAATTATTTCTTAGGTATAATGACATTTTATTTAGAACTTCAAGTCATTTTCACAGACCAGGAGTGGAACAGATCTATCTTCCTTTCAAATCTTTGAAAATAATTTTTACATCAATTCTAATGTTGAACTATCTCCCCAAGTTTCTGACAGAAGTGGGGGTGAATGCCAGGGTGGCAGACAAGAGGAGAAAAGGTAGCAAAGTTCAAAGTGGCTGAAAGCACCTTTCCAGAGTCAGGTAGTACAGCTCTGAAATTGTGTTACTGCCAGAGCCACCTTCAGTAAAACATTACAGAAGCTTTCAGATAAGCATAATGAACATCAAACAGGTCTGAGGTCTTCCCAATAAATATGACTATTCTGTCAGCATCTCAGTAGCTGATTGTTTTGTCGTTTACCTTCTGATTACCTCTTTCTACTAGGTTAACTGATTTTAAACATCTGTCTTCAAGCTGTCAGACAAGTTGGTTCAAAGCTGACCTTAGTCAGTAAAGAGAAATTGAACTTGGTTTCACTGCAGAGAGTATCTGTTGGCACTGATCTCAGCCACAGGGGCTGAAGGACTTCATCAGCTGTTCCTGCACCAGCTGCAGTGACTGGGTGGTGGCTCGTTTTCTGTAGCTGGAAGAGACAAGGCTAAGATTAGATCGTCTTGCCTTCTTCTAAATAAGGGTTAGATTAGATTTTGAGACAAATTGTAATGTTTTTCAGCTGAATAAAAAATTTTAGATAGAAGAGAGCGTACAAGAGGATCATTATGCAAGTGGGCTCACAGTAGATTTTCAGCCCTAAATGCTGTGAACAAATGGTTTGAGTGGTTTTTTTTTTTTTTTTTTTTTTCCTTTTAATTTCTGGAGTACTGCCAACTGACAATCCTCATTACACTGTCTTCCAAATGCAGTGGGGACAAGTTTGCTAATCTTAGTAAATACCTAAACATGAGGAAATTACCTCCTGGTTGTAACAGAAGCTCTTTAAGTGAGTGGAGCTGGTAAAACACTTCTGAGAGCCCCCCTTGAGGGGAGGGCTCACATGCTTTAGGCGCCTGATGCAAACAGGAAATCAATTTGTTAAAATGTTCCATGTATATACACTCTTCTGAAATTGTTCATACCTGAATTTCTCATGGTACTGCTGAAAGTGCAACCAGTTTCTTTGCTAACCTAATATATACTTCCTTCTAGAAAAATTATTTGGCATGAGTTTTACTTTTTCTTGAGAGGAAACAAATATATCTACAAATGAATGTGCATGTGAATGTATGTTTGAATATGTGTGTGTGTATACACAGTAGGTGTAAAAAGCTTAATTTAATCTAGTAATTTAATGGTTACTCATCAAGCTTTATAAAGGTAATGCTGTGGATGCCAAAGACTGGCCTTTATTGGTGTAGTAGTAGCCAAGTGCCTCTGAAAATTTGGACAGCACTAGACTTCATCATAATATATTCAAGACTATATAAGCTTGACAAGGTCCAGCTTTAGCTTAAATGTGGAAAAGTTGCAACATGGAATTATTGACATGCTGATTTTTCAACATAAAATGAACACTTCTGCATCGAGTCTCCTGATTAAGCAAGTCAGCACCAAAGCAAATTGCCAAGAAATATGCAGGGGAAGACATTGTTTTAGTTTTAAGTCTATTTCTGTTATTGCTTGATATTTGATAAAATAGGGACTTCTGCTTTATGTGAGGTTCACCCTGTAAACAATTCCATGTAGCAATTCTCAGCTGAGTGGCTTTTTTCCCTTGAATGATCTACATTTCTAATGTGACATGGTGTGATATTACTGCCTTTGTCAGGAAGCCGAATAGTGATGGTCATTGGTGCTTGGTCCTACAATGTTAATTCAGCACAAAAGAGTAAGACAAAACTTTTACTCTCTGTACAAGGCCGCATAATTAGCTGAGCTGCTGCATTGAATGCAACTAAGTCACAGGAACAGGCTAAAACCAACGGCTGTGATGAATGATGTGACAAAATAATCTAACTAAACAAAGGGTCTGCTCAGGAAAAATTAGGCTCCGGTGCTATTAATGTTTACTAGGCTCAGATTGGCATCTACAATCTCAGTAGCAATCATTATTGTGAAGGAAGAAAGGAAGGAGAATGAAACTGGGTTCTGTTACTTTGGGGTGAGGGAATTGAGTGAGCAATCCTAATGGATCCAGTTGCCAGGATGAGAATCCCAAGTTTATGGGAGACGCGTAAGGAGATGATTGAGACTCTGTCATACTTACAAACATGGTGAGTTACACTGCCTCAGAGAGACCAGCTTGGCATTACTACCCATGAAGAATCAACACTCCCAAAGCACTTTGACACATGTTGAATCAGAATAGGGATGGTGAGGGATGAGAAAATGGGACCCACACATGCATGTGTGAAACAGAAGTGGCCTTTGCGTGCTCCGTGCTCTTGTCTGACACAGCACCTGGAATGTTAGACTCATTCCTAAAGCACCACTGCAAGTGAGATGTGCCATCCAGGACAGGTGCAGTGGCACCTACTGCAGAAGAAAAATGGGTGTTGAAGTTCTAATGGTCAGCCAGGACCACACATGTGATTGATGTGAACTTTCCTATCAGTCTCTCTAACTGTTCAGCTTGGCCCTTTTGGATCTCTCTTTCAGTGTTATAATTTTCTGTTCAATTTATATCACCTGAAGCTTGGTCAGTTACTCTTTCTGTTCTAGGGTTGGTTTCTAGGTGCTCTGAACATTGTGTGATTGCTTGGAGATAATATTTTATTTCTTACAAGAATTCTCATGATTTTATTACAGCTCTGAATACTGATAGTCATCAAGCACTGCATTTATACTTTAAATAATGCAGTAGAGTTGATTTTAATGACTTCTATATGTTTCTGAAAAGGGGAAAAAGAAATAAAGAATTCTTTGATAGGGCATTAATGAAGTTAAAATTTCAGTAGTTGTATTCTAATATCAAAATGTTAATAGTGAATTAATAGAGTTATTCTCAAAAGTATAAAATGAGCAAAAAAGAGAACACTATATTACAGGCATTAATTCTCAAACTAAACCAGAAGATACACAAATTCAGAAAATATCTATTTTCTCAAAATGAATATTAGTCCTAAAATCACCCTTTATCCTCCTGCATATCATTTGGTCTTTTACATTTCTCTTCCAGATTTTGGGAATAAAAGTTGCCTATTGAGCTTTCTTAGAGATATTTAGCAACATGAGGCATTTGGAAAAGTTTCTCATCTTAGTGGGTGATTGGTCACTGGAAGAACCAAGCCTGCCACAGTTCAGGGAGGGTACAGACTGTGCTCTTAACTTACATGGTTTAGTTGTAGTTAAGTCTGTGAGGAGCAGGGAGTTGAACTTGATGATTCTTATGGATCCCTTCCAACTTCAGATATTCTATGACCCCATGATTATGATAAATATCCATGAATTCCACATGGATACAATGAATATATAGTCTCTTTCCAGCACAGACAATTTCCAAAGTCGCTCGTTTATTTTGCAGCTACAGTTTCTGACAGATACACATCTTGCTTGGAAAGGAAAAAGAATTTAAGACCGTCAACTGTCTCACCAGTTTGTAAAATTTTGTTATCACATTTCTCTTCAAGTGTCTAATAAGGACGCCCAGTGTCATGCACTTGTGCAGAAAGTCTTTATTTTTATAGCTGCTGGAGCAGGTATAAAGCATGATAACCTCTTCTTCCAGCCTCTAGCTTTGAAAATTTGATATCCACAGAGTTGCTCAAAAAATGTACTCTCTCTTTTGAACTGCATGCTAATGTCCTACTATCTCTAATTAAAATGATTGCCAAACCAGGCATTTTCTCTGAAGTCCTCTTGTTACAGATCTCCCTGTCCTTTGTCACATTTTTTATGTTTTTACTGTATCTTAAACTTTGTTCCATTTTACTAATTTGCAGGATGTCCAATTTCTTCACTTTCAATCATTTGTTATAGTTGTTGAACTTTCTAAACTTATTCTAATTCCAGGATTCTGACAGATATTTTTTCTTCTTATTTCTTGTTCTCTTTTTTAAAGATGGAAAACTTCAGTAACAAACAACATTTTAAAATATATTTCATCTTCAGTATTTTCTTTTGTAAATTTCAAGAAGCACCTGTATAATTCTTGTACTTTTATGAAGTCACAGGAAATAATTCTGCTGAGACTTTGTTTGTAGTGTTTGCTTTTTGATTACCAGCACATTAACTCCAATTGTAAGTGATGATGACAGCTGACTGTTGAGAAGAATTTGGGAGGAAGGATATCCATGTATTCTGTCTTGTGGCAGTGAACGGTATGTGCGAGTTCTAATCTCAAAGTTAATAATTTTCAAAATACTGTTCATTTTTCTAATAACTTAATAGCTCTTTGTGTCACTTCCTTTGTCCAGTTCTCTACTCCCTTGACCAACAGGGGCAATTTATAGCATTTCAGCACTCCCTTGCTCTCTGAATTTATTAAGATACCTTAAAAACAATAAAAATAAAATAATTGATTCTGCCTGTAGGCTCATAGGAAAGTTATTACTTTTCATTCCTCTTTTAATCTGCCTCTTTGTTCTTCAAATTTCATCCTAAAACCAAAGTGACTTCTAGGTAATAAAGCGACTTTCATATTCTCAGTTACTTTTTCTAGAAAACAATCTGCTGTGTGTGTGTGTTGTTCCTAGTTATCCTTTTGTATCCCCAGCTTACCAATGGGTTTGGTTTACAGTCTATTACCTAGTACATCTACCTGTGTTGCCTGTAAAACCTTCATTTTCTTGACTGGACTATTTGGACCTTTACTTTTATAGATGTAATTTTTATTGACTTAAAAGTCCACAGTTTATCAGTGCATATTCTCTTAAACTTTTTGTCTTGACAGTGTAATTCCAACCCTGTCAGACTAAGACCTGCCAATATAGTATTAAACCATAATACTGAGTATAGAGTTTAAAACTGACTTTCACTTTTTTACAATAAAAATATAATACATTCCCTGGTCATTTCATAGTAGTCTCCCAGTATCTATGGATTTCTATTTTTATCTTCTTTCATCAGTGTATAAAAACTACCTCTAAAAATTAAGTTTTTAACCATGGTCCCAAACAGATAAATATATCTTCTCAAACAATTCCTCAGCCTCTGCTGCTTTCTTATTTCAAATGCCCATGTATGTGGATCCCCAGATAATCCCAAAAACATATTTTCTTTTACTTCTAACCATGGAAACTCACCCCCACCCTGGAATGGTGAACCACAACCACCCTCTCTTCATCTTCCAGATGAAGTCCCACCTGGAGGGTTTCAGTCTGTCACCCAGGTGAAGAAGCAGAATTGTATAGACACCGATGTTTCGGCAGAACTGGGAGGGTATTTCTCCTTCTGCAGGTCATCCTCCTTCTCATTTCCTGTGTTAATCTATTCATATCCTTCTATTATTACTTCTTGGGTTTAGAACGGTGCTTTACAACAGCCATGTTTCTTCACACATCTGTGGTGTGATTTAGGAATTCTCTTCTCCAATTCCATGTTTTCACTGAAACCCTGTGCTGTTCACTCAGTTCCCCCTCCCCTCTGGCAAGAGCTGGAGAGGAGAATGGGTGGCACAAAAGGTGAAAAACATGGGTTGAGATAAGACCAATTTACTGGAAACAGCAATGAGATAAGAAAATGAACAGTAGCAGCAACAATATTAATGACAAAAGTGTTCAAGAGAGAAGTGAGTGACTCACGAGCTTTCACAGGATTTCCATCCTGGGAAATGACATGAGGTGGTATTGAATAACCTCTGGGTCCCATTCATGTCCCCTCCTGGCCACTGCAAAAATTAGCCCTGTCCTGGCAGGAACCAGGACAGTGTTATCAACAGCAGCTCTTCTACTGTTCCACAAATTATTGCTCAGATATACCTAAATTCCCTCAACCAACCATAAATTCATTATTTTTATTTGCCACTTTTCCTTTTTTGCTATGGATGACATCTTTGTTTTAGATTTTAAAAATCCACTCCCCTAAAATGGTGAAGCCTTCCACTTTCTAACAAATTTGGCTCAACCTTTCTGAACTAACTTCAGTTTCTGTAGAATTGCATTCTGTTGTCATTATAGTGCAGGAGTCCTAGTGTCATTACATTGCAAGGGTTCCACATTGGCAGTTTCATACCTCCTTGATGTTTTCTTTGTAGGCAGCTCCATCTAGGCACTGGCTCCATCTCCCACCAATCCACTCTTTTATAACACTCATCTGATTGGCTACAGCTGTGGCCTGTTAACATCAGGGCTGCTCATGATCCTTAGTAATTGGCTCAGCTGCGACTCTTTAGGGGGTAAGATTACTTTCTATACTTCCTTTATTTACTTATGTTCCCCTACAGCATTCGTTTCTTTTCTCTCCTTTTTCATGTGCTACTGTTCTTGAGATGTAAAATACATTTCAATATAAACTGCATTGAAATGAAAGTGGTCTCTGTTTTTCCCTTACTATTTTAATATAGGCAGTAGTCTCATTCAGTTCCTAGTAGCCTTTCTGCCTTGTTGGAAACAACTAATTTTTAACTTGTTTTCTTGAGGTTCTAGATTTAGAACAGATTAGAAGAGTTCATCTTCCAGATTCATATAGTTTTGCAGTTTTTATTCAGTATTCATAGATTACCAATCTTATTTCCAGTTCCTTCTAATTGATTTTAAACCTATCAAATTCTGATTGCACTGGCAATGTAGTATCAGCTTACTGAAGTTAAGCCAGAGAATTTCTTCTCTGGTGCATTTTTCCTGGGATATCCATTTTAAGGGGTTTCAGGTTGTGCATATTTCTTCAGGTTTCAGTCACAATATATTTGCTCAACTTGTGTGAAGTCAAAGATGCTCATTTTCATATAGTTCAGACAGTATTTTTCATATTGTAGAGAAAGTAGAGGCTACCAAAACAGCCTGTTTTATTCATTACACTCCCCATGATTTTGTTTACAGCTCAGCAAAAAATCAGAGAGAGAAGGACTAGAAGGAGAGCACAAAAAAGGGAACACAGATTGTTTTATAAACTGCAAGACATAAAAAGAAGTATCTTGGTAAATGCAGTTCTAGTTTGACCAAAATAGAAAAAAAATATTTTGCACAAATTACCTGGAAATGGGTGTGTACACTAAATATTACAGAATCACTTGATATAATCTGAGAAATACCTGCAACTGTCTCAACCAAACTCCATATTTTCCAGGCTGGGTACTTAATTTTTCAGTCAATACAGTATTTTCTGCCTCTTTCATTCTTTTTGCACAAATGGAAAATATTTCTCTTTTCCTGAACCCCACAGCCTGAGGTAAAATTCATCTGACTGAATAAGGAGCTGTTTGACTGTATTACTAAACTCTTTAAAAAGCTGGTGCAAGTAAACAAGGATTTCTAGGAGATGATTCTTCTTTTCTTCATGAAAAAGAAGTGGGTTGGGTGAATGATGATCGAAGCAGCCCATATATCTCTGTTAATTTTAGGGAAAGTCTAGGATACAAGAAAAATTCCACATATGTCCAGCTATACTTACATACACAATCAATTATATTAACTACTGGCCACCATGCATGATCTTGAAATTGAAAAGGATCACTGCAATCACATAATCTGATTTCCTGAATAACCAAGAGCTGGTAATTTACATTATAATCTTTTCTGATTGGCTTGACTGAGCCAAATAAGTTGTGACCCAATGAAAAATGTCAGTTTTTCCTTGTCTGTCTTCTTCTTATAAAATTAAACTCTTAGACCATCTTAACTTTAATGTCAAAATGTAATGTTAAAAAGGTATTTAGAGTCTGGAGCATTTCCACACCCCAATTAGTAGGTTTGTTTTCAGCCCCTTACCCAAAAATATGTATTGCCTACTTACTTTACAGCCCTGTTTGTAAAACAGTACAGCCCAATACTCAATGCCTTGAAAATCACTTCATATTTCCAAACTTATGGTGAAATTAAGATGGTTTGGGGTTTAGAGTCACTTTATTTTGGTATTTTATATACATTTCATTATATCATGAAACTGCTTTTGTTTTGTCTTTTTATTGTAGTGCTAAATTTGGCTGTAGATTTTAATAACTGTGTAGTGCTTTGAGACCATGGAAAGGTATTTTATCAATTTATTCTGTTATTACTCTGCCCAAAGGCTCACCTCATTTTCAGCAAAGGCCACTTATTTTTTGTGGAGTCATCACTTTTCCCCTCTATTCATTCATCCTCCCTTTTCCCCAGACTTTTCTTTCTCATTGAGAAGAACAGCTATTTCTAAAGCATGGCTCTATCTGGTAGGATTATTTTACATTGCAATTTGCTTGGTGCCACCCTCCTCAGGAGTCAAAGGTACCAGGAATCACATCAGGTGAACCCTGACACATGGAAAGAGGAGTATAAGAGACATATGAAGGATTACAGCTGGGAAATTATATTGGGTTCAGAAGAACCCCAACTAAATATACAGAATTTGAAAATTTTCATCTCTGCTTTCATAACTCTCCCAACTACTAATGCTAGATTTGAGAAGATGGGAGAGAGTTTAATCTAGCAGTGAGAGATTAATTTCTTCCATGTCATTTGTGTTAAGGGAAGGAAAATCTCAATTAACCACAAATCTCTTAAATTTTCATGGGAGAGGAGACCTTTCAAGCCTCTCTTTGAGGCTTTCAAGTAAACTCTTAATGTTCACCTCTGGGCCTATAAATGGTGAGCTCTTCTGTGGTGACTGAAGACACATCTTTTTAGAGTGAAAAAGAAACTTGCAGAAACAGAGAAACTCTGTTTTGGCCTGGACAGCATGAGGCATATATGGCTCCATGGTATCGCTCTGGATTTGTGTCATTGTCAGCCCTGCTGAGGGCATGCTGTCCCATCACCAAGATCACCAAGGAAGACATTAACCAGGGCTGAACCCCATACTGCTCCCTGTCCTACAGCAAAGGTCCCTGGCCTCTGACTAGCACTGCCCTTTGGGTTTGGCAACTCAGGCATTTTCAATCCACATCACCTGTTATCCAGCCAGCCTGTGGCTTCCTCAGCCTCCCCGTGAGAATGGCATGGGAGATAGTATTAAAAATCTTTCTGATGGCAAGGTAAACAGCATCCACTGCTCTCTCTACCAAGGGGAGAGAAAGAACTTTCAGAAAGTCTTTGTCTAAGTCTCTGAGAGAAGCAAATCCATCACATACGCTGGTTTATGGTGTACAATAATAAAAAAAAAAGGATACATAAATTATCCTTTACTGCTGCAAATAGTAGAATAGTCCTTCTCTTCCTTTTTTACAGAAGGGAGGGTAAAAGTAGACCCTTCCAAGGTAGGCTATTTATAGATTGCAAGTGGGACACTTAGATTGGATTGCTTCTACAGTTCTACAGCTGCTTTTCTTTCAACAACATCTACAAAGACAGCCTAGAATAAAGTTATATATTTGGACCTCAGCTAATTTCCTAAAGTTAGATTGGCTGAAATCAGGCTACAATTTAAAGTGCATTTTCACCACTGCATACCTTAGCATTTTGCTGCCTCAGTGTGTTTGAGTAGAACTGTTTAACATAATTGCTAGTCATTTGGCTAGGATGCTGAGTACTGAGATGGTAATATTTGCAGATGATGCATTTACTTAAATGACCAGGGCTGAATTGTCTGTCACTACCCTTTCTTGAAACAAAATTTGAATTACGTAGAATGCTGATCTGACTTGGCATTTCCTGTACAGCATGCTCCCTGCCTGATGCCTACACCGAGCCTTTATCACTCTTGACTAAAATCCATAAAACCCACCAGCAACAGCAGCAGGAAACTCTCCCGTGGGTTTCACACATTGCCTTCTTTTATGGAATCAAAGTCCTGCTGAAAAGGAGACAGAAGTCTGGGGTAATTTGGGGCATTGAGGGTCTGAGAAAAGAAGAATACAGACATATTATGACTGACTTCTGCTCAAAACATTTGGAATTTTTTCAGAGGAAACTTTTCAAAAGTTTCCTGATCTTTGTTGGAACATTGTTCTACAGCAAAATCCCTTAGCTGCCCTCTCTCAGCCAAGAGAACTTTATTCCCAGTTTTCACACATTTTGCTCTGGATTCCTGGCTCGGAGAGAGAAAGGAAAAGAGGCTCAACCACTAAATTTTTTCCAAGGAAGAAAGATGACAATATTGTCTTGCAACATCTCAAAACCTGTGCTCACAGTGCCAGCCAGCAAACAGACACTAATCTGTTTTGAAAATTATTATTTGTTTTCTTTTTTTCCAAATACTTGAGCTTATGAAGGTACTCTTATTTTATCCACATACATTGTCAACAAACAAAATTAGCTGGCAAGTCAAGTGCTATGAAAACACTGGACAATTTTTTCTTTGCTTCAACTCCAAAACACAGTGGGATGAGAAGAGAATACTTCTTACTTTCCACAGCTTAAAGACGGGTCTATATTTGGCATGGATCAAGCATGGAGCGACTTTAATAACAACACAAGACATTGTACTAGAACCCAGGTTCATAAGCTTCTTTTTCGTTTCTTCAACAAAACCACCACTTAAATCAAACTCTCCTTAAGAAATGCTGATCTGCAGAATATTACCAGATGGGTCTCCTGCCTTCTGAAGAAAGGGGGAAATGAGAGAGCCTCATGTTTAACGGCATATGAAAGAAGAAATACAATGTGTAAACTTTCCACTGACGGATATAATAGTGTTCTCACTTTTAAAGAAAAACAGTACTTCCTAGCAGGAGGCCTGCAAGAAATTTAACAATTACTCAAGATTTAGTTGTACACCATGGCATTTTCAAACATGTGCAGAGTCTGTTATTTTTTGTAATTAAATAATTTAAATAATAAATAATGTAATTAAAATATATTTGAACTCTGCAATCCCTAGGGCTTGAACTGTGTGCAGAGAAGTGATGCATATTCAATGTGAAGTTTAATGAGTAAGAAAATGCAGAATCCTGGAAATCTGGTAATGTACAATATAGTTTTTGCACTCTCCCCCTTCTCCCCCATTCCTTTTTAGAGTAAAAAAGGGCCCAATTTACCAAATCAGGCTTTAAATCATTCACAACTCTCTTTTCCTAAAAAGGAAATATTGCTAGTGTTTAGAATTTTTTCAGCACAACATGTGGTTACCCAAATGTTTCCCTACAATAGTCCTAGTGAAAAGTGATAGGAAATTGACTCTGTAACCCTGTAAAAACAATGTTTACTTTAGCATCATCAGAATTTTACAGACTGTAGGAAATCATTACTTGTCTCTTCATTTCAAGGTTGACCCTGATTAAAAACTCCTGCTGAGATTTTCAGACGAGACTAATACTGTCAGAGCTTTGCTTTTAGGGATCATCACTGGTTTTGATTTCCTAAGGGTGGTTGCTTTCTAAGGAGCATTTTCTCAATATCCATCTCTGGGAAGCCCTGCAACAAAAACTTAGGTCCCCAGTCCCTCCACCTAACTCACTGAAGATGCTCAGTTTTAATGTTCAGTTTTCTTGATGCTGCCTGTCAGATAAACACAGTTTTCTCTCTGTGGTTTAGGCTGCTGATTGCATGCAGAAGGACTTGGCTCTTCAAGCATGTTTTTCCCCATGGCTGGATCAGGCACAGAGTACAATCCAGTTACCTCTGCCTTTGGGCAAGGGGCAGGGCTGGAGCCAGGAGGTGAGAGGACACCAAGGACTTCCAATGCTTAAGCAGGGGTGCTGCAAGGGGTATTCCTCCCAGGTACCAGGGTTTGTTGCATTGCAAAAGGACAACAGGAGCCTTACTGTCAGTGGCCACGTAAGGATGGCAAACCTCATGAGAGCCTGAGCAGTCAGCCTGAATCAGGCTGCCCTCACCTCCAGCATGGGCACTACCCATGAGAAAATGTCAGCCTAACCAGGCTCTGATACTCTGCACACTTTCGTGAGCTACAAAGGTTTATGCTCATGCTACTGAGTGTTCTGATTTCATAGCCATTCAATATTTAACATTTTCATTGAGTTTTCTTTGTGTCTGTATTAGTGTGTGTGTGTGGCTTTTTCCCCCTTTCAAGCCCCAGTTTTTGCAGCAGGAGAAGCTGAGTTTCTCCTGAAAACTCTGCCAGGATGATTGACGAAAATTTAAAACACAGGATTGTAAAGATTCAAAAACCAGATGAATAAATAAAATTTAAAAAATCTCCTTACATTTTTATTGTTGTCTTAGCGCTGATGGTTGTAAGGCCTGTCTAATGGTTTCAGGAGGCCTGAGTCGGGGGTTTGAAATCATTAGCAATATTGATGCCTTTAAGAGGTGAATGCTTAATGCTGCCTTTCTTGTGGCTGGGCACATTGCTGTTCAGCCTGCTACTCTGATTATAGACAAAAGAGCCTTTGTTTCAAGTGCTAAAGTTCAAGTGCTAAAGTTGGTGCTGAAGACCCAGGAAAATATCCTGACATGAATATGGTGTACACATGTGTATGTGGCCACTTTCAATTATATTTAGCTATTATCAGTATTTACATACCAGAGTAATTCAAGGTTTGAAATACGTGATTACGGAGCAGCCAAGGGATAGCTCCCCTGAGTGTTTTAAAGATTCCATCAATGGGAATAGGCTGTGTGCACATGTCCTTTTCCATCTCTGCCATGTCAAAAATTTCAAAATTATAAACTTAAGAGGTTCTTAAAAAATTAAAGTAGCGACTCGTTTAAAGTTCTTGTGATTGTTCAGAGTAAGGTGAATTCTGTGTCTTTTTCCAGTTTTGAACATGCCACAGAAAAGTATTTCCACCTCTAACACTTTCCACTGAGCTCAGTGGAAATTTTGTCTGCCTACGCTACAGATGGGCATGTGATTGTTTGCTATAGTATATACATAAGAGTAGGATACCTTCACTAAACATTGCCTTCAATATCGTATCGACTTCAAATTTTTAATGTACTTATGAAAACTAATAATATAATACCCAGCTGCAGATGGCAGAAGGACATTTTCACCTTCAGTGAAATGCAGCCACTTCTGTCCCCCAGTGCTGCGCTGAGGAGAGGGAAAGATTTCCAAGTGGTCAGAAGGTGGCAGCAGATCTCTGTTTCATTTCTCTTGAGGTGCCCTCAACCTTAGAAAGCGAGAAGAAAGGAAAAAGTTTTAAATTAACCCAATGAAGAAAAGTGGTATCGCAACTTTAATGCCATAGGTAGCTATGAAAGGATTGTCTCTCACCTCTGCTGATCACATTGCACTAATTCAATAGCAGGTCCCTCACCAAATGCTTTGAAAATTCAGCAGAAAAGGGGAAGCATCCCCAGCGTGAGTGGCAGCCTGGGAAGTGGCCAGACAGTGTCTGGCCTCAGTTAATGTGCAGCCAAGGGCAGAAGTGGTCTCGGCTCTCACACCAAACTCACCAGCATTGTATCTTCATTCACACTGGAAAAACACAACTATACATAAGCCTGATGGATCTGTAGTTGAGTCTAGGGGTTGGGTAATGCAGCTGTCATCCCTTCCAGGACCAGAACCCACGTGCCTTTCCATCCCCTCTGGGAGCAGTGCCTGGACAGAAGTAGCAGGAGGGCTTCTTTTATACAAAGGGAAAAGTTGCTCCTTTTTTCTGTGAACTGTGTTCAGGGAAGTCTGCAGGAGGATCACAATGCATCCCCCTCAGATGGAGAGCCTTCCCTCATCACAGGAGTCCCCAGGCAGTGTCCAGGCCACGTGAGAGCCAGGAATGGGAGCCGATGCCCATGGCAGCCCATCATGCTTGCTTTGGGTGCTCACTTGCTGGACAGATGCCTGCAGCCTTCCCATCTTCCCTAAGGCGGCAGAGACTTAGAGGATTTTAAATCCTACATTTCTGTGAATCCTGATGAATGTGTCTACAGAGGCACCCCCAAACATCCCGGTTCATAACAGGGGCAAACAAAGAGGAATTTTTGATGTGTCTGTCTATGTCCTGCCTCTTCCTGGTTTTGCTGCATTGTCCTTTTTAGTAAACTCATTTTTTCACATTTGATCTGTGGATACTAACAGATTGCAACTGCTCTATGAGCCACTGGCACAGAAGGTTCACTGTTAAAAAGGAAAAGAATTTGAAGGGGAAGGAGGGAACTGCTTAATAACAGCACTAAAAAGGTCATAATTAATGATTTAGCTGTAAAGGTGAGAAACTGTAGCCCAACATTTACTAAATAGCGTATTGTTAAAAAGGGAAACTCCATCTGTGTTAATATTTTTAAGCAGGTAAGGGGGAGCTTACGAATGAAGGGAAGCTTTCTTTCTCTACGTTGATCTTAGGTGTCAAAACACATTTTAAATGAACTTATTTCCACAAGTGCAAGACAGCCAGCTTTGTTTGTTCAAGGACTGTCTCTGATTGTTTAACTTAGTTCCTCTGGAAATAAACCAAAGCACTAGATCTGATTCATGGATACCTAAATCCAAAGAGTGGCACGAGACTCTCATCTGACCACAACATAAGCCACACTCTTTTACTGCATCAAATCCAGTAATGTGGGTGGTTAATTTAAAATACATCTCTAATGAAAATAACCAGTTTTTTTGACTTAAGGACTGCATGGGAGGTAGTGGAGGAGTCCTGATGATTAGTTATCAGCACAGTTAAACATTGTACCTAATGTCCAGGTTGGATGTTCCTAACTGATACAGGAAAGGAAGCAGCTAATGAGTCACAAGGGCAGTTAATAAGTTAATACACTCACAGAGACTTGGTGGAAAAGTAATCAGATATCTAGAATCAGAAATGGAAAATCTTGTCCATCTGTCCATGAAGATTTGCATTTTGCCATGCATTCCACATTTTTCTTGCATCTGCAGTTTGCATCCACCAGCAAGAAATTCTCAAGTTCTCAATTTGTCAGTATTCAGAACTTTGCTTCAGATGAGAGTATATTTCACTGGACAATGTTAAAAAAATAAATCATAATGTACAGATCAAGATGATAGCGGTCTTTTTCTTGACCAGCTTCTCATGTTAAGGAGTCCCCAGCTCCCCCTCTGATTTTCAGTGGATACTATTGAACTCAGCTCTAGTGCTGTCACTGAAGTTATGTTACATGGCTCTCCATTCACATAACTAAAAGCAGAAGCTGGCTTCAAAGTCTTTTAATTTAATTTAATTACAATGTTAATTTTTATGATGGTTATTTTAATTTACTGTGAGTATAATTAAAATATAATATACTTTGTAGAAATTATTATAAAAATGATTTTTCCTCCTTCCTTGAAGAGGGAGAGAGTTTACAAAGACTATTTCTAGCAGATCTGTTTTAAAACATCATCTCAGTTGAAATGAAGGATAACACACAAAAGGCCCAACCACTGGCATGAAAAGAAAAAGAGGAAAATAATGAGACAAGCAGTTCTTAGTAAAGGCTTCAAAGGGTGATGCTGTTTGGGGGAGCTATGCCAGATTAGTATTACAAAATCCTTCAGGATAATTTACAGGAAGAAGTTCATTTTTTAGGAAGGGGATGTCACTAGTAGAAACAGTGCCAGTATTGTTAAAAAAGGTGGTTTTGGAAAGGAGGTTGTAATCTAATAATTCAGAACCTTGAGGTAAGAAGAATAAAGGAAAGAAATTTGGAATACTTTTGTGCCAAACTAGTCAACAGATGGCTCAGGGCCAGGACACAGCCTGTAAGGACATTTTCCTACCTTGGAGAGCACTGGCCAGTCAGCCATGGGCCTGTTTCTATACCATATTGTAGGAGGGAGAGGCTGTGGATGTGGGTTTGGTCTGGTCAACAGGAGCAGCCCTGCCTGTAGCAATATGTCTATATCTGTTTGGCCTCATAACACCTGTCTGGGAATAGCTTTTGGAATATGAAAGTTGTCCATCCATGCTTTAGAGGATGAAAGAAATTCCAAACAGGTGTGAGGGGCAGACTCTGTGAGACATTAGTCAACCTCTAGCAACTCAAACTGAAACTGATATGAACTATGTCCCTCTGGGGGTTAAACCTGAGGTAAGAATAAGGATCATTTCTTTCCTAGTGTCTTTTTTCCCCAAACTGTTTTATAAAGCTAAAGGATGCTGATTTCCCTTGCCTTATAGCTATGACATGAAAGCATTTCCATTTACTCCCCTATTTCTAAAATGGTAGCAACATGAGCTGATTTTTACTATTATTTATAGACTTAGTCATACTTAAATATTTGCTTTTTAAGTTTGACTAAACTCTTGGTTAAAAAAAAAACCAAAAACAAAAACAAAAAAAACCCCAAAACTTGCCATGATTTTTACAAGTTACAAGGAGTGTACAATTATACTCATTGCTCTATAGAGACAGTAATATGAACACAACAAAGTACAAGACTAAGTTCCAATAAGAGATGACAAAAAGGTGTAATACTTCATGCTGGTAGAAATAACATATAGGTCAGTCTCCTCTTTTTGTATCATATTGTCTTTACACATGCATGGCTACACTGACTTCAGTCAGTTTTCCTTACCTTATGTAGACTTGTGCTAGAGAATAGCTGCAGTTATAATTCTGATGGTCAATTGGAAGTTCAACATTTGTTTACCTGGAATGAGGAATGCTATAAGAAGTCCCAATTACCTCTTTCACGCTATGGCAGTTGAGCTACAGCCCTACACTATACCAACCGGCAGAAGGCAGAGTGATTTTGAAAATAGATAGGGAGGATTCTGTTTCCTACCTTGGTTCATCCTGATCTGAATGCACCCACCTTCAAAACACACAAGGACCATTTTTTCTGAAGTATATTTGCTGGAGAAGAGAGACCATCTGAAAAAAAACAGGGTAGAAATAATTTTGCTCTTGCTTTTCAGCTACTGGGTTTTGTATCTCAGAATTAAGTTCTTTAGAAGTGAAACACTGGTGATACAGGTAGGCTGTACAGATGAGGAAAACCACATGAAACTAAGAATGTCATAGTATGTCAGATCAAAGGTCCATCCCATTTAATATCTTCTAAAGAAACCTAAAAAAAGACAAAATTAATCACAATACTTTTGTGAAACACATTCCCCAGTCTCTATTGATTCATGGCTCGAGAGCTCCTTTGCATGTGATCTTTGCATTTACTTGAAAAAAAAAGCTGTGCAGCCTTTAGGGGAAAGGACCGTTGCGAACACAGTACAGGAGTTAGTGGCAGGACAAGAAAGCAGGCATCTTCCATGATTTTAATGAAATGGGGACATTGACTTCAAGCACAGGGAAAATGCACTTGTGATCTACTGGTATTTGTTTTCTTACTAATAGCATTCTTGTCATATAAACTCTCGTTAAATCTGTGAGACAAAATACAGAGTAGAGTATTACCCCCTTGTTGTACCAGGCTCAATAGCTCTCCTAAAAACCTGAACTTTTTCTGAGTCCTATGGATGATGTAGCTTGGACTTTTTCTGATGTCCACTTGAGGTGATATGAGCTACAGTGAAAACCTTTTAAATGAGCTCTTTTATATACCTACTATTTGCTAGTAGGAGCAATATTTAGAGTAGGGAAGGACTGGTGGTGAAAAGAATGTTTTATTTCACAGTAAAAAGGAAATATTTTAAGAGTACTTTCTATGGCAGTAAAGCAGGGACTATTTAAACATGACAACCATATTTATAATGAGTGCACTTTGATCTGTAAACAATCCTTAAAAATTAAATAGGGATATTGGTTTTAATAGATCTTTTGTTGGCCCTGACCTACAGGTGTGCACAAAGAGAGCATGTTTCCTACTGCAGTCAATTGACTTCCTCTGATTTACAACATTTTCACTCCCTGCTCCGTGTGCTCCAGAGGTTTGAGTTCCATTTTTCTATTCGGACCTGACCTGGATTCATTTTATTTTATTTTATTCCCCAGCTACTCCAGGCAGCAAGATAAGAATTACTTTCACACATGACTCTTTGTTTGCATAACACTTGCTTCCACTTAGTAAGAAATACATGACTATTTCAAGTTACATTTCCTTTGAAAAACAATGATTTAATTTGAGCCACGAAATGTTCCTTTACACTCCTTTTTTTCCCAACCTTTTTCAATATGAAGCTTCAATTAAAATCTAAAAGGCTGACTCAGGTTTGATACTCAGATCTGCTTGTGCACTTGGGGTTTCTCCTGAAGTTTGTACTAAATGGACACTTTAGAGACACATATCATTCAAAATTCAGTAGCTCTGTGAGAGAGCCATGCACCATTCCCCCAGGGACTTTCCAGGTGTGAGTTTCTGTGCTTTGAATGAGTAAGAGGAAAGAAAGTGGGAAACATGGACCATCCCTGACAGTAGAAACACACTGATAAGGAAGCTGTGATGAAAATTGTGACATCTACTTTAATCTTCTGAGAAAGGACTCTGGAGCAATGAGGAATTGAGTAGGTACTGATAATTCTGTTTGTCTATGCAATCACAAAGAACAAAAGATTATGGAAAAGTGAAAGGGATCTACCTTATCAGGTATGTCCACAATGCATCCTAGGCAAAATAAGCAACTTCCTGTGGCTCCTCACTTTGGTTAAATGCTGTTAACTTTACATTTTTAGTTCCTTAAAGAAGAATTCATGGCAAATCTCACAAGAGAAACCTGGCAAAATGTGGTTCATTATGGCACACATTTCTCCAGAAGGAAGTATGAGAGTGTGCTTGTTAAAAAAATCCAGGTCCAGGAATTATTCTGCAGCCCCACAGCCAGCAACCTCAAGCAAAGCTGTTGACAGCCCACTGCTTTGCAGAAGGTCTCTTCTCTTAATTTGAAATCCAAATACAACACCAAAATCCAATGTGATGACTTTGATATATAAGTTACATTTAACCAGGTTATTCCATGATCAACTATTGTGAAGGTAAGGAGCTCAGCATAGATGCCATGCTTTCCACAATGATTTTATGCCCTCTGCTGATGAATCACATGTGAACACAGGCATGGTACTGTTGGGGCAGTAGGAAGTGAAAACCACTTCAGTCACAGCAGCACCACATCCTTGGATGCAGTGTCTGTGTGCTCCTCCTGGGTCCTGTTCCTGCTGGCACTGACATTTCATACAGTCTGTGTCCTGCGCCTACAGGTTTCTGTTTTCTGAGGGCCCCAACAGATTCTTTAAATACAAGGTCTCAACAGGACATAGCTGAGTATAAAACACCTGCAGCCCAAGGTTCTTCACTCCTTAGACTGAAAGAGAAGATGAGTGAGCCTGATATCAGCTATAATCTCGCTAACACATGTTAACAGTTGGAACTGGCCACATTTTTCTGTAAATGAGATTGCTTTTATGTGACACACAACTTGTTTGCTTGGCTTGCCATGTGTGACACAAGCTCATTGAAGAGGATTGAGTGAATATGGCACTTGAAAACTTGTGAGGAATAACAAACTTTAAAAAAGCTTTCAGTGCGGCAGCAGTAGAATCAAGAAATATATAAAGATTCCTTCTTTATAAAGTTGAAGAAAACAAAAGACGGCAGATATCACATTTTTACTTTTTGTTAGAAATATCTCAGGAGCTGAACACAGAATCACAACTATGGGAATCCTCAATGAACCTTTTTGTGCGAGTAACAGGAATTATTTAGAATGCTACTCTTTTAAATTAAAAAGCATGTTTCAGCAAGTCCTTTTAATTATTAGGATGTAATTTTTTGTTGAATTTATCTTTCTTGCATATTTGTCCATGCCCACTGAATTTTTTCCTGGCATGAAAATAGAACATTTTGTATAGACCTGGTCTGACTTCCCATCAGTACAGACATGGCTGTAGGTGTTTGGTTTCCTTCTGAAAAAGTTAAAATGGTACAAGTGCTAGAGTGCACTGTTACCCTAGGATGGAGACACTTCTCCTTGACTGCATTAAGGCAATCCAAATTTTTGCATTAGATTAAGACCTTGGCATGTGCACTAAAAATGAGATGCTGATCTTAATCAGCCCATTAAGGACAGCCTCTTCTTGCCTTTGATTACTTAATTGTATTTTACTATAGAAGAATCTCTTCTGCCAAAGACCAATGTTCATAATATAAAGAACAAATATCTGTAAGCTACTAACTGTACCTTGAGGGATGTCCTAGAGCCAGAAAGGAAAGTATAATGAGGAAAAAACAGGAAGGAATTTATTTTGTCACTTATCATAAACATCAGAAGAAAAAGAACTTAAAACCCCTGAAACCTAAAGCAATAACTACAGTCATGATTTTGGCTAATTCAGGTTGTTTACTCCTCATTTCAATTTTAATGACTCACTAAGGTGTGTGACTACAACTGGCTATTATCCTTTTAATCATGATGTTTCCAAGACAATACTTGAATTTAGTGCTCTCATAATGTAAACACAAGATTTTTGTTATCTTTTTCACTGTTTTATCTAGGTGAATATATATATGTGCATTCAGTATCAGCCTGCTCACAACACATCTTTGCCACCGTTTCTCAGAGGGATGCTATTTGCTTCCCTGTAGGAACACATACATTCAAAATAGACACCTTGAAACACAATCACCAAGATTTGCAAGTTTATTCAGCTCCCAGAAAGAAATCTTGAAAAAAAATTGGACAAAAAGCACTTAATCCAATGCATGCAGAATTGGTTGTCTTACAATGTGAATACAAACACTCAGTGTACTAGAGCTAACTTGTAGATGAGATGGAATTGGGTGAGGGGAAATGGAAGGGAGGGGAAAAGAGAGATTAAGAGAGAGAGAGAGAGAATAAATAGAAAATCTCAGACTCCAGTCAGAACATCAAAAGCTGTTCCTTTGTGTTTTGTTCAACAATTGCTTGATATAAAGGAGTATTTATCTGTTTTGTCTGAAACTGTCATAGCATAAAACACATAAACAGGGCACTGCTAGAAGAAACTGAGATGTGGACTTTTGACTCCTGTCAAACAGAAAAGAGTAAATGTGGGTCTCCCATGACCTGGTCAAATGCTCTGTAGCTATCACTTGATGTACAATGAGCTTGCACAGACAATCTCCTGCACTGGTCCCTCTGTGATCTGCCATGAGTTTTTTCTACATGCAGGGATTTCTGTCCAAATGTTTTTGAGGTCATTTTAGAGCACAGGCTTGCTTCGCTGCTTTAGAGTCCTTGGCAGAGGAAGACTGCCCTCTGAATCCTCCCCAGTTTTTGCTGTGAGATAGAGCCCAGGTAAACTGTAGTTCTTAGTATGGATACTGCTTTGGTTTCTGGGAGCCTTCAGCTAGGGAAATGTTGTGACATTTTCACAGCTGGGGGCAGCTCTGTTAGCATTTTCAGTCCTTTTTCAATTTACTTTTTGTGACTAATGCCTTGTTTTGGCATTAATCCAAACCTGATCTCAAGTGCTATGCAACCTTAATTTGGACAAAGAAGGACATCTTGTTGAGTCACAAATCTGAGAATCAAATGGAGAAAGAAAATATGAGTGTTAGGTAGTAGATAACCTTAGGTGCATTTCAGCTCATAAGTTACAGTTTAACTGTCTTGCATAAAACCATCAATTCTAAATACTCCTTTGCACACATTATGCTTGAGACAAAAAATTCATAATTTGCCCAGGCTGCTAAGTTGCATCTAGGAAGGAATAAGTAAAATCATTGGATGCTGGGTTTTTTCAATACAATCCATGCACAGCTGTAAGCTATTCTCTTTGCAACTTTGACAGAACATCAACTACAGCCATTCTATAGCTTTAGGATGATAAATCAGAGGGGGCCTATGAAGGAATGGCCATCAGTAAGATGCAGAAAATAACAAATGAGTTCCCCTTTTAACTTTCATGTTGAAATGTTCAGTATCTTGTGCCCCAAAGCTATATAATAAGAAAAACAAACTTTCAAAAAGCTTTCAAAATTTGCAAGGATCACCTCTGTGTATTCCCAGCCAGTGATAAGGCTACAAGTGCTATAGAACACATGGTTGACTAACAAAGCAAAATTAATGAAATTTAAAATATCTTGTCTCCTAGCAGACTATAGAACCACATAAACCTGACACTTAGACTCCTGACTGGCATTTTATTTGTAGGAGTGATTTGTGTTATAGAACCATGGGAGTCAGAGTCAAAAAACATTTGGCTTGTTACAAGGGTTTGTCCTCTGTCAAGGAAATTACTGATGGCAATAAAATTTAGGGCTTTTCTTTGGTGAGGTAAATCTCCGTCAGGTAGAATCATTCCTCATAGTCCCTCACCCCACCTAAACACACATATTTCCACTCTAAAAGGGAACCCATATGAAATTTTCTTCTACTTTCATCCTTTTACCTATAGATAATATATTTTCTACTGTCCAAAATAAAATCCATTCTGTCTTCAGGTGGTCTCAAGGTAGTTACTTGCACATCTAATTTTTGTTTCTTCCAGCATTCTGAGACAGTGCTTTTTTATCTTTTAATAATCCAATAAATGAACCAATCAGTTTATTTTCAATAAAAAATTCAATATAGGCACAAAATATCATAGGGCGCCCAAAACAGCCCAATACTTTCTCAGTGCAGATACACAAAGAAGAAGAAGAAAGAAGAAGAAGAAGAAGAAGAAGAAGAAGAAGAAGAAGAAGAAGAAGAAGAAGAAGAAGAAGAAGAAGAAGAAGAAGAAGAAATATTGTGGAGCCTTATGCTACTAACTGTCATTCTTAAGTCTCGCCTTTGGCATTACAATATTATCCCCCACTTGCATCAGTTTTCTCGGGTTGATCCTGAGTTTATTTTGTCTTGTCCATAAGATTCTCCTTGTCTTTATTTTTTCCTCTATTGTTTGCACCTTCTTTCTAATTTAGCATTAACTGTGAATTTAATTAAACTGTGGTCATTAATATTCATTTTATATGCCTCACTAACTGAATCCCTCTTCTAGTTCTTAAAGACACTTAAATAAATAAAACCTAATAGAGATCCCTGTGGTACCTCACTAGACACTTTAACCTAGTTTGGTACTTGCTACTTAACTGTTTACCAAACTCCTTTGAACACTCTTCAAACCACAGAAGAGCGTGTATATTCAAACCAAACTGAATTAATTTTTTAGCCCAATTTTCATGAGACTCCATATTGAATGCTTTAGCTGAATGCAAATAACTTACATGTCTCACTTTCCCTTTTATCTGTGGAGGTGCTGATTCTTCAACACTTATGATCATACTTAATTTTAAGCATGTGTTTAAAGTAAATGAAAGTAAACACTACTTGCAGTTAAACGAGTCATGCACATGCTTGCAAGATGGTGGCTTATTTTCCTGCCTCAAAAATGATTACTGTAAATATGGGGTCTTACTGTATTTCACATTTTTATCTCCAGAAATACAATCCCCCAATATATGTGCTATATATCAGGCCTAAATTTTCAGTGACAGATAAGTCTCAATTTTGCTTAGTAATATATTTATAGGGGAAGAAAATCAGAAATTGTGCAGCAATAAAGGATAAGACAATAAACTCACACACACCAATAATGAAAGATTTTACAAAAAAAACTCATGAAGAAAAAGTAATGAGAAAGAGAATTTGCATGCATGTACAATTATTCCTATCCAAACTAAAGATTAAAATTGATGTTCTCCTATCAGAACATGCAGCTGTGTTCTTGCTAACATTAGTGCTGAAGCTGTCAAAAGCTAGCCAAACTCTTAAAAGATATATGATAGTGTCAGGCAGGCTTATTGTTTACTGTAGACTTCTATAAAAAATATTTCCAATGTCTATAGTACCAATTTCTCAGCCCTTTCAATTACAGCATCATAAAAAATAAAAGGCAAAAAAAAAAGCATTACACACACTAGAACAGGTATTTAAAAGTATCAAATTACTTTAAATGTAAAATATGAGAGTAAAATAAAATGTCCACATTGGATAAAATCAGCTTTGCTTTCAAAGGTGAAATTAGGGAAAAAAGAGGACCACAGCAAGGATTTACTTTGAAAAAGTGGAAAATCATCAACCAATTTACAGGTGACTCTGTCTGCAGCCCTGACATCAGCCCAATTTTCATGAGACTCCATATTGAATGCTTTAGCTGAATGCAAATAACTTACATGTCTCACTTTCCCTTTTATCTGTGGAGGTGCTGATTCTTCAACACTTATGATCATACTTAATTTTAAGCATGTGTTTAAAGTAAATGAAAGTAAACACTACTTGCAGTTAAACGAGTCATGCACATGCTTGCAAGATGGTGGCTTATTTTCCTGCCTCAAAAATGATTACTGTAAATATGGGGTCTTACTGTATTTCACATTTTTATCTCCAGAAATACAATCCCCCCAATATATGTGCTATATATCAGGCCTAAATTCTCAGTGACAGATAAGTCTCAATTTTGCTTAGTAATATATTTATAGGGAAGAAAAATCAGAAATTGTGCAGCAATAAAGGATAAGACAATAAACTCACACACCAATAATGAAAGATTTTACAAAAAAACTCATGAAGAAAAAGTAATGAGAAAGAGAATTTGCATAGCATGTACAATTATTCCTATCCAAACTAAAGATTAAAATTGATGTTCTCCTATCAGAACATGCAGCTGTGTTCTTGCTAACATTAGTGCTGAAGCTGTCAAAAGCTAGGCCAAACTCTTAAAAGATATATGACAGTGTCAGGCAGGCTTATTGTTTACTGTAGACTTCTATAAAAAATATTTCCAATGTCTATAGTACCAATTTCTCAGCCCTTTCAATTACAGCATCATAAAAAAATAAAAGGCAAAAAAAAAAAAGCATTACACACACTAGAACAGGTATTTAAAAGTATCAAATTACTTTAAATGTAAAATATGAGAGTAAAATAAAATGTCCACATTGGATAAAATCAGCTTGCCTTTCAAAGGTGAAATTAGGGGAAAAAAAAGAGGACCACAGCAAGGATTTACTTTGAAAAAAGTGGAAAATCATCAACCAATTTACAGGTGACTCTGTCTGCAGCCCCTGACATCTTTCCATTTCAAAAAGCAAGGTCCAAATTATCCTTGTTCTCCAGCAGTGGATCTGACACCTCCTGCACCAGGACTGACTGATGATGAGCCGTGTCATGAACACAGCTCCTTTTGTTGCAATAAATGGCTCGTGGCAGGGATGCTGGCTCAGATGACGGGTCCCTTGTATCCTATGCAACAGGAGGACTGGTACAGAGCTTTTGAAGTTTCCTGTGAATGGGATCCTCACAGAAACGGGTAAAGCAAAATGTTTAGAGATGGTCAAAGAAATGTAAGAAGGAGCACAAAGAACATCTGGTGAGAGACACTTTAAAAATCATGTCCACAATATCTTAAGTTTCCTGATGAGAAATACTAAAAGCATGATACATTTATACGCACATCTGGGACAAATACATTTTACTCTAACAGAGGTGAGTAGAAGGCCAATGGTTCTTTTAACCAAACACGTTGAGAAGGAAATTCACTCTTAATTTGGAAACTGGCAAAGACATTTTCTCACTTAAAGTCTTTACTTAGAGAAAAATTAGACAATTTAAAATACACAAATCAATGAGGAAGAAAGTAGCAATGATTATATTACTTTCACCGTAATGTCAGAAGTGACTTTTTTGCCTGTTTACAAGCACCAATTTAATTTCAAATAATCTAGACACATATATCTGTTTCCATAATATTTGTGCGCAATTTCGTTTGCAATTGTCTATGTACTTTACAAGTAGATAATGCATTGAGAAGAATGTATTATGCTATTTTACTTAAAATTAAATTGGTAGCTTCCTACATATACAATGTTTATTTTCTATGTAAATGTTTTAAATAAATTAATATTACTTAATTCAAGTGAACAGAATAAGTAACAAAACAAGTTTTATTTAAAATAAATAAACTAGAAGACCAGAGAAAATTACTCTGAGTGCAAGTGGCAGACTGGGGAACTGAACCCAGAAGTGCTAAGTGATGCCAACAGTGATTAGATTGCCTCTGAGTATTGAATAATGAGCAAAACTCTTGGGACATAAATATGAGGAAGGAAACTCTCTAAGAACTTCCTGCCTTAGATCTCTTTTGTGCCTACAATCCTGCTCCCATTGAATGTTTCAGCAGCTCCTGTGTCAGCTTTGCTTAACCATCTTCAAGGATCTTTAAATTTTACCCTGGTACCTTTTGCCTGAGTAACTGTGCTGCTCAGCTCCATTGAAATCAAAATGAAGCAGCCTGGAAAATATCACAAAGATCCATATCAAAACCATAATGAAGAAATTATGGTTCTCTGACCTTCAAACCTGATCACAGCCTCCTGAGAGGATTGCTTCCACTGAGGTCAAACAACTTCTGCCAAATATTTCAATGGGACAGAACAAGCTAAAATTTACAGAGGAATAAATGTAAACAGTATTTGTTGCACCAAGAAAACTATATTATTCAATTTGGTCTTCATTTCTGTCCTGTGCACCATGAAGTGAAAATTTTACTCTATCCTTTGAGAACACTATTTTGTGTGTGTATACATCCTATGGAGCAGTGGAGTGCAATACAAAATATAAAGCTGAGTTGAGTTGAACTCTATTTTGGGCAACATTATTCCCATGAAATAAAGTTCAAGTGAATTAGGATTATTTTCACATTTATGACCATACTGTATTCTCCTTATATGCATTTTCTTCATTGTTTGAATGAGCAAATGTGAGAAATATTAGCAATAAACTTCTTTTACTGTAATAAATATTTTAAATTACACAAATAATATATAATAAATTATAGAGTTTAAATAAATATTAAAACTATTATATGAATGCAGATGTTTCTTTGCCTGTTTCATCTATATTTTCATTCTTAAAACAATATTTAAGAGATATGCTTGCTAAATTTGTTTATTGCTTACACATAGAATTACCAATTTATTTGATTTTTTATTTTGATTTTTTTTTTTTGTTTCAGTTTTCCCAGTGAGAAAGTGGTTCTATGTAAGAACTTTTTCACACTGAAACTTTTGTTTCACCTTTTCTTCATTTTTTTTAAGGGAAAATGTGATGTTGTCTTATCTGAACTTTATATCTTTAAATTTTACTTTTGAGATTTCCTTTATGTCATGCTGGGTTATCAACAGCCCTTCAAGCAGACACCAATCAACACCAATGAAGACTGCATATGTTACAATTCAGTCCCTTTATATTGTATTTCATTTACTGCACAAACTTAATTATCTGGACTGCCCTATTATCGAATCAGCCCCAAAAGACCAATTTCCCATGTCTTACACATATTTATCAGACTTGAAGACTTCCTGAATGTTGTATTATAATGCTAATTAGTGCAGTGTTTGATTGTTTAAACAAATCACTTACCCTTTGTTGACAGTTAGTACGGCTAATGAACCCATAATTTTACAACTTTAGGAGGCTCCTTTCCTAAAGTGTGCTCAAATATCAGAGATGATACAAATATATTTCCAGAGGTCTCCTCTCCCAGCAGATAGGATTGCCTATATGCTTTGAACAGTGACTGTATTTACACATGCTTAATCTTTAAAAGAGGCCTTGCTTATCAGCAAAGAGATCGTAGAGATAATAAACTAATTCTTCTCTATTCCCTGTCATATGTCACAGAACAGTAATATGTAGGAAATTCAGATCTTAATACAGGCCTTTGGTCAACAGTTACCCTTAATTCTGTCTGCCTCCAGCAAATAACTATGCTGACCAGAAATAAAATAATTAAATTTAGCAGTGTAATATCTCTGTTCTACGTGTACCTGCATTTTTTCATCATGGTAGAAGCATGTCTTCAAATTTTTAGATGGCCAAAAGCGGTCTCATTTTCTCCCAAGATCTGGAAAAAGCATTTGCCACTTCTTACCACATAAAGTGTAGCTTTTAGGATCAAATACTAACAAAGCAGACATTAGGATAAAACATTTCCTTACATAGATATATATTATTAACATGAAAGTAAAAGTAACAAACTGAAAGTGCAAACAAATGTTGTCTGTAATATATGGTAGGGATAATTCATGCTATTAATGTACGGTATAAAAGATTGTAAAAATCCAAAACTATGTCTCTGACCACCTCAGGCTGAGAGCAGCTGTCTATTTAGATTACAATGAATTCCTGGACACAAGTTAAGATAATGATCGACACCTTAAGGTAAGAATAGAAGCTTCCAGGGTGATGATCACCAGTCTCTGGAGTCATCGGGAACCACCTAAGAGCGATTATCGCCTTGCCTTGCCAATTGCATCTATCAAGATAGTCAGTGGGTGCCAAACTGATACATCTGGATACATGACTTCCCCAGAGCCCATCAACGCTGACTGCACACCTGGAACCGGCTTTTGTCCAGCTCTGCACATTGAAAAGAACAGCGATGAATGTGAAGAGTTACAAAAGAAATTTGGACACCTTTGCCTCAGGCACAATAAACTGTATAAAACCTCACCTCAAGAAGCGGCATTCGTGAATGAGGGGGGACTCTGACACGGTAGAGGTCAGGTCCAGGTTCACCCAGCGCCGACTCCGGGCTCGACACTGCCTCTTTGGCTGTGGTGGTTTCAGAGACCGAAATTCGGTCGCACAGATAGGTTAATAAATCTTTTCGAAATTTTTGATAATTTGGCTCACGATTGAACATTTATAACATTGTCCAAAGCCAACATGGAAAGGAAGGGTTTTCCACACATTGGGGTTTTTTTCCTCCTGTAAATAATTAACCTACCAGAGCATCTAAACACGATTCTCTCTGTTTTCTCAGACTAAATAACAATTTACACTATCTTCATTGGAAACCTTGCAAAAGAAACAATACGTTCCTTGCAAAACATTTATAAATATCGAAACAATCCTGTTTAGCCCTGCTATAAAACTCTCAGCTGGGCAGCCATGGAAACATCTCTTCGGTATCTGAAGAATAAGCACTCCTTCCTTCTAGGCAATTCCCTACCAACTCAGTTCTATCCCTCCAGCATCTTTCTACACAGGAGAGTCTTTGTGTCTCCATTTTTCTCCATTGCTTGTGGCACATGGCCTGGAGAGGCCTTCTGAGAAGTCACAAGATCTTTATAGCCTAAACACCCCAACACTTGACCTCTTGGGAATGCTCCTGCTTTCAAGTCTTCTGCAAGATGAGAGAAAAGAGGCACACAGTGGCTCAGGGAAAGCCTGGGGGTAGCACCTTTTCCTATTGTTAAACCTCCACTTCACCACAGATAGCATCAGATAAAGTATTGTTCTCTGTTATTGCACTGGAGTCCTGCTACAATGGCTTTTTTTTGGAGTCGATGATCAAGATTCCTGATTTTAATGGCTGTTGAAGAAGCTTTGAATCATAAAGCGGAGGCCCAAAACACATTGATCAGGTTCTCTTGAAAGGCTTTGGGTTTGGATTTTGGCTTTTCTTTTCTTCCCTTTCTTTTTGTAATTTAAACAACAAAGGCAGAGGCTGAGATGCTGGATTCTGAGATGCTCTCAAATGCTATCTTTTTATTAAAATGAGATAAAAAGCAAAAAGTTGTCAGGGAAAGACATAAGTAAAAGAGTAATTCTTAGAGAAAAAATGTTTTAAGAACAGCTCATGGGACTCTGAAAGACTCTGTCTATTCAATTTTTTTTCCTGTTTTACAATTTATACATTCTTTATTTAAATTTTATTCATCTTTGCTTTACCAGGACATTCAGTAAACTTACTATGCTCAAATCCTCATCACATCAATTGGAAATCAGTACATGAAATAAAATTACATTATTCTTCCATATTGTAATAACAAGTTAATGTACTATTAATATATACTCACTTGTCTTTTTTACATCAACATTACCCTCAAGCACTTTACTCAAGGTCTATGTCATTCTTCTGTGAGATTAATTCTCGTAACTAACATTATTATGCTTCATGAAACCAAAATACTACAATGTACAGGGAAGAGGTGAACATAGCTTGTCTTTGCATCACAATATCTATTCCTATTTTGAGCACAAAAGTGCTGCATGGCACAACCAGTCACTCTGGTCACTGTCCAGGACAGGAAAACCATCATGTCTCTTTGTCATTCTGCATTATGATGTTGGTTTGGTTTTTTCCATGAGTAAAAGAAAAAATCCAAACAACCAAACCAAGCAAACAGAAAGCCCACCAAGGTTCAAGAGGAGATATGTGCAGCTGGGTATCATTCTAACCTGAAATTGTGGATGAGTTTCAGACTGACTCACAGAACATAGCTGAGAAACATCACAGGACCACAGTTTGGACATAGAATGCAGAGGTTTACACTCAGGTAATTTGACACCCTAAGACGCTATGCTGCCATGCTGTGCTATTCTAGAGAAATATTCCCCTAGTAATTCAAATAGAATACTACCCAAATATGGCTCTCCTTTCTTCTCAAAAGGAGAAATAATTTTAAACCCAGTTTCACTTTGCAATGAATGATGGCACCTGAAGTCAATCTTCTTCCTGCCATATCTGGTAAAATATAAAAACTAAAAAACAAATAAAGCAGGAACTACCAGGGAAGGAATTCAAAGAGCTGCTTGTAGTCCAAAGCAGAAGTCTGCTTATCATGTTGGGCTGGGTAGGTTGTCCAATTTCATTTTGTGGCCGTTGTTTGAGACTTGCTCAAGAAATGTTATTTAGTACAAGGCAAACCACGCCAACATCTTGACAGTGTACAAGACTGCATTTAGAGCTATGAAATTTTACAGACACCACCTAATTTATTAGAACATGTGCACCCACTTTCTCCTTGCTTTTCCAACAGGAATAGTCTTTCCTGTACATCCAAGACTGTTGAGATGTTGTTTCCTGAAGCTGCAGCCTCTCTAATGGGCAAAAATGTATAATACCAAAGAAAAAAAAGATTTTCCTGTGGTAGAAGGAGCATCTGTTGCATTGTCCACCACAAGAGATATTCAGGCTGTGAACTTGCAACACACGTAGCACTTGGGAACTTATAGGATGACCTACCTAAAGAGTTACATCATACAATGGGTGTTGGAGCATTCTAGTCTCAGATGACTCTACAATAGTCAGATTGCACTATTGGATATCTTTCTTACACTACTCCTTATAAATTCTAACTGAGGCTGAAAATACACAAAGAAGAGAAATACCAAGTGACTTGCCAAAACCATGATGGCTTTCTAATTTCATGTCTTCCATCTAGATTTTTTGGGGGCTTTTGCTTTCCGAATCAGGCAGGTAAGATGTAGAATTACACACTCTAACTGTAATGAAGTTTTGGAGTTTATGATTTCACTTTGCTACTGTATTTATTTCTATCACAGTACTGACAGAATTTCCAGTCAGGAGTAGGATCCCAATGTACTAAACCTACATAAGCACCTAAGCAGAAAGATGTAGATACCACCAGAAGAACAATCCAGGGCAAAACTTATCATGGATAGGAAAAGTAGACCTAGCAAGTTTCATATGGCCAACAAGGTGAAAAATTGGAACCAGTCTGCAGGATGGCACTGGTTGATGGTACCTGGTTGATGGAGGAAACCATGGCTGCCAGTTCAGACATCCTGCTTACTGCAGTGTGAACTGCGGACTGCTGCTGCAGAAAGGTTCTGTTTAAAAACAGCCCCTAGACACTGCACCAAACACTCTGAATGGATCCGATGCTTATTGGAAAGAGTGCACCTTCTACTTCATTTACCTCTAAGCCGAGAAAGAAGAGTATAATTGAACATGCTTCCCTCTTCAGAGTAATTTGTTCATGAATTTGTTCATGTTCATTGTTACCCTGAAAGCAAGCGGGCATATAAAGAACTCCTTCCTCAACGGGGGAAAGAATGTGAGCACATTCTTACACAGCCTGTGTACAGGAAATCATTCACAAACCTTCAAAGGCATTGATGGGGGAAGGGACGAGGCTGGAATGGCATTCCTTGGGCAAGAGCACATGAAAGTCTGGTTGGATTAGTGTAATATATTACACAAATGTGACACAAAAATGTTCATGGATTACACTTCCTTCACTGTATCATATTAGCACCTCATCATCCCAGCCTACCACAAACAGATGCTAACAAGATATGAGAAGAGAGCTAGAATATGCTGAGGTTTCTGTGTCACATTAGTAGTGTGCATAATACACTGTGATTCCGCTTGCCAACATGTGATGCACAAATTACTAATGCATAATCTTTGAAAAGAACCGAAACAAAACAAGGCATTAGTATGAAAAGTGTGTTTACAATGTGCTGCAAAAATGAAAATGTGTGCTCTGTGTGGAGAAAATCTATCCCACCTCCTGCAAGATCACAAAGATAGAGTGAAGCGTGTTAGAGTTCCTAACAAGTACTCAATAGAAATGCACTGATCCCTTCCAGTGAGTTTCTTAATGTTCTTTTAAGAAAGTCTTAAGGCATTGATTTACTCAAACTGTATTATTTTAGCAGGTTTCATATGGTCTTTATTTAACTGGTTCTTTTCTTTGTGAGTGAAGTTGGCCTTGGTGTTGAATCCGAGGATACAGAGAAGCATCAGTCACGTGCCAGCCCAAAGCCTCTGGGATATCTTGACTCAATAGACTTTCTTCCTCACATTCAGTCCTACAACTCATTACATATGATGGCATCACACATAGACAACAGCCTTATTATACCGACTTACTTCCTTTTAAATGGCCAAAAGGTTATGCAGATGACCATGCTCACATTTATACAGTAAAAAGTACTTTTGCCCCATGCAGCCTCACTTGCAATTCAGAGAAAAAAATCCATTAATTATTCCTGTGCATATTTTAAGATGCCTTTATTTCATGAGCAACAGAAGAAATTTGCAGCTGGTGAAAAAACAGCCTTCCAGATTGCCATATCAAGTGCTTTACTGCACATGAGTATGTGGGAAATTATTAATAATAATAATAAAGAATGTAATGCACACTATATAAACTGGGTCAAGCTGTGCATCAAAAGTTTATTTTTGTTTGGTTTTAATATATTTACATGGGGAAATAAATATGACAGATAAAATCTCCTTGGCTTTCTCTCTCACAATGGTAATTATGCCAGGCCTTCAGTGCAGTAAGGTTACAATTATAAAACCCTGTTTCTGGTTTCCTCTAGACATATGTGCAATATATACATTGCACATAAATTGGCTCAGCCTAATTATTTTTAAATAACATGTATGCTTTAAAAAATAGTAAGCAAAAATGGAACTGCCTAAATCTATTGCGGGTCATGTTTTGTTTTTCCCCAGGCATTAAAAACCTGTGTCTGATCTTTTCTTGAAAACATTTTTGAGGGGGGCAGGGTAGTGGGAAGATTTCCTCTCAGGTTGGAAACCAGATATGCTTTGCCCTGTTCTGTGTCCATCACAGCCACAGCACTCCAGTTTGAACAGAATCTCATCTGTTAGAACTCAAATATGAAGTTGTAGCCCGAAAAGATTTTTTTTACTCACGTGATTGTAAATAAGGGGTTTAAAGGTGTGTTTGGACACAAACCTGTTCTTATTACTTTAGAAAAAACTTGCTTGTGAAACAATTGAAATACGAATTTTCAAAAATTTTTTACTTCTAACATAACCCATAGCACATTATTTCAAAATGCCTATCAAGCATATTGTGGGCGGAAAACTGTAGCTGCTGGTGGCATAAAAGTGAATGAACACAATGGTGGCAGTTCAAGTCCTGATAGGTATTTTTGTCAAGGACATTAGAGATGCTGGAACTGCAAAGTCACTACAATTATGCTGGGAAAGGTGCAAAGCACTGATGTCTCAGCACCACTGTCACCTACCTACCTGCAGGAATCTGATACTCCCTGGTGCTTTTCAAGGAGTGGCTGGACTCCTTCCATGGCTACTGTAATGCCATTACTGAGGTGCATCTGCCTTTTCCTCACCTGATTTCACTGTTTATAGCACCCTTAGCATTGAGAGAAGCTCAAAGAGCACACACTGGCAAAAGAACTATACAGGGAACTGCTAAGAAACAGTGAGCCCAGCATGATGACATTTACACATCTAAATATTTGGGCTAAGTAGTTACCCCACCCATTCATGGTCTAGAAGAGGCCAGAAATCCTAGTTCTCAGTTCTCGGTCCAATTCAGAGGTCTAATGACTTTACAGATTCCTTTCTGTACCTGATCTGCATCTCACATTTAACATATTTGAAATAATAAAGAGATAAAAAATTGTTACATTTATGGTATTTAGTTAAATTACATGAACATCAAGTAAAAACTGTCAGTGTTCTTCATTGTGATTCAGGCTCCATTCTCTCTGTCATCCAAAAAAGGTGGGGAGCAAGGAGCTCAAGGCACTCTGCCAAGTGTGTTCACACTCAAAGGCTTTTTCCTACAGAGAGCTGGATGGGAGGAGTCTGAGTTTTCCTCACATGTTATTTGCTTATTCGACTATCATTGGTTGACATTATGGCAGCTAGTTAATGAATGAATCTGATTTTATAGCTTTTGCACTTGTGCCTAGAGGTCACCCTACACATATTTTCACAAATTAGAAAAATAAATTAATTACTTTAACTTATTTTCTACTGGGAAACTGCACACCTGAAATAACAACTATTTTTTCTCCAACATATTTAGTTGTGCTCTGCCATTTCTTCCCTCTTCCTTGGCTGAAAAGCCCTCCTAGCCAGCAGGTTGCAACCAGGCAATGTTCAGTAACAATGACTTTATAAATTCTCACATACATAGCTAGCCCCAAGTTACCAGCCACTTCCAAACAACACATTTTAATTCTCTAGCTAAATGAGGTTTCTTTTCCCCCTCATGTTGTGAGTACATTTTGCAGATGATGTTTACCAGAATTCAGGCCACCTGAGCCAGTACAGAATGAAAGAAACTCACCTCCCACACAGAGTTTCTCCTGTCCTGCTGCCTTCTCACGTGAGGCCCCTTGACCAGGCCAGGCAGATGGGCAATGGTGGCCATCAGTGCAAGGTTTGGAGGCTTTATTTTCCAAGGACTAGGTGGAGTAAAGATTAAAGCCCCATTTCCTAAGTCTATTTTTGATTTAGGAAAAATCCCAACACCTAGCTAACTTGCTTATGGAGATAAATGTGGAAAAAAGTAACAAAAAAATGATAAACATATATTTACTACAAATCAGAAACCATTTTGAATAGTTTCCCATTCATCAAATTTCCCAAGACATTTCTCTTGAAACTTTTCCTCTTTTTTTTGGCAACATCATTCTGAAAACAATCATGCCTAAGATGATAATGCAGCAAAAACCTTTCTGATAAGTGAGATAACAGCTCTTTTGACTTACATATGATATTCATGATAGAACTGAAATCATCTTAAGATTTGATTGGGGTTTTTTTACCCTCTCACAGCCTCATACTGATTTTGCATCACAGTCTGGTGACTTTTTACAGACAATTGTATGTGAAACTTATCTACTGCATAATAAACCAAATTTTGTATCTTGTTTTCTATATAATTTCTGAAGCAACTAATTTTTTTAAAAGTGAGAATTTTGTATATGCTGTGTATAGAATGAATCTGATTTTATAGCTTTTGCACTTGTGCCTAGAGGTCACCCTACACATATTTTCACAAATTAGAAAAATAAATTAATTACTTTAACTTATTTTCTACTGGGAAACTGCACACCTGAAATAACAACTATTTTTTCTCCAACATATTTAGTTGTGCTCTGCCATTTCTTCCCTCTTCCTTGGCTGAAAAGCCCTCCTAGCCAGCAGGTTGCAACCAGGCAATGTTCAGTAACAATGACTTTATAAATTCTCACATACATAGCTAGCCCCAAGTTACCAGCCACTTCCAAACAACACATTTTAATTCTCTAGCTAAATGAGGTTTCTTTTCCCCCTCATGTTGTGAGTACATTTTGCAGATGATGTTTACCAGAATTCAGGCCACCTGAGCCAGTACAGAATGAAAGAAACTCACCTCCCACACAGAGTTTCTCCTGTCCTGCTGCCTTCTCACGTGAGGCCCCTTGACCAGGCCAGGCAGATGGGCAATGGTGGCCATCAGTGCAAGGTTTGGAGGCTTTATTTTCCAAGGACTAGGTGGAGTAAAGATTAAAGCCCCATTTCCTAAGTCTATTTTTGATTTAGGAAAAATCCCAACACCTAGCTAACTTGCTTATGGAGATAAATGTGGAAAAAAGTAACAAAAAATGATAAACATATATTTACTACAAATCAGAAACCATTTTGAATAGTTTCCCATTCATCAAATTTCCCAAGACATTTCTCTTGAAACTTTTCCTCTTTTTTTTGGCAACATCATTCTGAAAACAATCATGCCTAAGATGATAATGCAGCAAAAACCTTTCTGATAAGTGAGATAACAGCTCTTTTGACTTACATATGATATTCATGATAGAACTGAAATCATCTTAAGATTTGATTGGGGTTTTTTACCCTCTCACAGCCTCATACTGATTTTGCATCACAGTCTGGTGACTTTTTACAGACAATTGTATGTGAAACTTATCTACTGCATAATAAACCAAATTTTGTATCTTGTTTTCTATATAATTTCTGAAGCAACTAATTTTTTTAAAAGTGAGAATTTTGTATATGCTGTGTATATACTCAGTTACACTCTGAGTGAAAGAATAAGTGAGAAACATTTTCCTAGATCCCCTATATTTTTTTACCATTCTAATTTGCCTTTTGCCTTCTTTCTGAGAGATTTTAAAATCACAATGATTTCTCCAAACCTGCAGCTCAGTCTGGGAAGGAATAAGATCCACAGTACATCCCTGAGATGAACAATCACCCAAGATGAAACATGAATCCCAGTACTGACAATTCAAACAAGGAGTTAGGAAAATGCACTGTCCTAAATATCAGATCTCTTTGTTAAAAACAAATCAAAACATATCTTTGACAAATCTCAAACATTCTATAAACTTGTATAATTTGATATTGTTTCATGGATCAATTTATGAAAAAGAAAATTCGCCTATAAGCACAAGCTGAAATAGTGATCTTTCTTACAGATGGAGAGAAGGTACATGTAGTTTTTTGCCTACTTTTCAAATTTCCTGGAAACCTTTATTATTATTTTTAGCACTATATTTATTTAGTCTCCTTCTGAATAATTGTTCAACAAGGAAATTTTATGAAGCTATAGATTAGATCCAGATGAAAAATGGCACTTCCTTAATGCTGATGATTGTTTTGTAAAATTCCTTTAAAAGTGTACTCCTATGTGGTTTTTCTTGCTTCCTTCCTTCCTTTAAAATACTTTTAAAAATCTGTAAGTATATTTGTTACTACCAAGGGACTTTCGTGATTAATTCACATTATTCATATTCCCTAAACACAGATTTGACTAATATGCTCTATACTTGCTGCCATCACACTTATAAATGTACATAAACTGAATGTAATTTAAAAGAAAAATATTCCTAATCTTTTCAATAAAAGAGGGAATAACTGGTAATAACAGCAGTATTTGGTGTATTTCACCTCTTTTTCTAAGTTCAGAGTTTCCATACAGTATGATTTTGGCAGTTCTGTTAAATAATTTTCATAAACTTTGCTTGATCCATGACGTAGCAGTATTCATTTGCACTATAGCATATCTGAACAATGTCATTACTGATTATTGGTCTTTTACACAATACTACTTTTGTCCTGTCACTACATAACTCTTGAGCTCACAGAAATGAAATTAATTTTCCATTGTATTGAAACACACTAGCTTTTCTTTTTTTTTTTTCATGAACAAACTAAGCTGTACAAATGTTCACATAAAGCCAAGGCAATAGGGGGATAAAAGCAGATGAAGACAATTCATTTGAAAATCAAAGCAGTGCTCACAGAAATATGTTGGCAGGATTCACCCAGCTCTATTTCAGAGTTGTTTAAACACTGTATAGAGCAGAAGAGGAACGGGAGTAATGGTTTCTCCTGGAATCAGTTCAATCAATTAATCTGTCTCTTTTTTTTCCTCGATCATTTAATTACCACTGCAAAAAAGCAGGGGGAATTAAGTCACAAAATAACCATTCATATAACATGATGGATCTAATTGAAGCCTTTGTAAGTGATCAGATCCTGGAGTGAGGCTGGACCAGCCTCATCCCACCCAGTTGTACGCTGGCAGGGTGTACTGCACTGGCTGCTTACTTTGGATGAGAGCTTCTGCACCAAAACTGAATTTTCTTGCCTGTGTGGCTAAAACCAGATGTCATGCAGCCAGTGAGATTGGGCAATGGTGGCTGGGCGTCCTGCAGAGGAAGGGCACCCCCTTGCTGGGAAGGAGGCTGAGGCCAAGTTGGTGTCTCTGGCTCGGTGCCAGCGGAGAACCTGTGAGCCCACCTGTACCCAGGGAGTGCTTCCTCACTGCAAACACACACTCACCTGTTTCTCTTTCCCTGTTTCTTGCTGCTGCATGGTCCCATCCAACCTGGCAGCAGGCCATGGGGCCCCCTCTCCTGCAGGAGGCGGAAGACACTCAATGACCAGCTTATCCCATGGTGGGCTTTCTTTTGTGCTGGAACCATGGCCCACTGCCCTTGCTGGGCCACAGTAGAAGGAAGGAAGGGTGTCAGGAGTGAGTGCAGCCCTGCCACAAGCATCAGGACAGGGTGGGGCAGCACCACACCATGTGCAGGTCTCCCACAGCCATCTTTCTTGCCTTTCACCATGGTCAGCAACCCACCCTGTCTTTGGTTTGGGCTCCCCCCTTCCCATAGTATGAAACTCACGGTGTTATTAAACTTGTGAGTCCCAAGACAGTGCAGGTATGTGGAGCTCGCTCACACCAGTGGTGTGTGCTGCATGAATCTGGGGGACACGGCCCTGGCCCGGGCCTGGTCAGCGGTGCTTTACTGGGGCAGCGCTGGGGCAGTGCCAGGAGCTATGGTGGGGAAAGAGAAGCTTGATGTGCTCTCTGCGAGCCACACTTCCTTCCTTCCTGGCTGCGGCATTTATTAGAGTCTTGTCTGTTCTCCTCTTCCACTAGGTTTTGGTGTGAATTAGGTGTAGGTAAAATGGGTCATGTTAATTATTTAGTGGTTATTAGGGGCTGCCCAGAGAAGCTGTGGATGCCCATCCCGGCATGCCAGGCTGGATAGGGCTCTGAGCAACCTGGCCGGGGCAGCACCCGGGGCTGCACATAGAGGGGCAGGAAGGCGGCGTCCCGGCACCGAGGGCGCTGTGCTGGCCCGGCCCGGCCCGGCCGGCGGCGGCGGAGCGGCGGCCGAGCGCCGCGTCCCCGGCAGAGGGCGAGCGGCCCCCGCCGATGCCGCTGCACCGGGGCCGCCGCCGGGGCCCGGCTCCCAGCACGGACACCGGTGAGCGTGTTCCACTAACACCAAAACACTTCTAGTTAGAGGTCCTTTGTTGCTCTTGGTTTGGTTTTGTTGGGTTTTCTCAGGTACCAAACGCCCCCCCCCGCCCCGGGTAATCAATTTCCTGAAATTCTTCAAGGCTTCGTAAGCCGTAACAATGAAAATCATAAGCAGCAAGGATTTTAATTTCCTTATTGTGTTATTTAAGCAATGAGACATGACAAGGTTTGTGTTACGCTGGGATGTCGCCGCGCCTCGTGTGAGCTGTGTTAGGCAGGAGGCCGAAAATCGAAAGCCGAAACCACCTGGTAAGAGTCTGTCCCGGGATGCTGCACAGTTTTTGGCATCATTCAGTGGGTCTGCATGAGTAGATTCAGGATTAAAAAAAAAAAAAAAAGAATTAAGGAAGGAACACCAAAAATATAAATAATTTCCATTTTTCATTGCACCATAATCCATAAAAGAACATCTCTTATTTAATCTTCATTTAATTTTTTTTCCCCTACTGGCTTAAAAGTAAAAAATAAGCACTATAAATTAATTAAAATTAATTAATTATCTAACATCCTAATTTCATTATTTTTTAAATATCCTACAATTTCATAGAAGCTCCCCAGATTTCTAAACTAAACATGTAAAACAGAATTTAAATTGTTGAAATCTTAGGTCCTTCAACTTCCTCTGGCTAAAATTCTGAGGTTTTCTTCTGGTTTTCACTGATTTTCAGAAATGTAAGTTTTCTCTTGTCCTTCCTACAGAATATTCTATTTGGAGAAAGGATGCTATCTTGTTTTTCTCCTATGATCTATTTTATTACATTTCATATTGTCTGCTTTCTATCTCTTGTCACCTGATGGTTAACAATGTGTATCCCATATTTGTCTCTGAAACATTCCTCCTGCTTAAATTGCTGCAGCAACAGCAAAATCAGTTACAGCTCCTGGAAGAGAAACCAAAGGAATTGTTCCTGTTTGCATCCACAGAGGTGTGAGGCATTTCCCTGTGCTGAGAGCACATTCTAGGGTAGGAATCCTCTTTTTAGACAGAATTCACTTTTAAAGCCCACCTTTGAAGATGGCAGCACACTGCACAAGTTTGTATGAGATATTGTTCCACGAGGGCCAGAGAAACCTTGACTCTTTGTCTGTAAAATAACCAGTCAAATCACAAGGATTTTGCAAAGATGTGTCCCTATCTCAGCCTCTCAGACTCAAGCCATAAAAATGCAACTCACACAAAGTTCACATGTGTAGAAGTGTTTGCAAAATAAGGAGCTTGACTTCTGAATTTTTTTTCACCTTTTAATTTTAAACTTCAGTGCTTTAGGTAAGGAGAGTCAGGAGTCTGGCACCTAATACTGGTACTTAATACTTAAAATACTCACTAGTCTCAGTGAGTTGGATGTGTAAAAATTTTAGAAAGAAGCCCCACTAGAAAAATCCAGATGCAGATGCAAAGTGTGGGGGGAAAGAGACAGATGGGAGCCCTAGAGGAAAAGGAGGCCTGGAGAGGGAAAGGAGGGCAAAGAAGGGTAAAGAGAGGGCAACATACATAGGCAGAAGAGAGAAATGGGGAGAAGAGAGAAACAGGAGAAAGAGGTGAGAGGCAAAACCAAGTTGGTTTTGACAAGGTGATTTACCAGATACAAAGCAAAGAATATAATTAAATATATAACTGTGTTGTGGGGTTTCTTCCTAGAAGAGAAGGGTTGAAAAAAGTCAGAAAGAAGCTGTGCCAAAAAAGTTTCATTACATACCACCTATTCAGTGAAATATCATTAAAAACAGGAGTCACTGCAAAAGCAAGAAGCCACAGTGATATCTATCAATTTAAAGGCACCCAAAGCCAAAGGGTTGGTCTAATTGATAGGAATTACCTTGATGTTTCAGTGAAAACACACTGATCATCCAAGTAATGAAATGGAGCAGAAAAAGCAAAGCAGTTTGGTCTCATAGGGCTGCATCCGGATAAGATCCTTGTCTGTTACAGCAGCTGGAGCTCTTAGTGCCACTTGACATTCAACCTGTTCGGCTGCTATTTGCAGAAAAATCCATGAACCTTATAATTTTAGGTAACTTGTCTCACCATGCAGGAGCTAGGAGTTGCATCCATTTTGCTGGAGTCAAAATAACACAGAGAACTGTATTGAAGGCCATCTGGACAGCTATTTATATTAGTCAAAGTACACTACGTGCTTTTAATTCTAGCTGTGCCATTCTTACTGTCGTAGATATAGCTGTGTCAGCACTTTCATTAAAATCTCCTATTTTTAGGGGTTTATCACTCAGCTGTTGAATTTCGCTTTAGGCTGAAACTTGGCATGCAAAGCCTCAGCCTGCAAGCACTTTTTTTTTTTTTTTTTTTTTTTAGAAATACAAAAAAAAAACCAAAAACTTTTGGTCACCTTTTATTTTATAGGAAGGCAGATTTTAACATTCAGTCATTTTTAACTCTGAAAAAAGTTTAATTATCTGAATTTTACAGGCTTACCCATTATATGCCATGCTGCATTTTTAAAAATAGTGCTTGTTTTATTCATGTTGGCAAATTGGCTACTGTCCATAAGCAGTAACTATTTTTAATCATGTTTTTAAGCATATATCCATATTTATATTGTTATGATCCATGCTCTGGACTCTGTAAGGAATAGTAAATGACAGGCCATGTAGGCTTGAGCACAGAGAAAGAACCACAACAGCTGTTAGTTTGCAAAACCCACACAACTTGGAGCATAGTCTTCAGCTCATTAGCATAATTAATTTTTAATAATGACAGCATTAATTTTTTTTCTTGAGTATTCAGGGCCTTCTCCCACCAGTCCCTACTTAGGCAAAGCTCACTTTTATCCCATCAGTGGAAAAGGGCTTACATCCTTCACTAGTTATTTGTGAACAAAACTGTGCTCTCACTGAATTGGTGGTTATGCCCTGGCACTACACAATTGGCCCATAGGGAACAGAGGTTCTGGCAAGTCTGGGGTCCCTCCTTGAGTCCTGCTTGTTTTACCACACACAGGAAAAAGGGAGACGCTTATGGTATCTCAAAACGGGCCACAGAAGTACATTCTATAATTCTATATTTCTATGACTCTTCCAGCCTCAAATGAATTATAAATTCTATCATTTGACAAGATTTTATTTAAAATAAAATTTTATTAAAAATAAAGTCTGCCATAAATGGCCAAAGAAATAAGAATTTAAATAATTATATACCTTATATTTGGTGTTTTCTCTTTGTACTTTCAAGACAATTACCTAAAGTCCTTCTGCTCTGTCATAAAACCCAAAGTGTCTAACCTGTAAAGGACAAATTATTTGCTAGTGTTTCTATCGCTTTCTCTCAAGTCCATTGATAAAATAAACTCTGAATGTCATTCTAGGCAACAGTCAAGATGTGACTTTAGGAAATAGCTTATGTCACTGCAGAATTCAGCCAACTCTGCTGAGTTAAAATGAATAAACTTTTAAAAAGCACCTGATCTAAGTTCGTGTCTGGTCAACAGCACTGATTCCATTCCTGTTTGACCTGTGCTTTTCTTATTTTCATTTTGCTGAAAGAGATGCAGTGCAAGAAATAAGAAACTAAGACCCACTAAATAGCAATATGTGTACAGACTTGTAAACATGGTGAGCTTGATCTTTAAACATCTATCCAAGTTCATGGAGACTTCAGAGGGGTTCTAGCTCTATGGCTGCCTGAGAATCCAGTCCTTTGATTGAGCACTGAACCACAGCAGTCCTTTCCCACTGGAAGCTAATTCATCTCCATTCCGACTGACCGCTTTTGCTTGTACTGATCACAGCAGTAGAACTTAACCTGTGCAATTTGTGGCTTGCAGGTTGGACGTTGCTTTAAAAAGAATTTCAAACTGATCAATTTAAATTCCAGCAAAGCAGTTATGGTGCGTGCTGACACCATTTGAACAGGATGACATAACCCTCTTGACAAGGGACATCCCCACTTCTCTTTTTGTTTCACTAGCTCACAAATACAGATCTGCAGGAGTCCAGGAGAGCACAAACATTTCTTGACCTTAACCAGACTGTAATCCACACTAGAGAAGGAAGTAAACTCAGGAGAACAGGTGACAGGTTAAAATCAGCCCTAGCGCCCACAGGCCGTGCACTGGCTCACGGCATTAAACCCCTCTTCTAAATAACAGCACCACTGCCACCAAAAGCAAAAGAAAAATGGAGCCAGGTTTTATTACCAAGAAGGCGCTCTCCCTCTCACTGCAGACAGGAAGGGGAGGGTTCTGGTTATTGTTGCAGATTTTTCCCCCCTCTTTCTCCAGGTCTTTAATCCCAGACTTGGCTTGTTGCGCTTCAAATTGAAATATCCTGAACAGATGTAAAAACACATGTGAGCCACTGCTCACAAGCTGTGCAAAGCTTTGTTTCATCTGCTGATGATGTGAGCCTAAAGGAGATCTTTTTAAAATTTCATCACTATTCAAAAGGATAATTAATACGTACCCCCAGGCTTTGATTATGCTATACCCAGTGTGTACTGCTGGTACAAAAATAATGAGGCTCTCATCAGGCCGAATGAATACTTGCAGCAAACATTCAGTTTCCATAAGAAATTTAAGATTCAGCGGCGGTACCATGTAGGTGGCTTAATCTAATTTTAATTTGTAACACAATACAATAGATAAGATCATTTGTTTGTAACCAGCACAGGCATTTTGTTTACATGAAACCCCAGTCAGCATTCAGCAGATGGTCTTTTTAAAGGCTTAATTGAAGTTTTCTAATCTAACCTTTTTTTCCTCCATTACAAAGGGGAAAATAACAGGAAAAAAAAAAGAGAAAAAGAAAAGAAGGGAACTAAGGCAACTACAAGGAAGCAGAAAAATAACTGTAAACCTCTTTTGCAGGGAAAACACAGAAGAACATTTCTGCCTGCTGTCAGATGCAGGTTCAGTCAGAGCTGGGAAGATGCTGAGGTCATAGTTTTTAAGCAGCTCCAGAGGTGTGTGGAGAGGACCCTTTGCCCCCACCCTTGTTGCTAGTGTGAAGGTTGGCAACAAATCACTGCCCCTGCCACAGCTGCCGTTCTGCCTCTGCCAGGCTCCTGATATTAGCTACCTGAGCTTTTCCACAGGTCAGGCATCTCCTTCTCACGCCTGCCTTCTCAGAGGCTCATTATTAGATTATAATTTCTGTGTACTTTCTGCATTCAGCTGCTCTGGTTTCAGTCTCCTTTTGGCCTGTCCCTGCTGCCCTCAATATTACCACACTGACCACAATAAACACTTTTCTCCTCACTGGCTCCAGGCTGCCTCTGGCAGCCTTCCAGTGGTGTGTGCTGGAATACAACCTTTCCCAAACATTTAAATCTTCCTCACATAGTCTGTATTCAAAGAGTTTGCCTCACTGGGATTTCTAACAAAAAGAATCAAGTGAGGCCTTTAGTTTCCTTTTCACGGGCCACAGGGAGCACACAGAGGGCAGGTTTCAGGCTCTGGGTCCTTTGGCAGTGATGCGCTACCAGAATGCTGCTGTGGAGGAGCCCTGTGCTCCCTTGGCTTTATTGGTGCCATGGCCTTGCTGGCACTGCAGTGAGCTCAGCAGGGCTGGCACTGCAGACAGCATAATTCCCTCTCTATGTTGATCTGATCTCACTACCACCACCTCTGCAATAAGAATGGTATTAATGCCCCCACGGCCCAGCTCCGGAGTTTACTTGCTGAGTTATGAAAGAGGTAAGGAACTTATACCACATAATAAAGAGAAATGAGTTTTACTCATAGTAAATGACTTGAGAACAGTGGTGTGGACTTTTTATTAAACAGAGGAGTATTCACCACTGAGGAATAAAGAGGCACTGCGTGCTTATAACACTGTCATAAAAGCTGGTGTAAGTTGGATTGCTACCTGGTGATTCACAACCATAAGGGCAGAAATTGAAGAGGGTGATCAAAATAATAATCAACTAAAACTAGGAATTCCACCGGCCTAGTTTTCCTTAGGCACAACCCATGAGTACACAGCTGTCCATGGAGAGACATGCATCAGAGTGAATCTCTGTGCCCTAAGCCAAAAGGAGACAAGCCATCTTCAACTCAAGAGCCATAACACCACATAACAACAGTGAAGGGGCCAAGCTAGTAACACTACACTTTACAGTGATATAATAGCCATCAGTGTAAATGGAGGACTTTTCATTAAATGATTTATATGCTTAAAGAAAACAAATATCATTGTTAGAATAAAAATATCCTCCAAGGAGCACACAAGCCAGCTGGGCTTCTAAGGTCAGATTCAGCAGTCATGCAGCTATGTGTTTTTTGGCAACAGGGGACATTTTATGTCCTGCTGACTCAAAATCCACTACATGGAGGGGACACTAACAGATGTGCCCACACAAAATTTGGAAAAAGTCATAAGTTCTCACAGGAAAAAACCTTAATGAGCTATTGATCTGTATTTTAAATCAATGTTCTAAGTCCTGAGAAACTTTTCCTTAGGAAACACTACCATTTTTGACATCAGTTTGACTGGGCTAGTCATTCAGGAAAAAGCCACAATTGTTGTAAGTGCTCATGCCATGAAGCTGACACTGTCATTAATTGTTTACGTGGGCTGCACCATGGAATCACATCACTATTAGTGAAACAGTCCTGATTTACAGCCAATTCAATTTCTCTGTGCTTCACTGTGGCTGTAAGAGGTTCTTCTCCAAATGACAACTGCAACACCTGAGGACATGGAAAATACCTCATTTGCCCTCAGCCATATCTGAGCTGACTTTATATCCTCTTTTTAGGCAGCCCTTAGGAATTGGGATGGTGATACATTCTCTAGTACATTTCACTCCAGGAGAGAGCAGTGACTAACATGAGGAGAGATAGAATGTCATGGGTTATGGGTGCAGCAGAAGGTTGAAGAGATAGAGACACACAATAACTGCAATGATTTCCAATTATATAAATGGAGGCCTATGTACAGAGGATGATTTAGACACTGAAGAAAATTAATACAAGTTTAGGACTAGGAATCCTCCCAAGGAGAACATAAACTAGAAAGAATTTCTTGAACTGCTCTTCTGAAATGAAACACAGCAAAATCCATTAACCACAAAATATATAACTTGATGGGTTTTTTTTCCTAACACTGTTATTTTGGTATGCTGTTGAGGGCATTCCAATAGAGAACTTCATGTAAGATGTTCTATTCAAGAACAAAGAATGCACAAGGTCTAATTTTGTTAATTTCATCATATTTCATCAATTTAACCTTCAAAGACCCTTGGCAGTGCAATACTTTGATACCATAATGTTCACTTTAAACCAAATGTTTTCAAGGTAGAGTGCAGGGTTTTATTCTCCTCCTAGTGAGTTACATAATTTGGACTCTGTGTAAGTTATTTGATAGCACAGGTGTTCCTGTAATTCTAGAGGAATGTGGAAATTAAAGGTATGGAATGCAAATGCTTATTGACTGAAACAAGTACATCAGGGATAACCAGTGCCACTTTGCTTGCTTTCCACTAGCAGATTAGAGGCAGGAGCATGAGAGACACAGAAGTTGGCTTCTACATTTTTTACATAATATAGCCCTCAAAATACAGCTTCTGAGGAACAGGCCTGCCTGCTGGGAATACAGAGGTGGTCCCAATAAAACTAAGGTTGCAGGTGAGAGGCTATTACCTTTTCCAAACCAGCCAACAAAATGGAGCATTGTCCCAAAGTGTTTCCATGGCAACACTCTGACATAACTTTGGGGAGCATGGTTTCTTCTCTCTCCTTTTATGGATCTTAAACCCACTGTGTAAGACAAATTACCTGGACCTGGTGTCACTCTTCTTGCCTTTCTGGTTAGGCACTACCTCTCCAGAACAGCTGGAAGCCCACAGATCCTTTGAAGATGCTTATTTAAGGTCCTTGTTCTGTGAAAATATCGGGCCTACAGATTAAATACATCTGACACATTAAAGAGGCTTGTCATGCTAGTTGTTTTATACAAACCATTGGATGCCTGATCAGAAGAACTCATGTTTCTTGCAATATAAGGAACAAGCCTTTCGTAATCCAGATCTATTGTGGATCCACCATAACTGCTCTCTAAGAAGGTGCAGTTCATAACCAGTTGGAAAATGGATAAGAAAGTATGTCAGACATAAAATTTCTGTTTACATTGGTTGTGCACATATTGCACATATAAGTCTCTAGACTGAGATTGAAAATCATGTACCTTAGATAATACATACTTCTAGTTAGAGGACATGAGCTCTTCTGGGACTGGTTTAATAAGGGAAGTCAGCTTTTTGAAAGTGCAAGATTCATTTAATGTATCTTTCTTGGCTGTGAATCTTAGAAAAGTTGGCATTTTTACAAAGCTGCTTTTGCCCAGTTGAATCTGAATGCAAATCCATTGCCAGGCTGGATTTCTGTAACTTGACATCTGTTCACATTGATTTTCAGGTAGACTTGCTCTGAAGGGATAGCGTGTAATGTCCAAACTCTTAGAAAAGAGGAAATGTATTCCCCTGTGATCAAATTGAGATATAATTGTCACATGAGCTAAAGAATCAGTCTGCAGTTTCTGAGGAATTCCGATCTATTAAGCCATTGAACCTATCCTGTTCCACTCAAGCCATCCAGCATTTTACATGAACCAGCCTAAATCAGGACACATTACAGGGGAGTCCTTTTTAAGATGGAGGCTTCTTTGGGCTGGTTCATTGCCAGGATGTTTGTCTTCTACCTTGTATATCTAGTGATTAGTTACTCTAACTGCCTAATTCACATCCAAATACCCTGGTACTACTGCCACTGAAGGCACAAATGATCTGCTATGGGACTACAAGGGACATATCTGTTTGCACCATGCAGTGTAAAATGAATAACCCAGTTTGTATTCAGAATGCAATGGAAACTACTGCCTGACTTCAGAGCTTCCTGAAAATGGAAATTTTGAAAAAGTACTTGAAACTATCTATGGACAGGCAAAAAGTGAAAGACATCCACATGGCTTGTAGATGTGGAATAAGACAACAGCTGAGTAGATATTTTACATTTGATGATGAAAGAGTCCCCTAGACCTTTCTATTAAAAATGAGGATGGGTAAGGCAGTTTTATTGTGCACCCAAACAAGGCATGGAAGGAGCTGCAAACCAGGCCAGCACAGAAAAGCTACAAGCTTGCTGCATTTCCAGTGCTGTGGGGTTATACAAGAAAGGACATTCTTCTTGTCTCTGCAGGATCCGCACCCTCTCTTTTTGCTGAGTATCATGGGACTCTGCATGAGGCAGCTTGGGATCACTAATAAGGTTGCAAAGGAGAAATTTACAATAGCTCTTTTGGAGTTGATTTGAGGGGGAGGGGGGTGGGTCTGACACTTAAAAGATAAATACCTTTATATGTTGAGTATCATCTTGATGGAGAATAAACTCTACTGTTCATATTATGCACAGCATTGTTATTTTTAATTTCCATTGCTTTATACACACATAAAGATGCTGACTTGCAAGCTGCAAGAGTTTCTGTTGAGATCTCCATGAGCTAAAACTCTTTAGAGCCACCACTGAAAGCCACCCTTGGGCTTCATTCTGTCTGCCAGACACTGAAACAGGTAAGGAACAGCTTTGGTGAGACCACAGCCATAAAACAGAGACTGTTTTTTTTTTGTTGTTTGTTTGTTTTTCGGTAGTGCACAAGCACATTGAGAGTAAAAGAATTGTTTGGTTTTGAATTTCCCAAAACTTTGATAGTTACTAATTATGATATACAGACTTCCTGAGAAAGCATGACTCTGAAGCAGTCTTCTAAATGCCATGCTGTCCACTTAGTCACTGCCCCGTGCTTCTCTCTGAACCAGCACCAGCAGACTTAAGTAAATGGACTGATCGTGATACAGAAATAAAAATGTTTGTATGTCTGTCAATAGACTTTGAAAGGTCACATAAATATCAAGAAGCACTAGAAGAGACTACTGTAAAGGCAGTATCAGAGGCTGATACTCTCACATTTAAGGCCTCTAGCTGAAAAAATGCTGTGTCACAGAGACTTGGGCAATTGTTGTACCTGGCACCAGGCAGAGCTCAGTGAGGATCAGGACATGCCACACACAGCTACCCAAAAAACATTTTAGGGCCCAGCTGCAGCTAAATTTTCAGTGCCTAAATATCTGCATCAGAGGATAGGCAGAGGTGACTCTCTTGCAAAACCACCTGCATGACCATGGAAGTCAGAAGTTAATCTTCTGGACCCCTGGCAAGTCTTCTCCCACTCTCTTTGCAGTGTAAGCCAGCACTCTAACTTCAGGACATCAACCATCGGGAGTTGGTGACCATAATGAACAAAACACTCAAGCAGAAGTAACTATCAGAAAAAAAAGAAATCCAAAGAGGTGTTTGTTCTTGAAGGAAAGCATTCAAATTGCCACCTAGTCCTGCTATTTGGTTCCTTTGAGTGAAGGCAGTTACGGATTCAGGCTTGATATTCAGATTCCAATTCTGCAGTTGATCTCATTTGTTTCTTCAAAACAAAAGAACATTCTGCAGTCCTTTCCCTTCCTTACTCCTGCACACTGTTCTACTAAGGTAAATGATCAAATCCAAATCCTGGGTTAATGAGTGCCAATCATAGCTCCAGCCCCCGTTTCAGGCTTGGCAACAAGTTCCCCGAGCCTTAGCAAACAATTATCATTCAGCTACTGTAGAAATTGATTCTTGGGTTGACGAGAGCAGTCCTCCCTTGGCTGGTAAGGTCCTGCCATGGGAAGCAATTACTGCAAGATGCCAGCTGACAGACTCATTCCGTGGAAAGTCAGGTTGTCTTGATCCTCAGGCACTCTCTAGGCAAATTGTATCCTTACACTCATCTCAAACCTCTTACGAACTGTTGGCTTCTATCAGGAAAAATGGATTGTTCCCTTTGTTTCTGTGGCATTTGATAGAATAAATCTGGACATCCTGCCTGCACAATAAGGAGATTTAATTTTAAAATTCTCACACCAAAATGCTTCAGTATGATAAAAAAAAGGGGAATCATAAAGCAATGAAGATTGCTGCTTGTCTAGGGAGCAGTAATGCAGCACAGCTAGTAGGGCATTTTTTTGTGCATAAAGAGACCCAAATACCCTTAGCAGTGGCTTGTCTTTAGTAATCATAATTTTCCTTTTCCCTTAATTTTTAAATAGTTTATAGTAACACTTTCACATCACTTTGCCTGACATCTTTTGGTTATTAGTTTGGGGATTTTTTTCAAATCTTTGCTATTCCAAGGTGGCAACTGGAAAAAACAAAGATTTACTGCTTAATTAACTTTTCTGACTACGTCTGAATAATGATTGAGATTTTGCCAAACACCAATGAAACAGAGACACATAGCCAGTATCAGCTAACAAAAGAAAGTGTCATTTAAAGTCAGCAAAAAACAATTAGCCATGATATCTATCTTTAGATAATTTAAATATAAGACTGGCTAAATAAACAAGTAGTAAACAATCCAAACCACTTTAAATACTGTTGGTAAGAAAATGCATTCTTTTTCATAACTTCATAAAATAACTCCTGAGTAACATGTTTGTTGTTGACTGTGGCACAAGTTCATGGAAGGTTTATCCCTGACTTTAAAAGCTGCAAACCTCAATGACATCAAAATATAAAAAAGAAAAATAATAGGAAGAAAAAACAAGATGTAAGGACTTCTTGACCTCACCTAGATTCTAAGTTTTACCCTGAGGTATCTAGAAATGTGCTGGAAGCAGCAGGGGTGATGTGAGGCTTTAAGGTGATGAAGACAAATATTACAATAAATGGACATTTGCAGTCACAGATACCTGAGCAAAGAGGGAACCCATGATAGCCAATTTAAAATGTGTTTTGATTGAGAAGTGCCATATCTGTGAAGAAAGTCTATAATGCCTGCAGAGAGTCAAAAAAGTTCACTTGGAGTAATATCAGATATTGCTACTTTTGCTGTAGCTGTTAATCCATCAGTTCTGCTGAAATTGTTAGGACCTGAGAAGATTTTAAAAACATATTTCAGGTCCAAATCTCTATAGCATCAAGCATCCAGTTTGCTCAATAGAACTAAGCAGGCTTTTAAAAACTGAGAACTGTGTTGGGCTCTTTTCCAAATTCTGATGAAACATTTGTCAGAATTTTGCCTAATTAATTTTCAGTCTTTTTAGAGTTTTATTCCCCTTGAAAAAACCTTTACAATATATTTTCACCTTTTCTTTTTGCATTAACTGCATTTCAGATTCACTGAGTGCTGAGTGCACCCTTGGAAAGCCTTTTAACCTGGCTGGTAAGTTAAAACTTTCTAAATCTCACATGCCCACAGGGTTTCCCACCTTAATTAATTAATAACCCCCTCCTTGTCCTTTTAACTGGGTCATGAATTAATTTTAAAAGTTAATTATGCAATTCTTTCCTCTCCCTTTACTTATGCCTTTCATCCCTGTGTCCATTGGCTATAAACAATGTAGAAATAGAGCCATATAAGCAGGAATGGTTGTTGTAAGCTTTGGACTGCTGAAAAAAGAGAAAAAAATCCAAAGATATTTTATTCCTTTTTTCCTTCTCCCTTCTTTGTTCTGCTTTCTATACCAGGCTTTAGTAGGCTTTGTGGAGAGCAATAATAGCCACCAAAAACTTAAGTAATAAATGGATTTGTTATTTTGGTTGCTTGCTTGCTTGTTTTTTTTTTAAGAGAAAAAGAAATAGCTATTGATATAAGAATGTAAAGAAAATAACCCACCACTAGAAGAAGCAAATGCCTTTATTTCCTTCAACTGATATACTCACTATATTGAGTGTAGAAGGGTTTACAGAAGGAAACTGACTCGTGTAGGATATGTAGGTATAGAACATGCCTTGTTTGATGTGTTTCATAGGCATATGCAGACAAGTAGGATAAGAGTCTGCAACAGCTTTTTGTACTCTCCATGAGTGATGTGCAGAACAAAAACCTTTTTTTTTTTTTTCCCATCATCCTAAAAATATCTTCTCTAAATTTTTACTATCAATGGACATAAAGAAAGTTTTTACCCATTCTTTGATCTCTGTCAATGCCCAGAAATTGAAAATGAACTGTGAGACTGTCAGCCTCCCAAAGCCTCCCAAATGCATCCTTATAGTTGCACCCTCAAGCAGAAACCCACTAAATTAGCCTGAGCAATAAGTGCAACACATTTCCAAGAATGCAAGACTGGAAAGTATTTCCTAGGTCAAGTGGTTCAGTGTTCACTATTATGGTGAGTTAAATGTTGCTCTCTCTGTGTCCAGTATCTTAATTAGAATAATCAGAAAGCTTTACCATGCAGTCCCACATGGACTCAGTGTGCTTTACCAGCTTATCTAGGTAGGGTGCAGAAACCCTCCAGGACTCAATTAACAATGATGTTTCCTCTTTGACGAGTGAGGGAGCTGAAACACAGAAAAACATACCCATTCAGCCTGTGGTGCAGACAACCCAACCTCTGAATCCTTGTGCGCAGCTGTAGCCACCAGATACATTGCAGAATGCTCCATTTTAGCATTACTGTTTCAGAGATTAATATTTCATACAATCATCAAGACAAAGGACAAAGGTTGCCATAAGGCTGCAATATTCTGTACAGGAAGTAGTATCTACAGAAAGAACACTTGCATCAAATCTAACATGCACAGCAGGGACCATTTATCTTGGCACATTGCCTATTAAAGCCATTGCCTCCTTCTTTTCCTTCTTCTTCTGGAGTAAGTGACAAATTTCAAACCATAAGAACATCTTAACTTTGTAAGCAGATAACAGGAAATATGACTATGAATGAACCTGCTCTGAGGATTAGCTGAGGTGAATGTCCGTTGAAAATGCATAAAGGTTTCAAATGTTACTCATGTCACTAAGGGGACGCTGCATATTCATTAAGGTATCACAAGGAGCTCATTTCATATTAATGGAGAGGTCATACATTCTTCCAGAGGAATTCCACTGCAGAGCTGCACAAATCAATGTGCTATTATTTTAAGTGTTACCAATTTAAACCTCTCTAAATTCACAGAACAGCATGAATTTGCAAAATTATTTAGTCACTAGGAAAAATGTTAGTGACTCTTTCATCTTGAAGAGATGTAAAAGAAATGGAGTAAGTGTTTTTATATATTAAAACTCAATTCAAACTGCACACTAGGTGCTCTCTTTTAGTGCTCAGGAAAGCTGTAGGCATTATTTAACATACACACACATATGCGCCCACACACACATACATATGTGGTATTAGTGTTCTAAGACCACTTTAACTGCAATACAGGTGGTTTAAAATTTGGTGTTTTATACAAAGTTCACTTTTCTAATATATTCAATGTTTATACAAGTTCCATTGCCCTCTTGTGACAGAAACAGCCAAAACCTTCACAGATATGTTCCATATAAGGATCTTGAATGTTTAATATTTTGATAATTGAAAATATGTAATTATTCAGTACACACAAATTTGTTTTCAGCTATTAAGTAATTTCTGTCCTCTGTTTTTACATGTTGGGATAATGATGCAGAGCTGACAACAACACAGATCTAAATCTTTCTCCCCTTTGCAGGATAAAAGTATCCCAGTGTTTTATGTTACTGAAATGTATTTGCAATGGAGCTGATTGGAAAGTACTCAGGCAGATGAGGTGCCATAATGAATTCCACTTAATTGAACCAGCAGTGCTCTGCATTAGAGGAAGAGGTTCTTTTTGATAACAGTGAAAGGTGGGAACACAGGTATGATCCTGTCCACAGTTTTGTGAGGGCAGAAAACTCTTGTGCTTCCACCCATTCTCATGAATCTCTAGTTATGAAGGAGCTCCCACTTTGAACATGAATTTCACATTTTCAAAGAGTCAGGCTGGCTGTCTTCTCAGAAGAGGCCCTGGCCATGTCATCCTGCTGAGCAGTGACCTTTCTTCATAACACATCAGGATGGCTGGGCATGAGTGTAGGCACAGCCAAACTAGCTGCAACCTCTTGTGGAGGAGAGAACAGCACATCTGTAAGAATCTAGAACCCAGCATCCATCACAGCCAGGGAGTGATCGGAGTGTTGCTCTGAGTTTGCTACAGTCCTGCTGGAACTGCTGTTGAGGCAGACTTGGTTCTGACTGTGCAGCTGGTGAAGGGTCCATCTGCTGGGTTTCAGGCACACAAAGAGCCAGATGTTTTGGAAGTCCAGATGCCTAGGGAGGAAGGGAAGAAACAGAGGGATGCAAAGGCATTTGTCCCAAGCCTGAATCCTACAAGCCTGGCAGCTACCAATGAGAATGGAATGAGCAAGCCAGTGCATCAGCTTTCTGCTGAAGAGCAGTTATAAAGCTGGCTAGAGTCGGCATAGTCAATATTTCTCTCACTGGCTCTCTGTGGAAGGAGATAAAATAAGGAATGGTCTTACTTTAAAAGCAATGATCACCTGAGTTTCCTCCATGAAATTTTTCAGAATTTCCATTATGTGATGTATTCTGAATAAGTGGAAATTGTGCTAAGTGAGAAACAAAACCAAGTTGTCTCTGCCAACATTTCTGTGAAAGGTAAAATTTTGTGTTTCAGCCAGCTATAATTTCAAGTAGGTGTTCTTGAGTAAAGAAACATTTGCAACACATTTTTATATAAGATGGAAAAAACCGGTCATGGATTACTGATGGAATCTGAGGTCTGCCAGGATGTTACTGTCCGAGACAATTCTTCAGACATTGTTGATTGTATGCAGTGGTCCCTCAGATTTTGTCTGTTTCACTCCATTCTGTCATTCCATTTCCATGCCCCCCAGATCCCCTTCCTTTCCTCTCTTCTTGCATTCTGCCTTCTGGGTTTTGCAGCTTGCTGGGAAACAAGACCCTCCCATACAATAGTTATACAGTTATAAACATATTTGAATACACATTTAGGAAACATAGTCTGCATTGGGCTGCTATGATAACCACTTAAAATTGTTTAGATTAATGAGAGTTACATGCCTAATTTATTACTGTAATTATTGTGATAATTTGGAGAAGATAAATGGACATCTATTAGAATTTAATGTAAAAAGCTGTAATTAGTCTGCTTCAGAGAGGGGAGATAGCCAATGCACATAACTGAAAATCCATTAAGCCAATTATAATGTTACTGAGGCAGAAAATGTACAGCCATCTAAAATATACCCATGACTTTTGCATAACTGTACCCTAAGCATGTAAACCCATCTGTCAAATTCCTTCATTAATTTAATAAACATATCAAGGCAAAAATTAATTAATGCACATAGTTCAGACTGAGAGTTAGGGTGGGGAGATGGGGGAGAATAAAATTTTGTTGCCATTGAGCAATTTTCATGTAAATAAAATAGCAGCAAATGTATTGGAAGGGACTTACAGTAAAGGAGGGTACACTGCTAATCATGGCTTAGGTTTTCTTAGGTATTCCCAGAAGTATTAAAAGCTGTCTTGGTGCAATTAAAAAAATAATATTTTTAAAAAAGAGAGAGAGAGAGAAGACAGCACTTGCTATCATCTATTTACTGTCAAATTAATTCAGCTGCTCCTGAGATGCCATCTGTATCAGGAGAGCGAGGGTGTCACTAGCTTTACGATCCATCAGGAGAAGTGAGAGCACTGTTCTGTTTGATGGCTCTGATAATGGAAAGAAGCTAAGCAATTGCAACAGATACATCATAGATTTTCTCATAATTACCTGACCTGTTACACTGTGTCACTCTGCCGCCAAACACACTGTTTTTATGTCAGAAGCTGTATGGGCATTCTTTGCTTTGATCATTCTGTATTCTGCAGATGTCAGCATTACTGTATTTTAATTGACTCTGGGGTAGCATTAAAAAGCACCTTCTATTTCAGTTGCTTAGACCTGATGAAACTGACAACCTGGCATTTATGAACATTAGGCCTTCATGGTAACAGTGTCAGGAACCGTGTTTTTCCTAAATCCCCTAGGTACAAATAGCAAACTGATGTTGGTAAACCAGTTGAAAAAAACCCAGTGTCTATGCAAAGAGCACCTCTGACATTCTCTAGCCATGAAGATGGCAAACCTTTTCATTAAATTAAACTCTTGTGTCAAAAGTTCATGTTATATCCCAATGCGCAATTAAGAATTGACCAGTGTGCTAAAAGAGGGCTAGAGCTAGTGAGGACTGCAGCTGTGGAAAAGTGTTGGTAACTTCAAAACCAGAATTTCTTGAAACTTCCATATTCCCAGTATGCCCCGTTAGCCAGGATCGTGTTTTCCTCCTCCTGCAGGAAGAGACACGTAGTTCTTTCAGTACTTAGAGGTTTTTTTTGCAGCATGAAATATAATCCACAAAAATGATAGATAAAATGTCAGAAATTTTACAGGCAGCTGAATGGAACTCCCTTTTAAATTTTTTTTTAGAAATACCCTTGGTTGAGTAAAAGTAAACTTGACTGCATGTGAATTGTCCATATTTCCCACCAGGCTTTCTCCAACAATTTCTTTCATAAGAAATCCAGAAACTCTACAGGTACATCAAGGTGTTGAGCTTGTTGCTTGACTCACAGTTAACAGCTACCAATAATTACAAGAGAAGTGAAACTCAGAGCTTCAGTGTTCTGTCCTTGTCTCCTTCACTGCTGCTGCTTTAGTAAACATTGAACAATGTTTTGTGAAACGCGTCTTGCTTTACTGCTAACATACAAGGACAGCATGCCTTTCCCCCATCACTCCCATGGGCAGGGATGCTCCCCTTACTCCTCCTCAGGCTCTGATGAACTTGGGTGCAAATTATGCTTACTGTGAAGGCCTTGCCATTCAGATACCAATAGACTTGGTGGTTGTTCCTGTTCAGGTCCCGACAGAATCACTATGTTATGCCCTTGCTGATAAACTATGTCACACTGCTGATGACCTGTGGTGAATATATCTGCCTTCAGACATTAAAAAGTTTCATGCTGATATATGTTTATAGTTCAGTCATGCAGGACACCAGGTGGTATGAGGCACCTAATTGTCACATTTATTTTGAGTGCTGTATTCTCAAGGGTCTTAGAATAAATCTGAAAACTAGAAGTCTAAAGTAGTCATTTAGGAGTCTAGATTAGCATGCACTGCAACTTTTCTGTAACTACCTCGTGCACATATCAGGACCATGGTGGTTTATTTACTGGTGGTGGTGGCATTTATTTCCTGGATAGTTTTCGAAATGGTGTTTATAAACTACTGACTGTCAGTGGGCTGTACCAAGTGGTCTAGAGGGCTGACTTTACCATAGCAATAAGGAAGGCATCATTATCAAGCTAATAACACCCTCCAAATTTCACATAGAATCAAACCTCTATTTGAATTGTATATCTGTCTTTGGTCCATTGTTGTAAAATGAACTGGAATCAGTTTTGTGACCTAGACATCAGAACCAGCAAACAGCAGAAGACAAGCTGTCCATTCAGTACTGTAATGCCAAAGGATATTCCCATCCCACACTAAAGGGACGACTGAGGTAGAAGGCAGGGAGGCTATTTTACAAGTGGAGTGAAGCTGTAATTGGGATCATCTACCATTTTGCAAACCACAGTTTGGAAAGAACAGTACCAATTTGAAACATAGAAATGTTTAAAGAAACATTAAGTGTCCTCCCGAAGAAGCAAAGAGAAAGAAGTAGAGTTTTTAGAAAAATAAGACTGAGAGATAGATTAACTACAAAGTATAAGAGCGTCTGTAGGAAAAATAGCAACTTCTGTCAGACTCAACACTCTTACAAATTCAGGTCTTTCAACAACCTCTAGCTGGTATTTGAAGTCACAAATATTATGGTCTGTTTTTGGAACAGTAATTGTGATTAACCCAAGAAATTATCAATAGGACACTTTTATCTTCCTAAAAAGCATATTTTTGATTTGTGAATAACTGTATTTAACACATGTTTTTCTGTGTAGCAGTTTATATGCTTGGCTGATTCTTTCCAGCCTTAAACTCTGACTTTTCTCCTTTTCTCCTGCTTTCTCTCCCAACCTCCATCCTACAAACCGTGTGGAAATCCTGGTGGAAACATTCACTAGGCTCTCCCTTAGGCTTACAGATACCTAATTGAACATTCTGGAGTTCCTTGCTTATAGTGATGGGACTCATTCAAACCCTTGCGTTTAAAAGCAAACTAGAGTGTATTTCAAGGAACATATTTCAGTTCACAGTCAGTTACAATATTTCACATAAAATATATAAGAATGTCTGGAATAGGTCAGACCATCTAGTTATCTATCCTGTCTCTGTGAGTGAGTGATATCAGCTATCTGGGGAAGATGATGAAAATCAGAACATGTGTAATGATGCTTCCTCCCCACTACACATTTACAGAAAACAGCTGACGGAAGTTTGAGATGTTCCTGAGCAAGAGCTGGTATTTTTGTACTGAAAATTGTTGCACAAAACTTTTTTTCTTCAGCAGCTATTTGGAACCTGTGTATGCTTTCACGCTATTTTCCATACTATCTGTGACAAGAAAGTACAAAATTAGAAATTACCCATATTTTCTTTTTGAAATTCTCACCAGCGTGTAGGTGCAGCTTAGTTCCTGTATTGGAGGAGACAGTAAACTGCTCCAAAGAGACTTTTCTTTCAGAACTTTTTAGATCTCCATCACTCCTTGTGGAATTTTTTACAGATCTAAGAAATTATTTGAATATGTAGTATCTAGTCCCTTTCCTTGGTGACAAAGGATATCCCTGTGGTTTTCCTGGTGCTGTAACTGGTACAAAGAGAACTTTAATAATGGTGAGGCTTCCCCACACATCTTATGGGGAACTATTCTGAATTCTCACAGAGCTCATCCCAGGGAGCTGCGTTATGTGATAGGAGAGAAAGCAGACAGGTTGCTGCACTCCTCATGATGGCTTTCTACTGTTGGTTACCCTAGATTAAGAGAAGATGAATGCTAGTAGAAGAAACCAGGACTGAATGACCAGATGAGGCTCTACCAATTGTTTAATTTCCATCACAACAGAGCCAAAGTATTTTAAACAGAGTATTTGCAGAATAGATGTTTAGATGAATTCTAATACTAGCTTTAGCTATGGTAGTCTACAAAGTAATTGTAGAGAAAGTTGCTGGGTTTTAGTTGTTTGTGTTTCTTTCCTCCCTACCAGAGAATATTGTATTTTAACTTTCTCAGTTCCTTCCTGTAATGTTTTGAAAGCCACTCTTGCATATTGTGAAAAAAATACATAGAAAAAACATATACTCTATTATTAGAATGGTTCTACCCATAAATTAATACAAGATTTTGCCACCTAGGACTGCCAATTCCAAGATCTTGAAGCAAGCATGCAAAGCTAATTGAGAACAATTCTGAGAGAAAGATGGATCCCAAGGTATTTGAAGCCCTGAGGTAACAAGCTGGCCTGAAAATCTAGTGGGAGGGGAAAAGTAATTAGATGTTCCAAGCAAATTGCCCCAGATTTATTGATATTGATTTTAAATCCAGATAATCCTCTGTATGATTTCCAAAGTAACTGAGCAACAATCTTATTTAAAAAAAATACAATAAAGCAGCATTAGTCACTGATTGGACCTACAGTACACACTCAACCACTGTAAAACTTTCATCTGGCAAAATGATAAAGCCAGCTTCATAGAGAAGCAACATTTTTTGCTTTGCAAACGTTCAGCAAAATCAAGAAACAAAAATACTGTATAAAAAACCAAAATTATGAAATAACAAAATAACTTCTTGTTCACGTGCTCCTGATAGGGAAAACATCCTAAAAGTATGCCTCATTATTGAAATCTTTCAGTTGATCCATGTTGTGTGTCTACCTATTAATCATTTTAACCAACTTTTCTTAGAACAAGACAAAGCATCAAAGGCAAATCAGTCTCAGCTAACCCTTTAGTATTTTTTATTTTCAAAGGGGTAATAGGTGTTCTGAGGGAAACAACTCCCATCTCTTTAGCATCCTTCTGGCATTGACAGTCATGAGGCATTTATTTATTTGGTTATTCCCAGAGTTTTAGAGAACACTGAAATTATGACAGCTGACGTAAGGAGTGGTTCGGTTTGTCAGAAATCATATGAATGGATAGATCATGAGGTTCTCTCTGTCTCTACCAAAGGCCAGAATCTTCAAGGTTCTCATTCCAAACTGTTGTTACAAATGATGAAAGTCAAATATTCTTGTTTAGGGTATGTACATGTAGTCAAAAACAATTACAAATAATAGCTATGGCAGAGAATTACACAGCCTAATTACATTATTCTTGAAAATCTTTCCCTTTCATTGCTTTTGGTTGTACATCTTTCCAGTTTATTGTGCCATCCTTTAAGTGTCAAGGTCACCAGCAGTGCCTACTCTGGACTACTTTTGCTCTCCTTTCCTTTCTGTGGACAGCAGTAGCACCAAAACACAGTTTGAGAGGGAATGGCAACTTCTAAGAGGCAACCCACAGGCATCAGGGGTGGCCCTGCTGGAGGCACAGACCTATTGACAAACTATCTACTGGAAGTCTCTTTTGTATTAAGTTTATTTCAAGCAAAGTATTTCCCATATGGGGCTAACAGCCAGTAGGGCTTGGTATTGCAGAAGTGGTTCATTCACTCATTTACTTTTTTGGGCATCATTTCATTGCTCTTCAGCTGCAATAAATCACAGATTAGTAACAGCATCCTGTGTGGCATTTCTGGAAGGCACATGAGCCATGGGAAGTATGAAACAAGGAAATTATGCTTAGATAAAGGACAAAAACCTCTATACCTTTTTCCATTTTTTGTGGTTGGCTGACCCTACTGGATCTCATGTTGTCTCAGCACTGCCCATTCAGTGCTGGATTTTCTTTTTTTAAAAAATGTTTTTTTAATGATTTGCCTGACAAGATTTTACAGAAAAAATACTCAAAATATACTTTTATTCTTGGAGGGAGGGAAAAGTGACTTACTTACATGTTTACACTGCATCATAAGTTTAAGATGTTTTCTGATTATATGATCTACTCTCAATCTCTACACCCTCTAGTAAATTGATCCATGTTATTTCCTATTTTTTTTTTCTTTTGTTATTGAGCAACTTTTATATTTTCACTTTGGTTTTATACTGTAAAGTCCCTTCAGGTGGGAATACCTCCTTCCTCCTCATTTTTCTTTCATGCATGATATACCTTACATGGACTCACAAGGAAACTTTCTCAACTCTTTTAAGTTTCCCAGTTAGGGAGAGATGCAGCTCCACTCATGAGTGACTTTATTGCATTACAATACTTTGATTTTCTCATGTTAAGTCTAGTAATAGTCAACAAATAGTGAACAGGCCAATCCAGCAATGTTTTTCCTGTAGATCAACAGTAGGATCCTATGAACTCCCATATGGTGCAGGAGATCAAAGACAATTAAAAATGGTAACATTTGTATTAATGTTTTGCTTTCCAAAAACTCCTAAGTCATTTGGAAATGACTGCTGTGTGAGACATGCAAGAACTCCATCATGGAGGATGTTGATTGCTCTGTTCCAATGGAGTTAGCACAGCTATAGCTAAAGTGGAATGGAGAAATTTTACAAAATTTAAAATATTATCTATGAAAGAATAGATAGGCAGATTACTCAATATAATTTGATTGAAAACACATTTTAAAACAGATTTCTGGCTGTAAATCTCAAAGATCTTATAAAAACCTATGTGGCAATCGATTTGGAATCTAAGGCCAGCAATCACTCAGGTCAAAGGGGAAACTTGACGGGCTTCAGTAGAGGCTGGAACCTGGAGCTTAAGTCTTCAAGAGGAAAAAAAATCTTCACCTGACTCGTGTGAATTGTGAGTTATATAAAAGTAATGAAGAAATCAGCCACCACACCATTTCAGTGGCAATGTCACAGAAACACTGCCAATTACTGAGTCACTGACCTAATTTAGAAGCAAGGTATTACTGGAGAATAAGATAATAATAAATACTAGAAGTGATGAAGGATGACAAGAAGTTTTGAGCCAACAAGTCACTCTCTTTTTAGGGAATCTGGAAAACATATTGCTCAGTCTGGCAACGAGCAGGCAATTAGCACCACTTCATATCTCAGTTAAAGTGGGGGCTTAGCAAGCTTAGTTGTCATCTGCACTGGCAAGGGCTAAAAGATTACTCAGATGGATGTGGGTTAGGTGAATATGTCAACCAGACTAAAACCTTCCATCCAGTATATGGAAAATGAAGGTTCAGTCTCAGATCTGTGTTGATGAACAGTGAAACCCTGGCTCCAAAGACTACTTCTTGTTTGTGCTACCACACAAATATATAGGCTGCTTTTGTTTTTTCTTTTTCAAGTTTTTTGTGGGCTGCCTCCAGAGAGCAGATGTAGCAGACATCTTCCAAGGGTAAGACTAGAAGGTCTGCTAAAAATATCACAGCAAATGAGAGCGGCAGTCCTTGAGTGAGAGAAATGCTGGTGAGGAGGGCTGCAGCTGGGCACTGACACCCAGGGAGGGACAGGACACAGAATGAGGGAAGAGCATGAGAGAAGGAGGCACCCTCTCCTGACTCTTGCTCTCTGAAGGTTTTGAGTACCCTCTCACCTCATGCACTTTCCACAGAGATGTAATACCTGTGTTTGGATGCCTAAGGATTTCTGATACTGAGAGAAGGCTATGGGACTTCTTTAATAGAGATGAATCTCTGAGTTCTCAGGGAATGTGGGACATGACTTGCACATCCCTAGTAACTCTTATAACTAATGAGCATCTGGAGATTTTGTTTTGCGTTTCAGAAAGAATCACTTAATTAAACAATTGAAAAGGCCTTTACATAACAAGATTTTTCCTCTGCTAAAATAATTTAACTGCTCATTTTTTATCAAAGGAATAGAAGTAAATGCATGCTTGCTAATTGTTTTGATAAGAATAGTAGACTGAATTACTGGGAGTAAAAGAGGAGGGAAATATGCAGGGGTGAAATATGTATTCTTAATAAAAATAAAAGATTTTCTTAAGAATTAAAAATAAAAGTATAACAGCACATATTCACCAGAATGAAGCCATGCAGCAATGTATAAAACCAAGCAGAGAAATGAGAATCAAAGAACAGGTGATGCAGTTGGCAATGTTCATCTCAGACTGAGAAACAGATAGAAAAATATAGAAGTAATGCGTGCTTTTGGATTAAGAAAGGATAATATGCTGCAAAAGAGAAGCCGTATTATCAGAAATGCATCTGAAGATGTCAAGACAGTCAAACAGAGCAGCATTTGGCTATGGCCACTCATCTGAATGATTATGTTCCCTAAAAAATAAAAGTTTTCCCTTTTCTCTCTTTTATTTACTATGTGTTCACAGCCTCGATGATGACCTGTGCAGGAACAGTTCTGACATGTTTGATACTCATGCATTTTTCTTGATGAAAGACTACAGAATTAGACCATGGACCAAAATCTTAGCTCTGCTGAAGCCAGTGGCAAAAACACCTAGCTTCTGGCTAATCTACCTACTGTCTCATCCACATCTATGTTACAAATACTAATCCTTTTCCAAACTGCTTTAAAAAGGACTTTCTCAGACTGAAGAAGTAAGAAAAATATTAACCTGCATATAATACTAAATCTGTCATTTTTCTGCTTCCTTCTCAACTCTTAAGTGCCTGCACATATTTATTCTTTAACCAGAGGTATAAAACATATCAATATTCCTACTTCTTATGACCCATCTTATTACACCATCTTCCAAATTATGTAAATATATTAAAGAGATCTTCTTGAAAAGAAAATAATTTAATTTTAGCATATATATATATATATGTCTTCAGTAATATGAATAAAGAAAAATAGCATACATGATTAAAGCAGTGAGAGTTCATTCTGCAGCCGAATGAGGTATTAGCACGATTTCCCTGTAAAATCTGAACACTTGGTACATGTTACTGAGATTTATGAATGACAGGCACGACCAAAGTCTGTCATGTACTCCTCTTCCATTATAGCCACCGAATGGCTATGTGATGGAGCATCAAAGCCCTTCAAATGTATGCTTTTCTTCGCTGTTCTTAGGTTAGGCTCTGTGTGGATTCAACTCTGATGATAAGCCCTTGAAACTGTACAGGCATTTTGATCACAGAAAAGCAAAATGCTGTCTATAAATCTAAACTGCAGTGAACTAGATCCTCCATAATGTTCGTGAACTAGGTAAGTGTTTCAAAGGCTGTCTAACTCTACTTCAACATCAATTGCCAAACTCCATCTAAGAAGTTTTTACATAGGAACAGAGAGCAAATATTTTAAACTCCTCTCCTTTTTTTTTCCCCCATTTTTTTTTCCCTCACAAAGGCATGCCAGAATGCCCATTTTTTAATAATAATGAATGACTAGTCCCAATTGAAGCTCTCCTTTCAATCAAGGCCACAGGCTAAAAACCTAAAAGACAATGGTAGAGAGAGCCCCCTGGGATCTTGGACTGCTGCATTATTCCATCTCTGATATGCAAACCTAAGACATAACAAGAGTTAAAAAGGCTGTGTCAGGAATATCAACTCTGACATTTCTCTTTGTCACTAATTTTGTACAGTTATGTTACTGAACTCCACATAAGCAGTTCATTTATACCTTGGAAAAGGAGGGAAGGAAAAACAAACATCATGTGTAACAATAATGTAGGAGGCAGCAAATTTTGTATCAACAATTCTGCCATAGTATAAGGGCATAGATGTGTTTCAGTGTTTTATAGGAAGCTTGCATAAGTGAGTCTTTAAAAACTAGGCATGGTACTGTACAGATTAGATATAGATAGATTTCTCTAGCTTCAGCTTTTCTCTGATGGCCATTTTTGCAGTATATAAGTGCCTTACAACAAATTATACTGTATTCATACAAACACAGGATCATTTGCTTTCTGCTTTGCAAGGCTTTCTTGCATGTGCATGTATCTGCACACATTTCAGAACATTTACACAATATATACATATAACAGCATATATTTTGTGTAATTTATACTGAGAAATTCTATTAAGGTTTAACCACCAAACATCCTTATTCTGACAGTTTTAATGTCAATTTAATAAGAAAAAAAGGTCGATATATTTGTATTTTGACCATTGCTGTATCTGTGTCTGTAGATTGGCAACATTTAAGAAAATAGTTTTAGGTTCTAATTCAAATTATTTTTTTTCTTTAAACTCAGTCCCTGAATGATTACTGGCAAAACACATGTTTATTTTCCAATATTTGTCAGACACTGGATTGAACACTGAGTGAACAGAAAGGTGCTGGACAGAAATTGCCAGGTGAGACCCAGTACAAGAGCCATCCCGTCACACCTTTGACCCCGAGCATGCAGCTGGCATCACACAGATGCTTGGAGACATGGCAAACGTCCTGGCCCAGCTTCCATCTGTTGTAAAAAACACCCAGGCACAAAGAGGAGCCCAGCTAAGCCTGGTGAAATTGCTGCTGTGCCCTCTGGATGCCAGAAACAACGTGCAAAAGGCAACAATAAAGCTCCCATATGCCCTTTGTTTTCACACTATCACAGCTAAGCCGTGCGGCCTCATTTAACGGGGCTGACAGCACAACCTACATGGAGCAGCTTTTTCGACCAGTTCTGAGCATTGATTGTACTTTATTTATTCGGCACTTGAGCTATCAAAGGGAAAAAGTGCCCGTGGCAAGCTAGGTTGCAGTAACAATCTGTGCATTTTAAACTGTCTGCATCTACTTAGTTACTATAACTACTCCCAACTGCATGATAAAATACAAATGATGTTTCCATATATTAACTGCAACCTTCTTTCCAATATGTGCTGAACATGATACTTAAAACATAAGATTCTCAAATGGAAAAACATTTATGGGAGCAATTTCCCAAACGTGTGTGATTATCACTTGCAAGGATGTACACACCAGTTAAAATCCACAGTATTATGAGAAATCATTTCCAATCTACTGAGAATGGAAACAGAATTAAAATTCTGCTTCTGCACAAAGAAATCTCTCATATAAATCATCTTACCTGTTTTTCACTAAGACATTAATAGAGTGCTCAAATTTGTACATTCTGCATGCAATTTAGGTATGAATATTACCTATTTTACTGTATTAATATGTGCTGCTGTTTCAGACAGTGGATTTAACATTTGAAATTACATTTGATTCCTGTTCTTTTAAAAAGCCAAACAGACAAAAAACCCAACAGTGCCCCCCAACCAAATCAAACCACAGATCATGAAAGGGAAACATTAATCAATGCTGATCCTTTATGGAATGGTACTGTTAATGTATTTTGAACAGAAGAACAAATAAGCCACTGAGGTAAATGAAAAATGTGATAAAATTATGAATGGTAGATCACTCCAAATCAACCAGTTACCTCCCTCTTCTAATAGCCCTTGCTTGGTAAGCAAGGGAAATTAGATAGCTCTATTCAATCAGAACTTTCATAACTCATTTAATAGGGCATGTAAAAATTATTATTAAAACAAAACAAGCAACAAAAATCCATTGCTCAGAAGATGAAGAAGGAACAGGAAGGGAAAACATGGAGTGCAGGATGTATTCCAGTTCTGAGTTCTCTAAAACTGATTCCTGAGTGACTGTGTTACTTAGGGACTACCGACCCTTAGATTTCCTACTTTTGACTGTAGTTCAGATATTAAACTTTAGTGTGTGTGTTTTATTCGCAGTCTGTTTAACCAAAGAATGAGCAATATGAGAGAGACACTAGCATGAGAATGGCAAACATACTCCCAGGATGCAGACAGAAATGTGTCTCCAATAGGTCAAGAACCACTGGCTTTGCACATGACATCGGGATTAGCTAAATCTGAAGTCATGTATACTTCACAACCCCATTGAAAAAGACTCACAGAGGAACAGGTGCAGAGGGGACTCTGAGGGTGATGGGAGGAACAGTGCTCAGATCAAAACTGCTGGTGGTCTGAAGAAGGTCCAGCATGTTGTCGGCATCTTCAGCCAGCTCTGATAACTGGGCATTGCTGAAGACTGTTGCTGAAATCTCCCTCAATGTGGTTTAGGTAGATTATCCTTCAGTGTCTCTGCTCCCCTCATGAGATGTAAAAAACTGAGGATATCTTCCCATATTTGTTGTTTTGGGAAGTAAAATGTGTGGGGGTGTCTTTTATGGTTAGTGCACTAACAGGGAAGAGACAGTGTCCAGGATCAGTTTCCAGGATCTTATTCCAAAATAAAAAAAAAAAAAAATCCCCTGAATATCACTGAAATAAGGAAAAATTGCTGCTGCTTGAAATTTCTTGCTATTCTTTATGGTACAGAGGATTGAAGGAAGTACTGACTTCTGCTTTCAGGCTGCATTTATGAAGTAGAGCTGTAGAGAATTTCAACTTTTCTATCTTCTGACAGATACTATTGATGTCACCTGCTACTGGTACTTCTTTTAGTCCAGGGTGAAACAGTGTCTATCAATGCATCCCATGCAAATGCAACTGCTTGCATGTGACTCATCAGCTGGGCGGATTGTTTGGTCAAAGTAAGTAATGTATTATTCCTAAAGGAACGGGCGTACTTTGCACGGTAGAAGGGTTGGAGGTGTTACCTCACTTTTGCAAAGGATGAAGCAGGAGGGGATTACATATCCTTCCTCCTTCTCCTTCCCTTCTATGGAGAAGAATATTACTTTGCCATATAAAGCGTGTCCTAAAAGAGGCTGGACCAGTACAAGCCCTCAAAGGAAAATGACCAGTGAAAAAAATAAGATGTCCATATGGTGGACTGGTCTTTAAGAAATGTGAACATAGTGTCAGGTTTTTATGTTTCAGAGTAACTGCTGTTACAAAATATGAGGGGAACTTTTTATTAATAATAAAAGATATTCCCTGAGCAAGCCTGAAACAAAATGGAGTCACAAAGAAATAAAAAACCTGATATAACAGGTATCTAGCATAGTTTTATCTATTAAAATCTAAGTAGACTAAGTTTTACATTACCTCATATTCTTTCTTCTCAGGTGTGCTTGATTGTGAGATGTAGACCAGATTGAACATGTCAAAGCCTGCAATTTCTGTTTATTTTTGTTTATTGCTTCCCCCCCCCTCCTTTCTTTCCTGGCTGGACAACAAATATTACACCTAACATTTCATTTTTAAAGAGTGCAAGCTGTTCTTGTAATGATCACTGCATTTAGAGAAAAGCATTGAATCTGACAGATTTGTGTAAGAAACAAGTTTTATAGTTAAGTGTTTTGTGTTTCTTTATCTTTGTGCTTACAATATCAGTAATATATTTTGCTTGAGTTCTAAAAATATAGCCTTTTTGGATTCAGTCGTTAATGAAAACAGAGTATTATACCATGAAAGGTGACCTATTGAAGGCAAAGTGCTAATAAGTTGCAGATTGTTCAACATGACCTAAACCCTTTTTTTATTGAAAATGAGATCTACAAAGGTACTTTGTAACATGTTTCATAAGGTCTTAATTTTGCCCAGCACTAACAGGGCCATTAAATCTACTTAGAATCTGGATTACAAGAAAACAAGGATATTTGTCTTCTCTTTTACCTTTTTCTGAAAATAAAATGCATGCCTTGCATACTGCCTTAAGATGTTTTCTAAAGAAACAAAAGAAACTTGCTAAAACCTCCTCTCTGGGGGAAGACTTAGAGAGAAAAAGGCAGGGCCATGGAGGCAGAGGATGAGCTGTGGAACTGACTCCCTTTTTACCATTATTTATGGCTGATTGTGCAACTCACAAGGGGCATAATGGGCACTCTCCTAATGCAGATAAGTGGTTGGCTGTGGAGCAGCCACAAAATCTTACCCCCTCCATTCCCTGCCTAGATACAAAAGCAGTTGCATTTCGCAGTTTCACACATGTCACAAGTGAGCCCGTGGCAAGCAGTAAACCTGCTGTCACTTCTGCTCACCAGGCTTTCTGCTGTTGTTCCGTTGTGACTTTGCAGGGCCACCCTCCCAGCCCTCAATTCACTGCTTAGACTCACCTGCTGGTGCTGGTCCCACATCCCCCCGATGCCACTTTAGTTTTTTAAGAGCTCGTAGTGTTGAGTGTTGGGATGCTTTGGCTTAGAGATGTCACAAGAAAATAAATCAGTCTGTTTCATTAGAAATTTCTGCAGAGAATCACCATCTGACCCAGTTTACAGCTGTACCCATTCAGAGAATGCCCACCTGCTCAGACAGCACCCTACTAGGGGTCCTCCAATACCTCGTAACAAATGAAAGGCTGGGTATTTTTCTCTAGATCTACAATCTATTAGAATCAATCACCTCAATCATATTTACCTGCAAGAAGAGAAATTAGGTTTGAATCTGTGAGGGCAGTAAATGACTTTTAGAAAGTTCTGAGGGAATTTTCCTCAATGCTCACATCATTTCTTCTGCCATCTTTTCTGCTTTACTTCTTTTCTTTGAAGACTAGCTGGAAGTCAAATGAACATAGAGAAGAGGACATTTTATTTGGAACCACTCTTGTCAGCAGCCCTCTTTCTGACCTCAAGCACATCTCTCAGGGCACCAACCCCTGAGCAGGAATGGGTGCAACCCCCAGTATCCTCAGGGCACGTTTCACCCTTTGGAATTTGTGCCAGTCATGCATGGTACTGACACTATCCTATGTAACATCTTGGGAAAACTATGCATTGTTGAGAGAAACCAACATTCTGAGCAAGATATGATAGTCCACCTGTCCTTTTTCTCTAATATTCGTAACTCCATGAGGGTAGTTGGTTCAAGATTTAGTGATTATGCACCCAGGGAGAGCTGGAAACTGGGGACTCAGATCTTCTCCATAAGGATCCTTGTGGAGTCTCTGGATGTTTATGGACCCTCATCCTACCAATTATTCACATCCCACACAAAATTCATTTATAAATGTAGCATAAAAATGATTCCTTTACCAGTTTTAAGGTTACCTGAAGTATATATTCAGACTGCAAAGGAAGATGCAGGGAAAATCATCGCTGGATATTGTCTTCACATAGTACAACAGAATCATTACTCCAGTTCCCCACTTGTGAAGCTACCAGTAGCACAACGTGGGCTGTTTGTTCATGCTTTCCTCATCCCAACAAGCAGGAGAAAAGGTGGAAACTGCCTCATGCACCTTTCTTGGACCTGTTTCCATTTACAGTGAGCACCGATCAGGTATTCTAAACTCCTGGTGCCAATGGGTTTCCTCTCCCCTTTCCCAACGTGTTTTGGTCTCCCTGGCACTGGGATCTCATTTATGCAACAGTAGCAGCTCATGAGACAAAGACTGGGGTTATTTGAGACCTGTCATATATTCTGGGATGGTTATACTCCTGGTTGTTGCCTTAGTGGGATAAAAGTGGCCAAAGCCTATGCCCTGGCAGGGTCAGGATTACATGGAGGTGTCCCAGACACATTGTCATGGAGCATTTTGTCATCACACAGACTCCTGTGGCAAAACCAGTAGTTACCCTCTCCTCAGCCTGAGACTGGCACCTGCTCCTCAGCACAGCTGGCACAAAGCTTGGTCAGCACAATTCCATCCCCACTAGAGCACAAGAGCAGCAGTGTGCGTGGTGGCTTGCTTACTCCAGGAAAGATGTGCAGCAGAGCAGGGATTTAAGGCAGCTCTGTTGACTGTCAGGCCTCTGCTCTAACCTCTAGAGCACACTCCATAAATGTTTGAATATTTAATAAAATCTTCTGGGTGTCTGCTTCCTGCAACACTAACTGTTTTAAAGTATTCATGGGTTATTTGTTTATGACTATTAAACAAATCTATTAAACACTCTGCATTTTTTTTCGTTAAATTTTGTTTTTTCCCCTTTTGCTTTAATAATTGATATTGTTTTGGATACATAAATATGTCCTAAGAGTATTTGTCATTTCGTAATGTTTACAGTGGGGATATTTTTTTAATATAAAACTGTGGGATTTTTCTTCCATGTAGAGTATGCTTTTCTGTTGCATGCACATTTCAGAAACAGCCACAGACATTGCATCTGGCAAAGGCATGTGAATTTGCAGGAATTGCAGTAAATGCCGTTTGGAAAACCTCATGCTTTAATTTCTCACTCATCATGTGGTTACAGAGAACAAGGACATCCTTGTATAAAATTTAACAGAATTATGTTAAGTGATGGAGAAAAAATTTCTGGCATGCTCCTATCTATTTCAAGAACTACTGAATTAGGACTTTATATCTAACATATTGAGAATAGAGAGGATGGTGCAAAGGAGAAAAAAAGAATATAGAGGAAGATAAGAGTCTCTTAGATAAGGGGCTTATTGCATCAAACTCAGAAATTAAACTGGTTGTAATGAACTGCTTACTTTATGTAAAGAGTGGGTGGAAATTCTGAGCTGCTCTTTAAAATTCTGCAGATAGAAATAGTCAGGAAAGTCAAGAAAGAGCTGAAATATTCCTACTCTAAATTGTTAATAAGCTTTGGATGTAAGTCTTCTATGCATCTGCTCTCTTCAAGAAAAGGAATAAATAAAACAGATAAAGAGAAATTTAATCTCCTCTAGAATGAGAATTTTTATTTTAAAAAAATCCTAAAGTCACTGGAATCATCTTGGCAGAGAGCTGGTGAAAATAGTGTGGATTCACTGAGGAAATACTTCTTACAGGCACTTGTCATTAGACATGGTCACAGATGAAAAATCTTGCACTCTGTTCTCCTTCCCCCTGGAAAAAACAAAATCACCATCTACTTCTTATCTCTCTCCTGACAATGATTCTTGAGTCCCTTGTGCTTGAGCTGCTCCCAGACACAAAACCATGATGAGAAACAAAAATGCACTGGGTCACACCTACCAGTTGATAAGCAAGTAATGCCTGTTGATAACATGCAGGTTAATTAAAACTCCATTGAAAAGATGGGACAATGCACCATCTTGGTGGAAAATCTTCCTTCTCCTACTCCTCTATCTCTTTGTATTTGAATTGAAATTTTCTGACTGTGTGTCCTGGTTTAGGGCAAATTTGGTAGAGAATTTCCAAAGGAGGGCCCCTCCAGAAAACAAACCCACAGGGCCACTCCCCCCGACCAATTTGGGAAGAATTCCTCATAGAGAAGTGGAAAGAACCTGTTTATTTCACAGGCACAGCACCCCCCAGCACACAGAATGAACAATACTGGGTGACACCACTCTGGAAAAAGATGACAAATTCAGAAAGTCTCTCTTGGGGGTGGTCGCTCTGTTCTCAGTCCCTCCGAGGATGGGGCAGCTCCTGCTGCTACAAGGTGCAAACTCTTGGTGTTTCCAGGTCCCAGTCCAGAGCAGGTTTCAGATGGTCGAAAAAAAAGAGAGGGGAAACAGTCCAGGAAGAAATTTGGACTGTTTAGCTAAAGATCAGAAGCAAAAAGCAAACAGAAGCAAAGCAAGCAAGAAGCGAAAGCGAGCCAAGCCAAAAGCAAAAGCAGCAAAAGCAAAAGCAGCAGTGTCCCTGTGTCCCGCCAGGCTGATAAGAAAAAAACAAAACAAAACTTTCCCTCTTCAGAGCCAGTCTTAAAGGTACAGAACATAATATCCAACATTAACAGAACACGTGAATGGGGATACAAGCATCATAACGTCACCCTAGGACACTGTGGTCAATGAGACTGTGGTCAATGACCAATACCTACAATGATTTGTGCCACAAGATTATTATTTACCTGGCTAGGATCACCAGGTGGCAGTGATATATGCAGTCCATTAGTGCCTTTGGCTTTGGAGAAATGTTATGTTGCTGCCAGTGGCAAAGGGGACAACTGCAGGGAAGTCTTGCTCAGGAAAAGTGCAAGGAAGAAAAAAAAGAAAAAAACATGGCCCCCAAATCACCAGAAATGGTGGGAAGCTTTTGGTTTGCATTTCTGTGATGTTGACCCTGTGTGGCAGGCAAATGTGAGTCTGCTGGGATGCCTGGGACTGGATCCCAAGGGAGGGTTCTTGTTGTTTTGCTTAGTGTAATCTTGCTCTGCTCTTGCTTCTGTGGGAGAGGAGAGAGAAAGAAGCAGCTGGTGACAGTGGAGAATCAACTATTAGACACTCAGGTAACTTCTTGTGATGGCACAGTACCTGGCCTTTGTGCATGAAGGGACAAAGCTTCACAAGGTGTAACTTTGCACTCACCTGTGATGTGTTCTAAACTAGAAACAGGAGTAAATGCATGGATATGGAACAACACTTGGAATAATGCAACATACAAGTTGGATCCGTGTAATGTGCAGTGACTCTCTGAAAAGGCCAAGAGAGAAAAAATAAATCACAACTGCATTAAAAAAATAAAGGTAAATTAGACCACTATTTGATTTCCTTTAGCAATATTAAGCAAGAGAATAAAAAATTACATGTGCTTTTCCATATCAGTACTGAAAAATGAGCCAGGAGATACATTTTCTGGAGACAGTAGATGGCTGCTTCCTGTAACAAAAAACTCAGAAATCACAAGAAAGGAGGGTCTTTCGGATATAATGTGGAGTGATGTACAGGGCAGAACTGTGACTACAGTACTGAATTTCAAGAAGAGAAATTGTGTAAACAGTGCTGTAACTGGTCAAAAATGAACAAATAAAAAAGAAAAAAAACTCATAAAAGCAGCTTTCCAAAACAAAAGAAGCCTAGGAGCAGCCTGGAGGCTGTTGAAAAATTAAGTGCTAGAAGCCAGGTAAAAAGTATACCACAATTCAGAAAGAAAACAAAGCAATCCAGAAAATCCCTTCAAGCCTTAACTGGAAAGTTGTGCAGGCTATCACATGGAGAATCACAAAAAAAATGAAACAAAAGGAAATCTGGCCTAGAAAAGAGGAACAGTAAAACCCAGCAAGCTGAAAGTAAATAAAAAACCAAAAATATCTAAAAAGAAAACAAAGAATATGACAAAGAACTCCCTGAAGGCAGCCATGGCAGGAAGAAGATCCAGGGCATTAGTAGATCCTGTGGCACCAAAGTGTAGAGAGGGGATAGAGGCCAGGTAAGGTAATTCCCATGTGCTGGAGGTCCTGGCAGGGTGTGTCAGCTGTGGCCCCATGTTCTGCCTCCAGTTCTGCCCACCAACCACCTGTGCCAGTGCTGGCTGTGTTCAGCATGGATGGGGGAAAGCAGATGCACAGTAAAAATTGCAAGTCTGTCTTGGGTAGACAACAGATCACTGTCTGTAAAAACCCTAGGAAAACCTCACAAAACTGAATGAGTTGGGAAAAGAGTTCTCCAGTATCAAGAAATGCAGGATAATACATCTCAGGAATTGTGATCTAAACCATGTTTGTATGTTTGTATGACATTGAAACCTGAGCTGGAAATGCTAGCTGTAACTGAACTTCAACTACCAAAAAGAGTCCTTAGTGTCGTCACTGGCTGACTTTCTAAATCTTTGTCTCAAATGACAGTGAAATATGCAACAGGAAATAATATTGGATACTATTGAGCATAAACATCAGAAAGACATTATCAGTGTGAATAAGACAGACGTTTTGGCAGTATATTAATCTGGAATGCCATATCCAAATGCTGTGTGGGCAGCCCTAGCTCTGTGATTCAGGAAGGACTTGGTGGAGCTGGAGGTGATAGGGGAGAGAAGCAATAAAAAGGATCCATGGGATTAGGTCATTGGCATCCAAAAGGATGCAAAGTTTTGGGAGCCATCATTTTGAACAGGAAGAATAAACATGACTCCATCAGGAGGGTGCTGTGTAAGCTGGTTGTGAAGCTGTTATTGACTGAGCCCTTGAAGCTGACGAAGCAAAAAGCTGACTGCTTTTACTGAATGCATATGAACTCTTGTAACTTGTTCTGACAGGGAGGGCAAAGACAAGCAGCACCAGCTGCCTGAGAAAGGGAGAAGAAAAGTTTGTGGTCAAAGGTCTATGAACAGATACCAGGAGAACTAAACAGGAAAATACCCCTAACATCTGAAATCCAACAATTGCAGAAACTGATGCAGTGCAAAGGAAATGGTCTGGCACAAAGTGGCATTGCTCACATGTTAAATTTCCAGTCACTCTCTGCAGACAGAGGGGCAGACTGGATGGACCATCAGTTCTATTCTGTTGGGAATATCTTCTCTTACATTCTCAAATAATGGCTGGATTAGAGTGGGGAAAATGGATAATTCCAGACAGCACCAAGGAACATTTGTAGCTGTATTCATTTTTGAACCTAGCATAAAATCCCATTTGTATTGAAATTGCTGAAGGAAATGGCTGATTTTAACTATGTCCTGTTGATTGTAACTATCCCAGCTACAGCTGCAGCTCATGCCACAAAGAAATTAAACTACAAATACACCCAGCCTCTGGTTCAAAATTGTTTAGATTTCTTCTATCAGTTGACAAAAAGGTGGTGTCATTGGAATGGAAACAAACAAAAAAAACCTTACTCTAGCAGAAATATGCTTGGTGGTGAAAAATACCTGGAGGGTGAGCTCAGGCCCTTGAATTTGAGGTCAGCTTGGGAATTTTTTTCTGAGCCACCTTCTTATAGAAAGCAGAACTTTTCCCTACTATTTTTATAGCTATTCCTAATTAACTGCTATTCCAGCCCTCATGCCTTGACTAGCTAGACTCTGTAACTATTTGCTCAGCTTTCTTCCATTTTCTCCTTGACCACATCCAAAATTTTTCTTTACTCTTTTACTTCTGTGTACTGCATTCAGAGGCAACATACTGATCTGCCTGATCAGGGCAGCTCAGACCATGGCTTTAACATCTTCTTGAATGAAGTGTGAAAGTCCCTTCCTTCCTTCCTTCCTTCCTTCCTTCCTTCCTTCCTTCCTTCCTTCCTTCCTTCCTTCCTTCCTTCCTTCCTTCCTTCCTTCCTTCCTTCCTTCCTTCCTTCCTTCCTTCCTTCCTTCCTTCCTTCCTTCCTTCCTTCCTTCCTTCCTTCCTTCCTTCCTTCCTTCCTTCCTTCCTTCCCTTCCTTCCTTCCTTCCTTCCTTCCTTCCTTCCTTCCTTCCTTCCTTCCTTCCTTCCTTCCTTCCTCCCCCTTCCTCCCTCCCTCCCTCCCTTCCTCCCTTCCTCCCTCCCTCCCTCCCTTCCTCCCTTCCCTCCCTGAGGCTTCACTCCCTCCGTTACTATTTTCAGTCCTCCCTAGATTTGTTCCACTTTCACTTTTTTGCACCATTTTCTTTCATGGAGTAATGTAAATGTGTGTATATATATATATATCTATCTACATCTAATCTATATCTATATCTATATCTATATCTATATCTATATCTATCGATATATCTTTATCTATATCTATAATTGTATCTATATCTATAAATATATCTCCCATATATCCTGATGTCGATTAATCCACTCAGGGTGCACAAACACTGAAGGGGTGACCATCAGGAATAGCTTTGCTCTTTACTAACAAGATGACTGTTCCTTGAAAAGGCCTGTGTGGTATTTCTGGGTTTTTACTTCTAAAGCAGCCTAGGAATGTGAGGCAGGGCAGTCATTTGGCACAGAGATGCTGGCTTGCCCAGTTTGGTTTCACATGGGTCAAGTGGGGTGATGGCCCTGTGATGTAAAATCATATTGCCCTTTCATGTCAGAGCAGCTGGCTCATGTCCTCCCTTCCCCAGTGCTTGTCTGAGTGTGTGTCAATAAGTTACTTGATCCACGCTCTTGCACTGGTCTCTTGAGCTTAACTGCCTGAGAAAATTTGGAAGCATGAAAGCAGTCAATCTTTGTGGGCTGTTTAAAGTCTCCTTCTATCAGGAAATATCAGTGTTTGTACTGCAAAAATCAGGGGAGAGAGAATGAAAGGAGAACATGAAAGAGCTACAAATTATGTAAACACTAAAGTCACAAGTAAAAAATTACTATGATGTATTAAAAGCACTTCCTCCTACAAGCATTTCTATTTCCTCCTTAACTTTCAAGCCTATAAAACACATGAACACTGAAAGGAAAATGGGCAAAGCCCACTGGATACTCATTTACTACCAACCCTGACAGCTGCACACCCGACAACGCAGCAGCAGACACACTGCCCCACAATTATTGCTGCTCCCATGGCACCAAAATACATGCAGCTCAGACATCATCAGTAAATTTGTTTCACATTTTCCTAGAAAGCTCTTGAGGCTGGTTTCTGAAAGAGAACTAACCACCCACTCCCTCTTGGCAACCCATGGTCCTTGCATGATACAGTGGTGAGGTTGTGCCAATGTTCTTGCTAAGGTCTCTTCCCTACCCCATTTTTAACATGAGCTTCAGCTCTCCCTGCTGCCTTCATTTGGGATAGAATAGACAGCACGTTCAGGGTGATATACTTACTTTAATACTGTCATAAACAGATTTTATGGCAGCAGAATCATTTCCAGCCAGACCTTTGGCAAAACATAAAGAATCCGCACTAAGCTTATGATTTCTTCTATGATGTCTCACACATAAAAGAGAGAATAGGGTTTTTTTGGTGTGTTTCACAATGAGTGCCTTTCTAGAGCCTCTCTCACACGTGATGTTTTCCAACTTAATGCTGAAGTATTTCTAAGCCTCAATCTGTTCACTGTGCCTTAAAATTGCCTCCTTTGGCATCTTTAGTAACACCTCTTGTGGCTCAGAAGCTGTTCTTTTGTCTTTTTCTTTCTATCTTTCCACAATATTTTTTCCAGAGGAAACTATATTCATGAAATTATATTCTACTTTGAATGTGGTTTTACAGCTTGACTACTAGAAGAAGCACAGAGTAGATAAATTTCATTTTGAGTATCTTCTTAGTGTTGGTGTTGGTTTGGGAGTGGAGATGTTGGTGAAGAGGAGAAATGGACAGAATAAAAGAGCATAATAATAGACTTTGGTACCATGGAATGGTGTATCCAGATAGCTCAGATCTTGCAATTAGCTGGTAGAGTTGGCTTACAGCTCACAGAAATATGCCACATTTTTCAGGAAATGAATGCTCCTTAGAAAAGTGAGATTCTATTTTATTGTTTTATACATAACTTCTAAGCCATTTTGAGTAGACAGCTGTGGCTTTGCTATTTTTACTACTGTGCTTGAGAAGTTGTTCTTTCTCACTGCCAGGGCCTGCCACTCAGACCATGTCAGGTGGGAGGACAGTCTTTGACTGTTCATAACTTTCCCACATTTCCTGCTCTTCTAAATATTCTTGTTTCTTTTTTTCTGTCAGATGTGGGTATGCAACCTAGTTGGCAAAAAGAACAGTTTGGTGTGTGTTTTCATATAAATATGGTCTGCTTCAGTCTTCATCTTTGAAGAATGTGAGCCCGTCTAAGCTTCCACATCCCAAACTCTTCCAAATACAAGTGGAGGTGGAAGTATGAGGAGTCAAATTTGCAAAAGAAAACTGAGTACACAAAGGAACCTATTTTAGTTTGGGTTTGAATTTAACCTCTTTTTAAATATTCTCTCTGTGGATATTAATTTTTTAATATACTGTCTGAATGTAGCATGTAGAAGTGACTAAGACTCCCTTAACTTATGGAATAAAGGCTTCCTGACAGCTGCCTTGGTGAGATTTACACTCGATATAATTTCAGTCCAAACCTCAAATCTACAGACCAATGTAACTGCTGATGCTGAACCTCTTTCAATACAGAATTTGAATCTAAGCAATTGTTTCCATGTTCAAACAATTCTTGTTTCCATGTTCAAAATATATGGATTGTGTGTAAAAGTATATGTAATGCAATAATTGCTGACATGCTGTCTCAGTATTCAAAACCCAAGTTCATTTGAAAAGGGAAACTCTATTAGTAATTAATATTGATGCTGTTTGATCTCAGAAAACCCTCTGAGTCTCAGGCAATTCAAAGTGCACAGCATATAAAGTTAGGGATGCATAGTGAAACTCTAAAAATAAAACAGAGGATGCAAAGACATGAAAAATAGTCAAGAAGTCTGAAAGAATTCACACTCCTATATTTGTTCATTTTGAAAAAGAAGCTGTAGGAAATATTGAGCTGTGGATTCCAGAGTGACAGGGAAGCTATAAGGTAGGAAGACCAGGAATATAGCAAAAAAATGTGAGTGCCTTCTACAAGAAATATTTTTTATTTGAAAGGCAGCAAGGAAAAGAATTCAGTGGATAAACTTTGCCAAAAATTAGAGCATTTCTCTGGCTGATAGAGCACCAGAGCAATATAAAATGGAATAAAAGCTGATGAATCACTGTCATTTCTATTGGTAAAAAAGCAATACAAGATCCTTCAATGTCAACATTAGATATGAAATGTGTTTCTTGCCGTATTAAATTTCATTTTATTGAAAGAGCCAAGGTATGTTTTAACTCTTGACTACTCAGAGTGTTCACTTTTATGCTGCATGACATGGAGCGTAACCTTTCTCATAACAAAAGGGTTTGCAGGAGACCCCAGACCCATTACAGGCAACTTTGTGAGAAATCACATGCTTGATGGAGGTCATTCCTCTGGGAGAGGAATAAGGTTGCTGGTGATGAGCCCTGGACCCAAAGTTCAAATTTAAGCTAGCTGGTTTGTGCCTTGGCATCCAGGAGCTCAGGAAACAGGGAAGACCACAGGAAAAATAAGGGGCAATCAAAAAATGAGTAAACATTATTTACATTTTATTCTTACTGTGAGTTTCCTAAAGAAATTCTTGAGGAACTGCTAAAAGATGTGTAAAGCACAACACAAGGTACCAAGGAAAAATTGATTCCGAAACATAGGCTTAGGGTTGTGCTTGAAAAGAGCTGTGAGTAAAATGTTGGTGGGTGAAAGATATATGTTGGAACAGATAAGGAGTTGTACATTGTTTTATTGGGAACTTGAGGTACTTTATGGCACAAAAAGAGAGAGGAAATAAAACTAATCGGCTGTAAGTGTGGGACCTCCACACATGCACTGCTAGGGATCACATCCCCAGAGGCATTACGGCATGGTGAACTTTATCATACAATATTATTGCCTAGTCTCAAAATTGTCTAAGCATTAGAAAACACTGGGTTTAAGCTCCTTAAAAAATAAAAAAAGTCAAGTCATTAAAAAGGGACTTTAAAATGAAGTGATTTTTTTTTTAATTTTTGGAAGTTTTCAAAATCTGTCTATTTTAAAGATCTATTCTTACTGTGATAAAGAATTAAAAATAAAAGTACAATTTTCATGCTGATGCTGCATGTCAGTTAATCTGTTAGGGGCAGATTCAAAATCTACTGAAGGTGATAATGCAAATTCTACCTGGTCAATAGGTTCTTAGTAATTTCATATACTTCTCATTACTTTTCTTTCCATGCACAAGCTTTCATTTTTATGATCCTTCTAGCTTCTTAACCCACAGAATATATTTATTTTTCCACCTATTAACAGTGCTTTCTTATTGGCTTTTTGTATGACTGTGGCTTTTTAAAGACATAAAATGATGCATTATCTGTGCAAGGGGCCTCTCCGCTGCCCTGATGTTCATTACAGAATCCACATACCCATCACCCTCCTATCTACATGGTCTTATTTGCCAGAAAGTAGTGTAATTACATTTATATGCCATCTATTTCATCTGAGTTTCATGCTAGTTAAATCAGTTTCTCATGCATTTGTTTCATGCATTCACCACAAATTGATATGTATAACCTATGCATATATTCATCTCGTCAAGTATTCATGTACTGGGTTCCTGTGTTCATTATTGACAGAAATTATTCATCCTAACGAAATCCACAGGAACACCAGAAAGAGCATATAACACAAAAATAACTTAAATTATACAAAATGTACTAGTAAGTGTGTGTGTGTGTGTGTGTGTGTGTGTGTGTGTGTGTGTGTGTGTGTGTGTGTGTGTGTGTGTGTTTGTGTGTGTGTGCAAAACTAGCTCAGACTGAAAAAGAAGAATACCTAAAAGGACATTTGTGCATGTTGACTGGATGTGTGGATCTATAGAGCCCTTTTACCTTTCCAGCAATATGATCAGAAGGATCTGTGTGCCAAGAGTACAATTGTTTCAGAAAAATCAGCAAATAGCACTTTGCACAGTCATTATGTGGTGGTTAGAGCCCTCCGAAATACAGAAAGGGGAAATCAGCAACCATTAACCCCCCTTAGCTTTCCAAATGTATTCAGTGATTAAAAAATACTTCTAGTATATGGGTGACTGGTAATGGAGGTCTTTGGGGTGGTCTGTGGGGAGAGTGGCTGTGGGTTGGTTGTTTCTTTTTTAAGAAGTGAATGTTCAGGTCCAGGTGTATCACTGGACAGCTTCCTCCAGTTAGAAAGGGGCCAGCCTTCACTGCTGGGCTGGCAGCAGTGCCCAGGAGCCACAATATAGGGCAGTGAAGCCAAGTGGGGACTGATGTGCCTGAAGGTGGAAAGGTCTGTACTACAATCCCCCTTGTTAGGCTGGTGAGTTTTGCACCACAGTGCAGAGTGGCTGAAGGCAGGTCTTACGACTTGCAGCGTATGTGGGAAGTGTGGAGGATAATGTTTCTGATATTATGACAAAGTTAAGAGAAGCAAGATGCCTCTGAAAGCTCCCTCACTATTCTCGTGTGCTGGAACAGAAACACCCAGTTTCTGTTGTCCAACTATCTTCTCAATTAATTCATAAGATTTTTAAGGAAGGGCTACCTAGGCATACAATACTATATAAAATAGGACTTTGACACTTGAGTGGATTGGCCATGTAGTGCTGATTGCCTCTTTTTACTGCTTTGATCCCAAGATCTTAAAGTACTTTATAAATATTAATGAATAAAGACTCAGAAATATTCAGTCATTGTGTTTATGCTGTTGCTCATGTCACAGATGGGGGCAAACATATTAAGGCTACAACTTATTCCACCTTGCTTTACATTTCTGTAGATGAGTGAGTTATTGCAGTTCTCCTTCATATTCAGGGAAGGAAATGAGAATTTTTAAGGTGTGACTCATTTAATCTATTTTATACATTTATTTATAAGGAAAGGAATGATGCTGTAGAACTATCTGTTTCTTTGCATCACCTGTGAAGGGACTCTTAAGGTGACTCACTCAGATTTAGACATCTGCCTTGTGTGACTGTATTTGCCAAAAGAGGGACCATGGCTCAGTTCCAGCTGAGCCCCACTCTCCTAATTCCACGACAATGCTTTGATTAGATGACAAATACTGCACATATTGAGGTTCCCTGTATTGTATCGGTGTATTGGTTAGCAACTGATATGAAAAATAGGAAGACAGTAAATTTTCTGGCAGTATCCAAACAGAATACTGGCAAATTTAAAGGTTATTAAACCAGTGTCACTCTCTGGAAAAGAATGGAAATGCTATCATTAAATATCATTCAAAAATGATTTTTATCAACTGTCACTATATAGATGGGGAAGATGTTAACAAAGAAATCCCTTATAATTTTTTTTTTATGCTTGGATGAAAATATTTACTACATATAAACATCTAAAATGTTGCAAAGTATTTTGAAAACATTATAAAATAGAACATTTATACTTCTGTATAAAAAAAAGACATTGCAGACATCACCTGCATGTATCTGACAGCCAGTACTGACCAGGTGAAGGTGTCAAGAGAGGAATCTAGGGATCTTAACCTATGTCTGGTGTAGAATGAGGTGTCATATCTTCCAGAGTTGATTGCTTCATTACATTAGCTATGTAAGTGAAGGTTCAGGTGACCAAAGGCACAACCTTCACACCATTTTCCTGAGATCAGTCCCATTCCTTGACTTTCAGTTCAACAATATGCTGAGTACTACTTCTCTACCTTGAAAGAAAGTGCTGGCGTAAGAAAGTGATGGCATAAGAACAAAACAGATGTGAAGTGACCATGAAATACTGAAGCTTAAAATCTCAAGAAGTTATAATAAACATCCCAGAAGTGAGAATCTGAACAGTACACCCAGTAGATATGTAGGGAGTCAATAACCTAAGCCTTCAAGGGGATTTCATGAGTTTGTGAGCAGATGCTCATTGTGATGCAACTGATGCCATGACAACAGGGGCTGAAGTCAATGGGGTTTTCATTCCTACATTCACTGTTTCTCTCTTTGGAACAGAATTGTTACTAAATGAATTTGTTAACTATTAATTATTAATTGTTTACACATTGATTGTAAGTGAGAGAGATTCTTTTTTAGAATTATATGAACATTCTAAAATTTACAGGTTTTCTAAATGAACAGTGTTCTTTCCAAGAACATCCCTGTATCTGCACAACATTCTCTTTCAAATGCTGTTGCCATTTGACTTAAGCAATTCACATTCAGCCACAAATATTTTATTTTCTAAAATGAAGCATAATGGTCAAGGATTCAGTATGTTTTCACAACTTCACATAGATCAAAGCGACCTGAGATTTTTACAAAGAAAAAATATCCCTTTTTATGTGTGTCTGGAAATCCTAGTACTTGTATGTGAAAGACATAAAAAAGTATAATTCTGCATAGCCATGTTTATGTTACTTTATTATCTTTCCTCTGTTTTACATGAGGTATAGGACAACTGTAACACACAAAGTATATCACAAGGCAATGCACAATAGAACTGCAACAGAGGTAAAGACTTTATGCTGAGGTACATGCACATATTGCCAGAGAAATGCAAGTTGAAATCTTCTCCACTGAAAAATTTGCAACTTAAATGGAATTGACTTGACTAAAAATGTTGACTTTTAGCCATTTGAAATTTAAACATCTAGAGTAAACCAATGATCTCAGCTTCTATCCTAAATGCAGTAGAAGTAGATGAGCATTTCAAGCAGGTGATTCATTCCACCTATCTGAGGAATTTACCATAAATATTTGCTCTCTGATGATGCCTGTCATTTTCAGAGAGATATACTACATGATGCTATTTTATTTATTGCCTTATTTCTATTAAGCTAACATCAAGTGAAGTGAAACCTATACATCTGTGAAAAAAAACATTTCTTTTGTTCCCTACTCTAGTTGACAGCTATTTAATTCCTGTAATCACAAATGAGAACAAGAACTTTGATTGAGCCATCCCCACCAATTGTCTAAACAATTTTGGTTATGTCTTTAGCAGCCTGACAGTGCTGATCTGAACATCTGAACATCTAGCATTCCTATGCTGGAAGTGTTTACTTTTCTGTTGCTGTTACTGCAAATACATCCCATTTACAGGTTAACAGGACAAGTAGCCCAACAGAGCCAAGAAAACACCTTCTTTCAGGGACAATTCATGAAATGTAATCTCTTTCTGGATCAATATTGAAGACCTCTGACTTTTGGAAAATAAAAGAATAGTTTGAGGCATGCTTGGCTGTCTGATGAGAATAAAACTGATAAAGTTTTGCAATTTCTAGCACTATCTCTTGGAGCAATTTAAAACATGTTGAAGAAACAGTTCCAGGTTTTCTGTGGTTTTTAAAAAATCAACTGCTTGGATTTTTGCTCCCACTGTAAAGCATCCCAAGATGTCACTGTATGACAACATACATTCATTCAAACACAACTTAAGCACTTTGGGGGCTTAGAAATCCTCAAGTAGAAGAAGCATCTCTGGAGGTTTCTGTTAAAAGGGTTAATTGAGCAGGTTGCCATAATGACATATTTTGTAGACAACACAGGAGATCCTGCATCCGTGATATTACATTCTGGAACATTGTAAGAAACCATGTCTGTAGGTTTCTTTCAAATTTTAGTTTGACTGATTAAAAGAGAACCTATGACTAGGTTTTCTAAATGAATGAGAATTTCCAAATTAACTAGGGTGATGTGACGCCAAATACAAAAAGGCTGATTAGAAAATGGGTGAACAAGGGTAGCTGGCAACATCTCAACCTAGAAGATTCCAGGAGTACAAAATGGAATCAAAGATGGGGGAAAATCACCTTTCAAGAGTTTCTGCTTGGATCAAATTACTGTGATAAGAAGAAATGCCATCATGTTAGCTGCCATAGTGTAACTACGCGGGGAGATTAACAGATTCATTGTGCCTTGAAGGCTGCAATTTAAACAGTAGGAGTCTTCATTTTGTAACCTATCACATTTAAACTCTGATCAGGACATACTTTCTGAATAAAAGATTAAGACTTCATATATCAAAAAGACTTGCCCATTCTTCACACCACCACAGTGAGGTAGCACAGCTGATGGAAGAGGAAAATACCCACGCTGAGGTGTACCTATAACATGTGATTATTACATTTCAGTAACTGATATTTTTTGATGAATGCCTGAACATCCAGCAGAGAGAAGGCTTTTTCCCCACTTTACACAAGAGCTGTGCCTTTTGAATCACACAGATTGGCTGAGAGGAGGTGACACTGCATAGGCCAAACATCATTCAGCACCGGCTGAGCTCACTAGAATGTAAATGCATCCTCTCAATAGTCTTGCCTGAAAGACATCTGTAGTCATGGCACAAATATAAAAAGCAAGGGCAGAGCATGACAGATTACAGTTGTTGGGCAGAAAAAGGCACAATCCTTGGAAATATTTAAGTCTACTGCAGAAGCAATCATTACTACAATCCCAGTTGCACTGGAATGAGAAGTAGGCCCAAGAACAATTATAGCAAATCTTTGACAATGCCCCATGAATTAACTGTGGCTTTGATACAAATAACTGGTATTACTTTCTGTATGGTCACAAACAGAAATTCTAGAATGAAGGAAATGTTGGCTCTTCTTCTTGGATGATTTGTACTTATATAGCCTGCTATGAAGTTGACACAAAAGATTTATATGGCTGGGGATGCTTCTCAAAAAGTAATCCTGTCTAAAATCTGAAAGCTACCCAAGTAAATTCCTATCACAAAATTTTGTGAGACTCTTCTGTTTACCTCCCTCAGCAGTGTTATGTAGGCAACCTTTGTTCTCTTATTCACCTTATAGCAAGGATAAGAGCAGTTTAAGAAAAGAGAAAGAACTGTCTGGAATCTCAGGGTTATAGTTATACTGATAGTATACACCATATGATAATATGGTAGGTTTCCTCCTGTACATATGACAGAATGATCTTCCTTTAGAACAGGATAATCTCATAACTGCCTATTGGAGACAGTTTTTATCTTAGGGACACGATTATGTCCCAAATATTCCTCAAGGCCAACTCAGGAAACAGCTATCTGATATAGGACAGAATCTTTTCAGGGTCTGTGCTAGGAATTTATACTTATGGACATTTGTACATTGACATGTGAGTCTGTGCACAGGCTCTGTGAAATTACTCAAAGTCCTATTGCTGAAGGAAAATGCAGACAAGGCTACACAGAAGCAGTTTCCATCCTCGTCATGACTTTTAATATTTTTGAGAGAAGAGAGTGGCTGCAGATGGCGGCTGCAAAGCAATGTCACAATGTGGGCTTTGCCAGGTACAAAATTTGCAATAACAGGAAAGAGATTGTATGTTTTGCTCCCTTTTCATCTTTGTAGTTCAGATTGTGGGTACAGGTGAAACCTATTAAACCCCTGTGGCTAAGGTATTCAATTTCTTGTGCACGCTCAACAGAAGTGGGACGCATATGGACAAGGAATTCCAGTAACTCCCTTTCTCCTTATTCATTGCCTTCCACTCTAATAGGAAGGGTTGATTAAAAGGGAAGGGTTTCCTTGAAAGGTGCCACACACAGAGCTAATCTGCTCTTCAGTGGGAACTGCACCACTCCACCAGCCAGAAGCAGTTTCCATAACCACCTGTGTCTGTCAACAGCAGTGCTGCCAAAAGGCCATTGTTACCTTAATGGAACACTGAGGAGCTGGCAGTTAGTCCCTGACCTGTGGGTGGCTTTCAAGAACAAGATGAGCAGTTAAAATTTACATGAGCTAGAAGACAGAAGGAAACTTCAAGGTAGGAGGTTAAGTATTGGTGGGAAATATTGAATGTAGAGGCTGGTTTTTTTGGAAAGTAAATATGAACAGAACTATTTGGTGCTTTTCTCCTGCATTGCAACAGATCTATGTGCCTGTCTTTTGGAAGGAAGTTTGTTATTTTTTTTCATTTCATGCTATATCTACTCCTACAGAATAATTATGTTGAATTCATATTTTATATCGCCTTCTACTGACCCACTGAACTGATGGTTATCTCCTTCCAGCTACAATGAGCTACATCCCACATACAGTTAGAAGTAGGAAGTAAATTCCTTCCTAACTCTGAATCAGATGCTTTTTCACAATGGATCTTTTTCTCTTGAAGCAACTCTCAATTGCTTTGCTTTTTAATGGGCATCTTTTGCTTCTTGTTTTACCTTGTTTTACCTAAAATATACACTGGTCACACCATCTTGATATTCACACAATGACTGAGGTTCAATGGCACCTTTGGAGATTGACCAGCACAACACCTGCTCAGGGAAGGTTCAGCTAGAACAGATTATCCAGGATGGTGTCTCTCTGAAATTGAGTAGCTACAATGGCAAGGGACTCCACAACCTCTGTGAGCAAGCTGTTCCTTTCTTTGTCCACCCTGACCATAACAGACTTCTTTCCTATGTTTGGAATTTCCTCTGTTTCAGTCTGTGACCCTTGCCTCTTGTTCTGTCAGTGAGCTCTTGTAGAGGAGTCTGGCTCCATCTTCAGCACCCTTCCCTTCCCTTCCCTTCCCTTCCCTTCCCTTCCCTTCCCTTCCCTTCCCTTCCCTTCCCTTCCCTTCCCTTCCCTTCCCTTTCCTTCCTTCCCTTCCTTCCCTTCCCTTCCCTTCCCTTCCTTCCTTCCTTCCCTTCCCTTCCCTTCCTTCCTTCCCTTCCTTCCCTTCCCTTCCCTTCCCTTCCCTTCCCTTCCCTTCCCTTCCATCAGGCATTTACACACATGCTTAAAATCCCCCTGAGCCTTCATTTCTCCAGAATGAGGAAGTTCAGATATCTTTCAGAATTCTTGTGTGGCAGATGCTCCAACCCCTTAGTCTCTTCAGGACCCTACACCAGATTCACTCCAGTATGTCTGTTTTTCTAGTTTACATCCACTGCAGCACCCAGCTGTGTGAGTTATCCCATTACACCTCCCTCATCCTAGCAAGTTCATAGCCCTGTAACTGCACATAGACATCCAATTCCTTCTCTTTTTTATCCATGCAGCAGACATTGGTGTGTAGCACTTCAGAAAGGCAAACTTTCTTGTGCTAATTTCACAGACAAAGCATATGTGTCGCTCCTCCCCATGCCAGCCTCTTAGTTTTTTTTTTTTTTTTTTTTTTTTTTTTTTGTGCATGCTCTTTTTTTTTTTTGTTTTGGGGGTTTTTGTTTGTTTTTGTTTTGTTTTTTTTTATTACAAGTTCTTCTCTGTCCACATCAGCCTAAGCCCATTTGCCAACCCCATCCACACTGCTTAAACACCCTTGATTTTTCTAGAACAAGGAAACTTTTTAAAGATCTGGTTGCTTTTTTTTTTTTTTGAAGAGCCCTCAAATATTCCCCATGTGATGGAAATTCTTCAAAAGCAGTTGTTCATTTAATAAAAGGCCCTTCTATAATATGGTCCATCTAATGCAAAGTACTAAGAGAGTTCCCAAGTTGTCATCTGAGCAGGCTAAGAAAGAGAGCAGAAAGCTTGAAGAGGATTTCAGAGTGTCAGGATGTTAAAAAGCCTCTGGAAACAATGGGAAATTATTGCCTTTGTCACAAATTTTATCTTTTCCATAGTGGAACATGAATTTGGGGAACAAATTCAGAAAACTAAGAATGAGTATTACATTCCAGAGGGTGGCATCCCAGCCCATGGCAGGGATGGAGAGCAGAGGGGTTGGAATCTGATGATCTTTAAGGTCCCTTCCAACCCAACCACCCTGTGATTCTATGATTTTCAGAGTATTTCTACCATCTGTATTTTCTAAGACAAAGATAAATTACTTTATTCTCTTTAAACATGTGCCTCAGTTCTATTTTAGTGATCATTTGGAAATAAATTTGCTTTGGTTCAACTTTTATAAAAGTTTATATTGAGTCTTCCTTTCTTCCTTTTTCTTTTCTTTTCTTTTCTTTTCTTTTCTTTTCTTTTCTTTTCTTTTCTTTTCTTTTCTTTTCTTTTCTTTTCTTTTCTTTTCTTTTCTTTTCTTTTCTTTTCTTCTCTTTTCTTTTCTTCTCTTTTCTTTCTTTTATTTTCTCTTTTCTTTTTTTTTTATGATAAGCATGATACACCACTGACCACTGTACACCTCAGTTGAAGTGCTGTAACATGAAACTATATTCCAAAGGAAAACCATATCATATTTGGTCAGGGAATTTATGTTCCACAGCACTTATGTGACCTTGGCTGCAATGAAAGAAAGGGACTTCAAAGTATCCAAGGCTTTTGGAGCTTGCTAAATAGTCAAAACTACAGCCATTGTAGGCATGTGAACTCACAATCACCTTCTTCCTTATTGGCAGGCAGAGATCCTCTGGAGTGTAATAACAAGAAAAAGCCTCTCTGACTCTGTTGTGGCTGCTTTGCTGAGGGTGGTAGTGACAAGATCAAATGCCATTTTGGCACTTATTTTAGGTATGCTGAGTCTCACTAAGTTGTAAAAATACACTAGTGGTCTTATGCTACCGGCCTCCGGATCAGCACAAAATACCAAATGAGATCAAAGAGGTGATGGAATCTGCTGAAATAATAAGAATGGATGATGATAAATGACCCCAAAGGGTCTGGTCAAATATCACAATGACACAAGCTTAGGACAAAAAAATCTTCATTTAAATGAGTGCATCCTGTGACAGCTACTGTGTCCTAAGATATCCAATTAGAGACTTTAACTTAGTGTCTTCTGTCTCACACTAATAAAAATGTAAAAACAAAATGCTTGATATTGTATATCAAAATAATATTCAATATTATTGAAATCTGTTTGTGTGCAACTCAGGTTAAGGAAGGTGAGACCACAGAAACATGGAAAGATAATTTGAAAGCGAGGAAAATAAAATCCATCAGCTCAGCATGGATGTAACACAAACAAAACACAGCATCAAGTACTGCACTGTACATTACAAGGCTATGAGCTCACGTGGAAAATAAGTGTGTGTATGTAACGATCTGCACACCTAATAAATGTCTCTACAAGCAAATGTTTTCAGACATTATCAGAAGGAAAACCTTTTGAATTTATCTGTCTTCTTTATACTTTAATTAATTAATTACCTGTTTCCATCAGATGGGTCCATCATATTATTTATTAAGTACGAGTCAGAGTTATTTGTGCTTCCAGAAATTGAAGAATGCTATATTCACCTAAGTCATATTAATTCCAGCTAGTAGCTCAATTAATCCTAATTCTTTTTAAAGTGCCTAAAATCTTTCTGATTAAAGATAATTAATATGCACACTAGTGGAGAGTGAGCAATTCAGATATTTTGGTAATTTCTAGACCCACCTGAAAAACATTTCTAATAACACACACAGAGAAGGAAATGCAGCATTACACAGCAAGACTGCAAGGAAGAATGACAATTCTAGAACCAAAATATTCAGGAACAGCTCTTGCTAAATTCTCATATCTAGGTAACATCTGAATGAAATTAATTAAAAGGAACCTAATATAAGATATGCTATTATCTAACATAACTTCTAAACGCTTACTCAAGATCCAGATCCTACACTTCTGTTACTTATTCAAATACTGTTTGTCTATTCACTGATTTCAGTGCTGAAATATTTGCAGCACCCTGCTGGGACACAAATACTGTGTTAAAGTGATTGTAGTAGCTTGCATGTATATGACATATACAGGGAACTGGAAGCCTTCATGTGGGTGGTAGATGATGGATGAATGCCAGTGCAGTGGCAATTCCTGGAATACATATGTTGTGCAATGACAGAAATTGACAGGGAATCATTGCAGACATGCTGTCTGTGTGTCTAGGCCATGTTTCCACTCTGTTTCAGAAGGGAAGGATTATTGCATGATGACATCGTAATAGAAGGTTTTTCTCCACTCATTATTTGCATCTTACTTACAAAGGCCATAACTCTGCTCCCAATCAGCAGGTACAGTTTATTGCTTTGTGTGGAAACAGTTGCTACAACTAAATTCAGCAGCCTGTAGAATACAAAAAAAAAAAAAAAGAAACCAAAGAAAAAAGAAAAAATCTAACAACTTTCAATAGTAGCATTCAAGAAGATGCTCTATCAAGAGTTCTAAAAGGAGCACAACATGTTTTTCCAACTAAGTGGCTTATTTTACAGAGTTAAGTAGGTCTTTGTCTGTGTTGTTTTTGTCCCATTTGTGGGAGTGTTGATGTTTCTTTTGGTGTCTAATTTAACACATGGACATTCCAGCCAGTTTTCACTGACTGCTTCGTACAGCCCTGTGGATTATGCACTTGGCTTTGTGTCAGGAATCTATGAATACAAAGCCTGTTGAGTATGTGATTTCATACAAAGTTCTATCCATGCTTATTTGCTTTCTATGAGCGCTGAAATGGGTGAATGCATTCTTGCTATTTAATAATGGTGCTATCAGACCACTGTCCCCAAGAAACTGTGATATCTGATAAAAATATTTGACGTCAATAAAAAAAGCAAGTTAGAAAACTGTACGGTCATACAAAAGGTGTGATAGCTACAAAGAGAGCCAACTTACAAAGGGGCTAGTGACTCACCCAGCCAAGTTAAACACGACACAATTGGGGCTAATTGACTTCCCTCCTTCGACCTCCCAAGTATGAGTTTATGAAAGCCTGGAAAGCTAAATTAACCCCAATTGTGTCTTGTTTGACTTGGCTATTTAGGTTAAATGGATAACCCTTTTGTGACTTGGCTCTTTTTGTAGATATAACACCTTCAGATAATTAACCTTCCCTCCTTCCCACCTTTCTAAAACAGCTTTTGCCTTAGTTTACATGTTTTGATTGCAATGAAAGAAGAAGCAAAACTACATTTTTGAGAGGACAAGCTTCTCACAGAATAAAGCAAAATACAAAACATGAAAGCACATTAGAAATAATTACAAGGTAGCAGTTCATGGCAGGGATTCAAGGATGATATGGGGACTGGAGCAAGAAATTGGTGTGACATAAAGTAGGTAAGGTATTACTGCATAAAAGAAGAAATCTCACCTTCTATATATTTATCAAATTGCACATAATATCAAGCTGCCAATTCACATTGTTTCATCTAAATTCAAACTTTTACTGGTAAGCATGTATGAAGCTGTTCCCTCTGACTTCAGCAGTTGTTAAGCACTCAGAGTATACCAGAATATAATTATAACTAAAATGCTCCAACAGGGGTTGAAGAATCTTGTGGAGGTTCTATCTGTTCAGGAAATTCCTGTTTATTGCAATATTAACTTTGGGGGGTGGAGCAGTATTGTGACTTTACATGGACTGAAGATAGCTGTAGAATGATTTGGGTTGGAAGGGACCTTAAAGGTCCCTTAACTAGTTTGAAAGCCCATGCCAAGGGCTAGGACAACACAAAAAGGTATTAAAATGTTGTGATGAACCACAGCAACTCTCCACAAGCTTATGGTATGAAAATACAGAAGATCAGAAGGCAGGCAAAGTTTCATGGGTTTTACCTGTGGAATTTTGTCTCTTAGTATCTGAAAAGCTGCAGTGTTCTCTGACCTTCCAAGGCATCTGGATGAACAACATTCCCATGGCAGGAGCAGCATCTGGAGACGGTTGTGTAAGACAGGTACTGAGCTAAATCACTGTCTGGAGATGATTCTCATGTTCCTGTGACTATAGGAGGAGTCTAGATGACTGGGTTCGTTCAATAGATCAGGTTATTGAAATAAATCCACCCTGAAGCACTCAATACAGGCCATATATCAGCATTCCTGAAATTATACCTGCCTAGTAGAATCAGGTCCATAACAGTTAAAGAAAATGAATATGTTAAATGAATATAGGATGTGTTAGTGGAATAGTCTTCTGTGATTTATTTAATGATAACCATGGATCCCAGCAACACACATCTTTGTAAAACCTGGGAAGGATGAAGCATAAGAACTCAAAGCTGTCCATTGACATTTTTTTAATAATCAGATATTTTATAAAAGCCTTTTTATATAAGGAGTTTTATGAGCCACAGTCTTCTGTGAAACCAGCAAGAATAAAAGACTAACCAGTATATTGTTAGCTGCACGCATACCATCTAGCTAATACAGAAGTCTAAATGTGCAAAACTTTGAAAGGAGCAGGAAAGGATGAGTTACCTCTAACATAGCACAGGCATGTTTATATACTTGTATCAGAGGGTCTATGCATCGGTACTAAAGACTTTGCTGAGACTTTCTTAGCAATCTATTAAAATCAAGATGGTAATTTTAACAACAAATACAGAGACAAATATAGTTACTAATATTAAGGTTTATTCATAATACACTGGTAAGGAAAAGTATGTGAGCTTCAAAAAGAAGAAATGGGACTTCTGAAGAGTTTATCAATGTGAAGGGGTACAGAGTGAGTTCTGTTTTGCTTCTTTACTTGCCTGATTTTGTAATCAGCCACTTTTCTGAGAACATCTGATTCCTGATTAGGAAATGAGGTTATCTCAGCTTCCTACAGTTCAAACCAAGACTTTATCAGCTGCTCCCATCAGATGTGTCCATGGATCAGCTCAGAGTTTGGTACTTATACAGTAGATATCCACTGATGGCCAGGTGAGTGTTGTGGCTTTCAGAACCACATAGGTTTAAAACTGGTGTTAACAGAAGGCTGCAATCAGTTTCTAAGGTCAGAAAAGTTCATTTGTTCTTTCTATGGTAGGATTTGTCAATAGACTTTTTTGCCTATTAGGCAAAGTAATGTGATAACTTAAACCTGTAGTGTCTCGGCTTAGCCTAGTTTGCATAGGTATATTACAGAGAAATGTGTTCCTTCAGTGACCTTTTCTGTCACTACTGAAATTCCTGTACTGATTACACCTTAATTCATTATTTTGTACACTCGAGGTGTTCTGTACTTCAAGAAAGAAAAAAGCACAGAATCCAAATGGTCTTGAGTATCTAGATGGCAAAGTCACAAATTCTGTCTGGATCTGGCTTTTAAATAGTGCTCATACAAATGGAATAATGACTTTAAATTCCATTTTTAAACCCAAGAGCATTCAAAGTAGGAAAATTCAGGTTTAGTGCTTAGAGTCTGAGTCCCTCTTAATTTAAATGGAAAGCTTTCCAGTACTAACAGAGGATTAAAAAAACAGAGCAAACAATTTATTTGGAAAGTAAAGCTGCCTTGATATCTCATGTCACCCCACTGCTTTTGAGAGAAAGGTATTCTGAAAACAGATGTAAGTTTTAACCAGAGAGCTTGTGCTGGAAGTCTGCTTGCCAAATGTCCCACTGTTCAGTTTATGTGTCCACAGTTAAAATAAAGGCAGAGAATAAGTTAGAAATTGTGATTCTTTTTTAACTTTCTCCAACAGTTGCTGCAGAATTGGTTTTAATTTTTTTTGTTTGTTTTTTATATTGAAATGTAGTCAGTGAAAATTATCACTTGTAATGGTCTTTTCAAATTTTTTTCCCAAAGGTGCCATAGTTCAGGAGGCATATCCCTTCCACCCTGTCCCATTCCAGCTACCAAGCTCTTTCCTTTCATGAGTATAATGATTATCAACTTATTTTCAGCTAAGGGGGAAGAGGAGGGGGAATTTAAACTGCCTGCCTGACAATGCTTTCAAATGGTGATGAAATGTCTTCTTCGTATCTGAAGAGAACATGATTATTAGCACTGAATCTGACAGACACGATTTCTGAATATTTTTGTGGCATTAATTTAAATCAATGTAATGTTTGAAAACATTTCAGCCCCTCAAACAGCTGATGCAGCTTAGATTCAATTATAACAAATTGCAACACACTGTCAAGTCTTTTTACCAAGTCATTAGTCAGGGATTTTGAATGCACGGCCTCCGAACGGAGTTCGACTGGCTGACAGCTCTAATTGTTGGGAACCGCTAAAGGATTGCTAATGAACTGGGGGATCTGTTGGGCCTGTAGCTTTCTTCAAGGATGAAATTTTTGAAAACTTTCACAAGATCAAAGCGGCATAACATGGACCATTTGCTAAATTGTCAGCAGTGGAGTGAAGCAGTCTGAGTCCCAGCTTTAAAGCTCAAGCTTCAGTAGAAAACACCATGTGCCTCCTGCCCCTGAGCTTTTTTCATGTGTCAGTAAAACCATAGTGAGAAACAATGACTTGAAGAAAGAGCCCCAGAGCCACCATGGCTGCTATGGCTTAATTAGGAGGAGCAGGAAGGGAGATGAAAATTCCTCTCTGTTAGTGGGTGCAAGAGGGAGGAAGTGTCCAGCACTGTTACAACCAGGCCCCACAGTTACTTAGCTTACAGCTTCTAAACCTATTAATGGTCAGAGAGGCATATGATACACAGGAGCAACATGAAGTCTTCTTCCCCAGAAAGACTGGAGGTGGAGTTGCCAGATTTGCCTTCAGGACCCAAAGAGAGGTTGGTCTCCCCAAACACTTTGCCCCCAATGTCAGGGAGACCAGACCCTTCCCCTCCAGCACCTGCTCCAGCAGCCACAGCAGGCAGCAGGAATGTTCCCATTGAGCTGTGTTGGACACCAAACCCATGCCTGCTGTGGCTGGCCAGCACTCTGCAGCCAGCGAATCGCTCCCAGCTGCTGCTGCTGCTGAACAAATACGTTGCCTCATGTTACTCAGAGGCAGAAAGCCAATGCAGGGAAGGGAAACTTTTAAACCAATCTTAAAAGAAAAGAAAGATATGAAAACCTGTCTCCATCACTCCCATCTGGTTTATATTTTCCTTTCATATTCAAGTCTTATTTAAGTCTGTTCATTTTTTTTTTTTTGCTCCTTCTCATTGAAATTTACTACGGTATCCTTTTACCTAAAGAAAATAATGCCTGCTGAGCTACAGTAACATTGGTCAATTACCCAAATGTCTTAATATAGAAGTCTGCCAGGGGGAAAGAATGTTTGAAATAAGATTTACATTATTACTTCTTTAAATTAACACTTCAACAGGACTCAAGGAAAAACAAACTTTTTCCTCCTCACACTGTGTGAGGTACAGTACCAAACTGCTGTTATCCTCCCCAAGACAAACTGTGTTTCAAAAAACAACACAGAAGGGCATATAGTGAAAAATTTTTGGAGTGCCTGAAATGGAGGCAGTGATTTTGAACATCATTACAGTATGTAGTGCCTTGAATATGAATTTTTCATCTCACACCTACTTCTAGAAACATACTTCATATCTCTATTCCTCTCTCTTTCCACCAGTTACACATCAGCCACATGAACTTTCTGAAGTAATATTGCTGAGTCTTTCTAGAGGGCTTCTATAGGCTCTGGTCAGCAGATGTGGAAGAAATTTCCTTTCCTTTTTCCAAGAAAAAACTTGTCAGGGATATACGAGCAATTTATACCTGTCCTCTGCTATAACTTTCATTTATAGTCAAATATTCAGTCTGAAAATAGGGATTGTTTACTTCATTTTTTAAATAGAATTCTTAAATTAGACATTTAGCAGCTGGTCTAACATGCAACAGAGTTGCAATAGTATAATGGTCACTATAAATTTTCAACAGATCAAGGAAGAGACAAATCCCATTCATTTGTATATGGGGACTGGTTTTTACACTCAATTCACCATTGATTTAATAGCAGCAGAAAATTCACAGAGATCTAATACTGCTCAGCTTAGCATGTAATACACTGGTAGCCACAGATATTGAGTTGTATTTTAGATGAAAACTTAAATTACCAAATTGACTTGAAACATTCCTCAATTTTCATTAGGAAAATTGAGTAGCTTATGAGTATATGAGTATACCCATATGAGTAGCCTTCCTCTCCTAATTTTAGGCAATAGTTTGAGCTAATGCACAAAATTCCCTCTGTACTTGTTGAGTAAGTCACACTATTTGTCTTCAACATGTATCCTGTGTCTGGAAAAATGTGGTAGAGCATCTGTCTTCCTCAGTTGGCTCTAGAGGGAGCCCAAATGACAAAATTGGACTACACACCCAATTTTTAGAGTTGAAGTTAGGGCATAGAAAACCCAGCTGAGAGAGCCTAATGACCTGGTTTTGGACTCACTGAGAAGTCATCCAGTTCAGGTCCAGCAAGACATTGTCAGTGCAGGTGAAGGAACAGTGAAGTGAAGATATTACCAAACCCGAATTAAAACAGGCTACACTGCCCTGCCTCTCAAAGAGTAAGTTTCACATTGATAATCTTCTCTAACTTATCTTAAGAGTTCCCCTGGGACATAAACACCAGGTTCTTTGCCTGGGGTTTTCATGCCAGAGTGAGTATTGTCAACACTGAGCACTGCAACAAACATGGGCTGTAGTAGTGTTACCCAGCTGCTTGGTGTTTTGAGCGTGAAACTAAAGGGTAGGAGTTCTTGTCCAACCAAGGGTGACCCAATGTCTTGATTCACAAGATAAGATGCTCTAGTCAGTTCACTCTCATGGACTTTATATTTTTGTATATTCTGACCAGGTTGTTCCACAGGCTGGGAACTGGGACACTTCAATTCTAGTCTATGATCCTGTAAATGCGTACTATGGAATAGGTAGTGAAGGAATAGTTTCAGCATAATACTAATGGAAAGAATTAATGTCTGTGAAGTCTAGATTTCAGAAATTAACATTCAGAGTGCAGTTTACTTAAAACAAATTTGTCTCCTTAGTTACCCTACTGAATAACACAGGAAGCCCTTGTCAGGCTGCATTTTGTAGATCCCAGTCAGGGATGCCTCAATCTTCCTGGAGCTTCTGTAGGAACTCCATAAACATAATCCAGGACCCTGAATCATTCAAGTGACCAAAGGCCTGACTATTATTGCAGGGCAAGTGCTGTAGCAACTGCCTTCTCCTGTGTGTCTAGTCTCAGTGAGCACTGCTGCTCAGCTGTGTGCAGCCCCCTGAGCCCCTGGGGCACACCACCTACTTCCCGGCTTTTTGGGCCAGCTCCCTCAGCTCTCTGACACAAAAGTCAGGAGCACTTTGGAGGACATCTCACTCTGGAAAGCAGATTGGACAGGCCAGCATCAAGTTTGCCTTCTAGTTAAAACACCCCAACACTCTTTCAGAGCAATTTGTGCTGAATGCCAGTTACATGCTCTCTGGCTGCTGAGACAAGCTATGTGTGCCCTCAGTTTCTAGCTACAATTGTTCTTGTTGGCTGCAGCACTGTGCCTCTTTATGTAATGCACTCTGAACTAACTAATCACACAAAAAATATGTATCCTGGGTTAGGACGAAGTACTATGTAATACCAATGGAGCTCTGGAGGAGGTTGATCCTGAATGGCCAGGACACATCCACGTGTCCTCAAGCCCAGAGGTGAGTCCCTCTCGCTGTTTTTATTTACTGATATAGATATCTCATAGAATCATAGAATCATTGCAGTTGAAAAAGAGCTTTAAGATTTTCAAATCCAAAGGTCAGCCTAGCACCACCACCATTAAACCCTGTCTTCAAGTGCCCTATCCACGTCTTTTGAACACTTGCAGTGGTAGTGGCTTCACCATCTCCCTAGACATTCTGTTCAAATACATTACAACCCTTTCAATCAATTCTTTTTCCTAATAGCTTATCTAAACCTCCATTGATACAACTTAAATCTATTTCCTCTCATCCTGTCTCTGTTGCATGGGAGAAGAGACTCACACCCACCTCACTACCACTGCCTTTCAAGCAGTTGCACAGCAGTAAGGTCTCCCCTAAACCTCTTTTTATCCAGACTAAAAAAAAAAAAAACAAAACACTTTCCTCAGCTGCTCCTCATCAGATTTGTGCTCCAAACCTTCACCAGCTCCATTGGCCTCATCAGGGCCAGACCCAGCACCTCAGTTTTGTTTCTTTCTTGTAGTGAGGGGCTCAGAACTGAGCACAGGATTCAAGGTGTGGCCTCACCAGTGCCAAGTACAAGGGCACAATCACTGCCCTGGTCCTGCTGGCCACACTGCTGCTGATGCAGACCAGGATGCCATTGGCCTCCTTGACCACCTGTGTTTTCAATATCTGTGTCAACAGACCATAATGGTTTTGAGTTGCCCATCTTTATCTGAAAACTAGGAATGCTTATACTTCCTTACACCCCACCTGGATGTTTTAAAGCACCAAGACACTTAATTAGTAACCCTTTACAAGGATTAAGCACAAGGTGTATACTGTTGCGGAAGGCAGACACTGGCTTGGTTCAGCAGCTCTTGGAGGAAGTGGCACAAGTTTTGATGCCCACTCAAAAGTTGTTACTTATACCTGAATTTTCTGGTAGAATCTGGACCAAGAGATTGACTTCAGTAGCCAGTTAGAAAAATGTTTAGTAATGGCTTTCCTTTCTGTCTTTTCCTCTTCCTCTTGTTCTTCCTTAGAAAAGAACTCAGACCTGAATCTCTGTTTAGAGAAACTGCTGTTTGCCAACTGTTGTAAAGTGTTACCTCTTCTATTTAATTCCAGTTTACTAATGAAAAATATCCTTTCTGTCAGGAAAAAGCAATTTCCCTCTATCTGTGTCTTGAAACATAAGAAAACAAAACAGATGCTTGTTGCATTTAATAAAGAACATGCATATGCATTGAAAAAACTTCTAGCTTATTTTTGTGATGCCAATATTTAATTATGTTCATTTTGCATTTTTAATTAGAAGGCAGAACAGATGGTGAAGGCACAAAGTAAAGGAAAGTGTCCATTCATATAACCTGCTACGTGATGCCAGAAAATTCCTGTGCTTAGAGCCTGATCCAAACTCTACTGAATCCAGCACAAGCTTATCTGTCAAATATCAGGGGTCTAGAGGAGACACAGAGCAGGGCTTTCCTGAAATCAGTTTTTGTGATGTGTACTTGATTGGATTGTTGGATTGTTTTTTCTGATTTTAAGGCAAATTTTGGTTGAAGTTCCCATGGGTGACCTTATTTCTTGATTGTCATCCTGTAAATCAAAATTAACTATTTGTGTAGAAAAATGTCTCACTGTATATTGTGCCCTAACAATAACAATTCCTGCAGTTAATGGCATAAGGTGCAGAGAAAGACAGATAAAAGTTATTTAGATAATTTTCAATGTCACTGAAAAGCAGAAGCTGAAACAGATCAAAATTTGGGCTCTGTGCTTAATTCAAAAACACAGAAAATGAATCACGGTACTTACTTATTTCACAAATGAAATATTTGCTTCTTTGTCTTTTTAATAATATGTCAATTTTAACAAAAGAATTTTAAATACATTGAGTAGACACAAATACATACTAGAAAAGAAAATGGAATTTTCAGCCAAATGAAATATTTACATTGACCTAAATTGAAATTCTGTGTGCATGTGTTCTGGGTGTGTTTGACTGTAACTTTTTTTAAGTGTGTGTGATTCATCATTTGTCTGACATCAGTCACAATGATATTTCTCCTGATCTCCAGGCAGGAAATGGATGTTCTTAATCAATATGTCATGAACTTTGGCTATATAAATGGCACTGCTGAGACTGACAGTAGAATATTAAAGCATGTCAACAAATTTAAGACTGTTCAGAAGAAACTATTATTGGAGGGCTTCAAAACAGGCTTACAGTAAATTCGGTCTGTTTAGCTCATGAAAAAGATCAAGAAGTAACTTGATTGTGATGTGTAAGTTATTAATAAGAACTATCAAAGGGAAATTAAAGCCTTTGAGACAAATTCATATTATTAATAAGAAACCTTTCTAACAAACAGTGTCATTAAGTATTGGAAAACCTACCAAGAGCAGTGCATTGTCTTCTGCCTCTCAAAGTTGCCCAATCAAGAATGAACAGAGAATGTAATTTAATCCAATAATTTCCAATCACCTTTGATTCATAGTAGAAGGAGAAGAATCAGTCCCCCCATACTGAATTTAAGTCTATTGAAAATATGCTTCCTTTTCTCGATAATCTTTTGCAGATCCTCTTAAAAGGGGTCTGCCACTTTGAGTCAAGCACGAATTATTAGTCTCAATTCTGGGGTAACTGACTCTACAGATGTTCTGAGTAGGTGGTCTCCTGGTACTCTCTGACCTTTAAAGTCCATGAATCAGGAATTTTTCATATATATGTATTTATTTATAAAATATCATTACATATAGGTATGACTGCATTGATTAATTACATATGCTTTTCAATAATAGGAAAGAACTACCAGCACAGTACAAACAGCAAATTGCTAACATTTTCAGGAAAAAAATTCAATGAGCTTCAGACATAAAATTAGTCACCGAAGAGATCTGTGCATAATTTGGCAATAACTAATAAGCCCAAGAATTTTGCAGTCTATTTGAGAACAATTTGCAAAGAGAAAACAAAGCAAAATTCTTCAGATAAATTATTCATTTGAATTAGTCATTTAGCTCTAGTAAGGAGTTGTAGACTTTTTGAAAATATGTGGCAAGGGGATACAATTTTAAAGAGGTTGAAGCAAAAATACTCTGCTCTTCTAGAGTTTGTTTCATCACATGTTCTCAAGGCACTTAATCATTAATTATGCTGAATATTAATTATAACCATTTTACATTTGAATAAACTGAGGCACGCACAGTGCCTTGCCTATGCTCACACAGCAAGCGGGGATAAAAGTTGGGAAAAAAAATCTGTCATCTAACTAACAGTTAAAAGTGCTCCCTGTCACTATTCTCTTAAACTTTGCTACCCCATTACATTTTTAAACTTTATTTCTGAGGGAAACAAGTGTTATGTGACCACAGTGGGTTTTTATTGTCTTATTGATGAGGGCAGAATAATTTCAGAAGACAGAGATCTCAGAATTACTGAGGAAGGGATTTACCTGACCAGCTATTTAAATCTTTTGTGCTGGTGTCTACATCTGAATCTGCCACTATAAACTCTCATTAAGGTCAGTGGCAAGGAATAAGCACATACAGGGTGTGAATCACCTCATGCTAGGTTTGGTGCCTACAATTGTCAGATGTGCCCCAGAGTGCCCCAGGGCAGTCATTTCAGATGTAAGAGAACCACAGAGTCCAACGTGTTGGGAAGAGTCCCTGCAGATCTTCTGCTCCTGCAGAGACAACCTAGATAACTAACTTAGATAAGGTTGCTCAGGGCACTTGGTTTCTGAATAGATACCAGGATGTTTTTGTGGTTATGGCTAAACTTAGATGCAATCATCCCCACTGTGATTTGTAACACTCCTGGAAGGGAAGCCTGACAGAATAGAGATCCAACAAACTAAAGCTAAAACAATATATTGAACACAAAGAGCAGGATTCAATCAGCTAAACAGGTACTATGGAGTGCAGGAAGGGGCAGTTTTCCCTTTCTTTCTTCATACCTGCCAATCCGGACAGATTTCTCTGATGTCCTTATGCAAGAGCATGCTGTCTGGATTGTAGCAGCTCAAGATTCACACACCTGGCCACTGAAGTCACCCATGGCCATGTCTAGATGTGATCTAGGTGGTTACTCTCCCACTATCGTTAATACAGAGCCTGAAGAGATGCTTCCCTCTGCCTAAGATAGACACACATCTTTGAGGAGCTGAGTAACTTCTCAGATTTATTATTCTGTATTAAGTCTAATTCCACTGCAGGAATCTGGAACTAAATCCCAGCGGTCATGAGCTCTCAGACTTAGCAGATTGCCAGAGTATTTTTTTTTAATATTTTCATGATATATATATATATAATCCATGACATTCAGAAAGCACGTTGTGAAGTAGAACAGTAAATGCTGGTGTTACGTGTTTACAACTGATTAAGGTAACAAGTAGGCTAAATATTGTGATCTGACATAGGTAACTGTAACAAAAAATGTGGGACTTGGGCCTCAAATCATCTGCTAAAATTGGACATGTTTGGATGCAGGCAGAGCTCCAAAATTATTATCACTGGTGCTGCAAAACTAGCAAAGAATCCTGATTTATAAGTAAAGTATATGTCCTGTTATTTATAAACCAGAAGTCAGGGTAAAGAATAAAAGAATATGTCTTTGTAAACATTTGTTAACATTGTGATTTTGAAAAGATGAGTGAGTAGTCATTCAAACCTGGTCCCATTTTCTTCTAGCTTCATATTTGATCCATCAGTGTTACTATTTATCTTCTCATTTCAGGTGTTTTTGGTCCTAAGGGCAAAGTTATACCTTGATCATAATTTGGAAAGCATGCTGCCTACATAAGGGAATCTTTCTAGGAAGAACTTTACAAATTATTTAAGAGTCTGTTTACCTTGAGCCAGTTTATAGAGGTGTCACCATGGTTCAGCACATCATGAACTCTTCATTGTTTCAAAGAGTGTGAGAGATCAAGAGGTGCCCTTCAGCCCTTCTCAAAATAGTTGCTTTGAACCTTTCTTTGATTAAGAGAGTTCCTTATCTAGTTCCTGAAGGTTCAAGGGCATGTTTTTTCCTCAGTGTGTTGACCAAATAGGATTTGATTTTAGTGTGAAGTAGTGCCTCAGGTACTTCCTATGACACAGGTTGCATCGCAAACATGTTTTCATTCCAAACAGAAAAAAGTACCTTAACACTCCCAAGTCTTCCATGTCACTGCTTCAAATGCTTCTGTCTACATGCAACAATAGATCTATTCCTGATTTGTGACTGCACTTGCAGATACTGTAATTTCAAATTCCTGCTTCTTGGCTTCAAGTTTATAGAATACAGTTAACCAGACAATGCTTTACTTATTACTATCAAGTGAATGAAAACCTGTCTAGTTGCTAAATTTTAAAAATATTTGGCATGCATATGACCATACAGTTCCTATTCCTTATTTCTTCTTCCAAGTCTTCTCTTACTTTGGATGGTTTGCTTGAATAATTGTTGATTTTTTGTATCATGGATCTTCACATTTAGGGCACTCTGGAAACCATACAGGAACAGTTGCCATTTGGCCTTAGTTAAAAATAATCTGAAAAGTTTTGCTGAAGTAGGGCCCAGAAACCTCCCCCTGGAAACATAAGTACTAAAGAATGGTAGTTGTATGAAAGATGCTCCAGCACTGTATGTATGAGAGGAAGTAATGCAGAAGTATTTGTTATAAAAAAAATTAAATAAAGGCCCCTGAATATTTTATTTGCTGTATTTCTTTTATATGTGCTGCAAAATCTACTTTGATCTGTACAGTATATTTTCAGGTCATATGGCATTGTAAAATACCATTGCTTATGAAAAAAACACACATATAATATAAATATATAAGTAGCACAAGTATGTCAATTTTTTCCTTTATGGTAATAGATTACTATAAGGTTCCAGTCATGAAGTTAAACATCCTGGAGTAGGTAATCAGGAATTCTACCCCAAAGTAAGTGTATGAGCTATGTGAATAATAAGAAGCACAGATAGCAGCAGAAGCTGCTGGATGGATCAATGACGAGTTCCATCAGCTCTGTTTTTTAAAGTGTGACGCTTTGAAGAAGAAGAGAAAAAATACTTGGTCTTGGTATAAGGAAATTATTATTCTCACAAGAAATTTGATCCAGGACTTGTAATGTCTTTTCTCTGTTATTAAGTCACATCAATTACATTGTCTGATAATATTTTCCTAAAAGTAAATATAGTGAGGTGCTATTAGTGTTATGTGTTTGTGCAATCCAGCAGCAACCCAACAAAAGAAGAAGACACTTAACAGCTCATTTAACCCTCTTAATAATGTTTAAATGATGATATATGTATTATGAGAAGGTAAAACAATTGTTAAAAATTACTTGAGGAAAATATGTCTCTAAGTTTTTTTGCATTTTTTTTAAATCAATCAGTTATGAAGTCTTCTAACATCCTCAGGCTTGCTCCTGTTATTTAAAGAAAAATCAATGGGAAATATAAGAAGCATGAGTGCTTTTGAAACAACATTGTGTCGTCGGGAGGTTGTTTCTAGCCCCAAAAATTCACTAACACATTTTTCATTATAGTTTCATCTCAGATATTTTACCAGCAGTTATTCAGGAGAAATGTAATATGCACTACAGCAGAGTAAGCAAGGACCACTGGGGGATGGTCCAACATGAACAGAAGTTTCCATGCAGACACTTAAGTCTCTCTCTCACTGTAACCCTCAGTAATTTCTTCCTGTAGAAGTATTTATATAGTCTGAGCAATTACACAAAGCAGTCCTTGATGGAAAACAAGTAAACAAAAGAGAAACACTTGTTAGTGTGGACATATAAATAATTTACAGCAAGTTAACATATGAACCATTAATTACTCCTCCGTAATTTCACACCTAGTTACTTATTTGCAAGCATATGCTGTTTTTCAAGGTCCTTTTCTTCAGCCATCAAAAAATCTTTATAGTTCTTCCTTTAACTTGTCAGAAAATTCCAACACCATTTTTGAAATTCAGCCTGTAATCACAAGGGCCTCTATGGTTTAAAACTAAAACATTTTTTTCTCTCCATCATCTCATTTGTCATTATTTTTTTCAGATAATAAAACTTCTACATTCAACCTATTTCCTTTGCAAAGTCCATCTTTGAGCTGAATTGTCCTGTCCTTTTGGATCACACAGTGTGGCAAGGTGAGATTCCTAAATATTGGTCTCTCAGGACTGTGCTAACAGAACTAGACAATATAGTGGGAAAAAACCTTTAAAATCCCAGCTTAGTCCATGAAGTTCATTGGCTCACAAGTCTCATTAGCAGTCTAAAGCTTCAAGTAATCTCAGCTATCTATTTGTTCTTTTATCTTTCCTAAACAATATAATAATACGCATATCAAAACTCATCATCTATTGTAAGAAGAGCTAGGGGGATTCTGAAAACACCAGGCTTCCCTTCCAAAATTAAAAATCCATTTAGGAGATGACTTAAATCTATTTCCTCAGTTTTAAAGATGAGTTCCTTCAATGCATTTCTCCTCTATCACAAAAATTTGCAAGTTTAGGTTTCATTATTTGATTCAGAGAGCAACCAATCATTTTTTAATTTCAGGATAGATTCCACAGATGAGGCAATAGATTTCCCTAATGTGATACTTTCTATTGTTAGTTGGAACAGTAGATAAGCAACTTGGATACAACACAAGAGGCTTGCTTTGATTTATTGTCTAGAGAAGAGGGCCAATATTTTTTTAGCAAATGGAAGCCAATTTTGGAAGAAAAAAAAACTCAAAAGAAAATAAAATCCCTTGGTATTAATTTGGTGAGTCAATTCATGATCTGGTAAGACAGTATTCACTGTAGCTGATAATATATTCCAAGGGTGGACAAGCACACCAGGCCTGATCCAGGGCCAAGGGAAAGATACAGATGGTCCTTCAATAAAAGGGATGGAATTAAATCTGACTGGTGTTTTAAAGCTAAGATAGAGAACTGGAGTTTACAAAGATAAATGCAAAATTCATTATATTATCCTGTGAAAGTGCATTTATATTATTCTGTGAAAGAACGCTTATTATTTCTGTTCAACCTTCAGTCCCATGGCTTAGTCTTCCTGACATTTTTAAAGACAGAGGTAGGCACCTGTTTTTCTCCAGTCCTCAGGCACGTCTCCTATTTGTCATGAACCTTCTACACAAAGACATCTGCCAGATCCCTTTTCACTCATCAGTTCATCCCACCAGGGTCTAAGGACTTAAATATGTCCAACTTGCTTACATATCCTCTAACCTGATACTCTTCCATCAAGGGTAAGTCTACACTCTCCAGGCTTTCCCTCTGTGCCTGGGTTTTCTGAAGGTTAGTCCTGCTGATAGAGCTTGAGGTGAAGAAAGTATTTAATACCTGTGTCAAAGGTCCTCTCCCACATTCAGCAATGGACCCACTTTTCCCACATCTTTCTCTTTTTCCACATCTTTCTCTTTTCCACATCTTTCTCTTTTCCACAGAAGTCTTTCTTGTCATGTCTTTCAACCATTAAAAATGTAACTTCAGGTGGCCTCCCGAAGCACATCTCATGTTTGGACAGTGCCTCTATATTCTCATGCTATCTGTACCTTATTTCACCCCCTGCATGCTTCATTTTTATTTTTAAGTTTGGCCAGGAGCTCCTTGTTCATCTATGCATACAATCCAGTAATTTTGCCTGCCTTTCCCATGAAGCCTGTATCCCCTCCATCTAGGCAAATGTTCAGAGAATCAGCACTGAAATAGTTATAGATAATTCCTATGGTTTAGGAAGTGGTCATCAAAGATTTTAACTGCTTATGGGAATAAATTCTATGACACAGAGTTGTTAACACAGTAATTGCAGTCAAGCCCCACACAACATACATATATTTTGCAGAAAAGAGCAAATGAATTACCCTGGTTTAGCTGACTTTTTTGGTAAAGATAATTGCAAAAAGTTAGTAAAAGAACCATACATAGTTTCTCTCAGCTTTCTCTTTCAACATTAAATGTCTTTTTTATTTTGCATGGCCAGGTGTATTTCCAGGTCCTGTGAGATATGAATGAAAATAACAGAGTGGTAGAGAGTAAACCTTGTCATGCAGTGTATGGAAATTATACAAATATATCATTACTTTTGTGCAAAGAAGACATAATTTCAAGTTCATTAATTTACTACTAAAAATTAGATGGTAATTAGATAGTATTATCCTACAAGAATAAAAGCTGCCAATCATTTGTGGTATTTTTAACTCTAAAATTTTGATTCTTTCTTCTCTCAGTTTAAAAAGTCTCAGAGGAAGAACATTTAAACATACACAAATTCATACACTTATCTAAATTTATAGCAGAAAAATACAATCCAGGCAGACAGAACTCCTTGTATTTCAAAGAAAAAGATTAAGGATTTATTTGATGCTGGGGTAATATTCATTGTCAATTACTTTTATAATATATTTCTTTTTTTCATAACTCTCTTAAGTGTTTGTATGGGATTCAACTGACTGGTTGTCAGAATATATAGCCCAGATGTCTTTGTTAATCAATGTGAGTCTATTTATAGCTAATGGAAAGAAAAAGGTATTTCTAGAAAGTCATTCGTCTTGTCCCAAAGTAGACATCTATATTTAGTGAAAACTGTCACCACTGGAAACTGTGTTTCTCTCATTAGTGTAGAGGGAGTTCAGGATTATTAGGTCGTACATAGACACCCACAATCAGATGTAGACACTTAAAGTCAGAGTAGTGAAGATTTCCTTTTTCTCCCTCTGTGTAAAGGACCTAAATGTCAGGTGTTATCGTTCAGCACAGCTCAGCCCAGGCTGTTCTAAACTGCATCTTATACCTGGACATCAAATGGTGTGCAAATTTAAAACAGGGACTCCTAAATTACAAAAGGTCTTGTGTTCAACAAAACTACGCCATCCTTTATTGCTTTTCTGTCCTTTTGCCTCATACTGGACTGGAGCATTATCAGGTCAGAATGCTAGCACCAGAGGGGGAGCATTTTGGATGGTGGTTCAGGAATACACGTGGATGTTTCATAATCAGAGCTCCTGAGGTTTAAAACCTTCCTAATTGCCAGAGCTTAGAGAAAACTTCTGTTTTCATCCAATTTGTGAAACAATATCCTTGTTTACTTTGTTTTTATAAAAAATTTATAATGTTCTTTATTTCATCATTCTTTCTAACTAAGAACTCAATGTTTAGAATAATTTAAAAACAACATACCCTCAAAGGTATGAACTCCATTCAGGGTTTCAAGTTAAGTTCTTGATCCCTACTATTTTATTTAAGGTGTGGGAGATGGAAATACTTCAGATCTCATAAGTCCATATACACACACCTGCCACATCTCAGCTGAACCTTACATATATAGAGAGAATTATCCTTTTCTTTTTCTATCCTTTTCTCGATATTCCTTCCCCATTTTTGGTTTGTTTGCTGGAAAGGTGTAAACGTTTGTGTTAAGTTAGATAGGAGCCCTGATACAGTTCACTCTAGTACCCAGCAGAGACATCTGAAGGATTAAATTTTTCAGATGTTCTACAACATACCTCTTCTAGACTTGATCTCATGATTAAAAGCTTAAGCAGGTGGTGGTGGGCAGAGTCATCTCAGTGACATCCCAGAATAGAACTGTTTCCTTTATTTTGAGAAATGATACACAAAGCAAGTCCAGCTCAGAGTAGAGGGCAAGGAGCAAAGAAGTATGCATCACTGAGTTGGCACTGTGGGGAGAGCAGGTTAAGCAGAGCTCAGTTTCTCAAATTACATTTAGACAGGTCTAACACCTAGGGCTTCTCAGGAGCACTTGTCAGGTAAGAAAAGAAAATACTGGCATGATTCTCAATTGTCTCTCATTTGTGAGTGGTCACTCTAATTCAGTGTGACAAGAGAATGTCTGCAAGTAGGTGTGTCTGTGAGGGGATATATTTGCACAACTGCAGAAGAATGAATACCATTACCAAGAGACTGCAGAATGTGTATAAATTAGGGCACTGAGCAATGGGAAAAGGTACAGGTCCAGTGCTGAACGGCCCCCGATCTTGTGTATGTTTCAGTTTGAATCCATGTTTAAAAATAACAGGAGAGTCATGGAAGCATATATTACTCCATCTCCCAGAAAAGCCCTAAGGAACTGTATGTTTACAAGATTCTGTTAGTTATACAGTGGCTTTTACCCACTAAATAGTACAAGGTTTTTGGATTTTTTTATTAAATGTGATAGTCATATAGAAAGATAAACATTTCATGGAACTGATTAATCAGCTCAACTAGTGATCTATTTGTAGCTTTACAGTATCAAAACATCCCTATTTTTTCCATTAATTAATGTGTAGACATTTACAGTATATCCACATGTAAGTGGCAGCAAGCTTCTGAAGCTGTTATATGTCCTAGAATATTTGCACATTTTGTCTGGTAAGGAATATTGACAAGTGCCAATGGGTGCAGTAAAAGAAATTGACAGTATAAAGCCAGCCTTTCTTCTCCTCTGTCTGTGGGGATTAGAGAAACAAGGCACTGAACACAAGAGAAGATTTTTTCTTTCCTGATGTAATAACTCTATGTAAATGATGTTTCAGGTAGCCTAGTGAAATTGGCATCTGAAATGGAAAGGAGGTAATTTAAAACCTAGATGTGAATAAATTCACAGCATCTGATACAGAATGCTGTGACTAAGTGTTTAACTTTCAAATAACCTGTAATTGAATGTAAAGGTTTTAAATTAAATGAATACATTTTTCAGGCATGGTGTGGAATTCAGGATTTCCAACTCCCGCCCCAAAAAACAGCCATTAGAATCCAAGCTTCCAATTAATTTTGAGCTGCATGCAGTACAGCACTGGTTTAACAATTCTGAACAGAAAGGTTTGAAACTAGATAACAACCTGTGGGCTGTAAACAGAGTAGGCTTAACTCTTGCTGATTTTAATGTGGTCTGATCAAGCAGACTGCAAATAAAAGACTCTGCTCTAGTTTGCCCACGAATTTGAATTGCGCTCATTTGACTTGTTTCCAATACCAGCATTATTACCTAAACATTTATAGGATAATAAATGAAGAATGAAAAATATCCTGAAAAATGTATTATGGGATTTTCTTCTTAAACTAAGTATGCATAAAAAGAATATTTCTGGAGATGAAATGGAGACTTTTGTAGAAAAAAAATAGGCTGCTCTCTAGCAATATTCCCTTATTGTTTATGAAATTTTCCACTAATTGCCTATTCAAGCAACCTTTCCCTGACCCCTTTACTTTTTTACTCTTTTTTTCCTCACATGTGTAGTGTTACTGGTCAGATGGATTGTGTTTAATGGAAGCTGAGGGACATGCAAAGTTTGGATGGAAGAAAACTGAAAATAAAAAAATAACAACAATCTACTCTAAAAATATTTCAGAACCCAGAAGTGTGCTAATAGAGTCACCTGACCAGGGAAAGTTCTTACAGGCTGCCATCATTGCCTCGATTTATTCATATTTACTGCTAGCCATGGTTATTGCACTGTTATCATAAGCTCCTCAGCCACACAGTAGAAATTTCCTCAGTCAGCCCTTCCTCCTACACATGGGACAAAATTGCTTTTGGAGGGTGAGATACCACAGAACAATAAGACATTTTGTGAAGCCAAGATATCGCTGACTGCGTCCTTTTTACTGGCATGTAACTTTACTGCTTCATTGCCAAACCCTTCACCATGAAATGAAAGTCAAGTGTCAATGAATGTCAAAAGTGTCAATGAATGACAAAAGTGTGAGGACAGGCATCCCATTGCGAGGAGTTCCTCAATTTCTGAGACAAGGCTAAATCTGAGGTGCTGCCTCACCACTCTCATGGCTCTTGTTCCAGAACCGCCCCAGCTGCCGCCTTCCTTGTCATTTCATCATCATGAAAACACTACCCAACAAAAAAGGATATCCACAAATGATTTCCTGCTAGAGAAGCAGCTCCATCTGGTTTCCTGAGGTCTTGGGAGGGTGAAAATGCAAGACAAAATGCTGGCTGCAAGGAGGGAACCAGTTTGGTGAGGGAATGGGTAAATCACAAGTCCTGGCTTGAGGCTTTGTCCAGATGCAGTGCTGGAGGCAGCTTCCATGGTTACAAAATTGGTGGGATGGAGAGGTAGCAAGCAGCCTTTTGAGGCCTGCACAGCAAGATGGATGAGGAGACTGCTGTGAGGTTGTGGTCTGAGGGCGTGGATCTGGCAAGAAGACTACAAATCAGGAACGCATATATCTGGATATTATCTTATTTCCCTATGAAACACAGATGGAAGAATAAAAGGAAATAACATACAGTAAGAGAATATAAAATTAACAATAAATAAGCAACTGCCTCCTCAGTTCTACTCTTCTCTACAAACAGATACTTAAACAAAGCCAGACAGATACTCAGGTTTCTCACTGAGCACAAAATGTTTGGCATTTTGACACCTGTTTTGATCTATACAGGCACAGCAGGTTATGAAATAACATATGAATAACACACACAATACAAAAATGAAAACCAAATTGTTGTATAAATTTAAGTTTTATTTACTCATATGGCATATCAACATTTTCTGAAACAAAGACAACTTTTGATATATTTTCCTTCCATATAAAAGAAAAGGTTAGTCCATGATCACTGGAATTAATGCAGCCTCCTATCCTGTGGTTTTATAATCTTTGAGTCATCAACTATGTCATGATAACAATAATTTCCATTCCCTTCTGTGTATTCCCTGGTTAACACACAAGTCCTGGCTCATCTGGACATAAACCTGTGATACTCAGCTGAGTAGTCCTCGTGTGACTGGTTAGTCCTACCTGGCAGTGAAGATGTTGCTTTCAATCTCCTCTGACACTGGTATGCCTAAAAATTACAGAATGTATTTAACTTTGACTCATCTACTCCCTTTTGTGGGGGTTGTTTTGATTTTGTTCCTTTTTTTTTTTAGGCAGGGTTTCTTCACCTATTTTAGTAAAAATTGTCCAGTGTGCTGGGAAATTACTTTAGAAGGCTGACAAGTAAGATGAGTATACAGCATAGTCCCTTAAATGCATAGCTTTTGAGATTAAAAAATTCAGTTTGGGTATGTTTGTTTTTTGGTTTTTTGTTTTGGATTTTTTCGGTTGGTTTTTTTGTTTTGTTTTGTTTTTTTTTTATTAAAAACTTATTTCTGTCAAAGTTTTTTTTTTTATCATGAGTACCTAATACTGAAGGTCTTCACAGCACATGCGGGTATAGTCTATTAAACATGTATTAACAGTTCTGCAGAAAATTACATGTATTAAACAGTATTAAACAGTTCTTTAGAAAATTATAGTTCATCTGGTTCATAATGTGATCCCAAAAAAAGAAACTCTTTGCAAAAACCTTTCATTAAAACATCCTGAAAAGGTAAACATTTGTTCATGTTTTAAGTGGAAAATAAATGGTGAAAAAACAAGCAACCAAACAAATAAATAGACTGAATTAATTGCCTAAATTAATTAATTTGGCCAACATAGCTACAGATTTTTAATTCGGCCAACATGACCAGAGTCCCAGATGAGCTTTTGGTCGAAAAATTCATGCTTGAGTTTTTTTAAGCTTGCCAAGTATGCAAGTGTATACTTCCTTTACAGGAGCAGGGCATTGGCTTTCTCTACACACTGAGGCAGCAGGTCTGCTTGCAGGGCTGCTCTAAACATCCAGGGCACTGCTTCCCATCAGGGCCAGGGTGTGTGGGATGTGTCCCTTTGCCCTGTGACTGTGACCACTTCCCGCTGTACCCCGAGCTCCCTTTGGAGACCTCATGTGCAATCCTAGCCCAGCCTGACGCTGACTTCATTTACCTTGTGAGCCCTGATGAAGGACTGAACAATCGCCCTAAATGGCATCATTTCATCTGAAAGGAACGTACATAAATTCCAATGGAAGAAAGAATGCTTGCTGTCTATCCAGTAAATGAGAAATGAGGAATCCTATGCAGGAAACGTTTGATTGAACGTCTAAGAGTTTTCTACAGTATTTGTAGAATGTCTCAAAGCTGTGAGTTTCCACCTCACCTTGTTCTGACACTTCATTGTTTAATTTTTATGTGCTTTAGAATGAAAATAAATCCCAAGAAATTGTACTCATAAAAATGGAATAATTTCTTTCCAGAGCATTATATTGCCTTTTGTTATGCCCCACTTACATTATTCCCTGCATTGTTTAGCACACTATATAGTGACATCTCAAAAGGCAACAGTGAAGTAAGTAACACAGCCTATTTAACTTAAGAGTGTTTTCAAAAGTGTTTATGAACCACTAGTTGGTCATGTTTAAAACATTTTTTCTCAAGAAAGCAGCATTAGCAAATCAGTTTTGCTGATATCATTAGGCATTTTGCAAATGTTTGCTGAATATATTGAATATTTATAGTAGTTTCTATGGAAAGCTGACTGCAATAATTTTTAAAATACTTTTTCAAACCAGATTAAATATAATATGATGTGGTCATGGATTCATATTTTTTTATCTGTCTTGAGTGTACATAGTATACCTTATTTATTAATTGGGATAAAAGTGATCCAGGATTTTTAAGAAAAATTCTTAAATGTTAAAAAATATTAATAGTATTGGGATTACATGTGATAAAAACACAGCCAATAAATTAGAAAATTCAGTAGAGACAAGTCATAAAATGTTTGTTTACTTTGTATTTTTGGACTACTATTCCTAAATCAGCACTATTAGAAGATGAAATAAGGAAGGTAATTAACTAATGTTATTACCTGATATAATTTATGATATTTCCTAGGTTTCAGAGAAAATATTAAATTTTCAGGCATCAAGTAATGAGTGTCCTAACCTTCTACTACAGAATTTTACTCGTTATTAGACTAAGACTATAATTGTGAATACATCCATACCATTTATGTGTAAGAAGCTCTGCAGGATACCTCTGTTTTTCTGTTGGCAGAAATAAAAACTTTTTTTTTTGACCCACATTCTTTGCAGTTTATAGAGTAGTCCTCTATTTCATTATCATGAAAACGCTGAAGTCTACAACCAGAACAGGAAATTTCACACACCTCTCTCTCCAGAGTGCAGCAACCATAATGGTTTCGTTATCCTCAGATGCTACGTGCAGTCTTTCAGGAGGGGATTTGGTTTGTTGCTTGGCATGTTCCAGTTGACTGTAATTGCTCAATACCTACACATATTTCTTAAGCTTTCAGGCTTACTTTCATAGTAGATCTCCATTTGTCTACCACAGCAGGAAGTTAAACCAGGTTCCTTGTAATTGGTTTATTTCCTTAGGGCTAAATTATGGTTTCTACATTTTGAAGCACAGGGGGATGACTAGCAGACTTGACTTTTAGCTGTGAAGAAGGAGGTGTTATGACTGGAACACGTTACTGTAGGAAATGAACTTCAAAGCACAAAGGAGGAGAAGTGCCAAGCGCCCTTTAGACAGACACCTCAACCACCACATAAATAGACCTCCCACTTAACCAAACTCAGGATAATGATGAATTCTATCACAGGAAAACTGTGCCCTCTCTCCTTTAGCAGTGCAACTGCAGCATCTTTGCTTTTCCAAATACTGTACTGTATATATTTACACACAGGCTTTATCTCTGTTTCTCAATGGCAGAATATCACTACCAATACAACCCAGTTGGACCACACATATCTACATAAATTGATATACAGATTTTTCAAAAAAATTTCAAAAAAATTACTTATGGGTTTCCTGGTTTTCATTAGAAAAAGCTGACAGTGTAGTAAGATGGGAGGCATTGTCATTTATTTATCCTCTCTGTGGAGATAGGTACAAAATGAGCAAAACTGAACAAAACTTGTATTGGTATTTCTGTCTTGTGTATGGATACTACTGTTTTTCTTTACTAAGTCTTTGATTTCCTTTCCTATACTTTGTTTAAGAGTTTAATTTGTGCTTTCAATCAATAGCATTTCTGTGGTCTGCTAGGAGATCTTGTTTGGGCTTGCTTAGACCATTTTTTTATGATTTTGAAAAATTGTTTCACAGCAAACTAAATTTTTTTCTTTCCTGGTGTTTTTAAGAATTCTTACAGAAAAATGCAGTGCTTTTTTTGTAATGTAAATTATTTTAATGCATCACTTTTTCTTAGTTTTAATTTTCAATTCTGAGAATCAGAAGGAGTAAAATTTCATTTTCGAAAGGCAATTAAAAATTGTGTGACAGTGAAACAAAATCTGCCTTGACAAAACATCACCATTTAAAATGTCTAGAAATATAGCAGAATTTTAGAAAATCAAGGTATTTGGTAAGTACAGGAAAGCAGATCTTCTATACTTAATAATTTTATCCACAGGAATATACTTTTTTTTCCGGTTTTTCCTTTTTTTTAGATGGAAAAATATATGGTTTTATTCAGTTAGAGAGATTGTTAAGAAAAGATGTACTGATAAGGTTAAAACTATGCAATTCCTTACCTTCCTATGCACTTCCTAACTAGGGCACAGTTATTTATAGGTGAATAAAAATGTTTCTTGATAAGGACAGAATTAACACATTATTGGTTTGGGACATCTTTATGCAGTTGTCACTACAGTGATGCTATGGGATGAACCCTTTTTTCCCCCTCTTCTTGTATGTGGAAGTTTGCTTCACTTAAATATGAATTATCACAATAGTCATAATTAGTTTTGCATGGAAATTAAACATGACTAATAGATGAGCATCCTGTGAATGAGCATTTGCATTTTGGGAGGTACATTCAGAACAGGTCTAGGCCTTTTTTACAAGATAAAGGAAGTGAATGCCTCATCAAGCCCCTCTAAGATACCCACAGGAGAGTGGAAGCCTCCCCCAAATCAGGCATGAAAGGTGTTTGAACTTAGGTGGTCTATCACTTGACTGCTGCCCAACTTGTACCAAGCTTCATGGTTTCCTAGGAAGAATCTCAAAGATTCTGCCAACACTTACACAAAAGGTTATCTGCTACCTGTGATCCTGATCACCAATGTCTGGCTCTAATCACATCCAGGGAAAACACCCTTCATGAACTTCTAGGAGCTCAGTGTCTTCTTTTCAACTTGGCAGAAGGTCATGTCTCATTCAAACCCCTGAAAAAATTTTCCAGACTGTCTTCCTACCAAAGATTAATTCATGTATGTTTCCTTAAGAAGCCTCTACTTCCAAACCTTGGAGAGCAAGGCCTGCTTTCCCCATGCTGCTAGGCCGGGTGATGCGCCACCCATGGGGTTGGAATGCCCAGGTGTGTCTGTGCAAAGACTGATCTCTGGGGTGGGGAACAGGCAGCTGCCTGGGTCGGAGGATCTGCACCCACACCTGAGGGGTTGAGAGCTGCCTCTTTAACCTGATCAAATCCAGGTATTCCAATTCAGTAGACAGTCTTATAATGGGGTGACAGAATGATGATGTGTGGTTACTATTTGAGGAAGTTCTGCAGCTCTTGCAAACAATATTGAAGAAAGATCTTGAACTCAAACATTCAGTCAACAGTGATGGTTGTGACTACAGTCTCATCTCATGCTTCTTTTTAACACCTCTTTTTCTTCATCCAGATCCAGAAGATTTAGAAAGATTTGTCTTTCCCCAGATTAGGTTATACTTCTGAAAATGTTTTGGCAGGTTGCATGTATGCTGACTAAAATCTTATGGGCCTGCTTGAAAAACCAAAATTATAACTTCTGCAAGTTCTTCTTGTAATCACAGACCTGAGGGATACATGGAGAGAAATATATTTTTGTCCTTTGATATTTTGCACAGTAAGAACTTTGTTCTCATAAATGAATTCACGGCAGTTTTATAGCTCATAATGTACTATTTGTGTGTGCAAGGCTGCTCAAGTTGCTGTTTGGGCAGTTACAGTTGCTAAAGCCTGAGAAAAATCATTTATTTAATGGTATGTTATTAGACCTGTTTATTCAAAAAGAAGGATAACATCAGAGCTGTTGTCCAAACAGATTGACTGCAGGTTTGCATTTAGGCATCATTATAAATATTGACAGTGTTTTGTAAAGCCCCTTGGAATTTGTGTTTTATGGCAGACAGATCTACTTCTTTCAGGAAGGAAACAAAACTGGGAAACTACCATTAGGCTCAGATAAAAAAGGATGTGCCTCTTTTATGCCCAAATATTTCAACTTTAATAAGAGTTCCTGCTGCACATACCATATAAATTAGAAAACAAGATTTTCATCCTTTTCCTCAATGCTTGTCCATCATCTCTACTGAAGCATTACTGCCCCAAAACCTGAAAAATGTATTTCTTTTAAAAAATAAAACTTTTTTGAAAGAAGACATCAGGGGGATGAAGCAGTCTCAGTTTCCTAATGTTCAGAAGAAATTCAAGATGTGTGCTTGGCTCTAGCATTGTTCCAGCTCCCTTACAAGGAAAACAGGAACATTAGAAGTAATTACAGAATTCCCGCAGCTCCCACTGACAGCAGAATCCTGTTGTATCCCTACTCAGTAAGCAGAGACTGAGTGACTTGCAGAGCTCCCAGTCAAAAGAGACAAGACAAACTGAAAACAGGTCAAAGATTTTTTGTTTGTCACAATTGTCATTTTTACTATCAAAAGGATAACTATTCATGACAGTCCTATAATTAGTACAACCACTGAAGAGAAAATATGCCAACAAGACACCTGGAAAGGAAAATCAAGGGCCAATTAAGTTAAAAAGAATAATTTCACCATTTTACTCATTTACCACTGAAGTTTTATAAAAACAGATCTTTTGATTAAAATATTTCAGGGAAAAAAAAAAGAATATGCCTTTCTTTTCCCTTATGTGAATGAAAATATTCCAGTATTATTTTGAAATCTTCACTGGGGATATTTTTTCCTGAGTTTCACCTATAAAAGATAATGTCTTACTGAGCTCCCACTCTTCAGAACTTCACTGAGCTTCCATTACACTATGTTCTTTTCAGTTTCCTTGCTGTTGTTCATTCCCAATGAGATATATATTCATTCAAATATGATGAAAAAACAAATAGAAGGTCCCTTTTATTTGAGTGTTTTTGTGAAATCAAGTCACCACTGCCAAGGATAAATTATTTGTCATTGTATGGTGAATCTTGTGATAAGAATCTTTACATAGCCGGCAACTATTTGCTGGGAAGTAATTCCCCAGTCTTACACACGCACAAAAACCTGCAGCCAAAAGAAACCAGAAACATTTCTCAATGGCTCATCGGTATCATTCCTTAGGCACAGGGTTTTCTGCACTTTCCAACTTTCTGGAAGAGAAACCTGACAGAGAACCTGTTAGAGAGCCACCCTCTATTCCACTTCTCAGTCTGCACAGTCATAAATTGAAAGCATTTCTGCAGTACCTGAAAACATGGTCTCCTCTTCCCTACATATTTTTTTCAGATAATGGGAGGGTCCCCCTACCTTTTCTTCACCTGCCACTGCAGGTTTTCAGAAGGCCTCATCTTATTTGACCCCTGAGCTTGTCTCACATCCCTGGTGACATCCAGATCACATGGAGCTGCCCAAGAGTGCCAAATAGGCACCATTATTCAACCAAACCTTACCAATCAGCAGGAGTAGCACCTCAGGTTATCACCCCCATGTATGCCTGGAGCAATGGAAACAGGCAGTTCTGGATCTTCTTCTCCCATGTTCCTAACCACATAGGTGCATGTCACATTGAGTTCAAAAGCACAGTTAGCAATCACACAGCAATCTGTCTTTATCCATGGAAGCATTCTCCATTATTAAGCACATCAGATGGCTGGCAAGGTTCTGTTCCTCAAAAGGTCTCTCTGAAAGCTCAGGCTCTTGAATTTTTTGTATTTTTCTATCTTTTTTTTTTTTTTTGGCTTGTTATTGCTACTGAGAACAAAACCTTTGAAAACTGGGCATCCTCTAAATACTTACGAGACAAAAATACTGGTACATGCACTGCACAAGTTGCCTGCACTCAGACCATAAAGTCAGCACTCTCTGAGATACTTCAGATTTTACTTCATAGGCCCAGATTCATTGCAAGGAGTGTTTTCACTGTGTCAGGTGCTATCTGGGACTGCTGTACAGGCAAATTCATGGGCAGGTGTTCAAAGAATGGGCCTAACACAGGCCACATGTCTGGTGTTTTCTAAAAGGATTCACTGACCTCATTCTGTAGAACTATATTGGGTGGGTGACGTAGATTTCTCTGGGACTTCTGGACGTGTGGCAGCCTTTCAAATCTATTGTAAATGCTTTATTACATCTGACTTGATAGTTATACCAAAATCTCTGTCATTCTTGGAGGAGGGAAGAACAGGAAAAAAAATACATTAAGACAAACCATAGAAAATCATGATGGTAAAAAAACCCAAACTTGTTGTGTATTAAGATGAAGTGAATGAATTTTCTTACCCTTTCTTGTCAATGCTATCAATAAATCCTTGTCTTTTCATCCAGCACAAGGAACACATGCTCGTTCACCTTCCATACTTCCTTTTCCTTTACCAATAACTCTCAACCCAACACAATTTAATCAAAAGGTCTTGAGTCTTTTTTAAAGACTATTGTAGTGGTTTCTGCACAAAGAAAGCTTGCTTAAATTGTTGGGATAAAGGAGATTGCAGTGGGAGGCAGTGATAGGATGAGATGAGCCAGCTGGCAGATTTTATTTTAACTGAGGCAAACACCAGTTTCAATATAATCAGCCAGGAAACTCGAGCAGCCCTTGAAAACTCAAGACATTCCCAGAAATAGTAACATCTGGTCATCATAAAGATTACATTGGTAGATTCCAGTTATATTTGAGATAGGACCTCTGTGAGGCGAGCACTTACTGTAATTGTTTCATTTCTTTTTTTTTTTTCTCCTGCAGTACTTCTTGAACAGCTTAAATAGGAAACTTGATCTTCACTGGGTACTTTGCCATTGTCTGCTTCACAGCAAATTTCCTCTGAAGGGCTAACTTGGGTTTATTTGCTGGAGTTTCATTTCCCTGTAAAACCTGCCCTGCAACATGGAGAGGAAATTAAGGTACTGGTCCTTCCACTTTTCCTCTTCATCACTTTCCCTTGTGGTAAGAAACACTGATTAAAAAGAAAAAGTTTATTTAGCCAAAGTGAAAATCAATAGCATCAGTCAGGTATCTGTTAAAAATAAATAAACCATACCTCTTTTTGCCTTCTATCAGCTACCTTTTCTTTTCAGGACCTGCAAACGAGATGTAGTAACAACTCACTCTGGCTTACCTGCCGTAGTCCTAATAACTTTCTGGTAATAAATTAAGCCTGGAATTTATTTATTTACTCTAGAAGTTTTGCTAACTAAATTGCTTTTGCAGTATAAGACAGCACTTGTTCATAGCTAAGTAACTCATTGTGCCTGACAACAGGTTAATGGGCCAAAACAACTCATTTTGAGAGTGTTGGCTGTGTTGGTCCAGCAAACTGGTTCCAGAATCTCACACATCCTACATTCCCTTCGCACATCTGGGCTGTGCACAGACAAAGTTTTCTTTCATATAAACTGTTTATTGTTCTGCGAGATTGATGCCGTTAATATTGGCTTTCAGAATGACAGATTAGCATCACCAGTTAATCAGGGCTATTAGCAGATAAATATCTGTAATTTAATCACTACAGGAATTTCTTTTCCAATAATAAGATTTACAAATGCAAGTGATTAAGTAATTAGCTTACATCTCCATAGATTACAATTCCTCTGAGCTTTCCTCTCTCACTTTTTTTCCCAAAAGATTTCAGTATTTAATTAAAGTAACTACTCCCTCCTTTACATGGTCTTTGTACACACATGTGAGAAGTGAGTTGTTTTTTTTCTCAAACCAAACTGCACCTTTTGTGCATAATCCCACAAGGATCTTCCATTTCCGGACCTCTTCCATCTCTCTCCAAGGGTTAATACCCACCCTGCCAGTCTTTGCAGTTATAATCTTTCCCAGTACTTTTCCCAGTCCATGCAGCAAGTGGGGTGCACAAGGGGAAAGAATAATTTACAGGAAGGGGGGAAAACTTGCCAATGGAAAAATTGTGCGCACTTGATAAAATAAGAGCCTGGCTTGCTAAAACAGTCTATCCAAACACTTCTCAAGGATCCCTTTGTTGCCTTTCCACTGACTTGGCCCTAGGGCAAAAGGCAAGTTCTACTCCTTCCAAACTTATATTCTCCTATTTGCAGAGTAATTTGACAGTTACTGTTAATTTCCTAAATGCAACATGAAAGATGTTGAGGGAAGCCTGAAAAAAGGGTGGGGAGGGGGGGAAGAAGAAATTCATAAAGAGCAGCAGAGAATATGGACAAAATTGTTTGCATGTGTGGTGCAGAGGCACAGCTTGGGCAGAGATCTGTGGCCTTCCCAGAGTTTGACCTCTTGAGGCGGTGCCAGTTTACAGGAGAAAAAGCATTGCTCTTTAATGAAGGCCTAATTTTTATTGCCACTCCATCGACTTCAAAGTGCTTCAGGTTGCCAAACATAATTTCACTGGAGGTATTTTCAGGTGCAGAGCAAATACTTCATAAATAATTTCCTCATTAGATTACAAATTCCATTTAAAAAGTGAAAGGGGGGCTTGCTTTTCGAAGGTTTTCTTGGAAGCTGATTAAAAAATCTTTCAGAGGGATTCTTTATGACTTTAATTCTGAAAGAAAATAATTAAACAGTTTTAATTTTTTATTTATATTTTTAAATGAACATGTAGCTTGGTAAGATGACCAAGTACAGTGGAGATGTTTTAATATGCTCTCAATTAAAACATATAATCCAATGCCTGTGTGCCTTTCCTTTTTCTTCCCCTTATCCTCAAATTGCTACTAAGCCCAGTGACTGCCAGCAACCAGTGTCAGCCTCACTGGGGTCCCAATTAAGTATGTAGATCTGTGATACTTCTGCATTTTTTGTGTTTACTTCCTCTCCTCGAGTAAAAGTGTCTGTAATTAAAATACACTTCCATACACCCGCCCTGGGAAGCAGGCACGGGGAGCTGCTGGGGCTGACACAGTGCTGCTGTCACTCAGTGGCAACTGGGATGATTTGGATAGTGTTGATCTTCAGTGCAGTTTTCAGGCTGAGATGGGCCCACTATCAAGGCAGAAGGGAGGCTGGTGGGGAGAGGATGGAAGTCAGGAAAGCTCCCATCCCAGCACTTCTGATGAGTTACAGCAGCAGCAGCAGTCTGTGTCTCCCTGCCTGTCACTGCAGTATCCCTGTCAGAGCCTCTGCTGTGATGGTGCTAAACTTTAACACCTGAATGTTTATGAGCCACCTTCTACTCACTGGACAGAAATAGAAATGCCAGCTAGTACTTGGGCAAAGAGCAGGTCTATCACTTTTTAGTTTAGTCTGCTTTGTTCTGCCAATAATTCTGCAAATTTAGCTGGTTATAATTTTTCACTATTTCCTCTCATGAAGGTTGTTACCCTAGAACACAAGGAACAAGTGAATACCATTTATAAGAAGAAATGTAGGGAATTACTAGTTGTTTTGATAGTGCTAAATTAATTTTCCATTTCTTTTTCAGGAGAGAGTTAGTTGGAAGATGAAAGTTAGCATAAATATTGCAGAAAACATTTTCTTCTGTTGTCACCTTGAAAACCAGCTGGGTTTGATTATATTACAGACTTTTAAAACTGATATATATAGCAGGTTATATTCTATAGCCATAAACCTGCAGTAGGGCTTGTTAGAGACCTCTTATCTCTAAATCTGCACTGAGCAGGCTCCAGTCCCAAATCCTGGTGTCTGAGCCTTTGCTTGACTACCCAACACCCATCTTAAAAAAAGAAAATGCCCAGATCTTATCAGAAGTGATCATCTTGATGCTTCAAAACCAGTGAAATGGTGAATTTTTTTGAACTCGTTGTGGATAATTGTGTTCACTTTGTTGCTTCACATTTCTGAAGTGCACTCTGCTAGCATCCCACAATTAGGTTACAAAGTTAGAGAGCTTTGGAGTTGCTAAGGGTCCTATTTCTGGTGGTTCTTCTGGAGTGTGTGTTTCCCATTCAGAATGAATGCATCAAGAAAAATACTTGACTGCTCTCTACAGAAAAGAAGCTACAAAAAATAAAGCTGAGATTCATGGTTTTTCATGTTCCTTTGACATATAACAAAGGCTTGGCATAAGGGACTGAGAAAGTAGTTATAACTCAGAGAGAGTGGCAGCTTTCTATTTCCATCAATTACTCCTTTGGCTTAAATTGTAGAGATATGTATGATGGATCTCAAAAGATCTCTGGTTCAGACAGCTGGAAAACAATTTTGTGTTTTAGCCTAAAACAATTTTGCTGAAAAAACCCAAACAAATAAACCCAAAACCTTAAAGACATAGCCAAGATAAAACAAAGCTTAAAATGTAGAGACATTCTGCTCTAGGAGAGATAAGAAAAAAGTTGGTTTAGTTATTCTGAGTACAAGAAACACTATTCAAATATAATATCACACCTCTTTTGCTGAGAAGGAACAGCAGAAAGAATAGATGAATGTAAGTGGCAGAGTATCTTTTTGTATCTTTTCATTGGCTAACTAACATAGTGGGTTACTTTGGGTGCATCTGCATTAGCATTTCAATTCATATCTGAAGTTTATCTCTCAACCAAAAATCTCCACTTTCCCCATTTGCTGTTATTTGGTTCACACCAAAGAATGGCTCAGAGTCCTAAAACAGCATCAGATGAAACTAAACTGAGGGATGCAGTCCAGGAACATGTCTAACGTGGTGCAGCCTTAACAGAAATTCACATTACAGGTGGGTTTGGTCAGTTCACAGATTTAGTTTAAGTCAAAGTTTCATACAGTGTGGACCTCAGTCCTTCACCCTAACTGCTTCACTCTGTAGACCTGCTCCTTTTCATCTTTACTGTCCTGAGGGATACCACACAGCCCTGTGACACCACAGAAGGCAGGACTGAGATTGCAGAAATTGCTTTGTCTTTTGCTGTGTCAAAAATTTGATTCCAGTTATCTTCAGCTGTTCATTTAGCCTATTTTTTTTCTCAAGTTATTTATGCTTGTATGCTATGACAGAAAGGTCAAAACTAGAATGAAATTGGTGAGAATTATGCAATACTAAGGAAAAATTTAGGCTCCATGCATAGAGCCAAGAATATGGGACCTACTGGAAGGGAAAGTCTCAGAGAGTAAAGCACCATTTGCATTGCTGGCCATGCAAAACTGGGAAGATGAATGAAGTTGCAGTGGAAATTCAGTGTGGGCCATTTTTTTCTGAGGAGATAGCTGAACATGATATTTCCATTTTTCTTCTCTTTTAAGTCTAATTTAAATTCTAATGACTAATGTTTTACATGAGAGGACCCTGCTACAGCCATAAAAATATTGGATTTTTTTGCTAGTATTGCACGGTACATTGCTATATTAGCCAAATGCTGCTGTGATACAGCCAGGTTCAGATCATACTATCTCTAATACAGAATGTCTGCAATTTTTCTTGTTTCCCTGGTAACAACTGTAAATGCACTGACTCCCTGGACTGCTCCACCCCTCCTGCTGCTGATGTCAGGCACAGGAGAGGCACATGTGCAACTCAGCTCTGTACCTGTCAAACCAGGCGGGCGTTCTGTTTGATCAGCCGTGGTTTGGTCCCACAAAGACCATTGGTGTGCTGATCAGAGGGCAGTGTTAATTTAGTCAGATATCAGGATACTGGGCTGGGGGCAGGGTGGTGGGGCAGGGGGGAGAAAAAAATTCATCCACTTGTGCTTTGGTTTTAATCAACAAAGAGAATGGGGAGGCTAAGAGAGCTGTCATGTGATTAGAACTGAGGCAAAGTACTCCTTGCTGATAAAATCAGGATCAGCACCATTTCTGTTAATGTCAATAATTTCTGATAATTGGGCGCTGTTCAGTGCCAAAGTACTCTCAAATTTCATACTCTGTTGCATGCATGCCAGCAGGGTTTAGCATGAATAATGTTAATGCAATGAAGAGGGATGGAATGAATGAGGATTTTCCATGTGTTAGATGACAGGACCACTTTGAAACAAATGACCAGTCCTTATTAATGCAGCTATTATTTTGATAAACCAACAAGAATGAGTGTGGTATTCATGAAAATGTGATATGCAACCCTGTAGGAAACCCACTGTAATTTTACAATTAATTAAGGTACCTGTAGCCATTATTGGAAAAGATTATGGTCTGCCCTTAATACTCATGTAGTAAGCTGGCACACTGCCTATTTTCAGCTCAGCATTAATGAAGATGAGCATTTGTATGCAACTCTGTCTCTTCTTGTCATTTTGTTCAGTGTGAGTTTATTTATATAATTCAGCATTTGCCTTAGTAATTATGAGTCATCATACTGCAACAGTGAGTTTATAAGTGAGTGCTAAGGTTTATCTTATTTTTCATCATCACCCATGGAAGTGCATGCAGCTCACCATGATAATGCTGAAGTTTATTTGATGACTATGAAGAACAGTAGTAACTCTGATTTGGGTTTTTTTTCAGTGGCCATCAATTCTGCTTCCCTTCTTTTTTAATACTACATGGTACAACTGATGAAAAATTTCAGCTTAAATATTTTTAAAGGAAAAAAACCCCAACTGTTTCCTATTAAGGGAGCATTTTTCAAAAAATAAAGGTAGTTATTTTCATTTTTAAAAATTATCTAACACATCTTTATCTAACACATCTGGCAATATAAAGCTAATTTTGGTGTATTTAAAGACTTTTTAGCCAGCTTAGTAAAATGAAATTCAGTTAGTAGCAGTTGTAAGTAGCAGCAGTAGGAATTTTAACAGCACTGTTACAAGTAATTTGCCTTAATGCTTAGAATTTTCAGGATCCCTGTGCTGGGAACTAACAAAAGAGATGATCACTGAAGGAAGTGACAGGCTATATTTCTACTTTTCAGAATTTAAGCAAGTCTACACATATGAGCAGTTGTGGTGGCAGTGGAGTCAGTGGTCTTCCAAGATTTTCACATCACTGAATAGGAGAGTGGAAGTATACACCAATAAACTGTTGTGAAGGTGAGTCCCTCTTAAGGGATAGAGTGAATCCTGCTGGAGGACATTGACCCTACTCAACCAACCCAAAATGCAGGAACTGAAAAGAAAGGATTCAGGCAGGATAAAAATTCTGTCCAAGATCTGAGAAACTGTAGTTCAAAAATTCCTCAGGCAGGTACAGATGCCTGAATAGTAAGAAAGCTGGGCCTGTTCAGCTTTCCAAGAGTAGATGGAAAACCTTGAGATAAAGAAGTATAATACAGACTATTCCAGGTTCCTCTATTTTCCAAAAACTCATTGCTGTTATGCAGAGTAACAAGTATTTTTGCCAGAAGAAGGTTGTTTGGTTACTCTGTTCACCTCTGTTGATAGAATCTCAAAGGGGAAAGTTGCAGATACAGTTCTGTCAAGGATGCACGTACCTTTTTGCTGCCAAACACAAGCATTCTCTTCCTAGACTCCAGGCTACAAGCATGGAAATTAATTCCAGATTGGAACCATCTAGCTGCAGCTAATGCTATGCTGTGTTCCAGGCAAAAAGCTCATTCAACCCATTTTGCTGAACTCTCATGATATTTAGAGAAAATGGGCATGTTAAATCTGTTATTTGGTGCCTGTTTGGAATTCACTCCTTTGTAAACAATTTGAACTACAGAACCCTATTCAATGAGCAGCCAAGCCTTCCATAGTCACCATGATTCTGTGACTGTTCTAAAAAAAACCAAAAGCAACTAGGATGGGATCCAGTTCCAAATTCAACGTGTAAATAAGAGTGTCAACATCTGAGCCAAGTGTCCAAATACCCATATAATGTTAATGGGGAAATAAATGCTACAATGAGTGAGGTACAGACAGCTATTAAGCTGGTTAAATACAAGGACCTGATTGTTCACCTGTGGTGGTTGAACATCATATGAGACACACAGTGATCTATACAGACCTCCTGGACATATTGTAGAACATCATGAGATACCTTGCCTTTCTGAATTGACAGCTGGAGGCCAAAGTTCCAGGAGACATAAAAAAAGCACCAGACATTTGAGTATGGCTGAATCAATTGAACTCTAGTTGCATATTTCTGGCTGCTCTAAATAGTCCTGAAGATAGATTAAATCTGTCTTCAGTGGCAGCATAGACATCTTATTCACATGTGGATGTCTCCAGCATGGAAAGCTAAATTTTGGCTGTAGAATCTAAAGCCTGAATTCCATTCTCAGTATGAAATTCATCTGCCTGGCAAATGACGAGTGGGTATACTGCAGAGTGCCTTACTTGGGTTCCAGATGCCCCAAGATGTCCCTGGGAACTTCCAAAGACCATGTGTGAATCTTCCAGGCATCAATAACCCTGGTTCCCCAGGTAATCCCAGGTGCCATGGATGTCTGTGTTCATGTAACAGAACTGAAACACTGAACCCCTGCTTCCTGGTTTCCTGACTCATGTTTCCTCACAATTTGGATAAAGTCCTAAATAAAGAATGCAGAAGGCCTAATATGGAATATATTTCCACATGGAGGTAATATGCACAAAATTTCTGATGCCCATAACTTAAAGATATACCAAAACAGCATAGAAAAAGGCACTAGCCAATTGCAAGTACTAGTTTCACATAAAGAAAATATTTATTAGCTCCCTTCAAATGTGGACATTCACTAAAGAAAGCTTAATTTTTCCAATACTTATAAAAACTCCAAAATGGGTTGACCCAGTTCCTACTGAAATGAGAATTAAATGCATGCTCAAATTATGTTAATAAACCAAATTCCTCAAATATTTTTCTTTTTTCTTCTTTTTTTTTCTTCTTTTCCCTACTTCTTTTTTTCTTCTTCTTTCTTTTCTTTTTTAACCTCCCAACAGGGATTCAGAAGTTGCTGTAGTGCCATCCAACTTCTAATATTAAAAATTTTGTCTCATAAAAAGTGGATCTAACAGGCATCAAAGACTTGCATTCCACTGTGATTTGAATGGTAAAAAATGTAAAAGTGCAGATCTACACACCTTAATATTCTCAATAAGACTTTCCATCTTACATCTTTTCATCCTTTAACTGGATATGACTGCCAATTGGGTCCATATTAAAAAGTAATAAACTTGCACTGGACACAGTAAAGGTATTTTTATAGATATCTTTATGTAATTGAGGACAAATGACATCTTGATTAAATTATAATTCAAGCAGACACATTTCAATAGCATTATTTTTTCCACTTAGCTGCATTAGTGGTTTAACTTTTAGTCTCTTCCACCTCATCCATTTGCCTGCATTTCCAGTGAGATCTCAGTGCAGCCAGAATTCTCTCTTCTACAAGAGAGTTGCTTAATAAATGCTGTTTATCGATCTCATGACATGCACTGTCCTCAAGATCCAATTTATTTGAACAAATTATTTTTTTATTGTAGCTTCTCTTACAAATCATAAGCATAATTAAATATTGTCTATCTTTAATTCATTACAATAGCATGCATTTATTACTCTGTATACCTGAAGAATAAATCAAAATTTCCACATCAAACTCACATAAGAAGAATTTAATTAAACACATATCATCTACCATCCACCCAAAGCATAAATCTTAGACTCTTTCAGGTGTCCTATATGTCCATTCTCCATTTCCCAAACTGCCTACAAAGCTAGAGAGGAATTTTACAACATGTTCTCATCATCAACAAACCATTCCTGGCTCATAAAGGAAGGAAAGTTAATTGCTGAGACAGTTAAACCTTATTTTCATGGGCTTCAGAATAGAATCCCATCTCAAATATTTGAACTGTTTATGGTTATTGAAATTCTGGCCAAAAAGTATTCTAAACAACTTCAAGACTAAAACCAATCTGCACCAACTATTACAGAGTTCACTCCAGAAGTTCTGCTTATAAGTTTTGATGTAAACCTCAGAAGAATTAATGAAAAAAAGCACCAAGTGAGAGTTCAAAAGGAATGAGCCTCATTTCATTCCTTCTGATATCAAGGTATGGGTTTCCAAGCAAGCAGTACAAGAAACAAGCCCACAAAACAACAGAAGACGGAAAAAATAAGCAAGGGTATTGGACCCTACACCTAGAGGAAACAGCTGCATCTTCTTTACCAAGTGGAGATGGAAGAAAGCTCCGATGCATTGCTGTTACTTAAAAGGACTGATGTCAGTTCTAACATGCTCCTTCAGTTGTAAACCTGAGTGAAAAATGGAAAATACATGCTGCAGTATAATATGCTGGTATGATCTTCAGAAGTTTGTCTTAAAGTTCTTTTCAGTATAACCCTCAAGTTATACAGAAAAGAAACTATTTTTTTTCCAGTTGTGTAGTGATTCTGTCACATACTTTTCCCAAAGTACCTTTTTATTGTTTAAACAATACTCTGAATGACATTTAATGTTTAGTAGTATTACAGTAATTCTTAATACTCAGTTTCCAGAGAGACTTATAATAAATTTTGTTGGACTATGAACTTTCTTACTTAGAAGGCCTATGCTCCAATGCAAAATGTCCAATCCAAAATTCTCAATTTCAGTCCAGTGATGATATTAAACTTTAAGAAATTATTTCTATATAAATGAAGCTATCTCACTTCTTCACCAAGAGGAGAACTTCTCTGGCCAAGTTCCTAATTTATACTAACTGCTAACATCAGAGAGGTCTATCACTCATAGTCCTATATACCTTCCCACCTTCCCCCCACAAAAAACCCTCAGACAAGCCAAAACCATAGCATCTTTCCATTGAGGAAAAAAAAAAAAAAGTGAAAATAGCACATTAGTAATTTTCAGGCCTGGTCGTAAAGCCAGGTTATTTTTGTTTCCCCAGAGTCATATTATGCATAATAGGTAAACAATAAAATAAGATAATCAGAATTGAGTGGAACTTTTGAAAATGGCAAAGCTAAAAGTGCTTTTGAGCAATGACAGATTTTGTGCAAAATACCAGTGAGCACAATAGAGTAGAGTTGTACTAGAGCAAAAGTTTTCTAATTCTCTTGCAGCATCAATTTTCTTTGCTAGGGAAATACTCTTCAACTGACTATTTATCTTTGTCAATTTTCAATACATATTTTCCCAAGAAATTAGTCCTTTGACAAATAGCTAAGTAACACAAGGATGCTGCTGCAGTGAAATGATTTGCCAGTTATTTGCTCATGCAAAGCTCCATTTTAGCAGCTTTGTAAATATCAGATTTTGTAAATATCAGTTTGTTGGACTTAGGCTCAATTCCAAGACCGATCTCTTTTGTCTCTCCTGTAGGTCTCAAGAAAAAACTTCGCTTTTATTTACAAACTGGCCTGTGTTTTTGAGGGAAAGAGGTTCTTCTGGGACTTTGTTTTAATTACCACAGCATATCCCCCACCAAGCTTGTTTCTCTTCTGCTGTGAGCCACTGTAAAATTCTTTCTCCAGCCTTATAAACCAGCCCACCTGGCTACATTAAGGAAGGACAAAAAAACTGAATAATGATGGAGCTGTGATGTTGTAGGGGTGAACAGTGGTACACTCCATCCAAAATCAGGGCAGATATACAATGTTGCATGTGCCTAGCCAGAAACCTTGTCTCTCATAGGTTATTTTGGCTGATGTCAGAGTGTTTTGGTTGGGGGTCTTTATGTCCTTTTTCAGGGACTACAACTCCAGCCCCAATGAGACAATACTGTTGCGTCAAAAACACAACTAAAAGTTCCTGACAGGTAATACTAATTGTTTGCAAGAATACTTTTCCTCTATTTTTCTCTTTCTTCTTTCTTCTAGATATATTGTACGAGAAGCTTTGAGGAATTTTTTTATTCCAGTCATTTCTGATACCCTACATGACTGATTCACCATTAATCATCTCCATACTATCCTTTCTCGTATCACCCCTCTACTAAAGTCAATAAAATATTACTTTAATAATTTCCATTTGTTTCAGCTCAGAGTAAACAACACTCCAGAAGTAATGACACACTTAGTAAGGTCAGTTGCTAAGTTATACCCTTCCAACTCCTACAAATCTTAATGGAAAAATCTAAAATTACTCTGCAAAATCTGATAGGTCAGGGTTTTCCCCTCTGAGACAGTGAAATTATTTGAATGAGAAAAAAATAAAAGGAAGAACAAAACCTTAAGGGATAAAGATTAGTATTATACAGGGGTAAGCTTAGTGTGGAATAGAAATACATATCTCCTGACAAAGTTTTTAAGACTGAACAAGGATAAGTGTAAAAATCCTTCCTTCCCAAAGTCAGGGATTCCAGAAAGGTGATGAATTCCACTAGTAGGGAAATGTGTTTTTTTCCTCTGGGAAGTAATGAAAGATACACTGCCAGTACTCTGAAAGCTGTCATGAAATAAAAAGGAGCAGATACTAAATGGAGTTCTTCCTCTATCACAGAACTAGACACTGTCCTACGTCTAAGACCCATGAATACAAGTCTTACTAAGATCTGTCCTATTTTATTTTTTTATTATGAACAATCTTACCCCTATGTTTTATCTCTCTCTTTTTCAGAAGCAAATCTCAGACACAATTTTTTCTAATATTCTTAGAAACAAAGGCCAAATTATTTTATTTACAACAAACAATTAGTAACTCTACTCTAACCTTGATTTATAACAGGGCTATCAGTTAAAAAAAGAAGCTAATTTCATGATAATTTCCTTCTTTGTCCCAAGAGTTTCTAAGAAGTCATATTTAGGTGTACAGATAAGACTTTGAGCTGCACTGAAGGCTAAAATTTCCAAAAATTGAGTGCGCTGACACAATTAGACAACCAAAAAATTGCACAGATCTCTCCTGTATTGAACTAGAATATAGATAGTCTAAATAGATCAGTGCTGTGCTTTCACAAAGTGAGCATGAGGTTACTTACAATGAGCCAGCAGCTGACCACAGGCGTCTCTGACCCCGTAAAGGAATGTTGGAACCTTGACCAAGGTAAAGGAATGTTGGAAGAAAACTTTCCCTTGGTCAGGGGATTACGTTAGAGAATACCCAGGAAAACTTGTCATCCACAAGTCCATGGGCCCGGATGGGATTCATCCACGAGTGTTGGGAGAGTTGGCAGATGCCACAGCTAGGCTGCTCACGATGGCTGCTCTTTGAAAGGCCATGGAGGTCAGGAGAGATGCCTGAGGACTGGAAAAATAATATGTCACCCCAGTCTTTCAAAAAGGGCAAGAAGGAGGACACAGGGAGCTACCAGCCAGTCAGCCTCACCTCAGTCCCTGGAAAGGTGATAGAGTCCCTCATTCTTGAGGCCATCTCTATCCATATGGATGACAAGAAGGTGATCAGGAGCAGTCAGCATACTAACTGATTTACTCTAAAGGTAAGTCATGCTTGACCTGCCTTCTACAGTGAAACAACTACCTCCATGTGTGAGGGTAGAGCAGTGAATATTGTCTACATCAACTTCAGCAAGGCTTTCAACACTGTATCTCTCAACATCCTCATAGGCAAACTCAGGAATTGAGGACTGCATGAGTGGACAGTAAGGCAGATTGAAAAGTGCCTGAACAACAAATGCAAAAGAGCCATAATGGCACAGGGTCTAGTTGAAGACCTGTCACTAACTGTGTCCCACAAGGTTCAATACTGGGCCCAGCAGCATTTAACTTTGTCTTGGTTTGAAAAGACAGGCATCTGCTAAGGAAGGCAGGAGCCTCCCCTGAAATGGAAAATGTAAACCCCCTCCCTCCGAATTGCTATAGATTTTAAATTAAGGGGCTCTCAGGCAAAAAAATATGGGAGCAGGAATAACAGTTCTTTCTTAGGGAAGAAAATTAAAAGATGAAATAAACAGTGCAGTAAATCAAAACAACACTGACAGAGTCAGAACACAACCTGACACCCTGCTGGTCAGGGTGTTGGTAGCAGTCCAGTTGGAAATGTGGCTGCAGCCCTCCTGGAGTGTCAGGTGTGGTTCTGTTGGAGCAGGGATCCTGTAGTGGAAGAGTGCAGCTGTTTCTCTGGGAAATCCAGTGGAGAAGCCATGCTGGTGTTCCAGAATCTCAAGACTATATCTGGGTAGGAATGCTTGGCTCCTCCCTCTGGGTGGAGCATCTCACAATGGGATGCTGTAGTTCTTATCAGTCATGCAGTGACATTCAATAGCCTGTTATCAGCAGATATCTCCCTGGAGGGAGGAGTGGTTGTGGAAGAGATAAGGAAAACTGTCCACTTAACAGAAGTGCCATACAGATGGCAAATGGAATACAATTTGCTTGGCAATCCAGGACAAACTTATTTTTCAGTGGCTTGGATGAAAGGGCAGATGCCTCTCACTGAGTTCGCTGACAACACCAAGCTGGGAGGAGCTGCTGATATCCCAGTGTGCTGGGTGTGCAGCCAGCCCTTCAGAAGGACTGCCATAGACTGGAGAGAGGGGCAGAGAAGAACCATCTGAAATTCAACAAAGGCAAATGCAGGGTCCTACACCAGGGGCAGAATAACCTCAGGCACCAGCACAGAACAGGGGCTGGGCCACTGGAAAGCAACTCTGCAGAAAAGGACCTGAGGCTTCTGGTGGACTTGAGTAGAGTTTGAAACTTCCACACAGTTTTGACAGCTGATGGAGCCTACGGACAGCAAAATTCTTACCTCCCCAAGTCAGAGTACTTTGTGCTAGGTAAGGTACCCAACGTACAGGACTTGAAAGTCAAGAAATAGGGGATTATTCTGAATTTTGTTTTCTCTAGAGTAAAATCTAAGCAAAACTATTTTATTATAAGGTTTTCAATTTCTCTGATGTTTTATTTTAAACACTAAAAGACAGTGATATGTCCCTGCTGATCTAAGATTTTTTTTCACTGTGCACAGATTACATTTACAACTTAGCTGGTATGGAAGTTAATGGCTCTGTTTCATCAGGAAAAGAGACATTCTTGAGCAATTGTGTTCTAAAACTAACAGTTGTCTACATCATAGCTCATGCCAGAAATACATGAGATATGGATGTCTATGGGAGATATATAATTTCCTAGAAAAATAAAAGAAAATATCTGCATTGTTTGTTTTGGTTACCAAAAATTCTCTCAAGTGTCTTAAGATACTTAAATATTCGATTAAAATCTGCCAAAAGAGTTTTGCTTTTCTCTTGTCACAAATAGCATTCCCCACTGAACTATATATTCAGGATAAATCTCATTGTTAATGTAGACATGTCCAGGTTTGGAGATTTTACTGTCAGTACTATAACATAATTTGGTTTTACCCCAAGTTCCTCTTTTCCTCTCAGTAGAATTCAAGGACATTTTTGGAGGATGATCCTTCTCCTTGGGAAGTGGCCAAGGTTTTGAATAACGAAATGTGACAATAATTAAAAAATAGTTTGAGTGGGCTAATGAACCATGATCCACTGAGTCATGGGTTTCAGAGCAGGTGTCTGACTGCAAGCCAACTGTGAGATTTGTTTTTTCTAGTCACGTGTCAAGGTATGTTGCATCGTCTGGGTCTCTCTTGGAAGCAGATGTGATTTTTTAATGTTTCTTTCTGCTTTTTTGCTTTTCTCCAAGATCTGTATTCTCAATTTGTTTACTTTTTCCTAAAAGCAAAATACCTCATTTTCTTATTGATTGAATGAAATTAAATCCATAAGGGAGTTATTTGGGTTTAAGTAACCTTCTAAATTGAGGACATGAAACTGAGAAAATTAATTTGACTTCCATTTGTGATATCTTATTACAGGGAGACACAGGGAAAAAAAGTATTATGTATGCTATAGATTCTTGAAAAGGAATGGCTCCAAGCAACACTTGGGGAACATTCATTAATGTCTTTCCTGAGAAAAAAAACATGTTTTTCAGGGCCTTCCAGAGGCACAAGATGAGGCTCAAGTGAATCTGAGTCACTTTTGGTAAAAATGCCCATCAAACCTGCCAAAACCAACCCACACAGCAGTGCTGATTACTCTGTAGGCTAGGATTGTGATTTCCATTTAAGTGTTCATGGGCACTTCCAGCATTATGTATTAGTATACCCTGACTGAATGTGAACCAAGGGAGGCCCCAAAAGACAGCAAATGCCAGATTATCGGACTAGGAAATGCAGAGAAGAGAGGACTGGTGTCTAAAATCAAACAGAAGGACTGTGAGGCTGCCTCAGAGTAGCCCACTCGCCATTCCATATATCCTGAAGCCTACAACACCTATGTACTTGCTGTGGTTTAACCCCTGTAAGCAGGTAAGCACCACCCATCTGCTCACTCACTCCTCCCCAGGTGGAATGGGAGAAAGAATTGGGACAGTAAAAGCACAAAACTTAATGGGATGAGTTAAAGAACTTCTAATAGTTAAAGCAAAAACTATGCACACAAGCAAAGCAAAATAAGGGTTTCATTCACGACTTTGCATTGGAGAGAAAATTTTTATCCATTTCCACAGGTAGGAAATTTTTCTTTTTACACCTAATGGTTGCATGGGAAGACAAACAACCTGACTCCAAACATCCCCCTTCCCTTCCCCACCTTTTTCCCTATCTTTATTGCTGAGCACAACATTATATGGTATGAAATACTCCTTTGGCTAATACTTGCTGGAGTCAGTTGTCCCAGCTGTGTCCCCTCCCAATCTTTTGTACACCCCCTACCTATTCACTGGTAGGGCAGCGTGAGGAGCAGAAAAGGCCTTGACTGCTCAGCAATAGCTAAAATGTCCTTATCAACCCTGCTTTGTTCAAAAATCTTCCATGCAAGATACAATGAAGAACATTAACTCTACCCCAGCCAAAATGGGTGGAGTACTAATGGGTTCTCAGATTGTGCATTCATCTCTTCCACAGTATCCCGTGTGCCCCTTTCAGTGTGCATATCTCCCCAAGCTGAAATTTGTTTTAGGTGGTACACGACTGTAACATGAGGCCCTGAGAAGCTGCTACATCCAACTGCTGCAAAAGTGCCTTGGTATGCTGCAACTTACACTAGAACAGCTTATATACCTTGTTATACCCTACTATGCTCTGCAGCAACTCTGCAGCCCCTTATATGCTGATAGGATCTTTTCAGTTACAGTACGTGTTTTGTACAATTACATTTGGAAAGGAAAATATTGCTAAAGCTCAAATAATGTCCGATTTCATATCCAAATCAGACCACATGATGAGCTGTGTCTGATTTCTGCAAACATGAAATGTTTCATTCCAGCAAGGCATGAAACCAGGCTTGATTCACATGGTGTATACTTTTGTTTTGAACTTTTGCAGAATTCTGTTCTGTATCTCATTACCAGACCCCAAGAGACACCCCGTCTCTAGCCCTTAAATGGGGATTTTGTCAGGAAGTGTCTCATATACCACAAAGCAAGGTTTCAGGTTTTGGCAAATCAGATATCTGAAGGAAAGTGGATAAATGGTGTCGGAGATGAGCTTTCATAAACAATTTATGTGTGTGCATTTCTCATGGAGAAACAATGAGGAAATAATTTGAAGTAACACAAGGGTACATCTCTAAATGTGTTTTGCAAGATTATAAAGATAGAAGTATTAACCCATGTTAGACTAGACTGTAATATTTGGTGCATTTATTGCCTGGCTCTTGAGTAGGACTCTGTATGCTCTTTTGCTAAGTTAACCATATGCCACTAAAGTCTTATTTCTTCTGGCCAGGTGGCCAGGTTTTTTGTAGTGGAAACAGAATGCTTTACTGTAAACTAACACTACTTAAAGGTGTGAATTACAGGCTTCCTGAAATCTCAATCTTCACACAAATCTGACTATGTATTTTGCAATCAGCGCAGCATATAAAATTGTTCTGTGGGAAAAAAATAGGGAAAACACCAACTCCAGCCTATCAGAATTATATCTCACAAAATAGAAAAAAATAAGCTTTTTTACAACTCCAGCATCCTGCAATCTTAAATGCTCTCAGGCTTACAGATTTAATTTGAATTATTTGCTCAAAAAGGGTTCACTTTTTTCCTCAGTTTTTCTTTCCAGCCCAGAGGTTTGAGAAGTAGCTGAAACCCTTAAGGTCACCAGCCAGCTACATATGCTGGGTACAGTGAAGTTTTCCAAGCATCTTTTACATTCCTGTGCCATATTACTTATTTTCTTAATCTAAGTTCCCTTTTTCTTATTATTTTATTGTACAATGTCAGCATCAGCAAACAGGGCAAACTTTCTATTTACTTTCATGCTTGAGGCTCATTGGAGACCAGCAAAAGTCCTGAATGTTGCTCATGCACTGTGTAGGTGAACTATGTTAACATGAGCACAGCCTCTCCAGTTCATAGGTAGTTATTCCTCCAGTTCATAAGTAGTTATTCTAAAAGAAGTAGGCTTAAAGGGATAGCAAAAGATTAGGTAGGTTTACTGTGAATCTAATGTTGAAAAGACAATAGATCCAGACTTTACATGTATATATACAAATTCTGTACTGGGGAGTGAAACAGTGAACTGTAGCCATTATTCTAGTGTTGCATTTGAGTAAATAAGGTTACTCTTGAGCTGGGATATACTTTTAGCATTCAAGGAATGTAAAGCTGTCCAATTCACCACCATTTCTATAATGTATCTTCGTGTTTTTCTCCCTCACCACTCCAGATATATGTGTTACATGTCTCTTTGCCACTAAGCTTTGCAGCATAAATTAAGGAGCAATCAAAGTACTGCATTGTGTGTCTTTTGAGGAAATTGTCTCAGATTTGATAGGAAAGGGAATTTTCAAGATTTCCTCTTTCTTTCTCTTTCAACTTATTACAGCATAGTGCAACCCCAGGAATATTTGACCCCAGCTTACACTGGTCTCATCTCCTGTTACCTGTCAGCTCTTTGAAGGCTTCACTGACCTTCATTTTAAACTGTGTTTCTCATATGAACAGTGCAAATATTCAAATGCAATGATTTCAAACATAGCTGATTGAACAGGACAAAGTCATATCTTATCCAAAACGCTTTCTGATTTATTACTACTGTTTGAAGACTACATTTATCAGCCTGATTGGGTTAGCAGAGCAGCTAATAAGCCAATGTGCTTACTCTTTGACAGCCTCCAGTAAATATGTATGGATAAGAACCAAGATTAAAAACCTGCTATGTAGCAGATGCTGAAACTAGTTCAAAGCAAACATCCAGGAAAAAAAATTAGAATTATTATAAGGTGCAGCAGGTAGCCTAGCAATTATTTAATAGTTTCTGCCACAGAGGATGCACAGTAATATTGCCTGTCCTGAAGTGATTAAAAAGCCATATACCCTACATCCACCACTACAGCATTTTTTTAATAATTCAATCATTGCTTAACAGTTTAAAATAATACTTTTCAACAAGTTAGGAAAAGAGAGGAAGAACTATGTAATCTCTAGGTAATATTCCATAGACTGTTGAAAATTACAGAACTGGATATACAATATGCCAGTAGTAGAGTTCAAAACTATAATGTTATTTAAGTATGCTGGAAATTTTCATATCCACAAAAAGTTAGTGCATAGATTTTACATATCATCCCAAACTATTCTTACCACTTCAGTGTTTCTGCCTCTTGTGGAAACACAGATGAATTCGTAGCATTGAGTTGTATGTATAGTATGTGTATGTATATATATAGCATATATATAAGCATGTATTTAGATATTAACAACCCTCTGAGACACGGGTAGACATGGGAATTCTTTCAGCTTGATGGAAATCTAACACCTGTGATCTTCCATATCCAGCAGAATTTCTATAATTTAGCCAGTTGAGGACAAAAGGTTAAAATTACTTTGAATATACTGATCCTGCTGAGTATAAAAGAGCCAAAGATCAGACTACTTTCAGAGAGTAGTCTTATCTTACCTTTCACATCTTTTAGATGTTAGGCCACTCTTTGACTGTGATGGGATAAGGGATGTGCCACCTTCCCCAAGACAAAACCAATGTGGTTAAAAAGCCAATTTCCACAGGTAACAACTTCTCCCAAGAGGACTGGATTGAAATGTAGCAATTTGGCTCCCCCATTCAAGTTGAGATGAGTTCAAGAATCCTGCCTCAATATACCAAGAGCAATCATTGGCTTTTATGGTCAGATCTGTGATGAACTGGATGTAGCTCAATGTTCTAGTGAGTTACAGGTGGAATTGTGTGGTACTTTCTTTTACTATTACTTTGGTTTATGGTCATTTGAATCTGAAAACGTGGAAGAGCTGAATAGAACAGCAAAAATTTGTATAAGTCTGAGATGCATGTGTCACCTGGGATATTGTGAAGTAGGTATCTTTCTACACGTGGTCTATCTTACTGGAACCATTTGCCCCCACAAAGAAGATGCACAATGCAGTTACTTGCCTAGCCCAGGGGCTAGTTAGCAACTCCCTGTATAGGCTAGCTGGCACAGGCAAAAGGACCTCAGAGGAGTAGTTCATTCAAGGAGAGGCTCTGTGGGAGGACCACAAGTGCCTTTGTGGATGAAGACATTCTCTACAGGCAGAAGGGGTGACCACGTCAACTGAATTTTTCAGCCTGCTTTTAAGGATGTTATATATCTCCTCTCCATGCTTCAGTAATATTTCGCTTCCTGTCGGCTCAGGGGCTGTAATTCCAGCTCTGAAGTTAATATGGTATCCTCAGCTTTGATTTTGAGCATATCTGCAGGAAAGTGGGAGCAGCCTTCACATCAGCTAAGTGCTCTCATCAGGATGAGGAGGGGAGAAGAATGCATTCAATGAGAGTCTGCTGCACTCCTGTGGTGAGAGCTGCTGGTATTTAAGACAATGTGGGCATCTCTGCACACCACTGCACTCTTCTGGGTTGTCCTTCCATGTTGCTCCATGTGCTCCTTCCAGCCCACGTTGCCAAACAGCTCCTATGTGTGGTCTTCAGACATTTCACAGAAACAACACCACAGTAAAAAAAAACTCAGCAAACAGACAGGGCTAACACTTCACTGTTGTTGAAGGTTTTCTTCTCCCTTCTCCAAAAAGTCCAGGAGTTAGAAAATGGCAGAATTGAGAGTGCTGTGAGGCCTCCTATTCCTGTTCATTTCATGGTAGGTCCCCAGAGCAATTTCTTTGTCACACCAGCTAAAGGAGCCTTCTCTCAGCACCACAGATATTTGTTGGGATTATCCTTTCCACTCTATTTACCTTATGACTATTGTGTATGTCCCTTTGCACCTACTCAGAAGCAGACATCAAATGAATCTTGGAAACAGTAAACTGTGCTAATTTCCATTCAGATCTCTGTTCAATACTCCAGTGACTGCTGGGCAGGGTGTCTTGTCCTTGCTGGCTGGGTTCCTTTGAACTAGCAGCTTAAGAGATGAGCTTTCATTTCCCTGAGCTATCCTTCACTCTTTCTCATTTTTAATCCCTACAGTTTTGTCCATCAGTTTGGCTGGTCACATTTTTATTTTCACAGGAAAAAATACATTTCCTAGTGCTGAAAGTTCCCTTCTTTGTTTCTGACTAAAAATTCCTGATTTCCTTTTTCCCTTCTAATTAATTTTCCTCAACAATCTCCACCCCTTTTAGCTGTCTACTCATAGTATTCCCTAAGTTAACATTAATTTACATGCCTTATCCAAATGTACTTCGTATTTTAAATAGATTAGGACTCCATTCCTTTGAAGTAGTCATAATATTTGACAAGAAGCTTTCTCTTCCCCTTCCCCACCACCTCCCCAAATGAATGCAATACCCTTGGAAAGGTCTGCATGCTCCACTGCAGTCCAGGGGAAGACATCTGTGTACATACATAGGTACATGTACAGATTTGCATATGTTTGCATGTGTGCTTATGTGTGTGACCATTCTGAAAACCCAAACCTGCCACAAAGCCAAAGCAGCACAGGTCTCCTCCTGCACTGCTGAGCCAACAGTCCTTGGCCCTGATCTGAAGAGATCCCCTCTGTAGATGCAAAACATTTGCATCTTATTAAGAAGAGAAGCTACTTTTCTAGAACTGTAAAGTTTGTGCAGCATGAAAGGGTAACTAATTTGTGAGCAGGAAAAGAGTAGAGACACATTTCTGTCAAGAGAGAGGGGTAGAGAGGAAAGAGGTACTGCATATTATTAAGCTACTTGATCACATATGTCTTTTCAAAGGAGAGAAGAGGACATTAGCAGCAAACAGAGGAACATTGTCATCTGCAAACATAAATATTTCAGATTTCAGGTACACTGGGAATGTCATTAATGTAAAAACTGACAGGAAAGGGCCCTGAGTCAGCAATGACCGTGGGAGGCACTTCAAGAGACAGAAGAAGGGGCTCTGACAACAGGCACTGTAATAATAATAATAAACTCCTTTGAAAGTCATGCAGGAGAAAGGTAGGGAATCAGGAAAAAGAAGTTGTATCCCTGCATTTCAGTTTGAGTTTGGAGGGGCAGAAGAGAGGAAAGGAAGAACCTGCTCCTTGCAGTGTTAAGTGCTCTTGTTGCTGGGGGTTAAGTAAGTTAGTGCCTGTGGCATGCCCTCCATCCTACAACAGAGAAAAGGTGATCAATACGTTCAAATAGACCCTCACCAGTGAGCTGGTTAGATGAAGAGAAGACATAAATGGAGCAATTAATTAGAAATAATTTAGATTTAGGGTGAAGACGAATCATATTACTTGCCAACAGGGTCAACAGATAGAGATTAAATAGGAGCTTCAGCCACATGATGTGTTATTCCCTGTCAGCCAGAATATTGTCCTGGAAGGCTGGAGAGGCAACAGAATAAAGGAGGTGAAAGGGTCAGCAATTGCTGCAGTGAGTATAGGCTAATTCTTTATTGAATGAACATCTAAGTGGGATGGTCGGGGTCTTTCTTCTTGGTCCCATTCCACACCTAAAGTACTCATTTTAATGAATTAAACAGACACTAAATTGCTTAGCAAATTTTTTAAAATCTCAAACAAAAAAATACAACAGGCTATATGAGCAATTTTGATTCCTTAGGTGAATGAAAGCTATTCATATATGAACTTGGGATATGAATGTTCAGCACTGGAAGAACCTCCACATTATTCACCATCAGAATTAACAAGGACTATTTATTTCATATCTACATTGTAGAATTACACAGATGTCCCTATCTAGGTATTGGAGGGTTTAGACCTATAATTAAAAAAATAAAATGAACATAATAAGTAATATTTTTGACAGCTGTCATTTAGTTCTTCATTATTTATGACGAAATTACATCACATACTAGTAAATGTGCTTTAGGATGCTTTAGTATATTTTAATGAAGTCTTAATGATTCTGATCTCAGTACAACAACCTGCTATTATATATTTTCTGAGAAATAGGAAGAGACAAATCAAAATATTAAGGATGCAAATTACCGCATAGATGGAAGTGACGACCTAGTGTATTATTATTGTCACTTCTTCAAGCAAGAAATTAATCCATTTCTGGGGAGGATGGGAGGGGGAAGGGAGGAAGGAGGGTGAAAAAACCAAAAGCAAGCTTGTTGCTCTTTCAAATTGGTCCTGATCCAAAGCAGGAGCCCTAAAGAACTTCCCTCGTCTAAATTTCCAGACTGGAACCAATCGGTTGACCTTTGGCCTTTTACAACTAACTGCCCTAGAAGCTTTGAGTATTAAAGGAAATATATTTAAAAAGCATGTCTTCATTTGTTTTAATGTTTTGAAATTTACCATGCTAATCAGTAAGCTAGAATAATCTTGAAATATTAACTGGCCATTTGTAATCTTTTTATCAACTACAAAGAACACATAAATGGATCCCAGGTTTCCTCCCTGGGGGAGATAAGGAGTTTTTCAACTGATACCTCCATGGCTGGATAGCCTGGGATCACTCCACAACACGTGGAGACTTCCAGACATTATTACATGCGCTGAACGAATAATGTTTGTCTTTAATGTCCCCTCCAGATAGAATTTACCCAAATGTAAGCAACTTTGCATTGCTCAAACACTTGAAAATAACGCAAAGATCCAGGACAGAAATGCAAACCGGGCAGCAAAAGTACAGCGCTATAGCTGAGCTTGATTCTTGATAAAGTGGTTTACACGGGCGTCTGAAGGGCTGAACTAGAAAACTAATGACAACTGCCTGACATGATGAGTACCTGGCCTGTCTTCTGTGGACTGATTAAAATGTGCTTAACCCAAATAAAACTTTAAATGGCTCCTAAAGCAGAAGAATAAGAGATGCAGAACCTTATTTTAGTTCTCGCATTTTAAAAGGATAAGACACATATCTAATATACAGTGGAATGGGGTGAGTCTCAGGTAAGTCAATTTCAGTGAAAATAGCAGCTTTATTTCTCTAAACAATACATCAGGCAGAGGAGCAGAGGTAAGAGAAAGATTTACTTCTTCAATAAGTAGTAAACAACATGATTTCACTCAGCATTGAAGGAGATAAACACAATTCTTCCATTCAGATATGATAAAAGCTACCAATAAAAACACAAAAAGTGAGAAATTTATGGTCTGATGCTGTTGTACATGGCCAGAAGGTGCTCTGATTTGGGGTAGTTACCTATTCATAATGCTCTAACTTTGACTGGCAATCTCTGTTATGCATTATGTTGTCATACAAGAACAAGATGGTGCCTGCATCTGCTCCTGGAAAATGAGAAGCAAACATTGTCTCACTGCTGTTACTAAAAGGCATCAGTTCTACAAGGGGACAAAATGACTACATGATGGTAGCACACTTATGCAATGCACATTTCAGTTGAATTATGGTAATACCCTGTCCACATTAGTGACAAACTGAAAGAAATTTAGGGAAGTCTACAAAATGCACAGAGATGACCATAGAGGTGCTAATTCTTACAAGGACAGACTAGAAGAATCAAACAACTAAAAATGTTGTGCAGCTGTTATCAACCACCACACAATCTTAAAGGTAAAGTCATCAAAAAACAGAAAAAAGAAATAAAAAAAAAAAACAAAACCAAAACCAAACCAAAACAACAACAAAAAGAGGAAACTGATTTCCTTCCAGAATTGCAAAATGTAGGGCAGTGAAATCCCAAAATACTACCCACGAAACAAGATCCTCCCTCTACATACATACAGTGCTGCCAAAGTCTGCATAGGAAAAGGAAAGAATGGCTTCACTTAAAAAATTTGTTTTCTGTATAAATATCAGCAGCAAAAGAGTTATCAGCCTGAAAAAAAAAAAAAGTGAGAATGTAGTTTCTGGTTTTATATCATCACACTTTTTCTCTTTTTGCCCTTCCCACCTACTCTACCAGTAAGTCCTAAATCTATTGCTTAGTTTCAACATCCTTGATGGGGAGTAATATTTCAAAGACATTAGGTATCTCTACACATTCTTAAAATAAATGTTCAGGTAACAGAGATACCCTGCTCAGAGAAAAAATATAGGATGCATCAGAAAATTGAATGCATGAAGGAGAAAGACATTAAAATACTAGAATCATGGAAGAAGAATTGTAATTGGATCAGGGGACTGTATCTTATTAGATATTAGACAATATAAACACAAGGAAATAATTCTTAAAAAAAAAAACCACACTCAAAACCCTAACAACTGCAGACTGAAGAGTCCAAGAAATTTGTGTCCAAATGTAGTTACAAAGAATATTTTTCAAGCTCTCATCAGTGAAGATCTAGTGAATTTCCCCCCACAGTTTGGAGGGCTACACAGATGACCTCCACTGGTGCCTACTGCAGGCTGAGCTGAGAGCATCTTCACACCACTTTTACTTTATTGACTAGAGGTTCATAGGCTGTAAGAGCAATGGTTTTCCATGGCATTAGACAAATATATTTAGGCAACAGAACTGAGCCCTGAAAACTATCTTAAACTTTATTTGTTCCACTGATAGGAGAACTGCTAGCATTTCTGTGCTTTCTTAACATTTTTCTTCCTTTTCTTTTACTGTTGTCATTCTGCCATGATCAGATTACTGCAACAAGAACATCTGTCACTGCCATCTTTGTAGGCTGCCATCTCTACACGAGTTTTATACATTTCTTTTACCTGCCACATTTTCTTTTGTGGCCATGGGCACATAATAGCCACAGACATCCTTGAGCATGCACCACAAAACAGATTATCACAGCTTTAGAATACATGTGAATAAGATTACAGTGAGCAAGGTGCTACTGAAACTCTAGGAATTTTTAAGCAAAATATATTTGCAGATTTCATAACAATTACGAGGGCATAAATAATACCTAATATATCCTAGTATCTAGGAATTTGTTCCTTATCACACACTCTTATTTTGCTGATTCTCTAATGCCTTTAATATAGTCATATGCATCTATTAAAATCAGTACTCTTATAAAAACATCTGCATATACATTTGAAGATTTTTAAAGACTATCTTCCTGACAAAGATGTAGAGAAACTATTTTTCTAACATTATTTTTCCTGACGTGTTTCTACACATAGTGAGACCAAGTTTAAACAGCAAGTTGGAATAGAATGCAAAAAACCTTTTCAGACAAAGGGCCCCACATGATTTGTAAATGTTTTTGAATTCTCTACAATTGGTATTAAGACTGTAGGAGCCACCAAAACACCTCCTTGTGCTTAAGTGAGAAAAGTTTTAGAAGACTGAAAGTGAGGACCACTGTAGCAAGAGCAAATAATATTTAAAAAATAAGCTTCCTTAGTGACGAAAATCAACAGGGATTTATGTCACATGGTCATTGATGATTTGATGCCTTGTGCTAGGTCTCAGAGTGTGAAAATATTGAGGAGTTCTTCAGGACAGAAGTGATTGATGTAGGGCATGTGGACAATGAACTTTGCTAATCAGCTTAACTCATTTGCCAAAAGGAAAAGGAAGGTAAACGTGGAGTTCAGCAGTGGCTTTTAATTCCAAGGGTGACATTAGCTGGTACATGAACATCTTTGATTCTGCAGTAGGGGCCAAAGCAGTAGAGTGTCCCCAAAGATGGTTTTAAAAGATGCAGAGCCACTGACATGCAGAGACAAACAGTCATAAAAATGGTGACTCTTGTGATGGAGAGAGATGAATCCATCCCTGCTCACTTACAAGGGGTTTAATCTGCTGCAAAAATGGGACAGGGCAATTAAATGACAGAAAAGTTGAATTGGGCAAAATTAGGTTGTTCACCTACAGTCTGGCAGGATTCATACAGTTCACCTACCCAAATCCTGTTTTTTCAGGCTTTGTGCCAAGATGAGAGAAGCATTTCCGACAGGCAAACTGCAGGCTTCAAGTATTTATAAACAGAGGGAAAGAAAAGGATCTGAAAGATTGTTCAGATTGCTCACATAACTATTAAACTCATGTGGAACATGGTGTCAACCCCTGAATGCACTGAGAAAAGGAAGCATTCAATGAGGAAAATTTAATAAAAACAAACATATTCTGATAGGATTACAGCATCAAGAGTGCATGTGTTCCACATGTTTTTATTTCTCTTTAAAATTAGAAAAAATATCTTCACTTGATGCATCCTGTAGGGCACTAAGCCAGAAAACACTATTATACTATTTCTTGCTTCATAAAGAATTTCATTTAAACTATGAACCTTGTGATAGGTAATTATATGCAGGAAGCAGAGCACATATGAATTTTATATTTATGGTCTACGCTGAGGTCACAATTTAAATTCTAAAAACTGCCTTCAGAAATACCAGTTAGTGTGTCGTTTTTATTTTAATTGCATTTCCTCCCCTCTGGTACAGCATGATCAACTGAAAATCAGAACACATGTTTTATGTAACATATTTAAAATCTAGCAATAAACTATTACCATCCATATAAACATTAAATCCATTTGGAATGTTGCTAGCGGAGACGGGGGAAGGTCGTGGGAGGTGCTAGTAGATCCTTTTGCCCATGAGAAGAAAACAGCATTAAAAATTTTTCACAGGCTCCTCATAACAACTGCTGTTAATGAGCTGTTCTCTTTCTTCCTGTGGTGCAATCATTATAACTTTTTATTTCCAACTACAGATATCTGTAAAAAAAGAATTACCAATTTTTTTTATGCCAGTGAAATAGAAATATGCCAGTTCTTTTTGTTGCAATAAGTAATGGCACCAGAACCAGCTGGGGCTCAGAGAGGACACCTAGTTCCACATCCCATCCAGTCAGAACTATGGGACTACCAGTACTAAAGGTTGTGTTGTTTTTCCCCAAGGGTCTATTTTTTCACAGTTTAACACTGAATGTGGTGTCCAACTTGGGAACTGAACTTGAACCCTAATGCTGACCTTGTATTGGCTGTATACAGTAATTGTAAAATTCAGAGTGCCCTTTGCCTACAACTTACTGACTGTTGCTTGTGGGCTGTGGCTGGTCTCCAAAATGTTGGCAGCAGCTGCTCTTACCCAAGATGGGTGTGTGGTTACAGCACCCACATGGAAATGAGAGGTGTTCTGTCAATTAGCATGAGGAGTCCTGCTGAGAAACTCCCATTTGTTTTAATCCTCCACTCTACAAAATCTCTGTGAGCAGGCTGGGGCATTCATCTAGACTCCTGTACTCAAGGAGAAAAACAAAATCCACTGGAGGGATATTCAACCCATCATAAAACCTGATAACTCCCTAGGCAAATGTGATAAATGTCTGGAAAGGGGACTCTGTTCGCACCACTGAAAGCACAGGACAACACCCTGAGAGTTAGAAAACCACAGTCAAGTGGAATTAATCTTATGCAAAACAGTTAAACAGTTGTTAAATGAACATCTTTCAGACTGTCTTCATTCATGTAACCAAAGTTTTTAACTCTGGCCTGGAAGTACACATTCCAAAGTGGAGCAGTTTAACTCCTGTGATCCATTTGGTCTCTTCACTTGGAGTGATGACAGGATGTCACACTGCAATGACATTTTTATGTGACAACTTTTTCACTAAAATTCAGTGAGCTATCAGTTCTTTGTGACAGCTCAGGGAAGCAATCAAACAGGGGTGATCAGACAATTCCAGATTATTTTAATTTATTTTTTTTTTTGGTATTTTCTTGTCCCCTATTCCAAAGGAAATGTCTGGATGTTCAAGACTCAGTTGCTGTGATTGGAACAGAATATACACCTTTGACCTTGAATTTTAAAAGACACCATATAGCACAACTCCCTGCCATCTAGTTTCTATCATACTTTCATCATTTGTCATAGAAAATTTTTTGATTGACTTAACATTGATACTTAACATACATATGCTGAAGCTGAAGGAGCCAGTTCCTCAACTGGTACAAGTCAGACTAGTTCTATTAACATAAATTGAAGCTGACTGATTTATACCACCCGACAAAAGAGACCAGTATGTAATAAAAACCTGAAAGGCCTTTACATTTTACCTGACACTTACAGAGGTTTTAATCAAATTCTACATTTGCTTGTTTGATTTTTGGCACAAGAGAATTTTTTTCTTAGTATTTGTTGCGCCTCAGGATTAAAACAAAAAAAGCCCAAAACCACATAGTAAATTGTTACAATTCGTGAGTAAATTATCTGTGTGATGATTAAAAACAAAAAGAAGCTGTGAGCAAAAGCCAAATTAAACTGCCACTTGACATACATCTGAGAGCAATGACATCTTATTATATAGGGGACTCACATGTTCACTCCTGCCTCAGTGAGAACTTTTCATGACACGGAGATAACTGCACATGGGAGTAGAAATATTTACCCAGATGAAAATGAATGCCAGTTCTTTAAAAATAAAATAATATGTTTTGAGGCATCATTGTCTGAATTTCCTGATGTGGTCATAGGAAACACTGAAAAATGTGGTCTTGGGTCTTTAAATCTTCACTATATAATTTTAAATACAAAGACATAACCTATGGCTACAAAAGTTCTAGAACCATAAATCACTAAGGAAGCCATAAATCACTAAGAAAGGATGAGAGGATATTTTGGAAAACTATAATGATATATCAGTCTTGTTCTTGGATTACTCCCTAGGCCTTTGTTATAGGTTGTATGTGGATAAGGACAGTGGGCCTGGGTCTGATCCAGTAAAATTATGATTGTGCTCTTCCTTTCAACTGACAACTGAATATCATGTGACCTCACAGTCCAAAAATAAATTAAATGCCCAAAAGTACTGTTGAAATTGGACTGTAAATTGATTGAAAGTTTTTACTTGAGGGGATTGCTATGAAGTTTGTAGTGCTGCATTTGAAATTCTCTGATTTTTAATTACATTACAAAAAAAAAAAAAATCAGTGCATTTGGCAACAACATTGGAAAATTTTTGCCTTTCCAAAAAATTTTCCAATGGGCTAGAAAACCAGCATATTTTGACACTGAATATTTTTAAAAGATATTTAAAACTCTGGAGAATTAGCCATCTTCAGTACTGAAATGGATACTTTAAGATCAGTTGAAGCAGAATCAGAAATAACCCTTTTCCCACACAATCGTGGCATTTGCACAGAGCTGAAATATTAGCACTTTCAGTTTGTAGAGTGAATGGATCACTGGAAGATTTGAGCATCTCCTAAATCTTAGATAGTAGGAAAACATTTGTTTTGTGTCCTTGCTCTCTATCCAACATAATATTAGGGCTATATCAAAGTATGACATCTGAACTCCAGACACCACACTGAGTAATTTGAACAAATGTACAAATGCAAACAATAGAAAAGAGGGAATCCCATGAGGCAGGGTAAAGACTATTTAAAGGAATGGTATCTAATACATACATACTACAGTTTCTTTTACAGCAAATCTGTAAATAACTGTTCATTGTAATATGTCATGAGGCACAAGAACATATGTTCTGTTGAATTCCAAACATATGACCTCTGCTGCATTCCTTTCATCTAATCATTATATAATTCTGTCAGCAAGAACAATCAAGTTTGATGTGCTTAAGTGTTTGCAGGATTGAGCTTGGATACTCTGAAAGTTCATTCCCTTAATATGGGTATCATAATTTTGCATGGGAAAGTACTCAATCTCTTAGAATGGTAAATGAAAGGGGTTTTTTTAATTACTATAATAGTTTGATTGTTTAATTTTGAACCATTATTTTCTCCATTAAAAAAATTATCAGTAATACAGAATTGACTTAGTTAACTTTCATTCTAATTCAGGATCCACATTTCTTGGCTGAGCCAACAGAAATGGAATTCTGAGCAAACAGAAATGGCAATTTCCAAACTTTTACAGCAGTCAGCAGAAGTCAGTCAATATACATCAGAAGAAGATCTGGTTTTTAAGATCAAATATTTCCACAACTTCTTTCTAACACACCAGTATCTAACATAACTCACAGAAATAGTCTTAATGAATTCAAATTGTGTGTGAAAAGACCATGTTTATAGATAATACAAATGCCAGAGTGATCAGAGGATCGTGAGACAGAAATCACCATTTTAGAAATGAAGAATTATGACCTTGCTGTATTTTCTAACACTTCCAAAGTGTGAGAGAGCACTTTTAAACCTGAGCAACTAACACTTACCTACAGCATTTCTAATAGTGGAGGTTTACCTGACTAAATAATGACAATCCTGATCTCTATAACTCAGTTACTCTGGGCTCCTGTTACAGACAACTGAAAGAAGCAGCACTTCATTCTTTTCCAGTGTCTGAAACAGGTCAGATGAACAGTGACCTCAGAGTGCCTATTCCTCTCCATTTCACTAGGTAGCATAAGAAAGCATAGCTCTGAGAGTTTCATTGTTCTTACCACATTCCCTAGAGCTGAATTTTCATCCATATTTTGGTCTGTTTATCTAATAAAATGGAAAAGTAAGATGGCCTTCCTTTTTAGACACCACTCTCATTCTTTCAAAATATTTAATAACTATTACAAAATGAGTTTTCTTTTAGTATCTGATGCTCTTTGTTTTTCTCTACAAATAAACCATCTTGCAGAATTAATAATAATAATAACAAGAATTTTTTTTCTGAAGAACAGTAGAGCTAATGACTCATAACTTTGAAATATATTCTAATAATTCACCTGAATTTTAGTTGATATAATTTTTACCTTAGGAGAGTTGGGACTAAAGAAAAACGACCATGATATAAATGTAATATATGCACATGTTTATTCACCTGAAGCCACTACATTTGCACCAGCAGAAAAGAAAACAGAATCCTGCCACGGATGCCAGTGCTTTGCTCTCCAAAATTTTCTAAAACCTTCTGTACACCCAATTACATCTACCCTTAAATTTTTGTCTAGGAGATACATAGATGAGTCAGGTTCAAAGACAACTTCAGAGGTACTGCTTTATACAAACTGCAGTAGATCCAACACAAAGAATTGCTCTTGATAGGCAGGAACAGGAATTCAGCTATAATTCTCCTTAGACGTCACTTGGGCTGTTCAAAGAGTAATTCTTCTGGAGTGATTTGTATTCATTTTTCATAGAAACATTTGAAAAATTTTTGGAATGCAAACAGGAAATTTCTTAACATCTTGGAATTTTTGTAAGAGGGGAATATAATTTCATCTCTGATTTTATGAGTAGCTGCTTTTACTTTTTTAGCTGTATATTTATAATCAATACTAGTAATTATGATAAGATGAAGCAAACACTTGATTAATCACTGAACCAGAATCAACTGTAAATGAAAAAAAAATTGCTATAGCAGAAAGTCAAAACCTAATTAGTGAGATTTGCTTCCAGTTCTGACATGCAAAAGAGTAAGAAATATTAAAAGCAACAACAAACAAAACAAAACAACATCAAAAAACAAGCAAACAAACAAAATCCATAACCAAACAAAAAATCTAAAAAAATAGTATAAATGCATTTATATAATCAACTTTAGCAGAAGAATCTAAATATTGGCTATTTACTGGCCATAGATTAGAAACATTGCCAGCATGTTCATACCTCAAACTGAGTATTTTTTAATATGGAATCTATTGTAGAATAAAACAAATTCAATTACTTACGGCTGTTACACAAGCAAGCAAGCAAGCTCAAAAAGGTTTGCAATTCTTATAAAAATTCAACACAGAAAACCCGTTTCTTTTAAGATTGGGAGCGACCCTTTTTACACCAGAGAATGATCTGTGTTTAATAAGCTCAGAGTCAACTACTCATAGCAATTCTAAGTTCCCATGCTTCCTGCAGAAATCTCATCTTTGACTTTCCTTCTTGGAAAGCTGCATAATCTCTTGACAACTGTCCAAATGAAAGAGACGTAGGAGTCCTTCAGTGGAGCTGAGCAGCACAGACCCTCCAGCATCTGCCTTCCCAGTCCTTCTGCTGGGCAGAGGACATGCAAGGTGGTGCAGTGCCCCTCACTACAGTTTCCAAAGAGACACTCAGCATCCAATCACCCAGGCAAGCCACATGAAGAAGATTTTCTGGACTTGCCCTGAGTGTCAGGACAGAGCTGGAAAGGGCCCCTGTGCACAGCCTTGCTCCCAAGCAGCCCCAGCCACCAGGGAGCCATCCTGGCAGGGAGCTGCTGCTCTTCCATACACCAGGGTTAACAGTGCAGCATAAGAGCAGACACAGGGTCTGATCCCTTCTGCCATGTGCCAGGCATCAGCCACCACTTTGGGCAGAAACAGGAACCTGTCCCTGCTTTCTGTCCCCTGCATAGTGCTCTCAAAACAGGGTCTGCTCTGGGTACTTCCCAAATGGCAGGCTGCATCCTCTGGGTGTATCAGAACATAGACCCAGCTGCCTGTGTGCACTGCCCCTGCACCTCCTACTCAGGATGTAGGTGTTCTTATCAGACTCTTTCCTGCTTGTTTTGACTTTGTCCCTGCCCTCTTGCTGTTCCCTCTCTCAAGATGTCAGAACCACGGATCTGAAAAATCAAGCACGTTCCACAGCAGACTTGTTTACTGTAATGGCAGGTGCAGAGAGAGGAAAGAAAGGAAATGTATTTTTAGTTGCAATTGCATAAGTGGAGTAAATTGCAGGTGCAAGTAAATATTTCAAGGTAAGTTAACTAAAATCAGTCTGCAGAGGTGTTTTAAAGCACCTAGAGCTGCAAACTATTTTTAATAATTTCATCAAGATTCTTAACTTTTTGTATTCAAACCAATTATTATCATTATTTATTTGTTTTCCACTGGTCATTGAAAAGATCTAGACACCTCATACATAACACAAGGATCACAAATTTGGCAGCAGCCTGAATTTCCTCCATCAAAACCTATCTCACCTACAGTTGAGAAACCTCTTGAATACTTCCCATGCACAGCTCAGCCAGAATTTGCAAGTACAAAAAATCTCAGGAGAATGCCAGATCTTATCAGATGTTCTAAGAAGGTTTAGCAAAGTCTGCATAAACAAGCAGTGTTTTAGTTGTCTTACTAAACTATATTTTCGAAGTTCACCCATCACTTATCATAGTCTGATGGCTTGTCAGAGATCATTGCAAAGAATTCCCCACTGTAAATAAAAGCTGTATGAATACAACTAGTTATAATACTTTGGATTTAAATGGATGTATTTTTGGCTAGAGGGTTCTGTCAACATTTATCAGGGAGATGGGCATACATTTTATGTTGTTTTGGTTCCACAGCTAATTTGGACAGCAAAATGAGATTTCCTTGTAATGAGTACAAAGCCACCTGCTTTGTCTCTTTGGAGGAATTTAAAATATTTAGCATATGAAGTATAAGTGTATCATAAGAGTTCTCATAAATATCAGCAGGAAAGCTGTCTAGGCATAGACATCTCCTGAGTAAAAGAATCAGTATTTAATAGCTCCCTTAATCTCACTTAATGTTAATGGACAATTGGAGGAAACTACTCATCTGGAAATTACTTTAGCAAATTAAACATGGCCAAACATCTTTGCTTAAGTGAATCTGAAAGGAAATCATCTATCTTAGATGGGATTTTAGAGAAGTATCCACAGTCTGAAGGCTGTGTGCCAGTTTAGTAAATGAAAGTCACTTATGAGCTTACATCAACATACTACATGCTCAACCCATGACTAGACAGAGCTCAATTACCCATCTCAGCTGACAAACTCCACTTACAAGCAATGTACCTCCAAAACTAATGAGAAACACAAGCTTTTCAATGCTGTACTAACTCTGTACATGTTATTTGGTGGTTTTGAAAGTTTTTTCTTCAGACAAGACTTGCTCAAGTTCCTTGCTCATGTTTGGTACAGTGCTATCATCCCAAGGGTTAATTATTATGCATATCATGTCATCTTCCACAAGGACATCACTGAATTTCACAAATATATACAACTTTCATGTAGTTAAAAATGTTCTTATACAGCATAAAAATATGCGTGTTTACCCACCTTCCTTATTAATCAGTATATCTGAAAGTATTTTGGTAAGGTGATTCAATATTACTCAGCACCATTTTGCTAAGAAGGAAGTTGAGGTACAATGCAATCACCTGCTCTGAAAAAGGTGCCTATAAACATTGTCCTGAATTCATAATCTGTTTTTAGAAAAGGTCTCTAACCCTAGAGCAGACTGAAGGGGCATGCAATGATCAGGTGGGACAGGCTGTGAAGCCCATAGTTTGTCCTATAGAACATGACTCTGCCAGGGAAGGCATGAGCACAGGACAAAAGGGAGGCCAAATATGTATGTGTTCAAACATTGTACAGGCACCTGGAGCGTACATTCATTGGTGGCTATCAGCATCATGGACATGGTATAATCTCTGCCCCAGGAAGTCTCTAAATTGCTAATTGAAAGAAGAAATCCTGTATTTAGCAGAAATTACTCTAATTATGATCTGCTTGAAACTCTTTAATAAGCATCTGTCAACTGCTGTTAAAAAACCAGTAGCCTTTCCAGACAAGATGTCCCCATATAAACTTCCATTTAAAAACCCAACCGGATCAGTGGGGGTGTTGCAGACAAGCAAGATGGAAGTTTGAAAAATTGCAGACCTCATTAATTTTATACTTGTCTTTTCTTCATGCACACATTCTTCATCTTTTTAAGGTTAAAGTCTTTGAATCTCAATTAAGCACAAACTTGTGTAAATAAAAGCTGTGTATACTAATTTGTTGCTTTTTAGAAGTCCAATGAGCTACTTATATAACCCTTTATTTCATCACTTGTTTTAGCCCATAATCTTCCAAGGGAAGTCTTGATCATTGACCTAAATTCAGCTCACAAAGTAAATCAGAGAACATGTTTGACAGTGGGAGACCACATTTACTCCTAGCAAATTCTAATCAGTTTTAGTTAAATTATACTCAACATGAATTTTGACTGGAGTGTTTATTTACTTTGAAATGGATAAACAAATTTTTAAGTGCCTACTAATAACTCCATTTAGGTATGTGATGATAAATTAATTCTTCATGTAGCTCTGTAGAAACCAGTGGGGATGAACTTGATCTATTTAATTTCTATTTGAGAAAAAGGTTTTGGAACCATATCATACATTAGTTTCCAAGCTCTCTCCTAGATTTTAGCACTCTAACTGGTATAAATGAATATGCATATGTTGATTATATGATGAAGGAAAGGGGGTACCAAATCTATGCATAACACATCAAAAGAGGCCTGCAGGATTCAAGGATCTATAGAAATTATTAGAAAGAAGAAAATTAAAATTCTTTTTTTATTTTTGATGGTTCAAATTAGATCCAAGTGTTTACATGGGTATATGCTTCATAATTTCTCAAACATACTAAAAGAATTAATGGTATCCTGGAAGCACAAGATGATCAAGCACCATGGCAGAGTGTTAAAAGGCCAATTTCAGCTCTAATTGCACTAATTATATCTAATTCCACTGTAAATCAAGAGAATTAGATACATTTTATAAAATTATTCAGTTAAGAGTGTTGACTCCCAGCTTTGCAAACAGACTGTATTTTACCTTTTTAGCCAATTATTTTATTATAGGAGTTCATGTGTTTCTAGGTCTCATTATTGTCATTCTACTACAAAAAAATCTAGAAAATAAATCTCAGCATGTGAACACTGTATTAAGCTTGAGCTTCTCATTTTTCCAGAATTTATCAGATAAATTTAAAATCAGATTAGTATCATATCTTTGGACATTTGGTTCATGTTCTTTACAGCTCTTATGTATTTATCAGTTTTTCACTGAAGAAGTCTCTGGTGAATTTTTAATCTCTTTTCAGTTCATGCTTTTTCAATTTTCAGTTGATATGAAGGATAGATATTTAAACACAGTTTGCAGCTGGATTTAAAGAAGCTGTTTCTCTTACTTAGACTAAACTCATGTAAACATATGTCATTGTTCTTCAAATTAGGAACAGAACTTCTTACATAGAAAAAAAAAGAAATCTAGAGTATGTCTTGGAGGAAGAGAGTCAAAAAGGAAAAGTAATTGCTCTGATTCATGCAAAAACATCTCACATCTAGTTTTAGTTTTCATTTTCCCCTGGGTAAACTTATCTTTTCTTATATATCCTTTGCTATGAAATGAAGGATATCTGACACGCAGGACAAAGAAATGTTTACATCACACTGAGTAGCTTATGATGTAATCAGGAAAATCTTGCTTAATGTAGAATCAGGCCATGGCTGAGTAAATCAGAATCTAATCATATCCAAACATAGTATAACCTCCTGTTTGGTGGTAAATAATCCAATGTGGGAAGTGAAATGAGGAAGGGTAAGTTGTTAGAACAAGGTGAGTACCGTAGGGGAACTTCCATCAGTTTCACCCTCACACAACCACAATTTTTCACAGCAGTGTAATGATAACAAAAATGACTAGTTTATTCTGTGAACCTTGAATAAACATTTTGGTGAACAAAATGCAAACTTCTTGCATGGTAAGAAAACCCATGATAATGTTGGTTCCCTCCACATTTTACTGGCATGGTTAGAGGTGTATCCAGGATGAGGCACTGTTTTCCTTGCACAGAAAGTGTCCAGCTTTACTGATACTAATACAAGACTCACTTCCTACAGTGCTTGTGTAGTACACCAAAGAAGGGAAACAGTGTGCCCAGAGGTTGAGGCTGAGTGTGTAGGCACAGGTTTTTCTTCTCCAGGCTGGCACACCACAGCCTAGCAGCATGCCAGCTGTTTTCCCTTGCTGAAAATCTCATTACCACACAAAGCATATCCAACACTTTGAAACCCTCAAAGTGCTGTAGCAGGCTCCACCTCACCCATGGGCTGGAACCACAGTTTGAGCCCTCCATCACCAAACATTGCTGCAGCACCTGATGACAGCAGCAGACCCAAGCTGTCCAAGCATTGTTCATGGACAAGTGGCATTTAGCTCACCTTGAGCTGTAAATTGCATATAAATTTCAGGAAGCTCATGTCTGAGCCTTCCCCCATTAACCAGAACCAGTTACTCAGAAAATAGCTAGATGTAATTAAATATTATGCCAAGCCAGTTCTCCCTTTGTGGAGAGCAGAGAAGCAGGTAACTGTGTAATAGGTCAAAGCTGAAATTGATATTCAGCCTAAAATAGTTTACAAACAGCTAAATACTGCAGAAAATTGTAATTCTAAATGCTGATATGAATGGGCTTTTGGCAAATCCATGTGATATCTCTGCTCTACTGTCATGCCGGGTCTGACAGCTGCCATTGCTTGACAGTCATTTCAGTATATATGATTATGTTTTTTCTCCTACAGGTAACCATAATGTCTTACATTTATAGTATATAAATTCCCTTTTCCATTTAGAACAATAAAAGCATAAACTTCTTGAAGAAATGTTACCTATATTTAAAAAGGGGGGGAGTGAAACCACCAATATCTTGCCTACCAATAAAAAGAGAAAAGGAATGAAATAGTTCTTATTACAAAGTGGGTTGTTGTTTTGTTTTATTTTTTTCCAAAAGGTACTGATAATTTATACTGAAAAATTAAGAAATTGGTCACTCACATACAGCTCCTCTTTGCAAGAGATAAAGTACATAATTAAAGGTTTTAGGGGGAAATCCTAAATTTAACACCTAAAATATGCCCAAATTTTCTTCTTGATGCACAGTCCTAATGTCTAGGCTCTTTGGAGTGCTGCAGGAACAGGCAGATGCCTCCAATAGGAACATGCCTATACTATTAGCCTAAATTAAACAGACTGGTTTTCATTAAATGGACATAAATTTTTCATCTGCTTGTCTGACCTGCTCTTCTCTGATCTCAAAAGCAATCTTGGCTAATTTTTGGGAAATTTTTAGGAATTATAATACCAAGAACTAGTTCGGGTTTTTTTAACAAAAAGCTAAAACCACCTTGTGAGAAAAAAGTTCCTTTTCAGTCCCAACGTTCTGCTCACATTGCAATTGAAACAGTATTATTGTAATAGGTGCTTATTTTTACCCCAAATTTTGCAGTCTCTAATTGAGAAATGGGCAGGATGGATACATGGCACGTATACTGCTGGAGGAACTAATTTCCACAAAGCTGAGCAGTGGGATGCTCCCTGGATGGGGCCATACATCTTTTCCACCAGATGTGCCAGGATTCATTCACAGGAATAAGGAGTACAGCCACTAACCACATCCTCCTGAAAGATCAGGCCCTCAGGAATCTGACCCAATTGCTACGAAAAAATTTTGCAGCGGTTGAAGGACATGCACTCCCACACAGAGTTAAGGAGCATTTTGCTTTTTTTTTTTTTTTTTGTTTAATTTTGTTCTATGTGACTCAGGAGAGCAGCTGCAAGTCACAGGAATGCTGCCTAAGGAAGGTGCAATATCTGAAGCTACCCAAATGACAGCAACTGTATCCCAACACACTATGCCAAGCAGCACATGTTCTTGGCTCCAGGAAATCCCACGTCAATGGATGTGAGATGTAAAAGACATGCATACGCTCCATTAGGAGTGGGCTCCTCAGCTGATTAAAAGAAAGGAGTCAGCTCACTGAAGTCAGTACAGCTGCAATAATTTATATTAGCTCAGAACCCAGCCTAAGCTTCTTTAATGCATGTGGTTTCATTTCTTAATAATTTATTAAGCATGGTTTAAAAGACAAATCATTGATGGTGATTCCTGTCAGAGAGAAAGCTTTCATGCTAGCTGCATTGTGTCTGACAAGGCAACACATACGGTGGTCCAGCTTCTATTGTACACAAAGGGTGGAATTCAATTGCTTAAACACTGGCATCTGTTGCCACTTGAGACATGTCAGGCAACCCCACCTGGTCTCCAGCTGCCTGTCTGGGAGGACACAGGTCGCTTGTAAGTCCTGTGACATACCTGTCAGCCCAATGCAGACATCTTGGGTATCCTGGGAAATATCAAACTGCACTACACACTTGTGTTCAGGCTACTGAATCCTTCCCAGGCACTGCTAGGATAGTCAAAATAATGTGTATTGTGCTAGTCCTCTTGATTTGGTGTCTGCTTCTTTTACAGTTTTAAAGAACCTTTGCCAGCAGACTTGAACTCACTACCATTCTTGTAAGATAAATTTTTTGAGCAAAGGGGTTTTTTTGCAATGCTTTAGCTCTGCTGGGGGCTATGCAAAACATAAAATATTATGCACCTCAGTAAGTCAAAAATAAAGCAAACAGGTAGTGCAGCTTTCTAACCCCATGGCAGACTACCATCTGTAAAAGCAAAAGCTTGCTAAAATGACAGATTTTATTTACATGTTTGCTAGAAAGAAAATTAATTCCCCCTAGCTTTGGAGAAAGGATTCAGCACCAGATTGCAGATAGCTAAGAACCAAATGTAAGTAGGTGTTTACATCTGAGACAGGTGGGAAAGCCCTCACTGTAGTGAACAGGATCTAGAGCTCAATTTGCACACACCATGAGCCATTATATTACACCCCCCACCAGAGGGGGTGGATCTCCTGCAGACACATTACAGCTGATGGAAAAGGTCTCATGCATGTTCAGCCATGCCTGATTGCAATGGATACTTGTGTTTAGGAAATCATAGCATGCCCAGTTATGCAGAGTATGGAGTATAGAGAGCAATATGCTCATCCTGAAAAGGGCATCTAAGGCTGGAATCACTCAGAGGAACACAGGAATATTTTATGTATCCTATGTTGTCTTAGACATTCACAAGGGCTGCAGGGCATGACACAAGACATTCAGATTAGTCCATGGCTGGAAGTGTCTAAAATTTCAGGCTTTAAAAACTGCATGGTTAAACTACTATATTCTAGTCACTTACATAAATACTAATAAGAAAATTTGCTAATGACAGCGTGGCAGCTGTGACACCATGTTTTAACAGATTCATTGCGAAGGCTATAAACAGTCCTGTCTATATATATAGAACAATTTTAAATACTGATTTTAAACCAGGATTTGTTGTATATGTTCAGTGCATCATTAATATGCAGTGCACTTAATCATCTAAAACAAATATTTCTTCTTCAGCAGTTTATGTCGACAAATGAAAAATCTGTAATGTGCATTGTAAAGACCCACCCAATCTTAACTCCAAAACCCACTGGCAAAACTATAGAAGATGCTCTCTAATCCAGTCAGCTGTACTTAATTTTCTGCTGGTATTTTATAAATTTTGTAAATTTGGGTGGGATAATATCCTTCTTCTTACTGACTGCTTTTCATTTCTTGTTTCCATTTCTGAATGTAGCGCTTTCATTACTCATTGAACAGAACAGGTTCTTGAAGTCACTGAAGCAGTACTTCCATGACCATCAAATTGCCTTTCTGAACAACTACAATTTTCTAGATGATTAATTTTTTTAAAATATTTAAATAATTTTCATGTGAAATTTTTCAAGGAAAGCTTTTTCATGAGCGCAAACTTCCGATGGAGTCATCTCTGTCTCCCTTAATGCTGCAAAATCAGGTTCAAGTTTTTGTCTTAATAACAAAGTCAGTACAATTCTTAAAAAAAAAAATTAAATTCCTGTGGGTTTACTTTGGGAGAGGTGCTGGATTTAAAAATTAAAGACTCAACAGTATTAAAGGCTACAAAACAACAATATCATTGAATTGAATAGTTTCGAGAGAGCATTTTGATATATAATTTATATATGTAAATTATTTAGTACTTATGCAAAATAGTCTATTATGAAGCACCCCTGTGCTGTGAATGGCACTTCAGCCCATGGACTCATCAACTGGTAATAAAATAAATATTGAGATAAAATTTGGGTTTAGTTGAAATTTATGTATACTGATGGCATTAAGCTGCAGAGAAATTTTGAGAGCTTCCTTTTGTACTGAAGGTTTAAGAATAAAATCATCCATGCATTTAATGAAATGGCCTTAATAATGTGAATGTCCTGGAATAAATCTCAGTCAAAATTACAATTCATATCATTATGGGCCTCACTTGAACTATGAGGATTTTTTTAGCTAGTGTTGTACACCGAGGTACCAGTCTGCCCTAGAGATCTAGGTATTTAAATGGGAAAAATAAAAAAATACATATATTCTAGTCACCATTTAAACAGAGGAAAAGGCTGTCACAATGCCAGGCACAACCACAAAAATACCTAAGAAGGGAACCTCAGACCATCCTTCTCTTCAAAACAGTAAGGAACAATGCTAGTTTACCTAATTAAAAGAAAGGGAAGAAGGACAGAGCTTATCAAACCTAAGCTGTCATTATTACCAGAGATTTAGCTGAGTACTCCCTTGGTTCACTGTTCTGAAACAGCAGGACAGTTCCAGTGAAATTTAAATGTCTTGCTGGAAATCACTGCTTCTCACTGGGTGGATATTTCAAGGATTGTGAACATCCAACCCTGGGGGAGCGATAAAAATAAAAAATTTTGTAAGGAACCTGCATACATATTGGCAACCACTGAACCACTGATTTCTAGCAAGATGTAAAAATAAAATAGACCTTTCTCTCCCTGTAATTTACTTCATCTTGGATGCGATGAAGACAATACTATTGATCCCAATTAAAACATAGCTTGACTACACTGGGGATGAAACAAAAGCCAAGCATCACATGCCCAGCAATTTCCTTTTATTGGCCCTAGTAGGTTACTACTACATAAAAATGAATACACAGAAATGTTTGCATTTTAGACAGGAAGCTTTCCAAAAGAATAAGAATTGAGGGGAGATTTCATAGGTCATCAAGTGTGCTTCCCAGTTGTCTGATTAGAGTTTTCTGTCCTTTTACTGGAATATCCTCTCAAAGCTACACTAGAAGCTCACTTTTGTATCAGGGCTTTCTTTTACTCAATGTTATTAATTCGTCTAAAGAATTTTTTCCCTCTCTATTGTGTGTTTCCACATACACATTCTTTTATTTGTATTATTTGGTGTAATCACACATTCTTTACACCCCCTCTCCAATAAGCTATGCAAGTTGTAGTCTTATTCTTCTAGTCAAGCTCTTCCTCCTCTGACCATCTTGACTCAGCCTGTTCAAGATGAATTTATTGGTTTTGAACCCGGGCAGTGGTTGAGCATTATAGGTGAGATCTTGCAAAGCTTTGCACCAGTGCAGCAATGCTCTACTTCCGGTACTGGAAAATTTTTGATACTTCTAAAAGAAGATCACACATTTCTTGCATCCCAGCCACTTTCATAGCATATTCCTTTATTTCATTTATGGTCAACAAGGTGGCATTCCACTCTCATACAAACATTGTTCACAGTGTAGGAAATAAATTGATCTTTGTGGTTAGACCGAACTTCTGTTGTAATTTTGGAACAAAGGATTCAGGATGGCCAAAGATGCACCAAGAAAAGAAACATTCTGACAATAAGTAGCTCTGTACAATAATTATTTAATCTAATTCCCAATGCTACTCACAGCACATATGGAACTGAGCTTGAAATCATTGCCATAGCAATAACAAATATAGCATTATGATCATTCTACACATCTGCAAAATGATTGTTGAAAATTTTAATGCACAAGCACCTAGAATCATTGGCAAGGCCACCTCAGATTCACATCTCTTCTAGGAAATCAAGGAAATAGTGCAAAAATGAAAGAAGAATGCCTCCTGGGAAGGGCTTTCAATGCCAGCTCCCTGGTTTTGTTGCCAGCCATGAATACAGTCATGAAGAAACTGCAATAACACAGCTAGATTGCAATTACCACTGAGAAATAAATTTGATCCAGCATACTCAGAGATAAATCCAGCTCATACTGAATAATCACTTCTGGCTATTCAGCTGAGGGCACTTCTGTTTCAAGACAGAGTTGGGAAGGGGGAAGATGTTTAGACAAAAATCACTGAAGAAAACAAAGATTATTTCAAATCGTGCACTTTCTAATTGCCTCTTACACCAAACATCCTAATGGTACTTCCTCTCCTTTATTTCAGCAGCTACAGCCAAGGCAGGAAACAGAAATGCCAGTCTAAGGTGACATTACAGTTTTGACAAGACAAAACTTTTTAGTAGTGCCTGTTGTGATAGCACAGGGGGAAGAATTTTAAACTGAAGGAGGGTCAATTTAGATTCTATACAAAGATTATGAGTTTTAAAATGAGGGTGGTAAAACATTAGAACAGGCTGTCTAGAGAGGTGGTAGTTCCCACCCATGCATTGTAAACATTCAAGGCCAGGTTGGACAGGGCTCTGAGCAACTTGATCTAGTGGTCCTTCATCATTGCAGAGGGGTTGCGTGAGACTTGAAGGTCCCTTGCAACCCACACCATTCTACGATTCTATAAAAACAGGATTGGGACAACATGGAAACCTTTAGAAGATGTCTGTACCTGGGTATCGTTCAATTTCCTTTGAATAATGCAGAGTTTTCAGATAAAAAAATGAAGAAACATTCAAAAGTGTGTCTCTTCCTCTTTGAAAAAATAATCTGCAAAAGCTAGTTGTGCCAGGTCACAACATTCATAGAAGGACAATATCTTGCACTGCTTGAAATTCAACAAATTCAACATATTGTTCATTAAAAATCGAAGTGAACCTATAGATAGTTTAAATAAAACTGAGAATTAATTGTTCATGTTTATAAATTGGTCAGCCATTCTTTCTGGGTTTTCTCATTCTTTGATAGACCAACAACATTTCTCTTCCCTTCCCTTCCCTTTCTCACATGTAGCACAAATTTAAGGACTTAGGACAGAGAACACTGTTCACATCATTTTGGTGCTAAGACTTAAATCTCCAGCTTTTTTTAACTCCCACTGGGCAAAAGCATGAAAGAGAAATAAATCTTTACAAGTTGACATGAGCACAGAGTGAAGAGAGGAACTAAAAATATGCTAGTGGTCTAATGCTGTCCATAAATCATTAGAAAAGAAGAGGGTCTGCTGTCATATGCCTCAGGCATTGCTATAAAGTAGGTAGGGGAAAGAAAATCTATCCATAGGCTAAGTTATATACCATTTTTATAGTGCTTAACCTTTTTTTTTTGGTTGCAGATTTTTTTGAGTGGTGCATACGAAAGGCAAGAAGATGGAGACAGAAATAGAAGGGGAGAGGTAGCCCTCTTGTCTCTCAAGAAGAAAGAACCGGCCTTCACTGGGGTTTGGGCATAAAGCATAGCAGAGCCACACACGTACAACACAGCCTAGAGAAACTGGCATGCTCTATCAGGCTCCCTGTCTGAGAGCAGAACTGGTGACATCAGTCTGTTCTCCTGCCACTTGGACTGTCTTGGTGTGAGTGAAAGCCTCTGAATGGGACTCAGGTAGCAGCAGTGAGATGGGCAACTAATGCAGCCAGTAAGAAATTTCAAGGAGAGAGAATATGTTTCATTTAAATATTTTTCTTATCCTCCAAAGAGAATGGCTCTGTAAAATGGGGATCTAAATTCTCAACTTCTACCTGGAACAGGAGGCAAACCAATATGCCTCCAGAGTCAAAGTACTGATGGAGCTTCACCTTAACAGCCAAAGGTCATGTAAGACTGTCAGATTCAACTTTTTTTTCAGATTATCAGGGCTTTTTTGTCCCAATTAAAGCAAACCAAACTAATTAATATCAATTATTGGCCACATCAGATACTAACAGTTATGGAAGTTTGTTTATTAAACTCCCTTTCTATATAATCAGTTTTTGCTACCAGAGTAAAAAATCCCTGAAAAAAAAAAAAAGAGGTTTAGTGGGATGAAAAAGTTTTTTCCACTGCCAAGTTACCTTGGGGAAATAAACCAAACAAAGCAATATTTCAAAAGAAAACAAATAAATTGCACTGAAATGAAAATGGTGGGTTTTTTTAGCAAAGTGAAATCAATTTGATGATTTTCTCCTTGAAATAATCTTGGGTCTTTTCTGGAATTTTTTAAGTCTGTCAAAACATGGATAAGGATAAGATTCATTTGATTAAAAGTGTATTTTCACATTAGATTTCCTTGTGACAGTCAATGGTTTCTGCATAGATTTACTTGAAATTATTCCTTCTATGTGTACACTTTTTTAAAATATTGCTCCTCTCTTCCTTGCCAAAGCAACAGCAGTACTAAATAAACTCAATGAAAATGACACTTTAGTTAAGAGAAAGGCTATTAAAAGAGCTAAAAGTGTTTATCATAAACTCTCTGCTGGGTGGTAGAAAAACTCTCTGTGATCAGTATCATATATAGCCTGTCACTGGAAAGTAGATAAACTGCTGAAGTGATACCATCTGGCATATCCTATGCTCCAAATAACAATTATCATCTGAATATACTGAAAGATAACTACATTGTTGATTTTTTTCCTGTGGGGCTTTGTCTAAATTATTTTTTTATTAAAAAATAACATAAAGCCCAATGGAATTTAACCTGTAGGATTTTTTTTGACCCATGTTAAGGACAGCAAACTACTGACTGATTACCAGAAAATATTGTAAGACATTTCCCTAGTGTCTCTTTTTTTTTTTTTCCCCTTTTTATCTATATTTGTAATTACTTTCCTGGATGGCTATCTGTTTGATAGCCCAGCAATTGTTGTATCTCATTCAAACCATACTTGCATATTTTTCAGATTGTTACATAATACCAAGTTCCTGATTTGCAATGCATAATGCCCTGTCTCCTGTGATGATTTTCTCTGCTTAACAGGACAGATGCTGCCTACAAAAGCCTCGAGCAGCAAAGGGAAGCAGCCCTTCTTGGTTATTGCACAACTTTTTAACTGTTTGGCAGGGAAGAAGGGAGGAAAGGTGAGCTGCTGCTGTCACGCTTTTATTTTACCAACTAGGGGTAAAATACACTTTTAAAATACAGTTTACTAGGGGTAAAACAACAGTTTATAAAACTAGGGGATAGGAGACCAGGACTAGGTCTGCAGGAAGGCATTTCTCTGAAGGAAAGAGGTGAATTGAATACCAGCTTGTTTATACAGTGTACTGAGAGTCACTGGAAGAGGCCTGCAGCTATTTAGGGAACACAGAAGATGAAACCAGAAGGAGAACTGGACTAGTGGAAGATTAAAGAGCAGGAAGTCCAAAAAGAGCCTTAAAGCTAAGGCTGAAGATTTGATGCACAAGAAGGAACAATCTATTAAAAAACTCTTGAAAAAGATTGGTATGGTCAAAATGAAGTGCTATTTCCAATAGAGAGGAAATCATATTCATTTCAGAATTTGTGGAATTGTGGGTTTGGTTTTGCTGGTCTTTTATACAAATCAGTCCATATATTGGAAATTCCTGTTTTCTTCAGGTATTTGTTCACTGTGTCTGGGTTGTGGGCCCAACAAGTTGAACTTCTTGTCTCCCTCATGCCAGCTCCACCAGGCCCAAGTGCCCTGCCTTGCCCTTCACAGAGCATGGCAGAGACATTCAATGCCACGTATGCTTTGTCCTTGGGATGAGTCATGCTAGCCAAGGGTTTTCTGTGAGGAGACAGAGACACCTAGGAGATTTCTAGGAGGTACAAGCAGTCACCTCAAAGAAGAGACCAAGGACTTAGGAGAAGCCATTGGATGCAGTGGGACTATCTTGTCCCTACCACAGGAAGTTTTTGTCTGCCAGCACACCATTTTCTGTCTCTAAAGTAGCCTCCCTGACCTACTCCCTTTAAGGCAAAAATTCCTAATGAATATATCTAATTATAAAATAACTGCAGTGAAACTAGTAGGTGGAAAACCATCTCCCAGGTTAACTGCTCTTCTGTTAGATAGGTTTTATTTATGCTAGGCTGGAACCAGTCAAAAAAGCTGCTGTGTTAAATGTACAGGCTATATACAGCTGCATGAGGCCACTTTACTGAGGCTAAATTTATTAGTCCTTGACCAATGTTTACTGAGCCACAATCAGACTACTGTAAATAATTAAAAGACTTCTTTGTTTCCCTTTGACTTTGTGTGTTGTAGGACTGGTTTATTGTTGTTGGGTGGCAAGTTACAAGGGTTTCCTAGGTCAGCTCATTTATTTTATTTGGCTATTGGGCCTTGTTGCCATTTGGAAATTTCCTGATTTCAGTTGTATTTTCTGGGCTGCTTTCATAGGTCTTTAAGCGTGAGCAGTCTAAAGGGAAAAACTTAGATGGTTAATAAAAGACTGTGGCTTTTGGCAAAAGCCTCAAACAGCAACCCTGTTGCCACCCTTCATCTCCTGGTATCCTACATCATCTAATCCTTCATTCTCCTGACAACATGAAACAAAGGCTGCTAAAAGTCATGTGGTAGACAAGGAGATGAAAATCAGAGGCCACTTATCAAAAATAACTTTGTGAATACTGATGGTCCCAAAGGACCATTTCATTCTTCATAAAATGCACAGTGAAAAAAAGACTGAGAAAGCTCATACAAGTCACCCCAGCTCATGGCAGAGACCTGCAAAAGAACAAACCATTGACACCAACTCTTCCTGGTCACTGGGCAGGTCCTAAATATTAGGTTGTTTTCCTACTGATAGTGCAGTGTGAAGAAGATGGAGAGTTTTAAATTGGAAATATCAACAAATACATTATCGATGGCAGGTGGAAGGAATTTCTGGTGGTAAAGACCTGAGGAATGTTTTAATGTCACCCATGCCAAAGAGAGTCCACATGGGGAATATTCAAGAACTGTCTGGATGCAATCCTGTGCAATTTGCTCCAGGATGACCCTGCTTAAGCAAGAAGGCTGGACCAGATGACCCACTGTGGTACTAACCAACCTGATTGATTCTGAGACTCTGGGATTCGCAAAATTAGTGCAACACAACCTTAGTATTGGTTTCCTCTTTTGCCAGAATTAAGAGGTCTACAAGATGATGTGTAATAATATGGTACAAAGGATGAATTTTGCATTTCCCAGTCTGATTATTCCACTCAGCCACACTCTGATTCTATATCACAGGTTCAAAATACACTTCCTCCTACCTTCAAAGCCTTCTTAAGAAAACATGATCATGCAGGCCAAAGAGCAGATGAGGCAATTCATAGTAAATAAGTGTAAATCGAGCCTGATTTTGTTCAGTCTGTGTCCTTTCAGCTGTGACAGCTGATGGTGCCAGTTAGCATGAACTGTGCCACTGCCTGTGTGCTACGGCTGTATTTTGCAGGCTGGGATGTCTGAACTGACAAACAGGTTTTGCTGTTTGCCATGTGCTCCTGCATTTGCTCATCCATCTGGATTGATATGCCTAGCAAAAGATTAGCTCAACGGGCCCTTGATCCTTTGCAAAGGCCTCTAGGCAGTTCCGTCTCACACACGATAAATAATAAATAACATTAATGGAATGCCAAGAATGTCATTAATAATTTTCAGATATGTAATTCATATTTAGAAGCATTTCAGACATTATAAAATGCTTATGAACTGTTGACATGGAAATGATTGTCTGAGCGTGTGACAAAGAAGGAATCATGGCCAGTAAGAATGTGTCACAATTGTTTGGTGGTTTTTTTGTTGTATTTTTTTGGGGGGTGGGGGGGTGGTTGCTGCTATGTTCCTTTTTTTTTTTTTAACCTGAGACTAATTAGAAGTGACTGAAAACTTGACAGATGAACACTAATAAGAACTGAGCTTACAACTTAAAAGCTCATGACCATGAACAGGACTACTGAGGTTGTTCAAGGCTAATGATATCAATACAAGTAGTCCATGCAAATAATGAGACTCTGGACCTAACAGAGTCATTACAGATGGTTTGAATGTGAAATCAATTGACAGCAAATGGGTCCATGGAAACACACATAAATACTATGCAACAATTTGTATGGAGGAATGTCACTAATAAATGACCAAAAGTCCCCACAGAGAAGGCTAATAAAATTGTTATTTACCATTGAAACACAAAATAGCACTGGCAGCTGTATGCATAAAGAGATAAAAAAATCAAGTTGTGTCTTTTACTGTTTTGGGGGCAATTTAGTAAAGACTTACCTCATTAGCAACTCATTAGACTTACCTTATTTGAAACTCATCCTTCAGTTACTGAAGTTGGACAATAAGATTTTTCAAATCAAATCCCAAGTCACTGAACAACCTCAGCTGATGCAAGATTTTCTTGTTCTGGCATCTTGCTCATGTGATATCAGAAATAGTCCTGGCCTATCATGAAAGAAGTCAAAAAGAGTTTTACACATTGATTCCTGCAAATTGATGAACAATCCCAGCAATGTCAGACAATTAAAGCTAAATCCTTAGTTAAAATACCTTTGTGATCACCAGAGGACCTATATTTTCTGGGTTGAAACTAAAGGCAAAACTTGGTAGAAGTCTGAAGACGAGCAAATCCTTGTGCTGGAACAACCTCCTTGTCAGTTGAGGGGAGTTGAGGCAGGAGTCCATCTGAAACAACAAATGTTTAAATGCAGGCGTCCCTAGATTGGTATCTGTGCTCACGTTTTAGTTAACACTATCAGCTGCTCTCAATACTTTGCTCACCCTTTGACATGGTTGTTATCAACTCATGCAGAGCATCTCTCCTGACATAGACCAGACCGTTCCAGTAATGGAGCTGTAATGGATGGGCCACCAGTAGTGTGTGGATCCCATGCCGCCTCTGCCAGCCTTATGCACATGTTTTGGTTACTACAAGGCATTTAAGATTAGATGCAAAGAAATCTAAAGGGATTTTCAACTGCTGAAAAACAGGAGCCCACTTTAGGCTGAATGCTAGAAGGCGAAATTTTATTTTTCTTTTTAATAAATTTAACCCTGATAATCATTTCGGTAATTCCAGAGGACAAGATTTGTGTTCCCAAGTGCTGTCATTGGCCACTGCATGAGACACCCCATAGTATTCAAAATATCCGCTTATAAATTGCAGATAAGACACAGGGCTTTGGGAAGACCTTTGCACTTTCCAAGTGGGTTTGATGATACAGGTTTTAAACTGTATTTGTCTAAATACAGTTCTCTTTCTACTGTCTCCTGAGATACCCTCACCTGGCCTCCATCTGTAGCTCTAGGGGTTATATGTGTCCCAAAGTTCCTGTAATGCTTCTACCAGCCATGAGGATTTTTTTAATACATTAAAATATCACAAATAGCATTGAGCCCTTACATTATTCAACTGAACCAGTGGAGACCACTTGTTAAAAAACAAATTACACAACAGATGCTGCACAGGCAGCAAGAAGTGTGAAGGTTCTTTTTGGGGCCACCGGATTTGGACCAGCAATTAAATGCCTTATATTAAACTACAACTACTCAGTTCACCTCAAGTAACTAGTAGGTACAATTTAGATGTTGTTTTCAATCTCATTTTTGAAACAGTCATTTCAAGATGATGACACAAGAGAAGACAGGACCAATTTGAGTCATGGGAGCTACGTGCCATTTGAAGTGCCAGTCACAGATATGTAGTCGATATTCTCCATCTCTACCTCATTCCATGCTCTTCTCTTTAGTAAATGTCAAAACATGGCAATTCATATCAGTGAGTGGGTCTTTGTAAATTATTTGAACAGGTTTTAAAATTATTTTAACTGGTGCTTAGAATACTGCAACTGTACAATGCTTCTGTTTGTGAAACTATACTTAAGTGAGAAATCAAATATATAGCAAGTGTCTAGAGCTCTATAAACTATACAGATACAAGTAATCATAAAAAAAAAGAAAAAAAGTTAATGCATTTGTACTCCAGAAAAATGAGGAAAGAGTTTTCTTCTTTTTCCTGTCTTTTTGCACTATCAATCTCACAGATGTTTGGGATATTTTTCCTTCTTATACTGAGATTGTTTTTCGGTGTTAATGCATCACAGCACAGAAATTTAATATTAGATTAATGACCATTGACAGGGAAAACAAAGAATATATATTGTTCATATCTTTTCTAAGGTAACAGACAACAAATGGAAAAAGACACAACTGGCTAGAACACACACAAAATACTATAAAAGTCATCTGTTTTCCTGTTACTTAAGACATGTAGCATAGCACTAGGATTGTGATAACACTTTATAATCTAAACTGTGCCATGAAGTACTTTAAAATGCAACAGAAAAACAAAGTAATTTTACAATATTTTATCGTATTTTCATAAAGTCACGTACTTCAGCATAAGTGTAACAGATGTTTTCTTATACTAAATATATGGAATATATGTTACTTTCAGAGAAGAATGATAGGTGATGAATGACAGGTTTTCCTGAGTTTAGTGCTTGAAATCTAACGAACCCATCAAAATGCTCTTTATAGTAGGTAGATCTGACCTTTACAATTAGAGCATTGAAGGGTCATTCATCTTGAAGTCCAAATTAGAAGAAATCCCCAACATTTTCTGATATCTGTCATAAGTATCAACTAAAATTTTTAGCCCATGATATTCAAGACTAAAGTCTTTTCCACTGTGCCTTTGGCCCAACTTCTTTAGAAATTATCTTATGAAAGATCATGTAAGACACTGAAGCTAAGGCTTCAGATCTACATGATTTTGAGGGTGTCTTCTAAGTTAGATGAATGAGTTACTTTTTAAATTTCCAGAGTTTAGTAATTAAAAACTTTCAGTGTTATCAAAGCCCAGGACATTTCTCTTAAAAGCCCCCTTACCTCAGATTCACTTCCTTTTTAATTTAAACACAGACATATTTAATTTAGTTCCAGGCCATCATATTGGCTCCAGTGCTGGTGTTAACAACCATTAGTCCCAAACGAATTCCGTAGTTCCATAGTCACTACAGCATTAGCCAAGCCTCTGACTCTACACAGCTTCAGAAGGTTTTACTGTAGCCTGCTCATGTTGAGAAGAGGAAAAGGACTCCCATTCTGACTCACAGAAATTTCATTGGGAATTATTCCACTTAGGTCAAAGGGAAAGGGGTCTCTTACAAAGATACAGTGCCTGCTTTAAGAAAAACATGGATAATTCTTTGAGGGTGTATGCATATATTTTTCAGTTTTACACATGGAAGTTACTATGACATGTAATTGAAAACATAAATAATTAATGTACTATTGGCACATGAGTTAGATGTTGTTTCTTGAGTTGTTGGCTCGTGCCAGTGGAAACAGCATATTTTTCATGTGGTTTAAAATCCAAGCTGTTTTAAATATTACTGAGCACCAAGCAAACTAGTAACTTAAGTCTATTAGGCTTCTTAAGAATTTCCTCCTTGGATCGTACCTGGGACTAGCCAAGTAAAACCACAGTATTCTACTCATCCTTCTGGAATTACTTAGTAAATTTGTAGGATTTCTGATGAGCTCATTTCCATACTATCTGACAAATAACAAGTTCATTGTTGTAACACAGACATTCCCCTTTCACAAACATATCAATGAGGTTCAGAGTGGCTTGTTTAACTTCCATAGGAGGTCAGTAACAGGACATTTCTGGAAGGTTAGATCTTCTCAGACCTAGATTTGTATCTGAATAACTCTTATTTAATTTCTTGATGACTAATTTATTAGCAGAAAATTTTCCCTCGTAGTGGCGAAATAAACCCAAAGGACACACTCATGATTTCTCTGGATTCTGCAAACCTGGTAAATATTTTCAGTATCAAGAGCCTGAGAATGCAGACTGAGTCCAGTTCCACAGCAGCAAAAAAGTGGCAAGCTACCTGTGAACCTCAGAAGGTTCAGAGGTTCAGTTTGAAGACCTACCAAAAACTTCAAATACTTGTACAGTGTTTATCCAAACTATCCGAACCCTTAAGAATGCAGGCATGGGCCTCTTGAGAACAGACATTTTAGTTCAATTTCCATTCATTTCTGTTTCCTTTTATGCCAGAAATGCAACAAAACCTGCCTTTGTTTTGAGTTTGGACTTTTTTTTGTTTGGGTGTTTTGGTTTTTTCTTTGCTTGAGTCATCTACATGGAGCCAGAAGCTACACTAAGAAGCACAGATTTACACTGAAATGCAGTGGGGACTTTATCTAAACTCATCAAGGTTTGGTTTGAATTTCCAAGAGTGTGCATGTGCTTGTGCATGCGCACACATACGTGTGTAACTTATATTCCAGTGTACACTCACTGGCTCATTCATAAGGGATGCTATTACAATTAATTCCCCTTAGCCCTCAGGGATGAGAAAGTAGCCCCCTGGTACATCAACATGTTGCTGTTTGACCATTTTTCATTAACACCCAAGAATCCAGCCACCTCAGAAATTGCTTTCAGTGCCTGGTTGCCCCCTGAAGGAAACTGCAGGTAGTCAGCATCCGTGTGGCAGGCTCAGAATGCTGCTCACTCAGCTGCCTGTCTGGGAGGGAAGCCTGCTGCATGTTTAGGGAGCCATTGCTGATGCAGTTGTTAGCATGGCTATCTCCAAGTCATACACTTCAAAGAGCCACTGAATTGGCATCATTCATTTACTCTACGTGTGTCAGGACAGGGATCCATGGGAAGGCCTGCAATGACTGATGGAAGTAGGACCAGTCCATCACCTTTTCAGCGCATTGAGAGGGTGGGGTTGCAAAAGCACTGTATTGCCAACCATTGTTGAATAATTATACAAAAGATAACCCGGATTTAGTTTTTCTTTGCTAACTCTAATATTTTTGGTGTTTGTCCTCCTCTGTCATTTCCTTCAAAGTAAAAGCTGACTTTTCAAAAAAAAAAAAAGCCAGAAAGAATTCCCACCTTTGTGTACTAAGGTTCTTGGGAACCAAGGTTCAGTATCTATTTTAGCTTCTGCAATCCACAGGAAAAAAGAGAGTGAAAATTCCTCTTCATGCTTTGCACTAAAGAAAGCCAAAGAGGTATCTGATTAGCTATTATTTTTGAGAGTGTGGCCCATAGACATGTGACTAGTAAATTGGCACCATGATGTAACAGAACTTTCTTAAAATTTTTCTTGTTTTCAATAAAATTATTCAGCAAATGTCACAACCTTTTAACCCTTTATATCTTTCAAGGGCATATGAATAAGCACATTATCCTGTTCAGTAGATGTACAGAGCAATTTTTTCTCAGATTTTCTAAATATAGCTGGGTTTAGTCAAAAATTTTGAACCTAATAGCCTTAACACATTGTACAAAAATATTTGCTCAGGTTCATTGTTCACAAGCATTTTCCTTTCACCCCTCCTTCCTCCTGCCCCATACCTTCTCTCCTTAACTAAACACATAGGAAATTAACAAAGTCTATGACCTAACAAGTGGCAATTCATAAATTCATTAGATTAAAAAAGACTAGCAACATAGCAATTCCTTTAATAGGTTTCCTTCCAATCTCCAATTTACATTTCTGTCTGCCCTGGCAAAGATATTACTTCGTTAAGGCTTTTTTTTTTCTTCCCCTAAATTAGAGAAATGTTAATGACTTCTCTTATTTATTGCTTCCATATGCAAGTAGTTATCTTTCTTGCAAATGGAAATGAGACCCAAAATTGCAACAAATGGGGCCAAGCCGCTGAGTGCATATGTTCCTTTCTGGAGAAAGTACATATGCCTGATCGAATTAACTTTAACCTCTCTGTCCATTGAACAGACATCCTCTAATGTGGGGGCTTTTAAAACTGTTCTCGTTAAATTTATTTTGAATCGCTGAGAACACTCTATCACGGTTTCAGCAAATAACCTCTGATAATATTAAACACCTGGTAAGCACAGGACCCAAGGGACCCCGTGCTGCCGTGTTTGACCCGTGACCTCCGGCAGTGAAGTTCGGCCCTTGTGATCCACTTGGATTCAGACAAGAAAGCCATTCTGAAGGAAAACACCTGCTTGCGAGGGCTGACCCCAAGCCAGTGCATGCTTGAAAAAAGTCAGCTGGGTAGAAAGAGACCAGAGCCCCATGCAGGTGTTTCCTACCGCACCACACACCTAAAAAACAAGGAAAAATAAAGGATAATGTGGATAACAGTTAGGCAGTCTCTCACCTGTTTATTTGGGTTAGTGTTGCTTGAGCTTCTCCCAGTGGTTGCCAAGGAAATAAAGAAGAACTCAGTGGTTCTGGATTTCTGAGGCTCCAGGGACTAAGATTTGGCCAGCAGATAACCCTGTCTTGGTGCACTTCCATGAGACTTACAGCTATGGCAAGAGACAAATATGGAGACCTTTCTTTCTTACCCACAGCCTTTGCTGCAGTTCCCATGTTCAGAAAAAAAAAACCAAAACAACCAACAAAAAACAGTGGATGGCTTCTTCCTTGGGAAGGTCTTTTTGGCTCTTATTTTCCTGTTAATGAGATGTCCTTTCAAATAATCTACCTCTATTTTGGAAATGCATTTTAAATTAAGGGTTAAAAGCACCAAAACCAGAATCTCTTGCCAGGAAAGAGGAAGATGAAAAACCTTCACTTGCTGAGTTAAGGTTTTTAAAGCAAATCATTTTATGCCAGGTGATAATGACTCTTTTTAAGTAGAGTGGGCCTTACAAACATTCAGGTTTTTTTAGTCAAATGTCACATTACTTATTTTTGTCAGCAGGTCTGCACAGTAACAGGGCAATGAGAGGAAAACATTTAATCTATCTCTTTATTTATTAAGTGAGTATCACAAAATAAGATGACAGGGATGGAAACCTAACCCTTTTGAAATTTTTCTGTTAATTTCTTCATACACTTTTCTCCAAGGTCACTGTTTGATGAGGGACTTGAAGGTCTCCCAGTCGCACAGCCAAGGGCTGTCAACACACCTCCATTCAGCTGATGAGAGCACCATCAGCTGGCATCAATAAAATCCTTCCATTCCCAACAGTCCCAGACCCTGGAACTCTGAGATATTAAACAGCCAATTCTGGACCATTTAGAAAGAGCTGTGTGGCAGTAGTAGAGGCAAAGGAGAATTCTTCTGCAAGAAAAATTCAGCTATGACTTGACAGAATTCATTTCAGCTTGGCTTTTTATAGCCCTCAGATCTGAATTGCTTTCCATCACTCTGCCAAAGGCAGGGTTTGTAAGCCTGTCCCAGATATGAGGGGTCAGTGCAGTGTGCCTTGCTCAACTAGTCTCATGAATACAACTGGATATAAAAAAACAAAACTTAAAATAAAGAAAAAAGAAAGAAAGGAAGGAAAGAGAGAAAGAAAAAAAAAAGAAAGAAGGGAGGAATTATTGGCAAGCAGAGTCGTACTAGCAATTTGCCTTCATCTTTTGCCCAGTATCTTGAGTCTGATAAAGACCAACATCTGAAAACAATCATTGAAGCATATTAAGGTTTTTTCCAAGTCATATCATACTACAGTGTAATAATGAGACATTTACTCTGCAGTATTTTAGGGTTTAAGCAATTTGCAATCTATTTCCAAGATGACTGAGATGGAAGCAGGAAGAACACAAGTTCTTTAAGTAACTTCCTCACTGTTCCCTAGTCATACACTGGGAACACTTGACACCCAATTGCATTCATCCTGCTGGAAGTAAATGCAAGTCATCACTTCGCATAAGGCTCTTGGTATGATTTCTGCCAGGGCTGATAACAATGTCCTATTGCTGATGAGCCTCTGTCAGTTTTACTTAGCAGTGAGAATGTCAAATTGTCAAGTGTTTTTAAGAGTGGAAGGTGAGAGACAACCAGTACCAATTTCACTTGGAGCCAGAGGGTTGAATGCCCCCCACATGTCCTCACTATACAGGGTAACTCAATGTGATGGGAGGCTGTAGCCACTGGAAAAACAGTGAAGACATTTTTTAAGATTACGCTCCTGGGAGTGTAAAAGGACAGTATCTTTGCTTATTCTTTAGAGAAACTCCAGGCTGTCTCTAACAACAGCATAAAAATTAAATTAAATCCAGACATTAAGCCTGAATATTCCTAGTCCATCTGTAAATCCTCTGTTCTTCAGGGACTTCCTTCTGCCTGCCTATAGCACTGCTCTTGCTTTAAATTCCCTACTGTTCCCAAATAGTGGTGCAGTCATTATTTCATACAGAAGGAAATCTGGCCTGTAAAGAACCACAATAGGTATTCAGGTTGCTTATGCTGTGCTCACACATTAAAGCACTGACTGTGCAACCCAGGCCCTAGCAGACAAATGCCTACTGCACCACTGTCTCCAGCAAGGTTTCCTGGGCTGAATGAGCAGAGGGAGTTGAATTTATCTTACCTTCATTCCACCAAGGTTCCCTGTATTTCTTGCCAACAGAGAAAGCAAGGTGCCTCTGAGGTTCCTGATCATTTAAATAGCTAGAAAAACACCTCAAACAAAGGGGCTGCCTAGCAAAAACATTAGGAAGAATTTAGGCTTGGAATTTAGAGAGTTTCCTGCATCCTTTTGCATCTTTCAGAGACGTTTTTAGTGGCTGAGCCTGGTAGGGAAGCCAGCCTACTACAAGTCACCTTCTTACTGTTCTGCAGCCAAGAGACATGTCATCTTTCAGGACTATTAGCTCGGTGGCTTTTACTAAAATACAAACACCAAACACTAAAGAAAAACACTACCATAAAGACAGCTTTTCTCTTTATTAAACTTTATCTTAACCTCAAGTAATTAACTTTCCACACTGTCTGTTCTAATGGCTTCCTCTTCTGCTCTCCACCCAGCTGCCTAATCCAAACCCTCTCTGCAGGAGCAGAGGCCCATTACAGCACACAAGACACTTCACCTGACACAGTTCCAGGACTATCCCTTTATTTCCCATGTTCTGGATGCCTGTTCAATTTCTTCAGTGCTTCTTTTCTCATGCATGTTATGCCATGGCATTGTCCATGGCAATCTCAGTTTCCAGCTGAGAACTAATCTTAGCAGGAGCTTTTCAATAAAGTTTTATTCACTGTTTTGCAGTCTGAAATAATTACTACTGTCTCCCAATTTCTAGGTGTTAATGACAATTTTGTGAGAGGGGAAGGAATGAATCATAAAGAGGCCGTGTTTTCTCTTTCCTCAACATCTGTCTCAAGTGCTCTGCCTAAAGTGTTCTATTGAATTTAGGAAGGGTTATTTATTTATTTTAAATTGATTTTTTTCTTCTTCCTTTGCTCTCATGAGTAAAATAGAAAAGGAAAACAGCTGCTTGAGATAAAATCATCCTGCACAACAGCCACCTGGTAATGAGACTATTCGAATTGTTAACAGTAAGGATAAAAGTGAACAAAGAATTTTAGAAAATATGTCTTTCTTTTGGTCTTGGGCATATGCTACACTCTAATTAATGCAGTTAAGGCTTTTTTTACCTCACTGCAAAGGTAAATTTTTCCAAAGATGCTTAATGCAGCCATTAATGAAGCAACAAGTTTAAGAGACAGAGTTGAAGTGCAGTGAGTCATTTAGTTTGACACAGAAGAGCTATACTTACCTTATGAAGGTTTTCTCTAAGGGGTTTAAAGGTGCAGCATTTTCATATTGTGCTACACTATTTGGATCAGGCTTGGAGCAGACAAAGCACTATTCAAAATACTGCTCCTATGATACCCAAGAAAGCATAGATTTATGCAGGCATGAAGGGATTCCCATCAGGATTATTTCCTTTATCGTGTCCTTTCAAACATCATCCTGATTTTCTAACATTGGGGTTTCTTCTCTCCCCAACTCATAAGATATCTGTACTTCCGCAAATGAAGAACAAGTGGGACACAACCACAAAGATGGTGAGACAGTCTTAATTCCACTGTTAAAACAGTGGAATTATGTTCAGAAAGAACAAAAAAAGAAAAAAATCATCAATAGACCTTGGAAAGAAAAGCAGCACCTCTCCAGTTGCTCTCTAATCAGTCCCAGGTACAGATTTATTATGGGTAAGAAGGAAAGCAGAATTGCTTTCACTACTGCCTGCCACATGCATAATTGTAGCTGTTCAGGAAAGAATGTTCTCCGTTTTCCCAGCTTGTTGGAGTGGTAAATTACTCTTTCCTTAGTTTTGTGGAAAAACACATTCTCTCTGGAAAGTAAACCTGATACTATACATACTTTGATTTTTATGCCCTTTCTATTAAACAAGTTTAGCTGAGTAATATGTGATCTCCTTTTGTACTACACATGTGTATAATCAAATCAAAGGCCTGACACAGTTCTCTACATAACATGCAGTATTTTAAATACTGTCTTATTCAGACAACTGGTGATGAATTTACAAAAGCTCTTACCTGCCATTCTGGAAAGGTTCACTCGAGCAACTCTGAAAAGGCAAAGAGAAAAAGAAGGGAAAAGAAGGTGCATAAATTATTGTAGCCCTGGGGCAGTGTGTGAGTTTTACAGGGCTATTTATTTTGCTTTTCAATAAAAATGTGTAATAGACCCACCGGACCTATTACTTGCCCACTGGACCCATTACCTCTATTGAACAAGGGTAGCATAGCTGAAAGAGAGGGGTGATTGGCAGCCAAGCTTCCTCCAGTCCAGCCAGGGCTGCACCAGGGATGCAGCCTGCTCTAGCTCCTGCTAGCCTGCTTCCCACCTTCCCCACAGTGAGACAAAGCAAAGACAGAGAGGCTGCAGGAAACCCTGGTGTCAGAGGGGCAGTAGAAAAGTACATTATGGCCATGACAAAAAGCAGGTGTGAGCTCTCTGTTGTTCAGCCAAGCATCTTCACAACTTGAAGCTGTTTAACAGGACAGGCCTGGCCAGGCAGAGCTGCAGCTGGGATAAGATGTCCTCAATTAGGAAGGGATTAATGGCAATCTGTCCTTCCTGAGGTCTTGCTTTAGCAAGGTGCTGAGCACCAGGACCCCACCCTGGCCAAGCATGAAGTACAGGCTTAGAGTTAGGCACATACAAAAGGGCTCTCCAGCTAAATCCTTCCTTGTTTTCCAAACTCTGATTACATTCTTGTCACCGTGTTCTGTACTATTAAGGTTAAACGCATTTTACACAAATATTCAGACTTTGGTGCAATTGCTAAATAATTAATCTCCATAAACATAAAATTTAGAAAAGCCTGTTTAATAATGGCAATTATAAATTAAATATTACATATTATTTGAAGTGCCACATTGCTGATGTCCTCTTTGTTTTGGTGCAAACTGATACAGAGACAACATCACACTTTGCCAATATTCTTACCAAGTCTGGTATGTGGCAGGAATATGAAAGTACTCAGCAGTTTCCCAAGGAAGATCCACAGAATTACAGCATTCTTAGAAGAAATAGAATAAAAGAGAACTTATGATATCACTAGAAAAATTCCTACAAAATTTATTCCAGTCAAAATAGGTCTCACACTCCATGAATTTAGAAGTTTCAGGTTTGTTTCTCCTGGAGAGAAAAAGGGGGAAATAAATTGTAATAACATAAATTCTTAAGAAAATTTGTTGGTTTTTTTTTTTTTTTTCATTTTGTTCAATTGATTTGTCTGGATTTTTAAAAACTTATTTATTTTTAAGTTATGTCTAGCCTATCAAGGATGCATTTTACTTAAACAAAATACCAAAATCTACCAAAGCAGCCACAAATGACAATATTATGTAATTCAACATCCACGTTTCTGAATTTTTTGTGTGCAGGCTTCAAAAACTCTTTCAAGAAATAAGCATTCCTACTTGTCTTCTGTAGTTGTGAAAGCTAATGAGAAATGGTTTACTTGTCCAAGGAGATATTGCCAGTCATTGGAATGGAAGTGCTGGAGAACTCGGTTCCCTCAGCATGTGCAGTTCCATATCTGTTGCAAACAGCTTCTACAGATTTGCTTCAGTTTGCAGTACTGAAGCCTTCCCAAAATCCCTCCAGAACCAGAATTCCTGTTTCACTTGTGTCTAGAGCCCACCAAAAATTATTGGTAGTTTTGTATGAAGATACCTCATATCTTGATCTGCAGAGCTGTGTCAAGGCATAATGGTGTCCTCATATCTCAGCCACTCCCCCTGCTACCTGTACCTTCCTCAGTCTGTGCTGCATCAAATAAGAACCTTGCAGTGCCAGCCTTCCTAATCCCCATTACTGATAGCTTTGGCCCCAGTGTACCAAAAAACAATTTGGAAGCAGTGAAGGTGCTGGCCAGTACTTCCATGAAGGGAGAGTACTCTCACACACATCTATCTGACACGTTCCCCAAAAGGAGTTCTGATCAATGCTTTTTAAGCATAAAATCAATGGTCAATGGTCTTGAGCTTCCAGAAGTGGTGTATGAAGTTGCTAGGCTTTCTTTTGTGACAGGAAACAGATGCTCTTCAATTCCCATCTGAGCACATGTTCATGTAGCACACTTTTTCTATGGTTTAATTCAGCCTCTAATCCCTTTTTAAAAAAACATTTAGTAGTAGTAGGAGTAGTAGGAGTAGTAGTAGTAGTACTACTACTACTACTACTACTACTACTAATACTACTACTACTAATAATAATGATAATAATAAATAGATTATCTTACAGGTCCTTCTAGCTCCTAGGGTCTTGCCTATAACAGAGCTACTCATTGGTATAGAAACAAGCTAGGGGAAAGAAGAGGTGTGGTAGTTGCTGCTCTTTGAATACTGGTATATATACATGTTGGAACTGATATTTTTATCATTTCACACAGGAAAAAGAAATCTAGATTAGAAATTTTCTAGTTTAGAATTTTCTAGATTTCTTTTGGAAAATCTGTGAACTATGACAACTAGAAATCTAAAATGCACTTAAATATTTGCTATTTGTTTTCTTTTTATTGCATAAAGCAATCAAAGGAGGGAGATTTCTATTTAAGTGCTAAGTAGGCTGCCAATGGTGATTTGTACTTTAATCTTTTTAATATTTAGTTATTTTTGTCTCTATAAAAATTATAAAGATTGGATGTAACATGAGCATGAAGCAGAGGATAAACTGGAATGAAATTCAGCCCCTGGGCTTGAGTCTAAAGTTGTAAAACAATTCTTCCCAGCCACTGTCTTGGCCCATAAATTGGGACTGAAGCCACTGAACTTTCTACTCCTTTTTAAGGGAAGTGAGAATCACTCACATGTAGCTGCCAAACCAGAGCATTTTTTAAAAAAAGCTGGCTCAGCCTGAACTAAATTAAACAGGTTTTGTTTCTTCTTGAAGAAATGAAGGAAAAAAGGAAAAAAGTGTTTGGGTCAATTGGGAACAGGACAGTTCATTTAGAGGCAGTGCATATAAAAGCAAATGAAGCAAAGAGACAGGTCCCAGAAGGAGAGAGATGGTTCACCCCTCTGTCCAAGGGCCCAGTAGTTAAAGTGCCATATAATTCACAGGAGACCTGCATTCCACACCACTTGTGAGAATTTAATGTACAGCCTAACTCCCAGTCTACAGCTACTTCTACCATCTGTTAATCTCATTTTCTGAAATAAAGGATGTTTCATGGAACTGCACATGAGGGACATGGGGGCAAGAAGGGACTCAGTGAATCAGACCATCACACAACCATATAGACTGAAAAGGACCTCAAGAGCTCTCTGGGGCCCACCTTCCACTCAGAGGAGGTCTATCCAATTCAGGATGTGCAGGTCAATGTCCAGTTTAATTTTGAGCAACTCCAAGGACAGACATCCCACAGATTCACTCAATAACCTCATCCTGTTTCACCAACCTCATGTTCAATCAAAAGCCAATCAAGAATTTTTTGTATTTTCATGTCTTTCAAACAGTGCCCACACCTAGATAGAGTTTGGGTTTTTTTCTCTCTTGATGGGTAGCTGAAGACAGAAAATAGATCCCTCTGAGAACTTCTCCAGGATTAGCAGACCCAACTGCCCCAGTCTCTCCTCGTATGGCACGGAGTTTGCTACACGGACTGGGAAACCCCAAACTGGGCCCAATATTTCACACATGCCAGATATAGGGGCAAGATCATTTCCTCCACCTTTGACTAGGTAAGGAAAGAGCCAACACAGCCCAGGATGCCCCTGGCCTCCATTGCCCCAAGGGCACATTTCTGGCATATTCTTGATTTATCCTCCAGGACCTCCCAGATCATTTTTTCCAAAGCTGATATCCTGGGTGGTAATTGAAAGTAGGTGAAAGTCCAGGTGTCCAAAAATGCTAGACAAACAGCTACTACACGCACTGTTAGTCTGTGGATATGTGGTCATTCAAATTGGAAGTCACAGCTCCCCACAACACGCCCTTTTCTCTAAACTGGAAACACATGGATGTGATTGGTGGACTGTTTGATGAGGATAAGGAATTGTTTGGACAGCTGCATCCAAGGGTGGTGGTTAATGGTTCGCAGTCCCAATGGACATTAGTGACGAGTGGTGTTCCTCAGGGGCCTGTACCAGTGTTATTTAATATCTTCATCGGTGACACAAAGTACACCCTCAGCAAACTTGAGGATAAAAACTGAGTGGTGTTGTTGTCACACCTAAAGGATAGGATAGCATCCGGAAGGACCTGAACAAGCTCAAGAAGTGGGCCCGTGGGAATGTCTTGAGGATTAACAAGGCCAAGTGCAAGGAATGGCACCTGGGTCAGGGCAACCTCTGGGATCAAGACAGACAAGGGGATGAGCAGATCAAGAGCAGGCAATCTGAGAAAGACTCAGGGGTGTTGGTGGGTGAGAGGCTGAACATGACCCAGCAATGTGCACTCACAGCCCAGAAAGCCAAACGTGTCCTGGGCTGCATCCAAGGCAGTGTGGCCAGCAGGGTGAAGGAAGGGATTGTGCCCCTCTGCTCTGCTCTGGTGAGACCCCACCTGCAGGGCTGCATCCAGCTCTGGGGTCCCAGCACAGGAGGGACATGGACCTGTTGGAGCAAGTCCAGAGGAGGGCCATCAAGATGATTAGTGGGATGGACCACCTCTTCTATGAGGAACGGCAGAGAGAATTCGGATTCTTCAACCTGGAAACATGAAGGCTTTAGGTGACTTACTAGTGGTCTTCCAGTACCTGAAGGGAGCCTAAGAGACTGAGAGGGACATTTTACAACAGCATGTAGTGACAGGACCGTGAGGGATGGATTCAATCAGAAAGAGAGGTTTAGATTAAACATTAGAGAAAAAAACCTTTACTATGAGGATGGTTAAGTGCTGAAAGAGGTAGCCTATAGAAGGTGTGGATGCCCCCTCCCTGGAAGTCTTCAAGGCCAGCCTGGATGTAGCTCTGAGCAACTAGGTGTAGGGAAAGGTGTCCCTGCTCATGGCAAGGGGTTTTGAACTAGATGATCTTTAAGGAGCCTTCCAACCTGAACTATTCTATGATTCTATAATTTTGAATTTTTTTCTGGTGAAAAGTTTGGAATTCTTAACTTTGTTGTCTTCTGATATGTGTTACTGGAATTACATTAGTAAGAACTGTCTTGCAAAGAGCAGAAAAGGTTTTTTGATTGCTGATTTAGCAGTAGTAGGATGAGAGTGGTGGAATATTTGGGATTAGTTAATATTAACCAAACATTAGTACCTCTAAAATTAAAGAGAAGAATGCCATAATCTTTAAGAACATACCATAAGCTGGTGTTACAGAGAGAGAAACAAGCCAAGGAAATTTTGTGGCACCTAATGACATGCATTCAGTGAGCTTCCCCCAAGGGAGTGACTGACCCCAGTACAAATTGTTTCACCATTTCAGCTCAGTTACAAATGCAGCCATGCAAAGATGGCTGGAAACCTCTCTTTCACTCTCTCACTTACTCATACATGCACATGCATGCACATTCCCCCACAGACACAGACATCTGATGTGTACTGTAAATTTCCATAATGTGCTTAAGGATATGAGGAATTATTTAAAAAGGCTAATTACTATCACTGCCTCTTTTATACTGTCCTACAGATTGCAGAGGCTCCTTGAAAGCTCACTTACCCTTTCATATCTTGTCTTCTGATAAAACACAGAATTGTGGCTTACAGACTTATGCTATGGGTTTGTCCTCATTTAAAAACACTGTGCAAAATCGTTGCGTGCTTTTGTTGGGAAAAAGGAAAAACAAATACTGCAGCAGTATCCCTCTGTTATATGATGTATTTCCATAAAGATCATATGAATGTAACAGCTATTTTGGGTGATCATAGACTAGAAATCTTCCCTTTAAGCAGAATATGGACCATATAAAGAAACACAGTACATCATAGGGGCATTGAAGAAATTATTTTTTCAAACTGAAATTTCTTAAAATTCTTCTACATTCAGAATAAAAGTCAAATGATTAGAACAATGGAATTGTGAAAGACTTCAATTTCCTCAAATGTGAGAATTTTCAGTTCAGTTGGATTTATGAATAATGTGCATATAAGCAATTGAGTGTGTGTATGTGTGTGTTATGGTAAATATATATGGGTGTTATGGTATATGGTAAATATATGTAAATATATATTTATGCATATATATAATAATCTAACACTAAATTTTATTATTCTACTTCAGACAAGTATTGAAATACCTCAAGAAACAGGATAGAAAGTTATGGTATCCATAAAATTCAGAGAGTGCTAAAAATGTATCTGCCTTGTGTGGACTCTCAGCAGCATGATTAACATCAACAAACCTACACTTCAGACAGATTATCACTGCAGAGGTATAGATTGGGAGAAAGGTGCGTGTGCAGATACCGTTTCACAAACTAGTTTGTGTGGACACAGACTTCCCCTTTAAGCCTCTGAACAGCAGATCATTTACATTGAGTTCAGGGAGATACTCTGCTGGGGCTGGATGAGGATGACTGATGAGGTCATGAGACCTTTCCTTTTGGCCCTGATTTGGGGCTCACCTCTGAGCCAGGGGTTCCCTGTTGAAGCCTCCATACTGACTGTGCCACCAGGGGTAAGTGGCTTTATGCAGAAGGTTGACAAACATCTGACACTGTACCTCTTGGTCTCCAAGGTTTGCCTCTGTTCACCTCATTTACCCAGATTCGTTGGCAGACCACTGTGGGAGGATGGATTGCAGGAGAATAGAGATAGTGCTGAAGGTAGTCTCACCCCTGAGGAGTTGCAGCTGTACTAATTACCAAAGGAACAGGTCTGCCCTTAATAGGGCACAGCTATGTCCAACAAGGATGGGTGTTATAAAAGAGTGGGTTACCGGGATGAGAGGAAGGCTGGAGAGTTGGAGTTTGTTTGTGTGGTGTGGAGCAGTAGGGTTAAGGTGGTTGTGTGAGGGACAGGAGGGAGTCAGCTGGCCATGCCAAAGGAAGAGAAAAGGAGTTGGTGTTGTGAGAAGCTGCCCATGGGAGCTCACAGAGAGAAGGTATGAAAGTTTTATAGTAAGATGGTAAACTGATGGTGACAGCCAGATTGGTGCAAAGCACAGATGCCAACAATTGGTCGCCCAGGGATGAGTCCTGACAGATCACAGCCTGCAAGCACCCAGTCAGTTTTGTCTCTAGGCGTGTTAAGTGACATTATTTTAATGACTTCTTAGGATGTGCCTGACCATACAGGGTCCACCATGCTCCTTGTGGTAGGAAATGGTAGCACTGCAGGTGGCACTTGTAGGCTTCTTTGCCAAGGTCATCTCAAATTTTGTGAAGTCCCCCAAAATGCTATATAGGTTTAGTCATAACAAAACCAGTCATGACTCCTATGTGACAGAGACAATGGGTTCAGGGTTTCAAAAGAAAAGCTTTCCATTCAAAACTAGCATGGTTTTTTTTCCCCTCTCCCTTAAATAAACTTTTATTAGAGTTTTAATTTTTGCCTCTGGATTGCTTAAGTCATAGAATCCTACAATCATAGAATAGCATAGGTTGGAAGGGACCCTCCAGATCATCTAGTTCCAACTCCCTTACCCTGGGCAGGTACACCTTCCACTAGACCAAGTTCCTCTAAGCACCATCAAATGTGGCTGGGTGGGGTCTCACCAGAGTAGAGGGGCAGAATCCCCTCCCTTGCCCTGTTAGCCATGTTGCTTTTGATGCACCCCAGGACACGTCTGGCTTTCTGGGATGCAAATGCACATTGCTGAACATCCAGTCTCTCATCCACCAGCAACCCCAAGTCCTTCTCAGCAGGGCTGCTCTCCATCTGTCCCTTCCCCAGTGTGTGTTGATACCGGAGGTGGCCCTGACCCAGGTGTAGGACCTTGCACTTGGCCTTGTTAATCCTTGCGAAATTCCCATGGGCCCAGTTCTTGAGCTTGTCCAGGTCCCTCTGGATGCCACCTCATCCTTCAGGTGTGGTAACAGCACCACTCAGCTTGGTGTCATCTACAAATTTGCTGAGGGTGTCCTTCTATGTAACTGATGAAGATATTTAATAACACTGGTCCCAGGATGGTCTCCAAGGGGGCACCACTTGTCACTGGTGTCAGATCGGACTGAGAGGTGTTGACTGTCCAACCACTCTCTTAACCATCAAAGAGTCCACTCATCAAATCTGTCTCCCTCCAGCCTAGAAAATAGGATGTTATGAGAGGTTGTATCAAAGGCCTTACAGAAGATCAGATAAAGGATGTCATCAGCCCTTCCCTTTCCACTGATGTATTCACTTCATCATATAAGGGGCACTAGGTTGGTCTGATAGGACATGTGCTATGCTGGCTGTCTCAAATCACCTCCCTGTTCTCCATCTGTGTTAGCATAGCTTCTGGAAGGATCTGTTCCCTGATCTTACCAGGTACAGAGGTGAGGACAGGTCAGTAGTTCCCAAGGTGCTCCTTTCCACCCTTTTTAAAGATGGGTACAATGTTTCCCTTTCTTCAGTCACCTGGGATTTCCATGACTTCCATGACTTTTCAAATATCATGGAGAGCAGTTTGACTTATAAATCATACAAAAGTACACAGGTTCTTGTCAGTCTCCTTTAAATGTTTCTAAAGGTTTAATGCCTCCCAATTCTCCAATCTTGATGTTCATAAACCACTAGGAAATTATTCATACCTAGGCTAACTCTTTACAGGTGTTCTGTGACTGATCGTAATATGTTGTGAAATACAGAATATTAGACTCTGTTGGAAGACCATCAATGGTATTTTTTGATTAAAGGAGAACTAATATTTGGTCTGTAAAGTTTAATGGCTTCACAGCCCTTATTTCTTTTCACTGTTCAGACATTTGCAGTCACTCATACCACGCACACATGCGTTTAACTGACAACACTATCAGCAGAACTGGGCTGTGATTCTCTGCATATGAAAGTTTGTATCTTCATGTATTTCTACAAGGGTATAACTCTGCACCCATTAACATACAATAGACACACTGAACCATGGCTCACTTTTGCCCAGTAAGTGTTTCTCTTACCTAGAGATGGTAACTTGCTATATCTGGCTTTCAGTTACTTCTAGGAAGGACTAATTAAGAATATGAATTTTAGCTTTGGGGCATGCAAATCAGATTTTGCCAACAAAATCAGAAATACTGAATCTGACCCTGTACTTCGTGTAATAGGCTATCAATAAAATCTTTTCAATTCTACAAATGTGACAAAACTGAATTTGAATTAATTTCACATACTTTTACGAATATGAAAATTGAGCATCCAGTCTAAGCTGGTCATTGAGACTAGATACTGCAAGCAGCAATAAACCTATAGAAGGCAATTGATCCTCAAAAGGAGCATCTAAAATAGATGGAATGAACTGCCTTCAAAACACGTGTGCCTCTAACTGCAGTGACTATAAATTGGACTCTACATGACCATTTGAAACAGAACATCCCATTGTTGGATGGCTGAAATTAGGCTGAGACATATCCCGCCTGTAAAAAAGAATTTCTTGCCAAGACAAATTCATTAATATCACAAGTATCTTTAAAGATGCTTGAGCCCTTCTGGTTCTGCTGAGATGGATCTTAAGAAACTCCAATTCTGGGTTGCAGTAAAGAGGAAAGATCACTAGAAATTCCTCAAAAATTAACCTCTTACAGTGTTTCTCAATGTCTTCGAGATGTGTCTCTAACAGATAAAAATAATCTAAAGAACTAAGATGTTTTCTCAACATCCAGAAACCCAGTTGGAAGGCAGCATCGCTATTTAGCAACTGCTCCTTAATAGAAGTTTTAGTATTCCTGTATCGCCAAAGGGTGAAAAGAAATGCCAGCTGGAAAGCAACATGACAAATGAAGACAAGGACATTGCAGTACACACTGCAAATACAGAGAGGTGACCTGCAGGCTTCAAGAATCCTGTCTCCAGAGTTAAAGTAACAGAGACTTTGAAACACAAGGCTATAAATGACTGATGACATTCAGTATGTCCTTTGATGCTGCTCGCAATCGTATGCACTGGACTACCAGTCTGGCCTAATTTCAAAGTCTCTGCCAATGCTAAATAACAAATGTTAAAAATATGTACAAAAGCATCAAAGTTACAGGTGCTACAAAGGGCAAAAGGAAAAAAAAGGCAACTACCAAAAAACCACAAGGAAAATCAAGAGCATTGCCAATATCCTAGACAACAAATCCTGGAGACCTAAAGAAAGTAAAGAGTCAAAGGTTATTTAGAAAGGTCAAAATAAAGGGTCATTATCTAGAAGTTGTATAAGCAACAGCGTACATACAAATATAAATACATGCATTAGAAGGTATGTAGGAAGGTATGTAGGTAGTAGAAGGTATGTAGGAAGGTATGTAGGTAGATTGGTAGATTGATAGATTTAGAAATAGGTACATTAGATAGATGATAGATGGATGGATGTAGGAAGAACTTCCAAAAGAGGTCTAATTACTGATCTGAACCTGAGCAGAAAAGTATCATTAACTGAAGGATATGAAATGTTTTTGTCCTAAATAACTAATATTTTGTTTTATTACTTAGTTAAGGAGAGCAGGCACAAGACTGCCACAGTTATATCGTAAGAAAGAGCATTTGTCAAACCACAGGCTAGTCCAAAAGAACAAAGGCTGGCAGGTCTATGAGATAAGTGTTTCATGCCTGATCATAGAGGGTGAGTCAAGTCCAAGTAGATTTGTAGCTTGGAATTTCTAAGCAAAATAAAATATCATATTGATTAGAAAGACAGTATAGGAGCAAGAATACTCCAGAGTCAACGTCTTGGCTTGCACACAGCAACAGCTTCTTCAGACTTATCTTTGTGCACTGTGAGAAGTTCCAGTGACTCCAAAGGGAATTAGTATGCCAGGTAAAGCACGTGTGCAAGTCTTTACAGGAAGTAAAAACTCTACTAAAACTGCCTCAACTATCAAATATCATATGTAGTCCTGACTGAGTTTGGCAAAATATGTATATGTTCATATTGCAGGAAATGGAACCATTTATAGTAAAATACTTTAATGTAAATGACTGCACTAAAGAAGGTAGATTCATAAATTTTTCCCAACCCCATATCTTCTTGGAACTGCTCTAGCTATGCAGATATCATACCACCATATTTCAGGGTCATATACCTGAGCAATAATATGTCTGGTATTTGTTTGGATCAGTAATTTACCCCAATAATTTGGGCTCTAGAAAATCTATTGAGAAAATTGGAATGCTAATTACAGCTTTGGAAAAATATCACTTAGGTCTCTTGAAGGAATATATTGTCATTCATGAGCTTGGTTTTTTGTTCACATTTTGGCAAAGGAAGACAAAATAATTGGCATGAAAACTTATGAGGCATTAAATAAAGGTCAGATGCCAAATTATATCAAACTATACATAAAGGTATTTCCTGTGATTTAATGTATCAGTAAGATATGCATATTTTACTATTTCTACCGTGTTCTTTCCCAAAATATAAAAAAAAAAAACTGAACAAAGAAAATGCAAGAAACTTAGCTTATTACCATGAATATCTCTTTTTACCATGTTCATTTCAATTCAATGTCTTTAGCAAACTATAGGGACAATTGCCTAATTACGGGTAATTAAAGGTTTTTCTCTATCAGAAGAGGTGACATGTGATATCTGATTTTTAATTATGAATAAATCTTGGTCTATTCCTACCTGTAGTCTCCTAATTAACTTCTAAAATATTTATGAAGGGTTTAAGAAAACAGCCCTGAATTTAATTTTATGTTTCTTAGCAGTGCTGTTAATAGAAAAATGGATACTATATGGGGAACTATAAGCTATTTTAATGATCCAGTTTTCTGGGTATAAAACAATCCATGACTATTGAGGAAAAGGAAAATATCTTAGCAGAATCTCAGCTAGTATAACTCATATAAGTTTAAAAGCTTATTTAATTGCAAATTTCACCATAAGCGGTTTTCATGTCTGAATAATATTCCTGCAGTAGCTGTTATAGCAAACTGGAACACGTCTCATCTTTGAGTTAGATTTTTGGTCATCATCCAGGAATTACCAAAAATATCTAATAAATCATAGGTGTGCCTAACAATCTATTATTCTTCCATCCACAGATACAATCCTGCCCATAGGTAAATGCTGTTGGAATGCCTATAAATGTGTGCACATATGCTAGCAAGTAACATACATTCTAACAGGTTTAAAAATTGGTAATCAAATGTCAACATATTGCATCAGGTCAAATTACCAGCAAATGTTTTACTAATTAACAGTAGAATATTATGCAATCAAAAAGAAAGGACTTATTTCCTGAACTACAGCATGCCCATACTTTACACATATTTTTCAAATAGGAAAATGTAAGAACCAGAGTGATGGCAGTACACATTCATTATTTGTGCAGACACACCATTTTCAGCAAGCTAAGTAAAAACATCCAGCAGAAGCAATGTGTGGGAAACTATTTTACATACAAGAGCTCATTTTCATATGGGTTCATTTTTACGGTAATTTTTTTGGGAGACTAGGGGGAAAAAATGTCTGCATAAAGTTGATTTTAGCCTAGGTTACAGAGGGGGAAAATACATGCACAGGCAACCAAGTACTACTGAATAATATTGTTTGGTTTTGATAGACCAAATATGTGTGCTTGAAAAAACATGCCATAAATATTATCTGGTGGGGAAAAAAATGATCACACAGGATACAATTGCAAGTTTTTATTTTGTTCATAAAATCACTTTTCTGAAACTGCAGAATTTTTAGTCTGACAGTGTGTACTTGCACATATAAAGCAAATGAAAGTCTGAAAGATGAATTCTCCCATTCACAAACAATCTAAAGGGGAAGTATGGAAAAAAGATTATACTGTTTAATGTATTTGTATATAGCATTATAAGGGCTATGTAAGACTGTATTCTGGTTTTATAGAAATATAGCATACCAGAAAATGCTATTATATTCTCACATGAATCCACCATCATAATAAAAAATGGCTTCTTTGATTTCAGGGAAATACACCTTCTACTGATTATGGAACATAAATCCACTTTACACTTTTGAAATGCATCCAAAAGAGCTGAATCACAGCAATTTTCAGTGGAAATACCAATAAACAACATGGTTTTACATGCATATGTAAAAATTAAATACTCATTTAAGGCTAAAATGTGACTAAACCATTTTAAATGGCTTCTCCATTTCACAAGCCACAAGCACCTACACAAAATTAGTCAGCATCTAATGACTTTAAGAAACACCGAAACAATAACCATAAAACTTTAACCTCATCCTTAACCTCATCCTGCCATACACTTACTCTTGCTATAGTTTCACACGTATTTAGTATGAGTAATTGCATTGATACTACTCAGTTGTTTCCTCCCCTGTGCACTGCTCTTGCTTTATGACACTGTGTCTACTGTTGGAGCTCATTATAAACCAAATTCACTGTAATAGCATCAAAAATGAATAATGCAACTCTGTGCTTGTTTAAACAGTGCACTGATATTCTCCACGTACATCTCCCACCTCTTGCACCATGGTGTAGGTGCAAATGCCTGAAAGATCAGTTTGCAAGCTTGGCTTTACACCGTGTGGTTATTTCCATTGAACCTCTGGAAGTTATTTGCAGCAGGTAACATCAAGCATTTGAATGGCAAATGTCTACAAGTCTGGGATCTCAGATGATTAACTGATGAAGGGGGCATGGAGAAGTGGTGGGAGAGGGCAGATGGAAGATGGGGGACCACCTCCTTTCCATCTTCACAAAGAATCCATGCTGATGCTCAGGCATGGAAGACAAATGAACATAGTTCTCTATGGTGTTGCAACACGTAGTGACACAAAGCTGCTGGCTCCAGCAGGGTCTGCACAAGCACAAGGGACATGTTATGTTCTAACAGACATCAGTGTAGAGTCAGGACCAAATGCCAAAACATGCAAACCCCTTTCACAGTCCCCCAGTATTGCTTTCTGAAGGCTTAGATGAGCAACTGCTTAATGCCATGTACAAGGGTTGCTGGGAGTGGGCTCTCTGCTTGCAAATCACCAAGGCAAGGGATTTCAGGGAACATCTGATAAGAGTCCTTGAGTGCTTTAGGAACCTCTAGTGGAAGTACCCGGCACACCTGTTGGTGCCATTTAAGGATACCACTAAACACAGACAACAGCTTGATTAAAGACAAATGAGAACATGGCACCAGCTCAGGATCATTTATTGTATGATAATGATGTTGCAACACTCCAAGAAGTTTTGTGCTGCATGTGTGAGTAAAAGTAACTCAAAGCCAAGATAGTATTTTACATGTAGATTATTAACATCCATACTAATACTAATATAAAGTTTCATATATAAAAAGAATTTCCATATGTACATCTATAAGTGTGTGTGTGTGTGTGCGTGTCTCCATATGTGCCTACATGTATATAACAGTGAACAAAAAGATTTTCTGCAGAAATATGAATTTTCAAACCAGAATGTCTTACTTATCTGGGTGTGCATATACAATCTTTGGTTGCTAGTAGCTGTAGTTAAATTAGAAGCATTTCTAAGGCTGTTACATTTTTTAAGGACCATTAGTCCTTCTGGAGCTCACACTATGTGAATAACGAATGTATCAGTCACACTGCAATGGATAAACCAAACTGAAAACATAAACTTTTAAAGCCTTGCTGTTTCTCTAAAGCAACTTTAATCTGTGCTTTGCCAGTCTGTGCGCTTATTCCTGGCTGTTGAGTAATGTGCCGAGCTTGTTTCAAGGGTTTACATTTGCAACCTAAAAATCAATTATATGAAAAACAATAAAAAATATTCTTATTGCATGCCATTAAAAAAAAAAAAAAAAGATACAAAAGGTTAAGCAGAGCAGCCGGCATCTGCACACTAATGACATGATTGTTATGATAGGTGTTTGCTTTACCCTGGAGTGGTAACATTATAATTCATCCACCGCTGAATGAGTGGGGACAATTAATGCAGTCAATGTGTCCCACGTGTTCCCTGCAGCATTAACAAGGCAGCTCCAGGCCCCTCGGCATACACGGGGCTGAAAATTGAGCCGGCTCTCGCGTTGAATGCGATCCTGATTGCCTCCGCGGGGGCCACCTGCTGCTTCGTGCCTGCCGGTCCTGCGCGCCCCCGGGGAGCGGGGCGGCTGACACGGATCTGCCGGGCGGGCCGCCACAGCGCGCCCCACGTGCCCGCGGTGACACGGGCGCCGGGCCGCGCCGCGGGCCCGGCCGGGCCGGGCAGGGGCAGGGCGCTGCCGCACTGCGGCTTCGTGAGCCCCACAGCCAGCCCTGCCGGCCGCGGGTGTCCCGGTGCGGGAGTCGTTGGCACTGCCCGCGTCGGGGTGCTCCTCCGTTCGGGATTTGTTGGGGCGCTGCCATGCTGGGCGAGTTCTCTGGCCTTCAAAATGCTCTGGGGCTGAAAATGGCTGTTGCCTGCGTACGGTAGGGAACAAACAGGTTGAGTCCTGAAAACTGTCTGTGTCCAGTGATAACGGAGGTCAACCTTTCTTCTGGTTGTCGCAGTGCTCCTAAAGTAAACATATGAAAGAACACAAAAACCAGCTTCCATCTCTGGGCCAGCCAGCGATGGGCCCCACCGCCCCCTGCTCAGGTACTGACAGGTGAGGACCATGCTTGCAGAGCTCCGTGGTGCTTTTCACCTTCTCAGTCTGTCCCCATAAGCAGGAGGGTTCCTGCGAGGCTGTGATCAGTTCTGCAGCCGTGGTCAAAGGGGCACTGTGCAGCAGCATCGGGGATCCATGCCTGAAAACAGGAGGAGGAGACAAAAAGGAATAGAGAGGGGAACAAGCTGAGTGGTACCAGGTTAGCGCTGCTGTGCTGCAGGGTGGCAAACACCGGTTTCATTATTCTGTAGTGTGAGCTTCTTGCACAGGAAGTTTGGAGGGGCTTAGCAATCTGCTTTCCTTTGCCCTCTGCTAAGTGAAGGGCATTTGCTTCATGAATATTCCATTACCCTGCTGTTCCCTGTAAGCCCTCAACCAACTTTTGAAAATAAACAAGTGTACACACTTCTAGGCAACAGCATCCAGGCCTTGCTTTCTTTTTTTTTTTCATTCTCCTCTAAATGGTAAAAAAATGCCAGATGTTTTTTGCATGTAATTTGTAATCTCTTAGCTAGATCTCACACAAAATATGAAAGTGTACTGCAGACGGATCCCAAGGTACTATTATTTCCTCATGCCAGGCTATTAATCTTCAGTAAAATAATTTAAATTATTTTAAGAAACTCACTTTTTCTTAAAAGCTTCCCAACAAGGGCCTCAAGACTCCTTTCAAAAGTATATTTTGACTTCTGGAGACTATGCCACCAATGAACATTATAAATCTGAACTCATGTGACTACCTATGTTACTGCATAAGCCAGCTGGAACTAGGCCAGGATCATTTTCTCTATTTCTAGACCACACAGCCAAGGTAACATGAAAGAAATAGAGAAATTTCTATGTATTATTCATATTAATTATTTGTATTCAACTGAGACTGGACTCTTTGTGATATGTATCTTAACAGATGTGTCATTGGTATAAATGTGCAAGAAGTGGGATTTCAGTTCCGGAAGCATGTTTTTTTTCCAGACCTTCTTACTTTTTTTTCAAGTTGGGCACAGAAATCTACCTAAAATAACAGCAGGGAAAAAAAAGACCACAATATTTTCATATTTTTCCCCCCATTCTTCACATCTAAGTCACTTTCAAATCTGGATTTTCTTATTATGAGTTGGGGTGTCCGAGTTTGCAATCTTAGACTTGTGTGTCTTGTCATGTCTTAAGACAATGGAGATGAGATGACTTGTCTCAGGGAGAGAACTGGAAGATGAGTCTGATGTTATCACAATGGCTCAGATAATGGTGTGTCTCTGTACTTGTAGGTAGACAGAAGAATATTTTGTGGAATTTATCCAAGAGAAGTAATAAGGTGATATCATCTAAAATTTGTAGTGTAAGAGGAGCAAGGAAAGGAAGATGATTCCTCCATATGTAATAAAAGGAAATTGGTAAGTAAAACACAAGCTTTCAAACCCTTTCTGTTTTGCTTTTGCTTACAATGAAATGATATTTTTATGAGAAGAAAAAAAAATCTAGTGTTTTAAAGGAAACAAAAGTGTACTCTGTGAATTGTGATTCATTAAAAGTATATCTCAACCAGTTTCACAATGCAAGAAAACTCAAATGCCCTAACTCCCAGACCAGAGCCCACCCACTGAGTTATTTGCCTCCCCAGAGGAAACAGATAATTTTGATGCCATGAAAATAATATTAATGCACAAAATTCAGATTCCTAAGGATATTAGCGTCTTTTCAGTCCTGAATTAATGAACAAATTTAGTTCAGAGTTGCAGCAAGCAATTTTTTACTGTGTGATATCCAATTCAAAAGGAATTTATCCTCTTCCATCTGCTATTATGAAAAATACCAAAATCAGAGATTTTAGTAAAGTAATCTGAAAGCTGCAGCCACTGAACTTTGAGCTAGAAGCCATGCTTGGTAACTCTAGGCTGTAAATAATTCTCTTTCTCTGAGGACTGGATAAAAAGTTAGACATACAGTGCTGTGTGATCAATTGATTTTACTGGCTGCTGGTCAGGTCAGGAGGACCAGAAGAAAGGCTATGGCAGCACAGCCAGTGAATAAATTGCTGGCTCAACCCAGAGTGTAGCCTGTTTGTTCTGAAAAATAGATAATCACATATATGACCAAGTGTACTGCACCATGCTGCAGAGGCTTTGCTCAGCACTCTATTCAGACTTCTCTGTCTAGAAAATAAAAATACAGTGTGAATAGCATTCAAACCTCTATTTTGGATCAAGCCCAATGGCATTTGAGATTTTCTCCAAGATGAGTCAATTCATATTCATATCAGCAGGAGCCTAATTGAGTAGAAGAGTGCTTAGCCCCAAAAGCTGTGTGAAGTCATGTTTAAGCTGTTATTGTAGGTGTAGCAGGCTCTAGGAAATGGGAATCTCAAAGTTTCAACAGGTTCCTTACTTCAGTTTTGAAGAAATTTTGAATGTGTCACACAGATTTTTTGCTAAATCTGCTCTAGATCCAGGCTCAAGTTTGAACAGCCTTCATTTAAGGCTCTTCCCTTAAGACTTAGCTTCTTCTGGGTTTCATGTGTATTGAAACCTCTACCTGAATCTTGTAGAGGGTATTAATTTGGAGTCAAGACACTGAGATCAGGGATTGCTTTCATGCTTCTCCACTTCTTGGAGTGCCCAGTTTGTGGAGTAAAACCCTTTTGTAATTCAGTGAAAATCAGCAACTGGATTCTTCCCTGTCTGGTTACATAAGACACCCATACAGGGTAACCTTTGTCAGTCAGGCATAGTCCTGCCTCCATAATGCCCATTTGATAAATTATACATGGGTACGTAATGTGCTTTCATCAAATTACGATAGGCTCTTACAGCCCTGCGTTTTATGGTGGTATGTCATAGCACAGGAGCAGACAAAACATTGTCCCAGAAGATGCCATGGACTCTGAGATGGCTTTACCAATTCTACCAGTAAAAAACAACAAATTAGGAGATCTGGAAGAAGAACACTTGACAACACCTCCCTTAATTGAGGAAAATATTCCTAATGAAAGGGAATTGTTGCAGGAATTGGTGCATTGGTGAGAGAGAGACAGGGTTTGATTTAGGATCCCTTCTGTCTCTCTTGTTCCCCAAGCAATCAGGAGGAGCTTTGAGTGCTCGGTCCCTAGGGACAGGCAAGCCTTACATCACTTACCAACCACGCCTCGGGTGATTAAGGGAAGAGGTAGAAGCTTTCAAAAGGATTTTTGTCCAGTTGTTTTCACTAGGAAGAGGCTGAATAATATCTTCAAACTGTGGACTTAAAACATATCTAGAAAGCTGGAGTGAAGAAGCATGAGTAGAATCAAATATCTGAAAGATGCAATAGCCATGTCCTGTCCCAGCTACAGAATGCAATGAGAAAATTTGGGACCACTTAAAATGGGTCTGCTTTTTGTCTCAAGATTAATATTAATCACTTAGGATGCTGCTCTCCAGCGTATGTTACAGCTATACCTAAAAGGAGCTGTAGGACAACACTTAGGAAAAGGTACTACTCAGTGTAAGAGGGGTTACCACAACTGCACAACAGACTCTGAAGTTTTCTGTCTCCTCCAAAGTGCAAAAATCATAGCATTCACAAAGGAATCACATTTAATTTTGAACTATTAAATTATCTGAAATGGACAGCATGATGGATATATGTATTTAAGATGTTCTCATGCCTTAGGATTTAGAAGTCTTTTTCTTTTAAAGGATTTCTAACATTTTACATCAGAGGTGCATTGATTTTCATCCAATTTTTCCAAAACACATTTGAGCTCTACAGCAGAACTTCAAGGGTGATGTGGCCTTAAGGTTAAGATCTGTAAAACAACAGTTGGCTGAAGTATTTTCCCACACATTTTAGTGGACAACTATTTTGCCTTTTTTCAAAAAAAAGGCTTTACTTCAAGGGATTTTCTTTAAAAGAAATCAATGTATTTGATTTATAGGAGAAATTTTACAGTTTTACAGAGAAAGATTAACTGTTTTCAGGATAAAATGCAAAACTTCCTTTTTTTCTTTTTTCCTGCCTGCTTTTTCTCTACCACAGGAAAGAGTTCACCAGTCTAACTTAAAGGGTTACTGCTGCAGATTTACAGCCATAGTATAATTGACATTACAATCAGGACAATATTTCTCATGAAACCAAAAATGCCGTATTTGAGAGGCTAGAAAAGTTTTTACACCAAAAAAAAATTAAGACCCTCCTGTTCTTACATCTCAGTCTGTTTAGAGGTTTTGGGGATTCTTTTTTAATATACTGTTTCAGCTGAATGCTAGCAGTGTGCCTTGTTATCTAAAATAGAGCACTTTTCTTGAAAGTGTGTGAAGTGACTGTAATCTTTATTTTTAAAAAACTCCAGTGCTTTAAAATTTGGGTGGGATATCCTACTTTACAGTAGATATCAGTGGATATCTGATTTGAGAAATAGGGGCTTGCATACTCTTTGGGTTGGTTGTGTGTTTTAATGCCATGGCAGTGAGCAGCCAGTGGTACTTCTTAGTAAGAGCAGATGCACAAAGTTCAGTCATTAGAAATGAGATGGTTACCAAGACAAGGTCAGGTGGTAAATGTGGAAATTAATAAAGTAGAAACTAATGATAATAAATGGGTAGTTAGGAAATTTTATATCTGGAGATTTTTTGGCTGCTACCCAAGAAACAAGCACTGATCACCTATTTCTGCTTTTGCAAATGAAGAAACTGAGATCCAGGAAGAAGTGTCTCACGTAAATGCAGTGATGACAAATGCCATGACATTTCTTGGCAGTCTTCTATGGATTAGTTAATGCAAGAAGTTGACAGTCACTCACAAGGAAAAAAAAATTTTAATAAAAGGAATAATCCGGTCAAAATAATTGTACCAGGGTACATATTACACTATGCTGAATACCATCTTAAACAGCAGTGCATCATGCCCTGGATTAGTTGATAGTGGAAGAAAAGCAGTTAGGTGGTGGAACCATCCTTTTGATGTCATCTTCTGAATTTCTGGCAAGCATGGATGACCCTTTTTCACATGAAAACAAACTTCTCAAGGCCAGGCTACCTCTGGTGAATATTTGGCAAAGCTAAGGAAGAGATTAGAAATGATCCGTGATCAACATCTAATTACATTTTAAGTCTTCTTCAGGATAAAACTATGAAGAGTTCATATGCACTGTGATATTGAAGAATGAATTTCTGTTTGGTGTTTGTATTTTGTTGGTTTGTTTTTGGGGTTTTTATTTCCCAAGGGGGAAATTAGCCTCAGTGACTTCAGGTAGCTCCCACTGATATTAGATCCTTCCACTGACTTCAAAAGAAATTGGGTAGAGCCCAAGTAGTCAAGAAATGAAAAAGTGCATGGAAAAAAAAATCAATTTGCTGAAATAGCAAAGGCTAACAACAAGAGAAGGCTGCTTGGCTGCCTTCCGAAAGGTGGTGTTTGAAGAATAGATTCTCTCACTGTTTACAAATTCTCTCACTGTTTTGCAAATACAAATTCGTGTTTTATAAGAACATAAAACACAGGCCTGAAGTAAGACTTCTGGGTTTCCCTCAGAGGTGTCCTTAGGCTGAACCATGATACCTACAAGACACTTGGTCAAATTAAAGTGATTTACAGAAGTTCTGGAGATCTGGCCAACTGTATCTGTAGGGAGGTTGCTTTATGTGACTACAGTTCCCCTGTGGCCTGTTTTACCAGCATATACAGGCACAAGGGCAGCTGAAGTTTCATTCACTAGTGTGTTTATGTTCCGAAACAACTAGCTAGGCAATCCAACACCAGTAACTTCATCCAATATAGTGTTTCTGTTCATAGTATTCTGTTTTATTTTTTTTTTCACATTTGCTCACTAAAAATGATGATGATTTTTGCTGATTTATTGTTCTCCTGTGAGTGCTATCTCCTTACAGCAGAAAGGACTCAGCTATCTTATCCTCATTGAAGCTGATATACCTCAAGGGACCCAAAATTCATGCATCTGCTTCAGTTCCAATAAAGGAACACCACCAGAGTGGGATTTACAGCCTCCTCTGGCCACTGTTAAGTACCAGTTCAACAAATCTAAGTTACGGTCACAGGTAGGAGGCAGACAGAAGGGTTGGAAAAGGCAGAACATCCCCTTTTGCTGTCATGGATGCTGTAAAGCTGCAAAGTACACAAGCATATGGGTGCAACAAAAAAAGGATGTAGAAAGAAGCACTCTGGTCTGCAAGGAAGTTCAGAACAAAAAGAACCATCTGAAACTGCTTGAGAAATAAGACAATATTTTGCCGAACTTTCTACTATGCACTTGCAGCTTTATAACATTTAACTTTTTGAAAAATTTTAGAATTCAATTACTTTATTTCTTAAATATGTTTCAGAGCCTTAACACATCTAATAACAGTAGATCAATAGGCTCATTGTCCTACAGTGTATCACAGCACCAGCAAATACCTATGTTATGAAACTAAGTGAATTTACTGGAGTGTAAACCCCCAGTGAGTTGTCTGTAATCAGCCAGCAGGCCTTCAGGGCAAGAGAATTAATGTATTTTAATATTTTAGGTTATCTTCCATATGGCATAATGCTATACCCCATCTGTATGTGTGCGTGTGCAAACAAATGTAGGAGGTTTTTTTCCAGAAATTATTTTCCCTTAGTGGAATCTCACCTGCATTCTAATGTCTTTTATCATCTAGTCCTTCAAACAAACAAAACTTCGAAGAGTGTGAGTCTGCAAATAGCATTAATGTCTGTAGAGCTGAATTAGATTATCCCAGATCTTTTTTTCTCTTTGTAGTGTTGAAATACCTCTTCTATTGTATTTTAAAGGACTCTGCCATTTAAAAAACAAGGCATCCTCGAAAGGGGACATGGAACTTCTCACTGAATCACAAAATAGAATGTTCAAGGCTTCATATAATCATTGTCATGTAAGTGTTTTGAGAAAGTTTAGCTCTTGTGATATCCCTTTGTGGACATACTGGCACAGCAGCCATTGGCAATGGGGTGTCTCATTGGCTTAATGTGCTCAGAAACATAGCTCTTGGTAAGAGCAGATAAAAGGGGATGCCAAAAGAGAAAAAAACTCATGTACATTCATATTTACATAGGCATTTTTACTGGTTCCCATGGAGCATCACAGAGAAGTTTTAGTAACTCTTCAGAGCAGTAGTGGGGAGTCAACATAGGGGAGCAAGCATCCCTTGCTGAATCCTCATGTCCTGATCAATGGTCAGGATTCCACCTCCTTGGGTGCCCTGTTCTTAGCTTACCTGGATCTGGTGTGCAGTGATCTCAACATAGGGGAGCAAGCATCCCTTGCTGAATCCTCATGTCCTGATCTATGGTCAGATTCCAGTGGTGCCCTGTTCAGCTTACCTGGATCTGGTGTCAGGACGCCACATAGCTCTCCCACATAGCTCTCCCATACCTGGCTGCATCAGGCTGAGTGAATCTCCTGTGAGAAACACAAAGGAAGTAATTCTGGTATCAGCATTAGATAATGTCCACTCTAAAAAGTGTAGGTTGCTAATGATTTAAATTCAGGCTTACTTCATGAGCTGTACAAACTAGGGCAGCAACACCGGGCATTTGTGCCTGCAGTAAAATATTTTTATTTTTTATAAAAGTCAGGCTTTTTAAGTTGAAGAAGAGGCTGCAGCACTGTCAGCAGCACCACAGATTCAGCAAGAGGGACTACAGCCTGACAATCACACATTGGCTGACATGTGCCTTTGTAATAGAGGTATTATTTACTACTGCAAGAGAAAATAAACAGCACTGTTTGTTTTATCTGTGTCTCAGAGAGGAAACAAACTGCAGAGACTTAAAAAGTGGCATTGTTAACTAGCACTGTTGGATAAATTCTTTTATGAAAAAAAGGAGGAAATTTTAAAAACAAGTTACATAATAGACCACCTTTTGTAGCATTTTTTCTACTGAATCCTGAAATTATTAATGCATTACTGATATTGGAATAAACTCATTGAAGCACTGGTGCTGTGAACAGTAGAATGGAATTTACAGAAGAAAACTCCCTTTCCAGAGACATGCTGCTCAGATAAGCGTATTAATTGTCTTGGTGACAATTGTGAAAAAAATGTCTTTTAAAAATATTTCCATCTTCCTTTTGATTTTTGGGTTTGGTTTTGGTGGGGTTTTTTTTGGGTTAGTTGGTTGGGTTTTTTTTGGGGTGGTGTTTGTTTTGGTTATGGAGGGTTTTATATATATATATATATAATTTTTTATTTGTTTTTTATGATTTTTTGGTAGTCATGTGGGAAAATACATTTTGCGGAAGTGTTGGCAATGGAAGAAATTACTTTCACAGATGCAGGTATTCTGTCAGGAAAACAGACAGTGAAGGACTTCCATGGAATCCTGTTAGCACCACATGGCATGACAAGCATTTCTGTGCATTCTGGTGCAGCCATGCACCATTTTTCAGGGGGTGCAACCTGTACTACTGCCTCTGCTCCTGCTCTGTGTGAGGAGTTACCTGCAGCCCAGAGATAAAATTCATCCACAGCTGCAGATTTTGCAGAGTTGGAGGCCAAAGAGTTTGATGAGAAAATGGGAAGCAAATAAAAGCCAGGATGTGGTTGCAGAACAGGCGTTACTCGAATCAGAACAAAATAGAATTTTTACAGAATTCTGGGGGAGAAGACAGAGGAACTTAACATACCAAATGGTTGAGCCCTATCATCTAATCACACACCTACATCATCCCTACTCATGTTGATTTCAGCCATGTCCTCAGCATTCCTCAAAGCCTAGAACCAGTCTTTCACCCTGTAGCTACATATTTTTGCATAAACCTCCTTGAAGTAATTTTTCAAAGTCCTCATTTCGGGTTGTTGCCTAATGAAATGGGTTATTTGTTCGTGTTATTCATTCATCTATGCATGTTTCATACAATTCCCAATCCTTTCTTCCTAAACTAACCTCTAATGACCAAGGACAACAGTCATGCTAACTTCTTTCACAACCAAAATAAGTTAACTCAAATAAGCTAAGTGAGGTGTGGATTATTTTTACCACATTTTTTTTCCTAACTAAGCTAACATCACTGGCTTCTTTCCAACATATCCCATTATTTATACATCTCAAGGTTTTTGTTGATCTTCTACATCTAAGAAAAAGTGGAAACACAGAAAAAAAAACCAATGAAGCAGTGTAACAGCTCAAAAACATAATTTGAATCCATAGTGCATGGCAAGTTCATGCTAGAATCAAAATTGTCAGTTACATTTGCAGTTTCCTCAAAGCAGCTCCCAACCCACTGCTGCATTTACATTTGATCAGTTTTTAAGTGTGCAAACTATTAAAAAAGAGAGTTCCTCACAAAAACTAATGATGCAGATGACAGTTTTTTTCATTAACTTTTTCACAGCTTGACACAGTTTTAGCTGGGTTGTTTGTCATTTTGAATTGAAAACGTGCTTTTAATTTTCCCTATTTCTTGGAATAGAAACATTGTCTGTTGAGATCTTTTTCAGATAAACATGTTTTAATTCTGGGAGTAGATGGTCATCCTGTAGTTATTGATACAAAGCACTCTGAGACAGTTCTGTCTTAGAGCAAGAATATTCACCTTGGTGTGAGTTTTCCTTTGAATATATAGTTGTATCTATGCAAACAGCAATTCTAATACAGCCTTTCATAATAAATGCATGTGCATATGCATATACATATATCTATATACACGCTCATGCACCTGTATTTTTTGTCTCTACCTGGACTACCTTCATCATTTCATTTCCATTGCTACAAAGATCAATGGGTAAAAGAATAACATCTATCTATTTCTCTTTAAAGAAGCCTTGAACATATCATAGGCTTGAAAATACCAAATAATTGATCATGAATATGTATATTGGGAACTGAAAAAAAAAAAAAGGATTCTTATGGGGATTCTAAAGTAAACTGATATTAAAGTTAGAAAGTGATCCAAAAAGTAAAACTGGGCAATCTGCAACTAAATATTAAGAGTTTCATCTGCACTGTATGTTAATTGGTATTCATTAATTTCTCTACAGGTGTATATTTTATTTTTAGAGAAATGGAGGCCGTGAAAGGAGAGAAGTTCACAAGATTTAACCCTGAAAAAAAAAGAAAGCAATATCAGTCACAGATTCTAGTTCAAGAGCTCCTGGCATGACCATCATAGTATCTAGGTCACTGCAAATGAAATGGAACAGTCCTGTCATAACACAAAAGCAGCCAGGAGAACTGCTACCTGTACAGACTGCAGGCTCCATAGGAAAAATATACCTCTCTTTCCACTGTCAGCTGAAAAAGCATGAAACCAGGGTGGAAGGAAAGTGTCTGGCTCTCTTTTTAGTCTAGTTTTTCCCTGCCTTCTACACAAATCTCATATTATCTCCTTTTTTTAGTTGTAAAAGGAAAGACAGCTACACTTGCCGTTGTGGTTAGGATTTTTGCATCATATTTCATTGGCACCAACACCGTTCAGTAGCCTGAAGCAAGGTGGGCCTGGGTGGGATTTTAAAGGACATGAGAGCCATATTTTATAAAGTTCTTCAGAAATCTGAAGATATAAAAAAGTTCATTAAATGACACATATCTTACCAGTTCAGGTACTTAATCAAGATTCTCCAAGGTAACTAATTTTCATATTTTAGAAACTAAGTGCTAGAAATGGTTAAACACTTTGGGTGAAATGATTTTCCATCTGCAAAGGCATTTTTTCTCAGATTCAAAGCATTTCACAAAGAAGTGGCAAAGTGTATGACATTTCCTACAATGTCAAACTAAATTGGATTGAACTTATCTCATTAAAGTAGATGTTATTTCATACAAATAAAGGGAAAAGTATAACTTTACTGTTTTCTTATATATTATTTTGAAAATTTATTACATATTCAATAATATAAAAAGCTAGACAACAAGCATAATTATGTTACAATATTAACAAACAATCTGAAGAATTAATATGTTGCTGCTTGCAAACTGAAATTTTAGGAGAAATTTTTTAGGGGAAATTTTTAGGAGAAATTTTGAATCTCTGTTTTGATTTGATATAAAAAATGAACTTCAGAGTTTCCTAAGAAAAGGGAATTTTAATTTTTTTAAAGCAGTTCTAATGAGAACTCTGAAAATCTGGCACTTAGAGCTGGCTTAACTCAGTTGACTTTCATGTTCTTTGTAATATTCCTAGAGACTTCAAAGGAATCAATTAGCTTAATGCTAAGGATTTTTTAAAATCTCATTCTCTTTCTGTTCACAATCTGTATAATGGGGAAGTGATTAGAATATCTATACTACAGAGGTATTCTGAAGTTTTAATTAAGTTCTAGAAATTAATTCAGGATCCTGAGATGGGAGCAGTGGAAAGAAATAACATCCTCATATGCTCTGGAGCCTCTGGCTGCAGACTGTGAAGCTGTAGCCACTTTTACCACTTGAAAATATGGAACTTTTAACTCCCAACAGTATGATGTGGAGCTAAATGCCTCTCTTTCTAAGTTGTGCAATGTGGAAAATCTTTGTGTATTTAGAAAACTCTTTGCTCATGTTTTGTAATGAGATGTTCATTAGTCTCAGTCTTCAGTCTTTAATATTATTCCTCACTAGGATTCTTTTTGTCAGCCACTTGTAAATGTTCTTCTGACTGCTCAGTCTTCTTTCCATCTCATCAGAATTCCTCATTTCAATAACAGTACAGGCATTTTTATGATAGAGGGTTTTTTCATCATTTCCTGGTGCCTTAGGAAATACTGTTTCTGTCTGAGTATGGTCACAATTGACATCTGTGTAAATCTGCGTATTGGTGTGCATTCTAATACACATATTTCTAGAAGAAAAATTATTTAAATGTTTCCCTTTCCCACTATGAAATGCCAGCCTCTTTAAAATCTCTTGAGTGTAAAAGCCCTGTGTGATTGGAGAGTGTGGGAGAAGAGCTGCTACTCCTCCTTTGGTCCTTCTGAGACACACTGGAGATGGCACATATCCTCCTGCTTCTGTGAGGACATGACCTCCATGTAAAGGAGGTAAAGGGGGTAAAGGTAAAAGTAGATTTAAACTGCTGCATCTTCCTCTCTTGGATTAAGAAGGCAGGTTCCCCTCTGAAGTGGGCATTCAGGAAACCCCACAATGAGGAGTGAGGGGGTTCTCTGAGCTGCTGCAGATGTGAGGGAGAGTGATGATCCATATGTGATCCACAGTACTCAGTCAGCAGGTTTTCAGTCAGAGTCAACATCTGACAGTTGTCACCCTGCTCTACAGGTAAATTGAATGAGGTGGGTTGTATCTGCACACTAAAAGCACATACCTACATGATGCACAGACTGAGAAAGACCTGCACAGCCATCCATGCTAGACAGGTTTGGAAAGCTTCTAGATAATCTGGTCCACTATGTGTAATACACAAGGCTAGACAACTCATATTTTCCTTTCTAGTGTATTTTGATACTCACTCTGCTTCCACCCTGAGCCTGACACTGAAACTGTCCTTTCTGACTGAAGATATTTCTGTGACTGCCCTAACCTCAGAGCTCTGCTGTGGGGTTTTTGCCCCTGGGCATATTTCCTTGCTTGATGGTAAAGTGCCTATCACAAACAGTATCTCAGAAACCACTGCCCCTTACAGCATCCTTTGTCACATAGTACCTCTAATCATAACCTTGTACTACCAGATGGGGCCAGTGGGACTTGGCAGCAGGAGCATGGGCAGGACCCAGGGTCAGGATGTGATGGGCAAGGCTAACACACAGCTGGAGCATTGCCACAAAACAGAGGGTGGGCCACCTCATCAGGTGTTAATGGGCTATGAAGGGGTCAGAAGTTCTGGTTAAAGCCCTCCCTTGCTTCTTTGGTTAATCTGCATCTCTAGTATTTTTGTGATCAAGCAATTTAGAAAGCCAGTCTGTTTTAAATGGATTGCATTGGTCTTAGGTGGAGAAGCGCAAGGCACAGTATCCCAAAAAAAAAAATGAAGCTTTGAACTTTATAATAAATGTTGGCCACTTAGAGTGTCCAAAGACTAGCAGGTTTCTACTCATAAAATACACTGAGAGAATTAAAGGAAAGAGAAAAAGTAGCAATTGGTTTAGTTGTATTCTGAATAAGTGGCATCTAAAAAATTTTAAATTTTGAAGTGGAAAATTAGAAAAATGTCATCCAGAGGACTATTTTCGTCTTGTTCTTCCAGAGTATTTAATCCCTGTGAAAACAAAACAGTTAAAAACAGAGGAATGGGAACCACAGTAGAAATGCAGCAACAACTGTAAAATCTGAAATTTCTCATGCTTCTGAGTATAAAATGCCTAATGTGACTGGCATTCCTATATTATGGTTTTTATTTTCCCTAAACTGCTGTATCACAGTTTCATATACAAAGTGGCTGCATTGGGGCAACAGATAAAATAGTCCCTACTTATAATATTTCTGCAGTGTTGGTTGGTTTATAGCCATCAACTGTTGTGGTTTCTGATTTACCAAGGTAAAAGTATGCAACAAATACCAGATCCCTCCATGGCTCATGAGTTTTTCTCACAAAATGAGACCTTTTCATGATTCTGGAACTCTGCCTATGCAATGTAAATAGATGCTAAAATGAAGCAACAAGTTTCTTTGAGCTTCATTTCATTGCTGTAATAATCAGACATGGCTTCAGCACTGCAGTCTTAACTGAGCAGGCACCTCTCTTTCTTTTTTGCATGACACTTAGTTACTGTCTCCAGAATGGGGAAGAAAAAAAAAAATTTCAGCCTAAACAATTTAACCGAATGCAACTATTCAGAACGAAAGGAGTGGATCTCCTGTCTGCGCCATGTAACTGGGAAAACTTTGAAGTTTGTCCTGTCTGTTCCCTCCCTTCTTTCTTCCCCCAACAATCTCCCAACCAAACATTTATGGTTATTCAGTTGACAGCCAATAAATAGCAAAGTGTTTGGGGGAAATCTGTAGTTTTTTTGGAGGGAAACCTATAAAAGAAAGAGACGCAGAGAGAAAGAGGAGGAGAGAGAGCATAATCTGTACACCATCTGTTGCCTAGTGCAATCCATGCTGACACAGGGCTTTTTGACATTTTATACCTCGAATGCAAGCACATAGATCATTTCTACCTTGTACTTTTCCCGTCTCATTATCGGAATTTATTCCCTCGCTTTGTTGTTGGTGGAGTCCCTATTCTAATTGTTTCTTACATGTGCTGTAAATCTGTCCTCCAATCAGTAAAGCCCTGGAACATGAAACTGAGACCTAGCAATTTCCTTTGCTTACCAGTGCATCTGCTGGAGCGTAGTGTTGAAATAAAATGAAACATGTTTGCACTCTTTTTCTATCATACCGTAATGCGCCTTTCATTTCGCTCAAGGAATTTTTAATATTCAAGCCATACCCTGTGCATGAAGTCATTTCCCTTCGATATAATTGTAATGGTAATACGCATGGCCTAACTGGCAGTGGCACAGCTGGCTGCTTGCCACAGCTGAGCCTCTGACTCAAAGACTTTTAATTCTGTCATGCCTCATCTGGTTTTATGTACTCTTTTGTAGTTAGTTCACAAATTTATTCTAGGGTATCCATTGAGATGGGCAGGCCATTGACTTTTCTCTAAAGATAGCGCACTAAACTAATGAAGGGCACCAAATATGTGCATTGATAACCTGTGTGCATGCTGAATAGAAATCAGATTATAAGTCAATGTGCCTGGGTGGTCAGGACTTATTGACAGATGCTTAGACCCTGATTGTGCAAAGATTTAGTGGCGGTGAATAAAGGTAAGCACAGGCAAAAGCCTTGCCTCATCGCTGCCTGCAGGATCTGCTGTCACAAATAGCAAGTGGCACAGGGTCTGCACAAGCTGCAGTAGCAGCTTGTTACCCCACAGGACCATTTAATTAATTAATAGCTGTGTTTTGTTTTGCTGGTTTTAATTAACTGAGTCTTTCTGCAAAATTGTTGTGTGGCTTCAGTCCCAAGGAACTTTAAAAGTATCTCTTCAGATTTGTTATCATGTACAACGTCCGAAAAAAGTTCTTCAGCCTAAACTGCTATATCCTGATGCTTTATACAGCTACCATACCTCTTTCCCTTCATCTATCACTAGGCTCAAAATGCACACTCCCAAAGCAAGGTTCTGTGTTTATCTTTCTGATTCCATCCCTTTCTGCTTTCACTAAGGCCTTCCATCTCCATTCCTCTAACTCCCCTAAAAAAGTGATTGTTTCAAGAAGCCAGAATGTCTGACCCCTGCTTCCAATTACCCACTGGAAATATACTTCAAATGATGGTTACCATCTTCATCCATCCTCACCTTTCTGAGTCTGCTGTTTTTCTCCTCTCTATTTGTCCATAATAACTTAGAAGGTTTGCTTTCATCTATACAGCTCAATGCACATCTACTGAGTTACAAGAGCAATAAAGTGCTGTTTACCAGGTTTATGGATCACTCACTTTCAGTGTATTGTTCAAATGTGAGCCCCCTCTGAAAGTTAAAAGCTGTTGGTGTGAATCGATTAGGACTTCATTTTATGCTAGCTGAAATCAATGACCAAGCCAGTTTCTTACTGTGGAAGAAAGGTCTTACTAACTGCACACACTACAGATTTTCTTGATTTGACAGTCAAGCCATAAGGCCAAAAGAATATTATTTAAACAAAAAATTTCATTCAACCTGAGATGAAATTTCCTTTTTAGTTGTGCATTAACTATAACTATTTGAAAATGATGAAGCAAAATTCAAAAGAAAATGCTGATTCAAACTGTAAAAAATATGACTTTAGGGAAATTAGAAAGAGTTTTGTCTTCTTTTAAATTCATTTTTATTCCTTACCTTTTGGGAGAAAAAAATTGTAACAGATCCTTTTATAGGATTAAGGAACTAAAAAAATACAGTCATGCAAATTAGTTCTGTCAACCTCATATTTACTACCACTCTCAAGTAGTGACTCAGCCAATCGGCTGTATAGATAGATCACCTCTGATCTGTATTTTGGGATGCAGGAGTAAATAAGCAGAAATAAGGGAATATTGGTATCTTTTCAAGTCTTGTCCAGATAAGAAGCCAAACATAGACATAGTCTACACAAAAATTACAGTTCACAGATATCACTGTTTTAGGAAAAGAGTATCTCAGCCCTTTCAAGAACATATTCTGTCATTCTCTTGGGAAGACTGCTTTGGGAATAGCAACTACCACAAACAAGAAAAAGTTTTCCAATTTGAAATCTAGGAGCTGAGTGTGGCAGACCTAAGGAAAAAAGAATGAGGGGAGACTTTATGGTATCTACAAGTTTCTTGTGACAGGAAAGGTAGGGGCAGGCACTGGTCTCTTCTCTCTGGGGACCAGTGACAGGACCCAAGGGAATGAATCTGTGTCAGGGGAGGTGTAGGTTGGATGTTAGGAAAACGTTCTTCACATTTAGGGTGGTTGGGCACTGGAACAGCTCCCGTGTGGGAGGGCAGTGGTCACAGCACCAGCCTGACAGAGTTCAAACCTGCATGTGTTTGGACACATGGTGTGATTCTTGGGGATGGTCCTGCACAGGGCTTGCAGTGGTATTTAGGGATCCTTTTGAATCCCTTCCAACTCAGGATATACTATGATTCAGTGAAAACTCACAATTTAAGGGCTTAAATTCCCAGAAATTAATGCTGATTTTCATTTTAATTATTCCTTGATTTATAAGCCCACTTGAAAAATGCAGTCAATTTTTCTCATGCTCCAGCTACTAAGTATTTAACTATAAACATTTAATTTGCAAACTCCTGATTCTTCTCTCCACTGTGCTTTTCCCCTTCCTTCATCTCAAAAGAATCTAAGTTTGGAGTGTGTGCCAAGCAACCACTTTCCTAATCTTCCTGATAATCCATGCAACTGAATGATATGATAATAAGGTACAGAAGTTAATTACATTTGGCAAATAAAAAAAAAAATCATTTAATGCCACCCCATCTCTGAAATACTATCCTTGCCCATGCTGTTCATACATACCCATGTCAAAGGTAGCCTAAGGAAAAAAAAAACACTTGTGCCTCCAGTACGTGCTTGGGTTTAGAATTTTCCAGCCCCTGTTACTCTGTTCACAATTTATTTTCTTCATATCAGCTTTAAATATGAAGTAGGTTCCCAATGTTTACTTAAATTTTTCAGTTTTTAAAAATAGTATTGCAAGCATATGATTCTCATAAAGCATTTTGTGCAGGGAGAAAAGTAAGCCTAGAGGCAAATCCTGTAACTCTCCAGACTGTAAAGACAGAATGATGACAAATTGTATAAATATGTGCAAATTGTCCAAATGATGTCATGTATTCAGGCTTGCAAAAGGCAGGAAGAATACTTGAGTCTAAGGTCAGCACAGACTCTGTCTTGGAATAAAATTGAGCAATTAGATTCAATTTGCTTAAATTTATCACCAAGAAAAATGTTTTGTTTAATCTTAATCTTCGTCTTATTTTTCAAGCATTTTAGAACCTACTGTGTTACTAGATCAGTGAAGGCCCCCAGTAAATTCAGGAAAAGCCAGACAGCAGCATGCATTAAGCAGGCTGCCTGTTGGAAAGGATTGGTGAAGTAGGGCAGTATACTTGTGACCTACCACATGAAACTTCTCTCTACAATTTAAATAGCAAATTGCAGAGCCTTGCAGAGGGGGGGGGCTCTTTTCTTGAAACAAGCAGCACTTTAGATTACTTGGGAAAATTGCATGTTGAAACTTTCTGGGGCTAGACAACAGAAGCAGGGTCTCTGGGCTCCAACTGGTCTGTAAATGCTCATACTGAAGTATTTTTGATTTACTTTACACAGGTCTTCGTTTCCCTCTTCTGCTTTTTCTCTCTCTCCCCCTCTCCTCCCCTCCCCTTTCAGTATCGAGGTCAACCTTCTCCAATTATTTGTCTGCAAACCATTTCTTTCTTCAAGTTTTCCCATTTACATTACATAGGTCAGTGTCTCCTTGGGTCAAGCTGCTTTAACTTCCACTGCATTATTTTCTCACCTTCCAGTGCTTTGCTTCCTCTCTGGTCTCACCCTCCACCCCCAGCCCTTCCAGATTTGGAGAGAGAAAATTAATGTAAAAAGGGAAAGAAAAATAGAATTTTTTATTCTTTCCTGACAAATTTCTTCTAGCCAGAATCGCTGGAACACAAGTCCAGACGAATACACAGGTGCTTTTTAACCATGCATGGGGCTGCTTGTTGTCCCCTACATCTGCTTTTAGTGGGGACAATTAATTATCTGTCATTCAGATTGCATACTTTGGTGGTGGGTGGGAATGTCTATGTAGACACTCTCAAACTACTGATTTCTGAACACTTTGGTGCAACTCAGTAATATTCCTTTGACAGACTGTGAGACTGTAGTTTTTGACAGTAGATCTCTATTCCAAATATTACCTGGACTTCAGTTCCTATCATTAAAAAAAACAAACTCATATTTACTTATTTTTATAGGTTTAAGAATGCATGTCCAAAGAGAGAAGGATGACAAATTAAAAACCTAAGGCATTCTTAAATACAAAAAAATAGCAAAAAAAAAAAAATTGTTGTTGGCTCTGCCTGTGTGATACACGGTTTGGTATATTAACAGTAGTGCCTACTGCATTTGAGAGGTCAAAGAGATTTGTTGTAAATATATAACAGGAACTTGCCTCTATCTCAGGATCAGAATGCCTGCACACTTTTGTGAGCTGTGACTTGTACAAGGAGGCGACGTGAATAAAGGGTTTGCTTTCTAGCCTGCCTGTTTAGGAAAGAAATTAAGAACAGATGGAACCTGTTACAAAAGAATTTCTGAAGTACAAGCTTTAAAAATGGTTGGTTTCTTGATTTTATTTTTTTTTAAGAAAAAGTGAAGCTCTCAAGATGTTAGTGGGATGATACGTGGTGCATGGCTAATTTGGCATCATGCAATCCGATCTAACATAAAGTTAATGCTGGAGCTGCTGAATGAGCTATTCTGCAAACATGTTTCAGCTGCATTCGTTAAAGCCCCTGTAACTGTTACTTTTAAGAGTACATTAAAAAGGTTGTGAAAACTGCTCCTTGTAATGATTTCTACAACAGGATCTCTGCAAACTCACAGCTGGAGGCTATCAAACACACACCTTCCTAATAGACAACACTGTGTGTACAATTAACACATTAATTTATAGAGTAAACTGATCAGGGGAGACTACAGCTTCAAAGCCAAACACTCACCATTAAGGAAGAAGTGAAGTTACATGGCAGGAGCTGCCTTGCTCACTGCATCCCTTCCTGACACAAAATGCCTGTCCCACTGAGCCCAGAGGTGCTCCCTGGCTCCTGTGCCCAGGTGCATGCCTCTGCCAGACCCCAATTCCAACTCGGGATAGGAGAAAACTGTGCTCTTCCCCATCCTGTTCTCCAGTCCTCCCCTTGGCATTAAAGGAAACCTCAGGCCATAGACCAGACAGGCATGTTGCAACAAAATACTCCATCTGACTGAGTGGGGAGGCAGTGAATAGGACATAATCTCCTGCCTGCATGGTGTAGCCAACATAAGAATACCAAAGGCACAATAAGACAACCATCATAATAATTTAACACTAGGAATACTTTGTGTATCTCTGTCAGAGTGGTTTTCCTTGCTGGGTTTATGCCCTGCTCTTACATGGAAGAGCAGGGTTTGACAGAATGAGGCACAAGGCATCCTCAGGTTCAAGCATGGACCCAACAAAAGTCAGTCCCATTCATCATGCTGGGACTCAGATTTAGCCAGGGAGGAAGCAGCATGACCTGGCTAACCATTGTCAATTCTCAGTGTTGGAGATGCAGGTCTGAACTGAAGATGCAGAACTTGGAACTGCCTCTTAGAGCAGGATGTTTAAGCTCTTTCTGGAGAACACAGCCTTGAATTTTTTCTTAATTATGTGAGCATTTAGGGTTGATTAGAGCATTCATGAGGAGCTGGTTGATGCAAGCTGAAGTCTCAACCAGGGGCATTCACATTCACAGAGCCAGGTGTGCTCTTCACATTTTGTCAAAGGGTGTTTTGCAGAGCACCACTCTGCTCTTGGCCTTCCTGCCTCCCTCTGATGCCTTGTCCACATTTCTGCACACCTGCAATTACCCCTACTCATGGAGTCACAGACTTCTCTGGGTTCTCCTTCTGCGTGTCTCCCATCAGGAGACAAGTACTAAGATTTTCAAGCTCAGAATGAGTTGTCAGGGTTTTAGCTCTTTTTTACAAGTCCAATACCAGCTATCCTCTTTCTCTTTCCACTGCCTACAGCTCCTCGAGGGACAAAGCAATTGGATAATTCCTCCATCTCAGAAGGGTCCTGTACTTTCTCACCACACACACTCCCTTCTCTGGAGGTAAATGCAGTGAGTGTGGGCAGCATACACAGAGCACTAAGGGCTAACCAGATCAGCAGTGAAGTGAGGAAAAAATATGACCTGCCTGAAGGAAGAGAAGCTCAGCTTTGAGTAACCAGAGAAGCAGTTCTTAACATTACTGTCCCTGAAGAGAGCAATGACTGAATGGTCTGGCCAATATTTGTTTGTGTGGTTCATCATTAAGTTAATTTTTGAGGTCAAAATAATAGTGTTGCCGAGAGAGATTCAGATACTTGGAGGTTAGGAGTTTGCTTTCTTATTTACTTCCATTGCCACAGCCACAATAGACATAGGCCAGGTGCAGCCTTCATGAACTTTCCTTTGGTGGGTTTGGGTTTTTTGAGTAAAACTCTTAACTGCCAACTCTGACACTCCTGCCCATAGATTTTCACTTCTGTGAGTAATTTACCTCCCCTTTACACATTTTGCTGCTGACTTCCTGTGGAGTCAAAAGGAATTTGGTCATTTGCTCACAGTTTCTGAATCTATTGAGTTTCCAAGCACTTGAAAATCCCAGACAAGTGGTCATCTGCTGTATAAACCCTCTTAACATCTCACATTCAATGCTGGTTGCACTGAGCTTGCTGAGATATATTTCACAGTGACAACACAGGAAATCAGATGCATCCTGGGTGTACTTGGATTCTTTGTCTATAAAACTCTGTATAAATCCTGAATTGTTTAATGGACCTAGGGCACAAGTTCACCCATTTTCTTTTTCACGCAGCACCTAGAGATTCACAAGAATATCTATCCATGAAAGAGAAAATTATTTGCTTTTATAATCTCATTTAAGGATTTCAAATCTGAAATCAATTTCACCTTTTGTCCTACCTTTCTTCATGCCTAAAAGATATTTTTCTGCAATTTCTAGCATATTCACCACTCCCCTTTGCTAAATAACTTAATAGTGTGTCTGTTGAATATTGCCCTTCATTATCTATCTTTCCACTGCTTTGGCCAGTTTTCCTCTTTGTGCCCTAGAAATACACCTGACAAAACTAGAATTCTGGTCCATCATGCTCATTTAGCAAAATTTCTGCTGCTGCTAAAATGACAAGCACAGGATACCCTGCTCAGAGGATCAGTGAGGTCTCGTCTTTTCAAACAACAGCTCCAGGAGGATTCAAGCAGGGAGTGCCCAGCTTTTCAGGAGGGAAAGCCAGCCTGTAAGAGCAAGATGCTACTGGCCTCTCCAGGTGACATGGAGAGAGGGAGCAGGAGGCTCTGCAGGAGCAGGCAGCCATAAGAACCAGACTCAGCCTATCTGCCAAGTCTACCACTTTTAACATTTGAAATTTTGGCAGGTATGAAGCCAGAGCATGGTTTCAAGAGCACTTGTAACACCTTGGACTTCTCTCACACCTCCAATGTTCACTGACAGCTCTCATTAAATTAATCCCTATAAAGCAGTGGGGATTTGGACAAATTTGCCACTCTCTCAGAAGGTGTTACACCTCTACTTCACCACCATTAAGAAGCCTGGCCACCCAGTCTCTTGTCCCAGAAAAACCAAGTATTTGAAAAAAAATCCCATCAACAGAATTCTTGGAAAAACAAGGTTGCCCAGGGAAGTCTAACCAACAGCTAACTCTTATGGACTCAGAGACCTACAAGAAGACATCATAAAATTAACATTTTAATGAAAACTGAGGGAGACATTCTTACAAAATTCAAAATAGTTGCAGCCATGGAATATACCAATTTCTTTAGAAGGAAAGTTTCCCATACAAAGATTTAAAGCTTTGTAGTTGAATTTTGTTTTTTAAGTTTCTCACAGGTAATGTTTGTATGTGCTGTCCTTGGACTGAGTCCTTAGGCTATCAGTGAACATATTGCCTTGGTTAAACCATTTGTAATTTTGGACAGAAATAAAAATCTATTCACCACCATTTTCAAGCTAAAAATGTTCAGACTCTGCCTTAACTCCAAAAAATTACTTCATAAAACTATCTTCTGCCAAGAGATCATGAGTTAAAATTAATGACATTAAATTATTTGCCTGTCTTCTCCTTTTGCCTCTGCAATGCCAAACTGTCCTTTCCTGTAATGCATATCATCAGAAAAACAGCTAGAAGTAAACTTGTGAAAGTCCTGCTGTGATAAGGTGATGAGACACAAGGGATTCTGGAGAGCATGACTTGTCTGCAGTGATGGCAAAAAGATCCTATATTCAACTTGCCAGCATCCTTTGCTGGAATAACTAACCTCTTTATTTTTCACGGTGAGGCTCAGACACATCTGAGAAGCCTTATTAGTCACCAGGAACTAATAAAAAATAGCCTGAAAGTGAAATATTCTCTGTCCAAGAACATGACCCCTTCAGACAAGTTGTCATGGAACATGGAATATGGAAAACCTACCAAATAAACTTTTGTGCTGCTGACCCCTGGAAAGCCAGACATAATAGAGAACACATGCGATCACTCCTCACAGATACCAAAGACAATTTTCATAACTAATCAAAGAGCAAAAGTCTCCTTTTCAAGGATACCTTTTACTGTAGATTATGACCTATTTAAAGATTTAGAAACTTTGGTTAGGGGCCTTTTTAGGTATTTTGTTTAGGTGTGATGCTTAGCACAGGACCTCACATGCAGATATCTCAGCCTTTAGCTGTTAGCTGATCTATACCCAGAATTTGCATTCACCTGCTAAGGAAGCCAAAATAACTTAATTTCACTGATTTCACAGCTTAGAACTTTTTCAGAGAACTTTTTTAGTTGTCAGCCTCTCTAAAGTTTTCATTTCAAGGAATAAAAAAATGTCAAATCTTTCTTTCGCAGTAAAGGAGAAATGTTGCCATTGAAGGGTATTTTTAATTCTTAAAATCTGAGGATCTCAGGTTTAAAAAAACATAGATTTAATGCATTTAAACTGGTTAGACTTGGTTAGACTGGAACTGGATTTTGAGTGTAAAATTTTAAATGTTTCATGCAGTCCAGGCAGAGCTAGTCTGCAAACCTATGTCAACCATAAACAAGCTTTGCTGTATTAAAAGTCAGTTTGGAGAATTTTCATTAGATTTGTGTATTTTACTTTTGACTCAACATGAAGCAAGAACAAAATACCTTCTCACTTGGAGCAAAATGCATTAAAATAATCTCTGCCAAACCACTGCATTTAGAAGTGGAATATAACCCACAATTCCAAAATTCAAAATCTATGGCTTACTTGGAATAGAAAGTGATATTAATAATTGCCAGGTATTAGCCCGAAGCTTCTTAAAGTGGGTATGATTCTAAATAAAAGTTGTTTGTTTCATTTTCATTTGAGCCTGTAGATGCTTCATAGAGGAGTAACCACTAAAATATACGAACTTATGTACATTAATCATGTTAATGTTGATTCTCATGTCACTAGAAAAAAGAATGTCAAAAATTTGGTAATCTTGTACCTCTGGAAACCAAGAAATGGTAAACCTTTCAGTGGTTTAAGAGCTAAAGGGCATCAAAGTGGCAAAGGCATCTGTGTTGAAATAAGCGCAATCAAATCCAAGGAGATCAATAAAAATTTATGTGGATGCTGTTTCAGATCAAAAGCCTGGACCGTTTTTAACTATTAATCACTCAGTCATTTACATATTTGTATCAGAAAATAACTGAGGTCAAGTCCCTTTAACTATGTGTTTAATTTAAAATTCTGAACTTAATAAAAAATCTGAAAAAATGAGACAAAACCCCATTATTTGTCCTATGTGGCTGATGGCTTTCTGCTCGTCAGTCTGAAACCGCTGCCAGCAGTTTGAGGGGATCTTGTCATCTTTTAAACACACCCACTCCTGAACACCTGACATTTTATTTTATTTTATTTTGGTTTATTTTATTTTATTTTTTTTTTTTCATTTTTATTTGGAAATGGTCATCCTGATGGAAAACCATTTATTCTCTGGTTGCTTTGCAGTTCTGCCACAATGTTTCAGCTACGTGCAGCTTATCAACCCCACGATTAAAACAATTGGGAGTGAAAAACACATCAAATTTTTTAGGTTGCCAAAGTGACAACTGGAGACAAAGACTGTTGTCATAAAATGGAATTGTGCTAGGGTTTTAGTAGTCACCTGATACAGAACAAGTTCCTTGTCTCAAACTGTGCTGGAGACACCTGTGCTTTCCTGCACTGGGGAATTTACAAAGGATTCAGGGCAGGAAAATGGCTGAGGCAGAAAGCATTTCTCCTAACCAATTTACCATTGTGTTAAAGTTGCTTTTTCCAGCCCAGTATCAAAAAGATTTTTAATTTTTTTTTTTATTCCTGACACCCTCAGAACAATCAGTGCAATCACAATTACTTTGACAGGCATGCTGGAATTGGAGTAGGCAGAAAATGGCCTTAATGGGAATCTTTTACAAAGCAGCTGTTAGAGTGTGGTAACAAGACTCTGAATAAATGGCAGCTACATAACTTCCCCTAATCAGATTGGAGCAATCAGCTTGAAAAATTTTCCCATATGTTGAAGAGTGGAGCTTAGGCCTAGGGTTATGGCAGGGACACAGGCCATGGTAAGGTTACAAAGTCTGGCTACAATTAAACACTCACTGCAGAAATTGTGATGATGCTTCGGGGAGCTATTGCACTTTAGCCATTTGTAATTGCACGTTCGGAAATTACTCACTCCAAAATTACTCGGGGCCCAGTTACACAGTTTACAAACATATGTTCTCAGAGAGAGGGAAAAACATTATCCTTCCAATGGGCACCATTTATAGATTTTTTTTAATGGTTATTAATGAAATGTAACTTTGCAAGATTGTTTACTAATAAGTTCATGGGATTTTTAGGGAGTTGTATTTATTGTTAATAAAATTATTAAGGCACATTTCTGCCTAGCAGGGTCAAATCTGAAATTCTTGCAGTGTTTTAATGCCCTGGTTTAATGCTTCTCCTGTCAGCACTCATTGAGTAACCCAGACAGAGCATTTCTCCTTAGTAGAGGTATTTCTTAGTTCTTTGCAGACGTCACCACACTTCTGTGGGTCACATTATCTAGAGCAGGATATGTGGGCTGGCACCTGATCTGTGTATCAGTGCTGCCACTTCAGATATATTTTAGGGCTGATAAAGTGTGAAAGTTATGTGGAAAATTAGCATGTCACAAGCTTTGTAATTATACAGCTTTTTATGAATTTAATGAAGAAAGACAAGGCCTTCAGGGTGTCTCTTTTTACTGGTAGTTAATACAAGGAAATTTTCCATTATGTTCCAAAGCCTATCCTTCCTGCATTTCTGAATTCTGGGAAACAGACAGCGAGCCCCATGTGCTTTACAGTTCTGGAGAACAAGATGTACTGGTGACTGGCAGCACAAATGACCTGTCCCCTTTATTGAATGTGAAAGGAGAAGCATAGGGCCCCAAGTATGTTCATGGTACAAATGGGGCTGATCAGCAAACCAACAGGAGGAGGTAGGGATCATTTTAGAAAATGCCCTTTTCAAATGCACTTGGTTCACACAGAGGTCTTAAGAAAGATGGGGAGATGCAGTGTTTGATATGCTGTTCAGAGACTTCACTTTGTACAGTAGTTTCCAAACAATGTTCTGTACAAAGAATGAGGCATGATCCTCTGTATCTCATGGGAGGCTCTAAAAGTGAGAGAATTTTTCCAGTGCTGTGGCCCACTTTTAGGATCTTCAGTGTTGTCTCATGACAGAAACTGAATGCAAAAACATACAAATGAACAGCTACATCATTTGTTTTAAACAGAGTAGATGTGATTCCCCCTGCTTTTATTTATTTATTTTAGCTTCCAACAGAGATGCAAAGTTATGTAACTTGGGGAGGAATTCCGAAAACAAGTAGCTCTCCTGTTGGTGACTGAAGTTAACCAAATGACCTTTCTCATCTCCATGCATAGTCAGGAAACAAAACTTGGCTCTTTGAGCAGGTAGCTCAGACCTGCTGCTCTGAATGGACATGGTTTGGCATTGATGATGTCCAGGGCTGGGATGACAGCTCTGAGTATGTGCACACTCCCATGAGCCAAGGAGTTCCCTGTGAGTACCTGTTTCTCCCTTGCTCCATGTATAAAATATGTTGGTTTCACCCTTGCAGGTGTTCCTAGTGGCATAAACTAATGTAAGACCCTGCTTTGGGATTCAGGATGTTTCAGGCTTCCCTGTCTGTTTTGCAACACCTAGAGTAAAATCTTAAATTCTGTAAATATGAATTAGTTAGATCTTGTCAACAATGTGCTTGAATCCACTTACTAGGCCAAATATTTTAGTTTGATTATTTTTTCATAAGAATTTTTAAAAATAATTTTACAGCGCTTATATTCAAAAAGAAGTTGTTTTAGCTTGTGTTTTCTCACATAGGCCTCTTTTTTTTTGGTCTTATTCTCATTCTGTAGTCCAAGACACAATAGGTAGACAGGGTGCCATTAAAAAGTACTTGTTCTAATATAATCCTGATACTGATTGCTACACTTTTTATTAGAGACTTTTTATTAGATACTAGCTTTGGATTGCAATTTCATCTGGAAGTATATGGTGGATTGTTCCATTGTTCTATTGGATTGTTCATCTGGAAGTGTATGACAAGATTGTTTATGCTGCATTCTGGAGAAACAGCACTGCACTTTATCCTTTCTAAAATGCATAAAAAGCTAATATGAAAAAGTTGGGTTTTTATTTTGGGAAAAATTAAAAAGACTCCTGCTATAACCACACTTTTAATTTAAAATATTAATCCAGAAAATTATTTGATTTGTTTCCTTTTCAGTCTTTCTTTCCTTTTACTACTGCAAAAAGGATATGAAGAAAAAGTAATTCAGGTTTTGACAAAGTATCTTAAATCCCTGTTTGGTGAGAAAATTCAAACAAAAAGGATATTTGTATCTTTCAACAGCACTTATTTAATTTTCACCCTATTCTGATGCTGACACAAGAAAAGGGGTGGCATAAATAGTGAATACTTCAGTGCAGACAGCTTTCTGGCTCAGAAGCCATTTCCAGGACATGTCAAGCACAAAGAGCACTGTCGATGGCTTCTGGAGCCAGGCAGCTGTCTACACTAGGGCTCACTCTCCTGTTAATACCAGGCTAGTGGAATCAGTGCCTCTTCAGATTTTAATCAAACTACCTGAAATGTTGCTGAATACTGTGTGAGCTGGGGGACAGAAGGACTTAAATTGTTTTCAGCACTGTTCAGACACGGTCACTGTTGACACCAGTCGTCAGCAGCCAGTAGTTTTCATAGAGTACATGAGGCCATAATGTGCTCTCAGCTTGAAAATCATTCATTCCCACAACACCCACACATTCTTCTTTATATGGCTTGTTTTCTTGAAAAAAAAAAAAGAAAAAGAGATATCCAAATAAAACAATACTTGCATTAAAAAGCATGGCTATTCACAGGGGTTGTAGAAATGTACCCATTTGTAAATTGGTTATAAAGATTTGAAAACTTAAAGAGATAGACACAGTCTGTGGTTGTTAGATATGTGGATTTCTCTCTCCCTCTTAGAGAAAAGAAAACATTTATATTCAGCTTAAAAATTGTTTTTGGAACTAAGCTGCAATTGTGCATATTCGTTGAAAAAGAGTGGAAAGAGAAGTGGAATAGTAGTCTGTCACCCGAGACCCCCAAATGTAAATGAGCAGCTCTTAGAAAGAAAGCATAGCTATCCATCCTATCACTGAGGTGTTAAGGTTAAAATGTATCCCCCTCGGTGCCATGTCTAGTATTTGTGTAATGTGAGGAAAGTGTAGAGCTAGACCATAACCTGATTCTCCGGTACTTACCACACAAAGCTTTTCAACACCCTGGATATGTGCCAGCAGCAGAAAACAGGGCTGTTTCTGGCTGAACAAGGCATACTGAGTGACACAGGCAGAACCCCACATGTGGCTATATGGGCTGTTCTTGTCTGGGGATCATTCCGCCTTCAGAACTGCTTTACCCTTTGGTTTTTGCCTAGCCACTAAGTTCTCTGACCACATGCCAAGGACTTCCCAGCTCCTGCACCTAGAACCTCCCAGGGTCCTTCATCTGACCCTTCTGGTCTGTGTGGGTATATCCTGCTCAGAGGGAGGTAGGGCTGCCACCCCTGGCTCATGGATCTGATGCAGTGCCCAGGCACTGCAGGGGCAGTAACTCTGCAGGTGGACTTGGCAGCTGTGTCATTTCAGGGAGCCTTTAAGGCTGTGGAAGGGCAAAAGTGCTCTTCAGACAAGTCTTAATGCAAGGTAGTGGCTTCTGTTTGCACAGGCATGAAGACCGTGCAGGTTTAATGTGAAACACTCCAGTAATGATTTGAATAATTCATAGTAAATGTAACATGTGGGGTTGTTGGTGGGGGTAGTGGGGAAAGAGGTGGGGGGGAGAGGGAGAGAAAAAGGAAGAAAGGAAGGAAGGGAAGAAAGGAAAGGAAAGAAAGGAAGAAAAGGAAGAAAGAGAGAAAGAGAGAGAAAGAGAAGAGAGAGAGAGAGAGAGAGAGAGAGAAAGAGAAAGACAGAGAAAGAGAGAAAAGAAAGAAAGGAAAGAAAGGAAAGAAAGGAAAGAAGGAGGAAAGGAAGGAAGAAGGAAGGAAGGAAGGAAGGAAGGAAGGAAGGAAGGAAGGAAGGAAGGAAGGAAGGAAGGAAGGAAGGAAGGAAGGAAGGAAGGAAGGAAGGAAGGAAGGAAGGAAGGAAGGAAGGAAGGAAGGAAGGAAGGGAAGAAAGGAAAGGAAAGAAAGGAAGAAAAGGAAGAAAGAGAGAAAGAGAGAGAGAAAGAGACAGAGAGAGAGAGAGAGAGAGAGAAAGAGAAAGACAGAGAAAGAGAGAAAAGAAAGAAAGGAAAGAAAGGAAAGAAAGGAAAGAAAGGAAGGAAGGAAGGAAGGAAGGAAGGAAGGAAGGAAGGAAGGAAGGAAGGAAGGAAGGAAGGAAGGAAGGAAGGAAGGAAGGAAGGAAGGAAGGAAGGAAGGAAGGAAGGAAGGAAGGAAGGAAGGAAGGAAGGAAGGAAGGAAGGAAGGAAGGAAGGAAGGAAGGAAGGAAGGAAGAAAGAAAGAAAGAAAGAAAGAAAGAAAGAAAAGAAAGAAAGAAAGAAAGAAAGAAAGAAAGAAAGAAAGAAAGAAAGAAAGAAAGAAAGAAAGAAAGAAAGAAAGAAAGAAAGAAAGAAAGAAAGAAAGAAAGAAAGAAAGAAAGAAAGAAAGAAAGAAAGAAAGAAAGAAAGAAAGAGAAGAATTTTCATCTAAGTTAATAGTAAGGAAATTTACAGCTGGTCAAAATTCCACTGGTTTGCCTCCAGTGTTGATGAATGTGTTAAAACTGGTGGGAGCCACAACTACAGTTTTCATTAAACCTATTGAAAAAGCTAAGCAAAATGGTGGTAAAAATAGCTACATTCATAGACATCTTGTCTACCCTGTGGTTCCCACCAGTGGGAATTTTTTTTTCTCATTTGCACACTTCCGCAAATCAAATCAGGAGCATAGCATGGACATGCGGTATTTTACAACCAAGTCAGAAGGGCCAGCCACTTCTTAGAATGGTATGTTCCCGTAGTTTAGACAAGGCTTAAGGAATTGAACTAGCAATGAAAATGAATCCCTGGTTGATCATAACACTTCTGAAATGGTACCTAAGAGTTTTGTCTGGTCTGCTGTATTCCTTGCTTTTATTTCCAGCTTGTTCAATGGAACCTCTGACTGCAAGAGATTCATCCATTTTTGTGTATGTGAACCAACTCAGAGTAACTCAGTTGAGAGTTTTACTTGAGCAAAACCTGCAGGAGCATGGTTTAGCCTTACAATAATGTCAGTTCCAAAATCCATCACATTTAAAAATCAGGAAGATTTCAAATGCATAGATATCTTAATTTTCATGCCACTCTGGGAAGATCTTTGCAACTAAACATGCAGAAATTTGCAGTAACTATAGGTCAGGAGGTTTGATGATTAGTGGTCAAGAAATGAAATACCTTCCTTGTCTTAAACACCTACCTAAATTTCTTCAAGGAAAATGAGCAGCTCTATTTGCCTAATTACCACTTACACAAAGGGAAAATGCTATTCAGCTCTTCAGATAAATTAGTAACTTCATGGCCAGCACATAAAACATTTATTCCAGTTGCTCCAATTTCTGAGAAACACAAGCTGAAAATTTCTCTTTTAAAACAACAAGAAAAGATGTTGTGTAAAAATTTTCCCACCAAGCTGTGCAAAGTCTTCAATAAGTTAGTGTATCTTGTGTGTTTATATAATGTACTGAACTATGTATTTCCCCTGGTATCATCTTCAAATGTCAGGTTAGTTCTGTGCTGTGTAACTACAGGAAAGAAAGGATTAAGAGGCAAAATCAGTCCACAGAAAAAAGCCCTTTGCCTCTACTTGCATGTGAAGTTCATTTGCTCCAAGCACTGGAACCCTATCATATCTCATCTGCCCGAGACCTCTTTGGTTCCCCCAACAAAGTGAAAAACTGTTGCTGTGTTTAAAAGGAGATGGTTTCTCACTGGACTCTTACCCAGATGCTCCTGTTGTCTTGGTTTATTTTTCTCATTAAAAAAAACCTGGATCAATGTTACTTTGGAAAACTAGGAACTTAATGAAGATGTAATATGAAGCCAAGTCTTGGAACAAAAACTCTCATCTTGAACTCAGAGTGCAAAGGAGATTCCTGTGGACAGTGTTAGAAGTTGCAGTAGCTTTTACCACCCTGACAATATACATGTATTCCTTACAGGTGTCCTCCATTCATCCCTCTTTCATTCACTGGGCTCTCCCAAGTTGTGACAACTATCAGGCTCCAGACCTCTGGCCTGGGTGGGAAGAATGAGATCTTTACATCTTCCTCTGTCTCTGGGGAGTCCTTAGTGGAGGTGAAATGAGAGTAACTCAAGTGAGATCCGAGTAGAAAGGTGCAGTGGCACAGGTGGTGGAAACCTGTGAGCTCCACCAACTTCAGTAGAGCAGCAGGCATTAATGCAAGCTGGCAATGAGTCCTCAAAAATACTCTGTCATACTGTGCTGTCCACCACATGGATTGTCATCGTCCTCCTGCCACCTCCCTGAACTGAACTCGTCTGCCAGTTGAATACATAGGGGTTTTTCCCTATAAAATCCTGGTTTCTCTCCTCACTTCAGAGCAGTAATAACTTCAAAGGATTTACACAAGAGACACCAATGATAGGCTTTGGTTGAAGATGCTGACTTCAGCAAAGACACTGAAGGTCTTAGGGCTTAAGTTCTCTGTGCTAATATATTAATGATAATTCAATATTTACAGCGTGAAAGCTTGAGCTCCTTTTTTTTTTCTTTTATTTTTTTTAAGGAAAACAACCCATATTGTGCAGCAAAAGCTAGCATCAACATTTCTCAGGGCTGATTATGTGTTATCAGTACAACTGTAAATTTAAGGGATTTTTTGGTAGTATTTTATCACTGGTAGGAGAAAGGGCCAAAAACTGCTTGCTTTATTGCAGCCAATACCCTTCTTAAAGTTGGAAGAACTATTCATTTGAGCCTGGGAAAAAGCTTTGTTCCCCAGATACAAAATCTTACAGATTAATAAAACTCCAAGGGTTGCTGGTAGGCAAAACAGCTCCTTTGTAAAACTGTGTGCCTGCAAGTATGTTTGAGCTACCCAAGCAGTCCAGAAAATGTGCATTGAGAAGCCTTGCAGTGGGAATGCTGCCTTCCCCCTCCCAGAGGCAGTGTGACATAGAGGCACCAATATCCTTCCACTACATCATTCTCAGCTGCATTGCAGCAACTGTGGAGGAAGAAATTTATTTCCTGTCCCCTTGGTTGACAGACTTCCAGTCACTGCTGCCAGCAACAACTGAAGTGTTATGGCAATTTTGGATTTCAGTGTCAGTGAGTATCAGTTGGCATGAGCTCACGTAACCACCTATCACCACCACACAGTCTCATTTTTAGGCTAATATAAAGCAAAGACTTGACAAGTGAGGAAAGAGGCTCCAGAAATGAGAGAGCTGGAGAAGCCCTCTGCTTCATTACCATTTATCCGAGTGACTTTCCCTTAGCATGGAGCAGTGGAGCAATGTTCTCAGTATGACTTCAGTGTTGTGGTGCGCAAAAGAGCAAAGTAAAAAACCTATGTTATTTAAAGGAGTGGCATCCATTGCAGGCTGGCCAAGCATTTGATGTCCATATAGTGTTTGATACTTTTATATACATCTCCAGCTGAAAGTCAGGCATACCAGAGCATCAGGAGTTAGTCCTCTGCACATAAAAAACCTCTGTGACTAAAAATCTGTTTCTGTTGCCTAAATGTACCAGGGGAGAGGCTTCCTGAGCCTGTACATTTCTACAAAAGGGCAGTTGCTGTACTTGGTTGAGTGTCCCAGTGAAGTACCTAAAACAGGTGAAATAAATTTAGACTTCAGTGAGCATAACAGATCTTCCTCACTTACTGTTTGTTGCTAAAATTTAAAATATCGTGAATAAAACTTTTTCCATCCTCAAGGGGAGTTACGTGTATACCTACAAGAAGGATGGTGACATGCTTAGGGACTGCAGTATTAGAGACTACAGGAGCACCTTAAAATCAGGAATACAATTAAGTGGGTACTTATCTTTATTTAGCTGTGTTGCCATCAGCAGCAAAGCTGAAGATCCCTCTTTATTCTTAATCTACATTTTAATTCAAGCTAGGGTTTTGCTGGTTGTTTTTTTTCCTTTTTTTCCTGACAGTGACTTTTCTTCTTCTCTTTTCTTTCAAAGCTTCCTTAAGACAATGGAAATGTCATAGATCACAGTGGGCAGAATTCAAATTGAGGTCTCCAGAATGCTACAAGCGACATTTAAACTTTGATCATCAGCTTGTCCAACTTCTGTTATTCTTGATTTCATAGTGGGTGAAAGGAAAGTAGTCTGAGCAAAAAATTCTTTGTGCAAAATATTTCATAAAATCCTATGAACAATTAAATTATGAATTTTCCTATGTTAACTCTCTTCTGCGCCAGGAAATGACTGCTTTGCAAACAGATATTTCCAATATTTGAGAGGAAAAATCTCCTTGTAAAAGCCTCATGTTAGAGTTCCATGTTTGAGAACTATTTACTAGTCATAGTTTAATAATTCATTTAAAAATCATATTTGCTGAATGTAACTGTCCATTCATGGACTTTTTCTGCACAAACTGATTTTGTCAAATATATTCATTATTTAAAAAAGCATTCATTATTCTGCAAGTTCTTAAACAGCACGTAGATTATGCATTGTTCATCTCTACTGAAGTCTCAATATATTTTGAGGTGTGAAATTATGTGATATACATTCCTGTGTCCTGGCTAGATAAGAATCAGCTTATTTAAGCAAATGCTTGCAATTGCCAGTGTCTCTTGCTTTTTGTAAATATTCTGTCATCCGTCTATATATTTGCTATGTAACAACCAAAAACAAGTACAAAAAGGCATGAACTTACTTGAACCCTTCCCAACACAGAAGACTGCAATTTTTTTTGTTTACTGCAGAACTGAACTAAGGATCATTGCATTAAGGTTTTAAAAAGAAGGATAGCATCTAGTTAACATTAGTCAGAAAGTGAACAGAAAATGCTGTCTTCACCTGATTATGAATTTCACTACAGAGAGGAAAAAGAAGCAAAAAACATTTTTTTTTTAATTTTCACCAGCACATTTTGTGGTCATGTCAAGATTTACTTCCAGCTCTAGCAAAATGAATTATAATCCCACGTCACCCTTGTATGATTTGATATACAGCTTTAAAACATTTGCCCTAGTCACTTACAAAAGTATGAAGGAAATATGTTTCCAACATGACATTCTACAATGTTCATAAAACCATCCAAAATCCAAGTTTCTAAATAAAACTCTAATTGTGCATGTCCAAGGTTTCCTTAGCATAAGGATCTTCAAACTATGCATAATATTAAAATTTTAAAGGATATTCTTTTACCTGCATATCAATATTGAAGAATGCACCAATGAGCTTTTCTGAAATTGAAATTAACTTCAAGACACTCACAATATAAGATGTTACCTGGGGAAATCTTACTGAAATAAAGATGACATGATAATGTCCTCTTTTCAGTAAATGAAATTATATGTCATTAGAATAATACATGCTTTTGTGTTGAGCAGCTTTCTGATGTTATCTGTAAAATACACAAACCTACTTTTTGCTCACTTAAAGAGAACAGATAATTCTTCTTCTTGGCTCATTTATGTACCATGAATCATCTTGTATTTGCTATACAGAGTTGCAGTTCAGGGAAGGGGCAGACAGCAAGACAAGAAGAGTAGGAAATGATCCAAATAATCATTAGTTAGTCCCTGGGTGGAGAACTCAGAAATACAAAAAAGGATCATTTGCATAAGCTAAAAACTGTGGACCACATCATACTAGAGAACTCCTGCTATTTCATGGAAAGCTAGCAGACCCCATGGACATTACAGCTATCAACACTTCAGATTGCATTGTTTGAAAGCAGTGAACCACCTTCAATTCTACAGAAAACTAGTAATGCTAAGCTAGTACCTGTGTCATATAGCCCACCTGTACTAGTCTCTTAAATCCCACTTTTCTAGGTGAAAAATATAAAAAATATACCTGCCCCAAGTGTTCTTAGCCCACAAGAGCCCAGGACACAATGAAAGGGAGCCATCCTCACCTGCAGGGATGAGTTAGGTAAAGTCAGTAGAAAAGGCCATGGCTAAACATTCCTTGGCATTCTTTTCAGTATATGCTATTGGCAAACTTAAACCACTTGTACCTAAATTGTTCTCATGCATCTGCCTGTTTCTGAAACCACTGCTGAGATGCAACATTCCTGGTTTTGAGCACACAACTGAGCAGCATTAATGACTAGTGTTAAGTAGCAAGATTTAGAGCTTGGATACAATTTACCATGGAGAAAATGAGCACAGAACCAGAAGCCCCAAAACTGCTGAACAGCTGAGCAAATGAAATCTGTGTCTACAAGGAGATTCACTTGTTGTGCTCTTACTGCAGTGGTAAAGATTTTTATGAAGTGGATAACAAGAGAAATGTTTTTTCTGGCTAAAGACAGTTAAGAGAATTCTAGGCTCAAATCAGCTAAAATCTTGCTCAACTAAAAACAATTAAAGAGGAGACACACACCATCAAAAAGAAAGATGTTAAAAAATGCTGAGAGCAGAAAGCTACTATAGGGCAGCACTTGTTCACAAGCAGAGGAGCCCAATGTTCTCTTTGCTGAGGAGAAATGCATTGCAAAGTAGAGCACGGAGGGTCTAAAAGCCCTGAGCTCAGAGCTCTAAGAAGCCTGTATGGGCCAGGCCTCCTGATGACCCATCTAAAAAGAACTAATTACTTTGCAATATGTGAAAAGAAAAACTAGGTTATTAAAGGCTTTTGAGTTTTGGAGGGGGATGCTGAAGAATACATGTACTCAGTAGTAAAGCAACGTTAAAATTAACAAAATATATTGATGAGAATGCTTTGTCACAAACATTGCAACAACATAAATCACTGCATGTTAAGCTTCATTGTGGCAGCTAAAGGTGAAATAAACACTAAGATGGAAGGTGATGCTCATCCAGGTATATGATAAAGGTTAGCTACTTAAATCTAGCAAACACCATAAAGCTTATGAAATTCATGCAAATTATGAAAACTACAAATGACATAAATGCAGATAACATATATAGCACATATATGTGTGTTTAATTACTCTGTGTTATGTATGAAATATATATGTTTTCTGTCAAAGTATATTATATTTGTGGCATAAGTTCACGTATATGGGGAGTAATAGCAAGAATTTCTTTTAAGGGCTAATCAGTTTCAAATAAGAGGGAAGCAGAGAGACATATTTATGCCAAGAAGGCCTCAATGAGATATATTTCTGTCAGTTTGTTTCCTCTTTGCCTTCAAACCATTCTGTAATGCAAAGCTATCTTGAATTCAGTGGCTCTTTGGCTCTGTTACTAACAGGTGATTTTGTGAACAAATTAGGGAAATATCAGTGGGGAAACACTTGTTGGATGTGGAAGTTTATTGCAGGAGTAATTGTAAACTGCCTACTGATCCATATTTTTATTAACAACTTCAATAAAAGAATTGCAAATGCTTTCATTGAGTCTTCAGATTAAGCCATCTGGAAAGGAGCACAACATGTTGGAGGTCGCAGCTAAATTTTAAGATTGATAAAGTGAAGAAGTGTCCAGGAGAAAAAAATCAATGCATGATTCATTAAAGAAAACTGCATATTTCTACCCTGTATGGAAATAATCAAGTAGTAGATGGAGAATGATCTGTGATTTTAGTATATTACAAAATGGCAAAAAGTCAGATTTTAGAAACAAACTCTTAAAAAATTTGTGTGAGTATTAAGAAACCTCCTTACTACTTGAGTGATCAGATTCTAAAGCAGTCTTCTAGATGGAATATGAGATAAAAAAATAACCTTGTGTTACTCATTTAACCCCTTTCAGTTGACTCAATATTTAAATGGAGATAGCAATATTAATTTAGTTCATCAGGATATCAAATGGCTTAATTATATACATCTTTTAACACAACTTGAGCAAGAATATTTCTAAGTATTCTGACCTACAGTATAATGTGATACACAGATGTCTATATATCTATGTTAGTGTTGCTGCAGCTCTGTGATCACTTGTCATAACCCTCAGTGAGACGGCACAGCTCACTCCTGATATGCTGAGTACTCCTTGTCTTAGTGGATGTTTTAGGTTTCTTCTAAAACATAGATTCTGTCTTATTGCAGTTTTTTACTTGCTGCACCTTTTTCCTTCATTACAAAGAGTAAGAGGCTGCAGTTTCTTTATTGTGTGTTGTGTATTTTGTCTGAGGCACTGGGCCTGATTTTGACATCTCTTCCACTTCAGAGTGATCTCTCAACTAAACTATAAACAGGGCTTTAAATCTGAATGTTTGAATTAGCCACAGGGATTTTAAATAGACTTTTTGACCTACGACTGTAAAATTCTATGTATTGTTATACACCTCTCTGTGGGACCGTTTGATCACTTTATTATTTATAGATTAAAGAACATTGTTGCTAATTAATACTGTTCTAATTGTTAGCAGTGTATACGTGCTTGCTTTGATGTTTTTTTGATCCTGTATTTTGGGGATTTCACTTACTACTTTTTTTTGGATGATTTGGGATTTTGGAACCTGCATTTTCAAGCCCTTGTTTCATTTTCTTATTACTGAGGTCTTCTCTATTCTAACTTCTATGCTTCTCATCATGCAATTCCTTTTTCTTTTTAATCGAGTCATGAAATGGGGCAGCCCCAATTAATTCCTCAACACTATACAAGTAAGTTCATTTTTCATTGTCTTCTGAAAAAAAATTTACTAGTACAAAGGTTAATATTTAGTTACCTATATGACATTAGCCTTATATTGTAGCTTGTTAAGAGGAATGCAGTTAATGCAATACAGTAATTTCAGGCTAATCAAAAAGGGCAAGCCAGCAGTCCCCTGACATTTAAGTTCATTCCTCTGATGAAGCATTTCTCCCACAACCTCTTGGACACACACTTTTCAGAGTGAGTAAAGTCACATCATGGGAATTTCTCTCTCACGGTCTGCCAGATGAGCATTTGAGTACATAAGGTCAGACTGTGTGGTTGAATCAGTTTCTACAGATCTTAAAGTCTGTGAATGATTCAATCAAAAGTCACAGGTTTTGAATGCCTTGAATAGAAATCTTTGCATTTAGCATACTACTAAGAAGTTGCTAAAATATATAGTTATTACACATATCTTTGCATGACTATTTACACCCATTAAGTAATGTGTTTTATTAATTAAATATGACCAATGTGAACTAAATGAAATGTTGTTTGTTTTGTTTCTTTCTTTTTTTTCTTTAATGATCAGCAGAAATTTAAGCTTTTTAACAGAAAAAAAGTCTTACATCTGGTTTTATGATAAAATTCTACACCTACCATCCAATACTAGAATTCATATGCACTACAAACACTCTTAGTTTTCGCAGATAGAGAAAATGTGATGCTACACTTTTAAAAGTACAAAAAATAATTGTACATAATGTCTCAAACAAGAATATTATAAAGCATTAGGCAGACAACTACAGTTAAGTTATAATTAGTTCCATTGTGAGTTTCAGCTTCAAAGAAACCCAAAACTTCTAAGAAAAAATTCAGCTGACTCCACCAAGCTTTGCCTATATGCTATGGCCTAGATCCACTAAAAGAATTAGGAGCCTAACAGCCATTGTAAACATCTAAGTCCAAAATGTAGATCTTCAAAGCCCCAGCTGAGCTGCTGCCTCACCCCCAGGGAAGATGGTTGTCTTCCCATGGCACCTATGTTTCTGCTAATAATGTTCTCTAGATATGTTATACCACATCTAGAAAGACAGGTAGGTGTCTCTAGCAGGAATTAGGAAAAAATGTTTATGTCTCTACACCAGACTGTAACCCCAAGAAGCTCCATTAAGCTGCAGCCTGACCTGCCAGGCAGTGGTCACACTCTTTCCCTGAAAGTTTCTGCAGGAAACAAAATTTCTGTCTCTACAAGTGTCCTGATGTGACTCAGTTTTGATCTTTGTCTTGCCACTTGGTTATGCATAGCCAGCATCCAGAAACTAGTTTTTCTCTAGTTAAATTTTCTGAGGATATGTGTGCGCTGCTAGCTAAGAGGTAGAAATAACAATTTTGTGTGCATCCTGCACTGTTTTACTGTTTGCAGGATCCCTGGCTCTGCTTTGGACCACTTCTAGTACCTTTCCACCAGCCCACAGCTGCACATGGTTCTGGGGTCAGCACACACATGCTCAAACAGCAGTGCAGGCAGCACTTCACCAGGCCAAGGAGAGAGGGGAAAGCTGAGACAAAATGCTTACTTACAGTGGCATCTTATGGGGCTGCCCATGCAACACACTGAATTTCACAGAAAACATTTCCAAGTCCTATCTCATCTCACGCTGCATACAGAGCTGGGGGAGCTAACTCAGTCCTGAGGATCTCATGAAAGAGAAGAGGCACAGAGTGTTAGATGGAGGTCCATCCAACTACATTCGATTTGCCATTTGACCAAATGAAAATTTTGTACTCTCTCACACATCTCATCCCTTGAAACTCAGTGCAGTTTCTACCAGGAGTAAAATTCAAGTCAGGGATAATCTGAAAAACTCTGGACAGTCTCTAACACAAGGCAGACTGCAGGTAGGTTTGACTTTCACTTCCTTTGCACAGACCTGCAGATCACAGAATCACGGAATATTCTGTATTAGAATAGCTCCACAAAGATCATTGAGTCCAGTTCTTAAGTGAGTTGTCCACATGGGGATAAATGCCATGACCTTGGCATTATTAACCCCATGCTCCATTTGCAGAAGCAATGAAAGTGGTGAAAGGTAGAAGAGCCAAGTGCAATGGGTTAAGTCTTAATTTCAGAGAATAAAATGTAGACACTGCCCAGAAAGACCCACAATCTCATTCTCCATTTCCATAAGCCTTCCTCATCCACATCCAGCCTTCATCATGCCAGCCTGCTTCCTGCCTTTTCATACTAGAAATCTGTGCTCAGCTTTTTTTTTTTTTTTTTCCAGGAAGGTTTGTGGGGTGCATCTACTTAAACTTAAATTACCAGAACAGTCTTTAAAGTATCCTTCCATTTGATTTAGTCCATGAGGAAAACACAAGAACTTTTAGTTTCTGTGGGAAGTGGAAGTGTAAAACACAGTAAAGAGAAGAGTCCCATGACAATGAACAGTATTAATGATTAATGTTTTTGCCTGCAAAAAATTGTCTCTAATTTCTACTCCTTTAAGTCTAGAAAGTCAGTTTGAATTAAATACTTTCATTTTATTTTTGGTGTAGGAGAAAATGGCTTGCTTATCTTTTAGTGGGGAATTCAGATAGTGGGTTGTGCTCTAACAGAAATGGAATTTAACTTTTTTCCATATAACACATTAACTTACTGACACCAGCATTTCCTCCAAAAAATGGCCAAAGTTTGATCCTTTTCCCAGGCGTCAGAGTTAATAAATGGAGGGACTTTGGCTGAACTCTAGTCCCATTGAAGTTTGTAAGAAAACTGTTAGAGGTTAATAAGAGCAAGGCTAGGCCTGTGTGGAAGGCACTTGCAGTTCTCCTATTACTTACACAATTTTCTCATTTAGTTGATTTTGCTTATAAAAATGGAAAATAATTTTATTATTTTAAACTTTCAGAAATAAAGCTCCAGTTTCCAATACAGTAAAAATCATGCACCACTGCTTCATCTCTTCTGCTTACATAAGACTCCTTCTCATATTTATAGTCTTGTTATAATTTGGAGAATTCTCAGAATGGCTTAAATTAAAATCTTTCACATTTTAATTTTTTTAAGTAAAGAGGAATGCACAGGCTTTTCTAGGCTAAACCTTGTAACTAATAAAACATCAAAGAAAGATGATGAAAGAGATACAAAGATAGTATATGTAAATGCTACCAAGTGATCCTAGCTTAAAGGAGGAATTTAGTATAGCAAAGATTTGGAATTGCCAATTGAGATTTAAAAAAATGAACCACTAAAATCTTACCTCTAGATTCACTAAGGAGCTTTAACTATTTATTTCCCTCTAGAACCCTTGGAAGTTGCCTAAGTACACCTCTGCTTTGCTCTCCAAATTTAGGGCTGGTCTGCACTCCCTGCATACAAAGGTGTACATACTCCCTGCACACCAAAGCTGGCCTGACTCACCCCTGTGATGTGCTCCTTCCACTGTCATGTCCCCAAAAAGCTGATGTCTCCAGTGGCACTGGAGCTCATGTTCAGCCAGGGTAGCTGGGTACCAGGAGCTACCATGTTTCTGGAGATTCTCCACCTGCCCCTGAGCTCTTGGGAAAACCAGCAGAAATCTGCTGAGGGTAGGCTGAGCAACTTCCAGCTCTGCTCTGTGACTGCTGATCCAAGTCCTCCACTGTTAGGCAGTCATCAATCATTTTTCCACCTCACTTATGGCCAAATTCCATTCTCAGATCTGCATTCGCAAATCCCGTTGACGTCAGTGGTTAGCGGTTTACCAAAGGAGAATAATTTAACTCTTCATATAATTTTCTCCACTTTCTGGAGATCCTTTTTGCCTTTCCTGAGGCAATAATTTTCCCTTAGATTTATATTTAAATTTAAATGTCATAAAATATTAAAATGGCTGACATTGCCACTGTCTTGTATCACCCCACTGAGCTGATAAAAAGCTTTCTAAAGCTGATGGTGACCCCTTTGCATTCCTGTTTTGATTGGTAAGATGCCCTGCTAGGAAACAGGGTATGCTGGCAAACTTAGATTTACAAAAGCTTCATGGGAAAAATATCTTGTCTTAGGAGTTGCTTAAAAAAACAGGGAAAAGGGTCTGTATAAAAGAAAAAAACAAAACAAAACAAAATTCAGCATTTCAGGGTATCTTGTCATGAGATTTCAAGTCATCCAAAAGGCCATGTCATTAGGGACCAAATTGTTTTTAACTAAATACAACCTAATTTTATGTCTCTGGTATGGGCTAAGGACTACATGAGCTTCCTGAGCATTCAGTACTTGGGTGTATTTTTGAGGGCTAGGATGAGCCCTTGTGAGTCCAGTTTAGAAAGAAATGTATTGTAGCCCTGAGAATCACAATTTTGTTTTGTTGGAATCTTTCTTCTCAAGCTAGAAATGAAAATGTTTTTTATTATCAAATGTGGGAAGTATCCTAGCTGGCTTTAAAGTTTACTCTCAACAGTGCAATTTATTTCTGATTCAACAATTTTAAATAAAGTTTGAAACTTACTCTGAGATGTGGCTGAAGTGGGAAGATGTTGATCTTCAGTCCTCTGCTATTCCTATCAAATGACATTACTAGCTGGTAAAATATAGTCCTGCAGAACTGGTTCACCAGGACAAGTCAGTCTTTCCCTGGGATGTTCTTGCATATCCTCAGGGGTCATAAAGTGTTTCATGGGGTACCATCAGTCTCTGGGAGGAAGAAAAGAAAGTGAAGGAAAGGAAAATAAGGATTTGATCTTTCACAGCTCCCTTCAAGAATATGGATTTCTTCTTTTACAACATAACTTTCAATTAGTTGGATCTGATTCAGGGCCAACTGCTGAATCCTCACATTGCAGGCTGCAGCTCAGCTGCACAGTAGTATCTTTACATCTGTGCCAGCTAGGGTTATTACTGAGTTTTATAACTTCTGCTATAAATAAAGCCTTGTCATCTAAGCATTCAATTTAAATACCTCTCAGTTTATTTTTGAACACTGGAAGTTAATAATAAATATCATCTTTGTTTTCTAATTTTTTTACTGAGTTGATTTAAATGCTCTTGACAGCTCCAATCCAATCCTCCCATCCAAGCTGACAAGCATGACATGCATCTCTGCATACAAGCTCTCAATTATGCATAATCCAATGTTTTCTAGGGTTTTAATTGAATCACTAGTCTCAAACTTGTTATTTTTAATTTACAACATTTGATTTCTGACACCGGCCCCTCTATGTCATAAATTATGCAGGCAAGAGCCTTAGTTGTGTGGGTGATTAAAAAAAACTAATTAGGCATGATTAAAAAAAAATAAAACAGAGACCACTTAAATATGTGCATGTTACCATGTAAGAGAGGCTTATTTCACTGGAAATGCCTGGGTGATTTTTTTTTTTAAGAGATTATGTTCAGTTCAGTACAATTTGATTGATTTTGACAGAAATGAAAGAAAATGTAGGATTTTTTCTTCCTGCATATATACCAGAAATTGCATTACATGCCCGTTGATGTGAATTTCTCCCACAGCTCATTGAATGTAATTTTGTTAAGTGGGCAGGAAAATGAATATGAAGAAAACTGAATAGAATCCAACATTTTCCTTGGCACCAGCAGCAAAGTGAAACATGGCATATATAGATATAAATATATGTATATATATACATGAGGTACAATTAGAGGTATTAACCTTTTATGCCTCAGCTAAGAGCAGCAAAAAGGAAAAGTTGCAGAATGTTAAACACCAGTAAAAGACAGATAGCGGAGGAATGATGTGCCTGCAAAGGCTATAGCACTATAGCAGCAAATTAAAGGAAAAGAATTATTTTCTCTTTAATGAATTAAAGAAGTTTCAATGTACTTGCTACGTGAACTTGCAGATGTTTATCATTATTATTCACTAACACCTTAAATCTGGCTATTTCAAGCACACTGTGTCAAAAGGAACAGAATCTCCACGCTTTTTAGCATGTTCTTATTCCAGCAGTCTGGGGAAAAATGAGGAAGAATCATCACTTCCCTCCAGCTGTGCTATATGATCTCTGTGCTCTGAGGCTCGAGTCAGTGCACATGGACATACACAGTACAGCTGCTTTATCACCCTAATTCAGGCTGTGGTGATAAGAACGAGTAAGGAGTTGCTTCATCAGAAACTTCCAGTTCAGGAAAGAATTTAAACCTATACTCAATGTTGAACCAGTGCAAAGCTCCCAAATGCTACTCTTCCACTCACATGTAGTCATGTGCTTAAACAGTTTGCTGGACTAGGACCAAGGACTCAGATGGAGGTGCCTGAGGAAGAAGCTGGCAGATTTGTTAATGCTAACACCCTTAACAGCTTTAAAAATTCATGGTGCTGGTAGAAAATCCAAGATGATCAGTTGATCCTCTGAAAAAATCACAGTGAATTCTGGATCTGAGGTGAAGTTTCACCTGCATCCAGGCAGAAGATATTTCACAAGAACAGGGGGCTTTTCAACTACTGATGTCCCCAGAAATGTATCATTGAAAAGCTCTTCTCTTTTCCCCATGAGGAAGGGCCATCAGAAATGGGACAATGATATTGGAAAAGTCTGAGGGGAGAACAAAATGGAGGGCTGAGCCCTCAATATTTTTTCTGCAGTGAGCAAAGACACAAAAGCAAGTGAAAAATCCACATTTCCAGTTCAGCCATCCTAGGGTGCCACTGGGGGCAGAGGTGGAATGTGACAAGGAGTTGAGGAGCATCATAATTCTTGGCACATCGTCTGCATGAATGACCTCAGCTGATGACTTGCTTGAAATGGTTAGGGGAGACACTGTAATTCAAAGTTCATTGAACTTCACAAATAATCAAGATGTTCATTAATAAGCTATAAAGAAAAACTTAAATGATTGTCTTTAAATTGATACCCAAACAACTTTTTTTAGATCAAGAAACATGAGTGCCTGGGCATAGAAGAAAAGAGGTCTGAACTCTCTTCAAAGTGATCCTTCTGTAAGTCCTGAGAACGATTTGGAATGTCCCCTGGCAATAGAATTGGAGTTAAAGTGGGAATAGGATGATACCATACTCAAACACTATCTTCTCCTACCTGAAGGCCTGTCTGAACTGGTCAGAGATCTGTTTTGAAATCTGGAAAGTGCTTCATATCCCTAAGGAGAAACCAGTGGCAAAATCTAAGGTTTATCTACAATTTCAAATGTTAGAAAAGATACCAACCCACAAGTATTGAAGGTAGAATAGGTACACTTTGATTGTATTCGCATGTTTTCATATTTTTCTTCTAAGTCTGGATTATGTTCAGTTACTGCACATATTCTTAAAAGCTCTACTAGAAATGCTCAGTACTTTTGCAAATCCAAATTCTATTTAGAGGGGATCTTCTAACATAAATAAATCTTACCAAAACATTTCTTTTTTACCAACAAAATCTAAGGTTTCCCTCAAAAGAGAAAGGATATTTTGCAGAAGATGTAATTAGAGATGAAACCACGAATTTTCAAAAAGCTCTTCAACCATTGTGGTCAAAGTGGTTATAAATCTCCTAAGGTCTGTACTACAGCTGGCCTTTGTATAAGTGCACAGGGATAAGTGGAATAGGCAAGGGAGAAATGGCTTCCTTCTCTTGGATAACTTGCTCTCAAAGACCTAACAAAACAAAAACAAAACAGTAGAAGTGCTATAAAAATAATGGAGTTTGTGGAGAATTTGACAGTGGCCATAATTTTTTTACAACAGCCTTCAGCCAGAAAGCATCTAAAATAAAACTTAAAACAAACCAAGGCTTAAGACTGGATCAGCTAGAAAGCATTAAAATAATAGGCAAACCCACATCAGTCAAAGTTCTTGAGAAATCTGTCAGGTATTTTAAACTAGATAGGTTTGTAATTGCAAAGAGTCTTTCTTAGTTAAACTCTTGTAATAATTAGAAACCTTTCTTTAATTTCTCTGTGGACACTTTCTAAACAAATGTTCTGTTTCCTACTTTGTCCTTCAGCATAAATAATTCTCTTGTCGTTACTGTTTGGATATACTTTTGGATAGCTGTCCTATTTTCTCACAGTTTCACTTTTGCCAAATTTAGTTAGTCTATTTCTCCTTCTTTGGCTGGAAAAAAATATTCAAATTACCTAACCTACATCATCTCTGTCCTCTTATATATGTCCTAATATAACTTCATAAATGTACAAATAACTGTCTACACATACATAGGTGGTGAAAGGCAGGACATGACCCAGAAATGTGCACTTGTAGCCCAAAAAGCCAAATGTGGCTTGGAATGCATCAAAAGCAGCATGGCCAGCAGAGCAAGGGGATTCTGCCCCTCTGCTCTCATGAGAACACACCTGGAATGCTGCTTCCAGCTCTGGCAACCTCAGCAAAGAAAAGACATGGACCTGTGGGAGCAAGCCCAGAGGAGGCCACAAAGATGATTAGCAGGATGCAGCACCCCTCCTATGAGGAAAGGCTGAGGGAATTGGAATTGTTCAGCCCAGAAGAGTGGAGGCTACTGGGTGACCAAATTGTGGCCCTTCAGCACCTGAAGGGAACCTACAAGAAAGACGGAGAGATACTTTTCAGAAGGGAATGTAGAGAGAGGACAAAGGGGAATGGCTTCACACTGAAAGAGAGTAGATTTGGGTTAGATATTAGGAAGATGTTCTTTACTGTGAGGATGGTGAGGTACTGGAACAGGCTCCCTGTAGAAGTGGTGTTTGCCCCATTGATGGAAGTTTTCAAAGCCACACTGGATGTGGTTTTGAGCAATCTGGTCTAGTGGAAGGTGTCCCTTACTGTGGTAGGGGGATTGAAACTTGATCATCATAAAGTCCCTTCCAACCCAACCCATTCTATCATTCTATGATAACTAAAGGCCTTTTTCTATTCCCTTTATACCTCCTTTTTCTAGTTCTATTCATTCTGATAATTTTTATTTAATCTCTTTTACCACAATTGATCTCAATTTAATTGAGATGTCTAAAATGTCATTTAATACATTTGAACTAAGTATCCTAAACTGTTTTTTTTAATTATGTGATTCTTCTGACTTCTCCCACACTTTTATGTGAGTAAATGAGATGTATAACTGAAAAAAAATATTTGTTTCTCTTTTACAGTAAAAAGAGTACAGTTTGAATAAGCCCAGAATAAACACACATTGTAGGCATTTCTATTTGGCTAGAAACATCCAACACAATACATTCTGGCCTTTTAGTCGCAGCTTCCTTCAGGAATAGTGCTTGGGAGTCTTCTCCACTTACTCCCAGTCCCTGTCGGGGATAGCTATTCACCCAATTCTCTTTTCAGTTGTTCCTCACAGTTGTTCAAGTTTGGGGTTTATTCCCTCAAAGCAAACCTACCTTTTAACATGAGAGAAGAAAATAACACTTTTCTTCAGTTAGCCTAGAGCTGAAGCTAGGTATTCAGAAAGATGCTAGTTTCCTCTTCTGGCTTAGAAGAAGTCAGAAGCTTTTCTTAGGAGCCTCTGAATAGATGCTTGTTAGAAGTTCCTAGGTCACAGACCCATGTTGCTACTTCCTTGGCAGAATAAACAAAAAGGATGGTCATGTAAGAGAATCCACATTTAATGCACATGTCAGTAGTACCTTGCATTCAGATAAGATTTCCAGGAGAAAGTACTATTCTGAAATCTGTGCTTTCTTGTACCCAGCTTCTGACAACAGACTAGTAAGAGATGGAGAAGTCAGTTCATATTTTAAAGCTGTAGATACAGGTAGACAATATCCACAGCCATTCTTTCATCCTCTCTGTAGGTTACTCATGAGCTCAAAATCAGGCAAATAACTAGTAGGACAATTTTATAGAAATGGATGTGTTTCTGAGTGGGTTAAACAAGATTGTGAAGAAAGACTATCCACATCCAAATCCGTCGGCTGGAGGCTTCTTAGTGAGACCAGTTTATTCTATCAAGTTGAGTGGTAAGTGCATGGGCATTTCTATTTGTTGGATTGACATCCATCTCTGTGCCACATCTGCTCATCAGTCATTTCATCCACCTGTTTCATCATGTCTTCAGCTCTTGGCCTACTATTATATTCCATACAGGATCTAAACAAAAGTTTATATTTCCTAGGACCTCTAGTCAAGCATTGATGGAAATAATCTATGTTGTGGTTTAACCTGAGCCAGCAGCTAAACCCCACCCAGCTGCTCACTCACTCCACCCACAGTGAGATGGGGAGAGAACTGGAAAAGCTAGAAAACTCATGAATTGAGATAAAGACAGTTTAGTAAGTAAAGCAAAAGCTGTGCACACAATCAAAGCAAAAGAAGGAATTCACTCATTGCTTCCCCCGTGCAGGCAAGTGTTCAGCCATCTCCAGGAGGGCAGGGCCCATCTCACACAACAGTGACTTGGGAAGACAAAACCATCACTCCAAACATCCCCCCTTCATCTCTTCCCCAGTTTTACATGCCAAGCATGAGGCCACTGCATGGCCACTGCATGACCACTGCATGACCACAATATGCCATTGTCTCTTGTATTCCCATGGCCAGCTGGGGTCAGCTGTCCTGCCTGTGTCCCCTCCCAACTCCTCATTCACCCCCAGCCTGTTCACTGCTGGGGTAAGAAGCAGAAATGGACTTGACTCTGTGTAAGAGCTGCTCAGCTCCCTGTGCCATCACCATCCCTGGAAATGTATAAGGCCCAGTTAGATGGAATTCTGAGCAATCTGACCTAGTTAAAAGTGTACCTGCCCCTAACAGCGGGGTTGGAATTAGATAATCTTTCAGGTCTCTTCCAAACCATGCCATTCTATGATTCCATGATGCTATGATTGACTCTGTGATTTTATCTACACTGTTTCAAGTACAAATGCAAAGCACTGTCCCACCAGCTACCATGAAGAAAATTAACTTTACCCTAGTCATAAACCACAATGAAAAAGATGTTAATTTCTACTAAAGAATCCTAACAAAAATGTGATCAGATACAATTTCAACTGAGTGTCTGTAGTTAGCTCTTCTGCTTGATTTTGTTCATATAAAATTCATCATCAGGTTCTGTAGTGGAGTTAAGGAAGGACAGATTCAGTGCCCATATAAAGAAAATTACTGAAAAAAATACACAACTTACATTCACATCAGGTATGTGATTTCGCCTTTACTATGGTTGCGGCATACAGGTCAAATCCCTAATCTTCTTGTAAGAATTTCCACTTTCTTCATGCCAGGGATTTGTTTGTCTCTTGAATTCTGTATACAAACTTTGTTCTCTTTATGAGAACATAAGAAAAGAATGATCCTTTCAATAAAAGAAAAAAAAAAAGCTTGGCCAACACAAACAACCATACCTCCAACTGCAAATGCTAATGATGAAGATTAACAAATAGACCTTTCTCTGTGTTTCTTCAATGAGAATTTGGGTGCCTCCATTGATATTACTTGAAGACACTCTGGAGCGAAATCCCTTCTCTAATGAAGATACTTAAATGGAATGGAATCAATCCTAATAGATGTTTCATTTCTGTTATGAGAAGGAAGACTGTAGTAGTTGAATTCTCTGAATCACACAAGTTATTCTGGAATAAATCACCCACAGCTCCAGAACATGTTAGCTGTATAAACCTGTCAGTCATGATCAGCAAATTGTTAAACATTATAATACAGAAGAGGATGGCTTTGATACTCAGGCCCTTGATATAGGTGCTGCAACTTCAACACCAAAGATGTATGTTTCTGCAAGCATGTGAGATGAAATTTTATACCAAAAAGCCTCCACTATTATTCCTTGAAGACTTCTCAGCAAGGATTAGAATAGACATATTTCATGCAAAAATCAGACATAAAACCCAAAATGGCTCTTATTTATGAGTAGGGAAATTCAAAACCTAGAGCTGCAACCTTTACTTAATGCCAAGGCCATGAAAATGCAATGATCTACAGAAATTCACACTTTCGTCTCTGGGGGCATTGTTACAGGCTCAAAAAAGTCAAATTGCTGTTACTTGAGCTTGCAAATAATTTATACCTATCATTTGTCTTATAGTCCTAGCATTTTCCTGCTGTGCTGACCACCTACTCATGGATGTATGTTGTAGCAATCTTGTTCTTGACACAGTAACCAGAAAAGAAGAATGTGTTATTTTAGAGCATTTGAAATGTCTGGGACTAATCTACCAAGCAAAATCCACAAACTCATACACTGAAAAAAAGGTATTTGTTCCAAAGTATTATATCATGAGTAATCAAGTAATATTTTCAAAGGTAACAACTGACTGCACAAGCCAGCAAAGAATCCCTGTTCTGATTGTCACTTATTTAATTTCTCTTAGGAGTTAAATATATATACAAAATCTTTTAAGAATTTTATAACACCAGTACTTCACATTCAATGTAAACATAAAAGTACACATTTTACAAACATTATTCTTGTTATTACTATTTTTGATATTTTAATGCTTTAAATATTAATCTTTCACATCCTTTTCAATCATAAATAACAGAATGTTATTAGTCAGCAAGAACTGAAATATATTCATAACCTGGCCTTACCATTATCCACTATACTGCAAAACACATTTTTTCTGATGTCTTATATACAATTTCCCAGAGCTTGTGAGTAGGGAAGATTTAAATTTTTATATCAAGCAGTGAAACCTACACTTTTTGGTACCAATGATTTTCCTTTTCATTGCAGATAAATTTCTGTAAAATCCAAGCTGAAATCCACATTGAAATTATCTCTGTTAAACAGAGGCTATGTGCAATCACTCCAGCATTTTCAATCCTTTGGCCAAGGGGAAAATGTGTCAGTATCTTTCTTCTTTAAATTTATTTAATAGACTTTAGACAGAAAAAAAGAAAAACTCATTAGATCATCTAGTTCATCCTGCCAATCTCTGTATCTATCATCTCATCTTGGGAAAGTACTGTTGACAGCCTCTGGGTGTTATCTATATATAATATTGGCAGAATACGGCCCAAAGTTTTTGTTTTCTTACTACAAGTCACCAAAATAAACAAACAAAAATCCCTCTGAGCTGAAACTAAACAAAAAGAGAACTACAACCAGCTGACCTAAAAAAGATCTGCAGGAGCTGTGTATGAGTTTTCCACCCTTTCACTATTCATTTCTAACACAAAAGCTGATCTTACTGAATTTGCAATGATGTCAGTCAGGGAAGAACAGTCCTATTTTTGGTACCAAAAGGAAAGAAGCATTAAACTTTCATATCATAAAATAGCAACATTAGGTTTAGAGAACATAAGAATCAAAATATTCTAATGTTTCCCTAGGTTCAGTTTAATTCCTATCTGTGCCATCAGGAAAATAGTAACAAGATCACAGAGTTGTGGAATTGTTTTTGTCCCACTCCTTCCCTTTCCTTGGCAAATTGAGAAAAGAAAATTGCTTCAAATCAAGAACACTAGTATTTCTTCTTTGTTATTCAAATGGAGACTGGGACTGCTGAAAACAATTTATTTCCACATACATTTCAATCATGCAATATCAAATTTTATGAAGCAAAAAAACCAAAAGAGAGCCAAACCACAGCAAATTTACATTTTTAAAACTTGAGTATTTATATTTGCCATACTCAACATTGATTTTAATGACTGTCTCAAGTTTTTAAGCGATCATAGCCCTACTTCATGGTAGCTCCAGCAAACCATAACTGCAGCTTAGACTCCTCAAAATGTTTGGTCTCATACACCAAGAAATATGCAGACCTTTTATTTGAAAAGGAGACTCTATTAACACCAATGGGGGATGAAATAAAGTTTTTGGGCAGATAAATTCTTTAAATTTTGAATATTAGTTTAGTTTAAAAATGTCTGTATTGTACAAAAACTTCAACTTTCTGCTAATAATATCACAAAAATTATCCTTGTATATTCTGTGCAACACACACTCAGACACTTCAGCTGAACAAAACAAACTCATGAATTGCAAGTTTTCCCACTGGTAAACTCTGGAATTGACAGGGTCTTGCACTGTGATAAAAACTCCATATGAAATCCAAGAATTACTTCAACATTTTGTCAAAATCTTGTGGCTTCTGGATCACTGAGAGGCAGGTTTCACACCTGAAGAGCACCTCCCTCAGCCCATAAAATTTTTGCTTACCATTGAATGAGAAATTCACTCCTTGCTGGCTAAAGCTAAAAAGGCAGTAAGGACCTGCATCCAAATCCTTGTGAATTTAATAGAAAAATTCCCACTGGAATCAAGAGGCTGAGGAGGATCCAGCCCTGAGCAATTGACAGTATGCCTCCTGATTTGTATTTTAAGCCTGGTAGAGACAGAATTCAAAGTATTCATTGTACATGTATTAGATATGTTTAATATAATTCCAAGGCATAACTTTGTTTAAGGTATTGGAAATATATGAAAGCAGAAGTTATAATATAAAGCATGTACCCATTTATTTTAGTATATTCATATGCATTCACTGATAATACTTTCCTGAAGTTTCCAGACAGGATTTAATAGAAAACAGTGATAAATGCCCCTTACTAGACACTCTCACTGATCTCATACTAAAAAAAATGCAAAACACCAAAATACAAATTTACACCTTCAGTTTAACTTTTGCTTAAGACAACCAGATGTTAGAGTTTCAGTTCACATAGGCGTCTCTCCCACCAAATGTTTCCGAATGGCAATAACAAACAAAACTAAAGCAAGTCAGAATGTTTCTGTTTTCAGATGAGATATGTCTGATTAAGAAATTCTGAAGTTACTACCAAAGGGGTTTATTGTAAACATTTTAATTATTGTTGGTAAATGCTACTTTTGCTGAACTAAAAGAAAAAAATCTGTACAGAAAATCTGTACAAATCTGTACTTCTGTAAACAGGAACAGTCTTTGACAAAGTTTGGTAAATATCACTCCCATATTATATTTAACACTGATGTCTGACTATGGAATTGCATAGTGATTTTTGAACACTCTTGGAAATCCAGAGAGGTCCCAGCTGGCTGGAACATGGCAAACATTGTCCTGATTTGCAAGAAGAGCAAGAAGGAGGAGCCCAAAAACTACAGGCCTGTCAGTCTCACTTCAGTAGCTGAGAATGTTATAAGAAGATTATTGCAGGAGATATTGAAAAACACCTGAGATCAATGCAGTCATTGGTCCAGCATGGGTTCATGAGAGGAACGTCCTGCTTATCAAACCTGGTATCCTTTTATGACAAGGTAACCTGCCCAGGTGATCAAGGGTTTGGACTTCAGTAAAGCTTTCAATACTGTTTCTCTCTTTATAGTTCTGGACAAAATGTCCAGCACACAGCTGGATAAACACATCATGGGATGGGTGAGCAGCTGGCTCATGGGTTGGGCACAAACAGTGAATGGGGTGACATCAGACTGGTGGCTTGTCACTAGTGGGGTCCTGCAGGGTTTCAGCAGTGTGGAGTGTACAGAGGAGGCTTCTGTGAGAAGAGACCAGAAGCTGACCCCCATGTTGAACAGAGCCATTTTCATTCAGCTGCAAAACAGGCTCACCACCAGCTAAAGCTGAGTTCAGCAGCAACATAAATCTGAGGACTATATTTTCTTCCTTGCCATATATGTTACCAGAGGTCCCATGGTAGCTCTCAATGTTTAACATTCTTATGTAAGACTTGAACTCTTCTCAAATCATGGCTATTTTCAAATAAAATAGGAACAAAAGGTGGAAAGAAGTATTTGAAGTATTTGTCTATAAGTCTCATTTAAATAAAATACTGTTTCTTATGTTACTACAGTTATGACTTTAAATTAAATGTGTTTTTCTAGTGATAACCCTTAAAATTGTAACAATACTTAAGGCATATCTAACTGGGGTGAAAGCACTTAAGTAGCTAAAATATGTCATTTCTAAATATTAATATAATCAAAACTATAAATAAATAGATGTATATTAGAAACTGACAATGTTAGTCCTGAGGATATTTTTGGGGCAATTGAAAAGATGCTCCAAAACAAAATATTTTTTTTATGTGTGTAGCCTGGATGTTGCAGTATTCTCAACATGCAAGGCTTTCCTTTATAGTGTTCCTGGGAAGCCACCCAAGATAAGAAAGTTTATTCTATGAGAAATTCAATAAACTCTTTTTGTCTTGCAGTTCTGCAGAGGAAATAATTTGGTGCTACATGTATTAACAAAAAAAAAAAAAAAAAAAAAAAACAAAAAAAAAAAAAAACCAAAATACAAACCAAAAAAAACAAAAAGAAAAACTCCACCAGGATAGGTAAAAAAATTATTAATCCTTGTGATATCTGATGTTAGGCTATGATCTGAAGGCAGATCATGGACTGTGTTCAGACCATAGTGACCATCTACCAGCAGATGACATGGTCCCTTATTCTAAGTAGAGTTTGTGGGCTTGAGACAGTCAACGTCTTTAGGGTGAGCTTCTTTCTCAACAATTTTATCCATCCAGGCTAAGGGTAATTCTACTGTGAGTAGACATGGTCCAGACTCTTTTTATAACTAGAAGGAAAACTGGGCATTTCTAGGACACATGCCATCAAAGAGAACTGGGATAAATCACTACATACAGATGCCTTTTCTACCAGAAACCAGACTTTAGGCAACTGAGACAGATGTGTCCTTTCGGGCCAATATTCACATTCTCTTTCTACATGTCAGCCTCACTCATGAACATTGTCCAGTGCAGGACAAAGTGTTGTCACCAGCTGCAGCCCAATTCACTGCCTACACAGCAACTGTTCGATACCACACAGGAAAGTGACCTGTAAATACATGCTGATGTAACTAGAAAATGTAATGCAATACTCTTGCCTGAGACAAAAAGAAGCATTCCCAAGAACGCCACTTCCTAGTTTATTAATGGTTTTAGGATTTCTGGAGCAGAGCATTGAAGACAATTTCTATAAACTAGATCTGTGCATTTAAGCCATGTCATGAACTCCTGTAAATTTGCCCAGTGATTTCAGATGTAAAAAGCTTCTTCATAACTTGTGCTGAGGTGCTAAAGCAAGTAGATGTGACACCAGCCTCATCAATTCTTTGGCTACAGACACTAACTTTCATTAATCTGACATTTTACATAGCCTATTATTATCCATGAACTTTGTAATCCTAAAGTTTTGAAACAGCTTTGCATGTGGATGTAAGTCTACAAAACAGAAAGGTCAGCCCAATATGAAACTAAATTCTCTGAAGTGTTTTAGAGATCAACACGAAGGAATTTTACTTCAACATGTCTAGGGTCATATTAACTATTACCTTTACCTCCTGCACATCTTCTTGGGACATGCAAAATTGAGTAGTGTTGGCCCCTTTAGGATGAGTTCAAACTTTGTAACTACGTGCCACACTGCCATCAGCATGTTTGCCTGCATAACTCTCTGACTTCCATTGAATAATGCAGCCAAATCTTCTTTTCCAAGGAAAACATTCCTTATTACTAAATGTATATTTTGTCTGAATGCAGTTTTGTAAGCTAAACAGAAACAGAAATAGGCATTCTTGCTTTTTTGTAGAATACATATGGGGGAGGAGGGAGTTATGTGGGCCATAGTTTCTAGATGTTGATTTACCCTCTTTTTTAAAGGCATCTAAAATTGTCCCAGGATGTCTTTTTATACCTTTCCTATTAGTGTTTTAGTTAACTGTGTACGCAATTAATTAAATAAATGAGGGTGGTTTTTTTTCATTCTTACCCCATTTTTACTTCTTTCCCTGAACTATCACATGTGGATATCATCTGCAGGGAAGCAGATCCTTCCTCCTTACTCGTACTGAAGGAGACATAGCTCTTCCAGGCCACACATGCCAGCATTGCTGGAAATCCAGACTGCAGCAAAATGTGCTCTTACATAGCATAGCTTGTTCTGTGTATCACCTTGTCATTGCCAACTTCATGCTGACAATCACTGATTAATCACTCAGCCCTAGAGCATGTCTGAAGTGAAGCCCAATGCGATGTCTGACTCCTTAGGAATATTTCAGAGGGACCAGGTTTTTTTTACTTTTAGCTATGATTTAGGTAAGTAAATGTGAAGATACTGTAAGATTCAAATAGTATACTGTACATTAGACTCCTAGCTGCAGACTTGTCATATTTTCCTTTCCAATCTTGGCTCAAAATCCAGAGGGACTCTGGATCGCTTAATTAGTTAATTTCTGTTTTGATTGGAAAGACAAAAGTAAACCTTTTGGAAATGAATTCATCAATTCAAACTGCATAACAGGCTTTATTGAAATGCACTCTGCAATGTTCTTAAGTCAGCCTTACCACTGAATGTTGGGACTTATCTTAATTATGGTTGGTTGTAATACTGTACTTATATTAATAATGTTCTTATGTTAAAGAGATTTTTTTGACCTTTTGCAGTGCAGAAATCAATGAGAAGTTGATAAAGCCAAGTTCATTGCTGCCTAAAGTAAAGCAAGCCTGATTTGTTTACTTACCTAAGCCTTCATCTGTCAGACCCATTCTGAAATGATTTATAGACCTCTACCCAATGAAATCATTTAAAGTAGATTAGATTCAAGGAACAATCACCTCTAATATGACAAGCTGATGGAGGCTGACAGGTAACCAAGTTGCTCTGGATGGCAAACAAGTTCCTGAAATTCTGATTAAATTAAAATATTAATGGTACCACTGGGAAAATAAGATTGAATCATGTTAGGCGAATTCAGTATTAGAAACAAAATGCAAATAGAGAATCATTCTGTGTGAAGAAAGCCAGCTGAGGTACCAAGGGAAGTTACCTCCAGTAAACGAGAGAGCAGGAAGCGAATTCAAATGAAAAGCATTGTGTCAAGAGCTCACCTTCACCTTTCTGAGGTCTCTAAAACAACAAGGCCTAACAGGCTCTGGGGTTGGTCTGAACACTTTTGAGAGGTTACATATTTATTTGGACTTGCAGCCTAGTACTAATGAACAACTCCTGCTTTCCTAAGGTTATAAGGTTATTCTTTGAAGCCCTAATCCATGATTTTTTTTCCTCTTTTTTCATGTTTGCTTAGTTTCTGTTTTCAATCCTGTACATTAAGTGGCTTTGGCTGCACTATAATTGCTATATAACTAAATGTATTGACACTGCCTGCTTTGGGATCTGTATTAATTTTGACATACAGGGTAATTAAATGTGCTATGTGTCTCACGTGCATTAAAGGAACAATAGATGCCTTATCTGCCAGACACGCTGAAGTGTGCAATTACAACATGTTAAGAGCAGTTGTTTTTTGCTTCACAACACCTTTTATTAAGGTTCTTTTAAATATCTTTAGATGTTATTTAATGGCTCTGAAGTAAAAACTATCCATCACAAGTAACACTGATGGGATTTATCTCGCCTCAATTTAGACAGGGTAGACATCTTCATCTTACCTAATTGCCTAACCCCCCCATTTCAGCAGAGAGAAAGAGCTGCTTATAGATTGCCAGTCATCTGGTCTGATTTTTAACGTTGTATTTGGATTTAATAAACTGCAACCTGAACACATCCCCCCCCCCACACACACACCCTTCTGTATCTTTACAGGAGGAAGAAGCTTGTTGGAGGCAGCAGGAAGCACCTTGGGGAAACACTGCACCACAGTGCCTCTAAATAGCAAAGTGACAACCTAGTTTCAGAGTACAGAGATCTTTTTTTTTCCCTAGAAGGCACTATATAAACTGTGGGGGCAATGGTCAGTCCAGTGAGATCCATAGCTAGGAGGGGAATATGATTAACAGGAAAATAAAACAACAGCTACACAGCAGCAGAGAGGGAGAGCCTGCTAGGTACCCTTATTTACTGGGATGGTTAGTTTTTGCAGAAAAAAATTATGCAATATAGAAGCAGTGGAAGGAAAGACATGACATGGATAATGCACTGACCACAGTGAGAAAAAAATGAGAAACTGAAAGTTTTTTATAAACTCATAGAGGCAGGGGGGTGAAAGGTCAAGAAGAGAGGAGAATGGAATAGGTAATGATCAGCTCTCAAAGGTGTTTGATGAGTTTTGTGACTGCAGAGAATTGAGGTGCTGGAGAAGTACTGGTCTGGGGGCTTGGGCAGAAGAAGAGACTACTTTTGTTTTCTGACCTGAAAGCAAGAGGAAAAGAGGAATGTATTTACCTTTCAATGCCACAAACAATGACTATGTCAACACTCACATTACTAATTTAAAAACCTGTTTAAATCTAACTAGACTGTCAGGATTATTGTACTGTGGACTTACCAGTGGCAATACTAAATTGAAAACTATCAGCAATCAAAAGAACCTGAAACAGGTTGGTCAAGCCTTAGGGACCACCAGAACAAAATGCAGCTCAGGGGAAAGAAAAATTGTCCCATTTATCTTCAGCACATTTACAAAATGGATAACCAGCTTGACAACTAGCATAGTGGACCTTGTGGAATGCCAGCAAAGACCATGATCTTGAGGTGACTTTTCCACTCGTGTGCTCTGGTCTGAAAAAGCAGCCCGTAAATATGTGACTTATTGAAATTATCTGCAGTTTCTTCCAGTTTGTAGGTGCTATGGTAATAGAGAGGAAGTTTAACCTTAGCAATAAAGGAGTCTTTGTGTTCTCACCACATGTGCCAGATGAAAAATAATAGTGAGTAACCTATATTAAGAGCATTGCTAGGTAAAATCCTACCTACTCAGAAGTTTAACTCATGTCATTAGGGAAAAGGATAGTAGAACTCTCACAATGCACATTTTATGTGTGTATCTTCCTCAGTGTCTGAAACAAATTCTCACACATCTGTGAATCATTATTTCCACAGTTCAACTACTTCTGTCTATATAATGTGGCTCTGAGACACAGAAAAATCTCCTGTGGCCAAGTGGCAAAAGTACCATGGGAAAATATGATTTTCTTCAATTCACTGTTGGGCCCATAATGATCTTGTTATTTTGTCCAAGGTTTAAAAAGAATAGGCCCAAGTCTTCATTTCCTAATGATGTTAGAAATTACTTTTCACTCAGATTTTCAGAATGTTTTAGCATGCTATCATTTCATGAGCACTTTGAAAATTATTCCATGTCCTTAGGTACCAAAACAGAGATCAGGTTCTTTGAAGTTTTCATTTTTAAAACTTTTGACCTCTAGGTACATTTCACATTGTAGTAATGGAAGTGTGTCTGTAAGGTATTATTTCAAATCTTGTTATATCTCTGCCATTCAGGGTATTAACTACTTAGTCATTAATTTCAGTCTGTTACTGTCTGACACATATGTCATACAGGACAACTCTAAAAGTCCAGTTTCTCTTAAGTTTCAAAAGTAATACAGTCTAACATTTTGACATCTAGCTTTGGTATCACTACACAATTAATCCATCACTGTATGAAAAGGAGCAAAATATCTGTTACGTAAAATTCAGGGAAAATAGAAGTGCAAGTAGAAGCTTGAAAATTTGAGCATTTTTCCAATAAAGGCTCTAGCAAGAGGATGGAATACAGTTTCTGAGAAAAAAAATCAATGTCCTTCATCCATAAATGCAACCAGCAAAGGGAAATAGAAATTTGAGAGAAATAAAGTTGGGTGTTCGTGCAAATTTCTGTTCAAACTTTCCCACTGACTTTCCTTTTAAACCCTAAAAATTTTAATTAGACAAAAATATCACTGTCTTCAGCACTCCCTAAGAATGTGCCCATGAATAAACCCTTTCTTCTCCTTTTAAGAAGGTAGTATACTGACTGTATTGTAAAGCATTGACAATTCTCTCCTGTATTTGTATTCTTCTTTATTTCCACTCACTCTTTCTTTCTCTAGAAAGATATATATGGTATATATATCTATAAATGCAAACATAGAAATGTGTATATTTTTAAGTGTGTAGCCATCTCTCTGTATATAGCATGGATCTACCTTAATAACTACCTGTTGTTCTACCTAATTGTAGTGGCAGATGTTTGTTTGAACTCATGATAATGATAATAATCCACCATAATAATGATAATATTCCACCACTTTCTGCAACAGAAAACTGAAACTTATTTGTACTAAAAGCAATACACTCCAAAAGACCTGGTGGTCATGGCCAAATATGTATCTTTCTTTTGCCGTAGATTTGATGGCTGTCTTATATGTAAGATCCTTATGTGCATTCATAGGATAATCAAGGGTGTATAATCCTTTTTTCTGTCCATTATACTGCACAGATTGCTAGTATATGGTTTGCCACATGGTTCCTATCTTTTATGCACTCGCCCCATGCATCGACTGAAAGCATTGAAAACATGTGAGTAGCTGTTGTTGACACTGGGTAAATATGGAATCCATAGATTAAATTTCAACATCAGCTATACAGGTCTGAATTTCTTGCAGCTTTGATTCTAATGCCCTAGTAATGTTTAAGCTATCAATATTAGCTTACATAACATGCAGGCTTTGGTCCTGGGTAAGATTAAACTGCTTTCCATTCTGGCAGAAAATTTTTAGCCTTCTCCAAAACTTCAAATACTACCAGACTTCTTCATGGAAATGTAAAGAGAGTTTTCATTTATGAACAAGTTCTGAATTTTGGCTACTTTTGTCAAAAACTCACTGTCTATAGTGCCTTTCAAACAAATATGAATCAAGGGTTATTTCAAATGGCTTTTTTTTTTTTTTTTTGTCTAATCTTGCCATCTTGTGATTTGCCTTGTCATTTATTCCTGGAATATCTGTGTTTTTCACATAAAATCAAGAACAGTATCCTTGAGCTTCTTTTCTCATGGACTTCTGACCTTGATTCAAGTTCAGCCTAAAGAGTGTTTGTTGGTGGATCAGGCAAGGCTGATGGGGATCAATACTGGAGCTCTACAACTGCTTTCTGTGGAAAAATCTCATTTAAATATGGAAGTTTCACAGCATGTCTTAAGACAGAAGGGCCGTGGATTCATCTGGGCTGGTCTCTTATGACAGCTTAGAATAGGGAACATGCCATCCCTGTTTGTCAAATGCTCTACCCTCAGTTTTGTGCACTATCCCAGGAATTAAGACTTGATTTCAGTTGCAGCTAGTAAACCATAAATTCTTGTGAAAATTAAGACTGCAACTAGAATGAAGAGGTGGCATCTAAAGATCACTGGTGAGTAAAAAATTTGAACAGAGGCATGAAGAAATAACACACACTTTATCAGTTGTAGCCTTTTTCTTCGGTTTTACATTCAAATCAGTGGCACAATGTGGGCATACAGGCAAGAGATGACATGCTCACACACTGCAGCCAACTCATTGTCTGAAAGGAAAGCTCACAGCTCCCTGTGGAAAGAGATGGGGAGATATGTCTTGGGAACTGGTACTTCCTTTAAGGTCAATATTATTAAGGAATTTTGATTGCAAAATCTTTGACAGTTCAAAATTTTGAAGAATACATTAATGGTCCAACTTTGAAATGAATGATTCTCCTCAATTTAAAATTTACAAAGAAATGTACTATTAATATCTCAGAATATATGTTTTTGCTGCTTTTATATGTGTTATGGTTAGTGGAGGAGATGGAGGTTCCTCAAAGAACAAAAGCACTCTCATTAGAAAGTTTCTCAGTGCCTGCTACACATGACTGTCCTAAAAAACTATGTGCTTTAGACAGAGCTGTGAATAAATTTGTATGAATTCTAGAAAATATGTTTATACATCAATTTTCAAATTTCTTTTATTTTCTCTGTTGGGTGTTTTATGAGTGCTTTACCCCAAATCTTAGTTCTTTTGGGTGTTTTCATGAACCATGCTGATATTTTACCTCAAAACCTCTACTGCGACATTTGGTGGTTTTCAAATTATTTGCAAATATTTTGTGATATATAGCAACATACATTGCTATTTTAGTGTAAGTATAATTTCTATACAAACAATTCAACAAGGGCATAATTCAGAGAAACTAACTAGAACAGCTAAGGTTAAGCTTCTGATTGTAAAAACCTATAGTTGGATATTTCAGTGAGACTCTCTAGCAAAATAAAATAAAATCCCTTTTTTGCATGAGTTAACCAAATTTTAAGCTTAACTATATTTATCTTTAAAGCAAGCCCTTATCTGGTTGCCATATTAATACAGGTCTGTGTGGGAAACAACTTCCTTAGGAAATGTGAATATGACCTTTAATTTGTAAACAACATTCTCCTTTATTCCTAGTCTTTGACTTGTAGTGATGTCTAGAATGATTGATTTTTTCTAACTGAATTCATTTAATTGTTGTGGTTTCATACTTCACCTTGATGATTGTGTTATGTAACAATTGCTGAGGAATATCACACCACAGGAGTTAGATGTGGTATGAGTCAGATTCTGCTGCTACTATCTATAATGATTGACTGATTAAAAAAATGTTTATTTCTGGATTTATTGATTGATCTTCATGGAGATTCTTGTCTTCATTAATCCATTTCTTAAGATAAACAAACTTTAATGTGTTTTTTCTCTGTGGATCTGGGATACTTTCAGTCATGGAAGCATATCTTGATGATTTCTTTCAAATATTTATTACCTATTTATACAGCATTTTCTTCTAACTCTTTCATGAGGCAACAACTGTTTCTGTCTTCCAGCTGGTATGATCTGTTCCTTCAGCAAGCTGGTTTTCTGATAACATCGACACTGATTTTAATTGTGCATCGTGTCATCATTTTCTTATTCCTACTCTTCCTAATGATGGGTGTTTTCCAGCCACACCCAAGAAAGTAGGAGAACTGATCAGACTGACATGCATGGCCAGATACTGCATTTCTGCAGGCATCCTGGGGCATTTTCAGTACCCATCTCTCCACTTCTCCCAGCTGGTGTTGCTCAATAAACTGTGAGCTCCAAAACTACCTCTTAGGTTAGCTCCTTCTCTGTTGCCCTTAATCATCCAGTGTCAGTGTGGACACAGGGAGGTGGCATCACTGCAGTGTCCACTGAAAGGCAGTGACTTGCCGGGGCACAGAGCACTGTGCCTCAGGGATGACCAGGCCTGAAACAAATGACAGCCCCAGGGGGGACAGGCATCCTTCTGTGGCAGGGCTGACAGCTCTCTCCCCATGGAGAGGTGGGCTGGTGTGACTGGTTCAGAACAGCTGGCTGAGGTCATTGACAGCTCCTGTGTCCACTTGTTCTGCTGAGGATGACAGCAGTGAAAGAGCTCTTTGCAGGGGTCTTTTAGCCCAGTGTTGGTCCCTGACACCCAGCCTGTACCCACACTGTCACTGCCCCTCAGTGCACTGCCCTCCTAGGGTGAAGGAGGCACAACTTCACAGAATAGCTGAGGTTGGAAGGGATCTTCCCCAAAGTCAGTGGAGAGTTCCCACCTTCCATAGGCAAATCCTGTCCCACAGCTGATTAATTAAACCAAGTGATTAATTAAGTTGTGTTGCATTGCCCTGCCATGAACCCAAACAGCCACCCACTACTGGTCCATCAGTCAGTCCCAGACTAACAGCTGAATCCCATGCCTCACGTCCTGTTTGTGTTGCTAGTGTATTTTCTGTTATTTAAACTATTGAATGTTGATTATTGCGATCTTGCCATACACAAGTTAGCCCAAGGACTATGAGTCACCCTTTAAATACATTGTCAAAGTAATACTCTCATAATAGAGTCAGAAGAACATAATCCATTCCTCTACTCCAAAATAAGATCAATGATATGTAAAATACACTTAATAGATACTTTGCTATTTCTCAAAAGTATCCAGTGGTAGAAGTTGCCTTGGCCTGTGTCCTACTGAAGCAGTAACTTTCACCAGCCTCTTTCCCCATCTGCTCCCTGGTTGCTCCAGAGGTCTTGGGGGAGCTTGTGTTTTCACAGTCTGTGCACTCTGTATTAAAGGACTCCAGGTTCTTCTAGGTATGGCAGAAGACACATTGCTCTGACCCTCCCTAGTTATAATTTTATCTCAGTTGGGAGTAAACCTCTGCCAGCAGTACTAGTGCAGTCAGCAGCTGTGGGATTCTCATGCAGAGGACAATCTGGGGCAACCCGGTCCTACTCCATGGCACCAGGGATATATACTCTGCTCTCCTTAGCCTGGCTCACAGGTTTTGGACTCTTTTTTCTCTTTTCCCTTTTAAATTACATTTTGCATTCAGGAAAATCAGATGTGATTTGACTGGGGTTCACATAAAAAGGCTGGGTACATCACAGGTATCTTCAAATTCTGGTCCGCAGACATTTTTGCACTTACCTGGTGCTTATTGCAAGGGCAAAGTGGAATAGTCTCTAGGCTTCATTGCAATATAAACATCAAATTCTATTATCACCAGTCTCAGCATGGTTTTACATTATAAAATATAGACTATAGCTGCAATAATAACTGTAGAAATATAGAATGTATAAGCAATAAATATAATCGTAACTGAGGAAGCAGCTATTATATCCATGTCCACAGAATTCAAATCAGTTTCCTACCAACTTTGTCCATTGTTTTCCATGACCCTGTACCTGATCTTCTGCAATGGCTCCATTCATCATAATGAGTCCAAATGTTCTGGAAATACCTTATTGTCCAGATGGGGAACATTTGTTAAGAAGCAGGTAAATGAAATACATATATTTGTATATTTATGTGTATGCTGAAAGGTAAAATATTCATAACCCACTGAAAAAGCTTAGGCCTTTCTTAAAATAGGGTAGCTTTAATGAAAATAACTGTGATATGAACTTTGCTTCCAGCTTCCTTTGGTAGATTAAAGGAAAAGCATAGACATAAATATATTAACATGTTATTAATGTTTATTGTTGAAATATGTATATATGAGATGTGCTCCTTCATACATTATGTAATGTCTAAATTACACAAATGTGGGGGAGTTTAATAAGTACCCCACATGGTTTCATCTTTTTATGTAATTTTGTTGCATTCTAAATTAAGCAAGCAAAAGTCACTACTTTTATTCATTTTAAAAATTGCTTTACATGTGAAAGCAGGTGAATAGTAACACAATGGAAATATTGTAGGTAACATTGCATTACAATCATTGATTTTTTTCCCCTCAACAAAGCAGGGTGAATGGAGAACTGAAGAAAAACTATGATGAAACATTGTAAAAATGCCCAACAGAGGAGAAATAAGTAGGCTGATTAACAGTAAATCTGTGATTAAAATATGCTGCCTATAGGAGACAAATTATTTTCTGTCAGTATCTTTATTTTTTTTAAATCACTTTATCCCAAGCAGTACATTTATTGAGCCATGGTGGTGATTGCTGGATTGATGACAGAGGCTTAGCCAAGCTCTGGGCAAGAGTTGAAGGAGATATCTGGAGTGCTGCAGGACAGAACTGAAAAATAAAATGCTGTTTTGAATCTGCAGTAGGTTGACTCTGGCCAGATGCCAGGCACCCACCAAAGGTGCTTTCTCACTCACCCCATATAGGACAGGAGAGAGAAAATATAACAAAGGTTCATGAGCTGAGATACGACCAGGAGAGATCACTCATCAAATACCATCAAAGGCAAAACAGGCTCAACTTTGAGATACAAAGTGAATTTATTACTAACAAAATCAGAGCAGGATAATGAGAAGTAAAATAAACCCTTAAAAAGACATTCCCCCTACCCCTCCTTCCTTCCAGCTCTACCTGCTACACCAGCAGTGCAAGGAGGGAGGGAAGGGGGCTATGGTCATTTCATCACCTGTGGCTTCTCCCTCTGCTCAGGGAGAGGAGTTGTTCCCCTGCTGCACTGTGGGGTCCCTCCCACAGGACACAGTTCTCTGTCACCCTCTCCAACGTGGCTCCAATCTCACCAGCAGCAGCTCCCTGTGACCTGCTGCAGTGTGAGTCCATCCCACGGGCAAACAGCGCTCCCAAAACTGCTGCACATGGGTGCTTCTTCCACAGGGAGCAGTCCTCCATGGACAGGCTGCTCCAGCATGGAGCAGGGCCCCTCTCCTTGGGTCTCCCACGGGTTTAAAGCCTCCTCTCAGGCATCCTCCTGCTCCACTGTGGGGCTCCTCCATGGGCTGCAGATGGATCTCTGCATCCTCATGGAGCTCCATGGGCTGCAGGGGCACAGCTGCTGCACCACGGTCTGCACCGTGGTCTTCACCACAGCCTGCAGAGGAATCTTGGCTCCAGTGCCTGGACCAACTCCTCCTCCTTCTTCACTGGCCTTGGTGTCCGCAGAGTTGTTGTCCTCACATGTTCTCACCCTGTTCTTAGGCTGCAATTAAAACTGAGCAACAACTTTTTGTTTTTCTTTTTTCTTAAATATGTTACCATTGTTTCTAATTGGCCAGTCTTGGACAGCAGCATGTCCATCTTTAGAGCCATGAGGGATTGGGTCTGCAGGACATGGAGGAAGCTTCTGGCAGCTTCTCACAGAAGCCACCCCTGTAGCCTTCCCCCTTCATGGTGCCCCACTACCAAAAACCAGGCCATGCAAACCCTACACAGATGCTCATGCTGTGTGGAGCACAATAAAAATTTTCCTTCATGGCCATTTCAGAGTTTGGAGCACTCTGCAACAACTCTGAGGAAATTTTAAGCATTTCAACTAGTGTTATTATTTAATTATTGTTTTGGTAGACATCTTTTGAGTAGCAGTAGACCTGACAAAACATATGCTTCTCACAACACTGGGAGGAATGGGAAAGGGGATATTAGTAAATTTAACAAATACAAATAAGTGTTCATTCTTTCTTATTAAAATGATTTGTAGCTATAAACATTTAGTAACTTCACTGAAGAGCTGTTGCAAATAAAATTGACTCTCTTGTGACTGGGAATTTACATACCAACTGATGTGGGAACTCAAATCAGACAGTGTTTGGCCATAGGTTTCAGTGAAACCACAAAGGTGCTTTTGTACCTCCCCCTACTGCCTCTAGTTCTGGGCTTGGGAAAGGGGAGTGGATACCCACAGGAAACCAAAATGAGATTCAAGGTGTCTCATCTCTGTGTTATAAAGACTCTTTTGTTAATCTGAAACCCACACTTTCTAAGAAAAAACTAGTTATTTTGGTATCAAAACTCTAGACACAAAACTCAGTCTTTTGATTCACGTAGTAGTTCTCTTTTTTATTTCACAGGTAGCACAGGCTATGGAAATCATACAGAATATTCAGAATACACTCTAGGCCAAAAAAATAATTTAAAACATGGGTTAAAATTTATTACTTTTACAATCAGTCATGATTTCAGAAATGTGACTTGTGCTACATGTTCCAAACCTGGCATAATCACTAGGCCAATGCAAGCACCAGGAATGTTTTTTTTCAAGTCATAATGTAGTTTGTTTCTAATTCTTGTCTGAGTCGCTGTCCTTAAACCATCTGACATGAATCAAGTGACAAACTCAAGGCAGCATCTGAAAAAAAAATTGGGAAAGCAAAGCTGCCTACAAAAAAATCCCCTCTGATTTTAGTGAAGTTACTCAAAGCATTTAGACAAGATTTCCTCCCTATTTCTCTTTTTCTTGAATATAATCAGCTAGTGGAATTATGTCCTCTTCTGCTGGGGTGGTTCTGTGGAAGTTTGATGTCTTAGATCAAAGGAAACCGGAGGTGTAGAATTAGCTAATATTTTAAAAATAAATATCAGTAGAACTTTTTAATTATTGTAAGTTGTTTCCCTTAGAATTTATTATCAAGTCTTAGACTAGTGATCTTTTCCTTTCTGTGTCACAGTTTCCCCCATGTCTATTAATCTCAAGGCTCACTCTCACTGTTAAGCTCCTGCTAAGGCAATTGGATGATTGGAGGATGTTTTTGGGAATATTGTGAAATGTTTCAGCCATCCTTTTTCTCTATAGTGGATGAAAAAAATTTGTTCTGCTATCAAACTGCCTAAAGGTTCATCCAGAGGGTGGTGAGGTGGTGGCATATGCAGATGTGACAAAATAATATCGTTGAAGGCAAAAATGCCACATGAATATATATCTGAAAAGCTTACAGGATCGTGAGTGAAGTGGTTTCAATGGCTGCTGAGGGGTAAAAAAGGTGTGGAGGTGAAGACTGAGGTGATACACATGTCTTAGGTGCCCATGAGAATGGACAGGCAGTACCTTAGGTCTGTTTCACCTGGTTAAGATCACCATGTCATAAGGGATGAAGAAGTTAAAAATGGTGCCTTCTCTGGTTTGTGTGTTTCTTCACAACTCATGTATTATCTACCAGGGCAGCTAAGCCTTGAGGAGCCTCATCCCAGTTGAGGGTGGCACTTCTTCAGCATCTTAGGACAGGGACCATGGCTCTGAAACTCAGTATGTGGAAAGGCAAGCAAGGAGGATTAATGTTGGTTCCCTTTCAAATGAACCCCAGAGCAAGCAGACCTTACTGCAAGGAAGGGTTACTCAATGTGGAAGAATATAAGAGGAATTTTAATAATCCTCACTGTGCACAAGAGTTTAAGACTAGTGATCTTTTCCTTTCTGTGTCACAGTTTCCCCCATGTCTATTAATCTCAAGGCTCACTCTCACTGTTAAGCTCCTGCTAAGGCAATTGGATGATTGGAGGATGTTTTTGGGACTATTGTGAAATGTTTCAGCCATCCTTTTTCTCTATAGTGGACGAAAAAAATTTGTTCTGCTATCAAACTGCCTAAAGGTTCATCCAGAGGGTGGTGAGGTGGTGGCATATGCAGATGTGACAAAATAATATCTTTGAAGGCAAAAATGCCACATGAATATATATCTGAAAAGCTTACAGGATCGTGAGTGAAGTGGTTTCAATGGCTGCTGAGGGGTAAAAAAGGTGTGGAGGTGAAGACTGAGGTGATACACAGCTCTTAGGTGCCCATGAGAATGGACAGGCAGTACCTTAGGTCTGTTTCACCTGGTTAAGATCACCATGTCATAAGGGATGAAGAAGTTAAAAATGGTGCCTCCTCTGGTTTGTGTGTTTCTTCACAACTCATGTATTATCTACCAGGGCAGCTGAGCCTTGAGGAGCCTCATCCCAGTTGAGGGTGGCACTTCTTCAGCATCTTAGGACAGGGACCATGGCTCTGAAACTCAGTATGTGGAAAGGCAAGCAAGGAGAATTAATGTAGGTTCCCTTTCAAATGAACCCCAGAGCAAGCAGACCTTACTGCAAGGAAGGGTTACTCAATGTGGAAGAATATAAGAGGAATTTTAATAATCCTCACTGTGCACAAGAGTTTACAAGGCCTATGAAAGAAGAAGGGAAGGAGTAAGAAGTTGCCAGAATAGCTGCAAAGAGGGATTGCTCAAAGATGCCACTAAAAAAAATACCTGCACAATAATTAATTAAGCTTCAAAATGTCCCTCTGAGGTAGGTAAGTATTATTAAACTAGAATATACAGAATTAATTAAGGTTTGAAGGGAAAAGAAAGGGCAGGAAAAAAAGAAAAATGCTGAACAAATTAATGCTAGCCGAAGGGGTAAGGAGAATAAGACTCCTACAGACAGAATCAAGGAAGAAACATATCATAGGAAGAAAACATTCTCATTAATAATGGAGCCATTATTGGAACTGATTGCCAATGCTTTCTTCATTATTGGAACTGATTGCCAATGGCTCCCTAAGGGAGGGCAAAGATGCCAGACTCTGTGCAGGAGCAGGAGGAGGGAAGAACATTACCTCCTTGCTTAGCTTATCTTTTCCTTTATGCTGACATTGTGCCAGGCAATCACGTCATTTTCAGACTTTCTTTGGGAAGTGTCTAAAGGAAGGCTGTAGAGATGCAGACTCAGGACACCTGCCCAGTGTCTCTGGGACTCTCTTAATGTCAAGACCCACCTCATAGCACAATATTAAACACTTTCATGGAGTTTCATGGATGCTGCCAATCTAATTCTATTAGCCATTACTGCCAAGAGAAGAGAATTTCCACACCCACATCCCTTTGAATTCAAATGATAAGCTATTTCATCAAGTCTGGAAGTCCAAGCACCCCCAGTGTAAAAATAAAAAAATTAAAATTAAAATTAAAAAAAAAAAGAGAAAAAACCTTAAACCCAAATCCCATGTTGGATTTTCTTGATAAAAGAAGAGGAGACTGACCCAGTGTAACAATCACTGTCACATAATATTCTGAAAAAGGAAAACACAAAAAAGACTACTTAGTATGATGCTTCTAAATAAATGTGCTGGATCTAGCTGTGATGGAGTTGGTTTTATTCACAGCAGCCTGTAGGTGCTGTGTTTTAGATTTGTGACTAGAGCAGTGTCAGTAATATCCTATTAAGGATCTGTGCTTGCTTAGTACAGGAGTTTTCCTCATACGCTGCTTCTCCCAGAAGAAGACTGGGGATGGGCAAGAGCTGTGAAATCTGAGGTCTAAATAGAACAGTGTACAAGTTGAAGATGGCCATCTGGCTAACAGCCATGAAGAAAAAGCAGAGGCATTCAACAGGCATGCATTTTTTGCCTCAGTCTTCAATAATACTGGTAGACACTGGGCTGCTCAATCCCCTGAGTCAGAGGTCCATGAGTCTCACAGTGATTTTCCATTTGGGGACACTGAAATTACGAGGGACCAGTTGTATCAGATGAATGTTCAGGAGTGCATGGGGCCTAATGGGAATCATACCAGAGTACTGAAGAAGACAGCAGAGGTTATAGCTGAACCCTTCTTGATCAAGGTCAAGGTCTTGGGAACCTGGGAAGGTCCCTGCTGGCTGACAGCTTGTCAGTGTTATTCCAGTTCAGAGAAAGAGCATGAAGAAAGACCCAGAGAAACACAGACCTGTTAGTATAACCTCAGATCATGGAAAAAATATACAAAAGATTATACTGGGCACTGTTGAAAGGCATTTAAAGAGCAGTACAGTCATCAGGCCCAGCCAACAGGGGCTCACAGTGGAAAAGTCCTGTTTAATTAATTTGATATCCTTCTATAAGAAAGTCACCCTCCTCATGGATGAAGGGAAGGTAGTGGATGTAGTTTTTCTGGATCCCAGGAAGGCTTTTGAATCTGCCCCTCAGCAAGCTGTCCAGCTGTGGGATGAGCAGGTTCACAGTGCTCTGGGTGAACACCTGGCTGAAGGCAGAGCCCAGAGGGCTGCAGCGTGTGGGGTTGCAGCTGACTGGCAGCTGGTCACCAGCTGACTCTGGCTTTGTCCAATTTAGAGAAAAGGAGACTGAGGGGACACCTCAGTTTTTCTACAGCTTCCTGAGAATCAGAACTAGAAAGTGAGGTGCTGACTTCTATTCCTAGGGATGCAATAGCAGGACATGTGGGAATGGTTCAAAACTGTACCAGGAGAGATAAGACTGAATATTAGGAAGTATTTCATTACTGAGGCAATGGTCAAACACTGGAACAGGCCTTGGTGCCCCAAGCCCATCAGTGTTTAAGAGGCATTTGGACAATGCTCTTAATAACTTTGTGTCAGCCCTGTGTCAGCCCAGGTGGTTGGATTGGGTGTTCATTGTAGGTCCCTCCCAACAGATATATTCTAATCTAGTCTACTTTTTTCCCTTAAAAATTGTCCTAAAGCCGAAATATTCTTATGAATATGTTTGCAGCTCAGAGTTGTTTTACACAGTTGTGCAAACAAATAGCAGCTCTTTTTTTGCAAGCAGTTTGCTGCAAACGCTCATTTAGGGAATTCATTATTCACAAATCATGTTTTGATGTTTGTAATCATTCACCTACTTAGGCACTCAGATGTCACAATGATAATTAGGAAGATATTGTTTCTTTTCCCCAACTGGATGACCTAACATGAATAGACAGAAGTGGTGCCTCAGCAAATCACTGGGGCTCATTATTCTCTCAGGGAACATGTGGAGAAACAGAGAAAGATGAAGGTACTCTGAGGAAAGTAGAATTGTATGTTTGTTGGGTTTTCATATTTTTCTGCATTCTCAAGTAAATTAAAACAAAATTTGAAAGTTTTTAAATTTCAAGAAATACGTAAGAGCTGTTCAGATTATTTTCAACTATGTAATATGGGGTTTTTTTATTGCATTTTAATTATAGTCATGGAAAGTGTCAGCCAGGGTTTGGCTGTATAAGTACAGCTTTCCAAAATATCCAGACAACTCTAACACTTCTTCTGATTGCTTGAAATCTCTCTGGGGAATGAAAATGCGTGATATATATTCTTCATTTTTTCATTTTAAAACATTAATACCCTTGCAGGTAACAAAAATTCATGAAGATAAATCTTGATTATTGATATCAGAATAGTTGTACCAGAGCTCCTATAGCTTGCACTGTTAGATTTTTACAAATCTGCAGAATCCTAAAAGACAAATTATTGTGCCTTTGTATAGGATACATATGATGCAGAGAACAGAGTAATAACATATGGTTTTGGTGCTGTTCAGTTTTTGGTCTAAGGGAGTGAAGAAGTTGATTCCTTATTCTAATAAATTAAATATTTTTGTTTACTAAAGAAAATGTGGATGTTTCTTCTTTCTGTTACCCAAAAGATCATTCAACCCCCAAGGAAGATAGCATTCCTAACCATGAAACAGACACACTTTTAAAAGAGTCTAAAAAGCCTCTTTTAACATCCGTATTCTTTTTTGGATTTCTATTTTATTTTAGAAAATGCATCTATAACTCGATCCTTGTTTATGCTGATTTTTCACAGCATTGGTTAGGAGTTGCAAGTTGTAAATACCCTTCATAGATTCTATTGTAGAACAGGGAGGCACACACTTGAGACATAGGCAAACAAAAATACTTTATTCGCAAATAGTAAAGGCCTCTGTACAAGAAACCCATGTGGTGTAATTATGATCTTTATTTCAGGGAAGGAACCTCGTAAGGTATTCCTGGTTTACTCTGATTTTGAAAGAAGGAAAGGATGTTCTTTTTATAAGTGGAGAGGTAAGAATGGATGTGTTATCAGAGCCATAAGCCATGTCATAAAAGCTGAATTTCTTCCATTCATTCATCATAAAAGTTCCAGTTTCGGCATTTATGAAGTTATTTCTGGAAAATACTTTTTTGAATTCATATACTAAAGATTTCAAAGAAAAAACAAACACTGGAAAATATTCTACTGAAGATGTTGGTTACTTTGGTCTAGCTGATGTTTCCAGGAAAGAATGCAAATTGTGGCTGTATCTTAAAAACTGGATATTAGCAATTTCTCTTTGAAAATTCTAGCTGCAAATCTTTATACAATTCTGGCAATGTTTGCCTAACACCCTTATAATTTCAGTAATGGCGTATCTTAGGTGCAGTACACAAGGGTTCTGTAGAGTGCTGCAGCTGATTCTTAGCAAGTTTTTTAAGAAAAAGAGCTTCATAATAACTGCAGTAATAGTCATATTAGTGTAGAAATACTTATGCAGATATTTTTAGTCTTATTACATGCTGAAACCTAAAATTACTTTTAGATATTTAGTTAAGAAAAAGAAATCTTCAGTGACTTTTCAGTTTCTATAGTGTCTCTTTGAGCTTAATTAGGCTAAAAATAATTTTTTGAAACTAGCTGGCTCATACAGAACAAATCTGGTTTGGCATTTAAACCAGAATTCCAGTTCTTATTAAACTCTGAAACTAAAATGATATAACAGGAAATTGTCTGGTTAAAACAGCTAATAGAAAGAGGTAAAACTAACTTCGAAAGTATTTCTGAGGTTTTCTGCCTCCTTGGAAAAGGCAGTTGGAGTAGACTGTGTATGCTCTTGACATTCGGCGCATCCAGAATATTTGAGACAAACCCAGGAAAGTGGTGAGCCAGAGGAAGCATAAGGAGGAACACATCCCCATCAGATCCAGTACATGTTCTTCTTTCTATGAAATCATAAAGACTAACTGAAGGAAATGCTCTTAATTGCACAAGCAATGATTTCTGGGCCTCTCCACAACAGGACTTAGTCTATTTATTTTTCTGACAGGCAACCACTGGGCGACTTAGACAGAAAAAGGTGAGCAGTAGGAGAATTAACTGTTAGTGGTGCTTCTGCAGTGTGGTGATGGCACTGAAATCTTTCAGGGAAATTAAGCTATGAATTTTAATAGAGATGTATTGTGTTTATTTTTGTTTGACAGCTTTACTGGACCATAGTGATAGTGAAATTTAAAATTCTTACAGTGTTTGTTTATCCAGTGTATCCAACAGGACAGAGTAAAGAATAAAGGATAGCAATAGGAACACGGTGAGTTTTCATTTAATTTTAGTTTGTTACATGTATGTGAATGTCAGTCTCAAGGTAACTCTGAACAGATCTAATCTTAGTGTCTGATTTAAACAGTCTCTTTTCTTTCTGTTCCAGTGGAAATGTGCGTGGGTATCTTTCCACTCTAAAAGTCTTAGAAGAGCAGAGGCCAATGCGATCATTTTGGAAGAAGTCCACAGGTTGCCTTTTGCAATATTTCCACCCTGATCCTCTTCTACAGACAAATAAAAATTATGCTAATTTTAAGTTTCTTTATCACTTTAATCTAGTTTCCTTTTGTTTGTAGCCTTGATTAAATGTGGTAATTCCTATCTATGCTTCTAAAATGAGTTTTCTAAAGTATTTTGTGAACTGTGTGCTGACATCCCACAGACCCAGTCATGAACCACAGATTTGGATACAAAACTAAACAATGTCCAGATTTCCAAGTGAGCTTTATATAAAGTTTGCCATTACATAAAATATAGTTTGTAGAGAAAAGAAAAAAAAGTCAAAAACTATGTAAAAATTAGTGAGCAGTGTTGCACTACACAAACTATAATCAATTGCATCATTTTTTGCCCAGCTATAATTGCTTTAGCTATCTCTAATAAAATAAGAGTTCTCCACAGAGATACTCAGAGACTGGTGTATGAACACAGTTACCATAAATTTTGTATGTGTCAATTTATTTTATTTGAGTAGGTTACAGACTATGTCCTTATTTTCCTTTCTTACCTCTCTAATATCAGTATAACAGGGTGTAAATTCAGTCAGATCCCAGGTTATAATGGATGGAACACAAAAAAATAAACAGAAGTGAGATTAAATAAAACAAATGCCCAAATGATGCTATGGCAAAGAAAAGACACAGGACTGATCCATAACTTCTCAAGAAATATAATTTAGAGAGTAAATGGAAAATTATATCTCTTGGATTCTCCCATGCCAAGGACATGTAAATATAGTCAACTCAAAATTAGGGCTACTGTAATTGGGAATGAAAAAAATGGAAGCTGGGCCAAAGAGGTCATGAGCAAGACATAAGTTTTCACAAATGTAGTCTTGTACTCTTTTACTACTCCATTTCATTTAACCTGCCAATAAATCAATGTATCCTGGATGGCTGAAATGGTCGAGGGTGTTGCTTTTAATCACTGCTCATCAATCCACTCATGTAACACCAGGAAGGATAACCAAAGGTCAGCTCTGAGCAGAGCACAGTGCTTGGTGACTGGATAACTCCAGACACTAAAGGAAGCAGAGAGTTAGAGCCAACCAACAGAAAACAATAAGGGGGAAGTAGCTGTTTTTCCACCCTTTTCAGGGCAACTCTTCTAAAACAGACCTTAAAGAAAAGTTTTCCCAACTGAAACCCCAACCCCAGGATCCTTTGCAAGAATAAGCGCCTCCATTATCTCTGATAGCACAGTGACAAGACCAGCTTTCTTTCTTTTCTGAAGTAAGCTAGAAGCTGCTCTTGTGGGAGACAGGTTTAACTGCCTTCTCAGCTAAGCAGTTTCAGGCATTCATGACTTCTATTCATTCATTCATTTTTGCTCCTAAAATAACACCCTACCTAAACAAAAGATTTTGGGATATTCCTCCTCACCTATCTGCTCTTTGGAATGGATGACTAGCAGGTGAGTCAACAGAGGGCTAGTGGAAATGCCTGAAATGTGGCCCCCAGTTCCAACTGTTTAACTGAAGACCCATCATCTCAAAACCTGGCTTGGTCAGTGACAGGTTTGTATTCTCTTAGAGTCTAAATTGCATCTAATTCACTCCTCAAAGTCTCTGTTTAAGTCTCTGAAGAGGGATCTGGACAGGCTGGAATGATGAGTTGCAGCCAGTGATATTAGGTTCAATAAGGTTTATGCCAAGTCCTGTATTTCGATGACAACAATGCCACGCATCACTGAAGGCTGAGGGAAGAGTAGCTGGAAAGCAGCACAGCAGAAAAGGACCTGGAAGTGCTGCTCAACAGCTGCTGAACATGAGCCAGTGTGTGCCCAGGTGGCCAAGAAGGCCAATGGCATCCTGGCCTGCATCAGCAGTAGTGTTGTTAGCATTCAGAAACACATAATCACGAAAATGATTATATGTCAGTGCTTTTATTGAAGAGCTCTGGGTGTCAGGGGTATGAACCCAAATCTGACTCTGACCATACATTCGAGATGAACATGTTTTTATATTCTATCATTATATAACTTTCATGTTAATTAAACTTCTATTGTTCTATTGTATACATAGATTTCACCCAAGCATGGCTTCTTGTGGCTCCCTCTTAAATTTCTAACATAGTTTCTCATGATTCTTCTTATGATTATACAATAATTATATTTAATTACTAAACAATCATCACATCTAACAATTATATCATTTATCATACTGCTTATGCAGGTGCAATGATCTGGCAAAACACAAAGCCTAACATTTTCAGAGTCTAACATTTTCCAGGGCCCCCACTATCAGTGTGACCAGCAGAACCAGGGCAGTGACCATCCTACAGTGACCATCCTTGAGGCCATGCCTGTGTCCAGTCCTGGCCCCTCACTACAAGAAAGGCATTGAGGTGCTGAAGAGAAGAACAAAGATGAAGGGTCTAGAGAGGGAAGGGTCTATGAGGAGAAGCTGAGGGAGCTGGGGGTGTTTAACCCTGAGAAAAGGAGGCTCAGGTATGACCTTAGTGCTCTCTAGAACCACCTGAAAGGAGGCTGTAGCCAGGCAGAGGTCAACCTCTTCTCCCAGGCAACCAGCAACAGGACAAGAGGAAATGGCCTCTTGTCAAAAGCTGCCAAAGGGGGGGTTTAGGTTAAACATCAGGAAGTGTTTATTCACTGAAAAGTTTGTTAAACTTTGGAATGGAATGCCCAGGGAAGTGGTGGAGTCACCATCCCCAGAAGTGTTCAACAAATGACTGAACTTGGAATTTAGTGCTATTGTTTAGTTGGTCTGGTGGTATTTGGACAGAGGTTGAGCTCGATGATCTTAGGGTTCTTTTCCAGTCTTAACAAATCAATTCTATTCTAAAACACCAGTCTGGTGAGGACTGTCCCTTCCAGAACATCTGGTGAGCAGATCTATATATATATATAAAAAATATATATTTATTAAAATATTGCATGGAAGTGAGGAGTAGTCAGGACTTGTGAGCTGAGCAGGAATATCTCTGTTCACATGAAAGTCATTCAAACAAATAGCTGCTGCTGTTCTATTATTCACAAGCATTGAGTTAAACTGGTGTCTGGCCAATAGTGTGAAAATAGCTGTAGTCTTCAGTGTGCTGTCTCATATACAAAAAATGTACATATACGAAGTGAATTTATTTAAATGCATTGGTCTCCATTTTTAGTCATTGCTATCACTATTTTGTGACAGCCATTTGTCACAAATAATTTAGCAAATGAGAATGTGTTCTCTCAGCCCTAACTGTAAAGGACACATTAAGATCTTGGTAATAGCCTATGTGCCACAATTTTTGGGAACAAATCCATGCCTATGCCATATTATATTAAACAGTGTTCCATTAATAATGTTATATAATTAGTCACACCAACTCTCATAATAAGTTACCACAGTTGTAACAGTAGAAATAGTTATAGAAAGGAGCCTTTCCTGACTTAAGAACATATTTTGGTTGCAGACAAAATGGTTAACTCCTAACTTGGACACCAGAATCATATATTCATTCTTATAAGGTGTCACATCTGGGAACAGTAAGCAAAGATTAACTGTTTCCTTAAAATACTGCCCTAATTTAGAACACTTGAAATTGGGAAAATGAAAGTTTTAGAAAGAAATGCTACAAGAGCTCTGTAAACTACCTATCCAGGGAAACTTCTAAATGTTTAAAAAATGTTCATTTTCCACAAGTGGACAGAAAACATTTTAAAATCTGTACCCAAACAATCAAAAAGATGAAATGGAGAATTGTCAATAAAAGTTACCAAGATGCTCATTCAGAGGGATTTGAATTTGCTTCTTGCATGTGGGAGGTAAAATCCCTTAAAAGTTGTTGTGAGGAAGTGCCTAACTTTCTTGAGCTTCTGAAGGTGAGGAACATTTCCTGACAAAAGTTCACCTGAAACAGTTACACATTCATTCAAAAAATTGACCATGTTGTTCAGCAATTCCCAAACAAAAAAAGGCCTTGTTCAAGCTGAGCCTGAATCCCTGAGTACAGTAGAAAAGCACCATTTACTGCTGAGATGCAAAAACGCATGTAAAATCTCAGTGACTTTTCTAGATGAAGATGACAACATTAACAAAGAAGAACACACTATGTTATACAACATTGTCACCTTATTCTTCAGGAAAGTCCCATAAAGATGTCAAAAAATTACTAGGACTACTAAGAAAAGGGAATCTGCAACTATTAATAAGGAGATTTGGGGTTATTTTCACAATATTTCTTAATCTTCTTCCAGTGTTTTGCATTCAGGAGAGTAGGGCATTAGTGAAAAACCAGTTAATGCTTCCGTTCTATAGCAGCATTAATAGACCCAGAAAAATGCAGATTTGTATTGGAGAGTGACAGCATGTAGAGGCTAGCAATGTTCTCAAAGAATCGGTGAGACAAATGAAAAGTGAGAAATGGATGGCAATAAATTCCAGACCCATGTCATACATTTGTGCCACAGCGATCACCAGTTATCCTTTCATTTGCAATCCAACACGGATCTCCCCTAAATTTTCCCTGAAAATATTTAGACATAATGTACTGGGGTTTATTATAAATTTATGTTTCTGTTTAACTAAACATGTTAATTGAGGAAATGTACAGAAAATTTTCAGAATTCTAAGTTTCCTGTACTTGCTATAATGGAAGAACAGTATCCAGAGGGAGAGGCTAATCGCAGGATACTGGTGTATATCACCTGTACATGTAAATCAATGTATTGTATAAAGCCAAAAGTGAGTAATTTTTCCTCTCATTTTGATGTTTTAAAGTGTGCTCATGGGCAATTTGGCAACTCTTATTTGACTTCAGCAGCATTTAATCATAGCAAGGCTACTCTGAGAGAGAAGCCTGGGCAAAATTAGTGGGATACAAACCTCTATCCAATTTGGGTTTGAGACTATAGTGTTTATAGAAAACTAGTTTTTCTTTGTTTCTTCATCTCGGTCTTCTGGAAAAAGAAAAGAACCCTTAATAATGTTAAATTGCACTAGAAGTCTGAATTGTCAGATAAGATACTGCATCATGGTGGGTGTTTTTTTAGTAAATAAAATAATAGCATTCATGCAGACTCATTATTTTCTGAAATGTCTGTACTGTGGCACCATGAAAAAGAGGGGAAACCAGCTGAGAAGTGGAGGCTCACAATATGTCTGTACACTCTCTAAGTAGCTGTTCTTTCTCTAATGCCTGCCCTAAGAAAAGATGTTATTTTATTCCTGTCTTCACTTGTAGATGTTCAATATTTAGTGACAATATAATGAACATCATACATTACAGACCAGCAGCCACCTATGGTGCTGGAGAGCTTGGCTGAGGTTTGTTCCCCAAGGACTTTGACTGACCACTCTGCTAGCCCTAACAAATGGTGGCATATTTTTGTGACTGGGATTTAAGTCCTTGTGGGGCCGATCTAAGAGCAGTAAACTAATTTTTAACAAGTGACCTAAGTTACATTTGAATTCAGTCCTCCAGAAAGGTAAATACCAGAACATTAAATTGCACCAGATTCTAGTTTTAGTCTGTAAGATGGGTTCTCAATGACTGACTGGTGATCAAAATGTAATTAGTCTGTTTAGCAAGCCTAGCATGTTTCATTTTGTTTGTTAAATCATGAAATTATACCTCAGACATTCAGCACTCCTGCAGTATGCCTTTTGAGCACAGTACTGCTGTAGTTTGAGTAACCATTCTCGCTAGACTTTGCTTAATAGACCTTATATTTTATGTTTTGAATGAACAACTCATACAGGGTTGAGCCAAGGGCTTAATCACTCTTAATACAATAAAGCAGCACTTTAAAATATTATTAACCTCATCTGTCTAGATTTGGAACTAATAGACCATTGTGTGTGTATTGTCTTTATCCCTGCCAGTTATGTACATATTTATTAATCCACTCTTCCAGAGGAAAAATTTCTAAAGGAAAACCAACAGTAACCTTCAAGTGAGCGGGCACAGGTTAGAAGGGCACTAATTAAATGTCAGACTTGACAGATTAAAATTATGAAATTTAAAATCACCGTGGAGCTCTTTGTCATTGTCAAATTAGGAGTCAGTGTGATGAGGAGCATGGAAGTGAATGGTTTAATGGATTGAATGGGAATGTGGCTTAGCAGCAGCCTTTTCTTGAATTCAGATCAGCCTGTAGTTCAGATCAAAGGCTGCTAGTTCAATTTCACATTCAAAAAGAGTTGTAGCTTACCTGCATCAGTAATAGATGTGTATATATGTATGTAGGCTTAAAGGGAAAAAAAAAGGCAAAAAATTGAAGACAAATACTTTTAATGAAAAATAATTTTTGGAGATGATTTATGTATTTAGATTAGGATAGCAACATAATTTTTCTATTATTTGGTTATGATGGTTTTAATGAGATTTTAAAGTCAAGGTGTTCATGAACTGCTCATTATTTTCTTTAGAAAGGAACTTTTCTGCTTAGAAAAGTGAAAGATAGGGAATGCTTCATGATGGATAGGCTATGGTAAAGAAAGAAGACCAAATTCAAGTGAGCAGGCCACATCCTGACAATACACCATGAATTATATTGAATAAAATGAAAAAGGGAACAAATAAAATGTTATGGATCAAAACACTGATTATATGTAAGTTTGCTTTATGGAGAAATGCACTTAAATTGTTGGCATTATTAGAAATTTCATTTGCACACACACATATATATGCACAGATGTACATGCCTAAATATTTATATATGTAAAAGTGTATGCAATGTCTTACAGACCTCAGTCGTAGAAAATCTAGTGATCTGCCTTGTGTAAATTAAATCAATAATGTATGAAATGAAAATATTTCCCCTTATTTGATCATTATTTTATGTTCATAAAGTTTGCAATAATCCTCGACTCCTTTCTTAAACAAATCAGAAAATTATTACATTGCCATTCTGAAACAACTTCCAATGCAGGAACCTTTCATTCAAACATGGTTTTGAATTATATAGGAGATACTGTAGAACAGCAACTGAAATCAATAGGATTGGTTTTTAAACAGGACTTGGTAGTTATTTAAACTAGTAGGAAGTCTTTTAAACCATTGGGAATCTTTCTATTGAACTCAGAAGATGTTGGATCAAAGCTGAGTTCTTTAATCAATATATCTAAATTTACATTACAAAAAGCATCAATAAAAATGTCAAGCCATTAATCGCATTCATAATGTTTGGGGTTTTTCTTGAGACAAGTGATACATTATGACAAAATTATGCCAGGTAACTCTTGTCCCATGATGCAGTTTCATCCAGGCACTGTTTAAGACATCTGACAGAACTGGCATCTTCAATTCAAATGCTGATTTGTAGTAAGATGTCTTTAGCATACTGTAAACCCCACATTCAAGGCATCTACCTCCTACAACAATGTGCACATGCACTGGACAGGGGGACAAGACTGAATGTGAGTCTACAAAAGCATTTCTGGGGAACTGTGCCTGATACCTTCATGTGAGATGATTCAAATGCAATCCTATCGGATCTCAGATAAATCACTAACCTGCCATGATCACTGACACCCCAGGCAGACACAGCAGTTCTTCAGCCATCACTCTGAGAAAAGTTCCTTAATTCACAAGCTTTATCCAGGATCCTAATCTTTCCTGACCATGGACAAAGAGACAAAAAGAGCCACATCACAATCTTTCAATATTCTTAACAAAAAAAGGGGTGTGGAACAGTTACACAGCATCCAAAAAAAAAAAATCATTTCTGGGGAAAAAAAAAGAGAGACATCTGCTAGTGCCATCAATAACAAAATGAGATGCTCTACATATTTCACCTACTGGAGTGATATTACTCCAGAGAAGATGTTTTGGAAATAATAGTGTAATATCTCACCAAGCATTAAAGGAACTAAAATTATTGTAGGAAAAAAGTGCATGTACTATTTCTTCCCTATCCTGCATTTACAGAATCCATGCAATCCAAACACGTGGATTTCTAACTACAATGCAAACAGAAATTCCCAGAAAAGGGGAGGAAAATTAATTTAGGCTAATCTGAATCAGACAGTCTGGAAAACTGCTCTTGGGTTTTATGGATGATATCATAAAGGCCAAAATAGTGCTATGATTTGATAATAAAAATAACTATAAACCAACCAAACAAAACAAAATTAAATTAAACCAGATTAAACTAAGACAGAATCTAGTGGAAGACCTGGTAAACTCCCCTTGTGTGGCTTCCATCACTGACCCTTAAACCCTACACTCTTTCAGATGCAAAAGTCACTTGCAAACAAATGTGTTGGGAGAGGAAGAAGTCACTAAGCACAGGCACCCAAGAAAACCTTTTCAAGCAAGAGATAAACAACTTCTATAAAACCATATTCAAGCAGTTTATCTCAGGAACAAGGAACTCTGGGGGGGGTTTACATAAGTATTCCAATCTCTTCAACCATCTGAGTTGACCCATGTTAACAGCTTTCTTAGAGGTATCCAAGGATATTGATTTTTTCTATAAAACATTAGTCGGCATCGTCACTTTTTAGTATAGGAACAAGTATAGCATGAATGAAAGAACAAAAAAGAAATCATACAACTGAGAAGTCACTTAGTTCTGTCATGGATTCTATTAACTGCTCAGTACATTAGCAAGTACTTGTGTTTCTGCATGAGCAAATAACCATTGCCAACACTGGCCATTAATTTTCCAGTAGCCACTGAGTATCTTCACTTTAAACTTCAATGAGAATTTCTTCTCTTGTAAGAAATGGTTTCAAGTTTTGCAAAGAAAGCAGATACTTCCACATTTAAGCACATTTATATCCACATGAAGTTCATAAAATTACCAGTCATTCTAAAGAGGTTATGATGCCAAATAAGTGACATTTATAAAAGGCCTTTTCCTCATTTTTTCTCTTTTATGAGCACTTCCTAAATTATTTAAAAAATGCCAGTGATTCCTCTCGAGTTCAAAACTTTCATTTGCCAGAGTCATACATTATTTATCCATTCCAAAATATCACAGTGACATACATTTTCAGTACGTTATCTTATCAAGGGGTGCAAGTCACTTAGAAGACAAAACCTTTAGCGCTGCTTTATTTTAAAAGGATCTGATTAATCCCTCCCTGAGAAAAGCCCTCTAAATTGTACAGCTGCATATGAGAAGATGCAGGTGGGCCCAGACAGTGCAGGAGATGTCTGCTCCTGTGCGACAGCTTGGTGAATTTTTCTCTTTTTCTGGAGCTCCCCCAGGAGGGACCGAGCCATTATATGGTCCTTTACTCAGACCCACGGCCAAGGAGGTGCAAGCTGGCACTTGGGGTCTGTGTCAGCACAGGTCAGGCTGCTGGGCTGGTCTGTGCAGCTCCACCCAGGTAGATAAGCCTAAAGCCACTCACCCTGTGTGCCATGTTCTGCAACTGTTTTAAAAATATTGGCAGTTCTGTGTAGTGTTAAAACCTCCTTTATTTTTCAGTATTTTGTCCTTACTTTCCAGATTCCCCCATTGGAATCCATTTTATTTGTTGCTAGTCTTTGAGTTTAGGGGTCAAAGGATGAACACTGGTCTTGGTTTCTGGGTTTGCTTGGCCACTTGAGAGTTGCATGGACCTCTCTTTATGCACTTCATCTGTAAAAGTACTTGACATGACCCTGTTGGGCCAGGAAAGAAACACAGACCTGTGAAATTACTCCATATGGCTGACCACGAAGTCATTAACCCAACCAATGTCTTTTAGGTGGTTAGAAGGAGAAAAGGACCACAAAAAGAGGCATCCAATGTGCAAAAATACAACCAGTCTGAGGATTTGTGAAACAACAGATCTATTAGTTGGCTATAAAGGCTGACTGGAGCTTTTCCTACAGCTGGAATATTCACAATATTACTCTTTTTCTCAGAGTCTGGTGTCTAAGAACTGAGTTTTTTGCTAAGTGGTATCTCTGAAAAGATTTTTTTCTTATATATAGCTATTTTATTCAAACTTTGAAGAGATTAGAATCTCTCAGATCTTTTCCCTCCTGCCAGCTATGACTGAAATTGGCTAGAGCTTCCAAAGTTATTAAGGAGACACACATATAAAGAAAGAGGGGCACACACTATAATTGCATAAACTGCTATACGACGGAGACCAAACACCATAATCATAGCCCAGAATGGATAGAAGGTTTTCTTCCCAGTGGACAGAGGATAAGGTTGAGGGAATGTTTGTCATGCAAAATTACCCTTTCAAGACATAGTCACATGAGGTGCAGAGCCAGCTGGGTTCCATGCCTTCACCAGCCATATCAATATAGCATAGCAGGGCACTTAGTCCTTTTGGCACGCAGCAAGTGCATCCTGCCAATTACATTTGGCACCTGCCACTAGATTCAACCTTGATAAAGAATAACAGACAACCTGACTCAGGGAATTGCTGGTGGGACACAGTGATGTTTCCTTTAGGTGATCTGAGCGAAGCAGGTACACAGTTTGCTTTTGAGTCAGCTCACAAAGTGGGGAACAACCTCTAGTACCTGTGCAACATGCAGATCATGAGCTATTCAAGTACAGTTCTCAGTTCTGGGTAATATTACACAGCCAGCAGCAGGGTTGTGCTGGCATTGAGGCTACTAGGGACATTTTCCAAGCTGTGAAAACAGGTGTGTCTGTGGGACCAGTACATCAAATTTACTTTGTACTGGAATAGAACACTGGGAACTTGCAGGGAGACTCTTTCTACCAGTGTCAGAGCTATCAGGGAGATCAGGAGGTAACTAGTATCTGATCTAGTTCCTCTCTAGCTTGTGAAGCTTTTTGAAGGAAGAGTATAGGATCCTTTAAGTGATACTCTCACAAGTGGTAGTAGTCCCACAAAAGTCATTGGGCACCAATTGGCACCAATTACGTGAATGGGAGTTCATTATTTTAATTTGAAAGTTTAGAAAGGAGTGTTCAGGAGTGAAGAGTGTTGGTCACTCTTTTCAGCCGTCCTGAAAATGGTTAGCACTTCCAGCAAGCTGCTTGCTCTCGCTCACTTACTGTAGGGAAGGTCATTGGGACTGGCTACAACAGTCTGTTCAAGCAAACACAACCTGCAGCAAAGTGTGGATTGTCACATGAATTCCTGCTTGGCAGAAGCCAGGAGCTGTTCTACAGAAAAGCAGTGGCAAGAGCTATACAAATAGTAACATCCAGCATTGTTGGACCAAAAGAGAATGCTTGCCCAAATGAAAACATAAGGCCAGAAGGAAACACCTGGGTCACCAAGTGTCCCCTGAGATCTCAGACAGTGCATTGCATAATCACTTGCATATATGTATTGAGTTCCCCCTACTCCCAACAGACACTTTTCCTGAAATTGAATGTTTCACGATAATGTGTGCAAGTGTTGAACAATCAGATACTAAAACTGTTTGCTTAAGAGTCTGTATTAAAGCATGATGATGAAGAGGTCAAGTAAGATTTGTTATCATGATTTTTAAACTGTCACTCAGATGGTTTCTAATTTAGGACAAAAGAGATAGAATAGGAAATCGTCCATAAATTTAAGGTAATTGCTCTCACTACGTTGGAAAAATCTAGCAGCAGATTGTTGTAAACTTTTAAAAATAAAAGAGGTAGAGATACAGCCACAAAAACAATCTGTAAATTTGTAATCATATATTCTTAAGGAGATGTTTATCACTACAGAAAAATAGATGTTGCTCACTATAACAGGAAAATTAATCAGACAGCATTAATTCTAGTACTGTAGCTGTTAATGCAGATTAATCTGTATAACCAGACTTCTGGTTATGGGGTACAGTATTTTTCCATTTTTAGAGGCTAATTTGCTGGTTTCAATAGACACTACATATTCAACCATAAACAAGGTGAAACAGATACCCAGCGAGTGTCAGTGAAGTCTGGTAAAAATTATTACATTAGAAAAGGAAGTGGAGCTAGCTGAAATGTTTTCCAAAGTTTAAAAATACAAGATAGCACTTTCCAAGCAGTACCAAATAAACTTGGAGCTTAGAACCTGATGAAAGTTAATTGGAATTCGCATGTCTGTCTCTTTTGGCAGAAAGGAAAGTAAAATTGCACAAATTAATCCCTTACCAGCATTTACCTCAGAAACTTGAATATTTTTTAAATGTCGTACCATTGTGAATGATTCAATATTTTGAAAATAGAGAAGAAAAATTAAGTCAATATTACAAGATGTGTTTATACAGTCCATTCTCTGTGTCTGATATCATAAACCAAACATGAGAACCATTTCTTGCATCTATCATTCCTATAAATTAAGATATGATATTTCATCTGCAAAATTAATTGCAATTTCAGTCTGGATCCCAATGCCCAAATGTGACAAAAAACCAAGTAGCCAGACTTATCAGCAGGCCTGGTGAATCATGCTGGTTATAAGAAATCATATACTACTTTTATCCATCTGTTCATCTGTTCTGTGTATAAATAAAGCATGTAATCTCTTTAAATAGATCTTTGTAGTGGATTGCTTTACAGAAGCCCTAAAAAAAAAGATTAAAATATGGTACATATGAAAACAAGACTGTCTTTACTTATGTGTTCCCTTAACAACATTTTAAAACACTGTAAAAATCCAGAAAGAAGCATGAAATAATTTATTCTGACTTCTTTGAGAGTGATGTGATGTTTGGACACTATTTTCAATGACAGCAAGCCAGGACATTTTCATATTGTGAGTCTAATCCCTGTAATTAATTACTGAGATACTGAGGTTTTATTATTGCCTTGATCTAACTGAATGACTTTAAGGAGATAAAAATTCTGTAGCTCCATTAATAATATACAGAGACACAGATGATATGGAATGCACCTCATCTTAATTCCATCAGTCTAGAAATCTAAAATTTAGATTAATTCTACTAACTAGTCATCCAGGTTCCACTCTAATGAATGAGAAAAGCAGGTCTTCTAAAGGTGGTGATTGCCACCTATTTCAGAGAGGGTGGGCTGTTCCTGCCTCCAGTGGTCTCCTTCGGCCTCATGTCCTGATGCAGCCATGCATGCAGGTAAGGAGGGCGTTACCTCCCTGGGAAGTCATGACAGGCTGGTGTGAGGTGGCTCACCTAGGGCACAAGCAGCAGATGCGTCACAAAGGAATGAGGGAGCATGAGCCCCAGCCAGGTGCTGCTCAGAGGAGCAAGCTGGTCACCACACAGCAGAGGGAGGGACTGGACACGTGAAGAGGAGTGTGTCCATGCCCCAGGTGTTCCCAGGGTGCTCCTAGGCTAGGTGTGAGATTTACCTAAATGAGGAGCCGATCTGAAAATAGTTGTTGCATAGTTTCAAACTACAGATACTTAAATTTAGGTGTCCACTCACAGGTCACTGTGTGTGAGCTCCCTTTATAGCACAAGGGGGCTATAGGAACTTTAGGCCTAGGTTTAGTTGCTTAGACATAGGTAGGTAATTAGTGCTGGCTGAACTCTCCTGGATTTTAAAAACAGATGTAATTGATATAAGACAGGGACATGTGATCCTTATGCCCTTCTGGACCCACAGGTAGAGGCCAGCTGGGGTAAACTGGGGACATCCCAGCTGCCACTAGATGATTGTTTGTGGACATATGAACAGAATGCTAGAGGTTAATGAGTTAAAATGCACACTTAGGAACATTTGCCAGGTAGACACCCATATGTGAAGTACAGATCCTCATCTGAGCTCTGAATCTCATTCTGAGGACCCTGTGCAAAAATCTCATACAACCTCAGGCATCTCAAATACCCTGCGCACCCATGGGCAGGCAAGTGAACAGAGCTTTCTGTGTCTGATTGCAGAGATTTTTATCCCAGGAGTATTGGTGAGATGTGAGGCACACCTCTGGAAAAGGTTATAAACAGTAGAGACTACACAGGCATGGTAGTTCTGTTTGAGAAACTTGTGTTGCCAGCACTTTGCAAAATGTAATTACACCATATCCATATGCTTTAGCAGAGAATCAGGGGACCACTACTGCGCTCTGAAGGACGGTCTTACATCTTTAATCGTTCTGAGATGTCGGCGTTAATGACCTGTCTTCTAATCAAGGATGCTATGATACTGCATTTCACACATAAAACCCAAGTGTACAAATTCATTCAACTGGCTTTAATTTGAAATATGGACATTAACAGTTGTACAAATTGTTACAGACTTATCATTTTTATGACGTGTCTGTTGGTATGGCCAATATTTTTTTGCTTCATCACCTACACTTAAATCTTTCTTGCCTTTGGATGTGTGCATGTGCAATGTGTAATAAAGAAACTGAATTACCTCTCACCCCTGGAGAAGGTGATCCCTGAGAATCTGCACAGTGGCTATTGGCAGGCAGTACACATGATTTGCATTGTCGCTGCCTGCACCCTGCTTGACCTACATATGAATACTGCAATTCACCTAATCCCTCTTGCTTGCCCAAACAGCTCCAATATAAAAAAGTATGATAATTGCTGCTGCTACCTGTCACAGGCATAGCATCATACCATAATACTCATGAGAGCTTGTGCAAAATGCTAATCAACTGGCAAGAAAATTAAAGAGTTAATAAAATCAGAACCATGATTTTTCACTATCTGAAGATGTAAGAAAAAAAGGAGAGATTTTCTTTTGGCAATAAATCAGCTCCCACCCTCCTTTTGTTTGTTATTACAGTCATGGTTCAAAGCCCTCTACAAAAACAAGGTCCCACTTTATTATAGGACAGTCAGGTTCAGAGCACAGCTTGCAATAAAGAAATTAGCAAACCAGAAGCTGCAATTCTGTAAAAACACTCAAAAACGAAGAGGATTTAAAGTGACAAGATCCAATTAAATTTAATTACCCAAGCTGTATTTTCATTTTAACTGACACTTTTTATTAAGGAGCCACATGCACTAAAGCTAGAAACCTGGGCCAAATTGCATCCCAGTAATACAGTTATCTTATGCAAAATTCTTAGTATCTAATTTTCTAAAATGAAATTAGAGACATGGGGTTTGTAAAAGGTTCTCTTTGTCTGATACTATAAGATGCTGTTTGCAATGTACCTACACTACTGTATATCTATGCTACAGTAACACCTGACGTACCCAATAAAACTTATTATTGTGAAAGAGTTTTAGTACACCTTTATTATTTTTTTAATATGGAAGTATTCACTATAAGCCAGGGATTTAACCATGTCAGTATAGATCAGAGATTAAACATCAAGTTTAACAACTTCAAATCTAAAACTCTTGAAAACTGAAGCATAAAGTCTGTGACTTTGACAAGAGAAAATTCTTTTTGAATCTTTTTATTTTAGGCTTAAACAAGCATATAAATCTGGAGTAAATGATTATTTTACCATTATCTTTTTGTCCCTATGGCAGAAAAGATCAAAGAAGGGCTGCAGAGAACAAACTACTGCAAGACACTAAGTTATTTCCATGCTTCTGATTTTAAAAAATATATAGCAACAATTTAGAAAAAATAAATTGAAAAGCAGCTGATGACTTATTAAATTAATAAGAAAACAAGAGAAGCAACACATCTATTTAAGAAGGTCAAGCCAGTGGGAACAGCCTACCTTGAGGCTTTAACAAACACGTGAGATTGCACAGTGGTTCTTCCCTCCCAAGGGTTGAGCACGATGTGCCAATGCTATTGGAGGCTGTGAGTGAAAATAGCACTGGAGTCAGCACCTCAGTGCCACCATCGTGCCCACAGGCAGCCCTCACAAGGAGCAGCATTAACACTCCCCCAGGAGCAGGGGAAATGTGGGAGCACACTCCTGCTCCTCTCCCTTTCCTTGGCTGGATCATCATTCCCCCATGAGCATGGCTGCTCTGTCCCAGAGGAGAGGAGAGATTCTGGAGGGCCAGATTTCAGAGGAAATGTGCTTCCCCACATGAGCTGTCTCCTTACAGGTATGCATATGGCATTACCAAGAGCATTACCACAAATTGCATTTGAGAAAGTGAAGCTGGCTTCCTTTTCTGTCAAGTACTGATGCTAAAAATCTCAGATTTCTAAGCAGAAGAGGGTTGTGGCTTTGTTTTGGTAAGGGAGAAAGGAGAGGAAGAGACTGGGATAGAGTCCCAGTCTCTTTTATTTTTAAAGTGTGAAAATAAAAGATGCAATTACCTCATGGGAGGTATTGAGAGCCAAAAAATGATCTGTAAACTATTTTGAGAGTGGAATGAGGTGTAGCCAAAGTTGCATGGTTCTCCATGCAAAGTTTCAGTATCATTCCCCTTTGTAATTTTTCTGTTTAATTTCCTGTGAAAACCGTAAAGAATGTGGGTATTAACACCTATCAGATCAAACAAGGTGGCAGGCCTGTTGCAGTAAGCCCGGGAGTGTCACAAAGATGATCAGATGGCTGGAACACCTCTGCTGTGAAGTCAGGCTGAGAGAGTTGGAGTTCTTCAGACTGGAGAAGAGAAGGCTCTGGGAGATGACGTAGCAGCCTTCTAGAACCTAAAGGGGGTTCACATAAAAGCTGGAGATGGAATTTTAAAAGGGCATGTATTGATACAACTGGTATTGAACTGAGAGAGTTCTAAATCTACCGGTTTATATCAGATATAAGGGAAAAATTCTTTACCATGAAGGCATTGAGGCATTGGAAAAGGTTTCCCAGAGAGGCTGTGGGTGTCCCATCCCTGAAAGTGATAAAGGCCAGGTTTGATGGGGCTTTGAGCAACCTGGTCTACTGGAAGTCATGATTCTCCAATGCTGTTAATGCCTTAGCACTCTTCTCTACCCACGTTAGGCCAGAAGAGTAGACCTACCGTAAGAATTGCATCATCTATTTTAACAACTTCATATTAAATAGCACATTTGAAAAAAAGCAGAGCCACACACATATTCCCCCCAAAAGTGAATAGTTTTCTTGATGTAATGTCATATGGGTAGGTTGGGGATTGGAATGAATTGAAATGACAGTTTCATACTGTCACTTTCATCTTGCCTCTGTGCACAATGGCCACAAAGCCGAGTGGTGGAGTGGCTCATCAGTGGTTCTTCAGTGAGAAGAACTCGTAACCTGTTATGTGAAATTTTATCCTGTAAAGGACACTAGACCAAAGGAAAATGGTAAATAAATCCCAATAAAGTAAATAAATCCCAATTTTCATGAAGTAGTGTGGCTGTGTTCCTATACTTGAATTTTAAATGTATAGGCCTAAGATTGGTTTCCCTTGGAGAAAAAAGAAATTTATGTGCTCATATATTCCAAATATGAGTATTCACAGCTAATTTAACAAACCTCTTCCCCCTATAATAGAAATATAGTGATGGTCAGAAAAAATTCAGTGACAAGCCCAAGCTCACAGAGGTAAGTTAGGCCAGTCACTGCAGCTGATGGCTCCAAGGGAACCACACAGTTAGCACCTGTGCTGTCTGCCTCTTACCTCTTATCCTGAATAGCTGTTATACACTCCCAAGGGCTGCCTAGAGTCCAGAGAAAGTTTCAAACTGTCCTTCAGATCTGCAGCATGACTCTGCTGAATCCACTAGCAAACCCCAAAACCACCCACACATACACATCAAAGGTCCTTTGTAAAGCACATTCTTTTCTCCCCCCTTTCCCATCAAAAATAATGAGCAAAGAAGCTGTTTAAGGTAGAATGCAAACAGATCACTATATTTTTTTTAATTTAAAGTCAACTCTCCATTGTGGCTAAGCCCACTTCCTATGCATGGTTATGAACTGTATGTGAACTTACTTGTGCCTCATGCCCACTTTTGTGTGGCCCCAGGTCCTCTGAGATATACTTTCATAGTGCATCATAGGACAGACAGTAGGGCAATGGGGCAGAGTCTTCTTCACCTTTCTGGAGTAAATTCACTTTCAGTTCTCAAATCCCAAGAACCCAGAGCAAAATGTGGTTTGCCTCTCTCTGTCCAGGCAACACAGAAATTCAAACACACAACACATCAATTCAGTTGTTAATTATAAAAAGACTACAAACATGAGTAGTTTTGATGCATGATCCCTTCTAAAGATAAATTGTTATAATCTACCCTAGATAGCCCTTGCTGTAAATAAGACAGCCTAACTCAGATCCTCGGAAGCCCAGTCCTGCTCCTGAGAAGGACAGGGGAAGTGCTCACAGTGATGTCAGTGGGTGTCTGGGGTGTCATCTTCACATTCAGAGAGTAATAAAGACAAATAGAATCTGATTAACATTAAATGTAAAATACCTTCTGCTTACTACCAGTCTTTTCTAAAAGAAGCAATAATGCAAAAACAAACAAGAATTTGTTTTCCTGACATAAAGCATTAATTTTTCTAACCTTTTATAATTTTCTTATTGTTTCTGTCACTTTTGATATGTTTCTACCTTCAAACAGTCATTAAATATGAACATTATAGGACATACAGGATAACTTAAAAGCTTCTTGTTCTTCCAGTTGAGGGATATTCACTGATGTGCTAAATCAATTTAATCAAGATATCAAACATCAAGCAGACTGTGGGGAAAAAAAGAAAGGACAAACTATTATACAAGTCATATACATATCAATTTTGTAACTTCCAATTACCTGCTGAAAGACAACTTCTTATATTACCATTCAAAATCCATTAATTAAAAGTCACCCCCTTAAGAACAATTCCTCAAGAAAAAAAATCTGAATTTAGCCCATAGCCACATATTTGTTTAGAAGGCTGAATGACTGCAGGGGAAAAGCCCACCCAGCATCCAGTCACAAGCATGTGCTGAGTGGCTCCAAAGCCACTTTGGGGTGAGCAAACAAATCGTGTAATTCTATCGTGTGCTGATTCAAAAGTAAATGCTGAGCAGACTCAGTGGACTCCGTCTGGCTGTGGAGGGTGTCTCGTTTCCAGCACCAGGGAGAATTAACAGGTTTGTAGTCATTTCCATGCTAGTCTGTAGAAACAACTATAGAAGTCTATGGAAGGTATTCATTCAGATTGAAAATGGGGGAAACAGCTTCTCTTGGATGAATGAAAATATGTCGTTTAGCTGGCTGGTGAGCCTTGCTCGTAAGTTCTGAGTTAAATCAGTCTTCATTTGATGTCAGGAGAATATTTCCCCAAGTTCCAGGACTGGCTGTGCTTGCTGGGAGGCTCTTCTTTCTCCATGGCATAATCTAGGAGGATTTTTAATATGTCTCAAGCCATCAAAGGATTCTGGGATTTGATGAGGGTCTTGGTCTCTCCTGCTCTCTACATGAGATGTACTTTTTTGTGAAACTTCATCATTTCCTAAAGGACTAGGTCTTCACTGAGATGCTGAAAGTGGCAACAGAATCAAAGCATCCATTCATGTCTAAGGCTGGGTCTCACATTTCAAACATAGAACATTGTGGGAACTCAGAACACCACATCGGATGCCCTGAGTCCCCGAGAACACCCTTGGGGGGCTCGGAAATCCTGGAATGTGGCCAGAAATTCCTGGTGGCTCGATTTCGATCCCTCAAGGGATGTGCCACCTGAGTGTGAGGGAATGCAAGTCACCAGGGTGTGACTGGTGAAGGGATGACACTTTTTAGGGTAGAAGATAACTTTTCTGATTTTGGTACAGGGGGGTCTAATGGAGGCAAGATGGAGGATTCAGGCCCGGCCTCGTGGTCTTTCTCCTTCTTCTTGGCATCCATCTTTTGGGTGACGTAGGCACTTTTAGATTGGTTCAGGGTGGTGGTTCACTGTCCAACATAGGTGTGGGGCATTGGGAGAAAATTGTAAATATCACATACGCAATTATCACTATAAGAATGTACGGCCGCCCTGTGGGCGGTCAGAGTGCTTGTGGCTGCCGTGCTGGGCAGAGAGGCATTTGAGATAACATGTAATAAACTATCTGAAGACCGAACTATAGAAGAGTCCAGTTTCATCTTTTAACTGCGAGCTGCCCACGAACCATCCTACGCGTGTGTCCAACAGAGACAGACAGCCGATCGGACAGAACATGAGAATTTAGTTTTACTATTGTTTGTGTTCTGCTTCATTAATCTCCATGACAGACTTCAGTCTCCAAGCTGGTCACCTTGCATCTACAAATTTTATTGCATCTGTATATTCATGCATGCATATAGAATCAGTCAGAATGAAAAATATACACACAGTTAGTGTGACTAAAGAGTGCTGGAAGAAGGTCTAAACAAATGCCAACAGTTCATCAAGCAAAGCAGGACTGGGAGAAAATCCAGAGACACCATTTTTTTGCCTGGTTAAGCTGTATTGTTATGCTGTGTCCTCCTTTAGTACACCCCCACCTTTTGTACTAATCTTCCCTACATCTGCTGCCAGCCAGGCCAAGCTCAAACAACAGTGTCAATTCCAGGGTCAGAGAGGTCAATGGTGACACCCGATTTAAGTGTTATTCACTCTGATGCCGTGACAAGACAGATACAGCGTGGCCTGACTAAAGTGATGTATGTTAAATTTGTTGCAAATTACTGGCATGATGGATCTATTGATGACCCATTCCAGCTGTCAGGATGTCTCTATCAGTCTCTCAGTTACGCTTTCTCCTGCTGCTCAGCCCCATCCCCCTCTGACTGCTGCCATCAAGCACAGGGTTGCTTCATAGTCCCTGAGAAACTCAGGGTGCAGAGCACAGGGAAACAGAGCATCAGCATCTGCTTGAACCTGAGGAGCATTGAAAGTCAACTCATGAGGGATAAAAGTTTGGTGGTTTATAGACTTGAGTCATTGTGCAAATTTGCATCATCTTAAGACCTATTTGAAAAATATTTATTAATAATAGGTTTTCAAGTTAATTCCTATTTTCATCCAAAGTGTTGAAGACACAATAACTTGAGTTGTTGCTTGAAGTATCTCACTCGTTAGAAACCCTCTGAAAGGGTACAAGTCCTCCTTTTAGCTTTTGGTCTCAAGTAGAGCAGAGAGATAACTGATCCAGATCCTCTGCAGCAGAAAGTGGAAGAGAGGAAAGGCAGACAGACACTACTCAGAATGTTCCCTTCCTACTGTTCCTTCCCTTCACAGAGAAGCAATATCCAGCTTCTCTGGCAAGTGGCAGTATAGCCATGGGAGGGAAGGACAGGAGCCACTTTAGAGCAGGTTTCTTGGAGAATCCCAGCTTTCCTGCTGCCCAGGGTGGCTGAGACTCTCCAGTTTGTGTCCTGTGGGAAACAAGATGTGTGTGGGAAGGCAGGTCTGACTTTTGTCTTTGCAATGCTGGAGCCTGAGACAGGCACAGAAGTCTGATCTAGTGAAACGGAGTGAAACTGATGGAAACCAAATTGTCTTAAGTACAATAGATAATTTCTACTTTCAAACCAATGTCTCTCCTAGAAGTGCCTGCCCTGGGCAGGTGCAGTAATTACAGAGGTACAGCCCTTCCACACATTTTAGCCCAGGTAGGTAAAGCCCTAGTTGTGATGATAAACAATATCCCATTTCATAATTACATTGAAGGAGCATCTTATGCAAATGTCTTCTGTTTAAAGCACATTTTTTGCATTAGCTCCACTGTAGCTCTGAGGCGTGCTAAGTTTTTGGGGTTTTTTTCTAATTATCATTGCTTTCTACTGCTTCTGCACCTTTTGTTCTTTCATTCTGACCCACAGATTGTCATTCTTTAGTTTAGTGCTGCAGAGTAATTTTTAATAACAGGAAATTTCTTCACATGTAAAAGAAGAACACAAGTTAGTTGCAGTCCCTGAATTCTGAACAATTTCCATTGGCAAGAGATGGCCCAGGTGGTTCTGCTCTCCTGTTTTCTCTCAGATAATATTAGAAGTCACCCAGCAAACAGGCACATTAAGTGATGTTGAAATGAAGTGCCCAAACTGGAGAAAATCAGGATAGTTAGTGCACAAGAGAGCATTTGCAAACCCGAAGGTGTTCTCACAAAACACAACTTATGGAGGACCATTACTGAATGGAGGGAGTGGAGACAACTGCCTTATTGTGTTCAGCTGAACTTGGAAGACCAATATGGCTGTTAGACTTCAAGTCCTACCAGCATCTTCAGCATCTTTCATTATGACACATATCTTATCTCTTCCATTTTAGTTTGAGTAATCAAAACCATAAAGAACAGAGGAAGAGCAAAGAAACATGGGTCATTTAATTCTAGAATTGGAATAATGTCAGCCAAGGTTGTGGTTCCTTTGTTCATTTTAATTCCTTGTGGCTGTTCATTCATGAACAGAGATGAAACACTGACAATTAGTCAAGACTCTTGAAAAAATTGTGGGCCCTTCAGCAATTCAAAAATGTTGATAGAAGTATAAAAAGAATTTTGCCTAGCTATGTGTGGATTGAATTCAACCCCAAAATAGTACAGAATCTGTACTTAAATGTTACCCTAGAAGCTTGGAGTGAGCTTTAAAACATCTTACAGGGTTATAAACCATTAAAGATAATATCTAGATCTACCTTTCCTTCATCACAAATAGTCACAAAACAGTCATCTGGATAGTCCAGAGCCTGAACAAGAGAGCTCATCCTATCCACAACTCCAGAAGGCATTGGATGATGCTGAGAAAGCAGAGACAAGAAAGGTACAAGCACAGTTAAAAATCAGGCTTTCAAATCAGAGTACTCAAAATAATTTATCTGAACTGCATAATAATAATAATAATACTCTTAATAATTTATCTGAACTGCACCTCAGCTGGTAAATGGAAAACATGAGAACCATGGCACTCCTCAACTAGACTACACCAAAAGTGTACTTTAACAGCACACAGTAGTTAAGAAACACTGGTTGAGAAAGAATCATAGAAAGGCTTGGATTGGAAGGGACCTTAAAGATCCTCTAAGTCAAACTGCCCCATCATGAGCAGGGAAGCCATTCACTAGATCAGGTTGGTCAGGGTCCCATCCAACCTGGCCTTGAAAAGTTCCAGGGATGGAGAATCCACATCCTCTCTGGGCAACCTGTTGCTGTGCCTCACTTACCTCTAAGAATTATTTTTTTTTAATATCTGATCTAAATTTCTCCTCCTTTAGTTTAAAAGTTTTCCCCTTTGTCCACACCTTATCAGCAGGACTGTCAGCATTAGCTGTTAGGTCTCTGTGCTCTGCTTCTTCCAAGAGGCTTAATTAAATTATCTCTTAAATTAAAAAATTTTCCCTATCTCTAAGTTCCTTGGTGGCTCTGGTCAAGATTAAAATATAACTTTAGTTGCCAGGTCAGGAGGTTGTCTGCACCACTCTTTACCACTTTTTAGCACACTCTTAGCAGCCATTCCAACTCCAAGGAATAATAGGAGATCTAATCACCATGGCAAAGCTCATCACCTTCCATTCTAAGGGCAAGGCATGTTTTAAGGCATCATCCCTGCTAAAATAAGCAGAACACTTTTATGCATACACTTTTTTAAAGCCTTTGAATATATCTCCCAAAGGCAGCTCTCTGTTAGGGAAGAAGATTTCAACATAGAATAGATGATCACCATGTTGACTCATGCTATGCTTCAAACATCAAAATTCTATAGTGAAGCTGGATAAATATATGTAAACTACTTAATTGCTGTAAAAATTGGAAACCCTATTTGGAGAATTAATGAACCTGGTATAGAAAACAAAAATGCTTCACTTAAAAGTGGAGACTTTTCTCCTTACCTGTGGATCCATTTCCAGTCTAGGTGATAAAAATATTCAGGTTTGCTTTTTCTTGGCTGGAAAATGCATTTAATATGTTTAGGTACACATGACACAGAACATCCAGAATACATTCTCATGATAGGGTGAGTGATTTGGAATTTAATTTCTTGAGGCAAAGGCAAAAATTGGATCAGAAATCCTTCTTCCTGGGAAGGTTCTAGCCACTAAGCAATTGCTTTGAAATGCTGTATTTCAAAAGTATAAACTATCTTCACATTTTAAGAGAAAATCTTGCATCAAATTTCTCAAGGGACTTAAGTTACAGAGATTGTCCCTTTCATTTTCTTTGGTGATGCTTAGAACCAAAATGCTCACTGGTGTTGAGATCCATAGACAGATTTATAACCATCATGGTCAAAGACCGCAGTGTGTCTGATAGAGAGGCACTTGCACTCTTAGAGCAAAAGCAGGGAGAAGATGTTGAGGATAGCCATTTTGAAAGTAAATATGTACAATTAATTTGAATCCCTTTGTGTGCAACCCTCATTTTCGGAAAACTAATAAGATCAAAGCCTAAGGTGATATGACTTTTGACACCAAGTACATTTTTAACTCCAGGCAAAACTGCAGTCATCCCCATGGGTTTGGCATCTTCTTTTTTTTTTCTTTCTTTTTTCTTTCTTTTTTCTTTTCTTTTTTTTTCTTTTTTCTTTCTTTTTTCTTTCTTTTTTTTTCTTTTTTCTTTTTTTTTCTTTTCTTTTTTTTTCTTTCTTTCTTTTTTTTCTTTTCTTTCTTTCTTTTTTCTTTTTCTTTCTTTCTTTCTTTCTTTTTCTTTCTTTCTTTCTTTCTTTCTTTCTTTTTCTTTCTTTCTTTCTTTCTTTTTCTTTCTTTTATTTTCTTTCTTTCTTTCTTTCTTTCTTTCTTTCTTTCTTTCTTTCTTTCTTTCTTTCTTTCTTTCTTTCTTTCTCATACTTCTTTTCTTTCAGTGTGACTCAGCTCTTTCTTTCTCTTCCAGACTCCCATCTCTCCTTCTCTCTCCTCTCCTCTCCTCTCCTCTTTCTTTCTCTTCCTTATTATTTTCTCTCTCCTTTCTCTTCTCCTCTCTCTCTACTTCTCTTCTCTCCTCTCTCTCTACTTCTCTTCTCTCCTCTCTCTCTACTTCTCTTCTCTCCTCTCTCTCTACTTCTCTTCTCTTCTCTTCTCTTCTCTTCTCTTCTCTTCTCTCTCTCTCTTCTCTTCTCTTCTCTTCTCTTCTCTCTTCAAAAACAAAAGTGACTACAGCTTTTCAGTCATAAGCAGGAAAGACACAAACATCTGTGGAACTGTGACCTAATAATACAAAATCTCTAATTCATCTTGGAATGGACAGACCTTTAAGTGAATGCACTTGCAGGCAGTGAAAAAAAACTCTGGAATGAAAACGCACAGATAACTATGATATCATACCTTACTGCTTGCTATTCAGAGAGGAAGAAAAGGCTATTTGTTTTCTAGATGCTGCAACTTGACATAAAAATCATGTATGGATATTTTATTGTAATTCAAAGATTTTATTATGTTAATACATTTTTCATTGTATTGGACAAATCTATGTCTATAACACAATCCAGAAGGTATCCAAATATGAAAGCAAATCCTGGCTAAAATGACACAAATTCCTTTAAGCTTATTATAGTAGTGATATTTCTGACATAGTTCTATTTATGATAACACCCTTTATTTATATATTAGATTAGCAGAAACCCATGAAAATGTGAAAAGAAAATTACATATACAGTATGCACATTGTTCATAAGATTCATCAAATTACTAGTTTGAGAAAGAATTTTTCAGCTATAAAATGAGTAAAAATCACAAGATAACTTCTAATAGTTTGACCTCTTGCAGCTCTGGTCCTCATCATCTCTTACAGAAGACTACCTGCAGATAAACTCCTGAGACCAAATAACATAGCTACAAGAGACTGAAGTACTGAAGGGATGCAAAAGTGCTGACAACAAATGTCATGTGCCATCAGTAATTCCAGGGAATTTGTCATTTTTCATTGCTATGCTTTCAGCATAGCATTTCTTCCAAGTTGTATGACCACATCTTGAGAACTCCAGGTTAGACCTATTGACCACCCCTACGTATCTCTGACCAGTATCTCTGTACTACTTACAGACAGTAGGTACCGTCTCCTGATGCCTGTGCTCTGAGGAATGTCCTCAATGTTCAGAGAATCAAGTACTTTCCCACATCTACAGAACAGGGCTGCAGAAATAACATCTTTAAACTATTGCGATTCAACCTTTCAGAAGTCTTTCCAAACAGCGATGCAATGATGATCAGATTAAAATCCATCATGTAATAATAATAGGTAATGAATAATATATCTTGATTACAGCTCATCTCAGGCCAATTATCACTAAAACAGATATGAACAAAACAAGCCAGATGGTCTGGTAAAGAATGTCCATAAATATCCCAGCCACGGACCCTCTGGCATAAAGTGCCAAGATCTGCTTACACTATTCTCAGCAGGGAGCACCTTTCTCCAAAAATAATCTCTCTAAGCAGTTTGTTGAAACCAAAGTCCTTATTTGAATGATAAAGTACAGCATAAAAGGGGTTTGTAGGAAATGAAGTTGGAATCATATAGAAATAAAAATGCAGGTAGTTCCTGTGGTAGAGCATCTCTCAGATATGAGGAGTCCATACTGTGTCCCTCTTTGTGACTCTGACGCTAAGCCTCCAAGATAAAATAAACTTCCTACAAAATGGCTCAGTAACAAACAAAAAATGATTGTGTATGGAACCACTCAAGCTATAACAAGACTAATCCAATGTGCAGTGCTTTAAATTGCTGAGAAGTTTGGAATATTTTTTCTTTGTCTTTCCTTGGGGCTTCTCCATGTGCTGTAACTTCTCTATGCATGGAGAGTATAGTTAGTATTTTCATTTGCTGCCTAAGTAGCAAATTACCCTGTAAACAGCCCACAAGAGCTGGTCTGTAATTGAATTGTAACTGTTGACTTTAGACATTTGGTATATTTGCTGCAAGAAGTAAATTTTCAAAACTTCATCTTGATGCAGTCAGACAAAATGAAAGGTAATATTCTTTATCTGCCACAGATTGCTGCAGATGAACTGCTTTCATATGAGCTTAAATAAGATTTAGTGTATTCCATCCTTCAGCTGGCCACAATTGAAAGTGATCAGGATCAATATAGCTGCCCCTGAATGCAGCCCAGTATTGTGCATTACAATAGAGGAAATGGCTGTATTCAAAATTTTCCTGTGTCAAATTAATTTCCATGTTATCTCCAAATTCAATTAGATGGGAACCCCGTGTAACTAAAAAAGTGTCCGACATCCCTTAGTGACAAATTACGGTGCTTAGTGTGCATATCAAGGTGAAGTGTTGAGCCTTGCTAATCTTCTCACTAATTCTCAATTACCGTAAAATGAAGCCATAAATCACACAGACAGGGGATCGATGGAAATGTTGTTTTCAGGGTGATTGGCAGCCTCCCCAAAGGTTTTCTGTAAGTTGGTTTAAGGTTACCATTCTCTAAGGGGAGGGATGAGGTAGTCTTGCTCAATCTCTATGATATAGGCCCACAGGCCTTTTGGGGATAGTGGGGAGGGACAGCACCAATTTCAGCCCATCAGACATCCAATTTTTCTCCTTTTCATACCTGCTGTAGTAAATGAGAAACAAATTAAATTTCACTCCACTATCTCCACAGAAACCATTTAAATTTTTCATGGAAACTAAATTGTCCCTAGACAAATAGCCCCCTGATTCTATGAAAATATACTGGAGCGCTGGGGACAGAAATAAATTTGTGTCACTCTGGATATGCCATTCTCTGTAATGTCATTCATGGTCGGCCAATAAATGAGTCCCTCCCGGAACACAATGGTAAAGCCTTGTGCTCTGGTGGATTTGCATTGTTCCCCCACTCTGGAGCGGTCTAATATTCTTCCTGTTATTAATTTGCAGCCTAGGTTTTACATTCATGAGGCCAAGATTGAAATGTAAATGAGGCACAAAATAAGTAGTCAGCAGTAGCCCTGGCCGAGCAGCCTGTGTCATAGACTCATGGACTTACATGAAAATAGTTATCACTCAGAGAGATTAGCAGCTCAGAACATCAATCACTGCTGCAAGGAAACAATGAATAAAATCGCCCCGACACGAGGAAGGAAATTACCAAAGCTTTAAAGTGGAAAGGGAATATGTAATACTGCTACCTGTTGTTGAAGCACTAAGGCTGTAATAAAAGAAGCTGGGCTCCTTCTCTCTCTCTCTCTCTCCATCTCTCCCCCTCCCCTGTTCCTGTTGATAGCTGATATTTAAATTGTGCCATTTTTCTCATCTCAATTTATCTATTAAATGAGCTGCAGTTCCTTGGCCAGAGGTGTACAATGCTTCACATCGCACTCAAATGAAACCCACAGTTTGGAGTCTGAACCCGCTCTAAAATGATGACACCCTATACATCATCCAATCTCTTGGCAAGCAAATAGATATATAAGGCCTGAGTCCTCAGGTTTCAGGGAGGCTCAGAGGATGCCAGACTTCAACCTAGCAGACAAAGGTGGCTTTAGTTTACCTTTGTGCTTTCCTAATTCTCAGATGGTGCAAAAGTGGTGCAAGACAATGCAAGTAGGGAAGTCTCAGGCCAGCCTTTCCTCAACAATCTTTGAACAACTCTAAGAAGCTCTCCCAGGACCTCTCAATAACCAGAACTTGGAAAAGATTCAGCTAATTCTCCTTTACATCAGCAACTTTGATCACCTTCATCAGAAGGGGAAGTGTTGCATTACCTGTTTGACTTTTTTCCTTGAGTGTTCTCCGTATTCATTAAATGCAAAACACTATTCCATCTACCACAATTAGTTTTGCCTTCCTCTGAGGAAATGTGCCTGATTCTTACACCTGAACAGTAAGAACATTTTCTCACAGTGTTTGTTTTTAGACAACAGAAATAAAGCCACATTTTACTAAAAGCATGCCAAATTTTGGTCTAAATTTTCATTCCCCAAAATTTAGACTTTCAACCACAAAAACAGCTTTAAAAATGTGTCCTAGGAAGATGACTTCTAAGAAAATTCCAAAATAAACTCTAGCCCTTCTTATTCTGAGGTAGCTTGTAAATGTGGTTGGTCACAAGACTGCAGTGGGTGCATCCCTCTGATCTGTTTTCCCAAGGATACTGGACCCCTTCTCATGGGTCTACCTTCAAAAACTCTGTTTACGGGGAGAATTATTAAGCAAGAAATGGTTCACTCTGGGTATGCTTTCTGTTGTCTTACAACTTTTAAAACTGTTTAAAAATATATCAAATTTAAAACAGTTAAAAATATAATGGTTCCCTCTTAAAGAAAATTGATTTGGGATTTAAGAAAAATTATTTAAAACTCAGATATCATATTCCATGTGACACCTTTCATTTAAAATGTAAACGCTTTTCATGCAAAAATACCAAAAGACTCTGAAAAGCTTTATATTTTGATACCAGTTTTAAAAAAAGTAAACCCAGTCTTAAAAAAATTGTGTAAGAACCTGGCAATGATAGTAAGATTGTAAACTAAATATCCATTTTCTGTGCAAAACAGTAGACCTTGCTGCCTTCAGAAACCAGCTTTCCATTCCATTCCTTATCAGGAGGAAGAAAAAACTAATGTATGTAAGATATTGAAATAACCTAGAAAAAAACATTCTGTGTTAGGTGAACGATGTAATGAATATTCCTTATTATATGGACAATGGACATTTTGGTCAAATAATCCCTGAAGAATCAGAACTGAGCTGCACAAAGTACTAGCACATCAGAGCTATTGCAAATCACAGAAAGCAACACTATCTCAAAAAGCTACTTTTTTCACAATAGAGATACTACCATTTTCATTGAATGTTCATTTTTAAAAGCTCAATACAGCCAGAGTGAGTTTTGAACAATAATGTGTGGGAATATGATCAGTAACTTTATTCTGTTTCTTTCTGCAGAAGTTCACTAAGGATAATGCAAACAGCTAAGAAAAGGAACTTGAAATTTAGGAGAAGCAAAGAGAAAAATAAAATCAGATGTTCAGCTGTCTATTAAAATGCTCTTTTGAGAGGTCAAGAAATTGATCATGGGTGAGATTGCAGAAGATATTGAACCTTAAACTGCTTTGGTCTTTTTTTCTCTTCTTAAAAAGACAAAGTCAGACCCAACTTGTTACTGGAGCTATAGAGCCCAGCAGCAGCGTGCAATTTCTGGCTAAGGAGCAGGAGCAGCATGACTCATATGGTTCCCACAGCAGGCAGCAGCTTCTGCTCCCAAACCCCTCCTCTTTTCCTCGTGTTGTCATTGTCTTCACTCTTAGTGTCTCAGAATATCTTTTTAATTGCTTATCAAATGGATAGTTATTGTATCATAAAATCTTCAAAGCCATTTCCCAGTCCCATTCAGTTGTGGAGCTGAACTTTTATACAATGATATATCACAATGGATTATGCTAATAAGCTTGTTAATAGCTCCAGCAGTGTTAACTGAGCGCATTAAAACAAACTGATCCTTGCAATAGATTGGGAAATGTTTTATAAGGGGCATGTGATCTAAGAGCAGCCATGACAAGGATAGTAAATAATAGCAGAAACTGGCATGACCAAAGAAATGCTCACCTAAATTATTTATATGTTAATCAAAAATACAGTTGTTAAGCAATATCATTAGTTCATTACTAATTGGTTTATGGATTTGTGATGAATTACTTATTTGCATACAAAGTAAACCCTCAGCCTTTTGTTCATCGTTTCTAACCTTCAAATTCTTGCAGGTTTTCTCGCTGCAGCGCTCATCCTTCACTAAAATGATTACATCAGCTTGTCAGAGAAAGTAGATTTTCAAGGTAAAGACATAATTTTCTTCTGAAATATATGCAATATATTATTGTCATATATTTTTTAAAAGTCATAATATATCAGAATTTCATGCTTGAGAGATATGCAATTAATGCTATACAGTGTATATATTTCTTTACTCTCCACCAAAAATCCTACACTTTGAACATTTATTAGTAGTGGAGACTTGTTTCATTCATATATATCAAGTTCAACTGTCAGGCACATTATTATGGGGAATGTTAAATTCCATCTTAGTGGAATCACATTGGGCTGAATATAACCAAAGAACTTAAACACGCCTCTGGATGTATAGTGGAACATCCTAGAGATGTGGCACAGAGATTATAAGGTGAAGGTGAAGATCAGTCTTTCATTTGGTGCCTGAACTCATCAGCAATTTCTTAATTATAAGATTTTCAGAACTGCAGTTTCTCATCAGGCTCTTCTTCTCTTTTGTTTTCCTCTCTTCCTCATATTCTTATTGCAGCTTCTTCCTGTTATCACCTCTCTTTTTCTACATCCATTTGCCTCTGTGAAACATTTTTCATTCTCAATTATCCCCCCTCCATGCAACACAGTCACTTTTGTTCCCAGCTTGCCCCCCTGATATTTTCCATCCTCACTGCTTCAGACTAAAGGAGCTAGACCCAGGAACTATCATTGCATTTTCTCCCTTTTAAAATACTTTTCCTGTGAGCAAAGCTTAGACTTCCTCTCTCATCTTTCCTTTCCTTTCCTTTCCTTTCCTTTCCTTTCCTTTCCTTTCCTTTCCTTTCCTTTCCTTTCCTTTCCTTTCCTTTCCTTTCCTTTCCTTTCCTTTCCTTTCCTTTCCTTTCCTTTCCTTTCCTTTCCTTTCCTTTCCTTTCCTTTCCTTTCCTTTCCTTTCCTTTCCTTTCCTTTCCTTTCCTTTCCTTTCCTTTCCTTTCCTTTCCTTTCCTTTCCTTTCCTTTCCCCTTCCCCTTCCCCTTCCCCTTCCCCTTCCCCTTCCCCTTCCCCTTCCCCTTCCCCTTCCCCTTCCCCTTTCTTTACTTTTCTTTTCAAAAATCATGTAAGCCATTAATATAATTAAATTAATATTGTCCATCAGCTTGGCACACATATTTTTTTTAATCACTTATGTCTCTTAGAATATAAAGAATAATTATTTTATATTTTAAAAATATATTCTTCAAGGAGGTAGGGATCAATATAAGCTGCCTAAGGATTTTTCACCTGTTGTTATTATTAAGCAGAAGTTCCAGATGTATAAATGTAAATAGGCCCAGCAAGGACCAGCAAAGTCCAGGATACAAAAACAAGTTGCTGTGAGCAAAAACTAATCCAGAACCCTCTTCTGACCAATCTCTCTCTATGTAATGAACTAACCAAATCTCACCTTTCAAGCACACCCTTGCAATTGATTTTTATTTTCCTTAGAGAAACCTTCCTTCTGAATATCTTGGAAACCTTTCTATCAGTTGACCTTCTAGGGTTTTGTCTTTCAATCACAGGGATTTTAGTGCATATTCCAGCAGCTGCAGCTTGTTTTTCTTTGGTATTTATCATCTACAATCTGGCTCAGCCCAGCAAGACATGCATCACAGTCTATTCCAAGCCAGTCTCACAAGGACAAGAGAAACCTGACCAAAATTAAAAAGAAAGTGAAAGGTAACACAGAAGAAGACCACCCAAGACAATGAGCAACTTTTAGAGGTGTGATAAAGAAAAATTTTAAATAATAATAATAATAATAATAATAATAATAATAATAATAATAATAATAATAATAATAATAATAATAATAAAATAACAATATAAAGGGACAGCATAAACAGATGTCGAGAGAGGCATTCCAAATATTTCTTGTCCAAAGAAATGAATGTAGCATCCAGTTCAGGATACGTTGGTTCAGTACTGCACACAAGTAAATATTGCAGATAACTTTGTACAATTCTCTTTCTGTGGTGGAGACCTTATGTCAAAAAAATATCCAGAGGTCCTCTTTAAATTAATCTTGGATGACTGCAGAAACTATGATGAGTTTCTTTAAATTTCTTATTCCATGCTGAAAGACAAAAAAAGAGAAAGGATTCCTATTCTTCAAGCAAGTTAGGGCTGTATGAAAAATTAAGTTTCCCACTAACCTCTCACAGCATGAGAAACCCAATGTGTACATTGAGTCCCTTCTTTGCTGCTCATGTGGTGGAATCTTGACCTTTCGTTACTGACATCTTTTTTAAAACTTTTTTTTGGTCTTTTGCATCAGTAGCCAGATTAAGTTCTAGTTGGGCTTTAGCCCTTCTAATTTTCTCTCTGTGAGGCCTTACAACATCCTTGTGAGATATTTCCCACTTCAAATCTCTCTGAAGAAAGATTTGACTGAATCTAGCAGGTATAAATGCATGGAATTTTCTGAGAGGGATGCAAGGAACTTCACCTATCCAAGCTAAAATTATATTACCTGTCCAATATCTGCATTTACCAATGCATACCAATGCATGTCCATGTGGGAAACTGGACTTCTAATTAATGCCAATCCTCAGTTGCATGTGCAAAATTGAGATTGAAACTATCACAGCTCCTGTAAGTAGCTAAAGGCCAGCACAACTCAACTACTGCAGTAGAATAACTCCTAATCCCCAGTAGTTAACACAAGCCAAATCTGTTTCCTGAGGCAGGGAAGGAGGGCTCAGTCAACAAATAGAAACCCATTCTCTCTCACACTAATGTCTTATAACCCTTGGCGTGCCTTCCTCCCTCTAGCTTGACATGCTTTCTTCTATGCAGAGATTTGTGGAAGGATTCAGCTTTAGTCTCAATGTCTGTCCTTTGGTTCACCCTGGGCCTCCTAGAAGCTGCCAATCCCAGCATGTGTGCCACAATGTGACTTGTAGTGGCTTTGGGGACACAGCTGTAATGAGCTTTGGGGTGCCAGAACACACGTAGCATGCCCCTCAAACATCCTCAGCCCCTGAAGCCCTGGAGGAGTTTTGGGCGGTGAGCTGTTGTCTCCAGGACATGATGCTTTCTGTCAGGGTGACAGGAGCTCTCCTGACCCTCTGAAGCTGCTTTCTCCTGTGGCTCCTTCCAGGTCTCACCTGCTCTGTTCGGGGAGTCACATGGCCACTCATCACTCATGCAAAGAGAGGCGTCTCTAGACAGAACCAGTTCACCAGGAGAGAACATGCTACACTCTGGGATGACTACAATTAAGGAAAAAACAACAAAACAACAGTCACCAGTTGATGTCTGCCTACAAACAAAGCTGGAACGAAAAGTGAAAGAAATCCCACCTTTTTGTTAGCCTGATTGTCAAAAAAAATGCACACAGAAAAAGTCAACTAGCTACAAGGAATGAAGTAAGTGATCTTTTCCCATTATAATCAGGACACAGAGCCTGTGATATCTCTGAGAGCTCAATCTAAATAAGGCCCCATCCTTTCGTCTATTTCACATTATGAATAAAAACATGAAATTAGTTTTATGTCAGAAGAACAACCCTTAAGACACTTGTAACTTATAATTATAATTTCTAAGCTGTTTGGCTTGTCAGTATCAAGGAATTCACAGCCCAAGACTTCCAGGACTTTATAGGCTGAGACGTGCTGTGCTAGCTACTGAAAATTAACCTATGAATTTCTCATCTGCATCCTGATTTATTAACTACAGTGAGAAACAGAAAGTTTAAAAAAGTACTGTATATGCATAGCTTGTTAGAATGGAAGGAGTCACTGGCTGGTCTGCTACTATTCAATAAACTGCTAGCAGTGGGTAAATGTAGGGATTTCTTCCTGCAAAAATATTGAGTAGTTTTCTTGTAAATAAGCACTGAAAAATTTTTACCTTCATTGAAGAGCAGAGCTGGCCAGTGTCAATTTCAGGATTCTGGTGGATTCACTGGTAGCACAAAATGAAAAGAAAATGTCTTGGGACTCTCTTTGCTATGCAAAACTCCATTCCCTTGTTAGATCTAACTGAAAATGTTAACATTGCCTGTGATGTATTTTGAAAGAAACAATATTTTTTACATACTTTGAATAAGAACTGTTAGAGGGAAGGCTGCCAAAAAAATTTTAAAAATCCAGGAAGAGAAATCCATTTAAGGTTTTCAGCTTTCACCAAACAGGAAAATAAATTTTAAAAAATCACAATTTAAAAAAATAAAATATTACATCCAAGATACTCCAAGGCCAGTTTTTATCAAAATTTTATTCTTCCAAAAAGTAATTAACTTGTAAGGGATTCTGATCCATGATTGTACAGATCAGATTATATTTTCTCCCCAGTTTTGAAATATTTTTACAATAACATCTCTGAAATTCTGCCCTTTACTACTATTTTAGGGATTTAAGGGACTTGTCTGTATTTCAGATTTTGTCTGGAGGAGGCAGAGTAGGGGTTTTTTTTTTCTCAAAGTCAGCTGGTTCCATTTTGTAAGTTCCATTTTGTGGTAGCAACCCACCCTGGATACTTAGAAGGCACTAAATGATACAATAGTTTCTGGAAACAAAGGCAAGTGGCAATCATTCTCATCATTTTTAGATGGAGAAATGAGGGCAACTAGGCTGAAATAACTTGCCCAGCTTATTGCTCATTGACTACCAATGTCAAGAGGATGTATGCCTTTGGTTTCTGGATCCCTGCACCCTACAACAGGATGCCCTGAGGGGTACTGCTCTAATGAAGCTCCCAAATATTCTTTTATTTTTCTCTCCCAATTTCTTCTGGAATTTGTTTCTTTTTAGCAATGGCCTGTCTTGCTTCTCCCCCTCCCCACCTCTGGGCTTTCATGATGTACCCCTCCACTGTTTGAAATTTTAAAAATTTCCATTGATGAACAATGAAACAAAGGCAAAAAAGGAAAAGAGTCTCCAGAATTTCAAGGGGTCTGATTACATCAGATACATTTAGAAATAACTCCTGATTTTTATTTTGCAAGATCAAAATCCAATAACAATAATTTTCCTAATTGAATCACTATTGTGCTACTTATGAGTGCAAAGTTATAATTAGACCCGGAATGCTGACATTTATTTTCCTTTTTTATGAACAGAACATTTCTGAATGTCTAATAGGGCTGGTGTTCAGCCAAACACAAAATAGAATTTGAAATTAAATTTAAAGGAGCGAAGAACCAGAAGAGAATGTTCTTGACTGGTATTAAAAAAGGTTTTTTGGAGTTTATGCATTCTGGCTGTGACAGCGTTAAATGACTCTTCACAGATATTTGATATATATTGACTGTACCAGATTAAAAGTTAGACTTTATTTGTAGCATAAATCTGGTAGATGAATATGTAATGTACATTCTTCTTTTATCGCAGTCATAGAATACGCTGAAACTTTAACCCCCCAGAATGCTATCTACATATTTCCCTCCATATTTTGTATTCATAGAAATAATCACATTAGTTGTTGGATACCCTTTAGCAACACACTCTTCTTTTAGTAAATAAAAAAGACTGCCACTTTCCATCATTTCACAGCACCTAGAAAGACAGTAAAATCTTCAGAGCGATCACATCTTTCTTTTGCTGGCTCTCGCACACGTTCCCCCTAGAGAAGCAGATGTTTGACTTGTCTCATGTAAAAGGCAAAAATTGAGTTACAGCTTCAGATTGCAAGATTTGCAATGTTTGCTACAGTTTATTAATGTTAACCAAATAAAAATGACATTAGTGAAAAAGATCTACATGATATCTCAGAACTCCCAAGATTAGGCCAGATGGTCACTTCTAACTGATATAATCTAGTAAGCTCTGTTGAGAGACAGGCTATTGATTGAATTTCTGCCTTTAAATGCAAGCTCCATATCTGCACATGTCCACAGTGATATCAGTTGCTTAAAATCCAATACAGAGGTGTAGATTGGGAGATGATGTTAGTTGCTACCTATTAAAACTGTCAATTCCATCTGTTGTCTAACACTTTAAAATAGTGAGTGTAGTTTTTAATAGATCAGTATTAGATTAAGAGGCCGTATATCAAGGCTCTTACTAGCTGAGAAGTGTGGGTAAATGTGTAATTAAATGACACAATGGAAAAGGAACTCCGTGGGCTGGAACTGGCCCAAATTAGCATCAAGGAGGAAGCAAATGCCGTGATTTAGGATTTCTGCAGCCACCAGACTTCCCTAAAAATGAATAATGTGCAGCCCTATTGAAATTATCTTTACAAGCAAGTATATCATGATTAAAACCTGCAAGTGCTGTAAGACTAATGATTATCCAGCTCCCCATAGTGCACTTCCACAGGTACTTCAGTGACTCTGTACATTTGCCTAACTGCCATGCTCTTATGACATTCCCAGAAGGGCTGTTTCAGATGGCTGATGACAGCCCCATCAAAGCCATGTCTCTGGAACATTGTATCCTTAAAAGACCCCTATCCCTCTGAATATAGTTGAAAACCACCACTGGGGTCCTGGGATTACATATAGGGTGGGGGCTTAACCTGCCCCTTCTCACAGGTGTGCAGCATCTCAGGGCCCTTGGCCTGGTACCAAGGGCTGATAGAGAGGGAGGGTGATGGGCAGCCACTGCCAGCATCAATATTAATCAGAGAGGAAAGATGTCCTTCTTGAGCCCTTTGTACCAGTATGACCACAGGAAAGGGAAAAACTCCTGTCAGTGAAGGGGGAAAGAGAGAACAAAATAAGGGAATGGATCTTAAATGGAGGCACATAGACAGAAGAAATAGCTTGTTCTATAGCTCTTTACATTTGTATGTAGAAGCAAAATGAGCATATCCAGCATGCTGGAAGAAAAACAGAAGTCCTCCCCAGAAAGGGCCAGAAGTAGGATTCATATAAAAATCCATGGTTTATTTTTCTGACTACTTTTTTGTTAGAATAAGCAAATAATCTCCTAATTATTGACCCTAGCTGGGCCAAAATAGAGAAAAAATGTGGGTTTAGTGCTCTTTTTACATCAACTTTCAGAAGACATTTCAGTTTAAGTATGAATTTTCACAGCCACATTATGGTGACCTTTGAAGGATGCAGAACAGGTTCCAAGAGAGGAGCTTGGAAGCAACTTGAAAAATTCTGTTTGCAAACTACTAGTGAAGGGTAGTAAAAACAGCTTTATAAATTCCCCAAATGCACCACAAGAAGTGTTTTGGATACATAAAGTCTCTTCATGTTATTAACCAGTACAAGGTACATGAAACATTCATGGAAAATTAATGTTAAATGACTACTACAGTATACTCATAGAATACAAACTGTGAATTCAGAAACACTGTATTCCCAGCAGATATGCAATTTGAAGAATTATGCTCATTCCAGATAGAAACAGAGACAATATTGTGTGATGTAGCTGATAAATTAACCAGCAAAGGTCCAGCCTCATGTATCAAATACTCAAAAAAAATCTATAAGACCAGAAATATTTCAGGGTAGCATAAATCTACTTAGAATAACAAATTTCTTCAAGGAATCCAAAAGTTGCTATACAGATAATCCACAGACACAATAAAAATTCCATTAATTGATTATTTAGACAGTTCTGCTTGCTGCTTACTATCCTAAGCGCAGAAGCTGTCTTCAAAGAAGCATAACCTTCATGATCTTTTTCTCTAAAGTTTGAAACACATTGATACACCACAGCAGAACAGAGGTAACAAGCATTTCAAGTGTGGAAAATAGCAATCCTACCCTCACCGTGGCACCCTTTCAAGGGTCACGATTCACCAGCATAGCCACTTTGGTGAGGTTCTCCCTGATATGAATGACACCACCAAAACCAGAACCAACAAAGATTTTTAAAGGTATTTCATAAGAGTTAAACCTTTGTAACATGAATGGACAGAGAGAGGGACTGGGTATTTCAGCATGCTTTAAACTAAAAGTGCTAATTTTAATTACCATAATGAGCCACTGAAAAATCTTTGTTCATAAACCAGACTTGATCAAACTAAAGGTTAAAAATCTTAGATACATTTTAAACTTTTTTTTTATTAATCCAAATGGTAGAAGGAAAAGAGTGACTATAATAAACTGTTCATTTAAATGGATAATAGGCTTTTTAACCAATGCTCTCAAGTGAGACCAGGAAAATTAGTAGCTAAATATAAAAAATGTTATTTTAATATAATATATCTCCCTCCATTCTCCAGCAGAAATGGCAATTCACAGAAGGAACTAGCACAAAAGCTGATCCAAAGTCATGATAAAATATTAGATCTGCAAGCTAGTAGGTTTATTTTAGGAAGAAGGTGGTTTTAATGACAGCATAGATGGGAGGAGTCACATAAACATAAGCAACTCAAGTTGAAACTTACCCCATCACACACATCACATACTTTGGCAGTCCCAAGATTTACACAAAATGCAGACTCCCCTAGCAATGAGCTTTTGGCTACTCCTTTTCTTTACCCCCAGGACTTCTAAGCAAGCAGTTAAACTCATGATTCCTTACCAGACTTGTCATGCTTATCAGTGGTTCTGTATTTGTGGTCATGTAGGAATCAAATGCTAACTTTACATAGAAAGGAAAACAGTAGAAGACTTACCAAAATAAGATATTAGAGGGATGTAAATGTAAATCATAAATATGGGATGGGAGAAAAAATTGATCTGATATAGTATAAACTAATCATGATGAACTGCATGCCTATGCACATGCAAACGCACTTACTTACAACTGGCTGAAAAAACACAAGGTATAGGATAGCAGCAGACCAAGGAAAAGCAAGAGCATTAACATGGCATAAGAGATGATTAAGGGGACAGCATCAAACATATGGAATATTCTCCTGCTAAAATACACCTGCTAAATATTCTCCTGCTAAAATAAAAGGATTCTATTGCTACTGAATTTTCACCAGCTGGCAACTTGGCTAATACTGTTAGGAGAACACAGGGATGGGACAGGCCTCGAGACTAACACCAGAGGGAATCAGCTTTGCAGACTGCAGAGTCTTTATCCACCTCTCCCCAAAACTGTCCCTAACACACATTCTTCTGCCCTGGTATTTTCCAGCTCCAGCCCAGAGCTGCCATTCCTTTCTTGTTGGAGCTGTGCTGGAGATGCAAGTACTGTATCAGAGGAAGAAGACATGGGGGCCAAGAGAAGGATGGAGAGGAAACAAAAAAAAGACAGGGCAGCTGAAGACTCTTTCCCATTTCCTTCTCACTCCCTTTGTTCTCAGACGAAGTGCACAATGTTCCAAATCAGACCTTGATAAAGGCTGCAGCATCCAACAGGCCCCATAGATCACATTCTGCCCAGCAGGAGACACTGAGTGCAGAGCAGCACTGAAAATTTGTTGCCTTTTGAAAAAGTTTTTCTGAGTGCTGAGTTCTTTCAAAAAACCTGACCAGACTTATGAGCAATTTTGAAAATTTTTTTCCCAGGACTCTGAAATGTTTCATGCTATAGCACCAAAGTGCAACTGCATAACAATTGACCCTCAGCGCCAGGTTAACTGAGTTTCTGGCTTTGTGTAGCAAATATCATCAGGTCAATTATGTACCTGTCCTTGCCCATCTTTCCTCTAGTAAGATTTGCTTACATAAAATAGAACTTACTGAATCATGTCTATTTTTTGCATAGTATTTCCAATTCCAGATGAAGGAGAGAGTGACCTGCCTGACATGGACATTGAATAAGATGGTCCTTTCTAGCAAGTTATTGCAACCACTGTTCTTTTTGCAAGTTATTTAGATTTACTTATTCATAATATTACTTAGCATAATTTTTTTCTCCACTTATATCTTTATTGTAACAATAAGTGTCACCGATGCAGCAGCAAGAACAACCCAGAGAAAAGATTGCAACTCATTATCATTCATTACTGTAGTGAAGAGAGATTAGAAACATAATGGAAGCTGAGAGAAGATGTACCTTTGTGTCACTTACCTTGTTCTTCGCTCAGAGCCAGGAGCTTCCATGGGCAGTGATAGCAACTCTGTCACTGGCTGCCACTCAGTGACCTTGGGTGGGTCACTCGACCTTCCAAGGACTTGGAAGGTCATATAAAAATATAATCACATGGAAAGGCAGTGCTGTATTTGAGACCTTTCCTGCTTTTACATCTGTATTCTTGAGCTTTTGTAGATAGCGCTGCTTAGTGAGTTACAATCGTTTAATGCTTCCCATTATAAGACCTAATTTTCAGATGTTGCAACTTTGCCAAACTCTAGTAGTCCAAGCAAAAATATTTCACGTTGTGTGACTGCCACAGTGTGACAAAAGGAGTAGTAGTAATACTTAGAATTTTAAGGATCATTTCTAAAGATAAAGCATTCCTAAACAAAACAAACCAACAGAAAAATAAAGTTAATTGTGTTAAAATAATGATGACAACAGTATGACAGACAAGCCCCCTGCTTTGGTAGAGCAATATGGTATTTGTTAGGAAGTGCCATCTCAGCTGGGAATTCATCTTTTGCCACCATCTGAAAATCTATGTGTTCTTTAACAAATTATTCTGTTTTGTAAAAAACCCGTTCATTAATATTCAGTGGAAAATTATTTTGTTCCAGACACTAAGTTATTTGAAAATTTCCATCAACATACAGAATGTCCTCTGTCTCATCCGTCTGAACGGGCAGGGGCCATGGGGGAGCCAAGCATGCTGCATCCACTCACAGCTCCTGTGCATGACAGGAGTGCCGGGGTGATAGCTCTGGTACAGAGAAAGACTTACTCTTCAGTACCCCTGTCCATTGTAGTCTTTAGATTTGCAGTAGTACCTGAACCATGAGGAGAAGAAGAAGCTGGCGAACAAACACTTTTCCTTTTCTGGTCCTGTCACAGTCACATGTTAGCTCACATGATTGTTAGGAAGAGCAACAAGCCCAGACTCCAACAACAAAGAGTTTATAAAATTATTCTAGGAATGAAACTATGAACATGTGCGTGCCATAGCTGAATGGTGCAATGACACCATGTGGAAAGAGGCTTGATTTGTTTTTTGTTTTATGCCAAGGTCTTCTGCACTTAGGATATCTAAGTTCACAATAAAGACCCAAGGACTGTAGTGATTCCAGGTGTTTTGTCCCACAGCTGAAGGACACCTTGTTGCATCATCACCTTGTTATTTCAACAGCACCAAGCACAGTCAGCCAGCCTTCACATGACAAAATTCTGCTTTTTGACTATAATACAGCTTCATGCTCTGAGGCCTAATGTGCAGTCATAAGTTTTTCAGCAAACTCAGATTATAATGCAAGATGCAAAGATCCAAGCGGTCTCTACAAGAGCTAGATGATAAAGTTTATCTGTGAATGCACATGGCTCAAGCTTTCCTCTACCATGTCTGCACTTATTCAGCTACACCACCGAGTTTAGTTTTAACTGCATGGAATACCTCCCCTCTGCAGTATGCCTCGTAGTTTCATGTATCATGAACGAAACAGAGACCAGAAGCCAAGTTTCCAGAGACCAGCTGGAGGAATGACATGCGGCACATCTTTCCTTCTCCTGTCAGTGGCACTAATAAATAATCTGTGATAGTGTCTTGCAAATGCATGGGTGTGAAGATGGTGGGGAAAATACACTGCCAAAAATGTGTTCCTGATCTTGGAAATCAAAGTTCCAAAGTAATTATACACACAAATCCGCCTCTCATTTAGGATTTTCTGAGGGAGAAGAGTTACAGACTGAGCCTGCTGAAAAGTGAACATCAGCAGGTTTTTCAGAAGCTCTCAGCATGTAAGTGGGTGGTATTTCTCAGAGCACAGCCAGACAAGTGTTGAGGATGTTGGATCCCACATCTCATTTCAAACACTCTCATTTGAAAATGATCCAGGACAGTCTGACAAAGCCTTTATTTAATATGAAAATGGCACCTCACTGAAAACTTCCTATGGGAGAACTCCCCATGAAATACATGCCATAGGACACAGTGAGTCACTGAATTTAATCACCTTATTTCTCAGGCAATGGATGCTATGTAATCTCATCCACAAATTTACCAATGTCTATCATAGTATTTATTAAAGTTCATAGTCTGAGTTCAAACTGCTTGTTTTTGGACTTTTTTCCCCCTATTTAACATGTTAGACATTGTTCTAAAATTTAATTGATGAATGGAAGTCTTTGAATTTTCATGTTCATCCATAAGCATGTGCATAACATGCCATGGGAAAATCCATCTGGGGTCTGTCAACACTACATGAATGTGGGATTCCCAACATTTGAAGTGACATGAGATTTGTCCATCATCTGTATTCCCCTTGCCATTCTACCTTATGAAAACAGCTATTTTATTATGCCCATTGTTGCATATCCCTTCCCTGTGCAGAATAAGTGTGAGCTTCAAAATTCAGAAATTCTAGAGTCATCTGTTCCTCAGTTTGGTTTGGTAGCAGACATCACCAGCTTGCTTCCTCTTAAGCACAGCACACATTTAGTAAACTGTCTTCAGTCTGGTGAACAGTCATGAATGGGCGTGCAAAAATGATGAATTGCCACATTTAAAGAGCTGATGCCTTCTGTGAAACCCACTTTTCAGTGTGCAGATGTAGGCAGCACCTCCAAATACATTAGGCAATTAGACAAGTTGATAGAAAATACTAGTAAAAGGTAATTAGTTTCATCTAAAAAGGTTGTTGAGGTCCTAAGTTATTTCTACTGTTTTCTGGTGTCGGAGGGTTTTTAGATGGGTTTATTAGAGAAAAAATACTGCTATTATTGCCTTTTTCAAAATAAAGTACTACAGCTGCTAATTCAAGCTCTAATTAAATGCACAATCCTGAACTTGATATTTGCTTGTGTTTCATGTCATTTCTCAACTCAGACTTCAGGACAGACTCAAAGCTGACACCTCTGGATCTTTCATAGAATATTTTCCCTCCATACAGACTTCTCTGTCATCAAAAATGTGACTTAGATATTTGTGTGTGTATGTCTGCAGGTAATGGACAGAAATTTAACAAGCTTTTATTATCCACTCTTAATATCAGCCTGAATCTTTTGGTTAGTTGGGAGTTAATTGCCAAAAGGTTTTATGGTATATCTAATTGGGTCAGTCATCCTTCTATGCCATGAACCCTACCAGACTGCCAGTGTGCCCTGAACTCAAACAGAGGGTAAGAGACCATCAGTTATTTAGTATGTGCTAGAAGCATGCATTTTCTTTTCACTCCATGTGAAAATAGTTAACCACAAGGAAAGAGTCCCACCCCTCCACTTTGCAAAATGGTGAAATTAAGTTTTCCGTACAGCTACCAGGGGACTGCAGTAAATTACCCTGGTAACAGAGTTTACATTGATTCTGAAAAAAGCACTTGTCCATATGTAACAACGATAACCTTTTAGAACGTTTGGAAAACAAATCTGACACCCCATTAAAAGGCAAATGATTTTTTCTCCACACAAGAAAAAGAAACTTTTAAGACATAGAAGGCTATTAATAAATAATGGGGCTTTTTTATAGGAAAGGCTGACATGAAAGCTTAAGCTATAAACTGTATCAGAGGCAGTATTTTGACTTGTGTGGTTTATTTGTCAAAGCACTGAGATGGGATCTCATTTTTATTAGCTGCACAAAAGATATTTTATTGAATGTCACATTGTAATTTGATTTTAAAAGGAATAGAAAAAAATTACATTTTCTCGGATACGTAATACTGCAAAAACATGATAGTCATACTAACCACTAACCACAACGAGTAGCAATATAAGCCCTACAAAATATACACTAGTACCTTACCAATGCAAATGTGTATTTTGAGATTCCATGTACCAGAATATTTTTACTGAATCTAGTTTCATTTACTACTGTCAGAATGATATATAAAAAATATATGTATGTTATTAAATTATGTATGTAAACAACTAACATAAGAGTTAGATTTGAGAAGGACAGATTTTAATATTTTAGAATTTGTCTTCAAGCTCGTTCACATAATTCATTTATTTACAAGAAAAAGATTGTAGCTGAATGAAACACAGAACAGTGTTTATCACCTAAATATGATGGGAATGAGAATAAAGAGTCACTAAAGTAAAAAGTCTGAGTAAATTATATTCTTTTTCACTTTGCTATTGACTCCCTGAAAGTTGTTTAAGCCTCCTTTGGTCCACCTCCATATCCATAGTTATGAGCCCTACCACGAAAGGTAACAAACAGGATCAGTGTCTGAGGAAAGAAAAATACAGTTTCCAGCACTCTTTGTGGTGCCAGTTTTGTCACAAGAGACAGTGGCATCATCCCTGGGTGGGCAGCCTGGGCTTGGTCCCAGGATGAGGGCATTACTGTGGAGTGCTCAGCCCCTCCTCCTGTCCCTGAAAGCCACTTCATCACAACATGCAACCCTTCAGACCCTGAAGGTGAGCCCATATCCAGTAAGAGACAGACAAATGTCCTTTTGTAACTCACAGGAAGCATCCATTGCCACTTTACCTGATCAATATAAAACAACTTCAAAGAAACCCCCACATTATGCAAAACAAGGTCCAAGTGATACGGAAACATATTTCAATTCTTAATATTGTCACTAAAACTAACCGACTGAATTTTTATATTTAGCTCACCTAGAGCCTCACTTCTTGTCAACTACCTGACACATCCAGAAAGCAGTTTTCCAACTGCTCAATTTTTACAAGCAAAATAGAGGGAAAACAAAAGGAAAAAAATTAGTAGGTGAACCAAAATCACATTTAAAATCGTAAGTAGAAAGATATGTTCTACAGTCCCACTGCTGCTTCACCCGCTTTAAAACCTGCTTATCCCACTGAAGTTGTCACTGTCCCCTGGACCATTAGCAATCATACATATCTTGCAAGACTCTCAAACTCCTCAGCTGGAAGGAGGCTACAAGTCATCAGCTCCTCCTGCAGAATTCAGCAACAGATAGCCCTACCCTTGGATAATCCTATTTAGATAGAATCAGTTCTGGCAGAAACTTAACATGCACTTCAAAAACATTTTTCAATCCATGATCTTCACCATGATGGTTTAAAATCTGATATAGATCCCAGAGGGAAGCATGCAAGAAACATTCATACTACTCCATCCCAAAAGGTGAGATTGCAAAACAGCTAAGGGAAATTCAGGGCCAACAGCCTGCAACAGCTCTTGCACTCCTGAGATATTTGAGGTTAAAATCAGTAATGGTCTCTTTTGTCGTCACAGTGTTTATCTTTTGGGCAGTGACTAAAATGATGGGCTGCAGAGTGCACAAGTGTATCTACAGCTGCTAAAGGCTGTCTGCTGTAAAGTCCACACAAGGGTGTTGAAACATGCTGAAGTGTCTTTCAAAGCATAGAATTTCTTTAAGACTCCAGTGCCAGTTTATTCCTTCTCACTTTTAAAATTAAAATTTTGTCCAAGAGTTGGAATGAAGACTGCTTTCTCAAACTCCATAATTTGGTGATTGTGGTACTTTTCTGAGAAGTAGGTGTGCCTATAGGCAAAAGAAGAGAATTGTCAAACTTTTTTGGTTCTCAGGTAAACACTATTTCAAAATCAGATCCCTACCATTTCCTCTTCCAGCTGGTTTTGTAAAGAGAGCAGTAGCTACCACTGTGCTGTGTTAAGAGCTCTCTTCAAGAGAGCTGTAAGGTCACTACTGAACATCTTGAGTGCTCAAGGGAACCAAGACACAAAAATTCACTTTCTGGCAGCTGCTTAGGGTGAAGCAGAAGCATCATAGCAACTGATGAGCCTGAAAAGGTCAAGTCAGGTCTGAAAACATAGAAAAGCGTGATTATGGGCTCTGGGAACCTCTCTATTCAAACAAGGAAGGTCCTAGATGTTCTGGGTGGTTCTGTAATTAGGCAGGAGGACCTGAATGCACAAGGAAGGCCTGAATGAAGGTTCTGGGTGGTTAGCCTGTAATCAGGCAGGAGGTCCTGAATGTTCTGGGTGGTTCTGTAATTAGGCAGGAGGACCTGAATGCACTCGCAGAAGGTTCCTGTGTTAGGCCTGAATGACCTAACCAGGCATTAAAGTCCTTACTAAGACCTTAGGAACTTCTGGTAGTGAAATCCAAAGGTGTGGACAGAAATTCAGTGCAGAAAAATATGCAGATTCTTTCATAAAAGTTGAGAGATTTAGAATATGAACTCCAACAGCAGCCTCCCAAACCCTGAAAGATCCTGAGGCCTGACTTCAGAGGGCCTACAGTAAGACTGTAGTTTTGCTGTTAATTCTACAAAATGTAGGAAAATACCCAAATAGAAAAGTCCTGTGTGTGTTTGGAGTTTTTTTAATATACCCAAAGGCTGTTGGGCATCACAGACTATTTCAGGATTTTTTGAGGAAGAAAATATCAGCAGGTATGTTCAAAGTGAAATGACAGTACAGCAGTTCTTCTCACTTGCCTAACTTATTTGCATCTCTCAAATCTGTCTTTGGTCATCCACAAGGGTCTTCAATCTAAGTCTCAATAAATTTTGGAAAATTCTTAGAAAATACACATTTGTGACTATTAATGTTTTTTATGATGGTAGAGTCCCTACATTGCATGTGTACAATAGCACAAAGGATTGGAATAAACCACATGACACCTTGTGTTTCCTGAATAGTTTAATTGGAATACCAAATATTCCTATGGCTACCACATCTCTGACTTTTACCAGCCAGTTACCTCGTGCAGATGAGAGCTGCTCATCGCTGTCAGAGACAACACATTTATTCTGCACAGTCTCCTGGTGAGAGGGATGCAGGGCAGCACAACATCTACCCCACACACCCCCTGTAAATTGCAATCTTGCTTTTGGGAACAAAGGCCTTCTAAGAGGTCAGCTGGGCACCTCCCCATATTCACCTTCTCATTGGTTTTAGCTGCTCAGTTGGCAGAGAAACTGTACTCCTGCTAATCTTATTAGCATCTGCTTCATCTGATCATTAGCATACTTCATTTGCCAATCAGCATATCCTAATTGTTACTGGGCACCTGGCAGTGACCACAGCAAATTGTGCCAGGAAGAAAGCAAATGTTCCCACTCTCCTCACTGACTCCCTGTGAGTCACTGATGTTGCTCCCTACCTCTGCCTCACCTCTTCTACCAGCCAGCTCAGGCCGGCACACATTTCATGCCTGCTCTGCTAAATGACTTTCTGAAAGCACCTGCTAATTCACTCCTGAAGCAGCTTTTGCATGTTCAGACCTCAGCTATAAGCATGGACCATACATTCTTGTCCCCAGCACTGAATCCACAGACTAGGCTGCCCTTTCTGTACCACTCCCATGGTACCTCTCATCTTTTCATGTCCTACAATCAGCACAAGAATGGCCCTCAGAAAATATCCAAGCATTTCAAAGTTTGGCCTGTATCACTAATTTCTTTGGTTTCTCTGTAGAATGGTGATGAAAAACATTCCTCTTACAACATTATAGCAGGGGATCTGGCCACTTTCGAAGCACTTTAATATCCTTTTAGGGATAGCATCATAAAAATATAGTGTAACTAATAATGTCTGAGGATTTTTGTTTATTAATTATAAGACTTAAATGAATTTCAGATTTTTAGACCCTGCAGATGGGGACTAGCACACCAATATCCAAGTACTTATTAGATTTACAAGAACATTGACTTTAAGATTATTCAAACCAGATTTTTTCTATTAATATTACACTGTTGTGCCAATCTCACAGCAGTTGGTATGTTATGAAGAAAACATCAGAGGGGTGTGGTAGTTGTCTGCAAAAGTTCAAAACAACACCATGGCTACAAACATGATATTGCTCATCTTGGTCTAATATTCCCAACCTTTTCCTGACCCAGGATTCATAACCAACAAAAGGAAAATATGAGGATGGCTTTTAGAGGTTTTTTTTTCCACCTAAGCTCAAGATGCCTGCCATACGGACCTCTCTGCCTGGGATAGGTGTCACCAGCTCCCTTTAAGGTCAGCAAAAGGTACTTCTATTGTGCAGCTCATTTGAACAGATTGTCATCTTGAGGGTGAGACAAATTCTTTTCAGAAGAGCTGACCAGCTCAGATGTAAACACACAATTCAGACACATGAATCATGCCCCCACTCAGCTCCTGATAAGCCCCATTAAATTACAAAGCCAGCGCAGAAGAAGAGAAAGAGGAGAAAAGTAGCTATTTCTGCAAATATTACATATAAGGTCCAGCAGGAAAGGGTTACCATCACCAGGGTGTCACACGTGACTGCCCACCCACTTTCTCACCCACCAGGATCACCCTTGGTGCAGCAGCTCGGGGAGGAGGCTCTGGAGCCTGTCAACAGCCCTGCTCCTGGGCCAGGCACAGGAACGAAATTCCCACCGAGGCTTCCCAGAGGGGCAGGAAGCAGGACCAGCTCAGGGTTTTTGGCACTGAAGCAGCAATGTCCTCTCTCCCTTCGTGCAGGCACTGTTACCTTCTCTTGCCCGCAGCTATAAAAATCTCTTCTGTTATTAATTACCGCCAAACTTTTTGAAGTAAGAACAGCTTTAGTACATTATCCTTGACACTGAAATTCACACTATCAGAATTATGTTATTTATTATTCCTTTGCCCCGTTAAGAACTTAAAAGTTTTATTTTTACTAATTGCCAGAGATTTGGTGGCAATTTAGTTGGTTTTCTGTAAGTTACCTTTCATTAAGCTGGAGTGTATCACTTTCAGAAATGCAGTAGTGTTCTTCTGTCATGTGAGCACTATTAAAAATGCCCCCTTTTGATGTGCAACCCCTTTAAATCTCTCCATATATGTGAAAGCCGTCTGGCTCTAAGGCAGGGGTTCTTATTTGGGTTTTTTACAACCTAGCAGAGAATAAAACTAATAAGTATTTCTCATTCTTTAAAGATTGATTTATTATCAGTTCCAAAAACATGCCTTTTCGTTTGGAAAGTCATTTGCTCGGTTATGATTGGATATAAACAGCTGCTAAGGGTCAGCACAGGCCTTGGTGCTTGTTATTGCTTGCACTCCTTATGATTTTAGCTCAGCATAACTAGCAGTAGTGTCCTGGGATTCCAGAGTCTGTACTGATTACCAACAAAAGCCTCTTTAAGATCAGCAGAAGCAGTCAAGGGACTAATGGTGCCAAGGCAGTCTGAGGCACTGGAGCAATGCCGCAGGTCATAAAATGAGCAATGACAATTGCCCTGTCCTTGCTGATTTTATCAGCCTGAGAGTTTTTTAGTATCACACGGGAGACAAAAGGAATCTTTAGTCTTGAATAATATTATCAGCAAAAGTGGCTTGTTTGGGGCTTTTTTTTTGATTTTTGTTTTCCGTTTGGTTTTGCTGCTGATCGCTTATTGTGTTCAAAAAGGCAGGTGGATGGATGTCTTAGTTGTGATACATATGTATAATGGCTTTAGACCAGTGGCAGCTCCTTTCACTAGCTACTTGCTTTCACTGCTTTCTTAATATGCTTATTTTGGAGAAGGTAAAAAAGAAAAATGGGAAGTTTTACTATTTTAAGTATGTTTATATATGTTGTAAAGTGGATATTATTCTTATATATGAATAGCTAAACTGTATGTCAAATTCACCCCATCAGTAGAGTTTTCATCAGGGCTTAGGCTAAAATGGAAATGATCTGCGACTACCTCATCTCTCATTCCAAATGAACAGTTCAGAAAACCACTATATGACTGGCACTCTGTGCAAAATGCATAGGGATCAAGTTGAAGAAGTGTTCACGCTTCTTGAGCTGTGATCATCTGAATGAAGAAGATATCAAAGCATTGTGGAATTCCCTGGAAGTTACACCAGAGATGAATTTGGCCTTTAGAATAAGGTTTTATACATTGCATTCACACACAGCAAAATGTCTCATCATAAGTGGAGACAATTTTTAAGAGAGTCTTAAAATTAATCCCAAATGAGGAAGCCTCTCTCTGAATGAGTGAAACTTGGCAGATTTACAAATTCGACCTGAGATGAATTAGCAGATCTTGTGTAGAGAAATTTGTATAATATCTGCCCACATAATATCTGTTTAAAATCAGGTCTAGCAATCATATTTCTACTGAATTGAATACATCATATAAATAAAACACATCAACAAACCATTCAGGTTTGCTGTGTTTTGAAGTACTGGGTATTCCCATTTCCAGTACTGACTATTCCCATTTCCAGTAAGAGGCACGTATTTCAAGTACACTCAAATTCAGTTGCTCTCAGGCCCAGATTTGCTAAGGGGTTTGGGCACCACATTCACTGGATATTCACTGAGCTCCTAAAAACTTGCTCATTTTTAAATTAAAAAAAAAAAAAAATGGGAAAAAAGTCCTGAAATTAATTTCAAGGAATCAAAACAGGGATTATTTTTTCTGCATGTGAAAATCTCATTCAAAATGCGGAGAGCTTGGGGTGACCAAAAAATGGTCTGGAACTGTAAGCTTGTAATTGCTTTGCAGATCATTTATATTTTCATGCATAATTTTAATGATATCTGGCACAAATCATCACTAATGACAATCCAGAGTTCAAATAGGAAGAGCACAAATTCTATGGCATAATTCATTTCTGGCAGCAGGGGAAACTTAAATCAAGATTCAGACAATTATGTAAGCAGAGTGGAGACAGTTTGTCACACATCACTTCTGTCTTGGAATTGCCTGTGTGCTCTTTCAACTACCTCTGTGGTTCATCTCTAGGTATTCATGCAAGGTGTCTAATAGGATGTTACTGTAGGGTCTCATTGCAAGTGATGCAGTAGACAGAAACATTTAGCACATTATTAAGCAGGGGAACACAGACAGGGTCAAAAAGCAGTAGAAGAAAAATGGCAAAAGAATGAAAGAATGGAAAAGTAAACATATTATCAAAGGAAGGCTCGGATAAAAAGAGCTTTTCCACTACGTACATATTCCTATAAGAAAGCAGAATATATGTTTTGTAGCAAAATGCCCAACTGCATGCAAAAAAACTCTCCATAGAATTCTGAATAATACTGAAGATTCCCTTCAAAATTCTCATGTTTTGGTCGATAGACAGGTGCACCCCTTTCAAATAAACATTCACTAAAAGCTTATGAAAGAATTTTGGGGAGAGAGCTCTCTGATCAAAGAAGACTAGAGGAAATAATGGTCAGAGGCAGTTTGAGTATTTGAGTTTGGTGCCAAGCTTATGACCTTCCCATCTTTCCTATCTCCAGTGGCTTTCCCATCTTTTTGATGTTCAGTCCAGCATGCATCAATGCCAAGTTTTTTATTTTGTAGGCAGGCAGTGGGTTCCATTAGTTAAATTTCTGAATTTCCTCATGTTCCAATTCCCTTCTTAGTCATCTTTAAGAACCAAATGTACAGCAATTGCTTGACCTAAAGAACAAATGTTTGTTGCAGGATCAGGCAGAGGGAGAGGCCCAGCCCAGAGCAGGGAGTTACTCTCTCCCTCAGCACACTCATGGCCAGTTCTCACCCTGCTCCTTCCTGTTGGCACCAGCTCTGAGATGGACACCAAATAAAACAGTCTTCAGTGGAGAAATTTTTGCTGGACAATTCCCCAGTGATATTTCCAGAGTCCCCGAGGGAGGATCTGTGGACACTTTTGAGGTTTGCTGTAATTCATACAGCATCCTTTAAACAACTCTGTGAAGTACAACTGCACTTCATGGAGACTCTAAAAGGCAGTGCAGCTCAGATTTCCACAACCCTCTGAAAGGATAGCCACGATAATAATCAAGGAAAACTTGAGAGCCCTTGAGTTCTGTTTATTGCTCAATACTTTAGCTCAGGGCTAAAACACATACATGCTCAATTGACTCTGTGATACCACTCGTGTCACTCTGTGGGGAATAAACTGGCTGATATCAAGTTATTAAGTGCCAGTAAGTGTTCAGAATTGTTATACAGGAAACACACTGACATTATCTATATTTGGGGAGAGGGGGTTGTTTAAGTGGGAAATCTCTTGCCCATTTCTTTTTTCATTAAAAATAGGCTGATGCAGATGTGTAGGGAAGAGATGGTGCACACCTTAATTTGACTTTGATGTGTAGTGAGGATGACTCACAGATTCCCAATCTGCTAAAACATACCCCTAGATGCTTGTGTAACTATGCCCACTTCACAATCAGGCCACTTACCAGCGTGAGTAAAGTTATGCAGCTATTCTAATAAGTCTTCTGCACATTTTTATGCAATTGCATTTCTTTCCTTTAAAAACCCACAACTTTGAACACAAGATGTAGCTTGATTATTTTCAGGAGGAGCTTAAGATGAACATAAAAATATCTTTTATACTTAGGACTACCTAATAATCCAGAATCTTCAATCTACTTCCAAAGTTACTCAGACCACCTTTATTTTTCTTGACACTTTTTCAAATCCAGAAACCAAAAGGACATAGTTTCAAATGTGGTTTGCTTTATAATGCTCCTCTTTATAACATTCAGTGCTACTTTAAAATTGTGTCCAAATATGGCAACATGCTGGCCTAATTTTGTGAAGACAATGATAAATAATGATTATTGGTGAAAGAGAAGTAGAATACAAGCTGTTTCAGTAACAGCTAGTATGTTTTGGGGTTTTTTTTTCCTAGTAAACAGAAAGCTAGAAATACCATGAATGTATTTTTGCCTTGGAAACACTTCTGTAAGAAAAAAAGAAGTGAACTATTGGTTTCATCCAGTTGTGTGAGTTCTAAAGGATAATGTTTATAAATTCCACCCCATCAAACATTTCACACTGCCAACATCAAGCAAAGAGATGTGTTTGAGAAGCAAAAGGGAATCCTACCAGGAAAAACATTATGTGCCTAGTGTAGTTATGTAAAAGTAATAGAGGATCTTGGGGGATGAATCCCCAAGAAGCATCAATTAATTAATTGAAGAACATGGCAAACAAATTCAACAAATTCCTCAAATAGATGGGATCTTATCTCTAGTACCAAATGGGTAGGGTTATTTTTAGAATTCTGTTTTCTCTAACTGGGCCCTTACTGTGCACTAGCTAACATAACACAATATAAATACCTATGACAATTAGGCTGTGATCAATAAGAAATCAAAAAGCAAAGCTCACACTTCATATCATTTTAAATACTCATCCTAAAGTGCCCTCAGTCAGAAACTCTTGGTGAAAAGGAAAAAGGTGCATTGGTTGCACAGTTGTAAAATCTCAGTGATTGCAGCAAAAAAGCTGTCAGTTTCTTGCCTATATGTATCGATTGTAAATTCCTAACAGAGGTACAGAAGTAATGGAAAGATTCTGTGTCAAGTACTACATAAAAATAATGGTATGTTTCTGCTCCTATACAGGCTGCTGTGTACAGACATGGTTGCTACTAATCATATCTGCCTGCTTGTAGAGCACAAAGGTGGTAACAAAAGTGCTCATGTGGGTCATGGACCTGACATGGCCCACATATCCTGTGTGAGGAAAATCTCTCATATCATGCTGTTTGATGTCTGCTTCCTAGAAAGTTTAATCCTACAAGTGGGACCTCATATTGAACATGTGTAATCTTGAAATTGGAGTTCTCATGAGATTTGAGGCCTAATTTGATAGTCAAAAGACATTTTTGAAGTATCTCTGCTTTGACTAATGCAGATGCAGAAGAGGGATAAATGGGACACTGCTGGTGTGCAATGCTGGTGGGCATTGAAATGGGTGATGAGAGGAAAGAGAGCAAATATAAGCATGAAGCACCACAGGCTGGTGTCTGTGAGGATATTTGGGAAAGACACAATGCAGCACCTGAATCTGTGACCCTAGACTCTTTTGTCTGAACTCAGATATAAGTGACACTTTGGGGAAATTAGCAAGGAGCACTGGCAGACTTTTAAATCATGTCAAACAATTTCTCCTGATGCCTGTTTTAAAATAGTCTCTTATCTACAAAGCACGTGACAAGTACTAGACAAGACGATCTCTGCAGTTTGCAGCATGACTGAGTGATTCAATTTGAGTCACAAGTTAATCTTCAAGTGATAAAATAGGACAGAAGTCCTAATAGTAATGTCCAGTTTCTCAATAAAACAATAATCAATGGAATACTAACAGAGTGACAGCTGAGCCTCTGGATTACTGCTTTGAGTATGTGTAAAAACTCTGTTACTCAGAGGGACTCTGCAGCACAGAAAAGCTGAGTTATTCAGTCTGAGAGAAGGAGCAGAGTGAGTGCAGTGTCAGGCTATGAGCGTGTGAAGGACACCATGGGTCCTAGCCCTCCTTCTTACTGTGTAACTCAACACAGACACTCCACACCCTCTCCCACTCTCTATTCATCCTGGCTGTATACAAAGTGACTTCTGCAGTACAGGAATGTGGAGTCTTTTCAACCCTACCCATAACAAGATCCTCCAAATCAAAATTTGCAAATTATGAATGAACTTAACCTTTCTATTATCATCTGGGCACTAAATATTCATAAAACCGTATGTGAACATTCTGCTGTTTTTCCCCTTTGTTTGAGGGTCTTATCTACTGGTCCAACACATAGACTAAGAAAATAACTGACACCTAATTTGGAGCTAGTTTTATTTTAAATAAACATAATCCTTGACTAATAACCTGGTCACCATGCAGTGTGCTACTGGATTCAAATTTGGCCCCACCCCACTGTAGACCAAGTAATCTCAGGCATGTGAGTCATTAGAAGAATCCCTCTGAATGTCACACATATAATTGCAGCAAAAAGACTACCTCTGTTTACCTCTCCTGGAATGGCTGTAGTGTAGACAAGCAGGCTCTGTTGACATTTCTCAAAACCAATTATTCATCTGTTAACAATTCACCTATTCTGTCCCTCCTGCCTCCTTTTTAAGGTCATGCTTTTCATGTAGATATTTAAAAGCTTCACTATGCAACCTATACAAGGCCCTTATTATTGTAAAACTCATTAAATAAAATAAAGCAACTAAACACAGGATAAAAAGAGGATTCAAATGAACATTCCTGTTGAAGAAACTTCCTCTTTAACTCCTTTTGAATACTGGTGTATAAAACCTTGTCTGTAATCAATATTTACTTTAGCCTTTACCTTGGCCACAAAAAGAAGTCCTTTCTGTACCTGTTAGTGTATCTCTAATTTGGAGAATGCAGCATGTTTCTTCAAGTATGTTGTAAAGTACCAAAGTTCAATATTTTTATGAATGTTTTACAAAAGTTGGGGATTTTTAACCAAATATATTAGAGATATTTTCTGTTAGGTCAGCTACTTAATTTGTGCTGCCAAAAAATAAAAGACGTTCCTTCCAATGCAATCTCTAGTGTTTTGCTTGGCTGTGCTTCAAATTACTCAAGCCAGAAATATTTTTATATAATTTTACATTATTTGCATCCTATGAAAAGCTGAACTCACCTCTGATAAGCAGAAAAGATGACATAAGTGTCCTGATAAAACTATCCTGAACATCCCAGCAATCTGTGACCTTATGCAGAAAATAGATCAGTTATCTCTTCCTTCCTAATTGAATTTCATTATAAAAGCAGAACAGACCCAGAATGGAGCTGGCACCAGAATGGGACAGACTGTGACAGTTTTACTCATGCCAAGAAGTACCTTACTCCACAGGCGTGTTCCCTGACTTGAGTGAGCCAATTCAGTAGGAGTCTGGATTTAGTGTGAATGAAGGTACTGTAAATTTCACTAAAAGTGGAAGCACTTCAGTATTGTTATAAAATAATTCTAACTTTGATTTGAACTTATAGATTAGGTGTCCAGATGAGTGAGACAATGTAGTAGCAACCCTTGCATGATCACCTATAAACTAAACTCAAATGTAAATGTCTGAGCTCCTGGGAAACCAATCCCATACAAGACCACCTGTTGGAATACAGCAGTAGATAACCTAGTAACTAGAATGGAAAAAGGACAGGCAGCAAATTTATAAACCAAGTTATTTGCAAGCCAAGTGAAAATCAGGACCATTAGGAGTAGACCACATCACAGAAGATGAGCCCTGCAATATATATATATATATATCAGCATCAGTATAGTAAGCAATTTAGGTATAAGTAAGGTGATGTCACTACCACCCAAACACAGTGGATCTTCTTAGAATTAAAATGAAATTATGTTTCAGGAGAAATTCTGACATACTTGGTTACGTTCTGGTGGGGTTTTTTTCCACTTGCAGTATTCACCAAATGAAAAAAGTAAAGAAACTAAAACCTGACCATTCATTTGGTGGTTTTGGTTGAGAGCAGAAGAAGGAAGGATACCTTATTCTTATGAGGTTTCCAGCAGATTTCACGTCAAAGAGGTTAGAATAGTTTGAATAAACGCCACATAAACATCTGGGGCCAGATTCATGGGATATTCCAGCTGCTTTGGAGCAATTCAATGACACAAAGCAGCAGTAAAATCTCTAGTGTTTTGCTTGGCTGTGCTTCAAATTACTCAAGCCAGAAATATTTTTATATAATTTTACATTATTTGCATCCTATGAAAAGCTGAACTCACCTCTGATAAGCAGAAAAGATGACATAAGTGTCCTGATAAAACTATCCTGAACATCCCAGCAATCTGTGACCTTATGCAGAAAATAGATCAGTTATCTCTTCCTTCCTAATTGAATTTCATTATAAAAGCAGAACAGACCCAGAATGGAGCTGGCACCAGAATGGGACAGACTGTGACAGTTTTACTCATGCCAAGAAGTACCTTACTCCACAGGCGTGTTCCCTGACTTGAGTGAGCCAATTCAGTAGGAGTCTGGATTTAGTGTGAATGAAGGTACTGTAAATTTCACTAAAAGTGGAAGCACTTCAGTATTGTTATAAAATAATTCTAACTTTGATTTGAACTTATAGATTAGGTGTCCAGATGAGTGAGACAATGTAGTAGCAACCCTTGCATGATCACCTATAAACTAAACTCAAATGTAAATGTCTGAGCTCCTGGGAAACCAATCCCATACAAGACCACCTGTTGGAATACAGCAGTAGATAACCTAGTAACTAGAATGGAAAAAGGACAGGCAGCAAATTTATAAACCAAGTTATTTGCAAGCCAAGTGAAAATCAGGACCATTAGGAGTAGACCACATCAAAGAAGATGAGCCCTGCAATATATATATATATATCAGCATCAGTATAGTAACCAATTTAGGTATAAGTAAGGTGATGTCACTACCACCCAAACACAGTGGATCTTCTTAGAATTAAAATGAAATTTTGTTTCAGGAGAAATTCTGACATACTTGGTTACGTTCTGGTGGGTTTTTTTTCCACTTGCAGTATTCACCAAATGAAAAAACTAAAGAAACTAAAACCTGACCATTCATTTGGTGTTTTTGGTTGAGAGCAGAAGAAGGAAGGATACCTTATTCTTATGAGGTTTCCAGCAGATTTCACGTCAAAGAGGTTAGAATAGTTTGAATAAACGCCACATAAACATCTGGGGCCAGATTCATGGGATATTCCAGCTGCTTTGGAGCAATTCAATGACACAAAGCAGCAGTAAAACCCACTTTACTGGCCATTTAAGTCAAGTTTATTGCTGCTTTGCATTCCCAGAGCAGCTCAAAACAGCCAATACCATTGAAACTTACTCTGAATTTCTGGGCTTCGAACAGAGCTGCAACCTAACTCCAAAATCCTCTAATGTGTCTATTACTGCTAGACATAGCATTCTAGCTCAGCACGTGTCTGCTCATCACCACCTCTGTTTGCAGCGTGATTGTAATGATCTAATTAGGAACTAAAAGTACTTTCAGTCAATAACACTCCTTGAAGTTTAAAGAAACACAACTTTCAATGAGTTCAAGTAACTGTTAAAGCAACATAGCATTTTCTTTCTAATTAATCTGTTTCTCAGGATGCACACTGTAGTTTCAGTCCCTATAATATTTTATGGCTCTTGCTGGGAGCACACTATAAGATTTGCACTGAGTTTCCCAGACCTTAAGACTGAAGCTTCCCAGGCTTGCCCTGTCTTGCCCTGGGTTTTCCAGCTGGAAAATTTGCCTCTCTTGATTTTTTTTTTAACATCCAGCTGTCTAATGTAACAGGTTTGATTTGTTTTACTTTTTTTAATCTTTATCTGGTATATTATTTATACCATTACGATTTATATTTTACAACTCCAGTATACACAATGATGCAGTGTATAGAAATCCAGCAGAGAAGTGGAGAGAGGATGCAGTGTGGAGGAGTACCTCCATGGGATGACAAGAAATGTGTTCACCGACCTGTTACTCCAGACCCACAGCTGTAAGCAACTAACCTACAGTCAGTGAAAGAAATGCTCACCTGGGGCTGGACAAAACTAAGTTTAGGTATAACTGAGAATAAAGACATAACATCGAGCCTACAAAAAGGGCACATATCCAGAAAATTTGGACATAACTTAAAGCTGCAGACCCAGGGTGAGAAAAGAGCAAATATGCAATTATATGTTAGCAAGCATATATAAAGTCCTCCATTGAGGAAGAGGATACCACAAAGATGAGCATCATATTTCTTCAAGTGAATGACTAGAAGCTGACAAATCTGCATTGCCCCAACATGCTTAAGAGCAAAATGAAACAACCAAACTTGGGATCAAGGTGAGAAAGAAAATGTTGAGCATAATAATAGAAAAAGCAGTGGAAACTAAGCATGTGTATAACATTTTAAACTACATTGCTATTATTAATGAGACTTTCTGTATTAAAATATTATTTTCTGAAATGAAATTTGCACAAATGGTTCTCGGATTATACTGAAAATATTTTAGACATGACAACAATAAATTGTTGGCTTTATATATATAAAGTGTGCTTTTTTTTGCTTACGTACAATACTGTGTGCATAACAACACATATAATAAATAATAATGATCAACAGCCACCTCCCAGGATTTTGCAGAAATACATTATTGAATGTTCTTGAAGACATTGCATATTGTAATCATGAGTACCATGACTACCATTAGCCAAATGTAGTAGGAGGCCTAAATGAAAAATGGTGAGGAAATTAATAACCCTGTACTTAAAGTAAGGTTTGTATTTTATGAGATAAATAAGACTTGGATCTCTATCCCACCTGTGAAGAGTAGAAAAGTCATGAAGGACCAGTCAGTCATTCATTAGGTGAAGCAGGAGTCCCTGGAACTGTAGCATAATGGTGTTGGCTGCAGAAGTTAAATTAACATTACACCAGGAGCCATATATTTCCTGGTTTTTCAGTGCTTCATTTAGCAACCTTAATATTCTTTTAACCACAGGTATTTAGTGTAATGTATATACAATATCTGTTTTCTCATTAGGTTTTTTTTTTCCTTTTCTGCCTGTCCCTTAATAGGGATGGATGGAGCAATTAAAACACAGCTCCACTTCAGAGCATACTGCAAAACCCAGGAGAAGCTTCTGCCTCTCGGAGTGCCAGAGGGCATAGCTGGCAGCAGCTGTGCCATTTCTTCCAAAAGTGTTATATATATATTTATGTATATACTTTTATGCAGCTAATTATTTCAGATGGACACTCAAAAGGAAGCAGAAGCTATGACCCGATTTATTCTAAAATGCCTTTAGTGTTTATTAGTACATTACATTGCAGCCAAAATAGATTTTACAAAGGATGGTGAAGGTAAAAGGGCGCAGATTCCTTAATCTCCACAACCTCAGAATATCTGAAAGGAAACACCCCATTATCCTGTCATTATTATCCCTGCATACGAGTTTGTCTAACAATATACTCCCATCTCTGAGCCAATTTTTACTAATTTTTTTCCTCTCTTTTCTCTCATTGCCTTTTAAAAAGTGGTTATAAATATGCAAGAAGTTGATTTCAGTCCTCATTTTCAACTTGAATAATTTCAAATTCAATACAGTGTATCTACATTGCCTATTTGCAACGTACATGCATTGCAGAGGAATAAATGTATGCCATATATCATCAAAAATGTATACATAATAATATCAATTATGTACAAATTTGAAAACCCATTTAAAACCCATTCTGTTTCTCAGTGGAAAGTTAGCTTCCTCCAAATCCCAAACAAGACATTTTGGACTGACCTATGGATTAATTTACCCTGTGTTTCAATTTAACATAGGCAATGAGAATGTGCAAGGATACATTGTAGAAATCTCATCAAGAATAAAAATCCCAATTAGAAGAGGATAGGAGTGTAAACTACAACAAAATGCAGCTCCTCTGCTTCTATGGGGTATCTTAGGCAGACACAGGTTCATGTTCACCTAATCTGAAATACATCACCTTGCATCTCTTGGGTGAGTAAAATGTTTTCATTTGAGCTATTCTAATTCCCCAACTAAATATCATAACATGTCACTTCCTACTTATAGCATACTGAACAATTCCAAAATTTTATTAAAAATTATATTTTGATAAATGTTAGTTTACAATGTCGCACTGCAAATTCACAGCCAATTCTATATTTGATCTATAACCAATGTCACAGCAGATTTCAATCTATATCAGTAAAAGACAGATAACTGAAAGGACTGATGTATTTTCCACAGATTTCTATAATCTGGTTTATTAATTAATTAAAATGAATGAGATTCTTCCCTTTACTTCCCTTATCAACCTCACTGCTTTTCCATTTATCACATTTTGCCGTACTAAAACACTAAGTTTTCTGTGGAGGGCTATGTGGGTTCGGGTTGTTGGAGAAATGGGGCAAATTATTTTATTTTACAGTATTTAATTCTCTGCAGCCAAGATCCCTCAGTGTTTCTATAGTCTTTGCTCCTCTAGTTATTTTCATCGTTCCAAGAACAATGATAATGAAAGAAAGAAAAAAAAATACACCACCAGTGGTACTCACTTATTTTAAGATGCTTCTTTTTTCTACAGCACAATAAAAACCAACCCTAAGCCTCATGAGTATAACAAAGAAGACAGTATTTTAGTGCATTTCATGCTCTATTATCTTATTTAGTGATGCATCAGATTTTAAAATTAATGTAACAATACCATTTACTTAAATAAACCATGCCACAAACACAGGGAAAAGCCATTGAGAAGGATTAGCAGGAAGACAGCATTTAGGATGCCTTTGTTAGCACAGTATATTACATTTAAAAATACACAAAGTTAAGAACATCACGTTTGCTTTTTTATCGTTAGCTGTCTGATAGGCTATTTATTTCTGAAAATAGTGATTGAATACTGGCTGCCAGGTAATAAGCTTTCTCTAGTCTGTTATAGGAATTAAATTATCAGCCATCACTAGTGCTCCTGGTAGCCATGTATTATTATGTGTACAACACACTAGCTGTCCTTTAAATCAAGATGTATCTTTTAATCAGAAGTATGTTCTTTCCATAAAGATTTCAAAGTTGGTTCAAGTCCAAAACAAGTTAGAAAAAAAGAAAAAGGCCAACTCGTTCACAACTGAGCATGACTGGTGCTGTCACAGTTATTTTTATTTCTAGTAAAGCACTCAGTGGTTGCTGTGTGGGGCAGGTCCCTGGGAAGACTCAGGGCTCTGTGAGACAGTCGTTCCCCTGTGCTGCCCTGGAGGTTCAGCAGGAAGCATCCAGCAGGCTCTGTGCTCCACCACGTCCTCCTCAGTAACTTCACTAATGAAAGGGTCAGTCATCTGCTGGAGCGACGTACCATGTTGCCTTTTTCTTTCTCAAAGAAGAGGTTAAGCCTCATGATATGAGCTCAGGAGAGGCCAGGATATCCTCCCTTAAACAGCAGCAAAATAGCTTCACCAGAGGCCTTTCTGGGAAGCAAGGTAAATGCAGAGAGAGCTGGGATTTGTGAGCCACTACATGGAACAACTTCATTATTACTTCCTCAAGTACTTCCAGCTGAGAGACTACAGTGTCCAACTACCAGCACACCCAGATGGACAAAAGAGCACATGTCTTTCTGGATCTTTTCTAATGATAAAGGGCAGTAGTGCATATTAAGGCTGTGGAACTCTTGTTTATTTGATGCAATCTCTTGTAAAGACTTACTTATAATTTTCCATTCTTATGCATATAAAAATTCATCTAGGGAAGGAATACAAGAGAGCCTGGACTGAGCACAGAATCTGACTATGCACCATCTTTGTAATATCTACACTAAAGAGTTAATACCTATGATGAAAAAAAAAGACCAACCCACATGTCACAGATGTTAGATATGTATAAAATAAAACAAAAAGTCACACTTTCGAGGCATGCTACAGGAAGGATTACTTCCAGCTTTCTCATTAATTGTCCCCTAAATACTACACACTTGTGACTGTCAGGGATAGAATACCAAATTAAACTGGTTATTTCAACTCTTCCCCTGTTCTTGAGACTTGATCTTAAGATACTCTCTCTCTCTAAAATGGTCAAAACTTGACAGGTCAAGGATTCAAACAACCTTTTGGACGGTTGGAGGGAGGGACCAGAAGAACTGCAAAATCTCCAGCAAAAATTATTCTGTGATTCTGATGTCACTCCATATGATTTTCCCTGTGTGAGAGATTATTTTCCACACCACTCATATTGTCTTCATTCCATCTTCTTTAAAGACAACAAGAGAAAAGGATCAAGAAAGGTCAGAGTGGTGGCTGCACACAGCCATTTACCACCTCAGGAACTTCCACCCCTACTTCATGGGAGCCAGCGCACCAAAAGAAATCACAAAATGGCCAGGGAAAAACACAAGGTGTCAAAACACCAAGTTCTATCTTTCCCCATCTTTGAAAACTTTCAGTTTCTGGAGCAGCCATAAGAGAGCAACTGACTTTTCATGCTGTGCACCCCAGTCACCTCCTCTGAGAATCCCCCTGCATGACATTTACTTTAATAGGTCTAATTATAAAGAAATGCACTTTTCAGTCAGAACCGAAGAACCAGTAGGTTTTCTTCTTTAACATGCCAACCAGCTGTTTTGAAAGGTACTTCTCTAATCTCTTTCCTTCCACATGTTCAAACAGATGAAAGTAATTTTGTGCTCAACTGTCTATAAGTAATTAGACTGGGATGTAAAGGAGTCTTTATGTATCAGTTCAGAAAGAGCTACACTCTTAGCATACAGAATAATTATTAGCAATCTTCTTCATCTGTAAGGTATACCTTATGCATTTTACATGAGTTCCCATTATTAACATAACCTGACTATCAAAGCTCCATTGAAACTGGTGTCTTCTTTTTCATGTAACTGACTGAAATTCCCCAGAAATATAGTAATTTGAAAACAGCAATGCTGATGATTTGTTTCAGCTGTAATTTGTTATTTTTTTCCTCTTCTTTGTTGTTCTCCTAGTAAAGACCTAAACCAGTGGGGCTCCAATATACACAAACAAGTGTTCTGCTTTTGCTACAAGATGGATATTAATATTCAGTGAGGGTCCTAGAAAGCTGCCTTTTGTCAGTTTCCTGGGCTAAATTCCCTTAATCTTATTAATTAGGAGGTCACAAAAAGAATACTTTATTGGGAAACAAAATGTGTGTTCTAAAGATAGGTTCAATTAAATCTATGAATTTACTAGCAATGATGACAGGAAAATACTTCTTCAGACTCTGCCTCTGAACTGTGCTTGGCATGTCTGTAAACTGGGTGGGCAATTACTGAAATGTCAGACGGGTAGAAACATCTTTTGAACAATAGCTATTTAAAAACTTGGAACATTTTTCACAAGAAAAGTTACAGCTCCAGGACTGGGACTGTACTCAGTATAAGGAAAGCTGGAGAAAAACCACACACCATCCCAGGACTTGCAACCCTGCACAGAGGTGCAGGCAAAACTGAATCAGGTTGGAAGGGTGAGGTGTTTCGTTTTCATCCCATATGGAAAACATTTTTTGAAAGCAGATTTCTTCCTCAAACATATCACTCACTTCGCAGCTACATACCATGACCACAGCTTTTCATGAAATAGAGTCCCAATTTTCTTAGAAATAGAATATGATTTTAGTTTCTTTAGAACCACAAGGCATCCTCAGAAAGTGAAGTCTGACTCTTGTGGTTTAGCCACCAAAGATGGAGGAGAGATGGTTATTTGCCAACAGACAGATCTGCATCACGAGAACAGTGGTAGAGAGGCCAAAAGCACTCATTTTTTGGTCACTGCCAAAGAAGCAGCATTTTGCCCAAGAACCCATCAGATGGACTTGGCCTAACCTTCAAGGATTACAAGCATTATATGTCAATGCAAGTGACTCAGATGCTCTGTGTCTGGCCCCAGAGTAAGGCACATTCTGTGAATACAACCAGAAGTGAGGCACTTTTCGTTTGCTGTTTTGACTGACAGAAACTATACTCTCCAGATGTGTTAGAAGGGCTCCTGCCCAGAAGAGCTGATGTTCCAAATGGAATGAGAAAAAAGCAAAAGACCAAAATGAAACTGAAAAGCAAAGTGAAGATATATTCATTCCTTATACAACATGTTAGAGCTGTGAGAAGTGGTCCAGCAGGACAAAGTCAGAGCATTTTCTGTCAAATCCATGTCATGATGAAGGTGTGTCAACAAAACACTGTCATACTGGATCAAAACATTATCCCAATGCAGCTCAGTTCAGTCTGGCCAGCCACAGAGTGAAGAGCAAGAATAGCAAAACACCAGATATGAAGATCTTAAATGTGCTGGGAAAGGCTTGAGAAAAGACCTGGGTTGGACTTAGCCCACTTCTAAATGGCCTTGGGAGGGAAGCAGGAGATGCACAGCCTCAGGGGGTAAGCTGGTAAGCAGAACACGTGGCACCCTCACTACCAACTCCCTAAAAACAGACACACATTCTAGTCAGTCTGTGCCTGACAAACCTAAGACACTTATTCTGTTTACTAGCTAGATGTGTGCACCTCTGGTACATACCCTAGCAGAAAAGACAACAGCAGCAGGACACAGCCTGTCTGCAACAAAGGCAGCTCTTCACAAGACTGATTTTTAAAATTAGAAGTTGCGTAGTGAAAGGATCCACCACGAACCAAACAAAATGTTACTCTATGATGCAGGGGAAAAGGAAGCGTTATACTTGCAGAGTTTGTATCAACAATCCAGATTTAACTTTCAGATAGAAAAAAAAAATTACTATTCACTAGGCAGGAAAGGATAGGTTGAGATGATGAGAGCATCAGGCCCATATTTTTCCATTAGAAATCAATTAATCTCTGTCTGGCCCAGAGTCTAAGTCATGTGACTTCAAGCAAAACCCTTAATGCATTCAAGACTGCAACGTAAGTATCCCATGGAGACACAAAAACATGGAAAGAGAGAGGGCTGGAACTCTGGTATTATCATGTGCTCTTGCTCTTCATATTATTTGTTTTCTCAGAGACCAAAGGTGTGTATGATACATTACAAATGCTCTCTCTCTGAGAATACCCAAAAGAATTACTTCCATGTAAAGTATTGAAGATGTACTTGGATGTTTGAATCACTTAGGAAAGAGTTCATTCTCACTTTCTCTGGAATGTCCTAGGTTATTACCCTCTTCACATAGATTCCTGGGTGCTAAAGAAAGCATAACAGAAAAGATCACAATAGCCAAATATATAAAAGCATTACATTGATATAGGTCAAAATTACTCGTCACCTTCATCTGAATACAATTTCTGTGTTTTAGTAGGTCGTTCTCATTGATTCTAGGAAGAAATGTTATTGTTTACTTCCATTATTACTTGACTGCTTTGCTAAAAGTCTGGTTTTGTTGTGAGTATTGAACTGTGCAGGGGTTCTCTATCATGGCTTACAATGTTATCACCAGAGATCTGGAGATTTGGTCCCACTGTACCATGTCAAAAAGCAAATAAATATACTGGTGCATGGGAAAGTGTCAGAGACCCCCAAGAATCTCTTCACAGGGTCTGCTCTCAGCTGGCTGTGTACCCCATCATACATCTATACTTACAGGAACAACAGGGACACAGGGTGTTCTCTTTTACCCTAAAAATTGCTGCCATAAGCAGAGTGAGAAACAAGGTCAAGGTCTTGCCAACCACTCGCAGGGAGTACCTGACACAGCTGTTCAGTCGCACTAGAAGGAGCATGGCAAGCCTCTGAAACAATGCATCTATCCTGAAAGAAGCTTACCACTGTGGGGATCTTCAAGAATCCTTAGAACCCTCTGAGAAAAGAGGTGCTGGAAAAGGAAACTCAAAGAAACAAAGGACAAATAAATAAAACATGACCCCTGTACCCAATTAAGGAAAACCCCATGGCTGACAAGGACTTCATTAGTCAGAGCAGATTTAACACAAAGGTGCTTAGTTGCTGCTGTAGAATGGGCAGAAAAATTACAAAATACGCCACATATACCATGACATGCCTGTGACCATTCAGCTACGTCAGACTTGTTTTAATGCTGGATGGCACTCAGAAGCTCGTTTAAAATACTGGGAGTATACTGGGTAAATTGCTCAGAGTAAGGTGAGTAGGTCAATGAAATGAGAAACATAAAAGCTGTGGGTAGGAAGAATAAGTGTAGTTATAAGGAAAACCCAAATTTTACCTTGACACAAACCTTGAGTACTAATTGTTCTATCTAGATAATCCTAATAAGACATGTGTGGTGTCTGAGGATATTGTTAATTATTTAAAATTTTGTTTTGTTTTAAAAGATGGAATCTTTGTTTATTGTTACCTAGTAGAAGAGGCTCCGCAGACAGGTTCTGCAGATACTAATTTTTCTTATGATTATTCTTTGCCAGAGAATAAGTCGTTGCTGTTCCTTTTTTTTTCTTCCTTCATGTTGTGGCTTTTCCTTGTGTATATTCATTTTATATTATATGAATTATACCAAGAATGTACATCATGGGAATACATCTCGTGTTGGAGAAAAATTGTGGAATTCTTTTAACTGAGGGTCTGTGACTGTTTATTTTGTTTTCCCTAAATTCTATGAACAGTCACCATGATTTTATGATCTTTCCATTTGCTACACTTTGAAATATGTAAATAGAATTTGAAACAATGAGCCAGGAGGCTCTGACTGCCTGATGCTGCTATAATGAGTTGATGCATCCCTAAGCCCCCCTTATGTTGGTTCAAAACCAAATTATGAGCTCTGACCCCATCCAGTAAGATTCTTAATTCCAGCAGGTTTGGTCTCATGTTAAGAAAAAAAGTCTTTAAGTGGTCTCTCGGATTAGAGATTCAAGTCTGTGCATCCTCGTGCCCCACAGTCCCTGCTCATAAGCATGCAAACACAGAGTTAGATGGACAGTGGTGTCCTCTCAGTTTCAGGTCAGAAAATGATCTATTTTCTGTAAATTGCACAAGGAAGCAGAGCCAAGTATTTATTATCCCTGCTCAATCCCCAGAAGCAAAATAATGCAGAACATACAAAATGCAAACAAAACTTTCCATTAGATTCCCATCTCCTGACAATAAAATTCATCTGCGTGAAATAACTAAACTACCTTGTCTTTTGAAAATTCTCAGCTATAATTTTCCTCAGCAAGATCACACAAACTGAGATCTGACACTGACACATCTCAAAGGAGGATTTCTTGTGCCCTTTCTAGGGAAGTTAGAGCAATGAAGGAAGTGGGCAGTGCAGATGGGCTCCTTTCTTCCATGTTAGAGAGCTGGAGACAAAAAGAAAAAGTTACACAGTAATGATCTTGCTTCAAGCCATCTTGTAGTGGGCAAGCAGGCAGGCCCATTTTTTTTGTTTCTCTTGAAGAACTTGTCTCAGCTATTGATGATGATAGCAGAGTTGTGGAAATAGAACAACCAGGTACCAGCACAGGTTCTTTATTCTCAGTAGGGCAATAAATACAAGTACCTTCCCTAGTAAATAAACAGACTGTTGAAGCAATTATTTTGATCCCTGCGAAAGCCCCATGTTCAAAAAGCATTTACTCTTGATTGCTCCATTATGGGCTCAATCTCTTTCCAGATCACATCGTTGATCTCCTCACAGAGTTTTGATCAGTGCTGTACCTAATTGTGAGGAACGGTCTGAAAGAAAGCATTGCCAGCTCATACTAACCACCAGAGTTCAAAGGAGGAATATGTTTCCTCTCAGTTGTTTGAATGTTCACTCTTCAGGTTGTCTTTGAAATTCACTTTTCTTCTTAAAGCTTGTTTTGTTTGGGCTATTTTTTCCCCTGTAGAACACAGCCCATAAAGAATTCAGAAGAAAACAAATTGTAGTGAAAAAAAAAACTAGAGCAAAACCATAGTATTTTATCTATATTGAATTCTTTGCTGTCTACTGTGTTCCCTCTTTGTCACATGAAATATTGTTCCTCCCTGGGAAAAAAATATTTTTAACACAATTTTTAAGCAGCTTGGTTTTATTGAGAAAGGTGATGATGAGGTAGTGGTAATATGAGTCAGACTGAGTGCTTTCATGTGTCATGTCTCATCCAGAATTCTGGTGGGGTTTCTTTTCCTCTGAGAATGTATTTACAAGGAATGCACTTTTCTCATCTTCATTTGTGCACACTACCAAAAACACCTCATTATTTGACAAGCTGGCAACTGTCTGTGCCCAGGACTGGAAAACAGACTTCTTGGAAAGAGGTGTTTCTGGAAAAATTGCACAATACCTGCTCAATGAATGAGTAAAGATAAGTGTTAGCAGTCTCTCTGCTTTCACTTTACCCACATTTCCTTAGAGGAGTTCTCTTTGATAATTGTTGCTAGAATGCATCACGATCCCAGGAGGCTCTGCAGGACATCAAGATTTTGTCTCACTATTAAGAAACTCTGCTTACATGCATCCATTCCAACTTCAGTCACCAAACAGAAGTCCCTATCCTGGGAGCTCCTCAGTGCAGACCTCCCACTGGTGGAAAGGAGATTGTCATCTTCACAGTCAAATTAAAACTTGGGAGGGCTCAACCATTTTCCAGAAGTATGTGTTTCTCTCCATTTCCTGTGGAGGGGATCTCAGCGCACTAAGCAATCTTAAGAAATTCAATTATTTGTCTAAAATTACAGATGGCATAAAATCTACCCAAATTACATCCTGAAAAACAGAGGGAAGATGTTATGTACCACCTATGCAGGCAGGTGGATGAGAAGTACCAAAGAGCGAATATTAGAGAATATTGAAAAGACAAAATCCACCTTGGTACTTTATGTGCAGGCTAAGAATGTAAGGCATTTCTCTTTGGTTTCTCACCCTGCCACAGTCTGCTTCTGAAATGATTAGTAGCCTTTTTCTTTGGTCCTCACTTGCAAAATGAGGAGAAAACCCTCCCTTCCTGACAGTAAGTACATTACACATCACAATATGGAATACAGGGAAGTCCTATGGGAAGAGGTTTGAATGGGAACAGGTATCTACATTTCCTTGAAATAGATGGATAAAATAGAACCATAGCCCTGCAAAACTGGTTTATTGCAGCATTTCAGGAGTACATGAAATATTCTTAAAGCAATAAAGGACAAATGACACCTTCAACAGCACCCACTTCTCAAAGAGGGTACCTGCAACACCATACCATAATCTGAGCTAAACACAGACATGAGCTGTCCCAGGGTATATATAAGCCAATGTAAATTGCATGTCAGGGACTATATAGGAAAAAAATCAGTAGTGGGGGATGGGAAAAGGAGAGGGAAGTTCCATCTTCATATTTATTTTGCTTCATAAATATTCATTCCCCCTATGACCCTCTCGTGTCCTGGCACAGAACTGTGCTGTTTTTCATTTTACCATTAAAGAATGTCACATCATAAACAACCAGTTCCAGCAGACATGCATAAAATCTCACACTCAGCCGAGCCCATAACTTTCCATGAGTAATCAAATGCTCTACGCAATAATTTTTAAGCTGTTAATTATGCATTATTTGATCAGCTTGTATGTTCATGCTAGACACCTGATTAGCAAACACTACAGTGTTTATTCATTTTTCTTCCATTGCTGGCTGGTTATCTATCTATCTATCTATCTATCTATCTATCTATCTATCTATCTATCTATCTATCTAATCTATTTATATGTTCCCTACTATGACAGTGTCAAAGTATTTTCAATGTATTTAAAAACAGAAACAACATTGAATTTCTTAATTTTTTTTGCTTTCTTTATTTTCCCAGCTTGATTAGTTCATAGGTTTGTCAGTTACTTATATTAAACTCATTTTGCCTTGAGATCAAACAAGTTTTTTACAGTAAATTATTGTGAATTTTGAAGCCTAAGGTTAAAAATATCTGGCTTCAGCATTTGTTCCTGAAAAAGCAGGAACCACCTCTGTCATCTTGAGGGAGTCAGAAGGTTCTGCAGTGTTACTACTCCGTCTCCTGAGGACACAGTTCTTGGGAGCTTCCCCTGCTAAATAAAGTCTTGCTGGCTCTGTACATCTTACTTGCCATGAGAGTTTCTGATTGTCTCTTGGGAAGAGAAAGGACCTTCAGTCATCCTGGACAGCTTCACACCGTAGATATTGTAATTTATTCTACATTTAATGCCAGCACATAATGATTTCATAAGCAAAATGGGCAGGGGCATTGAGGTTTTTTCACCCCTAGTATCTTCATCTCCCAGTAGCATTCTGCACCCCTAAAGCACACAAAAATTTCACATCAGCTTAGCTATCTGAAGATAAAGCTGTTTAATACAGGGAGATCATTGTGCAGGAGGTACAGTCTCCAAGCATCTCTTCTCAGAATTACTTTGGCATAACTTTAATCAGTTGCTCTTAGCTGAAGACACACACAAAAGTGTGTTGATCACTCAGCAGTATTCTCTGACTCACTGAAGTGTAACTGCTGAACTCATCTTGGCTTCTATGTGGCTTTCCCTATGCACAAACACAAGGGAGAAAGAAAGAGCAGGCCTGCCCTGCTCCCATGATAGTGGCAGTCTAAAATGAAGCCATAACATCCATTTAGTGCCTCTTTAGGAGAGCTAAATGGATTTTGTAAATTCCATTGGTAAATTAGTGCTAGTGTTATTCTCATAAATCTTGCCATTAAAATGATTTACTTCAACTGTAGCATTATTAATGTTCAGTAAATTAGGTCCATAAAATGACATTTGCCGTGCCATTAACTGAAGATAATCCACAAAGCTCATTTCTAACCCCTTTTATATTTTTATAGTGTCCTTCATAAGCACTACTGGAGCTCTCTGGGATGCATGCAGTCATCAGTATATTGATAGCTCTGACACAGCATACGCTTCAGATCAATTACTGAATCAGGAGACTAATTTAAACAATTTTACTTGTGGTCAGAAAAAGATTCATTATTTATGAGTGCAAACAAAACTGTATCATTGTTCTTCAATTCAAAACACATGTTCCCTGGAACATCAGCCCTCTTCAGACTGTCTTCAGTCAAAGTAGATTATAGCCCTGGAAAATTTTGGACATTTCAGAAAGCAGCTGAACAAGGATGTCAGAAATTTAAGTAGAGACCGCAAAGCAACCAAGAAAAAAAAAGCCATTTAAAAATTATTTACAGTTGGTCGAAAGATACTTCTCACAAAGCATTAGAAGTTAAATAACCTATTTTTTTATGTTTATGTTTGTATATATTAAGCATTTCCATTAAAGCACTGGGATTGTTTAAGTCTATTCACACTTATATTTTCATCTGAGGAGAGAAGGTCTTAGAAGGTATCATTAATTTGTCTGATCTCTCAACTGCTTGATTTTGCCAGTACAGAAAATTGCAAGCCTAACACTCACGTTATCATTTTATGCAATTCTAAGTGTCCTCTGGTCCCACTGATGGCATGAGGATAATGTCATTAAACCATATCTCTTGACAGATTTACACAGCAGATGATTCATAGATGACTTCATTACATTGGGACAGAAGAGTCTGCACCCATCTAAAAAGAAAATTAGCTACATGGAGAAATATCCAATCAACACCATTCCATAAAATAATAGTTCAAATTACAAGAATAAAATTATTCTAATTCCTTAGATCAATAATGTGATTTTATAGCAATATGAAAAATAAATTTTACAGTGCGTTCTGTGACAACAAAAGGGATGCAAGCACTCTGACCAGGGAGTTTTCCTTGTGATTACCTTTACTTGAAACTCCTCAGAACCAAGTCAATATCACCAGGATCATGCTCCAACAGCTTAGGAATTTACTGCCCTTTAGGTGCTTGTAACTGGCCCCCATATAAAAGGCAGTATTTATCTGTTTGTGGTGCCCTTCTGCTTCAGCACAAAATACAATTATTTGACTTGAAGAACCCACATAAGTATTTTATCTGTTCAAGCATGGTTCAAAGAAGACCTTTGATTGTATCCTATTAACCTACTGATCTCTGATGGAGCTCCTGCTGGAAGAGCACCTTCTAACCGTTTTCTCCAACTGTGCAAGCCAGGTTTCTGCACCCATTCATGCTAAGAGAGGAAATAGAACAGTCACACATTTCAGTTTTCTTAATCACTTCTAACTAGGAGGCTCCAAACATTGGAAAGCATTGCAATGGCAGCTTTGTTTCCTACGTTATCACTGCTCTAAAGGAACAAGATGAGCTTGATCATACTTAAATTCATTACATCTACAAGACAGAGTTAATTGACCTAAGCCAGGTCAATCTTGTTACTGCATTCCAACCACTCGCAAGCAGTGGAAATGTGAAATAGATGAGGAGAATTTCTGTAGTGAACCCAAGGAGTTGGCAGAAACTCTTAAATGGGGTAGATTGCCATACCAGCCAAAGTGCAGATATGAGGATGGGAATAGGACACTGCTCCTATACCAGGGACACCAACAGTCCTCAGAAATACAAAACAAAGATGCTACAAAATATCCAGAAATGTTTGGATATTTGGCCTATGGAAACTATTCCAGCTGTAACCTACCTAGTTCAAGTTCCCATAATGGACTGGTGCCCTCCATGGACACTCATTCTCAAGTGAAAGAACTTTATGTCACTCTTTATGTCCCCATGCCCTTGCTGAACATCTCCATTCCTCTAGTGAGGGGAATTTAGGCTTGCAGCCTCTCGTGAAATGAGTCTATTGTCCACCCATTTACAGAATGTGTCTAATGTCCCCCCACTCACATAAATCATAAAACATCAAGTCAGGCATAGTATTTTTAGAACATGAAAGTAAGAGAACATGAAAGTCATGATTGCCACAACACAAGTCCAGCCTCAGCTCTAATTAATAGTGCATGTTGCCCCAGACACTTCTTGCTTTCTATATATGATGGCATGCTTCATGCAATGTGCAAGTTAGCTTGATCCAGTTCTTAATGAGTACAAGATGCTGCTGCGGCTTTTGTTACCTGTTCTTCATTAGTTATTAGTAACAAAACACTAAAACTTATTGGGCAAGACTAGGTAATTGAAGAAAAAATATGGAAAAAACACCACCATATCCCTTTATGTATAAACTACACCAAAGGGTTGTTTGCATTTTTGTTTTGAAAACAGACTAAAATTTTTTAAACAGACAGCTTAGAAGACAAAAGGTATTATTAGCTATTTCCATATATGCAAATCCTCCTGAAACATGGTATGAAAAACATGCAGTACTTTAACTTTACCAAAAATAATTATTAGTGACCCTATTACCTAAGCTTTATAGTTTTGAAGGCTAAACATTGTTTTCTGTATGGATTTTTACTGCTAAAACAAAAAAGACAAAAAAAGAGAAAACCTCACAGTTTTTTACAGGAACAAATCTCAGCCAGTTCTTGTAAAACTTTCAGACTTACTTAGTCATCCTTAAGAGCAGGACAATACTTAGCTCCTTGCAAAAAATATTAGTGAAGGTTGGCTTCCCTCCCTGAAAACAACTGGACTTCTTGTGAACCCCGATAACAGGAAGTTTTACTAACCCACTGATGAAACACCAACCATGCAAAAGATATTACAGGTTACATAACAAGTATCAGAAGTTTGATTTCTATGACTGGCACATACAATACTACTGTATTGTCATTTCTCTAAGCTGTTGTAAATTTATTATTATATATACTGCATTCAAAGAGTCTAATAGCATGACTATTTCCATCATCACTCAGGAAGGCCATACGGAAAAATGAGAGTCCTTTGTACCTCCTGTTGTGCCTCACCCTGCTATCTGCACACCTTATGATATAAGAGTATTTTGAATAAAACATATGTAGCCTTACTCTGTCAGCTGTATGAGCCCAGCAAAACCAGCTGTGTGACAACAGCTTCAATGCTTGGTTCAGTTTCTTCTCCTATCCTAGAACAAGAGGAGTACAGTCTATTTATAAAGCCTACATTTTCACTTGTTCTTGTTTGATAGTCTCAAAGCAGATTTAGTACCTCACTTGTAGAGTTCACCTCAGATATCTGAAGATAACCCTGAAGCAAGCTTCCATATCACTAATATTCTTCACACATTATTTTGCTGATCCCAAGAGAGAACGTCTAACAATATGAAGGGAATCAAGAAGAGTGAAACTGCAAAAGTGCGCTCTACTTCTGGTCTTGAGAATGAAAAACAGCATTAGAAGTGTTTAGCCTTTAGCCAACAAAAAACCTATGGCGCTCAGCAGCCTTTTACAGGAAAATTAGATGCTTAAAGGAGAATCAGAGGAGTGATAAGAGCTGTTTGCATTTGGAGTTGCATCAGCTCAACATAATCCAATTTTTATCACTCTTTTCATTTACTAGGAGCAAAGATGCATGTGAACAGTTTTATACCCAAAAAAAATGTTGAAATTCTAAGTTTAGTAAATGGCAGCAAGGAGAGAGATTTTAGCTGAGTTGAAACAAACAACTGAGGCCAAGCACCAGCCATAGAATGCAGTATGTGTGTTGGGGACATTATGACAAAACAGACTTCTCGCCCTTTCCTTGTGGAGGTCAGCTTGGGAATATAAAATGCACGTGGGCAGGGAGAGTCCTCTCAGAGCCAAAGCTCATTGTCCATGCACTCTGCCAACAGGGACACTTACACAGGGTGGCAGAGTTGAGGTGAGCAACCTCTGGAGATCCCTTTTTCTCCATTAAGTTTAGAAGGATCCCATGTAACTAGCTTGGCATAGTTACTTTAACTTTAGACAGTTAAAGCTGAATGAGATCAATCCAAACCAAAACTAAGTTACCTCTTAATGGATGGAAATCATCCTTTTAAAAGTCACGGTGCCAGAGGCAACCCAAGGAGGCTGACAATGGGCTTCTGACTGTGAAGATCAGTGTGTTTCCATGAAGCACTAAATAAACAAGAGGAGATGGAAGAAGAGGCCTGCATTCTTTAAAAGGACAAGAAGTACAAAAAATGAACTCATGGTTTTACAAAAGGAAAAAAAAAACCCAAAACAAAACAACTAAGACCAGAAAACAAAGCAGGCTGTTTTCAAAAGTAAACTTGAATCGCCAAATGTGTTTAATGTAGAGAACCCAGCATGTGGCTGCATCAGAAATATATATTAAGGAAAAAATCTTGTGTCTGGAATACATTTCCAAACCATTTTATTTCCTTTTAATAAGAGAACACAGAATATAGAGGGAAGGAAAGGGGTACATGACTCTGACACCAGAAGTCTGTCCTTTCTCAACTGGGCAAAAAAGATTTAAGAGATGAAAACATCTTAGGGAGCAGTCCTAGCAGAGGAAAGGACTTGGAGTCCTTTCGAAGACCTGAAACTCTTTCACTCAGCACAGAGGGTGCTTGTGGTGAGGACACTCCTAGCAGCCACCAGAGGTAAGTAGCTTAGAAGTGGAGGTGGTTACCAAATCTAGAAGCAAATCATGAAACTGTTCTTGAGAAAGCACAGAAAATCTCTGCTGGTTTCACATAAGTGCTGATGAATGGCATAGGCATATCCCTTACCTTTGGCCATAACACTGGCAATACCATTCCCTCCACATCAGGAAAAACTGCCACCAAACTCAACACTTCAGCCTTAAGAGATCTTTGACAGGGAAAGTTAGTTACTGCTGTTTGCACAACAAGCAGGAGGCAAAATCAACATTTTCCACACAACTCAAAGGGCAGTCATCAACAGAAAGAGAGAAATATCTTATCTGGCAAGCAACTATAAAATACAGTATATGTCTTCTGCTAATCCATCTTACCTGTAATGAAATGTGCTATGCATTTTATGGAGTTCCTGGCAACCTTTAATTTGCCATTCTTTGTGCTGCTGTCCTGTGGACTGAGGATTATTTTTCTGTGCAATAACTTAGACTTTCTTTCTACAGAAATTTCTGCTTGAATACTAGAGAATTGCACAGAACTACATGATTTGCTTGTCAATGAACCTCAGTGTTTGTGTAAGGTAAAAATAATCTCTGGTCAAAGCATTTCAACATCTTTGTGAAAAACATTGGTGTAGGAGTTCCCAAATAATATAAAAATAACTTGGACAGAAAAATGTTATCTGCCAGAGTGTATTCTATGAGCGGACTGGAAATATACTTCTGTTCAGATCAAATTGAAAAATACTACTACAAATTCTACCAACCACATTTTTCATCAAAATTTCTGAAAAATTAATAGTATTTTTTTCCCTACATGGATATCACAAGTCTTACTTTTACATATTGGTATTTTACCTGATATTTTAGCTAAGTGGGGGATTTAGTAGTCAGTCTTAACCACTAAATGTCAGAGTAGACATGTAGAATTGAAGTAACATTTGTACATTTGTTTTCACATCATTTCTTTTAAAATGTACCTTCTGCCATATACTGTTGGATAACAACATATACAGTGGTCTTCCAAGAAAACTGCTTGGGTTCCAAGAAAATAGCTTAACATCCTTGGTAGTGTGTAAGCACCAGGCTTTTCAGAAAGCAACTGCAGTGAGCCAGGCTGCAATCAACAGGCTGGAGACTATCTGGAAATAAGTGGGGCTGCAGTCATGTGGCCTTATAATCAATACTAGTTTGCAATAACTTGTTTTTTCCACCAAAATGCTATATCTCCATGACAGATAGATGCAGGTGACTGATAAAAGATAGATTTCCTGGGGAACCACGCATTCTTTTTTTTGTTTTCAAAAAGACTGCTTTGAAGTAAGCAGCAGAGTTTTTTCTAGTGTTTGGGTATTTGGTAGTCAAGTGCAGGAACTGCTCTGCTCATTGCCATTGTGGTTGTGCTTTGAGCATCTCCACATTCACATTCAGTGAAACAGGCTGTAACTTATTTGTAAAGCAGGAGAGACACAAGTTTGTGCTAATGAAGGATGTGGCTGCAACAATGCAAGAAACTTTGCCATGTAGTTTTAGCACTAGGTGCCATATTTTATTTATCTTACTTACTGGGCTCAAGTCCAACATTTCCTCAATGGTTTTAAGGGCAAAATAATCTGTCCTGTGACCCATTAGACACCACACACGTCTTATATTTTGTCAGCATGCATAATTGTACAGTTCAAAATATTGGTATATACTCCCTACTGTTAATGCTAATATTCTGTCTTGCAATTTCTGGGGTTTTTAGTAGACTTGTGGGTCTTGTTACAAGTCCTGAGCATACTGAAGCTCTCTCAAGAACTCTCACGAAAATTTTCTGTAACTTTTCTGTATTTGCCACCAAAATACTCAAGTTGCAATACAAGAGGATCTGTTGGCTGACCTACATGCCCACAACCTTTCCAGCAGAGTGTTTTCTGTTTCTCTTTTTAAATTCAAGTGTTGATACGCAGCATAAATATATATATATCAAATGTTACAGATGAGTGATGCATCAGAAATAATTTCTTACATTGTGATACAAAAACATTAACATTTAACAAATATAAGGCCCTATATTAATTTCACAACTACTGTTAAGGCTCCTATTACCTGAGAACATTCCAGTAGATTTTTACAGCATACTAGTTGCACTGGAGAAATTAGAGAGAATGATTCTAACATCATAAATTGGAAACCAGAGGAAGCATAATTCATATTATTCAGATAAATCATATTTTAGATAACAGACAGCCAAAAGATTGTATGAGCAACTCTTTATATTATGTTATTTTGTGCGTGAAAAATGTTGAGAAAGCATTAGAGAGCTCAGCCTACATAACTTTTTTCCCAACAGTTTTACAGGTATAAATGAAAATGTCAAGTGTTTCTAATAGGTTAGTTTATGGGACTGTGATAAGTATTTATAGAGATTGGTCTGGATGCTTTTCCGTTAGGAACAGTACTGTACAGGTTTTGGCTCATGCTTGAAAGAAGTTATAAACCAAGGGGGGGTTCCTCATTCCTCAGCATTTGACATATTCTGATTGCAAAACATTTGGGGTTTTACACGATTTATTGTAAATAATTTCTCCTATAATGTTCACAGCACAATAATTCAAAACCCTGAGGCAAGAGAGTTCTGCAGAAATGACATTGTACGGAAGATAACTTTTCAGAATTTACCATTTGCACATCATGTTCAGAATCTATAACACGTGTAAAGAGGTAAAATCCTCATTTTTCAAATATTTTTTTCTATCATTTTGTTGTATTTTATTAAAAATAGTTACAACCAACCTAATAGCTTGACTGATATCTCAATATGTTACCATCTTGCATAGAGGTATAAATTGAAAGTGGGGAAACAAGTCAGGTTCTTGGATATAAAATGCCTAGCACTAAGGGCTGTATACTGCCAACAGGCTTCTTATGTCTAACAGCAGATGAGACAAAAGAAAAGGCTAATACAAAGAAAAATTATTCGCCACTAAAATTATATTATTAAAATGACATATTCTCTTATAAAAGAAAAATTGGTTCACATTTGCTAACCTTTAAGTCAAATCTGGAGTCAGCAATTTTTCCTTGCATTAACATGTTTTCACCTGTCTTTTTTCTCTGTTCCTTTTGAAGGTGAAATTATGATAAATCATTGTTATTAATATTTCTAATGGCAAAAGGAGCATTCTGTACGAGTGAATAATTGGAGCTGGAATCTGAACAGTTGGGTCCTGTTCCCAGGTTTATGACCGGCTCAGGGTATAAAGCAGAATATACACACTTAATTAAAAGACTTCTTGTTCTTTTCCCAACCTTTTCCACCCAAACCCCTATGTCTGGAATTTAAAAAAGCTGTTAAAGGAACTTAGATTCCTAAGTGCAAATCCATTATAACTAGTCAGTAAAAACTGTAATAAGATGCCCATTCCATTTAAGGGGAGGCGAAGGGTCTCCGTGAGAGGCAACTGACTCTTAAAGGGTTGTAAATCTTAAACATAACCCTTTAAGGCTTTTGTAGCTCTAAGGAAGAGGAGCACACAGAAGAGAAAAGAGTCAGACACAGGACAGGTGCTGTGGTCCTCAGGAATGGCTGCTGCCAGGGTAAAGCACCCAAAATGAATGGTTCATTTGAAACCCTGTGGTTTCATAGGCTTGTGACAGAGATTTTGGCAGAACTCAGCTTTCTCCCACTTGCACCATGTTTTATAAGCTGTCGTCCTATGGAAGGTGTTGCAAGGGAAGTATCTCTGGTTTCAGCCTAGTCTGTAGGGAAGGTCCAGACTTCCCAGGAGCAAATTAGGTATGCCAGTTTAAGGTTACAGGTACTCTGACCCAACAGTGCCTGAACAAGAAAGGCAAGGACACTGACCTAGCACACTCTCATTAACAAAAGGCTGAAAACCTCTGTGTCACACAGTGTGGTCTGCCTGGACCAGTGCATCTCCTAAGAGGGAACATGGGACAACAGAGAACAAAGATGCACTTGGGGAATTAACAAATTTAGAGGGGTTTGGCTGCAGCAATTTATGTTCAGAAGTCCTAGGACCAGAGCTCACAAGATCATTACAGGCAAAGACCAGTGTTATCAAACAATACCTGTTTGTGATGATCAACATCCTGACCAACCTCAGCTTACCAACATTGTTGAGTGTGGCTTTAAAATGAGAAATCTTTAGCTTTCTTTCAAATGAATATTCTTTACAGATCCTTTTATATATGCTAGCTAATGAGACCAATTTCACCTCCTAGAATGAAGCTTTGCCTGTTCAACTATTTCCTCAAAAGCAGTTCCCTTTATGTCCACCCAGGATTATATTCTCCCTGAGGTTTTACCTTTATATGTAGTCTAATTCCTACCCTGACTTTGCAGTGAGAACTAATATGTCTCTTTGTTCTCTAAGACAAGCATTTCTTTTACCTAGCATGAAGCACAGGGCTAGCAGGTCAGGTCTCTCAGCAGACTAAGGTTCCTCAAGTAATTTTGATAATGTTTAGGAAGTCCAGAGGTAGCAGTGAAATTACACCTCAATGATGCCTTCTTTAAAGCTGGAAAAGAGCTGTCACACAAAACTCAAGTGCATGCACTTTTCTGTATAAAACAGGAGGAGGAAGTCCTGCATCCTTCCAGCAAGAACAAAATACACATGTGACATCTAAAGCTTTAAGTGTTGCATTTAAAACTATATTTCATTTTTTAAAAAGCCCACTTTACAGCAACATTGAAATACCAGATGTACAGAGATTTCTCTTGCTACAGCCAGAAACATAATTTCCAAGGAAAAAAAAATTAAAAACCTTTCAAAGCAGATCCATCTTGTATTCTGTTTATGGCATCTGACTGGCTTGGTGTTCTCATGATAGGTGTTCTGCATAACCTGAACAGTTGTTCTCTTTAAATGAGCTACAAAATTAGAAAAAGAACTTCAAAAACTGAGGAAATTGTAAGCCCTTTGGTGCTGAACATGCAGACAACTTAAGATAATGCTCAGCAAGGTGTGAATTGCCAGGGTTCTGTTCCTCCCAAGGGATTAAGCCTTACCTGAATGATGGCTCTCAAGAGTGTCAACAATGATTATTCAAATTCTGATCACCTCAGCCTGTGAGACAGGAAAGCTTTGGAGAACTGCTGAAGAAAGGGAAACACTGAGGAAAAATTTTAGGAGATGGGCAGCAGAGCAACACAGATAATAAACAGTGCTCCCAAAATCTAAATTGCGAGCACACACTAAATCCCAAAGGAGGTGCCTAAATAATTGTGGTGTATCTTTATTTGGTTCCTGGAAGTAGGTGTTACTATGTTTCATTTTGTATGTAGTTTTCTGGTAACAACAGTGGGAAATTCTCTTTGGATTGAAGCGGGCCAAAGTTCTGAATACAAATCCCTGCCCACAGGTCATAATTAGAAATGGAAATTAGCCATCTTCAAGTGATGGCCTGACCTCCTTGAGTTCTAGTGAGTAATCATTGTATCAGCTGCTGAAGGGCTCATTTACAGAAAGCTAGGTGCAGGTACTAAAGGATAAACCAAAGATCCAAAACCTGAAACGAATAGCGCCACTAAAAATAATGAAGGTTTTGGGTGACACTTTTCAAAGCATTCAGCAGGAGATGAACAGATGGAGCCTGTGTGTATTTCCAGGGTTCTGTTTTGAACTTTTTGCTTAGACGGCCTAGGGGTAAAATTAACACTTAATAAATATGAAGTTTTCAAATATTTATTGCTTTGAAAGAAATTGCTCCCAAATAAAAGGGAGAGTTGACATCAGTCAAAATAATCCCAGAGAAACATCTTTGTCCAATCCTCAGGAAACCTTGCCATTTTTCTTACCCTGGTCTCCCACCTTTCCTTGTCATTGTTTATTTGTTTGCATATCTATGCTCATTTACTGTCAGCACTTAATAATTCATCTCAAATTAACAAGTCTCCATCATGACAAAACATGCACCATCCCTCAAATCAGTTGTGCAGGCTCAGATGAACAGCACAGTAACAAACACCACATGTACTCAGCAATTTTTGTCTAAATTGCCTTGGCACTTCAGGTGAAATTCATCCTGCGTGGCTGTGGCATAAGGAGAGCAGGAAAACCTGAAGGTCAGTTTTTTGAATCTTCCTTCTGAACACCACCAAATGCCTATGTGCAAAGGAGATTGACTTTCATCTTCATCAGCCACTGCAGTGGCAGTTCTGAATCTTCCAAGCAGCCATCAACAATGATCCTTGAAGACAGGAGATTAATGAGAGCTTGATCTTTCTGAACGTCAGGCAAAGAGTTCATTGTCTCTGGACTCCTTTGTCAAATATGAAGATGCAATATGCTCCCGATATTATTTAGAATGGAGTATTAGGGATCAGTAGGGTAAATCTGCATCTCTTCAGCAGTGTTACCAGCCATGCAACATTAATCAGCCTAACAAGGTCAGTGAAATCTGGGGTAGGATTTGAGGCATACTGCTGCACAGAAAAGCAGCATATAGGCCAAATCTATCTGTGCCCCCAAAAAAGCCAACCAGAGTAGTGACTCAGAAGCACTACTGAGTCATGGGTCAGCCTGACAAGGCTGTCCTTAACCCTGCATGCCCTGGTACTTGTAGGGCACAGGAGGGTCTGAGGTGTACAAGAGCTTTCTGCTGCCTCTCCTTACTAGAGGCAGGGTAAGGGACAACTCACTGCTCCCCATTTGGCCAGGAGAAACCGCCACAAGGTCTGGCAGCTCAGATATTAACAAGGTCTAATGAAAGAGCAATATAGGTCTACCCCACACTAGCCTGAGATTCAGCTCAAATGTTGAAAGGACAGCGCAAGACATTCATCAAAACACAAATGTTGCCTGTAAAAAATTACAGATATAAATCTAAAATGTTGTAGGCACGTTGGCTCTGCATTAACATGGTGATTCTGATGTCATTAAAAAGAATTACATTCAGCACCCCTCCTCAATGTTTAATTATCACAAGCATTGAAGCAAGGCATGTAACACCACATCTCATAGTACTTAATAGGAAAATAACATATTGTTACTGTACTTATAGCAGTCTACTTCAATTTCATAACATTTTTAAATCAGCAAGGAGGAGGAACATAAAAAGAACTGAATGATGCTTTCAGACTTAAATGGATGCTTGCAGTTACATTTTTAAAAGTGGAATACCTGAACACAGGGCAGATTGCTTCGTTATAAATTGTACAGCAATAATGTTGGAGAATGTTTTGTGGAAAGGATACTTAGACAGATCAGCTTTTTAGTCCTTGATTAAAAAAAATAATGATCTTTTCACTACAATTTTCATAGTGGCAAAGCCACATTCATGCTGTGTCTTTGTGGATCTATGTAAAACAGGCTTGACCCCTGAAGTCACTTTTTAATAATTAACTCTCGCTAAGTTCATTAAACACTAATTGAAGCTACAGAAGAAAAAATTGTGAAGTATATCCAGACAGACAGAAACACCAAATGTGATTAAAGATACTGACTGTGGTATATATGGGCAATACAGTACACGTATTATATAGATTTCAAACTCAATTCTGTAGGGATTTTTAACTCTTGTATACCATGGTAGATTCTACTGTGTTCAGTGCTCCTAAAAGTTTTATTTATAAAGAGTTGCAAGCTAAATGTCATGGACATCCTAACCAATAATCTTTGGAAAGATCTAGAGAAGTAGACTCCAAACTGTAAAAGATGCAGCTTTTCTGAAACATCTTTCAGTGCTTTGAAATGAAATAAAAAATGAATAAAGAGAATCAACAGTCTTGAGTGTCCACGTTTTCAAATTGAATATAATTTGCAGATTTATATAAAAACATTGATTTAAACATATATTGGACAGTTTTCAGTGTTCAAAGACAAGTTACTGAAAGTTCATTTTATTCACTCATGAGTTAAAAAAATAGAGGTATGTGTTAATCAATAAAAGGAGCATTTCATTACAACCAGGTCAAATAATATGAAGTGAAATATTACAGCTCGCTGCTTTCCAGCCTGTTACACCTCAGAACCCAAAACATTTCAAGTTTGCCTTCAGACTCCAGCAAAGGTACCAGACTTGCTCTTCCTAGTTTCTGTGCTCATGGACTTCTCCCTCCCACCACCGAAACACGGAAACTGCTTCCTTGAGTGGCACAATGCTCAGCCAGCATTTCCTCAGACAGACAGAAAAGGACTGAGAGTCTGAGTCTGGCTCTCAGGAGACCAATCCTGCCACTGCCTGCTGCATGACTTAGGGCAAATCAATCAACCCCCCTGCCGTTAACATCGGCAGCAACGAGCTTTGCTGCTGTGCTAGAATGTAAAGGCTCCAACCTGAGCTTCCTGAGCCCAGGTGTTTCCTATCCAGTAGGATGTTTGCAGAAGAGATGGGTTCAGACCCTTGTTACTCAAGCTTGGCATGAGCCCAAAAGTCCAATGAAGTTGAGGATCTAGCCAGTGTTTGGTAGCTGGTGGCTTACAAAGCAAGGCTCCAGTTTCACTAGGCTCCTCTAAAGATTACTATAACACAAACAATGTAGAATGAGAAAAAGAAAAGAGCCTGTGGTATTTTAACCTTTTGGAAAATTCACATCAATTGGAATGGACTTCAGCTCTGCTCTTTGATCCTGCTTCCATAAACCTTCTTTCTCTTTTCATTGTTAGTTTTTCCTTGTTAATTTTTTCTTGTTACTTTTCTGTATTCTAATTCTAGGGATATTATAGGAAAGAAAGAGGCAGGAAGAAATTAACGGAGCTGAGAAAAAGCTAGAGGAAAGTAAGGAGCCCCATCAGTTTCGGTGGTCTCAGAAGTTTTATAATCTATGTCAAAAAAGCTCTACCTGGGAGTGCTTTGAGATCCTTAATCTAGGAACCTATGCTTCTTGCACTTCAACAAGCACAAGATCTGGATTTGTACCTGCTCCTGCTCTCACATTGTTTTCAGGCTGCTGAGGTGGTAGTTATAGCTGCTGTTTATAAGCACAGCACACACTGGAGGGTGAGTTTGGTGTTCTCTGGGAACCACCACTGCATGGCAACTCCATGCACCTGAAAATACATTCCCCAGTTTAAGAAAGGATAGATGGTAAAATGGTTATAGTATCAGTTTTGAGGCACTGAGTGCATGCTTTGCCAAAAATTTAAATCACTTAGATTATTCCTACACAGACTGCTAGGTCACCCCCACGCCCGTTTCCTTTAAAACAAATTATAAGTTTAATTTTCACATTTTTCCCAGCTGCCAAAATCACAAGTGTGGCAGTTCTGCTGAAGTAGGAGAGTTCTCATGCAAGGAAGAGATGGGACACCCCACCACACCTGGGAATGCACTTGGAAACCCCAGGTGATTAAAGTCTTGCATGCAGGAGAGTGAAAAGTGCTTTTCTCCCAAGCCATCACCGTTAGAGACAAGTTCAGGAAGGTCCAAATGTACAAGGCAATGTGCACTCAAGGCTCCCCCTAAGTTTTTATACACTATGCATAATTCTAAAGTTATAGAAATGTAGAATTACTATTGGAAACATTGTGATATTAAGTAATTTCTCATTTTCATAGATAAATTGGGTTAGTCATCTTCCCATTAAAGATAGTGCATATCTTATAAAATGGTAAAAACACCACTGATCTGAAATGGAAGAGAATAAAATTAGGTCCAAATCACAATATTTTTACTTTTGTCTAGTTTTACATTACCTTAAGTTGGTAAACAACCAAACTTTTCTTGGTTTAAAAAAAAAAGTCTATTTCTGGATTTAGATTTGGCATGCCACATTCAGTCAGTGAAACCGCTGCTAATAACAGCTAGTCTCTCATTATTTAAATAAAAGAGTTTCACCATAGTTCATAATAATAGAACAATAAAAGAATAAAAAACTGTATAAGTGAGATGCAGCAATTCCTTGGAGGTTATACATGCAAATTGCCCTGAATCTGAACAACACTTCAACAAGAAAAGCAATATTTTGGGACAACAGTTCTGCTTTTGTAATGAGCCTGTAAAATTCATTCCACTGAAATAGCTACAGGTATATTATACCCCATGAACTATTACAAAATTAAACTTCATAAGCAATATGCCAGTGCTTTGTGTGATGCATTTGCTAAAAGAATCATTCAATTTATCATGTTTTCCTGAAGCGTTATGAGACAAGATCTTTGAATAAAACTCATTTCATTAGGCTACCTTGTTACATTGGAAGATAAGATCCACACTTGACTAAAGGCATCATTCCATCATGCCCATAATCACCCTACCTGGAGAAGTAAACATTCAGGACCTTAGAAAAATGGCATTGCACTGCCTCACTAATGGTACTGAAGGAATACATTAAAAAAAGATCCAGATGGACATGGTGAAAAATTATCTGAAAGTAAATTCAAGTGCACAAAAATCTCTTCTGCATGTGCTGGGGACAAGTTGTTTAGGCCAGGCATTCACCCCAGCCTGGGCAAATAGCATACAGCAGCACAAGAGGGTTAAAAACCAGATCAAGGGGTACTTCCTGCATGGTGCCTGCCTTGTTTTCCCATACCAGTTTAAAAAGGATCAAACACTTCTGTCCCCCCAGTCCTCACCAGGAGGATCCTGTTTGACTACTTACAATGACACCTCCATTTGCATAACTTATTTCATTAAATATGCCCGAAGGAGATGTGACTGTGGTCCAAGCTGTGGCATAAATTTCCTCTGTGGCTTTGGGTTTAATTTTTCAGGGCTTCAGTTTCTCAGCCTATTCAGAGGAAACAGAAGTGATAATATGTCCCTTGAAGGCAGGTGCTGTGGTGATATTTTTGGTCATTTGATGCATTTAGATACCTGGAAACAAACAATTCAGAGGTCACAGAATTTGAAGTCTGATGCATTTTTTCCATTTTTCCTTTGTTAAAGTGTTATGAGGCTCAGTACTAAATATCTCCCTGCCTGCTGTTATGTGAATGAAAGGTAGCTCCAGTGAAGTCAACACATCCAAAGCCAAGGCAGAAGCAGAGCTCAGGTTTAACAAACTACATTTCCTGTTTCATATGTAAAGGTCCTGTGTCGGCCTCATGTCAGCTCACATGGTGTACAATACAGAAAACCTCATTTCCAAAATTTCCCTAGGGAAAGTCAGCATCCCAAAGACCTCTAATGAAACATGGCACAAGACCTACATACAAAGCCAAGGTGTTTCTAGACAGAATATTTGGTTCTGCTCTGCCAGGGCTCACGCTGATGGCCACCCAATAGTTTGGTGAGAAACCTGGAAATCTCTTTTGATTTTCCTGGCTTACTTTGAAGCCAGATAAATTCCTCAGTCAAGCTTACATGGCTGTTCTGGGCAGCCCTGAATGGAGAAGACAAAAACATTATTGGGAAGAAAACTGGTTTTATATAGTATTGTAACTTGTTCTGTTACAATCTTAAACAGGATTCTCAGTGGATGGTTAAATATATTCAGAGAGATTTCTTCCATTGCTATTTCACATCTAAGTTGCAAGTCTCCACTTTTTTCAAAAGCATTTTTAATTATGCAGTTTTGATGAGCCCTTATTTATAAATACCACAAATGGGTCTGGTAAGGGAGATTTTTTTCTATCAAAAATTATTTATGGATAAATGCATTAAGAATATTTTAATTTCCTTCAAACTTCTTTCTGTTTGCAATGAAAACAAGTATAATTCTTTTTGGATATTAGTATTTTTGCCTTTCCACATTTATGCTTTTCTTATGTTCTTCCCCTCCTCCTCCTTTATGCCCTTTTTTTTCCATTTTGACAGCAGGAGGGAGAGAATAGAAAAGAAAATGTGTCCTTTTTTTAGGGAAAAAATTGTGTGGGATACTATGAACATATTGCTACTTTCCTGCTGAAATTAGGCAATTTTTACTTGTTCTTATGTCTTGGTAAATAAATAATTTTTAAAGAATCACTCTGATCAGCTATTTCTCATGCTTAGTTGCAGAGCACCTTCATACCCCTTGCAGGGTTACTACCCCAAAAAATGCATTTAACTCACATAAGCTGTGGATGTAACCCCAGATGTATTTTTTTTTTGTCTTTACCTTCTACCTAATCCTCACACAAACTCTTTCTCCAGACTGAAGAGAACCTAGAAGCAAAGTTTCTCACTTACAATGCATGTAAGACTAAGTTACAATTCTCATAATGATATGTGCATTTAATCCTCATTGTTACTCATCCTGGTATTCATTATATGGATTTTTGATTCAATAGTGTATATGTCAGCCTGTATATGTCCTGGAAATTTTAAATTGACTCAAATTTCAAAATAGCCAGCAAGAAGTGAGCTGTGAGCTTTTTTGAGCTTTTTTTTTTTTTTGAAGTCCTTGTTTGATGAGGTGCCTGAAGGAAATGCATTCCCTCTGTCCCAGCTAAGCCATAAGAATCCAGGGAGAAGCAAAGGATGAAAAAGCCAGTGAGCAAACCCCTTCAGAGAGCTGCATGCTTTGCTGATGGTAGAATTTGAACAGGGCACAAAGAGAGGGCTCAAGGAGAAAGAGTTTCCATTCATCCAGAAAGAAAAGTTTCCATTCTCAGGGAGAAAGAGTTTCCATTCATCCAGGTGGGCATTGTGTCAGGCTGCTATTAAAGGCACTATATCTACACTGTGCATTTTTTGATAAAGAAATTATATTTTTACTATAGATGTGGTTGTGTGCTTTGCCATGGGTTTCTGATAGGGATTTCACCAGGATCACCACTGTTATGTAAGGCACATATTCAGTTGAAACACAGAAGTATGGTCTTTTATGGCAGGAACCAAAGAAAGGCAAATATCTGAAAATTCCAAGTAAAACACAGTTCACTTACAAAGCACTTGATTTGTTAGGATGGGAATATCACGTCTAGTCAAATGACTCTGTCCTAAAACCCTTCTTCAAGTGCCACCACAGATGGCCACTTCTGAAGCTCTGAGGACAGGGATAATATCTTAACATTCACTGATGCCTTATAGGCAGCAGGCAGGTCAGGCAGACACATCTTAAAGATCCCAGTTCCTGATTTATGAAAGGAAAGAAAACATGAACACACAGTAGGAAAGAAACTGAATATTAAATGAGACCTGAACACGAAGAAAAACAATGAGAAAGGTGGTGAGAAACATAACCTCATGAAAATGCTTTCCAGCCTTTTGCAAATTACAACCCCTGAAACATTTTTCAGTGGTGCTGCACATCCTTACAAGACAAATTCAGCATTATTAACAATAGGTTTGATTTTCTTAGTTACTCTCTGTGATTCTCTTAGCAGCAGTCCATTGACCCTCAGGGTCCATGGGTAACCACTGTGATAGTATAATTATGATTTACTAAGTATGAAGGGAAAAATTTTCAAAGACCAGGGCTAGAATTTCACTTTGTAAATGGAAGTAATAATATTCAAAGTAACACAATTATATCCAAACGTGGCATGCTTAGAAAATGTAGGGACACATTATTTCCTAATCATTTACTATAAATATCTTTATCAGGAACAAGATCCTGCTACAAAGAATTCTCCTTTACTCTCATACTGAACTCTGTCTGTCTTGTATTCAGCAGCATTGTATATATACTTTTAAGTTAAAAAACAGCCATATGATATGAGGCCATATCCTCAGCTGGAGTAAATCAGCTCTACTGAAGCAACAGAGCTGTGCTGATGTACACCAGCTGAAGTTCTGGCCAATTTTTCAAAATAAGAAGTGCTTTGAAGTGACCAGAGCTACAGCTTCTTAACAACCTGATACAGCAGATGAATGTAAATCTCACAAGTCATTTCAAGTTCCTGATCTCCCATTTCTATTGAAAATAGAGCCATCAAAAAAGTGATGTATTGCATCTCATTTTTATTGTCCGTGAGGAGGGTGCAGGTGAAAGGAAGCAAAGGGCAGCTGGGGCGTGGGGCCAGAGTCAGTTTCTGAAACTGCCAAGACAACAAAAGGGTAGGTGTCAGCTTACCTCCAGTTTGTGCTGGCTCCCAAAAGCCACCCGAGCCAGGTGAAGGTCACGTCTCTATCACTTGGCACTTCAGAGTCATTTACATTTATATGTAATTGTTTTTTTGAGTGTGCATGTGTTCAGAGGAGCTGGATGGCTTGGGAATTGGTAATAGGATATCAGAGCCTGTCACCAAAAGGCCACTAGTTCAAAACCAGAGCAGTTGTTGGGGCAGCCAAAAGGTGCTAAGTTTCTGCTAGCTGCTCAGCAGCTTAGATGAAATTAGTTGATGATTTCAGCCTGGACATGTGTCTGTATCACAAAATAGCTCTGCTGCTGCAGAGCTGTCAGAAAGGACATCTTGTGGATATTGTCAACAGAAAGGTCAGGGGCTGATGGTGTGAGTGTGCAGATGACCTCTGCCTCTCACCCCAAACAGTCAGTTTGCAAGGTGGCCTAAGAGACATGCTGCTGGAACAATGAGAGAAATGTCACCCAGCTGCTGCCCTTGCTAGTAGGCTTCTGGAGGTTAAAGCATGACATCAGACCTGTGGATGTTAAACCTCTTGCCTTTCAGAATCATTTTAAAAGCCTGAATGAAGGGCTGTGATGACAGTAATAAATAAACATGCAGAGAAACCTATAACAGGCTTCGAAAAAAGCATTTGCAAAACATGTGGCTCTGTACACCTCTCTTACTAAATTTTGCTGACAATGCCAGCAGGTGCCTGGTGGCAGAATTACTGATTTGTATTTTTTTCCCTAGCATCTATTTTACTGACTGTTCGGGGCGGGGGGGGATGGTTTCTCTAGCTCTGTAGGATTTATGTCCTTCACTAAGCACCTGCTTCCCATATAGAAAAAATTATTTGGGTTTATCTACCTTGCAGCAGGATTAAGGGATGGAAGCCTTACACACCTATTTATCTACCAAGAATCCCAGAGTAACAGAAAAACGTAATTAGGCTCCTTGACCTCAGCAACACAAATTAAAGGGTGAAACCTCCCTCTGTGCTGTAGAAACACACCGAGCCAAAGTCATTTTGCATTGAGCAGCATCAACAGAAGCTAATGCCAAGGCTTTCACTACTCTCCTCTCCTTCCAAGACAGCATAGGCTCAGCAGGGAGCAGGCTCACTTCCACCTGCTTACAGATGATAATGCACACACTATTCACAGAAGGCATGTGCACATCCCTAATTTTATCCCTAAACTAAATTAGGTTGGTGGGCTAGAAAGATAGCCATCTAGCCATGACACAGAGTTCAGAGCTGGGTAGCTCATGAAGTATATGCCCCATCACTAATTGTGATTGTTGTTAAAGCCAGCTCTAGATTACCTGTTCCTCTGGATCTGCAGTTATTGGTACATAAACTGAATAGAATAAAGCTGGATCTGCCTGTAGGGGTTTCAGTCACCTCTCTAGACTGAAGTGTGCCTGTACTTGCAGAAGTGAGGCTTTACACCATAGAGGTACAGATATGGGATCGAAACCTGTCATTCCTCATACCTGTTTCAAGTAAACAGTCACCTCTCAGAGTTTCCTGAAACCTCAAAAATATCATTCCAGTGCCTACAACTGACCACCTAAGCTCCACCACACTTTGGGTCTCAGAGCAAGTAAAAAGAATAAAATATCTTTCCTGTTATTGCCTTGGAAAATTTCCATATCTTTATTCTTCTGTGTTTGTTTGTATACATGCACAGATGATCAAACGCTTCAGATGTATCAAAAACAGCGAAAACAGAAACAGATGTACTGCGGCAAAGCAGGTGGGTACAGTTATTAACCAAATCTGGGGTCTGGAAGGAGCTGGCAAACACCTCCCCTTCTGAAAACAGAAATTAAAATGGTTACCTGTATATGGTGACTAGCTGAGTCCACATTTACACAAAATTAACCAAAAGATATTTAAGAGAGCAAAAGCAGTCACAATAGTAACCACTGGCATGAGCAGCTGGATCTCATTCCCGTTGAAAGTCCCAACATCAAAAATTTCTACTTGTTTGCCAAGTTACTTACAGGCAGCTCAGGGGCAGATAGTTAAAGACCAGTTTACTTTCAAGGGGATTTCCTAATTGTAGTCTTCTCTTGTTTCTGAAACTGGCATAATTTCTGCAACTGGTATACAGTATTGTGAGGTTAACTCTGATGTGGTCACCACATCATTATACACACTGCATAAATATTTGGGGGCTATTGTAAATTGCACCTTACATCATCTTGTTTCCTACTTTTTTATTGAACAGCTCTCCAAAAGGTGTCTGCAGGAGGTTTACTAGTGTACTTTATATTACAGTAGTAGGTACAGGCTGTTATTAAGCACTATTCAAGCATGGAGCAAGAGAATGTCCCAGGTGTAAAATTTCATATTCAAGATGGTTAGAGGAGCACTAGGTTGGGAAGCAAGACAGTGGCAGAGGCAAGGAAAAGCCCATGGGCTCCTGATACCTACTTAGCATCTTCCCTCCTGAAACTTATTCATGCCACTGAATCTTCTTGCTGCTGGAACCTTTTGTCCAGTGGTTGTGTAATGCCTAGGCAAGCCACAAGCAGGGTGTGAATAGAAACTTTTGAAAAAGAGAAACTCCCTTTCTCTTTTCTCTGCGGATGTTGAAATACTTGCCATAGCATAGACAGGTGACTAGCCCACCCCACCACCTTGTCTGGTCCCAACTCCAATGGAGTTGTGTCCACAAGTAGCAAAGCAACACTGATCCAGCTCATGATCTCCATTTGCAGTTGCTGCATGTGGGCCTCACCTATTACAAAATCCTGTAGCACTGTTATATACAGGTGGGATTTCCTCATGTATAACCAGGACACAGCTTGTGAGAACCTAATGCTGAAAGCAAACTGACAATTTAGAAATTGAAAACCATTTTTTTCCTCACTGTGGGACTGAGGAAAGCTATTTGTTTTAGATCCTTTTCAAGTAATAAATACATGTTGCACTTGTTCAAGTTGAGCTCATGGCAATAATACTATACCAAATATTCCGTCTAGCTGTGCTCACACATGGTTAAAGGAAGTTGTAACATTTTTTGGCAATGTTTTGTAGAAGATAGGTACAGCATGATAGAGTGAATGGCTATGTATCAGCTAAACTACTCAAGCACAGTCAGTGGTTTAATCCAGAAGATATTAGTAATACTATCAGGAATTATCTTTGAATTAGCATCAGGGTAACAACGTCATGCCAATTCTAAAGGAAGCAATCAGTGTACCAGACTTTATAGAAGAAAACCCACTGTTCACAAGATGAAGCTTTCCAGTTCCTTTCACATTAGTAGGCAAGTTTATTCCTTAAGTTTTAGCTTTCATATTTCTTAGATTCTGGATTGCCTTAGTGTGTGACTCTGAATTTCATATAAAGTGTTAGGAAGTTCTCTTCACAGTTTAGTTAGACAAAACAATCTTTTTCCAGCTTGAGAACCAAGGACACCATTCCAGCTTTAGGTTCAGAGGCATAAACAAAAAGCAGATTGAGAAAAGAGTCCTGAGAGGATGGGACTTCATAACTTGAAGCTGTAATTGGACAATTGACCCCAATATATAAATGGACCAAAATTTATAAAAGTGTGAAAACTTGTGACTGGTCATCCATCTTGTGTCTATCTTGGATCCATTTTGGGTGTTGCCACGGCCAGGCTCTTGTACTGCCCAAGGTGTACCCTTTGAAGGCCCTTCAATAAATACCTACTTTATTCTTTAGCACTGTCTAGCCTCTGTCCCAAGTCACCCTCTTTAGGCATCAAAGGCACCACAAGAATCTGTTATTCAGGCATTGTAAGAAGGTATAAAGACTAACAAAGATAAGAATCTAGGGGACATAATCTGAAATGAAGGAAGTACTGAAGGAACTTGAAGTACTTAGGGAATAAACATGAGAATAAACTCAGTAAGGGCTTTAAAACATGTAAATGTTCTCCTCTTAAAAGGAGAACATATCTCTTCCTCATACATGTGCTTGTGTCGCAGACATCTTTACATGAAAAATCCTTTCCTTAGGATTTTTCCTCCTGAGAAGCTGAGAGGCCTCAGGAACAAAATGTAAACAATGGTTATCTGCTGCTGTGGAATGCAACAGATGGATCTGTGATTGGCCCATCTTGGATGTTTATAATTAATGGCCAACCACAGCCCAGCTGGCTCGGACAGAGAGTCCGAGAGAGCTGCCTTGGTTATCATTCCTTTCTATTCTTCGTTTAGCTAGCCTTCTGATGAAACCTTTTCTTCTATTCTTTTAGTATAGTTTTAATGTAATACATATAATAAAATAATAAATCAAGCCTTCTGAAACATGGAGTCAGATCCTAGTCTCTTCCTTCAACATAAGACCCCTGTGAACACTGTCATATACTTGAGAACTTACAAATTGTAGACAGAAATAATGGATGGAAGGATCCAAGATATATCCAGGAGTCTCCTTCTAACAGTAGGGGCTGTGGAGCAGCAGAACAGACTGTTTCACAAGGCCATGGTGTTAGCATCACTGCAACTTAGGTAAACACACACCAGAATGAGACAGACACCAGGGTCCCTTCAGTTCTATGATTTCCTGACATCCCGCAGAAGGGAATGTTTGCCCCCAGTATTGCTCAGCTAATTCAGCAAACCTGTGGGTTTGGACATGACATACTGCTCCAAATGCATTTCTGCAATAGCACTGCCATAACCTACTGTCTCAGACTGGGCTGCACAGCCAGCTGTCTGCTGGGGGGCTGTGAATAAAAAGAGAACTAAAACTCACATCCAAAAGTCTCTTTGTTTTACAGTAACATTGCATTTAGGATCCAGACAAGATAGATTGTGAGCACAGAAATTAAATATCCAGGGTACACATGGAAACATTCATTTTAGTATGGTGGAGCTTTTAAAACATTTGAAAGACAGGCCTTGAACGTTTAAGACCTGGGAACTTTTCAGAAACAGGATTCTGAATTGGTTAATTAAATAGTTATTCATAATAATTGATTTCCAGGATTTTAATTGGATGAGGTGTAGCTGATACTGAATTGTGTCTTGCTTGTTACTAGATGGTAAACATTTCGAAGGCTGGAATGAAAGATTTCTGTAATTCTAGTATTCATTAGCACTACCATACATTAAAAAAAATACTTCTCCAGTGTGAATGGAGAGAATATGCCATACGGCATGGTACTGCTGTTATGAAAAAAATCCTTAAATATTAAAATGGACTCCCACACATGGTCTTACTTCTGGACAAGAAGCAGCCAGATGATATGACTGTTTGCAGTTTACTTACAAAAGAAATAGGAAGTTCCTTGAGCTACTCCTGCAGAGAAGTGACTAACAGGCACAGCAGAACCCCCTGAGATAAAAAGAAACCAACCCAAACTTTCATATGCAAAACTAATCCAAAATAAACTGTTCTCTAAGGCTTATAAATATTTAACTTTTCCTCTTTAAAATATCGCCTATACTTGGTGATGGCAGGGACCTGAGATTCCTTCCAGTTTTACATCTTGCCTGTCTTATATTCCTTTTTTCTTTTTGTCTCTGACTTTTCTACATGAAATATCCACCAGATTTAGGAGAAAAAGAATGTCCACAAGAAAGTGCCTAATGTTTTCAGGACTTGCAATTTGATCAAAAATGTAACAAAAAAAATTCCCAACTAATTTATACCCTAAAAATCTGTAAGTATTTGAATCATTACTCAAATGTTTGAATCATGATATACTTACCTAAGATTGCAGGGAGCTGTGCTAGGTGAACTGGTGAGTTTGTTTAATGCTATGGTTGTTTCTGTGAATGATAGCTCATTCAAACAAACCAAACAGAACCTACAAGCAGATGAGATTTGCTCAGCATGCACCCGAATGTCTTTCTTCATGGGACAATACATGCTATTTTTCAATGGTCCATTCCATGAAAATAAATACATTTTATGATCCATGAGACCAATAAAAACTAACTCAGCTTGAAAGATTAATTTCAGTTTTCAAATAATCCCAGTGAAATGAGTGTGAAATACCTACAGATGAAGAATTATTCATAGAAATTATTCAGACAATAGTTTCAAATAACCAGCAAATGTGAGAAAACTGCAAGCTATTAACACACAATTCACACGCCAGAAAAGAGGCAGTGTATGAAATAAATTACTCAAGACAAAGAGTTTTACTGCTGTTTCTTTTCCAAACGGTGCATTACAAGCAGTACCCTTTCACAGACTAGATCACTGATGAGATGGGTTTAGTAGCACACAACTTACAGAGAAAGTTTACTCACACTGGCCTGCAAACTTGAGGCACCAAAATTGAAGTTCTAGAACATTTTTGTAAACAGCAGACAAGGAGAGACATGATCCAGAGGACCATTCACAGCGTCTGGCTGGGGGTCATATTCTTTTTGACCACTTCTAGAGGAGGCCACAGAAGGAGACATGAGTCTGTGCTACTAATTTAATATGCATATTAAGGACCTAGAGTGAGATACTGTGAATATTTCTTGTAGCATCATGGAGCAGACATTGGAGAAAAGCAAAGAGGGACAACGGTCCTATAAATGTGGAAGCAGAGAGAACCAGTCTACAAGGATCAGCAATGTGCCACCTTATTTTCAGGCAAGCAATCTCAAGAGAAAGTTACACAAAAACAGTAACAAAATCCTTCATCTACTATTAGATACAGCAACGTTTTCCAAGCTGATGGATTTTTATATGAGGTATTTCCTTTTCAGATTTTCTGATCTTCCATTTTCGATCTGAAGTTTTCTCTAGACTCTCTACACTGGTATGTGTATGTGTGGAAAAGAAGATCTAGTGAGCTACTTGTGTTCCTCTGTGCTGTGTTCCTCATGACTCACTCTTACCTTGCTGCTCTGGTCATGACTGGAAAAGTGATGTTGGTAGTAATGCAAAGTTCTTTGGTAAGTTCAGTTTATTCACCTATTGTTGTTGGCAAAACTATTTTTTGCCTTTGACAACTTATGATGAATAAAGATCATAGGATTCTTTGCTCAAGAAGAGCTGCACTAGTGACGGCACCTTGGCCAAATTTCATTAACATTGTCTCACTGAGCTTAGTCTATGAAATCACTCAAAGAGGTTGTTCTTCCTCACTACATCTCTTCAAATGGCTTTGGAGATTGCTCTGATCTGCTCAATAAACCCCCACATTCACCCATTCACTGTTAAGTAATGAGATACTTCCCCTTCTGTTTCACAGTCACAACAAATCCAGCATAAGACTCCAAGAACTCCAGCTCTCTTTCCTCTAAAACCCAAGATAATAGAAATCCCTTAAGGCTTCTAGAGTTTTTGTCTGCTAGTGAAGAAATTTCATGGAACAGAGTTTCAGCACAGTTTCAGCATTACCATACTTGATTGTGTATCTCAGTTTCAAACCTCAGCTTTCAAACAGACCTTAAACCTGACATGAAAATTGTTTCCAATTTCTCCTCCATGTGCAGGCTGTTTTTTATTTTACCAAAACCAGTTTCCTCCTCTTTGCTGGTGAGATCTGCAAATGCTTAAAGAGGCACCTAAAATTTGCTTTCCAGGTTTAACTTAGCTAGAAACAGATTAGGCACAAAGAAAAAAAATCAACCCTTTATTTTCCAGGAAGATTTTCTTGCTAAAACTGTCCAGAAAAGTTAGGACACCAACTCCCACCCCTGTCACACACAGACGGGATTATGGCAAAGGAGATGTTCACAGTCTCCAGTAGGGAAACACTTTAAGGCATTTAAAGGCACCCCATGAGCACCAGCTGGAGTTTGCAGCAGAGCAGCTGTTCCAGTATGTGGAAAAGGGGATTGCAGATTAAAACAGACAAGGCAGCTTAAGGGAGCATTTGGAGTGAGTTCCCAGTATAGACACCCTTTTTCCACTTACCACTTCTCCTAGGGAGGGAGAATGGAGCATGCACTTGCTCCAAAGCCCAGGATGCATTAAAAGAAAGCAGATCAGTGTCTAAAAACTGCCAGCAAGTGCTGCTGCTGTCTTCAGAGCCTCACCAGACAGTCATGAGGGAGAGAGGGAGCAGCACATGTGTGTGGCAGACATTGCACCAGACACAGCTGTTGCCCGCTCCTTGCAAGTGGAAGGCCAGTGTCACTCCTCCAGTGCTTAGTAGGGCAGGGATAAAAATGGAAGTTAATTTAAATACTAAATATACACACACACATGCACACATCTTTGAGAGGGAAGGAAAAGTAGGAGCTTACAAGAAGTCTTGTTTTTCCTCTCCCTCTGTTCCTGGAGCAACACCTTACTCTTGTGGGTTTATGTGCTCCTTAGAGATCAGAAGATGGACACAGCTTGAAAACTGTGATCAACTGTCCTTCGTATATTCACAGGAGCAAACAGTTGCTGACACTGGTTTGTGTTCCCACACCTTGTTCTTGCACCTACACAGAGGCAAAGCTTGGGACTAGGAATGGTGGCTTCCTAGAGAGGTGGAACACAAAGAAAACTGAGCACAGGCTGAATTCCCATGGCCCAAAGGCCTTTTTAATTCATCATCTGGGCTGGACCCAAGCTTTATAGTTCAGGTTCTAACTCAAAGCCTGGACTGAGGTAAAGGGCTGAGCTCAGCCTGGGTGGGCATGTGCTCACTGCAGTCCTGCCCATCCTCTGTGAGCTTTCAGCAGGAGCATGGGCCACTTGGACAGGTCAGCCATGAGGTGGGCCTCCTCTCCGCATGCTGGCACCAGCACGCTCAGCATTCTGCCTGGCACCAGAATACATTTTAGCACACTTTTAAGGATATAAAGAAAAACTCCACTCTTTGTGAACCTCAGTTGTGCAGACATACACAGCATGTCTGACCCCACATGAGCATCCTTCTTTTCGCTGAATTTTCCATGGACCAGAAAAAGGAACTTGCTCTCTTCACACCTTTTCCCCTGGTGGTAACACCTCAGATTCACAGAGCTTTTTATTTCCCTTCTCTCAGCTGCCATTTTCTGTCACAAAAAAGCATGATGTGGCCCTGCTTTGTGAGAACTCATTTGTGAGAGTGAAATGCCAGGATCAGCTCTGTGTCTCAGAAGAAGGTGGAGTCAGTCATGTTTGCTGCAATGTATGAGAGACAGCTTCCCACAGTTAAAGCACTTTGACAGAACTTGGCTCAGGAAAACTGTCATCAGCAGAAAGAAATCTGCTTGATTTGATACCAAACTTTTCATCTACTGCATTAACATCACTTTGGCTCATAATGGCATGCCAGTAGCACTGAGAGGTTCTCATTGTGATAGATACTATGCAAACACATGACTTGGATTGCCTGCATTCAAGCCTGAAATCAGCAATCAAAAACACAGCATTAACTTTACAGTCCCAAAATTCTTCTCAAAATACCACAGTGGTTTATCACACTGTCCTAAAACACCCCAAAACACTCAAGAAATTTCTGGGTATTATGGTCACCCACCTTTCCGATAAAAAGCCGGTGGTTATTTACGGGGAGGAGGGAATCACATTTGGACATATTGCATGGCAGCAGTGCTCAGTCCCCCTCCTCCAAAGGCATCCAGGGCTGGTGATGGTACTCTCTCCATCGCTGTGTGAGTTATTGCTCCATTACCAGCCTGAACTTGGAACACCGCTCAGACTGCAGCAATAACAAGACAGATAGGTCTTTATGAAATCTATACTATTAACACTATTTGTTTTGCCACGAGTTGACAACTTTAGTAAATTGCTCATAATTGGCTATCAAGGAAAAACACAGTGCTGCTCACCATTATTATGGTATTGATTTTCAATAATTGCTTTTTTGGGGCTGGGGGGAGTGTTCATGTCGCTTTTGTGCTGTAAGACAGCCTAGAAAGGAACTGTCTGTGTGCATCTGCTCTGTGTCTGGAACTTCATTGTGACATTAAAAAAAAAAACAAACAGTACCATAAAATGTAGACCAGGAGAAGACGAAACAAAGATTTATTTTTTTTTTTCTCTGGCACTATATTTTAGCATTAAAATAAAAGAATAGAATTAACCATGTAGCTAAACATGATGGTAACCCTGTAGGATATTCGTGTTAGTCAAAGGCTGAAATACATTAACATTAAAAAACTCCATAGGGTTATTTTAAATATTCATTAGGAAATTTACAATCTTTGGTGTAATGGCTGAGGACTCCAGTGTTTTTATAATTTGAAGCCAGGCCAGTGGAAAGTTTGTCAGCCATGGGAAAATAATGTGGCCCAGTTTCTGTTCTTACATTAGAGACTCTTGATTACGCTCTCTAAATATCAATCCCCTGAACACATCCACAGACACATATACCTGATATTACAGTATTGTTATGTGGCATCACTCATTATCAGTTTTTCTGCTCATTGTGTCTTTTCCCCCTCCTTTTTTTTTATTTTAATGTGCAGTCATGCTCATGGCCCAAAATGTACACTCTTCTCATTTCAGATGAAAGAGACAGCATTGTTGGGAAGTGTGTAAAGAGTGTCTAATGTCTCTCAACAGACGATTCTGAAAATGATTCTGAATATTTGCTGAAAAGCAAAAGTGCTTAACATAAACCCAGGAAAATTGCCAGAAATCTTATTTAGAGATGACTCACTCAAAAGTCAGTTAACATGAGATTACAAACTGACCCAGGAAAAGAAAGGGTATTTCTGACACATTTTGCTTTTGCCTTTGCTTCTTCTTTTTTTTTTTTAATTTATAATTTTTCAGATATAAACTAGCCAAAAAAGTCATTGTATCTTTCAGGTTTTTAGCCTTCTGTTTCTCTGGACACAGGAGAACTGCCTGAATTCTCTCTTCCTCACTTTCTTGTTCCATAGATGTCAAACAATCACCATGAAAGACTGGGAAAGGAGAGTTCTGAAGATTTACCCCTCCCAGGAGATCTTTGCCCAGATTTGCTATAAAACTCAGCATAATCTTTGATCTTCCAGTGACTTGTAGTCTTCTCTGTTACTTGAAACCCAGCATTATTATTAAGCTTAAGTAGATTGCTTTAAACTTCTAAAATATTTACTCTCCTGCCTCCCAATGGGATGTTAACAATAAAAAATAGCGAGGGCTTCTACATTTGTTTTTACTTTACATAAACGAATTAAGCAGTCTCTACGAGGCTCGTTTAGACCCACAATAATGTAAACTGAAGCAACACAAAAGAGCCTCCACATCCATGTTTACAGAATAGAAACCCTACAGTATTTGGAGGGGGAGATTTGGATAAGGTGTCTAACTCATCTTTATTCTCTGGACTGTGAGCAAACCTGGATAGGCCTCTCTGTTCATAAGGGAAACGTGTGACACTAACAGCTTGGTTGTTTGCTTTTGTATTTTTTCTAGTGAGTTCAAAGGGACTCACTTGATTACATCCCTCCCCCCTCCCCCACCCTTCATCTTTCATAACCATTGTTTAATGAATTTTTATTAGAAAAGCATGGCTGCACTTATGAAAAAAGAAAATCTGTCTTTGAAACCAGGAGCAGAGTGTGTTTTCCCTGGCATTAGCCTGTTAGTTTTTAATATCAGGTTTGCACTGGAGTTGACTCCTGGTGCATTTTGGAACCATAAGCCAACAAAGTGAAGCTAATGGGAAAGGAAACAATACAGGAGAAGAGAGCCCCTTTTGAAGTGTGGGCAGGAAATCTGCACAACCCTCTCTCCTCCTTCTCCTCCTCCTTCTCCCTCCTTATTCCCTACCCCCATCCCATGCAGTGCCGTCCTCTTCTTATAGTGTCTTTTCTTTTTTTTTTTTTTAAGGATGGGATTGAGGAAAAAACCCAGTTTAATATCAGCTTCTCAATTAGCAAAACGTATCAAAAAAAATTAATGTAAAAAAACGACAAACAAATCAGTAAACATAAGAATAAACTAAGGACTCGATGCTATAGTTTTGGACAAGGTGAAAGATGTTGCCTTCAATCAAGCTAACCACTGCAATATGCCTCCCCTGAAGCCCTGAGAACCAGCAGCATGCACAGTAGAAGACACTGGAGCATGTCATGAGTGCCTCAGGGACCTTCTTACACTAACATCATGTAAAAACACCAAGAAGAAATTGCCAGGCAGAAAGAACTCCAGCTCCTGTATGGCATGCTGGTGATGCAAAGCATTGCCAGACTGCAGTCACAGATTTGGTCACAGCTATTTACTGTAGCTCTTTCTTTGCTGGTACCCCTCATGAAGCTCAGTTTGGTTTGTGTAACTGTGAGAAATCCAGGGTAGTGTTGGTTGCCCCTTCCCTACTTCTCTTAGTTATAGCTTCAGTGTTTCCCAGAGACAAGCAGTCAGGAGGAAGGCCTCTAGTTTAGGATCTGGATGTTTGCCCACTTAATCTGTTCGAAGCTGCACACTTTGTCACAGAGCTTTTTGTGACACTTGGGAAAGTTCAACTATTTAACAGAAATTGAGCTCTAAAATATCTTTGCGATTTTTTTGGTAACACTGGAGCTTAGAAAGCCATATTCACACTTTCCTATCATATTAGCACTGCCTAGGGAGGAAACACGGATGAAAAAAGCAGACCTTGCAGTTCTGGGAATCACCAAAGTATCAAGAGATTTGAGAAAGAGATATTATGGAAAGCAAAAAATATTTCTGATTTTAAAAGTGGAATACAGGAATCACTGAATTTTTCATGTCTACCATCCTTCAGCTTGCATGTTCTGACAATGTAAAATTATATTACAAGAACAATGGATATGTCTAAGATGGTAAAACAAAGTGTTTTAAATTTGATTTATGCCAACAATCAGGGTTAATATTTGGGCACAGTTGTCCAAAATGGCATACTAGAACCTGTTTTATCAGTGTCAGAAATCCATTACACTATTCTAGCACAAACCACCAATACAGTATTTCCTTGAGCATATTATCTAGGATTGAGTCACTTGTAAGTTTAAATGGATGTCACAGCAAAAGCATGGCTGGGACATCACCTGGCCAGTTACTGCATATGCACTTGTCACAGGCAGGAAACTCACTATGAGTTCAATACATTTGTGGGTCACAGGATGCTGGCAGCAACTCTTTGCCACAGTTCCCAGAGGTACCTGGACATTATGATCAGAAGAAAGAGGGTAACTTTCTTCCAATGCCATTGTCTTTCTCAAAACCTGTTTCTTCATAGAGCTAACACTACATACTTGCTTATTAGGCTAGGCAAATATCTTCCTCTCCAGCAAGAGAGTTAGCATAAGCTAAGAAGATAACCCCCTGCTAGTTCTTATTTGCTGCTTTTACTGATTAAAAGAGAAGGTCAATAGAACAGGGCATGCCAGACTTGCTGAAATTTTCCTTTACCCCTTTTAAGCAGCTTGACAAATTATTAATACCCTCATCCAGTTACACAGTTTTCATTAAGGACTGAACATGCCTGTACAGTACAGGGATAACAGAAAAGTAGATAACAGCCCATCCAGAAAGTTTTCTATGTGTACAAAACACTACACACTTTAACTTGCCATGTTAACAATCCTTCACAAAAAACTCCATCATTATACAGGTTCTGTGGGGTTTTTTTCACATTCAGGGTGCTGAAATAGTATTAACTGTCTTCCAAAGTAAGATCCGTGTGTCAGAGCAAGCTACCCTACCTAAATTCCTGTTAAAGCTGATGAAAAGAAAATGGGCCCTTATAAGACCAAAATTCATTTCCTCCAAAAACAGAAGTCATATGAACCACATGCCATAAGTGCTTATTTGTTTCCATCACCTACCGAGAGAGCTCTGAATAGCTGAGGTGTAGCTGTCAGGAGAAACAGCTGAGGCAGTGATTCCCATTGCTGGGGAACAGATCTAAGCAGGTTTTAGAGGATCAGTGGAGGAAGGACACAAGGTGCTGGGAGACACATGGCCTGAAAGAGTGTAGTGTCACTGGAGCCATGACGGCAGAGTTTGATCCAGGCTATACAGCCTCCTTGTGCACTAGCAAATTTATAAAAATTACACAGGCGATGCATATCCTGCTGATTTTCACATATGTCCTCAGTGTCAAGCTCAGCTTTAACACACTGAGACAGTGATCCCATCTGCCTCTACTGTGACACTGGCTCAGTTCATGACCTTAGTGGCAGTCCTGTGTGGCACTAATTTGCCCTTCCGCCAGCAGGAACCACAACCCAGGATGTGTGTTCAAGTCTGGAGAGAAGGTGCATCATTTGGATATCATTGTGACACCACTGACTTGCCAAAGTCCCTCCTCCAACCAGAACAAGAACATCTGAAATACAGGAGGCAGAAAAATCTAACCATATGTCTTGGCAGTTTTGTCTGCCATGGTGGGCAGCCACTACAGCCAGACCCTGAGAGATAGAAGCCAGAAGGGATCCCTGGCTTCTTGCATATGAGGCATGAAGACATCAAACTTATCATTAGGGACTGGCTGAGCTTCATTGTGGAGTTGTTTGTCCCTCTCAGTGACTTTAGCCAGAACCTCCTACTCCCACAAAATGACAGAAGATATGAAGATGTCTGGACATCGCAGTTTAAAGACCACTGACTTAACAAGGTCACTCTCTAACGATTTCTGCAGGGTTTGGGCTTCATTAGAGAGAAGAATAATGAGGTCAAAACAATCTCCTGTCTTATCCCCACGGTGTGTTGGCCAGACTGGAGCCAACAACTGTGACTTCATTTTAGAGGCACTTGCAGGGCAGCAGCTAAGGAGCAACCACAGGAGATGGAGACCTTTGACAGAGAGGCTGTGCAGTCCCTGCCCATGCTGGCCATGCTTTCTTGGCCCACCCTTGAGAAGGTAAATAGTGTTTTTACATGTAGTAGTTTGTGTGAGTACTACAGAGTTATTTCTGGATCCAAGGCTGCAACCACGTGCTCTTGTTAAGATCCTGCAGAATTTAAAGCCTGTTTGCATGTGTTATTAATAACATGGGAGACCACATGCCACCATTCAAGGCAGCATGGAGGTTTGGGCATGGGGACTGGAAGACCTGCAAGGAATGTGAGGCAAATGTGTACCCATGAGCATCCACAAACAGCGCTCAGTGGCATGAGACATTTACCCTCAGGAGGGATGCTGAGAGGAAAATTGTGCTCAGAACATAGATATGGTTCCCATAAGCTGAGGGACACAAGCTGGACCAGCTTTCTGACCACATCACAGAGTGATACAGAGTGTTACATCACTGTGCTAAAGAGCAATCTGAAATTACCTTATACAATTTCTCTGTGCCACAGTCTCCCTGGGGTATAAAGGAAGTAATAACTGTTCCCACCTCTCTGTGATGCACAGCCACTCGCATTTCTTGGGGAGGTGAGCCCTGAAAGTTTCTCAGCTGATAAGCCCCAAGTAATCAATGTAAGGTTAAATATTAGACTGAGATGGAGTCAGTCTGGCTCTTCTCCACCTTTCAAAGAGGGCTGATGAAACAAGTGGATAAAAAAATTATATCAATCAAACTGGACCTGAAGGTTACCTTGGCTGAAGCAGTGGCATCATCTCAGAATACCAGTCTAAAAAACAGTTTATTGAAAAGTGGTGAGGTAAACCCCATTGTTCCATATTTTTGGCTCCAGGAGGCTGGAGCAACCTTCACCTGATGTAATTTTAAAGTGCTTGGCAAATGCACTAAATAAGAGGGGAGTTTTTGCACAAAATGAAAACTTATACAATCCCTTAAGAAAAGCCAAACCTTAAACATGTGAAAGCTTATGAAAAATTAGATGATGTGAAAAGTACTTTAAATCAAAGCAGCAGGTAAAACTGGAAATAAAGTTATCTTCAGTTAAAATCTCTATGTACCACATTGACGGTAATGCTTCATTTCCTGCAGACTGTAAGTAAATCAAAGCCTACTTTGGGTTTGCATATCTGTCTAAGATCTCATCTCCAAGAATGTATTATTTTGGCATTTCCCACATTGGAATTACCTCTGGTCCGAATTTGGGTAATAGAGTATGATAACATATTAACAAGTAATAAGCATGAAATTTTTATCCATTTTAAAATGTATTACTGAGAAAGAAAACAAACATGTAAAAAAGGCAGCATTTCAAGAGTAATCAGCAAAAGAACCAAGAAAACAAGACTTAGGTCACAAAAGAAAAATGAAAGAAAAGTATAGCTAATTGGTGGCACTTTTGTTGAGAAAGAATGTAAGAAAAGCGGCATACCTATTCAGGAAAAGTAAAACAGATGTGTGAAGTGTCTGGCTGAGCTATTGTTTTAACTTTGTAATCTAAAATAGCTGACTTGATTTCATTTTAACAAGGGATTAGTTTAGCAGACTGTTTGGATTAGCAGCAACATATATAAATAAACATGCTACTTTTAAATATTCAGTTTATAAAATGCAGGACAACAAGAATCAGAAAAATGCTAGTCTTGAACTTTGAGATTACATAGCCAAAACACATGCCCATTCCACAGAGACAAGGAATTAGCAAGAGCCTTCATATTGCATAATGTAACACAAGAAATATTTGTGATTATGATTTCACTGAGAAGCAACTCAAGCCCTGCTCTATGCCCTAATTGCAAAGGATTAACAAATATTTTACACCTATGCTATTTTAAGAAAAAGAAGAATAAGCTCATATCTTGCTATTCATATGTGAAGGAACCTGACAAAGTCAGAAATTATGGGTCGGGTAGTCTGTAAAAAAATGCATGCTGCTTCAACCATAGGAGAGGGGGGGAAAAAACTGTCTGCAATTTGAAATACCCCTTTCAAAACATGTTTTTCACACAGCAGCAGAGATCCAGAATCACTGATCTGAGGAGGGAAGGTGTCTGTGCTGGTAACCAGAAAGAGGATGAGACTGGCAGAAGAGCACTTCTCCTCCAGTGTGTTCAGACAGCTATCCATCAGTCTGAGCAGTCTCAGAGCCTGCACTAACTTTTAAGTTATAAACATTCACAGACATTGGGGGTTTTATATGGGATTTTGTATAGTCCCTTCCAGCACTGCCAAGCCGGATGCAATTCTAATGTCACCGTGTTGGCTGTAGCAGTCATTTTGCTGCCATCTGTTAGAGGTCAACACTAGTACGGGTTCTTTATTTTTTTTTAGGCCCGTTAAGTCAGTAAAGGCTTAAGCCTGCTACTGATTCCAGCACACTTTGACTCTTGCCATCAGGCTGAAGACTTGGATATACAGAATCACAGAGACCATTCAGCTGCAGAAAATGGGTAACATGCTCCCATGAGTAGACTCTACCTAAGGCATTACAGAAATTTCAGTCCTGTCCCCAGATTCCTGCATGCTCTCTGTAAAGATAGCCATGCTGGAACAGTCTTCCTTGGAAAAGAGTACATCAAGGTGGAAGGGGATGTGTTGTTCTCCATATCCATGATGAATAGGCTGAATACAGCAGGAATTAATTACAGCAGGAGATTTAATCTAGATATTAAAATCTGTTCTTATGTTAAGAATGCAGAAGTATTGTAAAAACTTCATAAATTAAAGTCTGTAGAATGAGTTACATGACATACAGCTGTGGGGAATGTCTTAAGACAGAGCCTGGGCTGTATCTGAGGTTCCTTTTGTTTTTCATGGAGTAACAGTCATCTGAATTAATTCATGTTCATCAAGAATGGATAAACACATTGACTACTCACCATCAGATGTATGGCAGACAACACCTAATGTGTATTAAATCCAGAGAATTTAAAGGACTTCCAATTTAATCCAAGAATCTTTAGCAAGCAATTGCACCTGTCTGGAAACATGTCTACAAAGGAGAATTCATGAGAGAAAGACATTGCAGATTCAGGAAAGCAGACTACTGAAGACATCAGATAATGTCAGATATAGAAAATGTGTTTTCTAGTGAGATAAGTTGCAGGTAAATGCACAAGCTTGCAAAGAAAAAAGGCATGACAATCATAGAATCACAGACACAATTAGGTTGGAAAAGAACTTCAAGTCTAACCTTTGACCTGGCACTGCTTGTCCACTAAGTCATAGCACTAAGTGCCACATCCTGTCATTTCTTAAACGCCTCCAGTGGTGGCAACTCCATGACTTCTCTGGGGCAGCCTAACATCATCTGAATTTGTCTTCACCTACCTGAACCTTTGTTTTAGCTTGTTTGGTTGGATCAGACATTATCTGATGACCAGGTGGTTATTGCGCATTTTGTCCATATTTTTGCTAAACCTCTGTTTAATCTCTGCTAGATTTTCATAATTGTTTAAGGTAATGTGTAGAGTTTGTGTGGCCAGGTTTTGGTAGCAGGGGTAGTTTAGGGGTGGCTTCTGTGAGAAACTGGTAGAAGCTTCTCCCATGTCCAGTGGAGCTAATGCCAGCTGGCTCCAACAGGGACCTGCCACAGCTGACTAAGGCTGAGCCCATCAGTGGTGGTGGTGGCACCTCTGGGATAACAGATTTAACAAAGGAGGGAAAGTGTACAAGGGCAGCTGCAGGTGGAAAAAGGAGAGAGCATGTTAGAGCAGCACACCAGGGTCAGGCACCAGGGCTACAGAAGCAAGAGAGGGAGGAGATGCTGCAAGCAGCAGGGCAAGATTCCCTTGCAGCCCATGGTGAAAACAATGGGGAGCCAGATGTCCCCCTGCAGCTGATGGAGGTTCATGGTGGAGCAGAGATCCACCTGCAGCCCAAGGAGAAGATGCACACTGGGGCAGTCTGTGAAGAACTGAAGTCTGTGAGAAGGTCCCACATTGGAGAATTTTGTGGAGGACTGTCTCCCATGGGAAGGGACCCATAGTAGAGCAGGGGAAGTGTGAGAAGTCCTTCCCCTGAGGAAGCAGGAAAAGCACAGACAATGTGTGGTTAAGCGACCACAGTTCCCATTTGCTGACCACCTGAAGTGCTTGACAGGAGGAGGTTGGGAAATCAAGAAGCGAAGATGAACACAAAATGAAGGGAAAGTTGGGAAGAAGGTGTTTAAAGATTTGCTTTTATTCCTCATTATCCTGCTCTGATCTGATAATAAATTAATTTCCCTGAGTCAGGTCTGTTTTGTCCATAATGGTAGTGGGTATTATCACCTCTCCCTGTCCTCATCTTCACCTAGAAACCTTTCCTTATATTTTCTCCGGTCCAGCTGGTGAGGGATCAATAGAGTGCATTGGTGGGCACCTGGTGTTCAGCTAGGTTTAACCCACTTGACCAGAGGTAACCATGTATTTTTATTTAGATATAGTAACAAGTAGCTATCCTTTTTAGAAGTAAATATCTATAAACTTAAGATAATGATGCAGTGTAGAAGAATGCAGGCTCAATATGATAACAGAAGGGACATGGGAGATGCTTGAGCTATTAATTTATCAATGGTCAATGACTGTTGATTAACCACAATTCTTAAACTGTGACGGCTCAGGCAATTACATGGCCAAGACCTTTCTTCCCTCAGATCCATGGTGGGGAGATGCTGCTCAGGTTAACTGGCCCTCTTAAGGCTTCTCAGCTCTTCCCCTGCACCACAGTCACCGGCAGAATAAGAAAAGCACATATGCAATACACTCTAAGAGCCAGCATCACTCAAACTCTGATATCTCAGGTTAGTGCCTTAAGTCAATGTGGCTCAAAGTATCACAAGAGCACTTTTTTTAGAGCTCCCAGGCCATTTATTTGTGAGGGTGGGGGCTTTCTTGGGAAAAAATTGTTGTTTGGTCTAATTTTTTTCCAGAACTGCCTTATTGGGAACCTCCCAGATGCTAGCTTGCGCCTCCATGAGGAAGGTTGGGCTCTTGAATCTTTTCTTCTGCTAGTGACAAATCCCTACTTTCATCTTTTTAACAAATCCTCTCACCTAAAAAGGAGGTAAGATCTGTGTGTTCCCTAGAACACAGAGAAGCAGAAGTAATCGGTAATTTATAGTCACCTGTTTGTCTTTTGTGTTTTTCCACACATGAAATACACCCAACCCAAGAGCACCAAGGAGGAGCGCATAACTGGAGACAGCAGGAAATGAAAGTAAGCCCTCACCTTCTCTCCTGTGTCTTAGCCTTAAGTGGCATGACCTAAAAGTGTCTGGAAACACACAGAAAGCAGAGGAAAGAAAGTTTTCACTACTCCAGTACATTCTGCCTGAGTAAAGACTGTGAGATGTGTCCTAACACTACTTTAATTAAAATGCAATATCAATTTGATTTGAACCACCAGATTTGATACAGTACTCAGCAACTTTATGTTGTAGGCTTGAGCAGAGATAAAAAATTAATGTCTTAAATAATTTAGGCATCAGAGAGATTCCCATGACCATAATATAAACATATTGATGCTGGCAAAAAAACCATTTATTATTAATTTAACATAAGAGCTACAAAGTTCCAGGTGCATTTCCTATTTCACACCAAACTTTGCAGACATGCAGAGCTTAATGGTATTTAGAACTTATTTATTTGTATCAATTTACATTTATGTTTAGAAAAACAAAAATTATACCGAGGAAGGAAGGTTGTTCTGAGTTTTCCAAGTATATTTGGACTGAATGAGTGCTCTTAATAAGTTTTCAGTGCTGCTGCAGTAAATGAGTAGGTGTTTACAAGAATATAAAAGATATCAACTAACCATTTCTGGAATTGTCATGGCAATGCCCCAGATTTCCTATAAAATCCTGAATAGGTACTGACTAAAATGTTATTTTCTCCTGTGTTTACCTCCTTTGAATCTCCTAGAATTATGAACTATATGATGATCTATAATCTCCTATATGATGAACTATCTCCTAGAATGATGAACCCCAGAACATGATTCCATACAGAATATACAGGTATATGTGTATATATATTATATATATATTTATGTTTGTATGTGCATGAAGATATATATACACAGTAAGTACACATCAGCATGAATTTGATGTAGCTATGTTTATAAAAATATATATATGTATATTCAGAGTATTCAGGCTTTGTGTGCAGTAGAATAAACAAAAGTATGGCAAGCACATCTACAGGAAAGAATTTACGTATTTTTGTTGCTGGTAATGATCCCTTGGCAAAAAGTCATTCTTTCAATTTCTTCATGGTATGCATCCTTGAGGGGACTCTCATTTTCTAACTACTGCAACTTTAAATGAAGAAATCCCTTTGCCTACCCTCATTTAAATTCAAACACACTATTACAGTAAGTCACTGTGTTTGCTCAATTCATGATCTGGGCCCAAATTTCCAAACAAAGATTTTCAAGCCAAAATTTTAGACCCCTAAATTTAGAGAGAAAAACAGCATCATTATTATTTGTTTTTCCTCATCCAGCATTTTCCTGCTCTGAAAGAGCAGAGATGGAGGCAGGGCGGGCGGGCCAGGTCTGATTCCCAGCCCTGCACGACGCGGAGCAGAGAAGCTCAGAGGGCGTATGGCCATTCCTCAGTGGCATCCAACTGGCTCCAGCCACAGGAGCAGCATGAGACTGCAAGGAGCCGCAGCTGGGCCTCCTGAGCGGTGCTGCCGTGCCACCACCACAGTCACTGGGGCTGCTGAGGCTCCAGCAGGAACCAGGAAAGGAAAGAGAGAGGCTTGACTGGAGCTGCTCTGTGCGCAGCCCCGCGGCCCAGGAGAGCCATTCACCCGTATTATGCAGCTCGTGTATAATAAAACAGAGCTCACGCTTTTTTAGATCATCAGCTGCAGTATTAAAGCAGGCCCCTTGCTGAGAAAATAAATACAAAAAACATGACTAGAGGAGATGGCACAATCATAGAGAACTGAGAGCAAAATCAGAACTATCCCCTTTTTTTTTTTTTTTTTTTTTTTTTGACTAATATAATTAAAGACTTCCTCAGCATGGACACAAAGGGAGTATTTAATGTGAACTTTAAAAAAAAAGATTTAAAAGTTTAATATACCTTCAGGAAAAAAAAAGTCAGTTAAAGATTTCCTAAAAGAAAAAATTAAAGATCCACAAATGGCTGGTGAAACTCCATCAAGCAGCTGGAACTTGTTAATAGTCACACTCTCCTGTGACCTGAGATGCAGGAATCTAACCATGAATTTTTTACAGATATCCTTTAAAACAAGTGTTGGCTGATATCACTGTGGCCCACTGGACTAAAACTTTCTGAAGACATTGTGGCACCTAGAGAAAATCAATTCTCCTGACATTTAGGTTCAGAAAAACACCTTTTTTCTATTTTTTTTTTCTTTAAAAAAAAGAGAGAAAAAAATAAAGAAACACTTAATCAGTAGCAGTGACTCAGTATTAAAAAACAACAGTGCTCTTTTCCCTCTGCTCTGCACATATGGTTCCTCTGAGAGCCCAGAGTTAATGAATAATAATAGTGGTTTCTTAACCAGCCATTGCTAACACAGAAAGTGATTTTCTACAAATATGGACCCAAAACACCTTCTGGATCTAAAAAAGCCCAAATTTGGCAAGGTGTTGCAAAACAGATCCTAAATATCTCTCTCTTAATTACCAGACACACAGAAGAAAAATTGCTGAGAGCCATGCTTCCAGGCAATTAAATCAAAATCCATGCTCAGATTTTCATCACATGTTATTGGGAAGAACTGAATGTTGCATTAAACTAAGGGTTCCACTAAATCCTAATACAATTCAGAGATGTGCAGGAATAGAGGCCATGCTTTCCTGCAGGATTCTCTTCCAATGCAATTGGAAAGAAAATCCTACTGTGGACCATCCCATGACCTGTCTCATCGTCCTGTTTAGCTCCACACTTCCTTCCCTACACAGGAAGAGAACATTCTTGACATTTCAAGAATATTGATGCACCATGAGTTGACTTCAGAAGGGGTTCTAGCAGCTTTTTTTGCAGTGGCATTATTCAATTTATTCTTCTTGTACAAGCTGGAGGATACCACCAACCCCATGAAACCACGTGGCTTCTGGATTAGATCATATTCACCTTGAGGTGCAGGTGGAGTGACCCAAAACTCTTGGTAGTGGCCACCACACCAGCTCCAGAGGCGATGTCAGCACAAGGGTTGAGGACACTATGCCTAGTCTGAAGAGTCTTTCCTGAGAAAAGTGATTGTGTGATCGTTGCTCAAGTAAATTCAGTAGTGGGAACTTTTTTTCAAAACCCCCCCAAAATATATGAAAACCTGAGGGAGCAGCAAGTTATAAATTTTCTTCCTGAGTCATTATCTACTTGCTGGACATAACTTCAGATTCTCATCATTCACCTTCAAAACACCACAGGATCAATGTCCTGTGCTAGCCAGGACACTGGAACAGCCAAGTCCATTCATATATTTAACCATGGTGGGGAAAGCTATTTTATGTCCCCATGGCTCTGCTCCTTCATTAAGGAGATCTGGTGGAAGGAGCTGTAGATTTAAGCACTTATTCTTCCACATTTTGTCGCGCCTTGCTCTGAGGTTGTATAAGGCCCAGCAAGTATTGAAACCTAAGCACAGCTGTAATAATAGAGCTTTTGGGAAAGGTGGCAGTTCCATGGCTGCTGGTGCTGAAATACTCACCCTGAGATCTGTCTCATTAGCTCTGCTCACCAGCCTCCCTAGTATTTGAGATGTTACTATAACACTGTGCCTATGTGAAAGAAATCAGGCTCTGATCTGGACACAGATCAGCCTCCCAGAAGCCCTGCCACATTTGGCACAGCCCAGCTGTCTGTCTCCCCATAAAAGCCAAGGACTGGAAAGATACGAAAACCAATTCTGCTAGGCCCTGCAACAGGTCATTCAAGGTCAAATCAGGGTGGTAATATGAGGAAATGCACTCTGCTGGAGCTCATCCCGTGCCCATTCTGCAAGGAAAACTATGGTCTTTAGGGCTGTCACTTTCCTTCACAACCACTAAATTCAGACAAACATTTTTAAAAAAAACAATCTCAGAGAAAGTTAAACTAACAAGCTCTAAATAGGGAAAGGTGTTAAATTATGTGTGGTCTCATTCTTGTGCTCCCCCTGACAAACAAAATGTGGCCAAAAGAGAATTGCATGCTATGAAGCTGTTAAACTTCCCTTGGACTCTGCATTTCAGATTCCTTATGAAGGAGTTGTTAGTCAGGATATGTCAGCATGCCGTGTGATAGAAGCCATGAGGAGAAGGGAGAAGAGGGATTCTCTTCTCTCTGCATGCAGGCACACACACAAACACGTGTGTACTCACACTGACATTGGAATGAATGAGCCCATTCATAGTAAACACACGTTCTATTGGTTTATTAGGTTTGGAAGCAAGTCACACCATCTCAACCTGCCAGAGTTAAGTTGTACATACCAGAAAAATGTCTCACCTGCAATACCTGTCAGTCTATTCATATTAACGCAAGTCTTACGATTTCTAATGTCCATATACCAAATCCTAAAGGTGTTTCACAGCCCTGAAAATGGGCAGGAGGATCTGGGCAGAAGGACTGAGGTGCCACAGTCACTGGGACTCACCACCTCCTTACGGGGCAGGCAGTGTTTCCCGCAGGAATGAGCACCAGTGGGAGGAGGGACATTCCTTGAGGTTCCGCTTTCAGACACTTCTCAGAATCCCTCTCTCTGGGTGGGTTGGCATCTGCTCTGCCAGCAAGAGCAAATGGCCTATCTCCCACAGGGTCTTAGCTGATCAATCACAGGTGGAGGGCAAATTGCCTCTAGGCTGTCTTCTGGCCCTCAGTAGCTCTTCCCTCTGTGGTCTTCAGTGCTACTCAGCACCGGAGGTGCTGGGAATAATCCTGTATCTGCTGTCTGTGTGCTGCAACAAGAGCCTCACAGTGCTCTGCCAAGATGCAGAGCCTTTGAAGGCACAGCCCCAAATACCACACGTTCCATTCCACGGCAGAGTGTAACGACAGCTATAATTAAAACCGTTATTAACACAAACACATGAAGTCATAATAATAACTAAACTGTCCAGCAGTGTCCGAGGTGGTGTCTCACTTCCTCTGGAAGATCAGACCTGTTCCAGTCAGAAGAGAGGACATCTTCTTCACCCAGCTAGTTCATAACCTGGAGACCTATTGTCTAAACACACTGCATTTGTTTCCTGTCTTACGCACCACTTTTCATCCATCTTCCAGACAGCAGTTCACTGGGACTAGCAGATAGCTGGTGCAGTTACTTTTCTCTGGCTGGACACCAGGTGCTCACCAAAACCACTGCATGCCATGCCCTCCATGGATGTACAGGGGAAAGAAAATGCAACAAAAGCCTTGTGCACACAGGTAAGGACAGGGAGAGACCACTCACCAAGTACCATCATGGGTGAAACAGGCTTGATTTGGGGAAATTTTTTCCTGCATTATTAATCAAATCAGAGTAGGATAATGAGAAAAAAAAACTCAGTCTTAAAACACTTTCCCCATAACCCTCCCTTTTTCCTGGGCTCAGCTTCACTTGCAATTTTCTCCTTCCTCCTCAAGGGGAGGACTCACTACACTCTTGATCTGCTTTAGCACGGGGTTCCTCCCACAGAAAAAAGTTCTCCATAGACTTTTCAGTGTGAATCTTTCCCATGAACTGCAGTTCTTCATGAACTTCTCCAGCACAGATTCCTCCCACAGGGTGCAGTCCTTCAGGGACAGCCTGCCCCAGCATGTGTCCCCCCACGGCATCACAACAGTAAACCTGCTCCACTGCAGGCTCCTCTCTTCTTGGGTCCAGTTGTGCTGCTCCATCACGAGCTTTCCATGGGGTCACAGACTCCTTCAGATATCCACCTGTTCCACAGTGGGACCCTCCAGGCTGCAGGGGCACAGCTGCTTCAGCATGGTCTTCACCATGGGCAGTGGGGGAATCTTGCCCTGCTGCCTGCAGTACTGCTTCCCCCTCCTGAATCAGTGCCCCTGGTGTCTATAGAATTGTCTCTTTCACACAATTTCACTCCTCTCTCCTCAGGAATTGCCCCTGTAAAGTTTTCCTGCCTTGTTAAATCTGTTTTCCCAGAGGTGCCACCACCATCACTGATGGGGTTGGCCTTGGCCTTGGGCAGGTTCAGTGGAGCCAGCTGGCATTGGCTCCACTGGACATGGGAGAAGCTTCTTCTAGTTTCTTACAGAAGCCACCCCTGCAGTACCCCTGCTACCAGCACCTTGCCATGCAAACCCAGTGCAGATGATTAAGCCAATATTGCACTGCTCACATCCATGTTTAGTTAATTCTGGCCCGTTGCTGTCAAATATGGTGTATCAGGAAAGAAAAGGTCTTTGATGTCCATCATCAACTCCTTATCTGTATCTCCCAACAAAATAATCTCACAGGAGTCAGAATAATTGTAAGCACACAGTTGATAGTGTTCTGGTTTGGATTTTTTTCCTCTAATCTCTGTAAATATTCTAGATCTACTTTGCTCCAGCCAGTTTTTTCTCTGTACCATCAGTAAAACACTTTCCTAGACCTTGATCTTTAGTTCTAGCATATGCAGCACAACTTAAGAGCTTCTTCATTTAAGTTCAAATTAACTCTCCTCTTTCTGCTAAACTTTTTTTTTTCCTCAAAGAACTCTGATCAACCCCTGTGACTACTTTTCACATACTTTTTAATAACTTAGTAGTATAGTTCCTGAAACAGGATTTTGTGCAGGGCTAGTAGCTCCCCTTGCACTGATAAAAGTGATGAGCTGGGTTTGCCACTATAATTTTAATCTTTATTACTTTGTATAGAATCTCATCCTAAGCAGTCAGTCTGAAACTCAAGGTCTTTAGTTCACCTCAGAACACAGATTTTATTTTTATTTGCAAAATATACTAATGTTGAACTTCAAATAATTGGAAGAACAAGTCTGCATCTCCAAATCTCTTCCAGGTTCAGGTTCAATTTACAAATCACCCATTTGTAGTTGAAAAAAATAAAAGTAAGCTGTGAATTCTCTGGAGTGTTCACAAGGTCATTTTCAGTAACAGCAATAAGTGGTTTGCAGTCGATTTCAGCTAATAAAATAGTAATAGCTAAGGCCTCCCACAACTAAGACATGAAGTCTTTTACAACCATGCCAAAGCCTCCTTTTCTATCTGAGCTTATTAACTCTCATTTCCTGTTAGCATCTACTATTCATAAACCACTGGTCTCTAGCTGTGACCACTCTCCTGCAAGAAGATTGCACTGAAATCCCAAAATACGGCTTTGAAACACCTGTAGACAATATAGTTTTGGGCATACCATCCTCCCAAATTAATTCCTTTTACTTCTTAGACTTTTTATTAAGGTCAGGCAATGTCATTGTGTAGGAGCATTGTCTATTTATTTATTCAGGCAGCAGTATAAGGCACAATTGTCCTAATGTAATCCATCATTCCCAGAAATCTACTATTTCTTTGTCAACTGCAGTGGTTTCACTGTTACCTATATGTCTTGCCAAATAACCTTCTTTCTCAGGTGTGTTATTTATGTTACAGAAAATTTACATTTTGCTGGCATCACACTAACCCAGCAGCTTTGGTTCTGTTCCAGGATGCTCAGAGCTTCCAGTTATTCTCTTCCAACACTTCAGTTTCTTTTAGTGTTTTTCCCATATTAAAATATCTTCTACAGTGCCCCAATTTCTTCCGTGCTATCAAAACTTTTTATTTTTGTTATACAAATGGAATGCTGAGCACAACGTAAATGGAAGTCTGAAGAAAGAGGGTTTTCTCAACAAGATGTGGAAAACTCATAAAACATGTGCTGTGTTTTTCCAAAGACTTTCCCTGGAATCCTGCTGATAAATCCTGCATACAAAAAAATCTGCTATTAGACAACCAGAAAATTATCCCCTAACAATTACTGTGAAATTACAATTACTTTTTTCCTTCATTTGTATTTATTCAATTCCTCTTGTCTATCCAGACAGAAAACATTCTGTCCCTATTTTTCTCTGTAGAGAAAATCTTTATTGGCGGATAAAGAGTGTACCCACAGCTCACTCTCCTATGCATTTCATGACTGTTGGGGTAATAAACTCACCCATATCTTTTTTTTTTTTTTTTCCTTCAGAGGAATGGAATATGAATAGGAAGAGGGACTGGAGGAAGGCTGACTCTCTCCTCTGATGTGTGCTCTGCTCAAAGACAGCTTGTTCCCTAGCCACTGTCCTCTGATGCTTCCTCAGGTACACTGTCCTCCTGTCCTCTCTCATGAGCACATTGTCCTGATGAGAACAAAGTTTTGACACATTATTTTTTCTTTAATGAATGCTCTTCTCCATAAAGTTAATACAGACTGTATCTGTCCACTTTATTTACCCTCACATTAACTTTAGTTGCCATTATCTTACCCCTGTAAACCTCCCCTGACTCTCCATTATCTGCTTCTTGTCAGGAGGATAACATTATTTCAATCAACACACCATCATGTGCACCAGTATCCAATTTAAAATGAATAAATGTCTTACTTGCTTTCAGGGTGATAGTCCATTCATCTTCTGATGAATTGCTCTTATGAAGAATCCCCCAGAGCAAACGGTGCTGCCATTGATCTCCTGTATGCTGCTTCTTACACACTGTTTCACAGTGATGTAATCTAGTGCATGCCTTCTTCCACTTTATGGCTTGTGCTCTTTTCCACACAATCTGCAGACCCAGATGCTGCTCTTGTAACACTCCAATTATAGCTTCATCAAGCATCTTTCTTTGCTCTGTTTTGGATTCTCAATTATGTCCTCTCTTTTATTCTGAACTGGGCACCTGGTTAGTTTGACAAACTCTAAGTACTTTGTCAAGAGTTATTTCATGATGTTCTGATGATTTGTTCCAGATCCAGTCACAATCCCCTTTGTAATCAGGCTCTTGCTTCATTAAATTGTGAAGTTTTCTCTTCAGGCACAGACTCTCACCGTTATAAATTTCACCTTCTTTTTTAATACAGCCTTCTTTAAAATATTTTTTTTCAAAAAGAAAAAGTATTTCAGAGTAAAATAGGCCTGAACACTTTCACAGTTAATTCTGACTGCCAAAGTAACTGGAAACCAAAGGAACCTCTCAGGACTTCAGTACAACCTATTGTATGACAGCTATTATCCTTTAACTGCCTTCCATTGTAAGCAGATAAAGAGCATGGGGTCACTCACATCTTCTGCTATCCCCCACTCATCCAAAGTTTTCTCTGCTGTGAAATTCTTCATTGCTTCATTATTCCACTTGAGATGCTTTCTTGCTTCGCTTTTATTTTCAGCATCATCAGTTACATCCTGGTGATTAATTTGTGTACAAGAAACTGACCTGGTATTTTGACTGTTTCCCATTGCTGTTGACAGCTGCATCACTTCCAAGGCTCTCTACCAGATTGATTGTCTGGGACCCAAAGCCTTTACATGCCCTGTGCCTTTCCAGTGCAGTGGCTCACAAGTGCCACACTGACAAGGCTGACACCTTGAAGGAGTTTCTAAGGCACAGAGGTTGCTTTCCTGCCTCAGGGGATTATAGAGCCTGAAGCCATATTAACTGTTGAACAGATTTCCCCTTCAGATACTAAGGTTTCTCACAGCTGCTGGATTTGTCTTCTGCCCAAACCTCACAGAATAAGTTTCCACAACGGGGAAACATTCCTACTTCTTGAAGGTCAGTTTTCCTACAGTGAAAGACATTTCTTCCTTCTAAACCCTCAGAAGATCTAGGCAGTTCTTCTCGTCATTTCCTAGGTGTGCAAGCCACATTGAACACATTTTGTAAATCTAACAGTTTTTGGAAGAAGTGGATCTGTATCACATGGATTTTACATGTGCATGGGGTCTGCACATATCCAGTAAACCTGCTGCTCTCAACATGCACAAGACATAGAACATCTGGTCCTAGATCAGTGGTGCAGTAATAAATAAGAAGGACAAATAAACTCACAGCTTTGGTATAAAAGAGAAGCAGGAAAACACCACAACAGATACCTCAAAGTGGGAAAATATCACTTCCCTCTGCTTGTCTTTGACTACAGCATTATCATACACCCCACAGAAATCCCAGGCTTGCTGCTTCTATCTCACCCTTGTTCAGGATGACAGATCTCTGAACATGATAAACAAGGCTGAAACTGCATCTACATCCAAGCAGGTTGTCAAACATCTGCAAATCCATTATGTATAAAAGCAGTCTTCAAATTCCATGCGGTTAGAATTGCCAAAAGACAGAAGGGCATCATCTGGAAAACTTGACACAATGTAGTTTTAAGCAGAGCCAGGAAAAAGGAAAAAAAAAAAAGGAAAATTACTTAAGTTACCACTTATCTTGCTTTTTATTTCTGAAAGATTTTGGATGTGTTGTACACCTCAGTGATATGCAGGTAAAAATGAAAGATCCAGATGAACAACGTACATAGGCTTATCTGCAAATTTATAAAAGGTCTGAGGCTGCTTCAAGAGCTGGCACCGTGAGTAGCCCTGCAAATTTTTGTCTTTTTATCTCCCAAGAACATAAATAAAGCTATTTCTACATAATTACTGAGAAAGATGCATCTTCAGCCCATGGGCTCCTGCCAACAGGAGGGTTGTACACAGATTTTTTTAAGGTACTTAACTAACCAAAGCTGAATTTGAAGTTAGCTGACAATAACACCTCTATGAAAAGACTCAGTGAATTCATACCATCATAATCACTTTCTCCAGGTTCTCATGACACCTGATTATGACTAAAATCTTTACAATCAATCAGAAACATACTCCAGGACAGTGGAGAAATTTACACAAAAAATTTCATATAGTGGATTCACAACTCAAATTCTTTATTAGTAGCTGCTACTACAGCTTTGTTCTGCCCACTGTAAATTCAGTAGGATTTACACATAAGGGCCTGTTTGTGGAATAGTCACATCTTTCAGAGAAATAAACTATAAGACTTAGCCAAGTTTTCTTTCTCCAAATTCCATGTTCTCATAATCCCTGCAGAGCCACAGATTCCAAGAGGAGTGCTGCTATTATGGACCAATGTGAGGCCATCCTTCACTCAGATTTAGGACTCTGGAAGTACTTTTCTTAATCCAAAACAAGAAGTCAGATTAAATTTTTCCTTCCAATCCTGACCAAATCCATCACTTTAAACCCTCACAGCTTAAAAGTATTAAAGTTTTGAATTTGTCAGTGTTCTCCTGAGTGAGTGAGAAAGCTGATTATTTCAGATTGGAACTGCATACGCTATTGTGTCCTTAACAAAACCAAAAGAGAGTGGTTTTACTGACATCATTCAAGGTACACTGTGGTTATGCTGGCTGAAGATATAGCCATATATTTAGTACCATTTCAAGTCATAAAAACTTGCTCACAATTTTTTTTTTCTTAACTTGAAAAGTTTACTGGCTGGTTACACGTGCACAACTGCAAAATGACTAATCTTCAAAATGAATCTTCCAAATGTCAGTGTTAGTTCCAAAACATCTTTGCCATTAAACTGACACGGCACGTGATCATTTTTATTGCCAATGGACCATTTTAGAGACTGAGTGAAAACAGGATTACTACAGAGATTTTCTTATCTACTATAAGCAGTTTAAATGCCAGGAAAATTTGTATTCCTTCTTAATTATCAAAAAAACTTCTGAACAGTCTTCAGCTTCAGGTTAGAGACACCTAAAAGGAAGTTTAGAGCTTTGTCAATTGCTTTAACTATGAAACATTTCTCAGAGTTTGGCTTCAGAAGAAGTTTTTAAAAAGTAGACATTGTGTTACATGGTATGGAAAGCCCTGTATATGCTCTGGTGGGGAAAGGAAACACAGTCCTACCAATCCTACTATTACCATCTAACTCCTAGCTTCAGAAAAGAATAACGCTCTAGGAAGTATCAAAAAACCCCAAAATACTGTATGATCTGATCCTTTCTTCTCCATAATGCAATATCCTTAACAAGAGAGTTTTTGGGTCCAATCTTCTCAAAATGCATAGAAGTTGCAAATTATTCCTGACTGTCAAAGCTGGTAATTGTAATATATAGGCAGCACTGACTAACTAAAAGTCCTGTGGCCAACCTCATATTCAGAGAGAACTGCCTGTGCAGCACAGGCCTCAGCTCATTCAACAATCCCCTCTGACATGAACCTGGATTCATGGGGCTGGTTTTGATCAATACCAAACTTTTTCTCCACCCTTGCTGGGGTTTTTGAAAAAAAATACCATATCTCCCTATAGGTTTTACTCAGGAAAGGATTTAAAGGATTAAGAGTTCCAAAGAAATTTCTAATTAAATACGATAGATGTAGAAGTCTATGACATTGAAGCTTCATTTGGCCATCCATCAACATTTCATAACCTTAAGCACATTATCTTGACCAGCAATGTGAAATGTGAATGAACTAGAACACTGACAAGGTTGAGCCCCAAGAGATAGAGAAAAACAAGAGATGATGGGAAAAGAGCTTGCTGAAAAGAGATCTAAAAGAAGAAATAGAATTACACTTTCTAATGTTGGCAAATAAGATAAATGGACATCAGCATTGCAAGTTTTATTATCTTTGAGGTTTGAAAAGCAGAATTTCTACCAGGAGGGAAGAACTGTCTCTATTGTTCTCAGATAATCATATGTTAAAATACAAAATACATGACATAATAAGGGAAATTAAATGGCCTTCCAGTACTGAAACTATGCCTGAAAATTTACTTATATCTCTGTTCTACCCTTAAGGTAATTTTTCTGAACATCATGATCATAAGTGGTAGCTCCAGGAAGGGAAGTAAAGTTAATTCTAATGAGGCTGGGGTCATGGGCCATGCAATGTATGCCAGAGAGAAAACTAAACTATGGCAAACCTGAGGAAAACAGGTGGATTTTTGCTTCCACTGACTAAATTGTCTCTTCTTAAGTCATGTCATATTCCTACACCAGTCAGTAAATAGCTAAAATCCAGCCCTAAGGCAGGGTGCAAGGCAATGGGTTTTGTTAATAAGTATGTGGATGGTCTGCAGCTGGCAATGTGACCTGGAAAAAAGACTTCAGTCAAAATAGTCAAAAACACTCCTTCAATCCATAATTTCTTCAGAAATTGCCAGCTGAGCCTTGGTTTATTAAAAGTATACCCAGCTCAATAGTCTTGCTAGACAATTCATACTGTTTGCTCACCTAATCCTTTATAAGTGAACAGGGAATGGTCTTCTAATAAGATAGTTAAAAACAATACCTTTTTTTTTTTTTTTTTTTTTTTTTAATCATGGCAGTCTGCCCTCACTCACCTACTTTCCTGGATGCCTCTGAAGCATGTAAGGTTTTCCCTGAGTCATACATGAGTTTAGCAGGGTCTTAGCCAGCCCAACATTCTGGGAAGCATCATCCCAGGACCCTCGTGTAGTAAAGCCAATATTACAAGCAGTGACAATTCCAGTGCTCCTATAGGGTGAATCCCATTATGGAAGGAGACAGGATGCAGCCTGCAGTCTCCTCTCCCACTAGGAGAAGCTACTTGGCTTATCTGACCAGTGGAGTAAAGCAATATTGGTTTAGGAAATATGGAAAAACTAAAGGCAGGAAAAGTATGATTTAATAAAAAGTGATTTCTAGAGTGCCTGCTACAGATGCACTCAGCTGTACTGCATAAAATGTAAGGAAAGGTTCCAGATTTTGGTGCTTTATTCGATTTTAGGTGTTTTCTCAGCCTGCTGGATTTCTCAGTTCAGGTTTCTGTTGCTTTAGAGATTCAAAATTGTACTTCAATTTTTTTCTTTCTTATATAAATTCCTACAAATGAAAAAAAAATATTTTTTGTAACAGCATTCTTTCTACAGCAAATATTTTGTTATGTTCATCAGGAGTAGGACAGACACTTCATTACTAGCCTCATCAGCTTGAGGAGGTGGGATTTTCCCCATCAGAGGTTTACATCTACTAATATAAAAGATTTAGGTCTTGTGTTCTACAGAAACAAGTCTGGCATTTATGTCATTTCCAGGAATCAAATCGTATTTCAGCCACATATATGTTGATCTGTTGACCTTGAGGCTTTATTTACAAAAATCAGTGGTTTGTTTATGACTTTCAGGCACATGCATTCCCTCAGAGGAGGCTGATGTGAAGACTGTGATGATCAGCCAGTGTTTTCTCAGTGTCCAGAAAAAACACTGGCTACCTACCATCCCACCCATCCACTGGTGCAGACACAGTAGGTGTCTGTAGCTGTGTCACCAACCATTCCCAAGGTGGCCATACTGTGTTATCTCTGGTAAACACATATTTTGATAACCCTAGCAATTGCCTTATAGCTCTTATATATTTCCATACTGCCTGGGAGCATGCTTAGTGGCCTGAAGCAGATTGAGCATTTCATGTGCTCTCTCAGGATACTATTTTATCTCTCAGTTTCCCCACCTGTAATATGTATTATATTTCCTACTGAAGGATATGGTTGTCATTAATTTTAAAATGTGTGAAACATTTTGAAGTTGAAATGTTTGAAATAGCAGGTTTTTTTCTCAAGTTTAGCTTAAGAAAAATTGAGAGTGTGGAGAAGGTGTGTTTTAGCTCCAAGCAGCAAATAAGAATCACTACAGCAATTGTGAAGAGAGGCAGGTGTATAATGAAAAAGCAGGTCCCTGAACACAGATTCAAGCAACAGCTGGAATTATATTTTCATGATATTTGGAACCACTTTAATGCATTGAATGCAAATGTTCATACTTTAGGTACGAGGGTTTTTTTTCAAAAACACTGACTAATATAAACATCCAAAGAACAAATTATAATCCATATTCACAAGATAAGCTTTTTGCACTGTTTATTAAAGTTTCTACACCTTTCATAAACACCACTTACAAAATCAGAGGAATACCATTGAATGTCTTTGACTAATCCTATATCATATGTCATAGTCAACATGATCAAATTCCAGGAATTAGTCATGGCACAGTGACTCTGGAGTGGAGATTTTGATGAAGATTCAGATGCTTAGAGTTAGTGGTTAATGTTGTGGATGGCTACAAAAGATTGAGGTGTCAATCTAGTCACTGGAAAGACCTGTGTCAAAATAGCTGCCATTTCTGATGCTCTGGTGTATCCTGCAAGGTGCCAGACATCCTGCCATAAGTTCCTTCATGTGTCTTACATCAAAACTCACTTGGAGGTCTCAGGTACCCTATGACATCTCCCTTTGTAAGTCAGTCCCCAGGTATCTGTTCTAGACTCTGCGGAGTGAATGAAGTCACATGAGTGTTGGGCTAACACAGAAATAAATATACACTGTCAACACCTACATGGAGACCAGGCTGTATCCCACTCCAAGCTGCAGCCGATCTCTGAGGTTTCCCTATGCTGTTAAACATAACAGCATAGTTATGTGTTTACATAAACCAGCTTTCCCAAACTATGATTATTGGCCTTTGTTAAAGAATTAATGGAGTATTCATATTAGCACAGTTCCTGGGGACTACAAACCATTCCATTTATTTTAAAAATTGGACCTTTTAACCAATTCCACTGAAGAATACTTTTGATACTGGAGGAACTGTGTGAGGCTGGGAGAGTACAGACCTGGTAGGCAGCGCTGGGAACTGCTCTTCAGGACCTTCCTCTGGAATAAATGGCTCTCCTCCAGAGGAAAAGGAGGTTCTGTTATTCCTATCAATTTCAATGAGAAAGGGTCCTTTCTGTAATCATAGCAGAGGGAAAAAAGAGCTTCCAGTCATTCTTCCAGCTGTATAGCAAGAAAAAGAACCTCATTCCTTTGAAACTTCCAACAGGGAGGCAGATTATAGTGTAGGTGGAGTTAAAAACCAGAATGAAAGCTTTTTGTGGTATGACACTGTCTCTTAACTGCTGTCAGATATTGTTAGTACAAGGCAGAGAGTGTTATTTTGTATCCTTTTGGAAAATCTTTATCAATTTCTCTTGTAATAAGGATCTGTTTTAGGAAAGGGGAGGTCAGTTTCAGAGTTCTGAGCAATATGCACCTAACAAGTTCTGTAAGAGGTGTTGCTCTGCTAGCACTGTGTCACTGGCTCCAGGACAGCAGGCTAAAGTTTTGGAAACAAAGCACAAGAAACCTGCCCCTCAAGCCCCAGCTATTCACCCAGTCCCACCCAGCAGTGAATTATGGCACCCATCTCCTGCTATTCTGCATCAAGATACCTTATTTTGGACTCAGAATGAGCTTGTTAGATGTCTAGTGATACCTGAAAGTAACCGTAATTGAGATGAACACAACTTCCCCACCAGCAGAAAAAAAAGGAAGTGTCAGAAAATGAATGGAAATGAGAAAGAATGAGAAAAATCAGAAAGTAATGATTTCTACCCAAACTTGTGCTCACTGGAGCTCATTGGTTATATTACTCCGGCCAACAGGACAACCTGGAAAAAAAAGGTCGAAAAGAAAGATTACAGACATGCACTCTGCAAGGAGAGGTGATGACTTTTGCCTCTCAGGTAACCTTCTTTTCTAGATACACAAACACCTCAGACCAAGCATTTAAGTACTTTCCCATCCACAATGAAATCCTGGGTCTTATGTCCTGTATAACCCACTTTTCCTCTAAAAGTCAAAAATGCCATATTTTTTAGATGGGTCTCAGAGAATGTCAAAAGATGTGAAAATACTTGTGCAGCCAGACTGTTCCTGAGTGTGTATCTGTCTGATGACACTCTAGAATGAGACCTAGCCAAGGAAGTGCTATAAGGAAAAAAAACATTTGTTACATTTGCCTGATATGTCATGATATGATTAATTACAATAACAAAGTAAGACCACCCTTTATTTCTACCACATCTATTCTGGTGGAGATGTTCTTAGGGCAAGCATTAGACCTAGGATAACTCTCAGCCTATCACACATTTTAGTAGGATGTCAGAAATCTCCAAGAACAGCATTGCACAGGAGCTGCTGATAGCTCCTCAAATGCATAGATTATTCTATTTTTGATGATATGCGTCTGTCAATCTCAGAGCAAAATTGAGCCCTTAGGGCAAAATTCATCTCTCAGATCCACACATCAATGGGAGTTCCCCTCATTCAGGAAGAACAGACTATTGGAGGTGTGAGCTGCTGTGTAGGTCAGGATAGAAAATTTTGTCTGTAGTGCTTATTTCTGAAATAGTAAATTTAAAATATAAATGTAATTTTCTTTAATAGAAAAACACTTGAACAAAATCTAGATCTGCCCTACCACACCACAGAAAAATATACCACATCCACAAACAAACAAATATTTAGCTCAAGGATTTGGAGTGAAAGAGAAGGTAAAATTATGTCTTTAGAAAAACTGAATATATCAAATTCTTCCTCTAAATGTTGAATTTCTTCAGAATGAAAACACTCTTTGTTATAACAGACTCACTGGGGACAAGGTGCTTGAAGATTTCTGTAATCCTTCACAAGGTGAGAAATCACATTCCTAGTGCCTTCAGGCCTTTACAGGCTGTCTGGGCACGTATGTAAAGGAGAAAAGCCTCATTCCACCATGCTCACCATGAAGCATGCCCAGCATATAAAATGGAATTCCTTTGTCCAGAGGGGTTGATGAAGAAGAAGGATCACTAATCTAGAGTGGCCACTCAGCAGCTCTGGTGCCGCACTCCCAGTTCTCTACAACCCAACACTGCACATAAATTTTACGTTAAACATATTAAAATATACAGGTACAAAGAAAGCAGCCTGTCAAGGATTTAGGTTTGGAATTGCTGCCAAAGTGTGTATCTGAGACAGGTCTATGTTCACTTTACACATGCCTATCCTTGCATGTTTCTTTAATGATAAAATTAATCCCTTCACAGTGAAATGGTAGAGAACCTATATCTCTTTTTAATTCCTAATTCTCTCTGATTTCAATTTTGAAAACTAACAGCTACTGAAATAGTGTTTAAAAGAGTGAATTGGGGCATATATCCTACAGTGACTTCCTGAACTGGTGTGAATTTCACCTGAAAATTCCAGGCTGCTGGTGTCAGGTTTTAATGCTGGTGGTCTGATTTAGTCTTTCTCTCTCACTTCTATTTCATCTCTTTCAACATCCTCCTGCTTGAAAACTTCACTACTCATTAGTCACTATTGAGATCATTAGCATGCAGCCTTGGCTCCCCACAACTACTATAAACAAAGATATAAAGTGCTTTCTCATGTTTCTTGCTGCGGTTTTGGAAGCAGTGCATATTGCAAGAGGGTAAAGGGACCTACAGCTTCAGACAGATACAGTACAAGCAAAACAGCAGCCAGGGACAACACCTAAGGCTTTGGAAAGATGTCATTATTTTGAATTATTAACAAGAAACAATCTAAGTTAGAAACTCCACTAATGTGCCTGTAGGAACCACATACCCCTAACACAAATGTTTATGAATTAGGTAAGCTTTTAAGTACTAGTTAAATAAATATTCAGCTATAACCCATTCTGCCTGTGGACATGCAGCTATAAATCTTTGTTATCCTGCTAGAGACACCATGGATATAAAATGGTAACAAGGACAGCTATAAAAAGTTTGTATTCTATTTCCACTTGAGAAATGTCAAACTTTATTTTTGTTAGTGTCTCTCTGGAAAATATTTCTCTGGCAGTTTTTTAACCATAACCTGAGAAGAATATTTAATTGCAAGAATAATCGCTGTTGAGTATCAAAATTAACTTAATACTCATTAGTTTGACTGTGGCAGTACTTCTTAAGTTGACTTGTAAAATTTGTGCAATGAATTATTGAAAAGCCATTATTGAAATAACCTCTTATTTTCTAACATGGCTGCTTGTATTTCCCCATTGAAACACAGCATGCATCTGTTGCCATAGATACCATTATTTTCTGAAATAAACATTACTTTTTTCTTCATTCCTACATCCACATTAAAAAAAGCTAAACTATGACACCTTTTCCAATGATATGTATTTTGGGCACAACAGTTTATTTAAATAATAATCTTATTAAGGTTAAAAACCTATCTTACCTCAACATGCAGACATTTAAGTGACATGAAAGATGATAATTGTCAAAGTTTATTAAACCCAACATGGCATGCACATTTACAATCTTTATATTACTGACCTTTTTGGGACTCTTGCCATTGTGTAAAATATGAGAAAGAGGAGTTTCACTAAAAAGATTTGGGGGGCAGGAAGAGATTTATATGTAAAGCAAGTTTCCCACAATGTGCTTCTTTCACCTCTGATGTTCTCACCCTGTGGTCTCTGAACCTTTGGAAAGGAACCTTCTATTCCATGGCTGGGTTGAATGTGGGGTAGTTTCATTTGATTGACTGGGCAGTCATTTTTAGCCTTGTTCTCCTGCAGCACAAGGAGTTTGGTTAATTTTCAAAAATCTCATGTACAATTTCCAAAAATAGCACTTAGTTCAAGGATTTTTGAAAACTGTCCACAGGGACAAATCTTGTCATGTCTGTGCTACAGGAGCCTCATGCACTAGTTCTGAAGGAAACACACTGTCACAAAGAAAATATCTCATACTTCTAGCAGTAGGGAAGAAACCAAATTTGTAGAGATTGCTTCTCTGCCAGCTATTATACATGCAAAGCAGGTGAAAAAAAGACAAAATAAAATAAGACCACAAAAAATAAATCACTAATGTCCATATAAGTGAGTAGAAAAAGCATCATACAGGTTTCATCCTGATCCACTCCTGACTATGATCAGGCAGGTGTGCAAAGATAACAAATGCCTATAACTGAGACCAAAAAAAAAAAAAACAGCCTGGAATGTAGAGGATATAAATCAGCAGTGTTCTTGCATCTTTAGTAGAACCACACTGAAGTATGCAAGCAGCACTCAGCCTTTATGTGTTGGAAAAGACATGTGGATATTCTAAACATTTATTCTGCTTTTAAGAGCCCTTCCTCAAAGTACAAGCTACAAAGAGCAAAAGCAGGCCAAATCAATCCCCAAGCACCAAAGCAGAGATGTGCCTTGCAGCATACCTCAAAGCACAAGGGATTGGAACGATCTTGAACCACTTTAGGAAGCAGGTCCCAAAGGGAACACCTTGACAGCAGCCATCTTTCTAAACTGGAAGGTTTTCAGGGTAATCACTCTTTACTGACCAATCGAAACATCAAGAGAGACTTGGACTTTCATGTAGGTGAGTCTAGAGACATGCAAGGCTTTAAATACTGAAACCAACTCATCCAATATCAACAGAAAACAAACAAACAGCTACTGATGAGAACAGGATGGCCACCAGCAAGGAACTCTAACATCTGGGTTCACATAAGATGTACCTCTATTTGCAATACATTATGGTGTTCTATAGTAGTTTACAGATCCTAGGTAGCATTGCTTTCCCTTCACACAGGAATAAAGACACCTAGATCAAGGAGGTATATCTTTCTAGGCCCTATAAACCCATAGATTGCAGCCCAAATGAAAGGCTGAGACTAGACTAGCTTGTGACCTAGCTGTGCTGTGGTGGATGATAACAGTTATGGCTGTTACTTTTCCAAAATTCCGTGTTGCTCTGGCAATGAGGGACTTCCATCACCATTTTTGAGGAAACTGTGGAAACTAATGCAATCTGGCTATATCTTATTTATAGAAACACCACTACAGATTACAGTTACCAAACAAAATTGGATATAGAGCAAGTATCCATATAAAAGAATAAAGCAACACCAAGCAATTCACTCTGTCACTGAGAGAGACATTGATAGGCTGGAAGGGTTGGCCCATGCAAGCCTGATGAACAAGGAAAAGGACACGATGTTGCACCTGGGTTGGAGCTATCCCAAACACAAATAACAGATGGTTGGAGAATGGATTGAGAGCACCTCTGAGCAGAGAGACTTGGGAGATATTCATTGGTGAGAAACTCAACATGACAGATAACTCAAGCTTGAAGCCCAGACAGCCAAACACAGCCTGGGCTGCTTCAAAGGCAGTGTGACCAGCAAGTCAAGGGAGGTGATTGTCCCACTCTGCTCTGGTGAGACCTCACCTGGAGTGCTGCATCCAGCTCTGGGCCCCCCAGCATACAAAGGATATGGGCCTCTTGGAGCAAATCCAGAGAAGACCTTCAAGAATAATCAGGGAACTGGAACATCTCTGCTAAGATGACAGGCTGAGAGACTTGGAGTTGTTCAGTCTGGAGAAAAGAAGGTTCCAGAGAGACCTTATAGCCCTTTCCAGTACCTAAAAAGGGCCAACAAGAGAGCTGGAGAGAGACATTTTCCAAGGGCATGTAATGGAAGGAAAGATGTAACAGGTCTACACTGACTTCATTTAGATAGTAGAAGAAAATTCTTTTCTGTGAGGTTGATGAGGCACTTCAACAGATTGCCCAAAGAAGATATGGATACCCTATGCCTGAAAGCATTCAAAGCCAGGCTGGATGAGGCTTGTAGCAACCTCGTCTAGTAGAAAGTGCTAGTGCTTATGTCAGGGAGGTTGGAACTAGATATCTTGAAGATCCCTTCCAACCCAAACCATTGTATGATTCTATGATTCTGTGACCTAGGAATGCAGATAAATTAGAGCTATTAAAATGATCTGAGAGGAACTATCCCTTGTCAAGAAGAGTAAAAGGCATAGACTCCAAGGTAAAGTGAATAAGGCCCAGAAAAAGACATTTGCAGTATGAGGCCTAAGAACCTGCTTTTTCTGTTCCTCAGATGAATATAATTTTGACAAAGAACTAATATTTGCACACTTAAAGGAGATAAGTGATTTGAACTCAACAGCATCTTCTCCCTTATTTTCTATTATTCTTGTTCATCAAAATTTCTCCAGATCTCACATTATCTTCTAGAGTATAATTTATTCAGGGAAATATTAATGGTAAAAAAATCTCTTCCCCTCTTCTCTGTGAATAAAATGCTGAATTCTTCTCAGGATGTAAGAATAAAGAAAATATTTTAGACACCATTCAAGGCCCAGACACGACTTGTTTATAGCAATAAGGATGAAGGGACAAACAATGGCAAGGCATTGATACATGAACCATGTGCCTCTCTGCTAAGCAGAAGGGCTCCCATGAACAACATCCTAGTTCAAGCCCTGGCTCCCACAGCTTCTCCAAGCTGACTTGCCAAGGCATGTGCTTCTATCTAAAGCAGCAACCACACCTGCCCACCACTAGCCAATGAAAGATATGCACCCCTGTAGAAGTGAAAGTCTCAAATGTTAAGAAAAAGTACCAGGGTCCCAGAAATAAACATTTCCCGAAAATCGGACTCTATCCTTATTCTACCATACTGAGAAATGGTTCAATACTTTATGAACACTACAACCTTCCTTTTATAGCAAAGAGAGTAACTAAAGGAGGAGCAATAGCAACCTCTCCCTTAATAATGGCTGGCATCTCCTGCAAACTTTTTGTCATGAATAGTCCTAAGCCTCAGATGTACAGAAAAGTCTGTTCATCCACAAATACCCATACACATTAAAAGTCTTCGGTAAATGTGGTCTAATATAAATTAAATTAGTCCTTCAAGAAAGCCCTTATTTGTCAGCTAGTGACAAAACATTTATTCATTTCACCCTCTAATGCCAGGTTAGAGCTTGCACATCTAATGAAACCACTTTAGATTAGCGCAGCTTCTGTATTTCCCAGATGCTCCCCTTGCTTTGAGCTAGTTTAGCTTCTTCTTGCATCCTAGAGTTTTCTACATTCTGAACATTTATATATTCAGCACTAGATCACAAGTGATGATGGAGAACATTTCACAATGTATGGGTCACACTGGGATACATCTGCATGTGCTAAAAACACAGCACAGGACTGGGACTAATTTTCCCAAGTAAAAATACAAATTTGTCTAAGGTGAATGCAGTTTGTTGGCCACAATTACTATCTGTGAGCCTTTCATATCCATTATTATTGCACATAGACTCGGGTTGCACTGGAGCTTTACGTGAGTTGGGAACCTGCCTTTTAACTGGTATCTAATCAGAGGAGGCTGTTAAGCTCTTTCCCTCAACCTTCCCTCAAAGTGGGCTCAAAGCCCCATAAAATGGAATCTTCTGTACATTTGGTGTCAGTAAGTTCAAGACTCTGTTGTATGTCCCATTAGTCCAAGTCCTGTGTAAGCCTCAGGCACTGTAGCCATCTTTCTCCTCTTATGAGCATGGGTTCTTTTGTGACTCAAGTGACCTCTAGACTTCAAAAGAGAGTCCAGTGTCCCAGTATTAATAGTTCTACAGTGTATGCTGTCCAGCTTTTTATTCTTGATTTGAAAAGGCATAACTATAGACATTGTGTGTGTAAATGCTGAAGGAAAATGTTCTTAAAGCTGAAAAGAAATTAGCATTCATTAATTCATTAAACAGCCAAAAGTCAGGAAGTGCCACTACTGGCTTTTACTGTGCAATCAGATTCTACTCTCATGTGTGTACACATTATGATACATTCTGTAATTATATAATTCTTTTTTTTTTCCACAGGACCCCAGCTTTATTCAGTGCACAGTGTTCAGTGAATACAGCAGTTGCCCAATATTTCTCTTTATCCTCATGCTTTATTTACTGCACATCCTCTGAACATTGCATTGAATATAGAGTTACTTGTTGCCTCATGGGTTTTGTGCTTATGCTCCCCAAACTAGTATATCAGTGTACTATAAGGATTAATGAATTTATGGTCACAGTCCTCCTATGTACTCACTAGGAAAGGGTCACTCCTATGTACACATTAAGAGAGTGTCGTTAAACTATTTTATAGACTGAAGCAGAAAGACACGATGATCTGCCTGATATAAGACAGTAAGTCAGGGGTATATTGCATGAATCTACACTACCACATAATGCTGGGTTCTCCCCTGAAGTCCCAAACCTACATTGCTTGTGTTAATTAGAGTCTCAACAATCAACACTGAGCTCTTCTGTAAATCATACTTCTGGTCTTGTGACCTTAACATCCAGAAAGTCACACATTCAGTGATATCCTGGAAATGTCTGGCTGCCTTCAGTGCATCAGCTTGGAAGTTTGCAGCTGGCTAGACCCACCTCTCCTGCATGATCACTAATTGTGCAGATGATAAAGTTAACTTACACCTATTGCCATTTTCCTTCATAGTGTACATACAGACACCTACTGACATCTCAGGTAAGTGAAGAATACTCCTGGAAGATGTTTTCCCTCTCTGCACATCCCAGTTCATTCCTTGAGCACAGTTTACCTCACGCAGAAGCTGAAGCAGGGGTCCTGTGACAAGAATATGCATGGTAGGTGGAACCGTAAGAGATTGCTTCATTAAAGACTCTAAGGCTATGTATGTGGCAATTAAAATTCTGTCAAGTTCTAAGTGATTTGATTTTTAATTTTTCTTGCATAAATGCATCTAAATCCTTCATCTGAAGAGGTCTTTTTGTAACCAGAAAGAGAGGAGAACTGGGAACTCCATGAAGTCTAGGAAGTCTATTGTACAAACCTGATATATTTAGGAAATATTCAAATACCATATTGAGACCCACCTAGGGAAAACAATAAGATAATTCTTGTCCCCCCCCAAAAAAAAACCTGTAGAAAAGCAGTTTGCAATTTAGCACACTATAATATCAGAAATCACAGTAGGGAAACCAGCTAGATTGAAAATCATAGCAGAAAGGTCATTTGCCTGCCATGTCATCAAAGTAGCATCAGCTACAGTCTTGGGCTACACTCATGCACAAGTAACCCATATCTACCCTGTTCTGCAAAGTATTTCCCCAGGACCAAGAGCTCTAATTTTTCAGCAACTCCATCTGTTCTGATAAAGTCAGAAAAACACAGACTGTAGAGTCCTGTGCTAATATATTAGTCATTGAGCCACTGTAAAAGGAAAGCTTCCCCTCTGAAGAAAACAAAGCAGCGGAACCACTGTCCTTTGTGCAGAGGAGGACACACAAAGGAAGCATGTGGAAGAGACTTGTCATGGAACTGGACGTGTCTCCCCAAAAAGAAATGTTGGCAGAGATAGTGTCTACACCTGAGCTAGTCTGCTAAGGCACACCTTAACCACTCACCAGAGGTCTATTTGCTTAAAGTACCTGCTTGCTTCCACTGACAAGTTCTGATGGGGCTGGCTGAATTGGAAATATCTGAAGATAAGCAAAATTAAACAGATGCCTAATTTCTGTAATTCAATCAGGCTAGGAAGGGAGCAAGCCTCCCAGCCAGAGAGATCTGTCAGGTGCCAGGCACACACACAAGTAGAACACAAGGCACACGGAGAAATTAAATGTGGAAACAGAGGACCTGCAGCACTCAGGCTTTAGTAGAGTTTGAGATATAGCCAAGAGTCCTGTGTTAAGGTTTTGGAACTAAGTGCTTAAATTCCTCTGAAGTCTAACTTTAGAGTGAGGCATTAAGTTCCTTTTTTGGATCCAATTTTCTGACCTTGTATTTTTATAGCCTCTTGGTAGCAATTATAAACCAGCAATTAAATGTAAGAGTAGGATCATTACCCTTAATCATATTGGTAATGAAGTCTGAGTATTTGATTCAGGGAAATGAAATTACATACATTTCCTTTTGTTCTGTTATCCAATCTCTAGTAATTTACATGCGGTCCTTGAATGTAGCTCTGTCTTTCTGTGGTTGCTCCTGCAGACTTGAGGATACAGATTTCTCTCTAACTTTATCTGGACTTTTGGATATGCAGGCAATATTGGACTGAACCACACATACTGGTAAAATTTCCAGAGTTCAGGGGTATTCATGCCAGCAGATACTCAACCCTGTTTCCTGTGTAGCTCCTCATAATTTTCTTTTCAGATGTTTCAGTTAAAAAAATAGGAGTCTGAGAAAAGCTACTCAAGAAAGAAAGGAAATTTTACTGACAATTTGTGAGGAATTCGTTACTGTGTTTATTTTTATCCAATTAAATTTAGAGTGATCTAGAGACTGTAGCCAAAAATGCCAGTGGCTATAGGGTCAAAGTATAATTTTTTTAAAATTAAAAATAAATTTTCCTGCAAAGAAGAAGAAAAATATACCCAAAGACAAGAGAGAGGAAACTTCCCTCAGAACTGTCAATGATTTCAGAAAGCAATACAATAAGTAGCCACTGGGAAAATAAAAAGCTAATTAATGAAAGTGGAGAGGAAAAAATTCTCTTCTTACCAAGCAAATTGCCAAAATAACATATCGCTCTTTTCAACATGTGAACTGAATATGAATAGACAAAAGTAAAATAATTAAAGCATATTTGTTCCTAAATGGCTAGTGGACAGTCTTCTGGTGAAGCTAATCTTTCAACACACATTTTTATGCTTTGTATTTTTTTCTGATAATGCTTACAGTATGTACTACTGACAACCATGTATCTTTGCCCATGTAACTTTGAGCTACAAAAAGGAAGGATTAATTTTCTTATAATAGCCTGTCTCTTACATAGTTATTGACAGGAAAAACAGGATTTCAGTTTGTGGTGCTGGCTTAGAGAAAAACAGTAATCATGATGTGGGAATATTGCACCAACTGCTTTCCAGTTGTGTTCCATGTCAGAACTTCAATAAATGCAAGTACTTTCAGAAAATGCAAGGCTGAAAAAGGTATGTACAGGTTCTGACTTCAGTATACACAGCCAGCTGCAGACAGGAAAGAATAAAGAGATTCTGGGAGAATTTGTGGGAAGGGCTGGGATATGAAACCACCCTTTATCACAAGGCTGATAAAGTTTAAATGCCATTTATGTGTCAGATAAACTGACTTTCAAACAAGACAACTGACTTTCTAACCTGACTCTCGCGACTAGTTTGGAAGTTTAGAACTTAATTCACAGACCTAACAAAAACTTCAAATCAACGCCGTTTGTTTTGCTGCTGATGATGAAACAAATGGCACAGGGGAGCAAGAGGATTCCCTAAATATACTTTTCAAGATCAGAATGCTGGATTACGACTATAAAGAATAAAACTATGGGAGGAAATTACATCTAACATACCACAAGCAGGGACATGGAAAACTCTCCTTAATCTCCTGAAAAATAAAAGCCTAATGCAGTGCCTTTCCTATTGATTTGAACAGACAACAGATCAGAGCCATCACATACAATCCCTGGGATGTTCCACTATGAAGGCTCCTTTATTCCTGCTGACATCAGGAAAAATTATTATCCCTTTAAAAAAATAGGATGCCAAACAAAATAAACAACAAAAAAGTCATATTATTATTAGATGGGTACAAAAGTAACTTCTAATTAACCATCACTAAGCTACAACTTGGTCTGTACAATTTGCATAAAAGCCAATGATAGACTTGTAAATGAAATAAAATTACTACAGAATAAAATGCACAGCTTTGATTCCTTGCAAGGAGCAAGCGAATAAGGTGCTTGGAAAAGAATTAAATGCAGAAGAAAAAGTTCTGTTTTAACAAGGGGAAATACCTTGTTATTCACATTCCCTTTGGTAGTAGTTATTCTGAGTATCCGTTAACAAGTGACTACAAATATTAATAAGTTTATTCATATCTCACTTTTACAAGATGTACATTCATATCATGTGATTCAACATAATACACTCCAAAAAATGGAACTCAACATGTCTGGTGAATTCATGTAGGAGCATGCTGGCATAATCAAGACCTAAAAAAAGGTTGTTTGCTTGTTTCTTTTTCTCTTCCACAATAGCAAAGGAGTACAACCTTTTAAGATGAGTTAGGTTTGAACGTTTTTTTGTTTGTTTGTTTCATTTTAGCAATCCCTGAAATGTCTGTAAATCAGACACACTGTGAGTACATAACCAAAATAATGCTATGGTACTGGAAATCATACTGGCTGCTCATACTTTTGCAAAAGCAACAGGGTTTTAAAATATAAAAATAAATGCAAAGCATTGTCAAATTTACACTCAACATAATTAAAATAATACACATTTAGAATTTTCAAACAAAAAATAAATAAAACATCCACATACATTAATACAAAGAAACAGAGATATTTGCCTGTCTTTGATGTAATTAATACATACCATAAGCCTAGATTCATGAAAGTATTGTTTTTCAATAAATATCTTCAGCTTCAAAATCTGATATTTTCTACATTCTTCAACTGATTTTAGTTATATATCAATTTTCAATATAAGGCGTATGAACTACGTTATGTTTCAATTATTTATTGGAAATCAGCAAATTTACTAAAATTAGGAACCAACTTTTAGCATCAAATCTGTCTAACAGAAAGAATTTGAGGGATATCTGGCATCACACCCCTTTTGAAGAATGCCTCAAACACCAAAGCTTGTGGCCTTCCACTGACCAGGCTAGAAAAGCCAGTCAGCAAAAATAGCCAATACCAAATTAGCCACAGCATTACATAGACAGGGCCCATGCTGTACCTTTTAAAGAAGTGACTTTAGAGATGCCATTTTACAAGCATGAGGCATAAAACAGAAGGCTCTATTCGCCTCTGAAGGAGAAGAGATCACACTCTGCAGCACATCGCACTTCTTTTTATTCGTTGTTTTAGTTTCCAAGCAATACCAGGCCTTCTCCAGCCCTATCACATCTAACTGCAATCAGTAGAGATTTTCAAAGGACCAAATGAGAAGCTGTTGCCATGTTATCCACAGCTGTTTGAAAACTTTTTTGCCATGAAAATGTTGTCACATCAGGGAAAGAAAACAACATAATGGGGTGAGAAGGTTGCTTACAGATGAAAAGTGGGGCACTTCAACCATACTTTTTAAACAGGAACACAAAAAATTTCCAACCATATTGGCTGTGAGCACTTTATAGAGTTGTGTAAAATTAGCATTAACAAGAACACCACCTGGATCATTAGATATTAGATATTATAAAAATAAACACATTTCTAAGAAAGACATGTCATCTCTTTTTCCTATACTTTAAAAGTTTTCCTCAAACTGAAGGGGAAAAAAAGCCTGCCATCTCCAAAGCAATAATGCCTCCAAAAACTAAAATTATCTGTTTTAAAAAAAAAATTACTTTGCCTAGCACATTTAAACAAGCAGAAAACATGCGTATTTTTTGTCCCAAAAAAAAAATCCATAACCTGGGCTTGCCTTAGGGACCTGGATTTCTGTACTACTACATGTCTATTTGATTTGAGTCAACAGTCCCAATGTGTCAATGTTATGTCAATTCAAAATCATGTCTTATTATTATTTTATAGGCAAACATAGGACTAAAAGACATAGCAGATAAAGCATGCAAAGAATTGACATCTGTACATTTGGTCTGTGTGAAAAATTTATACATGGGGAAGTTGGAAATCAGAGTTTCCTAGCAATTTGTGCATGCTGTTGGGAACTTGGAAATTTGGTTTTAGTCTTAGCACTGACACAGCTCGGCCCCACTGAGTCATAAACAAAATTCCCACTGACAGGGTCAGAGAATTGGACAGTAACTTCATGTTCTGTGGAAATAACTTATAGGCACATTCTGACACTCCAAAACACATTCAAAGTGCCCTTTAAAACTTTTGCTGAAGTCAGATACAGAGTTTAAATTTCAAGAAGCCCTGGTATGTGAAAGGTTGCCTACCACCACAAAGCTCATGTCAGATTATGATCCGGGGGATGCTGCTACATTACAAAAACAAAAGTAATCATACTCACTGGTGTTAATGGGTGAAGGAACTGACCCTTCATTTATATGCCTTAATTTCTACAAAAATGGGGACAATAATCTTGCCTAGTTCATAATGGGTGAGGATTAAATAATAGACATTTATACAGTGCTTTGCAAATGAACATTATATGAGTGCTAAGTATTATGATATTAACCAAAATGTCACTACATCTATATGACCCTACAAAGCAAAAAAACTTTCAGTATAATTTTTTTCACATATTTCCAAGTCAAGAAAAATGAGCCATGGAGTCAACTGGCTATTTTGGTACAAATGAATGAAGCATTTTAACTTATTTGACAGTATTTTAAAAAACCAGAATCTATTCTTAATCTATTCTTTCCATTATAAAGGGGCCCATTCAAGGCATGATGCCTTTTTTATAGTCTTGCTTATAAGCACCATTATTCATCTGGCATTCATTCAAGTTATTTTTCAAATACCATACAAATCTTCTGAGAAAGATCCTTTAGCAATCCACATATGCTAAATGGAGGCCTCCTCCAAGGAAATTCTGCTCAGTGACTGCTGTTTTGATGACCTTGGAAATCCCACTTCTCAAATCAAAGATTACACAAAGATCAGGCTGGATGATGGTGGACAGTAAGTGAGGCTTGGCATGCCTGAGAATCTCAAACAATTACAATACTTTTAAACTTTAACAAGCACCTCAGGACCATGACTATGTTACCTTCAACCTCCAACCTACTTAAGAAAACAATTAAAAACAAAAACAAAACAAAACAAACAAACAAACAAAAAGAGACCACACATTAACAGAGATGGAGAAGATGCTTTGGTCCAAATCCCAACTTGTATGGATCACTGGAGCTCCACATGATGAATGGAGTCACAGTGACTTACACTTAGAGAAAAGTCCAGTCCAGTACATGGTAGGCCAGGTAGGATGCCTCATTTCTTTCCAATGATGTAAAGATGACAAGAAGAGGAGGTCACCTGTGCGTATCATCCAAAACAAGGCAAAGCTTTTACACCCCCAGCAATGCAATTGGCCTATTCAAGAAAGCAAAGCAGAACCAGTTTTGGCAACAACCCCTACACAGTGCAGCTTTTAATTTCCTTTCATGCTAAATGAAAAGCAAGAGCAGCATGAATCACCTTGGCAGATTCCCAGCAGCACCCTGCCCCTCTCCCCCAGCTGAGCTGTGGTACCTCCTTCAAAGCACCCTAGGTTGATAAATCTTTCCACCTTCTTCCCTTCTGTGGTAGAGAGCAAGACTGTCCTTGAGACATGCATGGAAAGCACTCAGAAAAAATGTAAGAATATTTCTTTCTGGAATGATGTATGCTATACTACCAGCCTTGTTTCATCTTAGCAGGGAATTCTATTCATGTTGCCACTGTGTTTTGAATACCATAAAGAAGTAATATTTCTGAGAGAGATGTACAGGCATTTTTTGCTGTGTTTGTATCTAGTAGAACAACAAAGGCAGAAAGTTATTCCTTCCCAAACAATGTGGATGCATACTGCATGTGTATCCTGTAACACTTGGAGATTGGTAGCACTTCTCAGCATCTCACCTGGATGTCTGAGAAAATTCACATCCCAACACTACAACTTCAACAATTTCACTCTATGGAATTATTTGAGGGTAAAAATCACTCCTTTCTGAAAGTCCTGCATTGTTTTGCAGGACTGAAAATTAAACATGTAAGTCTCTCTCAAATCCTCAGAAGAGGATTTGAAAGGCTAACAATTAGATTAGAGGTACAGATAACAAGCAGTCCCCATTCAGTCGATAGCTCCATGACTTTGGTCTTCAACACCATGTATCTAAATCTCCTTCGATGGCTGTGGGTGTCCAGTACAACACTTTACTTACTTTAGCCTAAACCATCTTTGTACTAATGATTATTACTTTTCAGATCTGCATTTTAGAAGTACTAGAACCGCTCCAAATATTTCTCATTCTAGCCAGAATTTCATGCATCATCATGAACAACATTTTACTTTCCAGACAATGTTTTGTTTCAATAATTGTTAGTTGCCTGAGATTTAGTCTGTATTTCTCAGCAACAAGTATTCATATTCTACCTTCATAATTTGGCCTGGCTTTAAAAAGGTACTAGACTTTCACAGAGAGGTAAAAAAGGCAGGCAATTTTTATCAGCCCCAGCAAATCCAAGACATTAACTACTTCTCACATAATAAATAGAAGGGAAATGGCACAATTTTGTTTGCTAGAAAATATCAAAATTTGAAGGAGAAAAAAAACAAAACACAAAAAAGAAGAAAAGTCTCTAAAAATTATCCTAAGCATGAATTTTTGTCCTACAGTAATATTTTGGATTTGATAAATATCAGCAAAAGCCAAAACTAGTAATGGATTGCTAAACGAGACATAAAAAGCTGGCCTAATAATGGTGCTATTCAGAGGATAACCTTCCATCAACACAGACCTGGGTAGTGAAGGCAACAAATAACTATCTTGTTAGATGAAGACAAGACCACTATTTGTACCTTCCTCTCTCCTCCCCAGCAAAAATTTTTTAAAACACCCAAACCCAATTAGAAGTGAATAATAGAAAAAAGTAAAACTGGGGAGGGGGGTCAGTAAACCCAGACACTTTGGTAATATAATTTAAAGGACTTCCCTGCTCTCCATCCTTGCTGGATTTGTAGTAGTTTCTTTGCTTAAGCATTAGCTTAATACTTGGTGTCCAAATCACAGGCAAAACTTAAAATGGCCAAATACTGAACTTGTCCTCTTCTACAGAACACTTCTATGGGTTGTTTTAACTTGTTTGGGTTTGTTGTTGTTTTGCTTTTTTACCTAAAATCATGTGAAAGTGTCATACAGATTTTTCAGCTTGCTTCTGAGAAATATGGCACATTAAGTTGACTAGAAATCATAGTGTCTCCCCTTTCCCATATGTGATACATATAACTTTATCCATTCCTAGAAGACTCGGACTGTCATTTTGGCAAGGAGCTGCAATGCACCAGTCTGAGCATAAAGGATTTAAGTTATGGATCTTGCAGAATTGGTTAATAACGGAATAAGTACGGCTATTTTTTTAATCTATAATATTTACAGTATTGCACTTTACTGCACTTAATTGCATTTCACTAAAATTAATGCTGCATCAGTATTATGCCTTAAAACCATATGTCCATCTTTGTTGTATAATTCATTCTTTCTACGTCCTGTAAAACAGTGAGATTCTGATTCAAAGATCTAGGCATTTGGGGGGAAATATGAAAATTTGACCTGTTTCTATGGCACAATACATCTCTTTGAGTTCATGTAATTCTGGCAAACAGGTGCATTTCTTATTGTTCCCATCTTTCAAGTTATCGCTAACAATTAGTAAATTCTAGTCTCTGTTTTTCTCCTTTCAAAGGACATAGCCATTTGAGACACACACTTTTTTTGTTATTGCTGCTCTTTTTTTTTTTTTTTTTAGGAAAGAAAAGAAGGAAAATAAAAATCTGCCTTGCCTCAGATCTGAAATTCCACATTTAAATTCAAACCAGTTCTGCAGCAGCAGCAGCTCCTCAGTGATGGAAGAGATTCATGGCAGTGAAATAATACTGTTGGCAACAAAGAAATGTCATCTTTAATGGAGACCAGCCCCAAGGATTTATTATTTATTATTATTACTATTTGTTTTGTTTAGTTTTGTTCTAATATATTTCTGATCTTCAAAACGTGTTTAGTTTGACACATGCACAAGGTAGCAAAACTGACAGCAGCAGATGACGTTATGCCGGAGCGATCACTTTTGCCAGGGTCAAAAATCCAAAGTGTCCCCAATGTTCACAGATTAACATAATTTAGAGATCGTTTCTTTTTTTTTTTTTTTCTCTTTTTGTGATTTTTTTTAACTCTCTTTTCTCTCTCCTCCCACCTACTTTGTCCTCCGAGGAGTCTCTGACTGGCGGGTGCGTGTTTGCTGCTGGCGTGTGTTGTGTCCGGGGCCCCGCGGCGGGCGGAGCGTCCCCACCGCGCCACGCGGCGCCTCCGGCCGCCGAGTCCCTGGGGCCGGCCGGGCCAGCAGAGCGGCGCTCGCAGACCTCGGGGAAGGGGAAAGAAATAAAAACGAAACACAAAAATAAAATAAACCAAAAGAGAGATAAGGCGGCAGGGCGGCCGGAGCGCTCGCTGCTCGCCCTGCAGCCAGGGAGGAGGAGGATGAGGAGGAGCGGAGGGGCAGAGCGGCGGTCCGTGCGGGTCACACGCCCGCCCGCCGCGGGCACCCGGGGCGGGGTGTGATGGGGGGCTCGGGGCAAGCGTGTCAGAGCCCCAGGGCCTCGGCGTGCTTGCGGGCCTTCAGCCGCAGGTCGGCGATGCTGGAGTTCTTGCTGTTGCTCTTGGCGGCGGCGGCCACCACGGCGGCGGCGGAGGCGGACTCGGCCAGGGAGGCGATGGGCAGCCCGAAGGGCGGCGGCGGGAACATCAGGTAGGGCGCGTGGGCCGCCAGGTGCGGGTGCAGGTGCGGGTGCGCGTGGGCCACGCCCTCCAGCTGCAGCTGCGCCTGGACCTGGCAGAGACACGGCGTCAGCCCGGGACCGGGGACACACACACCCCCAGCCCACCCGGGGACACGCGTCCCCGGCCCCGAGCCTGCCCGGGAGCCCGGCGGACGGAAAGACCAACTTGTGAGCGGAGTCTCCCCCGCAATCAGGGTGCTCCTTGCTCAACCGAGGGCACAGAGACACGCTTAACCCTCCTCCTGGTAAATAAAATAAATAAATAAATAAATAAATAAATAAATAAATAAATGCGGCCCAACGCACGGGCGCCAACAAGTGCTAAATAGCTTTTTTTTTTCTTTTTTTTTTTCTTTTTCTTTTTCTTTTTTTTCCAGGTTTATTTATACCTTGCTAAAAACTCTTTGGCCGTGGGTCCCTGCTATACCCGGCTAGTGTTTGCTTTGGAGCTTTCTAAACCTACACAAACACATTGGGTTGACTGAGAGATTTCAGCTTCGGGTAGGTTCGGGGAGGAGTGGGGGAGAGTTTATTTATGTATTTAATTATTTTGGTCCAAATATGTCTTTTAAAAATCAATACAATTAATCTGTCAACTCCACGTGTCTCCGAGATGGAGAAGGTGGTGGAGGGTCCCTTTGGGCTGGAAAAAAATCAATTCCCCGATTAATTGACCAAAAAAAAAAAAAAAAAAAGAAAGAAAGAAAGAAAAAGAAAGTACCGAGGGAGGAAGAGTTACAACCGGCTAGAAAAGGGAATGGAATTTCATCGCCCTCGTCCCGGTTTTCCCTCCCCAGCGGCCTTCTCCGGGTGGCTGCGCCTCTCTGGGGCACGGACCCGGCCCCCGCAGTGGCGTCGGTGTCTGAGCTCCAGCCCCTGTCCTGGCCGGCCATCAGGGTGGCAGAGCATTTGGGAGCAGGCTCCCCACCTCCGGGGTGGTCACATCCATCGGAAAAGGACAGGTCTCAACAGCCCGCCCGGGAATGAGGACGGCAACTACAGCGCAAGGGTCCGCATAGTGTTTCCCCTTCCTGGCTTGGCCCAGCGGGCGGAGGAGCCGCCCCCGCCGCTCTCTCCGGTGCCAGGAGGAGCCCAAAGCCCCCGGGCGGCTCGGACCGAGCCGGGCCGGCCCGCAGAGGGCGAGGGGGGTCGTCCGGGCACTGCCCGCCCGCCCGGAGAAGGCGCTGCGGCCTCGGGAGCCCGGTGGGGCCTGCGGGCGGCCCCGGGAGCCCGGTGGGGCCTGCGGGAGGCCCCGGGGCCGTGTGCCAGCCCATGGCACGGCGGCGGAGGGCCCCGAGCCCCGCCGGCGCCTCCCGGGGCCGCGGGACCCCCCGCTCCGTCCCGAGCAGCGCTGAGCTCCCGAAAGCCGGGCGGGGGCTCCTCCGCGAAGTTTTACAGCCTGTTTTTAATACGTGCCAACTTCTGTATAAATGGCACTTGTAAACGTGTCCGGCTTCCTCCCGTGCAAACGAATGGGGGTCGGAGCTTACTGGGGGAAAGTAAAATAAAACCGGAGCTAACTACCTGTTGGAAAGGCATCCTCAGGGCTCCCATATTCACATAGGGGGCTACTCTGCAGGCGTCTAAATGGCTGGCGGTTCCCAGGATCACACCTGCGGAGAGAGACAGGGCCGGGTGAGTGGCGAAGGCGCCCCGGGGCTCTGAGGCCGCCAGCCCCCGGCCGCTCCGCACCCCTAACCCACCTTTGTGCATCTGGTTCTCCTGCTTTCGGCACTTTGCTCTCCTGTTCTGGAACCAGACCTGTGAAAAGAAAAAGCAAACAAAAACAAAACAACAACAAAAAAATGGACGTGGCCTAGGCAGCTGCTGAGGGAGGATTATCTCAGGAGCTAGGGATGGAGGGATGAGGCCAGTGACTGCACAGCTTTGCTGAGGTCTCCCCTCGGGAGCAGTCCAGGGGATGAGCTCGACCCCAGGCGGAGTGAGTCCCCTCTCTGTGCTGCTGAGGGGCTGTTCGGGGGGAGCTCCCGCTCCTTGTTGTGGTCCCTCACTTGATCCCAGGAGTTGGGAAGCGCTCTCGCAGAGGGAGAGCCCGGGAGCCTGCCGCTCAGCACCGGTCCCGGGGCGCCCCGTGTCCCCTGGGCAGGCAGTGGCAGTCTTTCTGCCGCCCGTCTGGAGCGACACTTACAGTAAGACCACCCGCAGGACGGAGGGGACCCTCGTACCCTTCCCAGTCATCTTAAGCAGCCCGGGAAGAGCCAGCGTGGGCCAGGTCAGACTCCGGGGTCTGGCCCCCAAGAGACTGGAGTTCCTGCTCTCTCTTCCGAGTTAGGCTTAAAATCGATAATCTCTGACAAGATGCGGGCCAGTCAACTTTCGCGAAAGGGTCTGAATCATTCCCCGTTCCCTGAATGTTAAAGAAAACAAAATCCGCTTCTGCAAACCTCTGGCCAGACAAGAGCAGCACCTTTTGCAGGCTGGGATATAAAGAAGCGCTCATGCCCCTACCCGGGGAACGACTGTAATCCGATAATGCTTCCCCAATTCCAGCCATTCTCACTCAAACAATCGAAGAACTTTGCAGTTGCCACTGCGCTTCCCGTGCCTCTTTTCCAGGGGCATTTCAGACTTTCATTACTTCTCCCCTTCTGCCATTCTCGATTAGCAGCTCGCCCCAAAACATCATCAGAAACGCGGGCCAAAATATTTTGCGGATCCTTATCTTTACACCAAAACCTACCGAATATGGACAAACATTGACTTTCACCGCTGATAAAATCTTGTGGCTAAGTAAACACCTACAACCTTTGATGTTCTTGCACTTGCCGAGAGATCATACGGTTAATTAATACTAACTGCACTTCCTACATCAAATTTTCCCTTCAAGCTTTCTTCAATTGCCTTAATGATGGTCATTTACAACGGAGTAATTAGTGCAAAGAAAGGCTTCCGAAGGCATTAATTACCTCGGGTACCTCAGTGATTTTCTTAAGCAGGAATTGGCCTTCTCTGATTTAGCGCACCATTTCTCCTGCCTAGGGTGTCTGCGGGGGAAGCGCGCAGCGGGCGACTGCGGAGCGCAGCGGGTGCGGACAGACAGACCGACGGACGGACGGACGGACGGACGGACGGACGGACAGACAGACCCACCCACCAGTCCTGGTTCCTGTCCCTGACGGCTGCCGCCAGCTCAACCCTCCCCGTGCTAAGCGGGCATCGCTGCCGCCCCGCTGCCCTGCGCAGCACAGCGCGGCACAAGCACAAGCCTATTTTTCCCTACCAGCAACACGCAAATATTAACAACATGCACCGCTTCTCCTTTTTACTGGACCGTTAGGGATTTATACACATGTACAGATGTATTGCAATATGACCATGCAAAATATTATCGAGCTGTAGCGACAATAATGCATCTTTTTTTACTGTGGTAAATCCTTGCAGGAAATCTCCTTGTATGTGTTCCCCATGCCCCCCCGCCTCGACAAAGCAGTGTAAATTGTCAGAAGAAATTTAAGCAGCGTTTAAACAACTTCTCTTGCAAATCAGAACATCTTTCAAACCGAAATTATATTTAATTCTGGAAAACGAAGTGGCCTTTCCCTTTAGCTATGAAAAAATAAGGTTATGAGGAATAAAAGTGATGAATTAGCCACTGCATTAAGCGATAATAAATCAGGCTTGGTGTGATTCGCGATCAATTCCAATTAGTCATGAATATGCTAAGTAAAGCACAGTACACTGTTTTAGACAGTTATTTCTTCATTAAGGATCACTCAGTGATTTCTTTCACAAATGCTCTAATCTGATTTCCTTTTGATTTCCATTAGAGACAGTGAATAATGACATTTAATTTAGCCCTGCACCATAAACCCAAAGATATTTGTTGTAATTGAATTACTGCCTGCTCCTCACTATGGTCTCATAACTTTCAATTATAACCCTGACAGCTGGGTGATATGAGTTTCCAGTACAACACTAAAAATAAAAGGTTAATAAGGACTAGCTACCATAGGAGCTTCAATTTATTTACAGCAAATTTCCACGCTAAATTGAAACTATATCCTTTAACAGCAAGGGACAAGAGGTTCAGATAGGAATTAGAGAACAATTCTGAAAGTATTAGGGGGAAAAAAAAAACCAAAAAACCCCAAACCTTTCCCTTTTCTGCCTTTTCCTTTCTTTTTCTGCTTCCACTTATTGATGGATATTAACTCTGTGCCTATTTCCTAATTAATTATAAATTTTCCCTCTTTTTCCTCTTTATACTTATTTTATGTATAAGGATTTTTTAAATCCACATAAACCTGTTTTATAAAATTAATAAATACTTTTTTTTTAACCTCGGTCATAATCTCCTCCTGATTTTGGGGGGGGCTTTTTTTTTTTTTTATTCTGTGTGTGTGCACTGTTTTAAGATCTGTAAGCACTTGAAGCACCAATTTTCCTGTAACTATGAACATCCTGTTAAGGTGCTCCTCAGTAATAAAGTACTTGAAAGAAAGAGTGCAGAATTCAATTACAAGTAATTTATTTTTATAGAAACAGTACATCAAGGCCTTGGAAAGATATTACAGAGCCCAAGTAAGAAGATCTGGGAAGATGACATAAGAGTTGATGTCCCCTTCAGCAAAAGTTTAATCTTTTCATTAATTTATATGGTGTGGTTAGATCAATCTTCCAGGAGAAAGTAGGCCAGCAGCACTCTGAACCTCTGCAATATTCTCTGCAAGCTGCCATTCCTAAGGCGTGTGCCCGGCACCGTCCCTTGCCCTGCTCAGTTTGTACTGAGAATCAGAGGAGATCAGGGGAGAATAAAACCTTGAAACCTTGAAAGAAGACCCAAAAAGGGAAAAAAAAAAAAGGGGGGGGAACGAAAGCAACTTAGGTACTCCATTTATTTCAGGATCTGCCTCCAGGAGACAGTTGTTTAAAGCGAGGTCGTGGCTTGCTCAGGCAAATGCTGGCTGAGCAGCGTGCTGCCAGCTTGCCTTCCACGCTCAAGGAGGGGCTCCAACAGACCCCTGTCCGCACTCCAGCTCGGGGCCGTGTTTCCCCACTTCCCGCTGTGCCCCGGCAGGGAGGTCAGGGCATGGAGCCTCCGCCTCTGCCCACAGAGCCATCCATACCCATGCCGGGTGTAGCTACCCGCACACTCCTATGGACAGGTATAGATACACATGGGCATCTCTTATCTCCAGGGTGTCAGGGCGTTTTGTTCAGTGGAGGAGGTGACTTTTTCTCCTTGAGTTTTAGTTTGGTTTGTGTCTGGTAGGCCAAGTATAGAATTTTAACCCAAGGAGAGATTTCCTTCAGGTTTCTCCTGCTCTGGGCCTGCTCAGAGAGCCACAGGTTGACCTTACTTTTTCTAGGTAGATTTTTGTTAATTATTTCTATGTTGGATTTTTTGTTTGGTTGAGGGGTTTTGTTTCTTTTAATATGACATCTGTTTTGTGGAAGCATTCCCTAGTTGGCTTGGGGGAAGAGGGAGTATTTTTCCTCTGCATCAAACTGAAAATCAAATTTTAAAATAATCGATGTGGAGCCACCCAAACAGACAGCTCTGGTGGCCCCAGGACTACAGCAACCCGGATCTATTTTCAAGATTTCGAAGTCTAATTGGCATTTAGCTGTCTCTGAAGTGGGATGGGAGGGACGGGGGGAACCTCCACCAGATGGGGTGGCATGCATTCATACGCTTGCTGTGCGAATCAGAGCCGGCACCTTTCCCCCGGCTCTGGCTAATCCCGTCCCTCAGCACCCAAACTGTCTAGCCTTATTCAGGCGATTGTTTTCTGGCCTTTTTCTTTTTTTTCTGCCATAATGGCCCCATAATAGAAAAAGCAGGAAGAAAATAAGGATTAAGGGAGAGTAAATGGCACGTTTGCAAGGAGGGAAAAAGAAATTAAAAACAAAAAAAGCAGTTGTTCAGTTATTAGAGACTTGTCAACACTATCACCACCCAACCACCCTACCTCATACACATACCAAAAAAAAAATTTAAACCGCCTTCCTAGGAAAGGCTAGACACGGGCAGATATTTTCAGAGCAGAATAACTGTTTGGCAGGACAGGTACAGCAGACTTGCAAACAGCTTTCCCATCACACGTGTCACCTCTGCCTTCACCTCCCCGTTCTGCATGAAACGGGGCACTGTGCTAGGATCCGCTGCCAGTTGGGAAGGGAGGTGAGCACGTTTCCAGGAACAGAGCCTTTCTCTTACCTGAACCCTAGCTTCAGATAGTCCCAGCCTCTGGCTTAGTTCCTCCCTCATGAAGGCATCCGGATAGTGAGTCTCATCAAAAAGTCTTTCCAGCTCGTTCAGCTGCTCTAGTGTGAAATTGGTTCTGCTTCTCCTTTGTTTAAGCTTGGTCTGTCCGTCTTCGTCTTCTGACTTCACATCTTCCCTCTTCTCTTTGCATTCGTAGATCCCTGCCGGGAGGGGGAAGAAGAAAACGACGCTGAGCCTCCCCTCGCACCTCTTCGAAATTCTCTCACACAGGGGTCTCCCTCCTCCCCTCTTCGTCCCCAAACTCAGCACAACTTGCGGGTGCAGCTGGCGGAGGGGGCAGGAGGTCCCCGGGCAGGCCCTGGAGGGCGAGAGGGGCTGAGCTGCGCTCCAGACTCCGCGCCGGGCAGGGGGCAGCTCGGCCCAGGGCCGGGGGGAGGAAGGGAGCCGCGCTGCCTTGCCTGTCTGGTGCCCTGTCAGAAAAACTGTACAGATACATATGATTTTATTTTCTTTCCAGGGTTAGGAGGAAGCCGCTGGTACGGGCAGTTCGGGGAAGGGGTGGTAGGAAAACCGCCGGCCCCCCGATACCTCCAGGCGGTGGGAAGAGGTGGGGGAAGGGGGTTTCTCCGACGACGTTTTCTCCCAAAGAGTGTTGTGCAAGAAGCTCCCTACCACTGTCGTGGTGAAGCCTCGATAATAGTATTTGTCTCATAAAAGAAACTTTCCCTGGGCGTGAGACAGAGACCGCTCGTCTCTCTCCTCCTCAACACCCCTCTTTCCCCCAAAATACCTGCCGGCGGCTCGAGGCCCCGGGGGAGGCGCTCCCTGTGCGGGACAGCGGGCTCCAGGGCCATGGGTCACCCCCAGCCCCTCCGGAACAGCAGGAACCCTCCCAGCCTTCAGGGACTCCAACAGGGCTCTGCGACCAGAGGCAGCCGCTGAGAATGCTTGTCCCGGGCAGAGGGGAGGCTGTGGGGGCAGCGGTAAAACAGTTCCCCTTTTCTGTCTTGGGTAGGGAGATTTCTTTTGCTTTGGCATATAATTTCCTACGTTTTTATTATTACGATTTCCCCCCTTTTCCTTAATGCCGGGAGGCCTAAGTCACTGTCCTTTTTTCAAATCCAGCTAAGGAAAAGAGGAAGGGATGCTGGAGCGAGGGACAGCACTTTCGGCTGAGCCGGTTCCCCGGGATCCCCTGCCTGCCTGGGGCGCCCGGCGGGTGCGCATCCAGCGGGGCACCAGCGGAGTCCCGGGACGAGCGCGCCCTGACTGCCTCCTTTGTCGTGCCTCCCCTTCTGGGTGGTGCGGATTTCGGGGAAATCGCATCTGCGGGTGATCCCGAATTAATTCTCCTTTTCCTCACCAAATACACAGGTATTATATACATATAAGTGTATGTATACACGCACAGAGAAATGTGCTCATGAACATATATTAACCCATATACTTAGGAGCATCCCAAAATGCAAATTATAAACTGCAAATCGTAAGTCAATTAAACGTAATAAAGTGTCCTGAACTGCATCTAGGCTTAAGTCAGGCCGGACCCAAGCTGAAGCATTCGTTTTCACTTCCAAAATGAAAACTGTCCCTGGCCGTGATTGTTCCCCCGGGCTCCGGGCTGATACTGGCTGCATAAAACTTTGGGAAGGGTCTGGCCTCCGGATGGGGAAATTCGCTGGTTGGTTTTAATGGCGTTTTGTTCTCGTTTCTCCTGTAAAGGGAATCCCTATGAAAAGACGAGGGTGCTAACCCAGCAAATGCCTAGGGAAAATCAGGCGCGTTCAAAAGCTGTCTCTACTCCGAGGCTACAGCATGTCCGTGATAGGTATAAAATATTAACTAGCATATCGGTGGGACTGAAATCACACCCGGAATCAGTTGAAATTAGACTGAAACCTGGCATGAATTTAAACTGTCACAAGCATCTCAGCTCTTTCCAACTCCTCCCTTCCATCCCCACCCCCAGCCCCTCTCCATAGATTAGATTAGCTAAACATACAAGCCAGAATTTCGATTCATGGGGAAAAAGGGAGAGTAGTAGAGGGGTTTTTTTCGTTCCTTCTCATTCTATTTTTAATTCCTGAAGCATGCTCTGCTTTTTTTTTTTTTAATCATCTACTGCATCGAATGATTCCCTTAAACTGAATCTCGTTTTTCAATCTCTCGACTAGAGAAGGATAATAAGCAGAGCTGAGTGGTACTGGCTTGTGCAGAAATATGGGTACCCGAATACGGGATTGTACCTCGTTCTTCTGTTTGGGAAGCAGGTAGAAAAGAGAAGGATATTAAATAAAAGTTTGGGCTGTAAATTAAATCTCCCAGCGTTATATTAAACAAGATCAAACAGTAGGAAACAGCTGAAAGGCTGGTTGTTGTTCCTCAACCTATTAACCGGTTTTTATTACCCCAAGCTAGCCAGTAGCTCCCCAGGCAGGTCCACCTGTCTAACTTGCCTAGAGACACTTTCTCAACTTTCTAATCCCCCCGTCCTTTTAATTCTCTCCTTCCCCTGTGAGCTTGTGCGGGATTTTTAACTGTCTTGGTTTAAAAAATATTTTTTTTTTAAATTGTCGTTATCGTTGTTGTTGCTTAGAGAAGGGATGGGGTCGGCGGGGTGCCGTGCTGCCCCGGCCCAGGTGAGAGGGCTGGCAGGGGACCGAGGGACCAGTGTCGGCCGGTGCCTCTGGCCGCGGCGAGGTTCTGTCTCAGCGGCTCCGGGCAGCTGCCCCGCAGCCAGGCTGCTCTCCTGCTTCTCGCCCCCGCCGGTCGGAGCCTCCGAGTAGGACAGGCTGACCGACCCAAGACAAAATGTCCAGAGAGAGCCCTCTCCACCTCCCGCTTTCTCCCAGAACGAGCAGCAGCATCCTGACGGCCCGGAAGCAGGAAGAACAGGTCTCCCAAGGCATTAAAACTCCCCGGACAAGGTTTCCTCGTACAAAAATACACAGATAGAGACAAAAACGCCTGACGTGCTGCGCTGCCCCCTTCCCCCAGGCGAGAGAACGCCTAACGCACCGGATCGATTTCGGATGTGAACGGGGGCTGGCGGGGGGGCAGGACCGAAGTTGTGACTTGTTTTTCGCGGCTACGCTCGCGTTATGCATGCAGGAGTACGCGTTCCTAAGGCTGTGCTCCCGCCGCCGCGGGAGGCAGGGCGGGAGGCGGCCGCCGCAGGGAAGCAGGATGCGGGGGGCGATCCCGCTCGCCCCGCCGGGGCCGCACCGGGGCCGCGGTGACCGAGCCGGCCCCGCCGCGGAGAGCCAGGGGCGGCCGCCGAGGGGCCGGGGCTGCCGGCGAGGAGCGCGGGGCGAAGGGCTCCCAGCCCGGCTCTTACCTTCCGCTGTCCTGCCCGCGTTGAACTCCTTCAGTTTGTCCTTGTCGCTCTCTACGTGGTCTTTGAAAAGATGCACCGGGCAATGGTTGCTGCTCTCGGTCATGTCCTGCAGGTTAGAATCAGAGTTTCCAAGCTCCCTAGAGCGAGCCAACCCACTCTCCAAAACTTCCCTGTACGTGATGGTCTCCTTCTTGTTGCCGCTGCCACTGCCGCTGCTGCTCTCTTTGCTTTTCTGGTCAAAAGATTTGGATACAAAAGCCGTAAGTTCTTCCATGGCTGCCCGGTGATCTTATCCACAGAGATCCACTTGTTTTCAATCGGAGATGTGGCCGTCCTCCGCACGCTGTTTTTGCACGTAGAAGATGGGCTGTATAGGGTTAGATCACTCCTGCTGTTATTTATGCCTTTCAATTTGAGATCACACTATTTATACATGGCTACCTCAGCCCAACCCCCAGCTCTCCCTGTCTCCAGCAATTACTGACTGCTCCATAGTCGCAGGCGGACTCCGAGCAGCTATCTCCCCCACCTCAGTCCAGCAATTGGCTTTCTTTTCATTTCATCACTCTTTGGCATCTTTGCACCTTGATTTAGGGAGGCAAAGAGGCAACAGCGAAAAAGAGGGGGGGAGAGGGAGACAGAGAGAGAGAGAGGGAGAGGGAGAGAGAGAGGAATAAAAGGGAGGGAGGGGGGAAGAGGAAAACATGAAAATAGGTATCTACGTTCTGTAAATGGGTTGCAGAAACGAGAGTCGAGGAAGACTTAATTGATTTTAAGGACATCCTGTGCGTGGCAACACTGTGAGTAAAAACGGACCCACAGCTAACCAAATAACTGAGCTCCTGCAATTAAATGTATCGCTGTCAAGAGGAAAGGAAAATGAGTGTTCAATAAAAAGGTAATGAATAAAAAGCCGGAGATGTGCATATTTGTAATCATTGGAAATTCTACCTGATTTTGCTATTTAGCTAATTTCTCTTAAGTAAACGGTCAAAATAATCGGCGAAACAAAAATGCTGTTTTAAAAGTGTTGCCTGTTGTGGCTGGCGGTGGGTGGGTGGGTGCACGGAGGGGGACGTGTGCTGCAGCTAAACAAGTTGCGAGGTGCCTCGGAGGTCCGTGTCGGTGTGTTCGGAGGATGTGCAGTGGGTTGTTTGTCTGTGGGGTGTCCATAGGTAGGGAGTCTCTCTAGATGTATGTGAACATTGAGGGATCTGTCTCCTTGTTTATTGTTATTATGTTGTCTGAAGGTACCGCAGGGGAAAATTAAAATCTGAAACATTTCTCTGGATATCGAGCTATCCTGCTGCATGCAGCACAGGGATAATTTGTTAACACAGGAGTGTGTACACGACAAATAGAACATTAAACCTTTTTTTTTTTTTTTTTTTTTTTTGCCCCAACGAAACATACCCTGCTGGATTTAACATAGAACTCGCAATAATTTCCCCACCTTGATCTTGGTAGGCTGCAGTTATTTTTGTTGTACTCCTGGAATAATTATTATTCCGTGCGCTTGAATAGCTGCCTGAAATTCGTCTCCAGATAACAGCGCCGGCATTTCCAGCGCCTCTCCGCACCGTTTGATCCCCATGCGGAGCCGACTTCCCAGCTATTTATTTCTGTCTCTTCTCCTCGGGCTTTAACGCGAAGGGTTATTCGGTATTTGGAGGAATTTTGTCTTCTGGTCGTTTGGCTTTTTACGTCCTTCTCGTTCCCCCGCCTCGAGTTTGAGATAATCAGAGCTCATCATCACGCCACCCTCTGCTCTGAATCGCAACCAAAGCAGGCTCCTTGTTGGAGCAAGGGGCCATTGTTTCTTTTCCGGGGGAGTGTGGGGCTGTTCTGAAAATTAGCAGAACATTAAAACGCTAAAAATACGTTTAATTAATCCAAAGGTGCCCCCAGCACCAGAGTTAACACTTCCACAGGAGGAGGGGGAAAAATAATAATCGAGGAAGCAATTAATAAAGGGCTTTAAAAAAAATCAATCTCCCCCTGTGCGAATTTAAAATTATTATCTAGCGGACAAGGATTGATCATTTGATCTCGGCACTGCGGATATTCCTGACATTTATTATATTGTCGTGTCTCGGTGGCATCCTTCCTCCAGAGCTCGTTTAACAAGTGAGGGAGCGGAGGAAGCCTTACAACTTAACAAACAGGTCTTGTCATCGCAAACGCCAATCAAATCCGAGGCTCTAATGTATATCACACGGCACCACATAAATAATAAAGGCAAACGATAGACGGGGAAGTAACGTATGGCTGAGGAAAGATCCCGGCGCGACACGCTGCTTGTGCCTCTCTCATGCGCGTGTAAGGGCTCGTAGAGGATTGTCGCGCAGGCTGGTGCGTGCCGCGAGGGTGTCACGGACACGCGGGGACCCCGGCGCTCACTGCCCCGTGGGAGAGGCTCCGTACCGGGGCCGGCCCACGCCGCGGGAACTTTCCCCATCCCTCGGCTCGGACGGCACCGATCCCCGCCCTGCCCAGTCTCCCTCTGCCTCCCTCGCAGCAAGCAGCAACCAAGGATGAATATTTACTGACTCCGCGTCCCCAGCGCTGGAGAGGCACGGTGCGCGTCGGCTTCCCCGAGCTGCCGGAGTTTGCGCCAAGTCCGCCGGATCCCCCCTTTCCTCCCTGTCGCCCCCGTGCCGCTCTCCTCCCCGCAGCTCCCCCCTGCGCCCGGCCCCACGCCTGCAGCCCCCGCCAGCGCCGGCCGCGCTCCTCCCGGCCCTCCTGCCCCTGCCGGGCTCCTGCCCCCGAGGACAGGGGCAAATCCAAACCTCCTCAGACAGAGGTGGGGGGAAGCTCTCCTGCCTGCTCTACATCCCTCCCTCCCTGCTTCCCAGCAGCGCACGGTGGGAAGGCTGGCTGTCCCCGCTTCCCGCAAGGCGCGGGGCACAGCTCGGCGCGGGGCAGCCCGCGGGTCACCGCCACCGGGCGGCCTCGACGGCAGCGGGGAGGCTCCGGGGCAGCTTCGCAGCCCGGGGGAACTTGCCTCAGACTCGCTCCGAAAGAGAAAAGCGAAACAAAGCACCGGAAAGGGAAAGGAAGAAAACAGAGAAAATAATAAAAACAAACAAACAAAACAGGACCAGTGCAAAGCTCAACTCTCCCGGGGATCCGGCCGCCACCCCGCGCCGCGGGCCCTGGCGGGGGCGGGCGGCGGGGGCGCGGAACCGCGGGCATCCCCGAGGGCGCGCACGGCCCGGTGCGCAGCGCGGAGCTCTGCGCGGGAACCCGGGCCCGTCCCGTCCCGTCCCGTCCCAGCGGCGCGGCAGGGACCCACGGGAGGCGGGGAGCGCCCCTGGGCCCCCCCTCTCTGCGCAGCCCGCGGCTTTGGGGGCTTAGGGCAAGGTGGTGCAGGTGGAAACAAAACTGGGGGCAATTTTGTCCCCACTACAAACTTTAACGGCGGGTTCAGAGAGGAATTACCTTTATTGCTGCTCCTGATAAATGGACTGGGGAGGAGGGATGCAGGGAGGGAGAATGAGAAGCAGAGAGAGAGAGAGAGAGAGAGAGAGAGAGAGAGAGGAACTGCCACCCAAATACCATTGTCTTGCAGGAACGGAACTCCTGGGACCCTGTCGCAAACCTAAAAAGCCACCAGCGCTCCTCGGACCTTCCCTGTGCCCCCGGCTCCCCGCGGCACCCTGGGTGCCCTTTGCGGTGCCACACGCCACCCCGCTGTCCCCGATCCCCCTCGTGCAGGACCGGCACATTGAGGGCTGTCCCGACTGCCCGGCCCACCTGAGGGCACCATGCCCCCAAATCCCTCCTCCTCCTCCCTCCCTACTGCCCCGGGGCAAGGACAGGAGCCCTCTGCCCGTCTGGGGATCCTCAGTGGACAAAAGGGGTGGCCCGTTTATTCTGCGCCTCTTCCTTTCCCCACCGCCGCCCCATCGGGGCTGATTGCTCCCCACGGAGCCGAGCCCGCCCCCGGTGCCCCCTCCCCAAAGCGAGAGGGGGCATCTGCGAGCAGGGCGGGCAGCCTGGCAGCGGAGAGTGCGGACCTTGGGCTCCACAGAGAGGAGCGCTTATTTAGCGTGGTACCAGTCCATGTGTCATTTTTTAATTCCTCTTTCAAAGGAAGCTCTTGACCATTGTGTTTTTTCTCCGAGTTAAACGAGAGGAATAATCATGAATGAGTTTAAACGTCGCATTAGCTTTAAGCATTTCCGAAGCAAAGTATTGAATTTCATATTTATAGGAGGAATTTACGTTTGTACATTTACTCGTGGTATGACGTAGGGCGAAACTGATTTCCTCCCACCCTCCCCCCTTCAGCTTATTTTGGTCGGAGTGGGGCAAATAAGCAAGCAGAAAAATCATCGGTTTAATCTACGTTTTAATAAGCGCTGACCCGAAGAGCAAGATTTTGTTGAGTAGATAACTGAGTCCTCTCTCTCTCCATCTCGCTCCCTCCTTCCCTCTCTCTCTCGTGATTAATTCAGGGACTGTAATCATGGACATTGTACATCAAACCTTTCTGCTCACGCTACAGACTCCTGCAGATCTTTATTGGTTTACATGAAAGCGAGTAAACATATTTCAGAGGATGCCCTTTCAATCTGGCTCCATTTCCACAGCACATAATTCCAAGGACAATTTGTTTTAATAATAAGGATGGATGCAGTGTTAATGGTTTTCAATTTGTGTTAAAAAAAAAATTAAATATTTATAAGTATCGATCGAGGGTTTCAGGATTTTACAGACGTCTTAACACATTTCATAGATGGGATTTTTTTTTTAATTTAGAAACCTGCGTCGTATTCTCTTTTATGCTGTTTATTGATTTAAGCAGCATCCGTGTCTCAAGCGAGAGACTAATAGATTTTCATTAAAATAGGCTCTCTTAATCCTGATTGTGAATGGATATGATTGATCCATCCAGCACACTACACATCTATAATATTAATAAAGGACATTATCATGGCAGGATTTGCTTTTCCGTCATGAGGGTACTTTTGTTTTTTCCCCTTCCTTGCAACCTTAAAGATTTATTTGGGAGCTGTAAAATAGCCCACAGGAGGGAGACGCTTTGGGAAGAATACATTTTTTATATTAGATTTTTTTTTTTTTTTTTTTTGGTGGTGGTGGTTTTAGTGGAAAGATTTTTTTTTTTTAATTTACAAACTGCTGCGGCAACATATGGTGAAAATTAAACTGTTTGCCCCGCAAATCTAATCTTAAAACATTTACGTTGAGTTTTATTTTTAGAAAAACATTTTTAAAGGAGAGGAAAACAATCTTGCATGAAAAGTAAAATAAAGAACATTTGAAAGGCTATAGTTTAAACTAACAATAGCCTACTTCACCGGCTGACGCTGCTGGACTCGTATGGTACCTGATGAATATGTTACGAAGTGGTCGGGACAGCAGCGGCTACAGTAATTAATGGAGTGTGACAGAAATGCTAAGGGCTTAATTGTCTTTATTCCGACTTGTAGTAACGCAACCAAAGGGATGCATTAATTCAGTACAAAAACACATAAATGCTCTCCTCTCTCCCAGACCAAGGTACGAGCAAACACACGCGCTCACACACGCACATCTCTTCTATATCACATTATTATTTTTTAAATACATATATAAAGCTGTATCTTTCCAGCAACGTTAATTACTCATATATTCATTACAGGGAGCCTAGACGTGTTCAAATCCTCATCTACTTTTACTTCTACAAAATTAAAACATTCACGAGGTGAATTACAATAAGCAATTGCCTTTGTGTGTAATTAATTACGATGCAGTGGGCCAGCATAATGGGCGAGTAGTCCCCTTGCTTTCAGTTGCCCTGGATAACTCGAGCAGAATAGGAAGAGTCTGTGAGGGGAAGGGAAAAGAAAAACCCGAAAAAAGTTTAGAGCTGTAAAGTTTGTACTGAATTTAGCAACACGAAATACACACAGAGGGAATTGTTTGCCTTCTCTAGTAACGTGTGAGGGACGCTGCAATTTTGAACTCTGTAATAATGATTAATAAGTCAAAAGGGCATATTTTTCTTTTATGGTATGCAGTGCTCAAGGGAATATTCCGTGTATGTCTTTAAAACGAAGTAGGAATATTTACACACATGCACAGAGTTAGCAACAGCACCAAAGAAAGAAAAAACCCAAGAATATTTCAGTGAACTATTACATTTTTTCAATTATTTCCCAATGAGTATTTCAATGAACTGTTACATTTTCCCAATTCACAAGGAAGATTTATGGGATTATTAAGATTTCTAGTGGAAATATTATACAGTGGAAGTTTATCGTCTCTCAGGGATTGTACACCATTTGATATCAATTTCCAGATGTTATGATCTTTTTTCAGAAAATAATTGAGTATATTAACTTCTTCTCTACAGAAGACTATTTAGGGTTTTATTTATTTATTTATTTACTTATTTACTTATTCTGTTAAGGGCACAACTACTTTCTTCCCACCCCTCCCTTACAGAACTAAATTGTTGAAACATCGGACTAAACTTCAATCAGATAACAGTTTAATACTCAAGGGAAGGAATAATTTATTTGCCACTTTATTGCCAGCAGAATCCCGTGAATTTAGCCGTGTTCCAAAACAGAAATAAGGTACATCCGAGAGTGGATTTCGCTGCCCCCCGCCGCGGGCAGGGCGGGAGGCCCTGCGCTCTCTCGGTGGGCGCTCGGCCGGAGCCTCCGCGGGGCCGCGCCGGGGACCTGAGGGGAGGCACGGCAGGGAGTCCGCGCGTGTTCCTGAGCGCCACGGCTGTCCCTGAGTGCCACGGGTGTCCCTGAGCGCCACGGGTGTCCCTGAGCGCCACGGCTGTCCCTGAGCCCCACGCGTGTTCCTGAGCCCCACGCGTGTTCCTGAGCGCCACGGGTGTCCCTGAGCGCCACGCGTGCTCGGCCGGCCCGGCGGGTGCCCGAGTGAGCCCCGCGGGGCGGGCCGGACGGACAGACACCCGCCGGACGGACAGACCGACACCCGCCGGACGGACAGACCGACACCCGCCGGACGGACGGACAGACACCCGGCAGTCCCGCGGCCCGGCGGGGCTCGGCGACAGCAGCGGGACGTCCCTCCCACTACCCCCGGGCCCGCCGCTCCGGCCGAGGCTCCGCCGGTCCCCTCTGGCCCTGCGGCAGGCGAGGCGGGATTCTGCCCGGCCCGGGGCTGCGCCCGAGCCCGGCCCGGCTCGGCCCGCCGGGGAAGCGGAGCAGCAGGCAGGGGCTTGGCCGCTGGGCCCGGGAGAGGCGCAGGGCAGACGCTGCCCTCGTGCCCTGTCCCCGGTTGTACAGCCCGCGGCTGGCCGGGTGCCCCTGCCCCTGAGCTCTCCCTCGAGCCCCGGGAGGGAATCGGTGGGTGTTGGGGTGTTGCCGTGGCCTCTCCCGCGAGGAAGGGTCGAGCTGGGTCCCCCCGGTGCCCTCTGAGCTGGTTTGGGCCCGGCTGCCACCCCCGGCACATGCGGCCCTCGAGATGCGGCCAGAGAACCCCCCCTGCCCGGCCGCTGCTGGAAGAAATGGGGCTGGCTACAGCGAGGTTTTACCCCCCAAATAAGAGCTTAGGGCTGCATCGAGCTTCAATGCCCCTAGAAGGCGAGGTGGGGAGTGAGGGGGCTAACATTTCACAGGTTACCTCACCTCACGTTTATCGGGGTAGTTAGAGGGAATAAAAGAAGTGAGGGAGAAGGAGAGAGAAAGAAAATCAACTTTAAGAGACTCTGGGTTTAAATAGCAGCCTTTGATATTTTGACAGTAAAATGGAAAACACTTAACAGGAGTCAAGTTTTGATGTCTGAGGCTGGCAGCGCCCCCTAAAATTATATTGTCCTGCCTGCTGCTTCAAATTGGACCCAGGACCTTGTAACGTCTCTCCAGGTCTTTATCTGCAGCCTTTCTGATTGCAAAACCATAACTGTATCGTTTTACACCAGTCAACTAAGCAAGTGCCAGTGGAATAAAATCCACAAAGTGCACACACATACCAGCTCTACGGCTAAAGCAGTCTGTTCTTTGCAAGTTGTAAAGGCCTGCAAATTAAATACCAATTACTGGAAGCAATAAAATGTTTTTTATTGCACGAAATCTACTTAAAACAGAAAAGAATAGTCGTTTTATTTTGAGGAGGGGGACAAGGGGGGCAGCTCACGAAGGCATATATTGGCAGAGCAAGATTATATACAGCGCCTGCACGAGCCCACAATGGAGACATTCTATGGTCAGCAGCAGGCAGGGCTTCTCCCAGCAATGTGCAGAGGGGGGTTCTGCAGAGGTGCTTATGATAGGGATTATTGTAGGTGAGACTTGGGGAGGTGGGAAGCCGGGGAACAGTAGCTCTAGGTAGGAGCAAGTGGTGCAAACAAGTTATACGACAGCAATCCGATGTGCTTTTGAGGTCCTTTCCGAATGAGGTATTAAGGGGTTGGTGATGAAAACTACCTGGTGTCTCCTCCTTCCCCTGCCCACTTTTCCTTCCCCTCTTTGGGGAGGAATGGGTTACTGGCTTTCTGTCTTATGAGCAGCAAAGGAAAGGCTCCCAATCTCCTACTGTGCTCTCTGGTGGGGGAGCCCTCTGAGAGGCAGCAAGGAAGGGTGCAGCTCCCTGGAGTTACCATCCATTTCTGCCATTTTCCCCACAAATATCCTCAACTTTCTGCAGAGCAAAATTATGTCAGCAAACCTGCCAGTGGGAGGAATGTTTACGGAGATGAGACATCTTCAGCCTTGCCTGAGTTCAGGTCATTCACCACAACACAATCCTGTGTCTAGCACAAGGAAAGAAGAGTGGAAGTAGCCAAGAAGCCATTCTCTGGCAGAGGAAAAACAGTGTGATAAGTGATATTACAAACCTCACTTTATATGCTCATCCTTTCAACTGCATATCGAAACCTCTCTCTCTGATACATGTGTCGCACTCCTAATTTCCCTACTGTTTCATCACTCCCAGAATATCCCATCCTTGTGGTTCACCCTTGTGCTGTGCCTGTGCTTCACCTTTGGCTTCTCTCAATGCCAGGAACTGCCTGTGAATGGGACAGGACAGCCCTTGGGATCACCTACCACTCATGGTGGGTCATGACATTTGTGCTGATGGGGGTTTGCATGGTACTGCTTTAAACAGGCTTTGAATGAATGAGGTTTATTTTTTTTTCCAATGACAGAAGCAATTTGAGGATTGCAAGCTTGTTTCTTAACATGACCTCATTCCGAGTGAACTAGATTCTCCCACTAACCAGAGTGTATCATACACGGCCAGGCTATGGCAAGACCTTCCCAGATAATTACCCACAAGTGTGCAGGCTTTCTGAGGATGAATTGGATTTAGAAATGCTTGAAGACTAGATTTGACTAGACTTAGAAACACAGGGAAAGCTGAAACTCTGCCATGTGGTTTAGGGCCACAAAGCTTCCCCATGCTTGCCATGTGAAATCTACAAGTTTTGAAATGAAGGATTTAAGTGCTCCACTGCTGCTTGTGCTGTACGGAGAGCAAAGGTGCAGGCAGGCACTTGGCCTGGCCTAGAGGAGCCATCACCACAAGAACTTGGGTGATGGAAAGGGCCCTGGAATGGTGCTCATTTCCAAGGAGCCTCCAGAGATGGTCCTGAGGTAATTGGGAAGTGGTGGGGTCTACCTCCAGCACCAGTGGAAAGAGTGATGCTGCTGGGCCTGCTGGCACCAGTAGAGCAAAAGTGAAATATTTTCTTTCCTCGGCTCAAAATGGGGGAGCCTTGGGTCTTATTTTCCCAGATGATAGTCTTTTTTTCTCAGTTGAACTTTCCCTTCACCCCTGATGCAGGAAGTGCCCTGCCCGTGGTTGCCCAGGGTTCACTCACACGGGCTCAGTGGCTCAAGAGTAAAGATGTGGTTTTCAGATCTAGTTGGGTCTCCTGATATCAGCCCCAAGGAAACGGAGGCCCAGGGCTGACATCTGCAGATCCCTCTGCTGCACTGGGCCCTCATTTAATGCTGAGTGAGAAAAAACTGTGGGGAGCAAAAGGTTTAATGGCATAGTACTGCTGCTCTGTTTGGGGCAGGGGGGTGAGAGTCACTGTTAGAGACAAGAGTATTTATTCTTTTTTTTTTCCTTGAAGAGGGGAATTCTGCCATCAGCATTGCTGTATAAGAAGGACTTAGGCTACTGCACACCGAAATTGCAGCGTGAGCTCCCGTTTACACCCCTTGCTGCATGTCCACACACACAAATATTCACCCATTGACAAGGCTGTGGAGGTTTCTGGTTTTGTTTAAAAATTGGCTGCCTGCAGCCTCCCCTTAGCTCCTCTGGGTATGCATGAGCAGCTGTGGAGAGTTGCAAGGCTAGCCAACAGACCTTGTAGCCCCCACAGATGTCAATTAGCTTCTCTCGGGCTTCCTTCGGATACACTCGGGTCTTGAGACCTCCATGTGCTGACTTATTTGTAAAGCATGAGTTATTCACTAACTCCGTGTTACTAATTAGAAGATTATCAGCTCTTGGTGGTTCGCTTGCCTGCTGCAGGGAGGTTCCAAGGAAACCCTCCTACAGACCACGCTGGGGGAAAGCTTCCATTGATTACTGTGGAGGAACACTCCTGCTTTACGCATTAAGGAGCAACTGGAGGGATATGAAAGGTTTTGAAGACCCTGAGTGCCTTTCCAGGCCTGGGTAACCCAGAAAGCAGCTTGCTGCAGCTGCACCACGCTGGATTGGTGAGAGCTGGCTGGCTGCTGGTGGAGTCCAGCCAGGGTATAGGGGCCAAAGATTTTGGGAAAACATGCAACAAGCCCATGTTGGGCTGTAGGAGCGGGGCAAAGCCTGCATAAGCCCTCCTGGCAGCTAGGAAAAGACAAGGAGCTGGGTCCTAAAAGTGCAAGGAGGAAGAGAACAGTTAAATACATTGCCTCTAGACACTGCAGCTTTTTAAACTAGTTAAACTGACTGCGCTCCTCTGGGAATCCGTTTTAGAGGAGGCAATATTGAGTGCATCTTTAATTTGCCTAATTTTCCTCATCCTATGTATTTTTGGATCCTCCCTGTGCTAATGAATCCTTGCTGCGTTCACGGGGAGTGAAACTTGTTAATATTAGCAGAGGTCACCGTGGCCTTTCTGGGAGCCATCGCTGTCCTTCCTGTGACTCGACCAAGCGCTCGCCGGGGTCGCGCCAGGGAGGGAGGAGGGTCAGCTCAACCCGCCTGAAGTTTAACCACTTGCCTTTGATAGAAGGCACACTTTGATCTAAGGTGTGGCATGAAGTGCAACATATAGTTAATATTTATAAGCTTATGTACAGAAAAAAAAAAAAGAAAGAAGGAGGCAGTGACAGGAAAGTGTTGGTGCAGATAAAAACCACCAGTGTAAATTAGGAGACACATCTGGGAACAAAAGAGGGTTTGGTGATGCTGCTGCTGATGCTCTGGAATATCTGGAGTTTGTGAACTGTGACCACGCCAGGGATTTCTTGTGGGCAGTTAAGTCAATTCTTCATCTTTGTCTGCCTCAGTTTCCCACCAGCAGCGTGGGAATTAAATAGAACATTTTGTTTTCTCCTACTTTGTCTGCATTATCTACGCAATCTAAAATGTTTAGGGCATTGCTTCTATTTTTGTTGTGTCTACTGCTCAACAGTTTCATCTTCCTTGGGATCCTTAGGCATTTTCCACAACACAGATAATAAGTTTAACAGGTTTCTCTCTCTCTCCCTTTTTTTTTTCATGCCTTTGGCCACAGAGCTCTCATCGTATCTTGTTCTCATAAGCCAAATGCAGGAAAGTATCTTCAGAGCATCTCTGTGGGATATCTGCTCCTCACTGAACAAGGTCCTGCCAGATTACAAGGAAATGATGCTTAGTAATTGCAGCTGTCCAATAGACTGATCCATCACATCTGTTCTGCTTGCCAGATGAGTCCAGACCACCAGTGACCCAAAAATAGCTGCTCTTCTTAAGACTGCTCTGAAAAGCAGAGGGGTTCTTGTGATTTTTAAAGGGATGAATCCCAAACTGTGGACCCATTTGGGATATAAACTCCATACTTGCACGATGAAGATGCACAAATCCTTCACTGGGGTGCCTGGGAAGAGCAAAGCCCCTTTAAAAGTGGCAGAGTCATTTATGTGTCTCCATTCCCTCTCTAATTGGAGACAATGTGTCAGATTTGAAACTGTGGTGTTTGTAGTCAATTCTTGTTGTCTTCAACCCTAATAAGTTAAATACTGTGCTCTTCAAAAAGTCATGTCCCTCATATCTCATAAATCACCAAAAGGTGAGTCACCTCAAATTAGAGAGTACATTCAAGAGGGGAGGTTTAAGTAATTAGTTGGGGTTTTTCTCCCCCATTACAGGATATGATCAGATTAAATCTGGCAGACCTAGCTGGAACCGTTTTAAAAGTTACCATCACCAGCTGCTTATTGCTGTTCCTCTGCCAGAGGTTACCTCCATCCCCTGCTCCATGCAGAAAGAGCAGTGGGAACATAGACCTCAGCCACTGATATGCAGGAGTGAGCACCTTAAAACAGTCTTGCTTTCCCTTCCTGTGCCTGCACAGCAGGGTATGCAGGGAATAAGTGTTGAGGACTACTACAAGCATAATTTGGGCCATCAAATGCATGTGTAAATGTTTGGGACTACTAGTTTCTACTTTTTATGAATAGCTGAATAAAATTCATTGGAATGTTCTGAATAATTTTCCCTATGAAATTTTTGATATAATAGTTCATGTGATTGTTTTTCCAGAGGTCAACAGATGTAATTAATTTTAAACACAACTTACTAGTAATAACAACAAACATGGTTGTGTTTTTGTCCCTTACTTTCTAAAATATCTTAAAGAATTTTTTATCATTGTTGTTTTGTTTTCCCATGGCAAATATTCAGGCTCTGTGGACACAGATTTCATGCTGCTTGAGGGAGGAGATATAAAAATGATACTTTCCTTTAGAGAATTATAATGTGAATGACAGAGAAGAAAAATCCCTTTGTGGTCTATTTGTGCATTACCAGGCAACATTTTTCTATGCTTCAAGATCCTTCATGTTCAGTTGCATCATTCTTTTATAATAAATAGATTGGATGAAATGCCAAATACAATTGAGAACAATTCCTGTTACTTCTAAAGTGATTATAATATAAAATAGGCCAAATGGGAGAAAAATGGTGTATATTTGCTAATCCTATATTATATTTAGAGAAAGTTTTTGGCAGGGGTTATTGCATAGGTATTTCCTAACATTGCTTTGTTATTGAGATTTTTTTTTAGACAATTGATCAGTAACAAAGCTCAACGGTATCAGGTTTTTACTCCAAAGTAGCTGTGTGATACAAACTGGTTACTTTGTGTGATTTGCTTGCCAGGGTGAAGATATCAGAGTCACGTCTGCTATTGAAAGCCATTTTCATCATGAAGAATGAGAAAGCAATGACTTTTCAATTATTATCAAAAATCCCAAAATTTATTTTCCAATGAAAACTATTTAAAGGACAATATCAATGATTTCTCAGTTTATTAAGATTACACTTTTACAAATAATATATGATATAGCTTCCTTAAACTATACCTACTCTTTTCTTAATCAAAGTATATAATACAGGGGGAAAAAAATCAACACTCATAGGAATCACATGGCATATGCAGTTGTAAATGCAAGTGAATAAGTTTCAGAGCTGACCCCATTTAAAGCAGGATGGGGTGACATACTGAGGTCCTTTTCTACCTGAATTATCCTATGACCAGAGAAACCTCAGCTCAAAATCATTCTGCTGATGCACATGCAGGCCATAAATTCCCAATACAAAATTTGAAAGCTTTGTGTTACCAGTGCCCTCACACTAGAGCAGCAGACTACACTCTGTCCTGGAGTGAGACACTCCTGGTGTCAGTGGGAAATGAATTTAGATGCATCACCACACATGAAACACTCAGTATTTGCCTGCTTTCTTCACTAGGTGTTTTCAAAGGCCTGACCTTGAGAGTTAATTTCCTGGGTTCACATACCAATCTCCGTGTTTGCGTTTAGGAGTCCGAGCTCAGAGTCTGGACAGACATCCCCACTGCTGCGTGTACCACCACACTTAAAGCTGTAATTTTTGAGGCTGGCATCACTGCCTCACTCCCATGCCCAGGGGTAGAAGAAGGTCCCTCAAAGGGTTGATTCAAAGCATCTAATTAAGGGTCTTTTCTCAATCTCTACCCAACAGACAATATCTTAATGCAGAAAGGCTACAGCTCTCAGGCTACTAATGTCAGTACTGAAATTAGTTATCTACTATAGCTCCTACAAACAGCTCCACCCCCACCAGTCATAATCCCTCTCCCCTCCTCCTCTCTGCTCCCAAAGAAGAGGATGCTGTATCCAGGGACAGCCAGACTTTTGGGGCAGACCAGTGCTAATCAATAAATCTGGTGACTATGGGGCACCACTGGAATCTTTGCACCAGGAGCTGACTTGGTACACAACAGTGAGATTACACCTAGACCAAAGTCCCCAGAATGCAGATGATGTGGGTGTTGGGTTCCCAACACTCTTTTCTTCCCAGCACTATTTTAATTTAATCCCAACATCTCCTCCTGGGATGGGCTACTTGCCAGCATGGACATCGCCAGGATACACTTCCCTGTTGTGCTAATACAGATCCCTCTGTCATTCCCCTGGAAGCAGACAAAGATGAAGTGCTTCCCCAGAGTTTCTGCATGAAGTACTGAAGACTGGATCAGTTATCCCTCACAAAACTGAAGAAATAGAATTTTTTATTCAGACATTCTGCTCCCTACAACCACACTTGCCCTGGCTTTCAATGACTCCAACAAGCAGTGTTATCTTGTGCTAAAGGCAATTGGCGACAACCAATAGTGGTCCCTAGTACAAAAATGAACTAATTCTCCACTATATGAAGCAGACAGAGGATGCCAGACAGGAGCAAAGCTTTCTTACCCCAAAGCAAGGTACAGTGTTACTTTGAACTCCTTAAAAGCTTGTGGAGAGATATCATATGTAGAAAATCTAACAAATGAGAATTTAGACAATAAATTAACGACATTTATTCTTTGCCAATACAACATCCACACAAAAGTGGCAATTGCACTAATAATTGCTTTCTTTGATAGTATCAAGGTGGTGAGTCTATGGACAAGAGTTAATAAAAAATATCACAAGCAAACACACTCAGAGCTCTTCCACTGATGACAAATACTTGTTATATATAAGTTTCTTTTTGTAAAGAGAAGAAGAGACCATCAAGGACATTCAGTCTGTCTCTAAACATGTGAAAATAACCCAGCCTTGTTATTGATAGGGCTGCAAACCCTCATTCAAAAGCCTTCAGTAGTCAAGGCAAGAGCAAAGGAACAAGCAGTCAGACTGGAGCGGATTCACTGATTGTCAGATTACTGCTCCTAGCACAATCAACAGTGGGATATGAGAGTTAAAAACTTGAAAGAAGGAATGGATCTCCTATAGAAATTATTCCTGGGGACCACCACAGTCTCCTACAGGTCTCTGTAATCCTGAATTTGTAGAAATCTATAATAGAAATACTAAAATCGGCCAAAATGGAGATAATTTAATGTAGGCATACCAGATGAAAGAAAGTGTGGAAGGGACATGTGTCTTTGGCACCTAGACTAATGGGTCATTAAAATTGTGCCAGATCTACATCAACTTCTCAGTTCCAAAAAACAAAGGAGAGCAAAAAAAAAGGCAACAGAACAGGACTGGAGCCTCAAAGCAGTCAGAAGAGTTAAATGAGAGAATAAATCTCGTTTATGCCAGAGATAGGATACAAAGGCAAAAGAGAGGAAAGAGTAATTGTTGAAAACCCCTAGAAGTGGGTACATGAAAAACCAGAACATTACCACAACTCTGAAACATTAAGAGATGTAAAGAGGAAGGTACACCAGGCTGTACCTATTGTCTTGTATGTTACAGAATCACTAATCTGGAAACAATGGTGGGGCTGTGTGGACAGGCTGAGGGCATGGGAGTGTGTGGGTGTGAGAGCACAGGGCAGACAGACTACTTCTACTGTAAAATAAAATTACCTTTCCTTCCTGTAAGGGCTCACCCTGAGCTCTGCTGCATTGTTTTTGCAAGGCTTCAATAGTGTACCACCTTAATTAACAGAAAAGGGAGCAAACAGACCCAAATTTGGCACAGGGATTTTAGAGGGAAGTTTTTTGGGTTCCTGCATCCCACAAAAAGAAGCAACTAAAGGATGGAAGCAACAGCTGTGGTGAAAACCAAAGCCAAAGCCAAATCAGGCATTTCTTCACTCCTAGCAGCAACATGCTGCAAAATTAAAAGGCTGATTAATGAAGATGACATTACAATAGGCAGCCCTTACAACTCCTACATAATTCAATGGCTATGTTGGGGTACAGGTGTTGATAGCTTAAACACACACTGACATGGAGAGTGCTGAAGGGACAGTGGAAAGAGGCATTTATAAATGATGGAAACAAACCATTTCAACAGAGCAGCTCTCCACTGGAGGAGAAAATGCAGACCCACAGACAGCCAGTGATACATGCACTGGTGCTAAAGGGGATGGGAGCCAGAAGAGACTTAGCTCAGTATCTGAGGAGGCTTTAGACCGTCAGCGTGGGTTCAGGCAGCCAGAGCCTCCAGGGCAGGGGTGAGCACTCAGTGCTCAGGGACCTGCAGATGCTGGCATTCAGATTTTGAAGCTTCTGCACAATTGGCCTCTGTGAGGGACAAAGAAGGCTATGGACCAGAGGTGTTTCTGGCTCCCACTGCTCTGCTCAGCTCCAGAATGCCTTGTTTTTAATGCAGTTTTCCTGTGTATTCATTTTTTTTTCACATTTACCCTTAATAGAGATTTGTTTTGACTACTGGGAGATGGGGAGTAAGCTCAAACAGATGCATGGGGATTAACTGAAGCTTCAATATGCTTGGTTATATATAGGTATGTTTAAAAAAGGCAAAAGAGAAAGAAATTGGAAAAAATGCAATATAGTGAATGTTTTAGTCTAAGGCCATATGTCCTTAACAGCTCTCTTTTGCACAAGTTATTGGAAGCAGTCTGGACAAAAGAGTTTTAAACTACTGAACCTGATAGTGAAACAAATGAGACCTAGAAATGGAATAAGTACATGCATTTTTAATATTTGTCTGTAATCTTTTTGTTCTTGTAATTCACCAGTAAGTAATTCTCTTTTTTGTTTTTAAAAAGGTATTTAAATTTTCAACAAAGACCACCTGAAATATGGTTCTGGGATGTTTCATTGGTCTTAGGAACCATTAGATTGCTGATGTGAACTATGTGGTTGGAAAGCATCTGATAATGATTCAAAAGCATAAACAAGGCAAGAGAATTTGGTTTTGGTGTTTTGTGTGTGTGTCTGTTTATTTATTTAGTCCTCTTCTTACAAAACTCACCTTTTCAGTACCCTCTTTCTACAGGTTTCCCGTTATTTGAGCCAATGTCATTCACTTTGCAGCATTTCCCCATGTGAATGTGTTTTTACAAAGCTTCCAGGGTTCCACACCTTTCCAACTGCTCATCTGGGGGAAATAAAAGCCCTAGCTATTTGAACAATAGCAAAAGCCACAGACTTAAATTTATGTGAGAGAGGTGTGACAAATAAACAAGCAAAACTCCTCTTTTGAGTGTCCAGGAAAAGGTGTAATGAAATTCCACAGAAATAAATGGAATTACTCCACATACAGACTCCTTCAGGAGGCCACAGCCTGATCCCCAAATGGTTAGACTAACCCCTGGTTATTCTGGGAACACGCCACCCTGGTATAAAGTCATAATAACAGCGAGCTCAGGAAACCTGTAGCCATTTTTATAGCACGGACTTTTCCTCCCAACACGTGGCTGATTGATAACACCCAGTGGCAGCAGCGGGGCCGGGGCGTGAGGACCGCACACACAGCTCCCACTCCACATTAAGCCAGGACATTGTCCTCAATCCTCAATCCCTGGCTGTTCCCTGAGCATGGCAGAGCTGTGTTTCAGCTCACAGCCCTTGGTTACTACTGGCTGGCACCTGTCACCTGAATTCAGCGAGCCAAGCACACTGACACAGCGTGCGCACCTCTCAGCTATGTAAAATATAAACTATCAAAGTCTCCCATGGGGAAAACCCATGGAGCCCCGTGCCACAATGGAACCAGGAAAGGGAAATTATTACATAAAATGTTAGGCTGTTTATTTTGCCTGAACTGGGTGAAGCATAAAGAGTAAATTGAGAATGTAGCTGATGAAAAGTGAAGTTGATTTTAAATTAAATGTATAAATTAATCACATTTTAAAGCATAATGTTGAAGGTATTGGGTAATGAGACGTAGAACTGCGTTTGCATCCCTTAAGTTTACTTATCTAAAAGTTAGGTGGCCAGTTAAAGCTGGTGGTGTGGGGTTCCTCTCCTATACTGCAAAGAGCCTACTGCCTCAAGGGGGAATTTGCTCTGTTTCATTTGTATCTCCTGCCCATGCTGCATGCCCCAGAAGGACAGCTCTTTTTCACCTTCTGAAGGGCTTTCTTTGTCAAGTCCAGAAGAATCCCAAGCACATCTCTGAGAGTCATGCTTAACTCTAAAGATGAGTGTTACCCTCCTATGCACTACTATGGACTCAAGAGTCATAGCCTGTCATCTTCACATTTTTTTACAAGTGTATAACTGTCTATAAGAAGTTTTATTCTGGTAAGGATAAGCATAACTGTGGCCCATGCTCTACAGACAGTAACATTCCACAGTTTGGAAACAAACCCTTTCAGTTGTTATAATAGGTGTAAAAATACCCATTGCCTTTCTACTGGACTGAATAAGACTACTCATGCACGTATTACTCTCTATATTTCTAACTGCTTCTGCATTATTCACACATAGCTTACTATCTGTACATGGACATATTAAAAAAATATTGCATTTGCATACCTTTGCATTTAAGTGTCTCAGAATGTGAAAAATATAAAGACAGCTTGCACAGTATGGACTAGTAGTTTATAGTTTGAGGATATCAAAAAAGCAGGGTAATTTTTCTTGTTTTTAAATAACAGCTGTTTCACTTTCTGTGTGGCTTTATCTACCAACTAGATTGTACTGTCAGATATCACTGAAAGAATAGCAGCTTCACTTATGCTGTCTTTTGCTACAGCTATGGTTTACGATAAGGAAAATATTAAGGTGTGTGGCTCATTTAATCAGCAATTTTGCAAGTGTTTTACTTATGTCAACAAAGAACAAATTGTTTTTAGCTTCTGGTATCTAGAATGCAGTACGCAGCATAAATTATTCAAATCAAAGCAACATAAATCTTTGTACAGCAAAGGCAAAGCCTCAGAATTCATTGGTGTGTGTTACAGCTTAGGATAGGACAATGACCTCTAATCAAAACTCCTCACTATAGTCCCTACACTTAAGATGCCAACTTTCCACTAAGGACCTGATTATCTATAAATTTATGGGAAGCTGCAATAACTGGTGTTTGCCTCCTGATAATGTTTTCTGACACACATCAGGAGATTCAGCTGATCTGTGTTAGAGATTATTGTACAGAATCTGCAGTTTATTCGGGCAATGAGTAGACAGAAGGTCCATTTGAGACCTTTAGCTATAGACAAGCACATAAGGAAAACTGTTTCCATAGAAACATGCCCCACAGCTGTAGTTAGTATAGGAAAAACAGTTTTATGATTATTTCAATGAAGTTCTACCTTTTGTTTTCAGTGGAAGATGTATACAATGGGCTGTTTCATAGTGTGATCTCACTGTAGCTAAGGTCTTACATGAGAAATTCACCCTGAAGAGAGAGACACTACCTTTCCTTTATGTGTTCCTAAGAGTTTTATTAGATTGTGTGGACACTGTCCATAGAAGAATGATTTTTATATAAAACAGTATTGCTTTTTAGAATTTATTCTCAGTACAATAAATGCTTACTTTTACATTAACTCAAAAGAAAAATTGTAAATAAAATTCTCAGATAAAAACAAAAGGACCAAATAAGCATCCAACAAAACCAGGGGAGAGATGTCCAGTAATTCCAGGGAGGAATGAGTCAGGCTGAAAGAGAGCTATAGGAAAACAGAGGATGGGCATGAGTAATTTGCTAACAGGTTTGGCAACGTCTTCTTTCCATTCGGGTCATTTCTGATTTAGATGGAAAATTTCCAAACAGTCCCCTGGAAATGACAAGGTTGGTGCATCTCCAAACTAGTTAATCCAAGCCACTTTTAAGAGAGCTCTTGGTTCTGCTTCTTTGCTTGTCTGCAAAAGCACAAGACAGAATCCATCTTGTGGTGGTAAGCAGACCTGCACACCTAGTTGAGATTTTTCTTCTTTTCATTTCAAAAGTGTCAACAAGGCTGCAAATTTCCCCTTCCTGCCTGGCAGAAGCATGGACTTTATTAGCTGTTTCTGTGTACATATGCAAAGGGCAGAATAATGTGACACTTGGATATTTTCTTAATGAGTTTGAAATTAGCAGAATTGCACCAAGTCACACGACAGGCTGGGAAATGCACGACTAGGAGCTGGATTTTGTGCATAAGTGAACAAGACCACTAGACAAGGATTCAGCACTGAATGTGTTGAAATCTGTTGCCATGTCAGCTGTGGCACAGGTTTGGTGTGCTTATTGTAATGAGTGGTTATTTTGCTTATTCTGTCAATTCCAAACAGGATTGAAATCACATCCTCCTGGGCAAATTTTGTTTGTGGACTTCATATCCAAGCAAAATCAGGGCAGTTGAAGAGATCTGTCCTAATGTCTTTGAAAGGTATATTTTCCAGAAACCACATTCTGTACAGTGAAGGAAGACAGAGCCAGATGAAAGATATTTAGATGATAGGATGTAATAACTTACAGAGCAGGAGGAGGGGTTCTTAAGTTAGATATTATCCCACATACTGCATAAAGGAGCTGTGTTTCAGGGGCTCCATCTGCCCACCAGTGCTCTCCTATGATCCTAAGTGTTAAAGTTGCAGGCTTAAGTTAGAGCTTAAAAGTAGGTGCTGTCCACATGCTTAAATGGCTCAGTCCTTCTTTAGAAGTGATGTCTGACAACCCACCAGCTCAATAAAACTCATGTTCATAAATCCAAGCAACTGATGCAAAAGCTGCTTTTGTGGAACCCATACCATTTCTGCCATTTTAGGCAAGTAACTTCAAAATCTATTTTGATTAATGGTAACAAGAGGCAAGAGGTGGCTTTATGTTTGCTGATTGTACAAGATCCCACAATGGCACTACAGAAAAAGGAAAAAAGAAATAATTGTGTAAAATTTTGTGCACTATTTTAGCAATAACATAGTAAGATCATACCAGTATAAATTGGTTTGGCTACAGAGGATTTGAAAAAGTACTTTAATAAAAAATAACTTAATAATCCACAATTCACATATACCAGACAAAAAAAAAAAAATCTACTCCCACATGCCTCCAAAGCACTTCCAAAGAAAAAATTCTTTCCAAAACAGGAATAACTAGCTTAGTCATTTTCTTTTTAAGTTTGCAATATGAACCATCTTGGCTTCCCAACAACTGCAGCAAGGCTTCAAGAAGATTTTCCTCATAGCATTTAATTTGTTAATAGGATTTGCATGCACCCTTCCAAAGAAGTATCAAAATGTATCATTGTTCATGATGTCCAGACAAGGGGAAGAACATTTGTGTCATACAAAATCTATCCATGTTTTCCCCACTGAGAAATAATTACATGTTCAAAACTTAGAGAGGTGGAAGAGTCAGCTCAGATTCCACCTAAGTCTGTAGGATTAATCTCCATGTCAATTCTAATGGTACAAAAGATCTGAGTGTAATTTCCTCTTCTGCCTTGTGGTATACCAGATTGCAGAAGATTGCATGTATTATTTCAAGGTTCTCCAGAGAAAATTTCCCTGGGCTTCCCTACAAGGATTTTCAACCACAGTGCAGCTTTTAAGGGGAAAAGCACTGGAAGAAATAGAAACCAAGAACTCAAGGAGTATAGGAAGCAAGCTTCAGAGCAGGCAGAGGTGATAAAATAGGGAGCAAATTCATGACGGTATCTGAAAATGACAGAGGAAATCTTGGACTGATTAAAGGAAAAAGCAAAATTACCACTGACTCTTCCAGGAGCAAAAATTGTGCTGCAAGGGAGAACTGTCAATAAAATCAGGAGTTTGAGATACATCAGCAAGCTGACTTGCCACATTTTGATATGAACTTGAGTGCCACAAGCTAATACTGGTAGATGCACAGAAGAAGGCAGCTTCAGAGAAAAGGGTCAATGTAGACAACTATTGCTGGTGGCAGAATCACCAAATGCATACATTTTGATAAATGTGAAAACAGAAATTGTTTAAACTTGAGTGGAGGCAAGGAATAATCTTCAGCCCTCACTGCAAGCTGACAGGACTGCAGGAGCTGCAGGGTAAGGTTTCAAGAAGACCCACCCTGCTCAGGAGCCTCAGCCATTGGTCTGGGCATGGCTGAACCTTTTGTTCAATGCACAGGAGCCAGACACACAGCTCCAGCCTCTCCAGCCTAAAAAACTGCCCTGTCACAACAGAAATATCTTTGGCTCCTTCTTTTGGGGGAGGATCATAGGGGGATGTTTTGCCTTCTTTGTTTTCAGGAAAAACATGAAGTGTTTTTTCCCTCACCCCCACCATATTTTACAAAAGAAAAAGAAAAGAAGAATGAGTTCTGTAAATTGAATCAAAAAGCAATGAGTATTTGTTAAGCTTCTGAAATCAGTTGAAGCATTTGGGCAAAGCTAACACAGCTGGAGGCTTCTTAGCCACAGCAAAAGGGGACTTTACCCCCATCAGGCACATGTGACAGTCCCCCACCATGGGGAGAGATGGGAAATGGCCAAAAAAATTCCATGGTTCTTTCACCAAGCCTTCCCCTTGCTTTCTATTTTGACTGTGTTGCAGGGGTCCATTTTAACATGCTGGTTTTACTGTTTTGTTTTGGTTTTTTATTTGGACTTCTCTCCAGTGCCTGACTCCTGAAGAGAGAGAGACTTAAGAAAGGCAAATCCATTTTGCATCGATAACAAAAAATCACATTTCTAAAAGAAGAAAAATAACTGCCTTTTAAAAACAAGGCTGTACTTGTTTATCTGTTGGTTCATACGGAACAGTTATCAAGCCAAAGGAGTCCTGGTGATTGTGTTCTGCCAGCACAGAGAGAACAAAGGATTATTAAAAATAATATAAACTGATGACATATGTTACCAGTACTAAAATTGATGCACATTCCTGTGTAGCTTAGGGGGAGCCAGGAGCTGGATTTTATCTTTAACAAAGTCAGAAAATAAAAGCAAACCATTTCAGTCTTATAACAGGGAGGTATTTCTTTCTGTCTGCTTAGAGAGGAGAGGTTGGGGGACACAAGGTTTGGTTTGGATAAAACTCAGACAATCCACTCAGATCCAGTTTGACACAGGTACTTCTGTGAATATTTTTCCAACTAAAAGGTTATGAACTAAAGGCAGGAGCAACCAGGCATCTGTCAAAAAGTAGCAAGATCAGACCTACCATTTTCAGGCACAAAACCACATTTCATAAAACATTTTAATATTGAGTATTGAAATCTTTCAATAGAGGTGGTATTTAGATGTTGCAGCCAGAAATTAGTACCTTTTTGTCCCAGTCATAAGAAAAAGATTGCACAAAAAGCCACCCCTGCTTTGCAAAGCTTTCCCACCTAGCCTTTGACTCCTGTACCATCACAAGCAGTTCAAAACTGCTCACTGAGCTTTTTCCTCATGTTGCCCCTTAACTCACCTTCACCTGGTCTTTTTCTTGGTCTGGGAATCTTCAAATGAGCCCAGATCTGCAGTTTTGCACTACTCCTGACCTGATGGTTCCCACAAAGCAAAGGAACTTGTTTGTAATGCTCACACATTATGCTGAGATGGTGCCCTGTCAACACATGCAGCGTTATGGACTGGAAAATCCAAATACAGTCTGCAAAGCCATTGGAGGCTTTCCACAGAGTACTTGCTAGGGCCTCTCCTAATTGAATTTGCCAAAATTCACATGAACTCAGATTTAATCCAATCAGTTCTACATCACATGTCTTTCAACATTGACAAAATATTTTTTTCTAATTGCGAGTCTCTTATGGAACCAAATTAATCAGAAAGGGATTTAAATGAAAACCAGTCCAGATTGTTCTACACTTTAACCTTACATCTGTGCTTAATTAGGATGCTCAATTTCCCTAAACTCAAGTCATAAAATGGAAGTAATCTGTGGCCTGTTTGTCAGTCATTATAGGGCAGCAGACCTGCAAATCAGGGCAGGCTCAAAAGCACAGGATCCTGTTCAACGTGGCCATTGAGGGAAACACAGGAGATGTTATTGTGCAGCAGGCTGGAAGGAAGTCAAGAGAAAAGTTTGCTGAGAAAAACATTTGTGAATTACCTGTGTGCTGAGAATGCAGCTGAATCTTAAAAGATGGGACCAAATGAATGTGCAAAACATGTGTGATTGTTTAAGCTCCCCCATTCTGGCCACATGAGGCTCTTATGGAAGGCCTGATACTGTACAGTATCTTCAGCCACAAGAAAGGCAGCAGCCTCTTCTTCATGTCTAAACTCTTCTTTTAATAGTGCCAACACCTTTGGCTGGTATAACCTTTGAGGGTGAAATTTTGAGATGTTACAAAGTCTTCAGTGGCTGCAGCACTACCTGAGCCCTGCTCTCTGGGCCTGATCCTGCACACCACACAGGCCACCCAACTTTCCTGCCTTGTGCAGCCATGTGAGGGGCTGTCCCATGGAGCGGAGCAAGTAAATCTCTCCTTAGCCCTTGCCAAAGGATTTTCTAAGGACCAGGATTATTTCCCCGGCTCAGCCTTGCAGTCCACTCCCACATACTGAAACACCAGCTGAGACTGCAGCAGAAGGCTGGCATCCCCTGGAAAGGCTTTGTCACCAGTGGTCTTGCTGCATAGAGCAAAGTCCTTGAACACCTTGGCTCCTTGCAGGCAGCAAAAGTAGCTGCAATTAACCCTCTTCACTCTGAACACTGGGAGAAAGACTTCTCATCTAGAGTTGTTAAAGATGCACTATCCAGGGCTGTGGCAAATCACTGGAGGAACAATAAAACCCTACCTCACACACCAAGGTCTGTCATCATTCATTTCAAACATGCACTTCAGAGTGTTGCTGTTATGTTGTTTTTTGACATCTTGAGATCTGCATGAGAAATCCCTGTGGATGTGCTGTAAATCCATATCTACAGCAGTAAGTTTTCATTGCATCAGTGTTATTAAATATATATATGCACTTATATATATATTATTTGGCGATACTGAATGAACAATTGGCCTTTAACTCCTCCTAGACTATTAGGTCGTACTATAGGTCAGTGAAAAAGTAATTTTCCCTAGATTTGTAATAAGGTCTGGGATTTGACCTCTGACCCCAATGTCACAAGGTATTCATTATCTCCACACAGATGATATACAGGCAAAGAAACATATATTTTTTATAGAACTGGGAGAATTATATTTGATGGATATATTTTATTAGATGGATTTTATTACCTGGATAAACTCAATTAGCAGACCTCATTAATTTTGAAAATGTAACTTATTTACATTGAGTTATTCTTCTTGTGGCCATTAGCATTCAAAACGTATAAACTGGAGCTCAGAGAGCGGCTGAGTTTTTGGTTCAGTGGCCAAATGAAAAAAAAACATGAGGGAAGAAAAAATCTCCTAACAAGAAGAGAAAGATTATTTGTGTAAATGCAGAATGCTTAATTTAACATAGTATTAAACCTTTTTTTTCCTGGATCTTACGTTAATATTTTCTCTTTCATTTAAAAAAAATATTAACTAACATTCAAAATATCATCTTCTAATGAGAAGCTGTAATGTTTTGCTTCCAAAGCAAGAGAAACTAGCACTTTTGGGGTTTGGAGGTTGTTTGCTTTATCTTTATTTAGTAAATAGTTTCAATCTTCTGCCTGTGGACTCAGGAAACAATTTCACCAGTCCATGAAAAATTTCCGCCCACACCGAATACCCCTATTTGCAGAAAAATAGTAATGACATGTAGTAAGTAGAATGTAAAAGGGTAAAGACATAATTGAAAGACATCTGCATAAAATATAGCCATACCAAAACACACAGGCTGCAGGAGTTTTTGAGAGGTAAAGCCTGAATCTGTGGACCCCTTGGCCATACAGGATTGACCCTCAGCTGATTCCCAGGTGCAATTTTGTCACAGCCACAAAAATTCACCCTCTCTATGGCAGATCCCTCTGCTTCTCTCCCTACCATGAAAGGGGAGGAGAGACCATCAACAGATTATGAGGTTCATTTTCCAATCTTAGGCTTCTTAATTGGGTGTCTGAATTGAGCTATGATTTGAGAGAGGTAAAACTCTACCTGAGTCCAAGCCACCACACATGGCAGGGCAAGAGTTGGAGGGGCTGGAGAAGGTGACCCCCATGTTGGGATGCAGGGGGAGTCCAGGCAATGTGCCCAGGCCAGGTGTTGTCTTACATGCCTGTGGTTAGAGTCAGCTGAGGTGAATCCCACCCACCTGCAGCCCGGAAAGTCAGCAGTGATGGCATTGGGACACACGTCAATATCCAGGATGAAGCTCCCCTGAGCTCACCTCTGCCAGTTCCTGTACCCCAGAGCTGCTGTGAGCAGCAAGATGGGAGACCCTCAGCACAGGGGAAGCTCCCAGGTGTGTACAAGGTCTTATTGTGGCTACAGTAGGAAAAAAGGGACATAGGACAATGGTATTTCTGCTGTATTCTGCCACAGAGCACCTCCTCTGAGAGCTTCTTTAGACAACTGTAGTTAAGAACAGGCATTAGTGGCCACTGGCTTGGCTGAGAACAGAGAGTGGGATGACAACACAGCAGGAATGACCAACCTTCTGATGCTGAGGATCCAGCCCTAGAGCAAGGGGGGGATCCACTACTACTACTGCCTGCCACTATGGGGGAATCCACTACTCTATTGTCAGCATCATAAAGCAGCTTTTATTTTGAGACTGAGCTACTTGTGTGTCCATCCCCATAATTTCTGCTAAAAGACTAAACCTGCTTGGGGATAAAAATCCATTACAAGTGAGAAGCAATTTACAGTAGAGAATTGACCCATAAAACCATTGCATTTCCATTGCACTAACCCAAAACATATTTCAGGTCTGCAGTCTGAAAAAAGTCTTGTTAAAATGACCGGGCTTTTAAAATTATGGTTTTAGTACAGCAAGCCTGTATATTTAACTGAATTTTCCTGTTTTGGGCTGTAGTCCTAGGAAATTTTCTAATACAGTGACCTCACTCCTCAAAAACAGTGGGAGGTTTAAAAGTGAGGAACACCCCTGGGACTTCAGAGTAAGTAGCTTACAAGTCTCCCTGCCTTTCAGATTTCAACCCCCTCCTGCTCATTTCTGCATCATCTCTCATACTGTCCTTTACACCTGGAACATTTTGGCCTCTTTTTTATCTGCCAAATATTTTCCCTTCTCCATTTCAAATTCCTCCCTAACTCTCTAACTCACTTCCTTCTGACTTCTTGGATCTGGGGCCCCATTTTCCCACAGTGAAGCTCACTCACTCAGAGGGAGAAAGACAGACAGCCAGTGCATGTGGTCTGCAGTCGCCTCTGAAAGTTCAGGATATGTGCACACATGCACAGGGACTTGGAAAGACGACTCCCAGCAATCAGGACAGGAGTGTTTCATGTTCTCCTAAAAAAAAAAGAGTTTAATAATCTGGGATGAGTCCAGAGCACTTGAACTGGGAACCTCCAGTACTCGTGTAGAAATCAGAGGTTCAGAGAAGGGAAGAGCAGCATCCAACTTTTTAGGAAAGTCAGCTTCAGTTCCTGAGGGTTCCAGGCCCTGTTCCAGAGTCCATTGAGCTCTGTGAGAGGAATTCAGTGGGCTTTTGGGCACTATGGCATCTCAGCCCAGAATCACAGAATCACCCAGAAACAATGAATTCCTGTCATGCAAAAGAGCTCTTCCCTGATAAACTATTTCAGTGGAAAATATCTCCATGAGCTTGAGACATTCTCAGTGTACCCTGTGTGTTTGTGCCTTTTTAATTCAACCAGTATAGAAATGCAACTTCAATTTAAATCCACTCCTCTTATTAAGTATGTTGACAGAATGAGAACTGGAGTAAAAATAAAGCTAACATATCTTTAATTTTTTCCTCTTCCTATCCTCTTGCTTCCAGATGTTGCAGTCATCAGTACTTCAGACATTATAAAAGGTGGTAAACATGAAACATTTTATAATAAAACAAATCATGAGTGTGACAGAATACTTCATAGCAATCTATTTTATTAGCATTCAGATTATAGCACAAGAGTAAGATCCAGCAAAGAGGCAAAGTCACCCATGTCAGCCTTGTCTGTGTCCACTGTCACTAATCCACCCTTCTACCACTTAAGTGCTAGTGGTCAATTCACACTAACCACTCTGCAATGGGCAAACATTTGCCTTGTTCAACATTTTGCTCCCAGTGTGTCTGGAGAGATCCTCTCTATTTTTCCTGATGTCACTTCCTGATGGAAGCATTATCTCTGGACAAGGCTGGGTTTTCCTGGCACACCTCTACCTATTTCTACATTCCTCTGCTCCAGTGCATGCCTGCTTCCACCTCTTGTATGGTGCCCTTTTGCATTTGAGGTCCACCACCAGTGCCCTGCTTACTCAAAGGAGTCTTCTGATGTCTTAGTAAATACCAGAATAAAATGTTCATTTGCTAGGAGAATGCTTGAGAACATGTGTCCTTGAAAGCATGTCAGCTTTTCTGAACTGCTCTGCCTTTCAGAGCTGTGTCCACTGGGATCCCACTTACTAGTTTTCTAAAGAAGCTGAAATATGCTCTCCTTAAGTCCAGCATCCACTCTCTGTTACTCTCCTTCCTCACCCCACCATGGTTCACACACCCCAAACACCTTCTCCCTTGTTGTTGAATAACAGAGGTAGTTATCCCCAGCTGGTCCTCCTTGTGCTTATTTCAAGTTATCCCTGATGCCCTCCAGAAACCTCCTGTGCTGCTTGTGTTCCACAATTTCCTTCCAGTAGATGTCAGAAAGGTTAAACTCCTCTGTGAGAAGCAGGGTTCTTCAGGCCTCTCTCCCAAACCACAGGCTCCTCACTATCCATCATGCATCCCACTGAAGAGATCGTGACAGCAAGCCCCTTACATCCTCATCTTCCTGCCAGTCTCTCCTGGAGAGCCAATACCAGCCCATGGCAGCCACCCCTGTGTGCAGCCTGACCCACCACGTCTCAGTTATTCCAACAACATTGCAGTTAAGTGGGAGGAAAACATATAGTTTTCAATTTTGTTGCATGGCCTTTGGTTCATTTTTAGGTCTGTACCTGCAGACAGGGGCTCAGGAAACAGAAGTTCCTGTGTGCTTTGGCTACGACAGGAGGTCCCAGCCCCAACCACAGCTCTTGTGGCCAACAAGTGCCCTCTGCCTTGAGGAAAGCACAGACCACCAGGCACTGGCAGCAGCAGCAGGGTTAGTTCATGGACAGTGGCACTCTGCAGGGGTCTGTAGCTGTTCCCCTTGCATCTTCCCCACAGGTCCTTCATGGCTTTGCTCCTCTCAAGGGGGATATGGTTGGCACCAAGATGTGTAAAGCTGGAGAAGTCCAAGAATGTTCAGAGGCAGTTGGAGAGGTCATTTGCTGTATGAGAATCTGGGACTGAATAATTCCAAGCTGACCAGTCTGCTGGAGTCAGGAGAAGCACAGGCTTCTGTTTCCTCCACACTCCAAAGCATGCAGAACGCCTTTCTATCAAAGAGCTCTGAACGTCTCATCCTCTCAAATGGCTAACAAATGTGTTTGATTATGTAGCAAAGCAGATTTTCAGATGTTGACAAAGCCTTGTTAATCAGGAGAGCAGAGCTCTATCTACAGAGATACACCATGTACAAGGAGAAATTTCAGCACCTCATTAGAAAAATAAATTATTGTCTTCTCTGAGCTTGTGGCATGGGCAAAACATATCCTCATATGGTATAAACACTTGGTGAGATGAGCGTCATAGCTTTACCATGATTTCACCCCACGAGAGTAAAATGGCCATTCCAAACTGACACAAATCAAAATTTTATGCTACCCTAGGGCATGTTCTGCCTTCCCTTCCTCTTGTGATGATCTCCATCAACCATCAGATCATATAATTTAACATAACACAAAATATGGACCTCTTGACACAGATCACCTCCTGTACCCGAGGAGGGACAGTTCTAATTTATACCAGATTGCTTCAGACTACAAGAAACACCATGTCAGCAGAGAGCTAGCCAAGCACAGGTGTGCCTCACACTGTCCAAAAATGCCTTTTCCTATTCTCCTTCTTTCCACCCAAACGGCAGAAGATGTGGGAGGCAGCTGGCAGCACCTCTCTGCACCAGCTGAGAATGATGCCAAGCCCCAGTTAACACACTCAGGGGTCACATCCAAGATGTTCTGTACAGAAGTGAAAGGAAAAAGAATCTGCTATTTTACTTTAAGAAAGAGTCACACATCAGCAGGAAAAAAAAAAAAAAAGAAGAAAACTTCAGAATTAATGCATGAGAATGTTTAATATATTGCCAGAATGTCAACGAAAATTAAGCAAATTCCAAGGAATCTAGAGAAAATGATCCCTTTGAGTCAAACATTAATGAAAGTCTGCAGTGATATAGGAATGATCTCATGCTCATGGTTATTTCCCATTTGCAATTTTTTTCTTGGTACAGTTTTGTGGGGATTTTTTAAACTCCCAGATGTTGTAAAGTTAATTACACAATCGCTTGTGTATTACAAAAAAAAGCATAAATAACACTGGATACATGAGTCATTACAGTGCAGCACAGAATGAAAGAAAATGATTGTCAGAAAAAGACAATTTCTACATAGTTTCAGCACTGAAATTCTTCAGTGTTCTTCAGGCAGATCCTGCTTTTTTGCAAGGAAGAAATTTTCAGCTCAGTTTGAGAATTGCTGGGAGCCTCCTCTGTGCATAGTCTGGAAAAGCAGCAGAACGCCACCTGGAAAGTAATGCTTGCCAGTGAAGGGCAGTATAAATGCAAACACATCTAGAGTATAGTCTTTTGCAGATCAGTACATCAAAAACCCTCTGCTCACTGTGCAAGGCAAGGTGTTAGAAGCTGTGTCTTTTAAGAGCCAATTGTTTTGGGAAGCACATTCACTTGAGTACCACTGGCATTCATGAAATGCATAACTGTGCCACCAGCCTGGTGCTGAGATGTATCAAGTGACTCAGCATGAGTCAAATTTCCATGATTTGAGTATATAAAAGTGTGTGCACAAGTTCACAGTAATGTTTGGAAAGTGTAAGTGTTCCTCCCCTTTTTAAAGAAGTGATGCATTAAAAGTTACTTTAAACATGCATACAGCTGGCTTCAAAACAGCATTTGGGTTCCTCAGCCTCCTTCCTTCTTCAAAAATATTCATGTTTCAAGAGTATACCTGTGAATAAAGATCAAAGAGATCAGCCACCAACTTATTCACTTTAAATTAAACACTCTTCTTGCTGAAAGACAACCAACCATCCAGGGCTGTGCTCTACATTGGGTTTTGGGCCACAGTTTATGACTGAGCCTCTTGCCCAACCAGGCAAGTCAGTAAATACCTGTCACAGTAGACAAGGAATGATTCTCAAGTTGGAATGTGGTGTCACCTGCCATTGATGGAGAGGTGTTTGTGTGTAAATAGCAAAAGAGAGGAGAGACTCCATGTAAGTCAAATTCTGAATGTGGATAATAGGGATCCGACGGTAGCATCTGGCCTCTGGTGATAGCATGAAAATTAGGAGATAGTTTGTCTAGTAAGTACTGGTGAAAGCAAAGAGATTTCTAGGAAATAATAATTCATAGATTCAGAGAACTGGAGGCAGAGTTGTCATTTCATTTCTTAACAATCATTTTCTCAGCTTTTTCCTGTCTTTCTTCTGAAGGCTAATGGGTCATATTTTGGCACAGAGGATGACAGTTCACTACCTCTGACTATTTGTAGTTAACTCTTTGACTCTGCCTTAGGGTCTTGGGGGATTACTTTGTAAAAGAGTTTTTTAAAAATATTTCCTACTACATTTGTCAGGTGATGAGACATTTTATTAACTTTCTTGCTATGAATTTTTATCAGGCCAATGAGGAATATTCATTCCTAAGGGGTTTAAACTAATAAAATTGTAAAATGAAAAGCTGTAACAAGTGCTTCATCTCTTGATCACTATGGTTTTAAAACTGAATCTCATCTTGTAACTAATCCCAACTATTTCTGCTTTTGAAAATACTTAGGTTTGCTTTGTTGCACTGTGTATTTTAAAGTCCTGACACCTGAAATCCTGTGAATATGTAAGAAACAAAGTTTCATCTCAAAACCAAAATGAAAAACTCCAAGTGTTACGTAAAGAAACATATAGATCCATGATTAATGTAGATTCCTAAACTGACCAGTCTTAGAGCCAAGAGGAATTGTTGTGATTGTCTCAGTACTTTTCATATAATTGAGCCTCTAGAACTTTCCTATATTAATTTGTGCTTCAAGATTAAAAGCTGTACTTGCAGCAGAGTGGCTCTTTAAAAGAAATGTTTCATTTTGATTTTAAAGTCTCCATTAATGAAGAATCCAGCACAATTCTTTGTAAACCATTCCAAATGATTAATTATCCCTGCTGTTAAGAATATGCACCTTCTTTTTTTGGCCTGAATTTGCCTCACATCAGTTTCCAGCCACTGGTCTTATTCCAGTCACTGCACCTTTGTCTGCCAGACTTGAAAAGCCCTGTATTACCTACATCTTTTCCTTGTGGAGGTACTTACAGGCTATGATTAAGCCACTACTAACCTTCTCTCTTGGAAGCTGATTTCTCTATTAGCTATCCTTTAATTATTCTCAGAGTTCCTCTCTGAGCTCACACCATTATTTTTTTTACAACCTTCTTGAATTTTAAGCACTGGATCTGGACATAGGACCCCACCAAGCACAGCCCCAGTAACAAGAACAGCAGCAATAGCCCACTCCCCTTTTTTTTTTTTTTTTTGGTACCAAAGGAACAGATTTAGCACTTCTGGCCTTAGTGCCATGCTGGGAGGTCATGCTCAGGTGACTTTGATCCTGGCCACAAATACAAACACCACTTCCAAAATTTTCTGCTTCAAGCAGAGCTCTCTTGGAAGTGCAAACTGCATGTTCAGTTCCCAGACTGATCATCCCACATTCTGTCATCCCAAAACACTTCTGCTTTGACCAGGTTCAGGATTTTCTCTTTCTATCAGTGGCTCTTTCTCCAAATCATTGTCTCATCTGCTAGGAACTCCATCCTTGATCCTCAAATTATTGGTGAAAATGGGAAACAGCAAGAAAGAGAAAAAAAACCCAAAACAACAAGGAATGTACCTTCTTGATGGAAACTCCCTGTTTACAGTCAGATTTAGACACACCAATGAATTACTTTCAGTCTATTTATTGTATGACATTGAATTTATAACATTCTGATTTGTTATTCAAGATATGTAGTCCTATATGCAATAGTGCTGGAATTTATTACACTGGAAATGCTATTGCTTGTATAAACCGAAGTTGTAATCACATTAAAATTTAACCTGAGCTAGTCTGACAAGATTCTTCTATAAATAATTATTAATGACATTTTCTTCCTTGAAATGATTATTAATCTGGTCCCATATATGGTCTTCCATTACTTTGCCAAGCAATACTATCCAGCAGTTTTGATTACTTAAGGTACCTCTTCTGCTTTTTCTAAATATGAGTGCATCTGCTTTCTCTGAAATCTTTCTATTTCTCAGAATTTGCTGAAACTCAGCATTAATGATCCATCATGCTTCTTAGCTCACAGCCTGAAACTCTTGGACATGATAATATGAAAAGTACTATTTTGGTAACTGTAATTTAACACCATCTATAGGCACTGTGAGAGAAGGACTTATTTTCTTATTATTGCATGATTTAAGTACACTATCTGTTTTCTTCTCTCTTCCTCCAGTCAGGATATAGAAAGGTTTATTGAATATCTCAGTTTCTTAATGACAGCTCTGCCATATTTAAGTCATTAATGAAACAACACTTTTATTGAGATTCCTTTTGTTCTTCAGATATTCAAAAACTACTTCTATTGCCTTACATTCTGCTGGCTATAGCTTTCCCTTTGTGTCCTTTTTCTTTCCTCATCAGTTTTCCTAATTTCATAATTATCCTTACTGTTATTCACTTTTCTTTTTTTCTTATACTGTTTTTAATTGCAATGAATGCTTTCTCTTCCCTTATGTAGTTGGCTGCTTTTAAACCTCCGTTATTGACTTTATGCCATTAGCACTAGGGTAATTTATAAAAATGATAAAATAATTCAGTCTTTCATATTTTACCTTTTCAGATCTTCTAAACTGACTCATATCTGTGTATGACATAGTCTGTGTATGCCTACACTTTTTTTTGTGGAATGGGACACTCAGAAACTCTAAGTAAACTTATTGCTAATGTGAACTTTATGTTGTTTGCATAAATAGACATAGTAAATCCAAGCCTGAACAGCTGCTGACTTCTCAGCTCAGCTTCTGTCTGTTAAGATGAGGCCAGTTCCCATTGGCCTCAACAAATGATTGACAACAAATTGTCCTGTGTTGGTTTTCACCCTTTCTGAGCTGGAATATTGTCACCTATAATTTTGCAGAATTTCAAGGGTATTTTAGTACTTGGCAGCATGAGATTTCCAACATGTGTTGTTCAGACTGAAATCCTCCACAACAGCATGGCTTTTCTTTTCCTACACCTGATAGAAGGGTGTTTAGGCAGCCAGTCATCCTGCTCTCTAGTGTGATTTGGCAGTCAGCAATAGGCACCAGCAGCTCCCCGTCTTCTGCTTTATGTTTTGGAACAACAGCCCATAAGCATTTAAGAGTACTTGGCAGTGATTCAGAGGCAGCTGTTGCTATTTTCAATGTAGACTGCCTTTCTCTGTTCTTTTATGCAAATTCCATCAGTCCTTGAATAAAAGTTTCATACCACTGATTTTAACATTCCAGTCATGTCAACTTTCCTTCCGGTGGCTTATAATACCAAGTAGAGTGTGTGTGCACTAATCAGTGAGCAAGCCCCTTTCCTTTTGCTTATTACTGGGATCCTTGCAATACCAGAAGCAATTAGAGACTTTTCTTCAGGTCTCTGGCACCTTGATTAATTTTGTTCTGGGTATCTTGATTTTTCTGCCTTCTCTTTCCTCTACCAGCTTGTCCTTTTGTTGATGTTTAGTTCAATACCTTTCAGACCGGCCTAAGCAGCCCATATCTCAAAAAAACTAGTTTCCATCCACTATGATTACTTCTGAGACTAGTTAACCAGCCTTTCCTCTCCACAAGAGAGACAAAAATTCCCTTAAACAAAAGCAGTCTGCCCAGTGCCATTTACCTCACCAGCAGCTCACTTCTGGACAGCATTTGGGTTCATCTTCATTCTATCTGTGGTCTCTGAGTCATGCAGTCCTGGGTCACAAATGCTAGGCAGAAGCAAGTGGACAGAGGGGATTAGAGTTTTCCCTGGCACTACATTCTCCTCTGCTGACAGCAAGTCCACCCAGACCCATTCTAGAATGGCTTTTTTTAAAGGAGTGTGAAACTTTGCACCTTCTGATTTCATAAAAAGTATAAGACTTCATGCTTTTGTAATCAAGAACTTCTGCCATTTCGGGTTTCCTGTTACATTGGACTGGATCAGGGGGCAACCAGGGCTCAGCTGATACAGATGGGCATCAGACTCCTCAGAGCCCTCAGAGATCAGCTAAGGGACCACAGGTTCATTCCTTGCCAAACATGCTCCTCATGTGGTTGTTTGCCAGCAGGATCTCTGGTTCCTCTGTGGGGGTCTTTGGGAACATCGCATGCTGAGGGGCTGGGCTGCCCTCTGGGATTTAGGCTGTTCAAGTCCTCCCTAAACATATGGTTTAATTTCAGACAAACGTAGTTAGGAAATAGGCTCAATTCCCTTACTTTCCTCAAAGATTGTAGAAGAGATCGATTCAGCAGAAAGATGGAGTTTCATGGGTATCCAGGCAGCTTTATGGCTCAGCTTCTGCAAGATTAAAGGTTGAAATCATGCTGCTTTTGCAGCCTGACAGGTCACATTGGAGCAATGGCCATTCCTTGGCAAGTAGGTGTGGAGCCATGTGAGACCTTCCTTAGAGTGTAGAAAGATTTATTCCTTCTTTGTTCACCTACACAACACTCAGCCTGTACCACAAGATAATTATTTCACTTTTATGCTTTTCCTTTCTGCTATATATACATTCAACATCATGCCATACAACTCCTGTTGCTGCACTGAGAATCACTGGGCTTTGCTGGTCATCACCTACTTTCCTGCCAAGTACAGTTAAATCCCAAATTCTTTTTGCCCTCTCTGTTTTGTTTTGTTTTTTTTTTTAGACATTGATTATATCAGTAGAGTGAAGGAAAGTATTACAGGGAGAGACAGTGTGGTAAGCAAGGCATCGGAAGGGAAGTCAGCATATATTTGTGCTGTCAGTTTTAATGCATAATCTGTTGACTCTGTATATTTTATATGGTTCAGAAATAGGTTTTGCATATCTTGTCCATCTTCTGTTTTATCCTGAATTGAGATGTTAGAGTTTCATGTTCTTTATTGAGTTTAGACTCCTTTCTTTGATTCTTGGGATGGATACTACTTTCCCAGGTCTGACATTTGCAGGAGGTCTGTGGAATGGCTAATTCTTCCTTCCAACGGGACCTTTTCTACAGTATTTGATGAGATGATGCTTGGTTTCACCCAAGCTATCAACCAAGCATCATGCAGCCTTTTGCTCCAAATGTCCCCCTTCTTCCCCTTCTTTCACCCCTAATCAGCCTCTGAAAGAGGTCCTAAAAATTGCCAATGCTGACTACATTGCAAGTTGTCATGGGTATTGGAAAAAGTTTAAAATCTGGGAGTTCCCAGGTACACCCACGGCCCCATGTTAACCACTGCAAAGAAAACCAGCCTCAGCCAAAACCAGTGCAGATTACCATCATAATTTTCTTCACCTTTAAAATTATGTTTAGTAATATCTTTCCAGAAACTGCACAGCACAGCCAGCTCTTGAGCAGAGAATAGGTGATTTTGCAGTCCAAAGGCTGACAAACCCTACTTGTCACACACACAGACAGATCCCTTTAATCACTAAAAACTGCTGCACTGTCTCTTTTTAAATAGGGAATAAGGACTGGGACAAGGTTAGGTTTCAGGAAGTGAACCATGGAAGCAAAGTGAATTTTCCCCAAGTAATGTTAAACCCTCAGCAAAAAGATTTTGGGGGGTGGGGAGAAGGAAGAGAAAGCACAACAGCTCTCCTCTTTCAGTTCTTTGGAGAGTAACCAAAAATCCTACTGGGGGAAAAAATATCACAGTGTGTCCTGTTGACCCCTGCTAGCAATGTCAAATATTGTCTGCATGACCCTCAGTCTGTGCCAGCAGACAGAGCCAACACTGAGCTGCTGGCACTGTGTCCTGCAGAGCCAGCATGCACCAGCTGATGGCCAGCAGGGCTTAGAGTCCCTCACACAGAGATAAACAGCAATGCTGTGTCCTGTGTGCACTTTCAAGGTGGTCTAGACAGGATTTTAGCACAATCATTTTACAGAAGGAGAAATTGAGGTAAGAAGATAGAGTTTTCTGCACTTTATGCAATGGAGCCAAAAATATCCCTTTAATTTTCCAAGTTCCCTAAAGGATGGTTAAATTACACTCCTTAATATTTGTACTATTGAAATACCAAAACACAGTCATCTCTGCACAGGAGCAATGGGACAGAGCTGCACAGGCCAGCTTGGAAGCACCAGATCAGATTACCTGCTAATATCTGTTTTGCCAAGTCATGATGCTTTGACATGAGCACCAAGACCAGTCCAGGCATTCCAGCTCCTGGGAAACAAGGCAAGCATTTTGAAAACAAATGGTGGGACAAATTATGTTGAACTGATACCTATAAGGGTATAGTTGTATAGTTGATTTTTTTTATATCAATTACCCCAAGACAGAAGTTCAGTAAGCTGCTTCTACTGTACTTACAGTGCCCAAGTGGAGAGCTCTTGACTGGGATAACACAGCTTAACAGACATCATATAAAAAACTGGTTTCTAAGTCATCTTAGACAGAGGAAATATATTTTTCCATTTCAGGAAAGGGCTAGTAGGAGAGGAACAATGATTTTCCTTTGCATTTCAGACCAACTACTTGGCTCATGCAAGTGCTGCTATACAGATTCTGTTGGTTGAATCCTGCACAAACACATGTAGGCGAAGCTTCCTGAAGGATAGGTATCTTGGTGACAGAGAAGAATTTCAGAAATTTATTTTGGTTTGTCTTGATTTCTTACAGGAAGTCTTTGAGAAGATACCTTGAAATACTCATTGACTGAAACAGGAAGGAGCAGGGAAGTGTGTAGCATTTATGCCTGAAAAGGCAAAGCAGGAGAATTGTGGCTGTCATCTGTGGACACTGTGGACTACCTTTTGTCATTCTTTGCAATACATGAGCAGCTGCTACATGTATACACACCCAGGAAATCCAAGAAGAGAAGCAAACTGCAGGAACTGAATGAACACAGTAGAAACCCATCTCCAGCAGAAGCTGGAGTAAAAGAGCGTGAGTCAAGACAACCAGTCCCTAATTCCTCCTCTCCTTATAATGCACTGTCTGGTCTTGTAGAGGTTAATAGCAGAACTCCATAGACACCTAAATGCTCACTTTCACCAGTACTCTGGAGTCTAGCAAAGCCTCACAAATCCATGGTTGGGTTTCTTCTGCATGCATTTAATAAAACCACAAAGAAGTTCAGTGTGAGTGTTGTATGTGTTGCTCACAATTTAAAAATTTAAAATTAGGTAATTTGGAATTTTTCTTGATTCTCATAATCCTTTGAAGCAACTAAACAAGAGGTACATTATCAACAAAACCAGAAACAATGTGGGAGGAAAGAGAACATATTATCTATGTAAATGATGAAAAAACTACAGCACTGAAATGACCATTCATTATAGTTCACTGTTTGCAGACACACTTACAAAATAAATTCTCATTAAAAGAAAAAAAAAAGCAAGGAGAAGTGGAATAATTGCCATTATGTGTCTGAGAGAGTGTTTTTCCATTAGCTGCAATTAATACAGTAATGGTAAATGAAAATAATTTCCCATTTTGTACTTGTTGTGCGAAAACATTAAAGAGGAAAAAAACAGATAAGTGAAAAAAAAACCCAAAGCATAATAATTAATATATTGATGATTAGGCATCATCTCTGGCCTGATCGATCATCATGAGGTTTTGGTTTTATTTAATTAGCGTATGGTAATTTCATACAGAATCCCAATGCGCCAGTGAAAACTGGCACGTGAAGACATTGACCTTCTGCTCACATATGCAACATCTTCTTACAGTGCTAACAGCCTATATGCATCAATGCTAAAAGGCTTCTGTCTCACAGGAGAGCCCCTGTATCAGGGGGATATCATTACTGCCTACAGCGAGATCAGAGTTGGGCTCTTCTTGGTGCATGGGAGTCTGGGGAGCAAAAGAGAAATTGGGATTGCCAGAATAATAATTGGGTGCTATGAGTGCCACCATAAACTGAAAATGAACAGACAAGTTTCCTTCTGTTTGTTTTATTAAATGCTATTATTGTTATTTATTATGTTCTTGGTCATCAATTTTCTCAGAGCTGCTAACAAAGTGTCACATAAATCCAGCCTGTCCCTTTCTGACCCTTATAACATCATGCAATTTTCCTCATTCACCCTTAATTTGAGGTATAAACTAATGTGAAAACATGCTTTTTATTAAATGGCAAGTTTTCTACTAAATACATTTCTTTTGCAGTAGGAAGCAACTGCCTAAGAAATAAATATCTCAGCCAGACCTCCTGCATCCTTCTCTCAATATATAAGCCAAAAAAAAAAAGTATGTGTTCCATTTGCCAATTGCAAAATAATAATAATAATGTTTGATGGGCAAAAACTCAGCTGTCAGGAGAAAAGACAGACGATTCTGCTTCTTGAATGCTATTGACTTCATGGGGCCAATAAAACAACTTGCAAATAAAAGAAAGAGGAACCGATTCATGTCCTAAGATTGTGTGACGTAGCTTTTTTCTGTTTGTATAATGTTGTGATTAAATATGGTGGAGCCCTAGGGAATGAATTTTTTATTTGAAGGTTAAGCCAATATTAGCAAAAAATAAAATAAAATTAATCAAATGGCCCAGAGCATCACAGCCACAGTTGATTCCAAGAATGTTTGGTTACAAAATGAGCAACTGACTAATTGTGTAAATGCTGTTAATTAGCTGTGCAGAGCCCCTAACTGGGCTAGTCCCTGTAACTAATAAGAAATCAATTAGCTAATGAAGTGGCCATTAAATGCTATGCTAATCTTAGCTGGGATATTTTTAATGTTTCTTCTTCTTCTTCTTTTTTTTCCTTCTTTATGATCCTTCCTAATTGCCATTGCCATACGGAGCTCACAGCTTTCAGCATGTCTAATGAAACATCATTATATCATAACTGGCATTCTTGGAAGAGTTAGTGGCAAACCTGCTTCCCAATTATTTTTAATTGCCAGACATACTCATAACTGGGCCTTCTACCAAGTAGTTCAGATCCCTGCACTGTCACATAATATACCCAAAGATTGTGTTTTCTTTTCTTTGCATATGCAGTGTGATGATGGTGTTGGCCACAATGAGGGATGTGCATAACACCCTAAACAAGGAACCTGGGGGGCTGCCTTTTCTGTTCCTTGGATTAGAGCCTGTGTAGACCCAGCGTTACTTTCCCACTGAACAGCTAAAACTAGGCAAATCTGGATGAGGTTTTACCTTTATTTGAAAATTTCTCATGCCCAGTAAACACTATTCTCCACCAAAGATCCCAAGGTTCAGGATGCCTGTGCCAAAACACTGCACTTTAGCAATTATTATTAGGATTAGCAATTAGGAATGTCTTCAGTGATTCCCACAGACTTAGTCATTTTCTAAGAATTCGTTATCACCATTTATTTATGCCTATAAATTCCACCCTCGAGAAGGCATAAAATGTATCTTTAGGTGTCATGGCTGCAAAATCAGTGTCTCCTGTTTAACAGAGCCCACTATAGGAGGATGCAGGCAATAATAATTGCAAGTTTTTGGAACACTCCTGCAGAGTTTTTATTTACCACCCCAGCATCTATCTGGTAACGCCATCATATTTAAACCCTGAATCTCAATGAAATTCCCTAAATCTACTTGTGCTGAAGTAGGTTATGTGTCAGGATTAGACTGGCTCCTCCCCACCCCCCACAATACAATAGTCCTCAGGACATCTGTGCACAAAATACATGCTTTTTAAAAGAATGTTTTCAAAAGAGAATCTTGCCCCTCTCTCTCTCCTCTCTCTCTCTCTCTCTCTCTCTCTCTCCCTCTCTCTCTCTCTCTCCTCCCTCCTTTTTTGGATAACATGCAAATTGAATTGGTTAATTCTGCACCCAAGTTGCAGGAAATCTGCCACCAGCAGCTGCCACTGTTTCAGATGTCAGGAGGATGCAGATACACTGTGACATTTTGTTCATTAAATAAACAAACCAGGTTCAGGCTAACAACATTAGGTAGAAAGCCCCATCAATTCTTGTACATTTAGTTCACATAATAGGAAGTGACAATTGTTCCTTAGCTTCATAAGCACTATATTGAAGAACAAAAGGAAAAAGCATACATAATGTGGCAACAGCAACAACAGTTGCCATAAAATCCTGCAAGGTTGATTTAGATTAATGAGGCACATAACTTTTTGCCCAAGGCTACTTAAAACAAATATGGCTGCAAACATGGCTACTAGGGAAGAGGAAAGAGTCACTATTTTTTTGCCCTTTTATCTACCATTTTGGTCTTATTTATTTGATTTGACTATCAAATAAGAAAAATATTCCAGCAATAGCCACTCTGTAGCAGAACAAAAAAATTTGAACAGTACAGTAGTATGAAAATAAAATGAAAACAGAAAAAATCCAACTTTTGTATATTTCAGTGGCATATTTTATTAAAAATGTGAACTAGTACATTGACATTAGATTAAAATCATAGATATACTAAAACTCACATTAAAAGCCATATGTCTTCAGTTTTTACAAATCAGTCTACCTAAAATACCAACATTTTGGCTTTTTCATCAATAAAATGCATTCTGGATTCTGCATCTAGGAATGCAATCAATATTAAATCATCAAGATAACAAACAGGTAACAATTTGTCAGCTCTACATCACATAATATAAAAATCACCAAAACGGGAAATTCAGTCATACTAAACAAAACAAAAAAAAAAAAAGTATGTTAGCAAAGAGGAGAGTGGCCTATCTGAAAATGAGACTTAGATATTATAGATAAGGCTGTCAGTCAGACTTAGACTGAAAGGTACAGACAATAGAAAAAAATCCTCACACATTAATATGTATAGCACCGTGATGTGGCTTTTAATATTCCAAAGGGACTTCAGCAACTCCATGGGAAAAAAGCGCCAAACCTGGGGCTGGCTGATGTAAATCCTTGCCAAGGGCAGCGGTCCCACTGGAGGATGGGGAATGGTTGCCCTTTCCTCTCACATCCACTTGTCCCCAAGGCATCTGCACTGGGGCACTCAGCTGGGCGTGGGGTGGCTGCTGCCAACAAACAGCAAGACTAACAACCCACTAACACTATCTCTGATTTTTTTTCTGGAGTTCCTCTCCTTCCTGGTCCCTGTCCTGCACATTGCCAAAACCCCAGAACCAGTTTGGAGGATTTCCAAAGGCCTGCCTTATGCCCAGAAAGCCAGTGGAGAGACAGGGATGCCATTCTTAGTGTTCCCATCCCATGCTATGTGTGGGGTACAATTTCCTCCAACCACATTTGATGCTGGTACCACATTCAGCTGGTGACTTCAAAAATGCACTCTCACCCAGACACCTCCCTAGTGCCTCCATCTGTGCAGAGGTTGAAAACAGGAAGTTGTTCCAGAAGGAGGTTGGCATAAATTTAAACCCAAGGATTTTGGGGCCCTTTGATTACTCGCAAATATATTCCTGCGTAGTGTCAGTGATCCCAGGCTCCTTCACCTGCTGTTAGGGCATTTCCTCCCCACATGGGACATGTCAAGCAGGAGGCCCACCCTTTCTGAAGGAGAGTGGGGAAAGATGAGCCAAGAAGTTTTGAAGCAGATGGGCAGGTCTATGGTGCCATGTAGGCTTGGAGGGCTCTTGGGTGCCAGTAGAGCCCAAACTAAATGTTGCTGAGAGCAGACAGTGCATTTCCTGTGTCACCTTTCTTACCATCTCAGGGTGTCCATCAGAAGCCAAGCTCGGTCCCTCCTAAGGCTGCAGGTGGAGAAAAAGCAGAGGCAGTGGCCCAGAAACAAGGAATGTTATATCTGCAATCTTGCTCCTGCTTTCTTTCTCACTCACTGTTATGAAGCCTATTCCAGGTGTGGTGTGGTCCAAATCAGACACAAGGGAGAATTTTGCCCGAAAATTACAAGAATAAGATGGTGGGATCAATAGTATAACCCCTCAGCTTGGCCTAGCTGTTGCTGGGGGACTGTGGAAGTTATTTCTGAGGGATCTCCACAGGCAGAGACTGTAAAGCAGCCCAGGTCCTAGGGGAATCTGCATTTTGACTGGAGAATGCTGTGCATGCAAAATTGAAAAAGAAAAAAGCTAGCATTTATTCATTGGATCATTCTAGATTACATTACATTTAGCAGGAATAGAAGACTTAGGCTGTAACAGAAGCAACTCATTTCTTCATTTCTACAGACTATTTTTCTTCAGGATGAGATAACATGTTCTTAACTTTATGCATTCCCACATTTTAGGAATAATTCTTAAAATGTTATGGAGAATGTGCGGTGGATGAGAAGCTTATTTCCTTTTAAATGAGCCAATTAATTTCCCTTGTATTGCAGTGGCCAACAACACAAAACTTGCATGAATAACATTCCCACAGCAGCGACACGCCTATTTCCAGTAAAAATATAGATGCAATTTTAATTTCCTTGATATAAACAGCTTTTTAAGTGAAGAAGCATGATAAATGATTCTTTGCAAACTGAAATAAGCACAGCAAAATCTGCTAAAAAGGTTAGATACAATGACGTAAGAAGTGGATCAAATTTAGAAGACCTCCCATTAAAAAAATAACTGTCATTCTGAGTGGCATTTTCAACAAACAATAAAAGAACAATAACATCTGCAGTTACTCTCTTGGGTAGGTTCTCTGGTAATTCAGTAACAGGCAGATGGACCTTCTTTCCTTCTTTCCTTCTTCCTCCCTCCCTTCCTCTTTCTGTCTCTCTTTTCTCCTTCCTCTTCCCCTTCCCTTCCCATTCCCTTTCTCTTCCCCTTCCTTTTTTTCTCCTTCTTTCCAGAATCAGAGATTTGTCATACTGAAGTTATACACCCAACCCTTGAATTTTCTCTTACACCAAACATAAGGATTTGCCTACCTTCAGGAGCTTTTAAGTCTAGACATGCTTTTTTTAATGTAGTTGTTAAAAGTTCTCATGGGGAATCAGTACTGTAGGGACAAAAAGTGTTTTGAACCCTGCATGTTTGAGAAGCCAAGTACCCACATGATATGAGTAACAAAAAAGGGAAATATAAAGTGGAGTAATTTCATCCAGAGGTTCTGTGGAGTTTGTGAAGTATGAGATTAAGTCCCAGTTACTGTGGGTGAAGAGCTGCCCAGGGATTTAAGACCTCAGGGTGGAATTAATATAGATTTATTTGGAACAGGCAATTTACCAAATCAAGAAAAAATAATGAAAGCAAGATTTAAACCAGTTATATATATATCTACTTGTAGGATATGCATCAGATTCACCAGTTGGATTTAAAATCATTTTAGTTGACAGCCCTGCATGTTTTCTTATGCCAGTGGGTGTGTTTGTCAAAAAGCAATGTGAACATGAGCAAGTTAAAAGAAGGTTAATTATTAATTTCACAAAAAATCTTCATACTGTAGCCTATACATCACTAGGGGAAAAAAGAGATAAAACAGGAATACATGTAACCAACTATTTTTTAATTAATATTTCTTTTTACTTTTGAAGTCCATTTTGAAAAATATTGAAATTACCTCCAGAACAAAAGAAGGAAGAAAATGCACACTGAACCTGTCATCACCTCCCACCCTTCCTAGTAGACCCCAGCTACTGTGTTTCTTGCAAGCATTGAGATGTTCAATAGAGGACTTGGGACCTTTGAAACACAGATGATGTCTTCCCCCTTCCCCTTAGTGACTGCAAGTTTCACAGCCTCGTGCCTCCTTGATTTCTGGAACTTTGTCCCAGCCTATTTCTTCAGTAACCAATTAAACAAATGCCCATTCTTTGTGACTGTAAGGTTTTTAGCCATAAAAGCAGCCTTGTGGTACTTTGCCTCAGCCAGCCTCTAACCTTGCTCTCTCAGCTCCCCAGGCCAGCAGATCTGTGCTTGTGCTGTGTGTGCAGCTAAAAGCTTTCCCTGAGCAGCTACCGAGGCTGCCACTAACTCATGGGGCTCGTGTGTACATGGGAAACACAGTCAGGAAATTAAATTTTCCCTCCCCATAATTAATAAGAGCTAAATATATGCGAGTTTGTTGTCGCTTTTTAAAGCACTGAAGCCAAATCAAAAAAATACGAGCATTTTCAAATAAAAAGTAAATATTATTTTTCTAAAATAGTTTTTTAAAAACCCCGATGCTGTGCAATTTTGCAATTGAAAAAAAAAATCCCTTTTTTCAGCAGTTTGTTTAAGGAATTATTTAACATTGCTGAGGCTGATTCACTGCAGTATGTAAGCATGCATTAAATGTGTAAGCACATGAGTTATCTCACCGACTTCGATGCATCTGTTTTCATTCTGAAAGCGAGCACCGGCTTCAGAGCTCCACAGAGTGAGAGGCTAAGTTAGGAATCCTCCTGCTAGGCATGTTGCTGGGGATTGTACATTTAGCAGATGTCATTACATGGGATACTGTCCTTGCAAATAAACCATGATTTTTATGAGAGTTCTGTGGAAATTCTGTGACTGTTCAAGTGCTTGGCAAAACAGGAGAAGCAATATGCAACTGATCTGTTTGACAGCATATTGCCAGCACATTTTTAGGTGAAATGCATTGTGCCCTGAAATGAGATAATAGGCATTCCTTCTCTGAAACATCCAGAGCATCTCTTGGAGCATAGCTTGAGCTGTGCCGCGGAAACGAATTCCAAGGATCTTTTCCGTTCATGTCTTATTTTGCTACTCTGCAAAACCCTGTGTAATACCCAGACTGAATCAAGCAGGAAAAAAAATCCAAGTGGTTTGTTGTTTTGTTTTGGGGTTTGTTTTTTTTTTTTGCTTTGTTTTAATAAAAGGGTGAAAATCACTTAAAGACACAGGTAAACCTCAGGTTCTGCATAATTTTTAAACAATTGTGGGCTGGGTGTTCCAAACTTCTATTTAGATATGATTTTTTTAAATAGAAGTCTTCATATATTAGTTTCTAGTAAGCCTCCATTTTGAAAGCATACTATCTGTTCTCTGGTTTAAGCAAAATGAACACTGGATTCTACAAGAAAAATTTGTAAAATCAGGTCTAATTTGTGTCTTTATCATGAGCTGTTATTTCATTGTGATTAAGTATGCAACCTACAGAAAGATGGGCTATCAATTGAATGATTCTGTCAGAAAGCACTTAAAGGAGGCAAATATCAGAATTGATATCTAAGATGTGTCAAGGGAGGCATTTTAAAAATTATTTAAAGCTATATTATACCACTGAGAGCTGTAGAGAACCGATGTAAAATTTTGGATAGACACCTCTGAGCCCACTATGAGTTGCAAAAATGATTTCTGTAATGCAGTGAGCAGAAAAACTACTTTTTCTGCTTATCTCATTAATCCAATAAGTTATAAGCAAAATTATTTTAATTATCTTTATTGAAGCACCATGTACACCTATGTCAGTGTGTATATTATAAATAATAAATTATTATTATTAGAAATGGTTGAATTATTCATTGAGGATAAATTATCTGACAAATACAGACACTTTCTTTCGTGCTTGTGACTTGTTTATTCTCTGAAAATATTCCTTTCTGCATGTTTTTTTTTTGAATAATGAAGGTTAACAAGAACATGTTGGTCACATGAGTGTGGATCTGTTTGAGTGGCTGGTGGAATGGAAGGGTCCCAAGGATATGTGGGTGGGGGTGGTCATTGCAAAAGTGCAGACCCCTCTTGGAGCTACACCTCCATGGCTCCTCACCCATCTTGTCATTGGTGTTCATAGCATGCCATGTACTGTCTCCCTTGAAAGCTGGTAATGGGACAGGGATCATGAGCTTAACGGAATCAATATATAATTAATAGCTTTTAAAACCTTCAGTGAGTGAATGAGGAGCCCACCTGGGGATGAGAGGGATGAAATGAACTATTAAGATGGGATGAAGATGCTTCCATACAAAGTGAATTTGGGGTGAAAGGCAAACAGCCTGGTTGCAGACTGTGTGCTGCGTCCCTTGTAGAGTTGAAACAGGTGTTTAGACAGGTCACAAGCTTTTTGGGTATTTAGCCAGAGCCCATAAATACCAGAGTCTCCTGATAAAGTGACCCCCTAAACTCCTAACCTACTAAATAGGGATATGAAGATGGGGAGAAGCAGGAAAAAAAGGTCCAGACGTAAGAGAGGTGCAGGGGACCCAGCATGCCTCCAGCCCTCCCTGCTAGGATGCAATAACCACTAGCACAGGTGGACCTTAGGAGAATCCCTCTGCTGGGGCCTGCTGTGCGTAAAACCCCCAGGCAGTCCCTGCCAGCTGCAGGGCAATATTTTTCTAGGGTCCCGTTTGCACAGCTCTCAGGTGGTCTGGCTGTGGTGGGTGAAGAGAGAGAAGCCACAGCTGCCAGGCACAGCAGCCAGCCAGCAGCCATGCGTGCGGGCTTGCCAAGGGACCCCAAAATTCGTCAGCTTGGGGGCTGCTGCCAAGGCGGCGGCCAAGTGGCTGGGAAGGAGGTCCCACTGGTGGGCATCGCCCAGCCCGGGGCGGGCTGCAAAAGGACATCCCACTGCTCTGGGCAGTCCCTGAGTGTCACAAAGACAAATGCTGGAAGGCGAACACTCAGCCAAGCAAAAGGCAACAATTAGTATTTCAGTTTGCTCGCAGATGCCTTTGTCTTGGCTGCTCATGCGGAAGTTCACTGTAAGAAAGGCTATTGTGCTGACAAAAATGTGTGCAAGCAAATGTTTATGGAAAGCAACTAGAGGAGGGCAGGCAAACAGCAAGGGCAGGGTCCCCTGGAAACCGGGTGGGTTTTGAGGAACACCACTGTTTCCTCTTGAGTTTGTTTGCTTCTGATCTGACTGCACTGAACCAGTTCTCATTGTGGGCGTGTGGCTCCTCGCTGCCCGGCTGCAAACTCCCTCTTTCCAGAGATGTGGGATGCAGGTGACAAGAGGATGGCCCTGAGCCCCTGGAGCCCCAGGATGTGGTGTCACATGTGCAGTTCATGGGATGGAGGGGATTCATTCCCATCCTGCATCCTACTGCCAAGATGCCTTAAATTAAAAGCAGCGGGCCAAATCCAGTCTGTGTCTAGGTCTGCCTCTGATTTCAAGAAAAGCTGGATGCACATGGAATTGTGACAAATTCAGTCTTGCCTCCTGCTTGCTCCTTACACAGCAGGAGAGATTTGCTGCCTTTTACAGCAGCTACAGACCACCATCTGAGGGATGGGGAATACAATTCAGGAAAAATTCTGCCAGTTCCAAGCACACCAGGTACCCAAAACCATGAAAGCCACGTGTTCCTGATGTTTTCTTTCATTGGAGATTAAGCGTCCATTTGTTTTCCAGCATTTGATGTTTCATTCCTAATGATCTCTAGTCTCAGTACCAAAGTTGTCTTCCTGACAGCAGATGCCAAGCGTGATTACTCACCTGGCTAGAGATCCTCACCTCCACCTGATGGCCATGATCAGGGAGTGCCATCGCTGTGGGGATGGCCCAGCCAGGCTGCCAGCAGCTGGAGCATCCCACCACTGTCCGTGATCTCTTTGCTCCCTCCCTCCCACTGCTTGTCCTTCTTTTTGGGTTTTTTTTTTCCTTTGGCTTATTATAACTGCACAAAGGCAACGCTAAATAAGGAAAATATGCTTCCCAGTAACCGAAACTGACAAAAACAAAGATGGCATTTTTGTAATTAGTTACACATCTAATTTTTTAAAGCTTTTCTTCCTTTTAAATATCCAGCAACGACTCCACTACCCAAGCTATGAGTGAAGCTGAAATAGATGTGTAGCAAAGAAACTAGTGGACTGAGCTTTTTTCCCCAAAATCTGTTATAGACCTTAGGTAAATCCTGAATCTTGGAGTCCCCCTGTGACTGCTTTCTGTTGTGAGAGCAATTCATTAAAAGTTAATTAAAAGGTGAAGTTTAATATGTAGTTTCCTTTAGCTAATCCTCCTAAGGCAGCTTCTTATGGCACTAATGTATCCATTTTGTTGATGCTAGAAAACAAAAAGGCAAGATTGTCTAATTAAGAGGTTGGTGTTTAACAAGAGAGAGGTTTTCTAATTGGTGACTCTGAGTCCAAATTAATCTTACCGCTGCTCATTTAAGCATTTTCAATTTAACTTGGACTTTTCCCCAAGAGTTTGCAAAATGTGAATCATTTTCAGGATCTTTGACAAAACAGTACTTAGCCTACTTACTCCTTCTGTGCTCATACCCCTTTGGGACTCAATTTCGATCCCCCTCACCACTTGAGCCACTTTTCTCTGGCTCCAGTTTAGGAGCCCTCTGAAGGTCTTTGCTGAGTAGGCTGGCTTTAAAGGTGAAGTTTCTTCTTTGTCTTTCAGTATGTTTTTACTCAAATATCTAAATGTGTGTTGCATTTCCACAGACATCAGTTATTTTTCTGGTAATACATTTTAAATGCTTTACAGAAATGAACACACTCCATTTGGTTACGCTGGTGCCAAACATGTTTTTTTGTCTAATAAAAGACAAAAGCATAACTGTATTCCTACTAATTCTAGTTTCTTTTGACAGTAGCTGCTGACTTCCTGTACTTGCAGTGGGAATTCAGAAAAAGTGAAGAACACTGCTCCCCCCTTAAAAAAATATGAATTCATGCTGCCCAGACACACTTATGGGGAAGGGCAAAAATATCCTAGGCTGCTATCACTCAGCTAGTTTTGGCCACCTAGACTTTAATTTTGGAGATGATGCTGGTAACAGTACATGGAAGAAATCTACAAACTATCACAAAAATAAAATAACTACCTCAAGAGAAAAACAATTCTAAAATATAGGCTATCCAGGACATTTTTTTCTTTTCAAAAAAGTGGAAATACTAGCAATGGCAGAACTTGGTATGTTCATCAAGGCCCCTCATAAAACCAAATTAAATTGTAATCTGCCCAGAAAATGAAAGTGTTATCTTGGGGCTAAACAAGGTGACATTTTATTTACGATGTTTTACTTTAACTTTATATTTCTGTCGTCATCTCCAGTGACTCTGTCCCCCAATGTGTCTGTGTATATGAAAAGCTGCTTCTCCTTTAAGGGAGGCCACGTCGGCACAAAGTTTTCCACTTTTACATTAATGGACCTCATGTGGTAATCTCACATTGTCTGGTAACTTCTGGAAGTTAAAAAAAAATACTTCTTGCCACTAGCATGACACTTTTCCACAATGTCTATACCTCCTGTCGTTTCTTCCCCCACCTTTGTTCATTTAAATGCTGGCCAAGAAGAGCCAAAAAGAAAGAGAAGGGGCAGGGGAAAATCAGGAGAAAGGCCTCATTTCTTTGCAAAACCATGGAAAGCCCTGCGTGTCCGTTTGCGCTTCCTGGGCCCTGCAGACATACCGTGCCGGACTCACAGTGAGGTTGGAAAACATTTGCTGCCCGCTAAAAAAACTCTTCTGGGTACGCCTTTGCATTCATGGTATGGAAGCTAAAAGTGGGATCGGCCTTACACAATTCTGGCTTGCAAAGTACACACACACAAAAAAAAGAAAAAGTGGTTCCCATAGAGGAACGCCCAAGCCTTCCGGTCTGTCCTCAGCGCACAAACACTTGGAGTACTGGAGTATTTTTGGGAGCTGGAATAGTGTTCTGGGTATACTGAAATTAAGAGGGTTGGGCTTGTTTGTGAGCCCGCTGAGTTCCTCACTGCATGTTTTCCAAGAGAGAAATGTGAAAGATTTTCCCAGTTCTAGCCCCCATACCTTTGTTAGGAAGGGATGCCACAAATCACGTGAATAATTAGTGACACTCTTAAGCATCTAGCACTGTGCCCATTTATTTTCTTGGCACAAAATATATTAGTTCTACACTATTCATTTAGTCTGAATTTAGCAAGAGATAAATTTTAGTCGGAAGCTGTACTGAAAGACAATATATACTGTATGTTGTAGAAAAATCTATTTCCTCTGAGATCATATCTTTCTTTTAAAAAAAGAATTGGGAGAAATAGCATGGAGTTAATATATGTGAAAACCTAATTTTTGCACAGCTTTTCATTGTTCAAATTTCCTAACTAAATGGCCAGCACTGACCTTTTCAGGAATGCCACACTCAGCATTAAATTCTCACCAAAAATGCACATTTCTGTGATCCCCTCATTTAGATAATAGCTCTGTGACTCTTGCTATAAGTGTAGAGTGAAGGGAGGGAAGAAAAGAGAAAGGTTTTCTTTCTCCACAAACGATAATGAGACTTTTCAGCTATGCAGTAGAGTAGAGAGACTTAAGCCTCTCTGGGTGTTTCTGTTTTTCAGGCTTTGAGCTCTTGCTGTGCATTGCTCTCTCCATCCTGCCTCTGGAAGGCCTTCAACAACCCATGGCTTTGTCTCTCTGTATTTCTCAGTTTAAGCTACACTCTAACAGGACCACCTTTAGCTTCCACATTGGAGCAGAAAACCAAACAGAAACGGAAATTGTTTGATGTATTTTAAGTAGAGAAGGCCAGTAAAATATTTTTTAATGGGGATACAAAATATTTCAGCCAACAGGATGCTGGTTCAGTTCCAGCACAGATGAGGAACAACTAAAAAGTTGATACCATCTAAAGGCTATTAAAGCCTTTGTAAAGTGAGTAGCTGCCTAAGTGTTATTCCCAGTGGCCACATCACAAAAGCACACTGACAAGTAAGTCTGACTTCAGCTTCTTTCTGGTGGGTTTCTGAGCAAGAAGACAAGGAATGAATGGTCGTGGGGAGAAGCCATCTCTTCAAGCAGGTTATCAACACTCCTGGAACTTTGGGAACCAAGCTGAAATATGCCCAGAAATTCTACCGTGGTCTGGCATGATGTGATGATATATAATATATTGATATAAGCATTTTCTCCCTCTCATGAGCCCTCTCTGATGGGCTAATAAGTGTAAATCCATTAAAATACAGCTTTAGAAAGCCAGTCTGAACTCATTCCCAACCCCATGAGAGAGAATGGATGTCTAGATTTGCAGCAGGAGTGTAGCCCAGTCTAGCCATGCAGATACCACCTACACACTGTCAGCAGTACCACATCCTGGCAGAGCTGCTCTGCAGAAACCCATGTTGGCCCCAGGAGGGAAAGAGCTGTGCCCAGGGCAGGTACATGACCCAGGCCAGTTGTTTCTCCCACTTCACATCCACCCTCCTGCACTAAAGATACTCTGCTCCTGTACAGAAACTCTCCTCCCCAACATCAGCATGCTTCCCTCCTGCAGCTGAGGATTTATGGGCTGACAGAAAAATAGGCAGGATTTTTCCTGAAAGGAGTACATGTTCAGCAGAGTAAATTCTGTTTTACCCACACATCTCTCTGTAGTGCAAAACATGTGAGAAGGGAAAAGGCATGGAGAAGAAGTCTGATTGAGGAATATACGAGTACAAACTACATTTTCATGCATACACACAGACTTGTTTGCTGAAAGTTTCACATATATCAAATTAAAACAGATAAAGCAACAAACTCAGACATCATTTACCCATAGGGAATACACTCAGCCTTTATTTAGCCACTGAAAATTTACTCCTGCTTGTCTATATCACTAACCTGCTTGAGCAGACTGATGTTTTGATGCCAGAATACCCGTAGGGTTTCCACAGACTATATCATAAGATTCACAGCTACAGAAATATCCTTGTAACAAAGCAAATTGGACTTAGATGGGAGCCTTGTGCATAGCTGCTCAGAGGATTGAGGGCATTGGCAGAAGAAAGGTTTAGCACCTCAAGAAGTTTGTTGTAGAAACATGGATACCTGAGGTCATGGGGCACTTCTAGAGACTGGAAGAGAAAGGAGAGCTCAGAATTGCAATTCTGTGGCTTTAGGGCAGAATTCAGATGCTACAAGTTATACCTGAATCTTTTAATCCTTTTATGAATATTGCCCTATAACTTTCTATGCTTTTAACATGATACAGAAGGTATTTTCCTGCCTGCCAGTGGTGTTTAAAAAAAACAAAACAAAAAACCTGCAACACTGCGAACCGCACACTAGTCACAGGGCTGAGTTTCAGACCCCATTTCTGCATCACTTGCTTTGTGCAGCATACTGGCTGCAAGATCCAAGCTGCAGAGATCCCATGTTGTCTCTATTCTCATGTGAAAACATGAAAGTAAATAAACTCCTGCCCCATAAGTGGTCCTGGAGATCTCAGAGGGTAACGTTCCTCCCACTGTGTCTGCTCAATAAGACACTCAATAAAGTTTCCTCAGTGCTGAGTGAACCAAGCAAACACAGCTACAGAGGGACACGCGTCAAAGATATTTTTAAGTTCTACTTTTATTTGAAACTTAGGATTGCTTTAAAGGTCTCCATTTTCTTTTTCATAGTGTAGAGTGAAGCTTAAAAGTGGCCCCAACTTGCAATGAAACCTGCAACGAATTTTAGCAAATAAAAAGCCACTTAAAGAAAAAAACACTACTGTCCTGGCTGGGAATTTTAATAGTGCTGCACTCACAGCCAGACTGCTTGTAACTTTTCTATTAAAATGTTAAATCGAGAGCATTAAACAGCTTCCAATTAAGGGGTATATTATCACCTCGATGCACAGGGAGTTTCACACGTAAATCCCTATGTATTAAGAAGAGAATATACCCTGTGGCTTTTTAAATAACAAATAAAAGTTAAAAGAGATTTTGCAGGAGGTAGAAGACCCATGGAAAGGCTCATATTTTAACACACTCTGAGCACAAGAAAAGTAATGTTTGAAACTGTATAGAAAGAGTATTTATCTTCATTTTTCCCCCACTATTCCCAAATATTTCCACTGGGACCTACTTACTAAGATGAAAGTCTAAGTATTCCATAGGACTGAAAGTATTGATTTTTGAAGGACTTTCATATGCACAGGCTGGAAGTGCTATTGGTCATGTCTCGTTAACACTAAGGGCATCCTTCCCATGCCCACAGTGCCTACTCTACGAGTTTAAACTCCTTTTTTAAAGGCAAAGGCAAATTTGTTAATTAACTTGGGTTAATATTAATTAAAAGAGCCAGAAACAGTTAAGAAAACCCCCCTCAGCATTTCTCATGTTCCTGAGGGCCTTTTAAAGTAAGATGTGAAGGGCTTCAAGCTTCCCAGCCTACACACAGGCTTAAAAATTTT